>JAUPFV010000002.1:256687808-259087808 GCA_036936605.1 Limnanthes douglasii subsp. nivea
GCGACCAGAAAAGCGGAGGTGTTGTAATCCCGTAAGAAGGAGGAAAAATTACAGGATGTAGACATTCCTTAATCTTCGAATTCCGAACTTACTCTAGATGATCCTTGATCTTTGCTAGATTAAGATTATCTGTTTTTCTTAAGGTTTTTTATCTCTGTATTTTAATACCGTATTTTCAAGAAATGAGAGACTCACTTTATGTAACTTCCAAATAGTTACTGAATTAAGATCGGTCCTTATTGAAAGGACCATAACTCGGTATTATTTTATCTTACAAAATAACCCCAAAGCTTTACGTTTTACTTAAGTTTTTTATTTCCGAATGTAATCCTTCACAGTATTCGGAATTAAACCGGGTGTCTATCCAATTACCTCCATGATACATATTTTATCTAGTAGTCCATTCCTTTCTTTATGATTACTTTTTTTTGGACTAATATTCACAATAGTCCGATATATCGATAAAATATGTGATGGTCCAACTCAATGGAGGAATCCAAACAAGAAATAGTTTGAGCCTTCTTCAATCTTAGGACCTCCAACATTCTGATTTTTTTGCCACTCTGATTTTTTTACCAATCTTCATAATCAAAGATCCACGCCTAAGTTTTGGTAGATAAACATTAGATATATATTATGTATCAGTTATTATGATTATATCAAACCGTTATCTAGTATATTCTACATAAGCAAACCGCGTATTGATGTTTTAAATGAAATGAAAAGAAACATTTCCACAACATAATGGTTTATCTCGAATGTATATATTTCTCTGTAAAGAATGTCTACATCTCTAAAACAAAGATTACAGTCTAACACTATGGTGTTTGTGTATAATATATATTTCGTATATATCTTTATGTATATCTTAGGGACTTTTAACCCAACAATGGTATAAGAGTATGTGGCATGAAAATATATGTATGGAAGACTTTGAGGACAAGAAACTTTTCTTCTATGTTGAGGACAACGAAGATGACTTTGAGTGCAGACCGTCGAAGAGCCCATCCAAGAGAAGATGAGCAAAAAAGATCTTCATGAACTCTTCATAAAACGAGGAAGATCGAGAAGAAAAAAAATAACAATGTAACATACGTAATGGTCCACATATGGAAATAATATATCCTAACGAACCACCACCGAATGGATTAATAATACAGTGGGATACAGAAGACGGAAACAAAACAATCATGTTCAAGCTTAAGGCGGAGAATGTTAGATAAGCATTGAACACGTACTATGTATCAGTTATTAAATTATTTATTATGATACGATCAAACCGTTATTTAGTATCTTCTATATAAGCAAACCAGAGATTGATGTTTTAAATGAAATGAAGAGAAACATTTTCACAACATACTGTTGTATCTACCGTGTATATATTTGTCTGTAAATAGTGTTTCCATCTCTAAAACAGATATTACAGTGTAACATTGTGGTGTTTATGTATAATATATATTATGTATATATCTTTGCGTAGATCTTAGGGACTTTTAACCGAACAAATTTGATATCCTCTCAAACTAGATGGAGAGAATCATAGCCCTAGTTTGTCTCTTAGGAACCGTGACTGAGAGGTCATATGTTTACCGAAACCATTGGCAGTGTGGTCATGTGACGAGATGTAGTGTATTTCGAATCTCTGGCACATACCTGATTTCTTATGAAGTGCAGGTCTACTTGAATGTGTTTAGTTATGGCACGAAAGACTAGATTCAAAGCAAGAGACACAACTTATAAGTCGTTCCACAAAACAATTGAAGATCGAGGTAAAAGAATTTTAATATCACAGATATGCATTGAAACCACATCAATTTAAATGATAGATTAGCTAGAGCTCGATATTCTGACTTTGTGTTAGACGTAGCCACAATAGATTGTTTCTTGTAAGATCAAAGAAACATGCACTAGCCACCTACTTATCGTCGGTCATTAAACAAGCTTCCCCAATCGGCATTAGAAAACCAAGTAAGACACATTTTAGCATATGATTTGAGGTGAAGACCAAGACCCTTGGAACCATAAAAAGTATCACAAACCCGTTTAACACACTATAAATAAACATTCGTATGACCTTTTAAAAAATTGAGAAAACTTGTTTACTACAAATTAGATATTTGGTTCGGTATGTAGTGAATATTGCATAGACCTTAAAATTTTCATATACCGTGTGGAATCAGGAGGCAATGTTCCATCAAGAAGCGAAGGAAGGTGGCCAACAACCATAAAATTCGGACAGGACTTGGAAGTATTCATCCCAACATAAGTATGAATGTTGTGTGTATAACACTCTTGAGTTAAGTCAAGTCTAGTAGATTCCATGGTAAATTTCATTCCTAGGAACAAGTAGAGTTTACCAATGTTCTTGAGTGACAAAATTAAGTTCAGTAGCATGATAAACTTGTGTAGAGAATTATGTTTGCTGCCAATAACTAATATATCATCCATATATTGAGTCGAATGACAGTCTCTAGAGCAGTATTTTAAACGAACATTGAACTGTCCGTCTTAGAGTTTGAAAACGCCAACTAATAAGAACTTTTCACATAGCTTAGAATATCAAGTATGTAACGCTTGCTTCAAACAATTAATTGTCCGGTTTAGGTTACACGCATGGTGTTACACACGTGTAAATTGCCTCACTTATTGATCCATAAAGGAAAACATTTATTTATTTATTATTTTATTTTTTCAAGCTGTCGTATAACCTAGTTCTTTAATACATTAAATCCCAAAAATTAGTCTTATAATATATTCCTTAACCACAAGACTAAACGTCTCATTAAAATCAATCATTCGTAATTGGTGAAAACCCTTAGCCACCGAATAAGTTTTGAACCTTTATATAAAACCATCAACACCATGTTTGACCCTCTAAACCCACTTCCAACCAACCAAGTTAATAAAAAGAAATGAGAGTTTTAAAGTTCAAATATTATTAGAGTTAAAGATTTTAACTCTCTATGTATTTCACTCATCCAGCTAGAGATAGATATTGCCTCTTGGAAAGTAGAAAGTTCTTTAGACATACATATAAAACTATTTGTAAGGCCTGTAAAAATATTTTTGGGCTTTCAAATTCCAAATTTCCCTATGGTGTTTATATGATGTAGATCGACAATTGGTAAAGGTCTGACATGATAACTAAATAATTCTAAATCGGGTGTAGAGGACAGAAGTGTTTAGTGAGTATGCACAGCATTATCATTGTGAAGTCTGAAAGATTTAGGTTCGATGTTTGATATGGTATATACATTAACGTGAGAAGAAATTAAGGGTAGTGTCTTAAAATTTGGATTGGCTAAAGATTGATTATTAACATGTTAAAGCTCTTGTAATATACATAGGGCAGTATGTAGAAGCACACTGATAAGAGTGATCAAAATATGGTGATGGGTTTGGCCAAGGAGCACGACAAAAACACTACATGTCTATAGATATAGACTTTACAATAGGGTGTTAAGCACTTATAAGGGTGATAGCAAACACATCCAAACACCCTTAGAAAATAGTTATTAGGTGGTTTAGAGTATATATTCTCCTGACTTATATTGTTATATTCTAACATAAATGTGGATAGCATACAAATTAGATTGTCTGTAGTAGAGAAGGCATCAAACCAAAAAGAAATAGGTAGTTGAGACTCACCTAAGAGAGTAAGGCAAGTCTCTGCTATATGTCTATGCTTTCTCTCTTTCCTATCATTTCATGCAGAGAAATGTGGACATGAGTGTTTTAATTGTGTGTGAGGTACAAAATCTTGGTATTATAAAACACTATAAGTCTGCAACACTTTAATTTTCCTTTCAAAACTATAGTCTCTATCATTATTCTGAAATTGTAAAAATATTTTGATAGTATTATTTATGTTTTTCAAATTAAAAATCTATAAAAATTGTACCAATTGCAGTTGAATTTGTTGAATTATAAACCAAAATGAGTGAGTTTATATAATTGTGGCTCCACCTCAACTAGTAAGAGGACTTTTGGGAGTGTCATCCCAAAGAGCAAACCCGCGCGGCCCCCAAGTCCCAGAGCGGACAATATCTTGTTGGTCCGTGAGTTTCCGCATTTTTCACATAAAAAATACACCACCAGGATTATCCCGGTGGTAATAGGTTTAAGTATTGTTATAACTTCGTCTTCCTTTGTTGTGGGGGTATTTATGCCTTTCTATCCACCCTCTTAGCTTGTTGAATAAGAGTTTTTGTTTATCGTGTAGGTGTTTTATTGTTACCAAGTAGTTTATTATTATATTCTACGTTTGAGTTGTTGTTGGTAGCTGCTACAGTAAAATTAGCCGTAGCAGATTATGTTGGAATTTCTCCAATAAGTTGGACCGTCACATGTTTTATCGATGTATCGAACTATCGTTAATATTAGTCCAATAAAAGTAATCATAAAGAAAAGAACAGACTAGTAGATAAAATATGTATCATGGAGGTAATTGTATAGATACCAGGTTTAATTCCGAATATTGTGAAGGATTGGATTCGGAAATAAACAACTTAAGCAAAACATAAAGTTTTGGGGTTATTTTGTAAAATAAAATAATACCGGGTTATGGTCCCTAAGGGTGGAAATTTAATAAGGACTGGTCTTCATTAAGTAACTGTCTGGAAGTTACAGACGGTTAAAAGAGAAGAACCGTTTTTCTCATTTCAGTTCTATATAAGAATGAGTTTCTCATTCTTAAAAGACACGAGATCAAATACAGAGAGAAAAAATGCTTTAAGAAAAACGAATTGATTCTTCCTTCGAATCAATTACAAAATTGTGTTTTGGTTGCCATCTCTTAGAAGATTCATAACCTAGCAAAGGATCGCGGATCATCTGTTTCAAGTTCGGAATCTGAAGATCAAGGAATGTCTACATCCTGTAAGTTATTTTTTCCGCATTATTACAGGATTAATTAACTTCGTGGTTCAATAAGTATATAAGAAATCCGTAAAGTATTTCTTACAAGTTGTATGAGAGCCACCATGAAGTTAAATTCTTAGTTTTTCAGATTATGAATTTATAAGGGAAATAAAAGTATGCGTAAAGTTTTAAGTTTCAAAATATAAGAAGAAGAAAATGCCTTTTAAATTAATTGAAGGCACAAAATTAATGATTTGGAATGCAAATTAAATAATTGGCCAGTGCTATATAACTTAATAACTATTTGCATATTTTTTTTGGGTGTAATACCACGAATTGCTTATAGAATTTAATGATATTCTGTTATATGTGCCTGAGTGAAGATGCTAGTCTCATATACTCAATTAAGATAAGATTGTGGGTAATTTATTCAAATTAGAATAGAATTACACGTCTCGTTCCATACTTGTGTTAGTTACGGACGATATACGGCAAAAGTTAAACAAGTTAAAAGTTACTTATATATTATTATATATTAGTTACTGCAAATATATATCTTTTGAAATTTACGCAAGTTGTTACTGTATAATTGCGTAAGCGGTTATTAGATTTAATATAATTATATAATTAAAAAAAAACTAAGTATGAAATTATTAATAATTTGACTGAAGTAACTGCAAGTGTATGATGTGCCTTACTAAGTTTAATAAAGTCACATTCGCCTATGCACATACGTGCATTAACAGATACTTCTATTTAAAAAGGGTACGTGCATACGTGCATATATTTCGGTTCAATTAAAAACGGTAATGGGTTGAATAACGTGAATACGAAAGGTTGTTACTTATATAGCACTAGAGGTGTCAAACGGTTTGAACCAGCACCAACCCGCACCGTTTAAGTCTGAACCACGGGTTGCAGTCCTGGCGGGTTGCGGTCTCGGCGGGTTGCGGTCCTGGCGGGTTGCGGTCTCGGCGGGTTGCTCTTATGCGGTCCTGACGGTCTGGCGGTCCTGCCAGGTTGCAGTCGTAATGGGCCAGTTTCACAGTTAAACCGCCAGTTCAAACCACCAGACGAACCATTTAAGAGCCGTTTACCAGTTCAAACCATCAGCCAAACCATTTAACCATTTAAGAACCGTTTATCAGAATATATTATAATGTTATTTAAAATTAATTTGTAAGTGATAATTGAATCTAATTTCAATAATTGAGTTAATTATTCTATTTCATGTATTTTAATTTAAATATGTTATCATTTTAATCGAAATTTTATAATCATCAATTATATTTTAAAAAAATAATTGTAATTTGATTTTGATACGTTTGAATAATATATTACTATTAAATAATATATACCTATTAGACATATAATTGTATTCTAATTTTAAATTATTAGGTGATTTGTATATTGTTTAGAACCGATTCGGAATCTAAATAAAAAATTATTAAAAACATGCTAAAACTAATGTATTTTAAATATAATGCCGTAATAAATCTGCGATTGTAATTAACAAACAAAATTGTTTTAAATTAGAAGAGATTAATTTAGGAAATATATATTTTTAAGTTTTTTTTCGACAAATATTAATAACTAAGTTAGTAGTATGTCTTTAATAATTAAACATTTAATATCAAAACCAATCATAAAAAAATAATAAAATATAAAAGCCGAATAATCAATAATTAAATAATATATGATCATTGACAATGTGGATAATCTTAGATTACTTGGGATTCTTTTATATAGATTGACACTTTCATCTTCAATGGTAATTATCGATGTGGGATTCTTTTAAACAAAACTCGAGTTTTGTTTAAAAGAATCTCACATATATAGTTAGTACTACCATTAAAGAGGAGTTTTGTTTAAAAGAATCCCACATCGATAGTTACCATTGAAGATGAAAGTGTCAATCTATATAAAAGGAGGCACTAACACACCCTCTCACTTACCAAGTCTTGGGCAACTACTTGAATGCCTAACATGGTGGTTAATAGTTAAAAATTTCGAATTGAATACCTAACATGGTGGTTAATAATTAAAAATTTCGAATTAATTTTTTTAAAGTAGTCTTGGGCAACTACTTGAATGCCAAATGCCTAACATGGTGCCTAACATGGTTTTTAACAATTAAAAAAAATTAAAAAAAATTAAAAAAAAATTAAAAAAAAATTAAAAAATTCTCAGGTCCGGGGCATCCGGACGTAAGGTCCGGACGCCCGGACCAGCAATTCGGACCATCCGGACGTCCGGTTGCGGTCATCTCTACGTGCATATATTTCGGTTGAATTAAAAACGGTAATGGGTTGAATAACGTGAATACGAAAGGTTGTTACTTATATAGCACGAGTATATAACGTTCCTTATAGGTAGTAGTTTATGGAAACCGCATATTATATTTATAATTTAAATCAGAATTATATTATATTATATAATTAAAGTTTATTATATATATATATATATATAAAAATAGATATTATATTGTATACATAAATAAGTATTATATTATAATATATATTGAGATTTATATCTCAATACAATTACATATATATTATAATATAATAAATTTAAGGTGTAAATTTAAGTCGATTAAATTTATACATAGAGTACAAAATAGTTTGGAAATTAAGTTAATAGGTAGTCGTATAGTATTTTTCGAAATAATTAGCATGTTTTAAGTTGTCCGAACTTGGATAAATAATTAATGATTCAATATATCGCCAAAGTGATCCATATTGGTGAATTAATTATTTTAGAGTTTTCACAAGTCTATGTTTGACAAGTATGTAAATTTTAATCGGCCCAAAGGAAGTTTAAGGTTTGACATAGTTAATTTTAGACACGAGATATTTATTTGTGAATTGGTCATTAAGAAAATTGAACTAGGAAAATCGGACCAAAGGAAGATTTTCTTACTTAAGTCAATTAGTAGGATCAACATTAATTATGCTCAAAATCATACATATACAAATTAATATTCTTGCCCAAAGGTATCTTATTGATGTTGTAAGAGTATGTTTTATTATGCTATGTTTATTTGTTAAATAATATGGAGATTATATGTTAAGTGATGTTTTTGGCTATTTATTGTTTTTTGTTTGTTATGTTAGCAAATTCGTATCTCTATAACCCAGAAGGCAAAAAGGCACCCATACTTAATGGGAGAAACTTTGAGCTGTGGAAAGAAGATATGTTGTTGCACTTGATGTGCCATGATTACGACTTAGCATTAAGGATCGATGAACCTAAACCTCTGACTGATGACAGTTCTCCTATGGAGAAGAAAGAGTCAGAGGCGTGGGAAAAGTCGAACAGGATAAGTCTACGGATCATGAAACAAGAAATTCCATTAGCATTCTGTGGTGCAGTTCCACCTGAGATCACTAATGCGAAAATGTGTCTCGAAGACGTAGAGAAATGTTTTGCCAAGAACGATAAAGTAGAGATTAAGACGGTGCTTATTAAGCTAGCCTCTATGAAATATCGTGGCAAAGGAACTGTTCGTGAGCACATCTTGGAAATGTCAAACATCGCTTCCAAACTGAAAGCACTTAAGATTGACCTTCCCGAAGATGTAGTGGTAAGCTTTGTTTTTCACTCTTTCCCTCTTCGGTATAAGAACTTTGAAACTTCTTATAACTGTCAGCGCGAGAAATGGACCCTCAATGAGCTCATCTCTCAGGCAGCGCAAGAGGAGGAAAAGATGAAGCAAGAACATCCAGAAGTGCAAATGGTGAAAGCTCAGGTGGATAAGGGAATTAAGAGAAAGTATGAAGGTTCAGATGCACATGCATCCGGTTCGGGACAAAAGAAGCATAAGGGTACGTCTGGTAAAGGACGTTGCTTCCATTGTAAGAAACCGAGGCACTTTAAGAAATAATGTGAAAAATGGAGGGCTATGATGAAAGCCAAAGGTATTTTCCCTTCTATGGTCTGTTCTCAGATCAATTTAGTTTCAGTGCCGGGAAATACTTGGTGGGTTGATACAGCAGCAACAACTCATGTTTGCATTTCTTTGCATGGTATGATAAGAAACCGAAGCCTGAGTGATGGTGAAACATCCATCTATACATCTGATGGTAGTTCATGTTTAGTTCATTCTATTTGTGATTTTCGTTTGTTGCTTACCAGTGGACATTTTTTGTATTTAAAAGACGTATTGTATGTACCTTCTTTTCGAAGGAACCTAATTTCCTTTCGTTGTTGGACAAATTAAGTTATTCTTGTCTATTTGGAAATGAAAGTTTATGTCTTTATTTACATGGTAATGTTGTAGGTTCTGGAAAGTTAATAGCAAATGATAACTTGTATTTATTTGATATTATAAAGGATCACAAAGAGATAATGAATGTAGATGTACCTGGAAAACTAAATTGTAAAATGGAAAATCAGCAAAACTTTGGCACAAGCGATTAGGTCACATTTCTAGAAAACCAAGTACCATTGTATTGAGAGAGAGAGAGAGAGGGCGAGAGAGAGGAACATAAAAATCATACCGAATACGAATCAAAGATAAAATCGAAATGAATCATAAATCGCTCCTAATTCGCACATCAATCATACCGAGGTTTTTGGTCCTTATTTATAAAGTTTATAATAAATCTTAAGGTAATTATAAAATTACATGTGTAGTTCGATTATAACCGCCTAATTGTTTTTTTTACTATGTATGAAAACTGTTGCTCATGGAGATGCGGTCCTGAAGATAAGGTTCTAGTTGAAGATGAGGTCCTAAAGATTAGGCTGAGCATGACGAAGCTGATTTTGACAAGGCTGAGCATGATGAGACTAAGCATGACAAGGTTTAAACATGACAAGATTCATAGACAATACTGAATATGACGATGTTGAGTATAATGAGGTCTTAGATGAGACTAAGCATGAACAGAGCATGACGAGGTCCTTAGACGATGTTGAGCATGAAAATGTCCTTAAACGAGGTTGAGCATGACGAGACTGAGCATGACGAGGTCTTTAACAAAAGACACCCTATTAAACTATCTCTCGTGTTTTATCATTATTTAAGTATTATATTATCGTCAATTACGGAATCATATAATTCTTATGTTGCACGTCACACGGTATTTAAATCATCTAGATATTATTTCTTAACATATTATGTACTATTATATAATTTTACACTTAAACAAAAAAAGATTTATCTTTTTTGCCATTTGTTAAACTTGGTTTATCTTATAGTTTACATGTTAATGCAAAAACATTTTTTTAATAAGTCACATAGATGCATACACTTTTTTAGAATAATTAATGATGTAATAAAAAATTATAATATTTTTTAAAAAATAGCATGTTACACTAAATAAGAAAACAACTACATTTCTCATCATTTGTTATACTTATTTATTTTATAGTTTACATGTTAATAGAAAACGTTTTTTTATAAAATTATTTTAATACATAATTCTCTTAAATAATTAGTGATACAATGAACAAATTATAATTGTTTTTATTAAATATGACTGTGAATGTTAATTAACTAACTGATTATCATAAAGATTTGGGCATGTAAATATCTTATTCTATAAATACTATATACATATCTCAACAATCTTACTAAATTACTAAATATGTTATTAGTACCCATAAACTAAATAAGTGATTCATGCATACTTAAAATTTTATGTTAAAATTGGGAATCCAATATATATATATATATATATATAATAAATTTATTTCGAGATAATTTATTTAATGTATATATAAATTATATATATATATATATACAAATAAACACTTATCATATTTATTTAATGTTAGAATTACGTCTTTCAAAATTTTAAAAGTATATAAGAACAACTTTTACGATTTTTTTATGAAAAAAGATTATTAAAAAAAATTAATTAAAATAATAATAATAATGTATCATAAAATTAAAACAAAAATAACGAGTAATTAATAAAAAAAATTATTTGTTAAAAATAATAATTATTGAAAAGATAATGAAACAATATGGATAACCACATCGTGATAAATTAGTATTTACAAATAATCACTTGACAGTTTGAATATCACTAATCGTTTCTCTCTCTGTCCCTGTTTTTTTATGTTTTTTTGATGTAATATCTTTTAGACTATTTGTTCCAAAAAACACTAAATATCATTGATTTTGTTTTTTAAGACGAATAAAACTAGGTCTATGAATGATATATTTTTTTGGTTGCAAAATTACTTGTAATTTGGTTGTGAATAAATCTCGAAAACTGAATTTTGTTCTGGTTGTAAAATTACGTGTAATTTGGTTGTTGAAAAACAATTATGTTCAAGTTGCAGAATTAGATGTAATTTGGTTGTTAAAAATAAAATATATTTCAGTTACGAGATCCCGTGCATATATGTTTTGAAAATGAAAAGAAAATAGTTGTAAAAATAAGATTTTAATTGCTAAACAAATGTGATCGTGTGAAAAAACAAAACACAACTTGTTTTATGAAAATAAATGTTAAATGAATGTGAAACAATAACTTTTTGCAGTTGCGAAATATATATATTTTGTCTTCAAAACGTTTGTGAAAAAGAAAAAATTGAATTCGGTTCGAGTTGGCAAACAAATCTGAAAAAGTAATCGGTTATAATTACAAAAATACGTGTAATTTAGTTGTCAAAATGCAATTGTGTTGTGTAATTTTGTTAAAACAAAATAAAAAATATCACTTATGAATTTTGTTTTTAGAAATAAATATTTTTATTTTTTAAAAATAATTTGAATTAAAATTTAAAAATATATTTTAAAAAAATAGAAAAAAAATAGTTGTTAAATGGCATAAATCGTTGCCTGGCTATGAGAAACATGGAGCGTTCTAATAATAATTTAGGTAAGCCAGAAAACTAAAATGATAGACAGCCGAGAAACGAAAACAACTGATGGATGAAGATATTGATTGTGGTGGGCCCGGTGGCTGCGGGTTTGCGGTGTTGTGGCATTGACTTTTATACCCTTGACGTCAATTGTAACATCTGGTCACGTTATCTGAAACTGAAGCCACGCGCCTGATACGTGTCGAAAGGAAAGAATTGTTAAATGAACCCTTAAACCTAGTTATGGTTTTTGTTCTCGTTAAATTATTCCAAAATATACTTGTCGCAACAAATATAGTAATGTTATATTAGATAAGGTATTTATCTAATAGATTAGATAAATAATAATCCTGGTTAGAGCTAAAAGCATGTTTATTCGAAATGATTAAGATTAATAAAATTATATATAATAAATGCTTTCTCACCTGTCGTTTATATTTGTTTAACGGAAAGTTTTCTACCCGTTCAGAAAACTCGTCGGTCCGAAATAAAATAATATTTTTAATACGCTTTTAAATTTGGAAAAAAAGAGAGGTGGTTATCCTTTTGGAGGGATCTAGCTATAGCCTAAAACAAAACCGATTGTTATTAGGTTTATGAATTTAAAGGTATGTTGTATTATGTATTTTTAGATTTTAATAACAAAACAAGCTCATTTTTTTCGGTTTTTATAACTGTTAGGGTAGCGACCAAAGTTCCACATCCCACATCGGTAAAACATGGGAAGGATCAATGGTATATAAGCGAGAACATATCTCAACTAGTGTGAGGCCTTTTGGTAGTGGACCAAATGCAAAGCCGTGCGTGCCTTCGGGTGCCAAAGTAAGTCTATTAATTCCCTATAAATAGATTACTTCTATTAATTCCCTATAAATAGATTACTAGGGCGACACAAAACACAATACAAAACACAATCTGAAATCTGTAACCTTTTCTATCATAGTGAAACTCTTTTCTCTGGCGGCGCCCGCCCTATAAATAGATTACTAGGGCGACACAAAACACAATCTGAAATCTGTAACCTTTTCTATCATAGTGAAACTCTTTTCTCTGGCGGCGCCCGTGGACGTAGACAATTGTCGAACCACGTTAAATCCCGTGTTTCATTTAAATCTTTCATTCGCATATATTCTGTGCTTGAGCCATTTTGTGATAATTGCATAGTATTTTATAACAACATGTGGTATCAGAGCTCCAGGCCCAGACAATACGCGATGTGGTGGGTGATGTGGGTGAAGTTCTCATTAGTCGAACATGATGAATTAGTAGCCATGCTCAAGATCCTTGTTTGGAGTGCCCGTGGCTTATCAAGAAGTGTGGCTTGATTTTAGGCTCATCAAGCATTGTGGCTTGATTGGAGAGATCCTCGTTTGGAGTGCCCGTTGCTCATCAAGCAGTGTTGCTTGATTGGAGTGTATCAAGACGGTGGTACTTGTTTGGAGTGGCGCTAAGGAACAAGGCAAGATGGTCGAGACCAGATAGATCCGCTGTAAAGGCTCTAGTGATCAGGCAGCCCCAACCTGATTAGAGTGAGCGGATGGATGTCAATTGAGAGGAGGCTAAAGTGGTACTTTGTTCGAGAGGAGGATTTGTTAGGGTAGCGACCAAAGTTCCACATCCCACATCGGTAAAACATGGGAAGGATCAATGGTATATAAGTGAGAACATATCTCAACTAGTATGAGGCCTTTTGGTGGTGGACCAAATGCAAAGCCGTGCGGGCCTTCGGGTGCCAAAGCGAACAATATAATACTAGTGTTGAGATCGGTTGTGTTCTTACTTATATACGGAGTGGAAATAACATTAATTCATTATTGATAAATATATAAATAACTTTTTTTTTGAAGTTTATCAAATTTTTTTATTTTTTTTTGAAGTTTATCAATTTTTTTATTTTTTTGTTGTTATGCTATTTTATAACAATTAAAAATATTTTTCTTTTGGAAACATGTTTCATGTTTGTAATATTTTTTAAATGTTTATTTGTGAGAATAATTATGGACTGATATGCTAAATATAAATATGGTAATTGTCTTATGTTAGTGCAATAGTAAAAATAATCAGATTAATTATATTATATATAATTAATTAGGTATTTGACATATAAGAAAAAAATATGTTGTAGACTAATAAGTGTGGTGACCAGATTAATTGAGTCCAAAACACTTAACTGATAATTCAAAGACTAAAATGATTTTATCAATTTAGTGGGTTGTAGTCCTCAATCACAAAGCAATATAAGTATAAGGTATGAGTTTTATACAACTAGGGTTTTAGTTGTATTTTCCTATAAAAAGAATGATTGGAATTTAAACATTCTTTTAAACTAAACCCAAAAAGATCAGTCGTCGCTTTGTTGAGAGTAAGACTAACAACTGTTTTGCAGAAACAGAGCCTTGAAGAACTTCAAACAATAATTTAAGCAATGGAGAACTTGAAGTAAATATTCAAAGAGGATTATGGATAACAGTAGACAAAATAGTAAGTTTATAGTTTATTCTATTTATATAGTAGATAATCATATTGAGGGTTCAATATATTTCTGTATGTTGATAGACAGATTTGATGCGATTCAGTATTTATCTGTTTATTGGTATGAGAGCATTAACCCTCAAATGATTTATAAGAAATCATTGATTTATTGACGTGGTTATGGTATGAAATTAGAGCTTATGTGAAAACACACACACATATATATATATATATATATATATATATATATATGTATATAGTGATTTATTCATATGAAAGCATGTTTATGTGTTTAATTTTTTTATTAGTTTAATTATATGGATATGATTCGAGTTTTTTTTATTTTAATTTAGGTTTTGATTAATAGTTGGAAATTTTCTCTCAAATTTAACATCAATTGATCAATAATTTAACGAATTAATTCAAACCTATCGGGATCAAAGGATTAATCCATAATGTTATTTTCGATCAAAGATTGTTTGGTTACGTTCATCGTAGCCAAAAAATTGTTTTTGTTGCGGATGAACGTCGTGACTTGCGAGGTAAATCGTAACCAACTAATGTCGCGATGACAACAGTAGGAGGCTGGTGGTTGGGTATCGCCCAATGATAATAACATGTTGTATAATTGAATTTTTGATATTCTTTAATTCTTAATTAATTTTTCAATTTTTAATGATTTTTTTCACATGTGAAAGTATTTAGGCATGCTGTTTTTGTATGTGTTTGTGAAATAAATTGTTAATGTGTTATAATGTCTAAATAGATATGCATGAGGTTTCATATTCTAATATATGAATAATAAAAATAATTAATTGGTCCTTCTGAAGGTTAATTGATCTCATTGAGGATCCTAAGATTCAAAAAGGTTCAAGGGGTTAATTTACTTTCACGTATTGTCGGCTCCCTGAAAGTTAATGAGAAAACTTACGGAAAATAATTATTGTGATTATTTAATTAACTAAGGTGAAACCAACCCTCAATAGGGTTTCACTAATACTTATAAAAATTAAATTGATCATTTCAATTTTTTTTTATTTTAAGTAGGTAAAATTAGTCACACTAACGGTTTCACTAGTAGTTGGGAAAAATTATAATTAGGATTATCTCAATTTAAGTAGGTAAAATCAGCCTTCCGAAAGGAATTCATTGGTACTCAAGAAAATAAAAATAATGATCATATTAATTTTCTCAAGCTCATAAATACATGTTCGTATGATTTTCCCTCTGATATCTTATTATCATAGTATATTATATTTTACATGTATATACCATGTTCAAGCATGTTAGTTTTTATATATCAAAGTTCTTATGTGCTATGTGTTCTTTGTTTCTTTTCTAGTTCATATGATGAGTTACAATCCATTAGGGAATAAACCCCTCATTTGGATGGTACAGATTTTAACCAATGGAAAAATGATATGAAACTATATTTGAATTGTAATGAATATGACCATGCATAATTAAAACCCAAACCAACTGCTCTTTCTCATAAAAGTTCACTTGAAGAATCCAAATAGTGTAAGACTTGAGAAACGTCTAATCGATTATGCATGACCATTATGCTTCAATGCATACGAGTTAAATTTTGTGGGTTTGTCCCAATAAATGTTATCATTGCTTCACATTTTTCAAGAAAGTTGAAAATCATTTGGTAAGAATGATAAGGTAGAGGTGCAGCGTCTGATTAATAATCTCTCTACCAAGAAATACAATGGAAAAAGTAGAATCATATAGTACATTTTATGAATGTCGATGATTAACAATAAATTAAAGGTAATCGAGGTAAACATACCTGAAGAATGTATGGTGAGGCTCACTTTTCAATCTTTAGCCCAAAAGTTTAGCTCATGTCAAGTGTTGGCAATTTGTGATTTGAACTTTTAACATAATGGACAAATTTGTAGCTAAAGGTTTATTATGTCTCATAGATTATTATGATTTCAATACATGTATCGAGTGTATCAAGAGGAAACAAACCAAAACTAAAAGAGTATGGGCATATCAGAGCGACTGAAGTCTTAGAATTGATTTATACTGATGTATGTGGATTGTTCCCAAAGATATAATAGAACAAGAAAGTGGTACTTCATATCATTTATAGATGATTTCTCTTATTTTAGATATAAATACCGCCTTCATGAAAACTTTGAGGCCCAAGAAAGGTTCAAAGCTTTCCTGACCGAAGTTGAAAAATAACTTGGTAAGAGCATTAAGAGCATTAGATCTAACCGTGGTAGTAAATACTATGATAGAGATGACGGGTCGGGTGAACAACTTGAAAAATACCTAGAAGAGTGTGGCATAGTCTCTCAGTATACAATGTCGGGTTCATTCGTATAAATATATGAGAGATAAAACCGTACATTAAAAGATATGGTTAGAAGTATGATAAGTAACTCATCTCTTCAATTATCTCTCCGAGGTGAAGCTATCAAGTATGCCACTTATATACTTACAAAAGTACCCACTAAAGCAACTGTTAGGACCCCGTATGATCTTTAGAATGAATGCCAAATTTAAATCATCTGCATAAATGAGGGCGTCTAGCTGAGTCAAGGGATTAAAAACTTCAGGACAAGAAACGAGACTTAAAAACAGTTATTTGCTTCTTCATTGGTTATTCTGAATACTCTATGGGTTTTAAATTTTATGATCCTCTCACTAGTAGTATATTTTATAGATAATATTGAGTTTGGGAGGAACGATAAAGGAACAAATGTTTATTTTGAGGAAGAATCTGTAGAGATTCATGAAGGTTTTAATGAAGAGACTCGTGTATCAAAAGTTTGAAAGTTAGTGCCAATAATTTTGGTCCCATTAAAATAAAGCTATACCCATAATAACATTGATGTTATACTTAAGAGTTTTAACTATGAGACATATATGGCCAATTAGAACAAGAGGAACTTTAAGATAATCTTCCACAAGAATATCAAAACGACGTTGTTTATGACGATCGAGCTCTACCTCCTTAAAAAGTGTAACAAGAATTAATAATGCATTTAAGAAGGTCCACGAGAGAAAACTAATTATGGTAAAAAAACTGATCAAAGGGCATTTTCTGGAAATTGTTTGTGTAGTAAATTGATGATAGAGAATAGATAGAGAGAAAGAGAGAAAATATGTGCTATATTTAATATTTTGAGAGTGAGAATTCAACCAACTCATTATTGTTTTACCCTATTTATAAGGTTTTGAAAGTCCATGGGCTAATCATTTATTTGGGTCAATTAAGTGGGTTAGAGGCCAAAGATAAAGTGTAGTAGGCACTCAACTTACAATATTAGACGCACAATTTACTAATTATTATTTTTATTAAAAATCTAAACTGTTCTCTAAGAATTGTCAGAACCGCTTTCTTCTTCCCACTTCCAATATAGTCCAATCCTATCATCTAGCCCCTTTAGCTCTCTCAAAAATGTATTTCTAGAGAGCTAACATGTTCATTGATTTCCGAACCATTTCCGAAGGATATATCCAAAGCAGTTGTTACCCAAAGGTTACGACTTTCGCATGGTTAATTTTTAAGGCACGTGTTAGGCAGCTATTGGACCTACTAACCGGTTTTACCCTAGGTTATTGTATCTAAATAAAAAAGAAAGCGAATAAATTATTAGTTTTATTTAATTATTGTTGTTGTTTCCTCTTCCATAGTAAAAATACTCAAGTGTTTCTTCCTTACCTATATAAGGGTAATTGTTTTCAATGTTTCCACTTTTAGAGTGAGATATAGTTTAATATACAAATCTAGATGGAGAAAGAATCTAAGTTTTAAATCAGATTTTTCTTCTTTGTTAATCGTTCTTCTAGTATTTTCCAAAGTTTGTATGTTTACGAAGAGGACTGCACTAATTAAAGGAGGTTGGCTCAATCTATCCGAGTTGGAAAAAAACAAAAAAAACAAGCTAGAATCGTTGCCGGGTAACCAGCTTCACCATGTGAAGTAATGGTGACTCAAAGCTTAGAACATGATAGAGTTTTCTCATTCAACAGACATCGATTCCCTTCTAAACCTAGCCCTCTTTCCCAGTCTTTTACATCTCCTGGCTAAAATATTTTGTCAGGTAACTCCTCATCAACAAAAGAAGTTATTAGTCGTATAACTTCTTCAACCTTCATTGCCATAGAATCTGATATTGGTGATAGTACTCCTCGCAGAATCACCATTTTCTAAAGCTAAAAGTAAAACTCCATCATCGGACAAGGAAATATAAAAATATGCTGATATTTTTACTGATGCTAGCAATCCCTCATGGCCAATTACAACCTAGTGAGATGCTGTTACAAAAGGGATTCCTTCACAACTTATTCCGGAAGCAAATCCCACAATTGCATATACTAATCCCCCTCGAATCGAGAAAGAGAACCGTATTATACACCCTAATGAACACTTGGAAGATGGGCCACAAGTGATGGAGGAAAGAATAGATGATAGTGGGGAAGATACCCCATTAGAGACGTTCGATCAAATTGGGGACACTCAGAGTGTGACTCATGAAAGAAGAAAAAATGTTGTCTTGTGTGGAACTGAACCACTTCCTGAGTGCCCTCGTTCGGCGATTCAGGCCCAATTTTACTAAAGTTAGTGTCAAGTATCTACTGACTTTAGAGAGGATAATATATGTAAATTTTCATCCATCCGAACTGGATAGGATTCAGAAAAAAATGGGGATTTCCCGAATCAATCGAAGTACGACTACTTTTTCCTGAAAAAACTCCGATGAACTGCAAGGCCGGAGAAGCTAACACGTTAAATGTTGCTAATCTTCCACTAAATATCTAAACTTCTTTAGTAGTATGAGGTGGATCCATGGCCAATAAAGCATTCAATTGGTCCGGGTCAGCTTGAATCCCTTTCTAATTTATGATATAACCCACAAATTTACTAGATCGGACACCAAAGGTACATTTTTCAGGATTTAATTTCAAGTTAATAGCTTCCAAGTTAGAAAAAGTTTTTTGAAGGTCGGAGATGTGATCCTCCTGTTTTGGGATTTTAACCATCATATCATCAATATAGACTTTAAAATTTCTTCTGATTTGGTGGGAAAATGCCTTATCAACCAATCACTGATAAGTGGCTCCAGTATTCTTCAACCTAAAAGGCATTACCTTGTAGCAATGAAGCCCTCTGTCAGTAATGAAATTAGTGTGATCTTGATCATTCAGATCCATTTGTATTTGGTTATACCCATAAAAAGCATATATGAAAGATAATAACTTATTTCCCGATGTGGAGTCCACCAGCTGATCTATTTGAGGCACGGGAAATAGATCTTTGGGAAAATCTCTGTTAAGATCTGTAATTCGATACGCATATGATATTTTCCATTTTTATTCTTGACAATGACTGGATTAGCGGTCCAAAGAGGATGCTGGAATTCTTTAATATTCCCCACCTTAGTTAACCGATCCCCTTCCTGAACTATGGCTTCTAATTTTTCTTTACAAAAAACCCTTCTTCTTTGCACTATTGGACATACATCGGATCTAACAGATAGTTTGTGGTTGATAATACTTGCTGGTACTCCCGTTACATCCTCATTACACCAATAAAACACATGTAAATTGTTAGATAAAACGAATAATAATTTCTCATTCATTCTAAAGGTAATTTAGATCCAACCATGACGCTTTTCCCTTCTGCCAATTGATGAATTTTAGCTTCTTTAGTTTGGATCACAACACTATGAGTCTCTCTTAGATTATCTATCTCATTTTATTCTGCATAAGACTCTATTAATTTATATTCTTTTCTCATTTTCACCACTTCCAACGATTTTGGAGCGAGAGCAGTGACATAACATTCTCTTTCCACCTTTTGACTACTTCAGACGATGCATACTTGACCTTCCACAACATATTTCAAACATTTGTGAACAATGGATGCTACTGCATGCATTCTCGACAACCAAGATCTACCAAATATCACATTGTAGGACGTCAGACAATCAACTACTACGAATAAAACCCTCACCATTTTTTTGTACGGTCATTTTCCCAGCAAGGCCTTTCCTTCAAACTCTCCAATTACATCAACATAGCTGCTAGTAAACCCTTTTATGGTTCCATTCGAACGTTGAATATCTGAAGGATTTTTTATTTGTTTATAGATTGATAGAAATAAAATATTTGTTGAACTGCCTATGTCAATCAAGATTCTTCATACTTCATTGCCTTTAGTTAATGCTTCTATCACCACAACATCTTCATGAGAGCCCATAATTTTCCTTAGATCATCCTCATTAAAGACAATGAAATGAGTAGGGCTCTGATAAAGATGTGTGGACATTTTCCCTTCTAACGGAGTGGTTAGACTATACACATGTCTTTTTATGGAACAAATTGTTAGTGCAGTTAGAGTATTTCCCCCCCCCCCCCAAAATTGTTAAAGATTCAAAGTAGTTGTAAAGATCGGATAACATCACTATTTTTTCTATTATCACCCCAACTTGGTTCCGATCTGGATCAGGGTCTAAATACTCCAGATCTACATCAAATCATCTACAATTATCATAGAATTCTCTTGTTTAGATGTTTCCATACTTTGCCTTTGAACATTTGATGATGTAACCTGGGCACACATATTAATTTGCCTATTTCCCCCTTGTTTTTTACCAAAAGCAGATAACTTCCCCCTTTCAATCATGGTTTGCACTTCTTATTTCAGGGAAATACAATCCTGGGTATCATACCTCATATCATTGTGGTAACTACAAAAACGAGTGTTCCGATTTTTTTTCAGGGGATTGAATTGGTGTTGGCTCTCAGAAATGCACCGCATTCCCGGTTCTATCATAAATGGTGGCTACATTTTCACCTAACTCGGCAAACCATTCAGGTTTGACCCACTAATTTCTCATTAATCTAGACTGTTGGCCATAACTCGATTGTCTTTGTCTAGGCCGATGTGAACCCTACTTGAATTACTTCAGGACGACAATTGACTATAGCTTGAGACCGAGTTGTGGCTTGTGGGACATAAATTATGGGAGCATATCTATTATGGGATCGTACTCTAGATTTTTTGGTTTCCTCTACTGTGTTTTTATTTCCTACCTCGTTCAATAATCCACCCTAGGACATTGCTTTCTTCCGAGTTACTGAATCAGCCAAATCACCCGGTATCAAGCCTTGCCTTAAAGAAAAGATAACTACTTGCTCAAAACAATCAGCCAATCCATTTTTATATTCACAAAACAAATGATGTAATATTTTAAAGATTTGTTGGGTTCTTGTGCGCAATGAATGGTGGCATCACCGTTCAATTTGAGCTTTTTACTCCCCACAAACTGCACCGGAAGGCCATCCTGAACGTATAAAAAAAATATAGATCCTTGTGGCAATCTGTTATACTATTTTAATGCACTTCCCTTGAAAGTCTGTAAGAAGGCTTGGCACAATAGTTTATCATCATCATTAAAATTCACCATAAAAATTTTAAATTGTTCGAAGTGATTATCCGGATGTTGGCTTCCATCATATTTCTCCATTTTAAAAGTATCAAACCACTTAGGTAGATGCCCAGAAAGAATATTTGAAGACGAAGATGACTGTCTCCGATTATAACCTTGACTAAACATATGATCCTCATCAAGAGTGGCAAATATACATGGTTCAGACTAGATATCAAATTAACCGCTTAACAAATGATCAATATTATAGTCTGTCGACCTTTTTACCTTGCATGGATACTTTTTTTCCCTTTGACATTTCTATCATTTTTCTTAATATGTTTTTTTAGTTAATCTTTCTTTCCTATTCTGATGGTCATGGTTACTAGTTGATGAGGAAAAAGAAATATCTGAATCTGATTCCGTGGTAGAGTTTCCAACAGAATCTGATATGTTCAATAACTGCTTTGCCCGATGTTCTTTTTTCATTTGTTTACGAGCCTTCTGGGACTGATCACTTTCATCTGGTTTGTGCTTGTTATCTGGCTCATCGGAACCGAGGCACCCAACATGATACTTTACCTTTAGATCTTTCTTAGCTTATCTTTGGGCTTTCAAAGCTTCAATATCAACTCTCAGCTGATCACGCTCATCTTGCATGATATGCCATTCTTCTATGTTATGATTTACATGCAATATGTTAGCATACTCGTCGTCACCTCTTGTCGCCTCATTCTACAAAAGAGGATCAATTTTCATGTAGAGATTCATGCCTCAAACAAATCTGAAGTATATTTTACGATACGGGTTTTGAATATTGCTGTTCAAACACCTCACACTCCCACTGTGGTCGCCAATTTGATGATGGTAAAAACGGATTAAAGGGTATTTCTGAATTTTTGTTTATGTAGTAAATTTAGGATAGAGAATAAAGAGATAAAAGAGGTGTTATATTTAATATTTTGAGAGAAATAATTCAACCAACCCATTAAATGCTGTTATTGACCCTATTTATAAGGTTTTGAAGATCCATGGGCTAACCGGGTATGGTAATTTATTTGGGTCAATTAGGTAGGCATTGAGGCCCAAAATAAAGTGTAGTTGGCACTCAGCTTATTATACTAGACGCACAACTTACTATTTATTCGAAGTGTAAACTATCCTCTAAGAATTGTCCAAACTACTTTATTTATCCCATTTTCAATATAATATAACCATATCATCTAGCCCCCTTACTCTATGATAAGTATTTCAGAAGAGCTAACATGTTAAATAATTTATGAACTGTTTCCGTAGGATATATCCAAAGCAGTTGTTACCCAAAGGTTGCTACTTTTGCATGGTTAATTTTTTATGACACGTGTCAGGCAACTATTGGATCTACTCACCGGTTTTAACCTAGGTAACTGTATCTAAACTAAAAAGGAAAACAGCTACATTTAATAACTCTATTTAATTATTGTTGTTCTTTCATATTCCGTATTAAAAATACTCAACTTTTTCTTTGTTACCTATATAAGGGTAATTTTTATAAAAAACAATAATGATATACCTTCTAGTTATATAATTTATTTTCAAGAACATGAAGAATCATGCATTAGAACTATAAATGATCTATCATCTTACAAAATAATTGATGAAAATATCTAACTCCCTGATGTTGATTTACGATATGAATAGTATAAATCAATGTAAGATATTATGCAGTATGAGAACTTGTCTCATTACCTGAAGAGAAAAAAGAAATTGGTTGTAAATGGTTTACAAAAGATAAACTAATTACATGGATGATGTGGAAAGATATAAAGCACGCCTTGTATCAAAGGTTATATCCAACGCGAATGTATTGATTTTAAAGAAAACTTCTCTCCAATATCAACAAAGGATTCATTTAGAATAATCATGGAATCGCTGCAGCGTTAAGACGATGACGATGTGCCTCGATCGACAAGACGAGCGTCAAAGTGGCGCCTCAGACACGTGGCAAGACATTTTGCAGTGTTGTTAGGGCGTCACCTCATCCCCTTCTGGTTGATTATCTCTGCAACATGTACCTACACAACACATAAAATTCAATAATAATAATATATACTACTATAATGATCTGCTTTCGGCAAGAGGGGACGATGGACCCTGTTTATCCAAGATAGACCCGTCGGTGGTGTCAATTGCTAATTAAAGAAAAAGCGAGTTAAAGAATCAAAGAGTAAACAAAATATTTTGTGGTTTTACTAATAAATATAAAAAATAAATAATATTTAAACAAAATTCCATTTACATATCTTAATTTCCGATAATTATAAAAAAACAAATCATGTTAACCTATAACTAATTACGAAAATTAATCATTTATGATTTTAAATACCATAATTTGATCTATTTTGGTAACGTGTATATTATATAAAATTAATAAAAAATATTAACAAATTTAATTTTTTATAATTTGACAAATAATAAACTAAAGATTATAGTTAAAAAAGAAAATTATGTTCTTTAATTTTTGGGTAAGTTGATGATAACCACCTCAAAAGTTTCAAATCAACAATAACCACATAAATTTTGAAGTTTTTCAAAAACCAGTTGACGCATAAAATTTCCCAACAATACCATGAAACATAAACATGTATAACCTATAACCACTTATTATATATAACCTTCAAAACTCCATATCTTTGAAGCTCTAACTTATTCTTTTTCCAAAAACACATATATTTCTAATTTTTAAAGACAAACAAAACAAAATTCACGAGATATACGTTTGAAGATTTTTTTTCAGATTTTTTTTCAATGTCAAATTCGCAACAAATTATTCATAATTTCGCAACTAAACAATACTTAATTTTTTTACAATAAAGTTACACATGATTTTGCGATTGAACAACAATTTTTTTTATAGAATTATTTCGCAACCAAATTGTACGTAATTCTACAATTCTATTTTTTAAAAATTATTTTAAAAAAGAGTTTTCACCTAAAAATACATAGATTTTTGCACTATAAAAAATTAGTTGTTTCACACTAAATTAACCCTTATTTTTAACAAAACAAGTTTGTATCTTGTTTTTTTTTCACACAACGAGACTTATTTAGCGACCTAAGTCATATTTTCATAACTATTTTCTTCTTATTTTCGTAATACATTTGAATTTAGTTTTGGATTTGGATATTTTATTTGGATTTTAGCGTTTGGATTTTGTTTGACGTTTGGATTTTGTCCGACATTTGTTTAGGTCAACATTTTTCGTTTTGTTTGAATTTTATCAGACGTTTGTTTAGATCAATATTTATCGTTTGGATTCGTTTGGCTATTTTGATTTTGTTTGGCGTTTGAATTTTGTATGACATTTGTGTAAATCGGTGTTTGTCATTTGGATTTTGTTTGATGTTTGTCTAGATCGACGTTTGTCGTTTGGTGTTTAGATTTTGTTTGGTGTCTGGATTTTGTTTGCTGTTTGAATTCTGTCCAACGTTTGTTTAGATCGATATTTTTAGTTTGGATATTTGGCGTTTAGATTTTGTTTGACATTTGGATTTCGTTTGATTTTAAAGATATTTGGCGTTTAGATTTTGTTTGACATTTGGATTTCGTTTGACCTTTAAAATTTGACGATTTGGGATTTAAGATTTGATTTTGAATTGAAATTAAAAATTAAAATTAAAACTGAAAATTTGGATTTGGATTTGGAATTTGGGATTATGAATTACGAATTAAAAATTTGAATTTTTAAAATGGAAATTTAATATTTAGAATATTCGAATTGGACATTCGAATTGAATATTTGGTTGCGGAAGATAACGGGTAGAATGCCATTTCTTTTTTCTTTGAGATTTTTTCACTAAATATAATGAATTTAAGGGTGAATGTTAACATATTAGTCATAAACTCATATATCGAAACCTTATTCTTCAGCGAAAGTAGATAGTAATCTAAGCCCTATTATGACTTTATTAGTCATAAAGCCATAATATATATAATTAAGTAGCTGTACCTATTATATTTATCTAATTAAAAAATAAATTATTTTTAATGTTCAGAAAAACAATTGATCCAATACTATACATATAGTCTATTATCAAACTTTATTCTTTATTTCATCATTTTATAATAGTTTTGTACAATTCTCCGATGCAACTAACCTAAAAAAAACATTATTAAATTTTTTAAAATTAAAAGATCGGTGCATTTCACACGACATTAAAACTAAATGGTGTTTTGCCCTCAAGCCCTTTAGTTTTGCTCTTTGTCTTAATTAGACACCATAATCTCTGTTCTCTGTAAATTTTCAATTCAGTAATAAAATGTTCTTTGCTTAAAAAAAAAAAAAAAAAAAAAAACTAAATGCTATACCACCGTCCAAACAACGCGTAACGATTCACCCAACAAATAATAGATAGATTAATTAGACATAAAAAGATTTGTAGGCGGTTCAACAAAAGAACACAACATTGTCGAGGGTTCATATTCATTTTTCAAGTCTTCGAAACGACAACGTTCGACGCTCTTTGTCTCCATTTTGCTTTTTTCTTCTCAGATTCCTTGCTGCGTCTAGCTAATTCTCATCTTGCTTTCTGTCGTTGAAAAATAAATAAACTTTTTTATTTCATTTTTTTTCTTCGACCCAGAGACTAATAAAAGAACCACTTTGTTTTTTTTAGTGTTTTCCTTATAATTTCTTCGATATTCCTTTATGATTTTCAATTTCGATGCGAATGATTAGAAAAATTGGCTTTTAGATTGGTTTGGTCAAAACTTCTTTAAAAAGAAAAATCTGTTCGTAGTGTGTTGTTGGTTCTTTGTAGTATCCAAATGGGTAATTGCTTAGGTTCTTCAGCCAAAGTAGATAGTAATCTAATCCCTCATACTAATTCAGGTAATGAACTTTCTCCTACATGTTTTAATTTTGTGTCTTTGCTAAACTAAGTAAATTTTTGTTATGGGTTTCTTTAAATCATCCTTGTTTAGAGCTAAATTTAAGAAATTTAGTACTTTTATTGCTTGATTTACTTCGTAAATTGCTTGAATATTGTTTGAATATTGTTTGGTATTTAAGTAGTATTTGAATTGAAAGACCTCACCTTTGATTGTATAGTTAGCAAGTTTGTTAGTTCACTACATAGATTAAGTGTATTCATTATGAGTTGGAGTATCTTTGCTATACTTCATTTATTGTTTGAACTTTAAATGAGTCTTTGTACATTTCTCCTGAAGTTCCTGAAAAGTTCTGTTTTTTCCGAACAGATCTGTATGATTTTTGATTCATCTCGGCATACCGTGCTTAGATAGAGAAGGAAGTAGTGATTAGATATGTAAATACTTTTTAGATTTGAGTATTGATTGTTCCTTCCCCTATCAGGATCCTCGAGAGTTTCCAAAACGAGCGGTTCGTCTGTTTTGTCGGGACTCACCATGCCATCTTATAGTCAAAGAAGCAGCTATGAAAGTATCACACCAAGGACGGAAGGTGAAATATTATCTTCTCCGAATTTGAAACCCTTTAACTTCAATGAGCTGAAGAGTGCCACGAGAAACTTTCGACCGGACAGTCTTTTAGGTGAAGGTGGGTTCGGTTATGTTTTCAAAGGATGGATTGATGAGAACACTTTGACTGCAGCTAAGCCAGGGTCCGGATTGGTGGTTGCTGTAAAAAAACTGAAACCCGAAGGGTTTCAGGGACATCAGGAATGGTTGGTACGGGATCTATCATTTTTTTAACCTTAAATTGTTTATAGCTGGCTTATAATCATCAATGGTTGATTCAAAGCCTTTATAGTTTTTATTTTTGGGCTCGGATCGTGTGTTTGTCTTATTTACTTATTATACATAGTCTGTCACATTCAGACAGAAGTGAATTATCTTGGGCAGCTTCATCATCCCAATCTTGTGAAATTAGTTGGTTATTGCTTGGCTGGTGAAAATCGGCTGTTGGTTTATGAATTCATGCCGAAAGGGAGTTTAGAGAATCATCTTTTCAGACGTAAGTAATTAGGTGATTGGATTTTATTTATTTATTATACTTCTTAAAGATGAATTGAATTATTAGCAGGGTTTCATTTTTGGCTACATTGATCACTAAAATATGTCGCACTTACTTTCCATGTACTTGATTGTTTTCTAGGAGGGTCACAGCCACTACCTTGGACTGTAAGAATTAAAGTAGCCATTGGTGCTGCCAGAGGACTCACTTTCCTTCACGACGCTAAATCCCAAGTTATATATAGAGATTTCAAAGCATCCAATATCTTACTTGATGTGGTATTGTTCTAACAACAAGTTTTTTCTTTTGTAGAATTGATTTCTTTTTCAAGGCTGAAGTTTGAAATCCATTAAAGACTTACTTCAAATATTCTAATATCGTACTTTGGTCTAATATCCTAGTCTAATTCAAGTTTATTTATTTTTAAATTCTGGCTGGAATCATAAATTTTGGATTCCTCTCACAAGGTTATTTGCTGGGTTGCAGGAATTCAATGCAAAGCTTTCGGATTTTGGTTTGGCCAAGGCAGGGCCAACTGGTGACAAGACTCACGTGTCAACTCGAGTAATGGGCACTCATGGATATGCAGCACCTGAATATGTTGCTACAGGTTGGTCTCTTATTTTCCATATTGCAAAAATCTAAGTACCCGACTTGCTTAATACTTATTGACACCTTTCCCACAAGATTTCTGCCTTTGTAGGCAAAGTTAATCTTTGATCATTTATAAAAAAATAAATCGAACTAACATTTACAGGGTTTGTAGGTTAAATGGTTATATAAGGGGTTGTTGGGTGCCTAACTATTTAGCTAAAAAGGTATAGCTAAACTTACAAATAAAACATCTAAGCATTGTTAAAAAAGTCATAGGTTGTCGGTGCATAAAGAAGACCAACTTTTAAGGTTAGAATGACGGTGTAATGTAATAAGTAGAACTAAAAATATGAAAAATGTGTTTTTGTTAAAAAAGTGTAGAGAAAAGCCTGTGATAAAACTAGGGTAGAAAGGTTTTTTAGGCTTTTTAAGCTAGCATTTTTTAAAGCTAATTAGGTACACCAACCTAACAACCTTGTTGTGTATAAGCTTAAAAAATGCTTAACCTCTAAGTCGGCGTCGGTTATACCAACATGCTCCGAAAAGTTGATCGGAAATCACAAAGAACACAACCTGTTCTTCATAATTTTAAGATATTAGTAACCTTTACTTTTCTGATGAACAGGTCGTTTAACTGCAAAAAGTGATGTGTACAGCTTCGGGGTGGTCTTACTTGAACTATTATCTGGGCGGCGTGCAGTTGATAAAACAAAAGTGGGGGTAGAACAAAATTTAGTAGACTGGGCTAGACCTTATCTGGGTGATAAAAGGAAATTATTCAGAATTATGGACACTAACTTAGGAGGCCAATACCCAAAGAAAGGAGCTTTAATTGCAGCTAACCTCGCCATGCAGTGCTTAGCAATAGAAGCTAAACTCCGGCCTAAAATGTCTGAGGTATTAGCAACACTAAATCAACTTGAATCTGTAAAACCGTTGACAAAACATCCCCTTCCGGAACCCAAGTCAGTTCCAGTTTCTGTCCAGAAGTCCCTTGGACAGAATCAACAGTCTCCCTTGAATGTAAGACTCGGTGGGTCACCGTTGTCTGTGCACAAGCGATCTCCACGTGTGCGATGAAAAAATGAAGATAAAATATTTGTACTTATAAATTTGTTGTAGGTTGTTGTATTTGGTTTAGTATATGGGTGGTTTATGAATGCAATTTTTGAGATGTTTGTACCCAAAGTCATGACATCTTTTATTGTAATATAGAAATAGATTGATTTTTTTTTTATATATCAGTTGAAGATGAACCGCCAATTGTTCCTTTCAGGTGAACTGGGCTATAAACTTGAAAATTTATGAGCTTCTCATAATCAACTTAAAACAATAGTAGAAATTTGAAACTTTGCAGATTTTTACGAATCAAATTATAAAACATCTGGTAATGCTTCAAAGCTTACCAACATATATTATAGTAGTCCCACGATACGATGTATGCGGTTTATGTATATGAACTCATTGACGGGGAAGTCAAGGAATCAGCCACCACCCGCACTGAACAGCGAACCAGCCCCCGTCAATGAGTTAGCCACCACCAACACTGCACAGCGAACCAGCCATGCGGTCATATTCTCAAAATTGATCTCATTATATGAAATATCAATTGACAATGCTAGAATTTGTATAATGCCATGCATGGATGTGTTTCTTTGGATGAACACGCCTGTTTGGCATCTGTATTATATTGTTCTTTATGTTTTGTGGACATCAGATTCTTGTTTTGACAGGAGAGGATCACTGTTTCTTGCTTTGTTGACCAGAATTACATTACCCTTTTCTCTTTTGCCTTTTGGAAAACGCACCAGAAAGAGAATCTAACAATGAAATAGATTCTGGACCTGGGGAATAAAATCACTAGATTGGTATACGGTCTGGTAATAAAGCACGCTACTTATTTATATCTTTTGCCCTTGCATCTAGCTCGACAGCCGCATTATACTCCCTCTGTCTCATAATACGTGTCTTTCTAGAAGAGATTTTTTGTCTCATAATATATGTCGTTCTCGTTTTCCAATGCAACATTATTACATGTATTCCACTTTCAACCAATACATATAGTTAACTTTTTGTATAAGTTATTAACTCCACCAATCAAATTTATTTTCTTTTATTCTTTCAAAATCATTATTACTTTTCTTAATATTGGTGAAGAAACCTTAAACGACTAATATTATGAGACGGAGGGAGTACATGCTAGAGGTGTGGCCGACCTTGAGATTATTTGGGCCCACATTTGTGTACTAAATATATATTTTAGATAAATATTTTAACTAAGGGTATGCCTAAATTAGGGCCCAAATTTTGTTAACCATTCCCAAATGGTGGATAATCATTTTTAATAAATAGTAAAAAACTGGTTTGTCTTTTGACCAATAATTTTTAATTTTGTCTTCGAGTGAATTGTGGGTATAGTTAACACAAAATAGAAGAACACAAAATTACTTCTCCTACAACCCTCTTATACTCAAGAAAATCAAAAACTCCAAAAAACGTAAAAATTCCAAAAATCATAAGAAAACTCCAAACCTCCGAAACCCAACAATTTTTTTTTTGTAAAAACCAAATCATTGAAGGATGGATTCAGAAGATGAGATTACTTTTCACCAAAACCTGCAAAAAAAATACATTCCCCGCCGGTGGGACTACTTTTCACCCGGCGGATTAACAAATACACCTGCAAAAAAAACTCATTCCCCGCCGGTTGAACTACTTTTCACCCGGCGGGGTAAAAACGAAACCTGGAAAAAAATATATTCCCCGCCGGTCGGACTACTTTTCACCCGGCGGGGTAACCACGAACCAGAAATTTTCCACCATTGAAGGACCTCGAACCGATTCCTAAATCTACCTCTAAAACACCGAATCGGCCACAACAAAACACTCCTAACATCCCTATACTACTATAAACACAAATATAAACATGTATTTCACTATAAACTAGCACAAATCTACAAAATAATAATAATAATAATAAACAAAAACAAGAATTAGAGATGTTAACTCTTCTTTTTCCCATTCTTGTTCTTGACTGAGTGTGAATCTAGTAGAGTTGTTGTGGAACGAGAAGAGGAGTTGAAGTTGAAGCTAATTTAAGTTTGGTGTTTTGGAGGTTTGAAGAAGAAGAGAAGAAAGTTGTGGCTGAATTTTGTTTTGGTTTTGGGATGGTTAGTTTTTAGGGTTAGGGCTTAGTAAAAATTGAGAGGGTATTTTGGGTAAAATAATGGGGCTACTTAAAATTTGTGTGGGAATGGTTAAAATTGGGGCTGCTTATCGAAAATGGCCCTAATTTAGTCAAACCCTTTAACTAATCATATGGCCAGGGGTGAAGGTTCTTTTTTTAAAAATAAAAATAAAAATAAAAATTAGGATAAAAAAGCTTACATAGTCGGCGAATACTTTTGTATACAAGAGTAATATAAAATGCATATTTTTAGAGGCATGGTATTAAACAACAATGTTGGGGATGAGAAAAATACAACAAAACCGAAATCGTGGCATATAAACAATATGACAGATTTAACGAGCGTGACAGAAACATCCAAGAGCGAAAATATTACGAAAACAATAAAATAACATAAACTTAGTAACATTTATTTTGGCTAAATGATTTTTGAACCGTGAAATCTGTGACAAAAATTCGAGAGAATACGACGAGAAATTGTCAAATTCAAGGAGAGACGAGTTCGTGAATATCCTTGCGTTTCTCTCTTTCCAAATATTGTAAACCACTGCACAAAAATCAACACGCCAAAAATGGTCTGGGCCGTTAGGGGAAGAAGTCCAAGCACCAGTAGTATGTCCTGAAATCCACGAGGCCTCTCAAATGAGTCAGGAGAAGCGACATTCCACCAAGATGTGATTGGTGGATTTTGGGGAGTTATTGCGTAAAGCACAATCGGGGGATTTTGTATAACCCCAAGCGAGAAGTTTATCTTTTGTGGTAAGCTTCCCTTGGATGGTAAGCCATACAATGAAAAAATGTATGGGGATGTTATGCTTGTTCCATACGAGATTGATCCAGGGGACCTAAGGCGAGGAGAGACGAATGTCATGATAGGTGCTACTGATTGTGAAAGAGTTACTATTCTGGTTTAAGATCTATGTATTAAGATCCTCAATGGTAAAAAAGGTAAACAAAATACTAACAATGTAACCAATTTCCTACATATGGGATTGATGAAATCTTATGCTAGATCGGAACTGAGTGGGCTAGCTTCGAGATTCGTTGTTGATGATATCATAAACCATACTATTGTTATGCATTCTAGCATAACAATTAATACTGCAACCATATTGGTCAACTAAAGAGTTATAAAATAGACAAGGGTATATTAGAGGGAAATAGAAAGGTTGTTGCCGACATCCGCATTGTAAAGTTTGGCGGCAAAGGGCCTTAATTTGATAACTTTTCTCCATCCCTAACTAGAATAAAAGACAATGAGGAGGTTTATTAGGCTATTATCTTTTATATTTTTAGAAAGTACCCAGTTACACCAAATTGAGGATGATTTTCCGCTCAAGGTGGACTAATGTTTTTTGAGGATGACCGCCTGATTCCAGATCCTGAAGTCCAAAATCATAAGCTTCCCTCCAATGAGGACAAGGTAACCTTAGAATATGTAATTTTGGAACCATATTTTTCATCCTGGGGCCCGAAGAGAGGAATCTAAGAAAGAGTTGGACAAGGTCCCGAAGGACACAAACAAAGAGGATAAACACAAAAGACTAATAAACCTGTATAAAAAGGATAACCTTAATTAACTGGAGCCTCGCGACATATAAGAGGTGCTTGAAGGTACAAAAATTGATATGACTGGTGATCATATTGAACATAAGCCTACAATATTTGTAAGAGAGACATAAGGTGATAAGAGGGACGCCAAACTAGCGTACTGGAAGTGAACCTTCATCAAATCCCAAGGAGGCGATGCTAGAATGGTGGATCTAGTCAGAGAATTCAATTTTTTTTACTTATATTGGGATTGAGGTTGGAGGCCCGAGAGGATGAAAAACTCCTCAAGGAATTTTTTAACAAGTTTTATGAAGTTATTATTGGCACGAAAAAAAAAATCATTAAATCATCTACAAAACAAATACATAACGATTTTGAGCTTATAATTCCAACCGAAGTTGAAAGAGGGGCATTGACTTTTCTCTTTAAGAATATCCGAGAGGACTTTCATAATAAGAGAAGGAGGGATGAGAGAGATATGATCCCTTTGAAAGAAAACAAATGAGTCACCGTTGATGATAACAAGGTAAGAGGCGAGGACCTTTCGTGTTGGTGTTATAGCCGTAGAGAATCTCCTATGAAAAGAGAGTATTATTGAATATACTATGGCTTGCGATAAATATCGGATAAGATGGGTCAATCAATGAGGGAAGGGAATCTTTAATCATATTAGTTAGGATTTGGAACTAATACTCTAAATAACATTTCGACAAGAAATGGAGGGGGAGGCTTGTCTGACTTCGGGATAAGGAAAATGAGGGTCTTCTAACTAGGGTCCATGAAATTATGGAGGAAAAATGATGAACCACTTTATAAAATATCATAGAAAAAATAGCCCAAGGAAAACTTAATAAAACTAGAGATTTAGCCGTCATGGCCTGATGTTTTATTACTGTCAATATTAAACATGACAGTGTACCCCATCATCATCATCAAAGTAGTATGGTTCGAGGGGTCATTGATAGACATGATTTTATTTCTAGAATTATACGCTTTGATACTGTTATGGAAGAATTTGGAGTTACGGTCCCCTTAACCTGAGCCACGTTTCATTGGACTTCTGTTTACAGAAAGAATCTTTCGCGTGGCTAAAAAAGATAAAATTTATGGAAGCATTAATTTCAGTATTGACAACTGAGGGGTTGAGGTGGTCACTTGTCAGATTATGCTGGGCTTAATAAGCAAAGAGTGAGAATAAAACCTCTTTCACTTATGTTAGTGAACTATATTTTACTAGAAGATAGAGTGGATTTAAGATGCTTAAGCTTAACATGAATAATTGACATAATGGAGCCGTCCATAGGGAGTTTCAAGTTACTAGTAATAATGAATATGTAATCCGGATGAGATTGCCACATATTGAAACAAAAAAAAGTTTTTTGACGAAGTAACTTACTAAAGAAAATGATGATAGGGTGTAGTGAGAGGGACGTGGGTAATCGTAATGTGTGAAGAAATTAAGGAAAATGCCATCCCAATTGTTAGTCCATAGGACCCTATTAATTCTAGATGAGATGAGGTTGTTAGGCTACTTGTTTTCCATGAGAATTGAAAACTAGTGGCTCTAAGGTCGTTAATCTCACTAGTGCAACAACAATTATTGAAGTCATTAATGAACGCAATGCAAATGTCTGAATTACGAGTTTTGTCCTCTGGCTAACGAATAACATTGAAGTCGCCAAACAAAATTTACGGTGTGCCCTAGCGACATATGAAGATGGAAGAAATATCGTGCCACAGTGGGGTAAAATCTATGGTATCGTTGAAAACATATATTGTAGAGAGAGACAAACAAGTATTGGATGATATATATATATATATATATACATACATATATATATATATGTATATATATGATTAAACAATCTATGAATTGAGAAAAGATAATTTCAATGGTAACTCAAAAAATACTTGGGTGCTGGGACATCTATATTCTACCTAAAGGATGCATGCTACGACTAGTCTTAAAATGTCAGAATGGAATCACAATACACATACTATTTTCTAATTTATTTTTCATGTACTTTAGTTTCTAAAAGACAAATAAGAGTTATATGGTTAAAAAAACATATTCGGTAACATCCTTTTAGCAGACAGGGTCATTGAGACCACACACATTCCCAACTACTATAATCGGATGAATACTATTTGAAAATAAAATAAAATTACTTGATATTATTGATCAATGACCATGTTATCATGTGCCCCGATGTGCATACTTGTACGAGCAGGCAAAAACTTAATTTCAATAGTAGTATGGTCTATGTCGAGGGGCTCAGTGTTAAGGTGGGAAATGAAAATGTTATCAACTAAGACAGTGTACCCCATCATCATCAAGACCCATCATGTAAGTATTTTAGTTAACTTCCTCGGGAGCATCGATGTTGGGAGGGGTGTCGTTGTCACTATAAGATACTTGATTGGGATAATTATTGTTTTTAACCATGGCCTCTTTACCCATATGATGAGGGATAATAGACGTGGACACAATTGTGTAGAGGAGGAAGGGTTGGTACATCTGGAAGGGGTGTGACAAAATATGTTGTAGTTGTTGCATGTGAGGGGAAAACCATGGTATCGATTATTAGGTAATATATTTACCAAAATATTTGATTCTCAATATTTTAGAGAAGTCATCAGATGCATTCATGATAATGCACACTCCAAAAAATCTGAGAGGAACCTTGTTTGTGATATGAGTATCAACATAGATTGGGTTACCTAAGAAACTTCCAATGACCTTTACTCCATTCTCGGTACAATTAGTTTCTGGAAAATCGTGTAGCTTGGCCTAAAAGAGGATTAATTTGAGAGGATCTTTGACTATTGAAGCAATGGCTTTCCGTCTCTTGAGGAAGATATGATGGCCATTGAAGGAACAAGGCGCATTATGAAGAACAAGCGTCACATTATTTGCAATTGTGAAACAAAATAAAAAATAGCTAGAAAGAATCACCTTGTATTCATATAGGTCACCCGGACCCTTGAGTTTTACTCCAATAGACTAGACATTATATAAAACGGGTTTCTTTCCAAAAAAATACACAAAAAGACACTTTGCCCAGTCAGAATTATCCTCGTTCATGGCGTCACGGGGGGAGACTATCAATTTACCATTCCATACCTAAATATATTGGATATTCCCCACCATCATACCATCATACCAGACCAATGTCATGGGGGCGATCACCATGCTGACTCAAGATTGGGGTGCATACAATAAAATGGCACTTGTACTGCTCTAGTTGAGCGAGCTTGCATGGTCAAATTAAGAAGGGAATGTGCCTACGTACTTCTAGTAGAGGTAGGGTAATATAAAACATACTTAATGTGATTACTGTGGCTCGAGGAAAGAGCATGAGTGGCTGCATAACGGGTATGGTAGAGGTAAGATCCTCGATAACCATAAGAGAGATTAGAAATGACACTATCATGACCGTTACACCTGAGATATATAGGTGGGAGCAAAATAAGAAGATTAATTCCTAATGAAAATAACAAACCAATTGAAACTCTCATCAACGTGTGATAAGTTTGGTAGTGGACTTGGAAATTAACAATCGGGCCTAACAAATGAGATCTCGCCTTAGAAAGATGAATGGATTCATGAATCCAATATATTAATTATATTTTATGTAGATGATGCGACTTCTAATATTGAGGAATGATGAGTCTCTTTGAGAACAACTCTAGTAGGCGCCCTAACTGGTTCCCATACAATGAGGAAGAGCTCTAGAGGTTGGATAAAACAGGTGACTGGACTAGAGATAGTGAAACTGTTCGGAAGAGTGGGTTTAACAATGAAAGTGGTTATATCTATGAGGATAGTCTGAGGTTCCCAATAGAACCAATATTAATGGATTTTTGTAAGAGAAGCGTATTGATGGAAGCCGACGAGAGAGTAGATCAAAGATTACCACAGTTGTTAGGGCCAAAGTAAGACAATCTATCTGGAATAAGCAAGGATCGTTCGAATAAAGTGCAAATGGGTGGTTGATCTTGGTGTTGATATTGTTAAAGTCGGCCTAAGAAAGATCCTCATTACTGATACGGAAGTAAGATTTTGAGGATTAAATTGTAAATAATATAAATTTAAGGGTTAAACTGTAAATTATGTAAGTTTAGTCCTTAAATTACATGTAATATAAGTTTTAGAGTACATTTGTGATTATATATAATAATTGAGGACTGAATATCAATTTATCCTCTTTTGTAACAGATTTAACTTTAAGGCCAAATCTTGGCTCCTTTATATAAAGGGCAAAGCTAACCTAATAAAGGGGTTGAACACTTTTTCTCTTGAACTCATTTGTACTTGAAATTTCTCTCTCTAAAAAGTCTCTAACTCTTTCTCTCTTAACAATTTACTAAGGTGAAATATTAACTCATCAAATTGGTTACTCCGCTGGGGACTGAATAAGAAAAATCAGTGACTTATTTTGTTCAAAATTGATACAATCTTGTTGCATTTTCTGTTCAAAATTAATATGATGAATCCTGAGAACAATCCTACACTTCGGTCAGCGATGAAAACTCTAAAAGATTATTTGCAGAGAGACATAAGTAGACTTGATGGATCATCTCTGATCCAAACTCAATATGATATTGAGGTCCGAATAAACCAGCTTTTGGATAAGATTAATGCTTTAAATGAGAAGTAGAACGAAAGGAACAAGAGATCCACTCGACGAAGCTTAAATCCGAGGTTAGATAAGAAACAGAAAAGACTGAGATAGGAGGTCAGTCAGATCGATCCTTTGATGATCGACGGGCTAAATCTGAGCACAAAAAAGCGCGTTTTGTGTCTCATAAAGAGAGATATTCATCTCATAAAGGGAAAAAAGATAAGCAGAAATATGTGACATCTAGTGACGAGGAGGTAAAAAGCTCAGCTTCGGGTTTTAAGAGATACAAAGGTTCTTCGAAAGAGGAATCAGACAGAGATCAGTCGATGAAACATAAAAAGAAGAGTAAATCTAAAAGGGATAACGTTCCTCGTTCTACATGGTGCGAAGGAAACACTTCGAATCAGTATGCTGAAACTGATCCAAATGTATATGTTACAATGGGAACAGATGATCAGTTTGTTCAAGGTGTCGACTGGAGAAATTCTATGTTGACAAGTGAAATTTGTTCCATGACGCTTCCCAAGCATTTTGACATTTCGAAGGTAGAGAAGTTCGATGGGATGCAGGATCCCAATGATCAGATCAAATATTTCAAGAACTATATGATGAACTTCGAAGATGACGACCGGCTAGTGTGTCGTGCATTTTCATAGACTTTTAAGGGAACATCTCTTAAGTGGTACAACTAAATTCCGAGGGGGTCTATTTCAAATTTTAGAGATTTTTATACCGCATTTCGAAGGTAATTTGTGGGAATCAAAGAAATGAGAGCAAATGGTGATACCATTATTCAGTGCAAGCAGGCACCTGGGGAAAAATTGAAGGATTATACAAAGAGATTTGTTTTGACCAAAGCTAGTTTGGACAATTGTGAAGAGAATGTGGTGATGTCAGCTTTTCGCCAAGGGTTATTGCTAGAGGATCTGGCTAATGAGACGACGAAGAGAAGAGCCTTAACTTTTGGAGCTTTGATGGCTCAATTTGAGGATCCGATTAAAGTCGAGGAGTCGACTAGAGTCTGAGACGGACCAGTTAGCACTCCAAAGAATTCAAGACAGGCAGCTAATAATCAAGGGCAACCCTCGAATGAAAATGGAAATGGTAATCAACAGTCAAGGCTAAAGAATAAAAATTTTCCTCTTCGAAGTGGTGGTTATTCAAATCATGCTCCATCTAACACTTACAACAAGCCTAGAACAAATCAATGGGTCAAACCAGAATATTATGCTGATCTAATAGAGAATGTTTATGTGATTTGGGATAAAACTAAGAGCTTCATAAATTTTAGGAAGCCAACCCCAATTAGTAGGCCAATGAAGGAAAGGAATAACAAGTTTCACAAATATCATGAGGATATTGGGCATGATACAAATGACTGCATTGCTTTGAAGAAAGAGATTCAATTTTTCATTGAAAACGGGAAGCTCCTGACTTATGTGAAGTCGCAAGGGAGCGCATCGAAAAACAATGTTGCATCAACTTCGAAGGCTGCACCACCAGCTGAGAATTTGATGATTTTAGATTCACAAGATGAGCCTTTTGACGCTTCTTCTGAGTATGTGGAAAGAGATTCGAATAGATTGCTTCTGATGACGGTCGAAGAGCCTATTGAAAAGGGACGTGTGCGGGAGCTATGCAAGTTTTTTGAATCGTTAGCCATTTTTGGAGGCGATTTGATGACTGGTAATTCGGATATTTCGAGGAAGAGGCATGTTGCCAACTTGACAACTCAAATTGAAGGGAAAATATTTACGCATTTGTATGGAAAGAAAGATATTCCCTTCATTTTGTTTGATGAAGATGATCTACGAGGTACTGTAGGACCGCATGAAAATTCTGTGGTTATTGGAGCAGAGGTAGCTGGCGTCAAAATTCGACGTGTGTATAATAGAATGATAATTTCACCTCGAATTTCTCAATCAGACCGAACGATTATTGGATTCACGGGTGTAACAACTCGTGTTGTTGGAGATTTCGAGGGTGAAGTGAGTTTGGGAAAATGACCATTTAAGAAAAAGGTCCATGTACTTTTTGTGGTGGTGGACTGTCCCACAAGTTATAATGCTATTTTTTGAAGATCACGGCTTTCAAGAATGTACGGGGTTGTGTCTATAGTTCATCAGTGCTTTAAATATGTGGTTGGAGATCGAGTTGGGGTCGTTCAAGGCGATCAGAAGGTTGCGAGATAATGCTATGCTACTGCACTTCGGATCCGAGGGTCCATTAGTGGAGACTTAATGCGTGAATAGCAGTTAGAAGGGGTATCCTCGGATTCGGAAGAAAGGGTTGGCGATCCAAGAAAAAACCCAGGGTCTTTAACGGTGAGTGAAGAGATTGAGGTTTACTTTTTCGTAAGGGAAGGTACTTCGAATTGGAACTTTATTGACCCCACTTCTACGTCAACAACTGCTGGATTTTTTATCTTCTAATTTAGATGTCTTCGCTTAGAGGACAGAGGATGTAACAGGAGTACCAATTGAGTTAATTCGTCACAGCTTGCCTATCGATCCGAAGGTTAAGCCAGTTATTCAATGAAGAAGAGCATTTTCCTCGGAGAATGCAGTAGCGATTGTTGCTGAAGTGGATCGATTATCTAAGGTCGGACATATAAATAATTCACAGTATCCTTTGTGGACGACAAATCCGGTTGTGGTAAAAAAGAAGAATGGGAAATGGAGAATGTGTGTGGATTTTAGAGATTTGAATCAAGCTTGTCCCAAAGATCCATTTCCTGTTCCTCGACTAGGTCAGTTGATTGAATCTACTTCAGGAAATAAAATTTTAACTCTTATGGATGCTTTTGCAAGATATAATAAAATCCAAATGGATCCAAAAGATCAAGAATGCAAAATTTTCATAACTGATAGGGGCTTGCACTTTATAGGGTAATGCCTTTCAGATTGAAAAATGCTGGAGCCACTTATCAGAGATTGATGAATAAAGCTTTTGCTACTCAGATCGGAAGAAATATGGAGGTATATATAGATGACATGGTGGTAAAAATCGCAAAGGATGAAGTGCATCTTGATGATTTAGAGGGAGTTTTTTTTGAATTTAAGGGCAACCAGGTTAAAGTTAAATCCTAAAAATGCACCTCTGCAGTTTGTTCGGGGAAGTTTTTGGGTTTTGTCATGAGTGAAAAAGGAATAGAAGTTGACCCAGAACAACTGAAAGCCTTGATACCAATGAATTCGCCTTGATCTATTAAATAAATGCAAATTCTGACAGGAAGGTTAGCAACACTTAATCGATTTATTTCAAGATTTTCTGACAAATGATTTCCTTTCTTTCAAATGTTACGAGGACCAAGCAGGTTTGAATGGACATCAGAATGTGAAGCAGATTTCACAAACATTAAAAATTTGTTGTCATCACGAGAGATTTTGTCAAAGCCTCAGAATAGGGAGAAGCTATTTTTGTACATCGCGGTATCAGAAGTTGCACTAAGCGCAGTTTTAATCAGTGAGGATTCAGGAGTCCGAAGCCGGTGTATTACATTAGTAAAAGTTTGGTGGCAGCAGAAAATAGATATATGAAATTAGAAAAATTGGCATTAGCACTGGTGATTGCTGCTAGGAAGATGCGTCCATAGTTTCAAGCTCATACTATTGAAGTCCGAACTTCATTCCCTTTGAAAAATGTTTTGCAACAACCGGTTATATTAGGGAGAATGACCAAATGATCAGTGGAGTTGAGGGACTATGACATTTTGTTTACACCTCGAACAGCAATAAAGGTGCAAGCATTGGCAGATTTTTTTGTTGAATTCCATTCAAGCCGATCAGATGGTAAAGAAAGTAAAGAAACCATACCAGTTGATTTGAGGTGGGTTGTCCGAACAGATGAAGGATCTAGTGTTTCAAGGTGCAGTGTCAGGGTTCAAATAATAGTTCCAACGGGAGAGACAATGATTCAATCTATTAAAGTTGGTTTTCATGCTTCAAACAATGAAGCTGAATATGAAACTGCTTTGGCAGGTTTAAGATTAGCAAAAATTTGTGGGGGAACTTCAGTGCGCTTGGAAACTGATTCTTAATTATCAGCAAATTAGGTATCTGGGTTTTCAGAAGCGAGAAATGATTGTTTGATTTTGTATCTTCGGGAACTTCAGAATTTAATGCTTATGTTTGACAATGTTGTTGTGGAATATATTGGGCGAGGGAGTAACATGGTTGATGATTCTTTGGAAAACGTCGCTTACAAGGAAGAATATCCTTGGATTTTGTTACAAGAAAAGCCTTCAATTGATACTCAATCTAGCCAATGTGGATATATAAAGTAATTTTTTGTTACATATGATGAAATTCGAGGTGATTGGCGATCAAATATCCTTAGTTTCTTGACTCAAGGAATATTACCAGATGATTCACGATTGGCCAAAAAATTAAGAAGTAAAGCCTTCAGATATATAGTAGTGGATGAAATATTATATAAAAAGGCATTGACCAGGCCATTGTTACGATGTTTAAGTAAGCAAGAATCACAAGAAGTATTGTCAGAATTACATGATGGTGAGGGGTCAGCTCATTGTGGGTTCAAAGCTCTTTCATGTCGAGTTTTACTTGCAGGGTTCTATTGGCCTACAATCATGAATGATGCTAAGAATTTAGTTCGAAGTTGTGATACTTGTCAGAGATTTGCTAATGCTATTCATAGACCAAAAGTACCGCTTATGTCTATAACCGAGGCGATATCATTTGATAGATGAGGGATTGATTTGGTGGGACCTTTACCGATGGCTTCTGGAGGGAGACATATGATAATTGTAGCGGTAGATTATTTTACAAAGTGGGCAGAGGCAGAGCCGTTATCAGGGACAAAAGGAAAAGATGTGATTGAATTTATTGTGAACAACATCCGTTGTCATTTTGGAGTTCCTCGGAGGATTACAACACATAATGGCCCTCAGTTTAATAACACGGAGATGGCTTCATTTTGCACTTCTAAAGGAATTCAGCAATGATTTTCGACGCCTTTTCATCCTCAATCTAATGGACAAGTGGAAGTAACAAACAGAACAATTTTAGATGGCTTGAAGAAGAATTTGACGGGGGCAACAAGAAAATGGCCAAACTATTTGCAACAGGTACTTTGGGCTTATCAGACAACTCCTAGAGAGGCTACAAAGGAGACTCCTTTTGCTTTGGCATATGAAGTGGATGCAGTCAGCCTCGTAGAATCCACAATGTCATATTTTAGAATAGCTCAATATCCTGTAAGGTCTAATGATGAAGTTCGAAGGGAGAATTTGGATCTGTTGAGGAAAAAAGAGTTCGAGCTTATTTGAATGTAATTCACTATCAAACTCTTATGAGAAATAGATATAATTCAAAGGTGAAGAGAAGAGATTTTAACGAATTTGATAAGGTGTTGAGAAAAGTATTCTTGCACATAAAGAAGAAGAACCTTGAAAAAATGGGTCCGAACTGGGAAGGGCCTTATGTGATTGTTGAAAAAATAAATACGGGGTCCTATCGTCTTTTAGATTTTGAGGGGAGGATGCTTCAACATCCATGGAATATACAATACTTGAAGCTTTATTGGGAGTACATATGTTTTTGTACATCAGAATTTTTACTTTTGAATGACGCACTCTTTCCTATCCTGTTGGCCAAGAAAGGTTTTAACGAGGCGTCGTGTACATATTCAATATTATCAATAAAGTTCGTTTTTGGCCAATGGTTTTTTACACATGTTTGAATACTATCTTAACAGATCATCAGAGACTAATCATCTTCAAGGTTGGTTAAAAGTAGAATGTTCCAAAGTGTTTATAACACTTTTCGAAGAAACAACCATGTTTATTAACTACATTACAATTGTTTTGAAGTGAAAGCTTAACAGCACATTAAGAAATTTTCGAAGAGCCACCATGTTCATCAATTTGATTTTTAAAGGTATTTGAGGTGGTAAGTTTAGAATTTAGAATTATATGTTAAAAATTTGAAGTATTTGAGTCATATGCGTTTTTTAAAATTTAACATCGAATAATATGTGAAGAGAATAATAAAACGAGGAAATCGTTCGTCGATTAGATTAATACTTTGAAAGTACAAAAATAAATTTCTTAATCTGACAAAAAAATGATAAAGTTAATCAGACGACTCTTCGTCCTCAGACGATTCTTCTTCTGAGGATGATGAATCAAGAATATAATTGAAAGCTTCACTTGGGCATTTCTCCTCAGGAATATCGTTCCAAAAACTTGTGAGGTCGATTTTTGGATAAGTGACATGAAGTTCTCGAAGAAGGAGAATTGATGTTTCTTCTTTTCTGGTGTTAATAGTAGCTACCGTGTCTTTTGATAGTTCAGCTTCGGCAGCAGCAACAACAACAGTTTTTTCCACTTCGAAATCTTTCTTCAGTTTAGCTATCTCCTCGATCAATTCTTTATTTTTTGTCTCACAAAGAGTAAGAGAATTTTGTAGCTTATTGGAGTTTGATATTTCAGTGGCCAGTTTAGTAGCATGATCATTCTTGAGCTTATTCATATCCTTCTCATGAGAGTTCGTCAGCAATTCTATCTGAACTATGTGTGTGATTCGCAGATGATTCTTCATGCATAGAGCACCTTTTATGAGTTCAGACCTTGCTACTTCGTACATGTGGAATTGATCAACCACTTTGGTGTGCAAGTATTCTCTAAATGTTTTCTCAGCTTCGTAAGATTCTTTGTAATAGACTATATCCTTAGCCAACTGCTTTAGATGGTTTTGAGAAGTTTCGACTTGGAAAGCAAGTGCTTTTGGTGAAATATCAAGATCGGTAAATGGTTGAAGTGCAACAACGATTGCAGGATTTGGAGGAGGAAGATTAAATTTTGTTCCTGATGAGGTAGGACGTTGAATCATATCTAAAGTGGTGATGGGAGCAGGAGGACATATAATTTCCGGAGACACCTCGGCAGGTGTTGGTCTCCCAAAGTTAAACATGTGGTTTTGGATGACTTGAAGAACATGTCTGTCTTCTCCAATAAGTGCTTCAGTGTTCTCAAAATTAATGAACATATCATGATCAAAGTTTTCAGCAACCTGATTTTCATTAGTAGTATTGTCTTCGATGATGATCACAGTGTTGTGTTTGGTTGTTTGCTCTTCAACCAAAGGGTTTTGTTGGTTTTGTTGGTTTGTAACAGCTTTTTCATCTTCATCAACCAGTGTATACAAAGTGATTCTCGCTTATTTTTTTATTTCCATGAGAGTTGGAAAAACTTTTTTTTTCTTCGAACACAGTTCTTGATCTTTCCCTTCTTCAATGGGTGAGAGAGTCTGTTCAACAGTTTTCCTTTTTGGAGGCTTTGGTTTTGATGGAGTTGAAGGGCTAGTATTAGATATGCTAGCTTCCTTTTTACCTTTCTTCTCTTTGATAACTTTTTGTTTCTTATTTTTTGGTAAATGACTCTCTGATCTGTTGCAAATAGGAGGGAAGACTTTACAATCAGGATGAACTAACCTTTTGCAGACTATCTTCAGACCAGGCTCTGACATCAAATTTCATAGCCAATGCTTACGATTGCTTCTCCAGATGAGATTTAGCTTTGAAGGATTGACATCAGAAATTTATTTACCATTCTCCCATGCTCCTGATATAAAAATGAATTTTTGATTTCAGAATTTGTCAGCTTCTAAGAGATCGTCGATGATTTTGAGGTCATCTACTAGGGTGAGGTAGTGAAAGGGAGCTTCAGACCTTTCGACAGTTGAGTTAAGGAGATGAAGTCCTTAATGCCGATGGGAATCTGAGATAGTCGAGATGCCATAATCACTGACATAAAGGTGAACCATTGATTCGAAGTATTCCACGATCATAGGATCCAGTGGAAACTGAAGACCCCAATTGATGATTTCGGGGTAGACTACTAGCTCGTTTTCCTTGCAGTCTAAGGGAGTTTCTCCTGCTTTAGGCAGTCGAAGAGTTATATTATCCCCCATTCCCCATTGCTTTTTTAGAGCCGAAGCTTGGATATCCTTATAATAAATATATCAATTTTTTTTCCAGAGAAATGATATACTTAGCTTCAAAATTCCTTAAGTTTCTACCAATTGTAGCTCTTTCTTCTTCGGAATCAAAGCAAGTGTCTGTTTCTTCCTGAGGCTTATGGGTAGTTGCTGAGTTTCCATCATCAGATTCAGCTTCGAGATCGGTTTTGGTAGCCTCAGAATCAACTTCGCTGGCCTTCTATGTTTCTTCTCGAGGTTGTTGAGGTGTTGGATTAACAACTTTTAGTAAAGGGTTATTTGTTCAAGGAACTTCCTCAGTTATTTCTCTCTGAGGAGGAGCTTCAGTATCTGGATTCGAAGGGGGATGAGTTGGGATAATTTTTGATTCTTTTCCCATGACAATAAAAGTTCTTCTTCTTCTGGTTATTGAAGAATGATTTGAAGAGGGAATTTTGACTTTTGTTTTAAAGAAGATTCTGCACTAATCAAATTGTTACTTTGAGATGAAGAGGCTCGAGGTGTTTTAGGACCTTGAATTTTGGATGAGGAATGTTTTTCGAATAAAGGAGAAGGAGGAATAACAGGAGCTTTAGTTGGATCGAAATTACCGTAATAGGTTGTTTTGGTGGTTGTTCCAACAGGAGCGCTGCTGATTAATCCTGCAACTCTATATTCCTTTGCTTTTTGAGTAATGCAGAAGTATTCGTACGATCCAAAGACTAAATTGTTGTCAGGTTCTGGAGATTCCGATTTCTTGGGTATGTTAGCTTTATATTTTATGGTTCACGGCTTCTTTCTCAAAAACTAGATGAAGGTTGATTGAAGAGGATGAAGGTTGACCAGAAAGTTTGGTTTTTTTTTTATGTATATCATGGGAAAAAGGAAGAACACGATGAAGGTAGCTGATGTAGTCTAGAAGCCCAAACAAAAACCTTTTTAATTTAATATTATTTTATTTAAATATCTTATATTATTCAAATTAAATCTAATTATATAAAGATTTGATTTGATTTTATTTTAAAATATTTATTTTATTTACTTGTATTCTAATTTAGGGTTTTGAGTAGCTATTATATAAAGCCTCGTATACCTTAAGTTTTAAATAATTTTTTGGAATAATATATTTTTTATCTCTGAAAATTTCAGTCTTTGTTACCCTTAGATTAGGGTTTCATCATGTTATCCTTGAATTATGGTTTCATCTATCGTTGATTCTTCTTCTATTTCTGCCGCATCATCAGTTTGGTATCAGAGCCTCAGTTCCTGCTATGGGGAAGCATGTTTCTAAAACCTGACTATTCTGATTAAAGGTTTAAAGAAGAGAACAACACACATGGTCATGAAGATCGGGAATATCGTTTGAGTATGAGGGGACATACCAACTGTTTCAGTGACGACCGTATTGACCGGTTACTGAAGGAGTTAAATTGGCTACCAATTGTCGAATCAAGGTAAAAATTGTTTATCGAGATGCTGTCTGAGGCTATGAAGAGGTTTTCAAAACAATTTTTTTTCATCAAATGGACACGGGGATGTTGTCTTCAGGCTATGAAAAAGTTTTCGAAACCAATTTTTTCATCAAATGGATGGCGTCAATGTGACTTCGAATAAGGAATACTAAAAAAACATATATCTTATTCCGATAAGGTCAACAATTATAATTCCCAATATAACAATTGAAAAAAATAAAATAAAATAATTTTGATTGTTGATGGTGATGGTGCTGTGAATTCGAGGACGAATTCTTGTCAACCAGGGGAGGACGATGTAGCCCAAAAAGCCAAACAAAAACCTTTTTAATTTAATTTAATTTTATTCAACTATCCTATATTATTGATATCAAATCTAATTATATAAAGATTTGATTTGATTTTACTTTAAAATATTTATTTTATTTCTTTGTATTCTAATTCTTTTAGTTATTTTGTATTTGCAATCAACGAGCTATTATGTATTTTTTGCGAAATAAGTTTTAAATCAGCACTATCAACGTGGGTCCATTAAAGCTTTAAAAATGTAATAATGACTGTTTAACTTTTCCAATCGGTATATTTATACTAACTAGTTTGGACCTTTGAAAATTTACTGTTCATATATACAAAGAGTCAATATTGAATTTGTTTTACATAACTAGTAAATATAAATAAACAATAACATGTCTATTAATTATTTATAACTAACCTTTATATTAGTGACGAGCTTTTCGATGGAGGTATATTAAAAACCCCCTAAAATGGATGAGGTGCACTGACCCTGTTATTAAAACAAAGTATTAAATCAGTTTTAACGCTCCAACGACGCGTCCTTAAATCAAATGCTAAGTTTTAGGATGAACTCTCTTATCTTAGAAAGGCATGGCTCTGAAAGATGAAGTTTATCACATTCTTAGCTATTATCTTCGAAAGTAGTTAGGCCTCTAACACCCACTCTAAAAAGTAATCAACAACAAACCGACATCCTCTTAAAGAATTACGTAAGGGTCCAGCTAGGACGATGCCCTATCTATCAAAGGTTAAAGCTTCAGATATCGATTCAAATGATATGGATGGGTAAGGAATTGTATTGGAAAATCGTTGGCATATGTCCCTTTTTTTCACCAACTAATTGGATTCGGCTATGATACATGGCCAATAAAAACATGCAAGAAAAACTCTAAGAATTAGTCTTTTAAAATCCATAGTGGGTCGGGTCGGTCATATATGAAGCTTTTTTAAAATCATAAAAGACTCTTTCGGGCCGAGGCATCACAAAAGAAGATGGCTTAAACCCTGCTTATATAACTTCCCTCCCAACAACAAGAACTTGCATGCTTATATCTTCAACCTCCGAATCACTTCTTTATCATTATGAAGGGCGTCGTTTGTTAAATCTACGTCTTTTTTTTCTCCAATCTATTCAATAGATAAGATACAAACCGAGAGTTTTCTCCGGACTTGAATCATATTCCTTATCAATCAATGATGCTATTGTAAATAAATCAAAAGTTCAAGTTCATAAAAATATATCAAGGCCAATGATCATGCCAGCGAATTATCGTACAAGAACACTTTTGAACGGTTATCCACTTCACCATATGTTTTTCCGGTCAGCTGTCTGTTCGTGGACATGGTTTATTGAAATATCTAAGAGTCTTTTATCAATCACACTTTTTTAGCTCCGCAAATATAAGTCAATCGAAGCTCCGCAATAGTAGCCTCATACCCAGCCTCGTTCTTAGATGTCTCCCTTTATGAATTTCATGATCGACGCATTGGCTGGGCTCCAGGACATTACTACCACAAAAACTATCGACCCGAGCCCAAAGAAAATAAAGTCGGATAGCCTGATGCATTGCTTCCCTGTAAGGGGCCACTAATCATACACCCGACCGTAGCCTCAAATGTTATAACTTTTCAATTTAAACCGATCACTCTGACTCCGAGCTTTCAATTGACAGTTCATGCATTTCAGCTTGAAATTAAGTCAAATATTCGGCTAAAGCTTGAGATTTGATGTCTATCCTCTGTTCATATGTTATATTGAAACCTTCAAATTCTACTGACCCTACTGACCCCTGATTTAAACTCCATAATAATATCTAGCTTTTGAAGAATTCTTTGGATTGGAAAGAAAGAGTGAACCATAATAGAGTATGTTTGAAAGTAAAGGCTCATTTTTTCGTAGCGAAAATCAAAACTAACACTAAATTCTCAAACTGCGTGTATCTGGTCTCCGTTGCTAACAAAATCTTGTTCACATAATACACATGCTTTGAGTAATTATCGTTTTCTCTTATCAAAAGAACAGTTATAACGTCGTCTGAAACAACCAAATAAAAGAGTAATTTATTAATAGAGATCAATGTAGACAAAATAACTGAAGAAAAAATATGCTCTTTTATCATATATACTGTTGTTTTACTCTCTCCAGTCCAATAGAAGATGCTAGAATTTATTAAGACTTGTAAAAAATAGGAACATTTATCTGATGAACGTAAGATAAACTAGTTGAGCACTGCCTCATTCCCGTCAAAATATGTATCTCTTTAATAGATAAGGGTGGATGCATCAAAGCTAAAGCTTCAAAATGGGCTCGATCATCCTCAATTACCTTTTTACTCACCAAATAGCTGAGGAAGTTTCCGGATCGTATCCTAAATGTTTACTAATGTAGATTAATTTTGAGGTTAGTGGCCCTTAAATTCTCAAAAGTCGCAATCAGATCGGTAGTGTGTTTATAGTATTTACAGTCTTAGAAAACATATCATCAATACACACTTCAACATTTATACCAATCTGATTAGAAAATTCCTTGTTAACCAACCTTTAATAAGTCACCCTTGCATTTTTTATGCCAAAGGGCACGACTTTATAATAATATAAGCCTCAGTCAGTTATGAAGGTTGTATTTTCTTGATCCATTGGGTGAATTTGAATTTGGTTATAGCCGGAGCAAGCGTCCATAAAGGATAAAAGTTTTTTGCTTGAAGTAAAGTTCACTAACTGGTCAACCCTCAAAATAATGTGTGTCAATTTCATAATTTTTTGGATATGTGAAAATTGACACATATCCTCCACTTATCATTTATTTTTTTCCATTTGAAGTTGGTTTAATATCCATAAATTATGTTGCGACTTTCTAATGTGGCATAAAGTGGATAACCAATCCACTTTGGCAACAATCCCTTCAGATTTCTTGACTAAAAAAGCGCACTTCTTTTTTATTATGGGTCCGACATTGGGGTTAATTGATAATTTATTATAAATGATATCTGCCAGAACCCCGATAACATATCTTGTTGACCAAGCAAAAACATCCAAATTATTTGACAAAAACAAAATCAATTTACTTTTGAGTTCTCTAATGAGATATATACCAACCTTCCAGTTTTTCCTTCCTAGAAAAAAATAAAGATCGTGTCATCCACAAGAATGACCAAACTAGGGGTCTCTTTTGGATTATCGACAATTTCATTCTCAACCCGAGGCCTCGTTAACTGCTATTTATTTAGAGTCAATGATATTGCATAACACTTCCTATCTACCTTTTTATTATTTTAGTTTACTCACAACTTGTAAGCCACCATATATCAGTCGCACTTGTGTATTTTTGAGGTAATGACATGGATCCTATCCAACCATAATCTTCCAAAAATTGCGTTATAAAAGGTAGGATTTTCCACAACTATAAAAAGAATGCGAACTACTTTCTTGAATTTTTCTCGTCCAATAACCTTGGCTTCAAACTCGAGTATGACCAAAGTGCTTGACTTTATGAATCCTACCACAATTTTGAGCGAATGTCGTATAGTTGGAGGATTCTTCATCCTATCATATGATGTTTTGAAGATGATGTTTGTCTAAATACGATATCAATTATGACTCTTCAAATTTCCTTCCCTTGAAAAATGATGCTTATCAAAACATCTCATGAGGGCCAGTCACACCTCTAATATCGTTATTATCAAAGATTATTGTAAGTTATTGAGCCCGATAAATATGGACAGATACCCTTCTCTAAAATTGTGCTTTAAGCCTTCCAACAAGTTTTTTTTGTAGATTGGTTGGTTATTGTTGCAATAGAATATCCCTCCGAATACAGTTAAGATTCCAAAAGGTTAACTTAAATCCCCATAATAAAAATAGTCTCCATGATATGTCGGTTCAGATTGGTGTACAAATACTCACTCGAAATATCAAGAACTACTAATTTTTCATTCACTATCATCATGATGTTTTCCTTATTAGGGACTGCCAACTAGGATCCAGAGCCTCAAGATCCGGCATGCGTTGGCTTGTTTCTTAGGTTCCATCGGGAAACACTTGTATGATCTTTGACGAACTGAATCAACTTCCCATCATATATCATACTTTAGATTTATTCTTTTTAAGTGATCCAATCCCTAGTCCAATGGACGATTTTGTTCTGTTAGTTGCAATACCTATTATTTCTTTATCTATGAGGCCTTGTTAGGAGGATCAAATTTCTAAAAAGGACAAAGTTAGAGGTTTTATCGTATATTATAGCCATACTTATAGTGAAATTTTTATAATTTCCATGCCATAACCATTTATTTATGTGTTCATTCCGATAAGTAAAAATAATACCCCTGAGAACAGAGCATTATGATTCCATCTCGGCTCGCTCAAAGCTTGAGGTTGTTTTACCCCAGAGATTGGGTATTGAGTTTATTTTTTCTGCTGAGGTTGCTGCACTGGTGGTGCTTGGTACACAAATGTGCTCATGACTGTAACTGGGGTTGGTGGTTGAAATTATAGTCACTATTGTCGGCTTGGGATAAATCTAATTTGAATTGGATCCTCGAATTTAATCTGTGACTATACCTAAGCCAACAACTCTCTGGATGAAAACACTTTCTTTTCAGAACATCTCTCGTAACAGTTTGCCGAAGGATTCCTACCTGAACGACGCGTAAACAACATTCTCATTGTAGTGTTCGAGGTTGTTCTTGGTATGAACAAAATACCAAGTGTAATAATTAAAATTTCATCCGATTCTTGCTCACAATGCATAATGAATTCTTCAGGCTTTTTAATTATATTGCTCCTGATAAATTGATGCCTAAAATAAATGTACATCGTCTTAAAATTTTTAATTCGTCATATCTAGATGATTAAACCAAGTTAAGACATTTCCTTTCAAATTTATAAAATAATATTAACACACGAATCGGTCGTAATCCTCAGAACTAAAATTAATTCATGAACCGTTAAATGTGATGGTTGAGGTCACCAAACTCGTCATACTTCTCCATCACATAAAAGTAAAATTCTTATTTCTTACAATAGCTTCTCAATATATGGGTCCAAATTGAAAATTCTTCGAATGTAGCCTTGATTATATAAAATCTTTTTACATTCCCTCCCACGAATGAATATCGACCCATTTGATACTAGGGTCCACTTTGGTAATAAGACATCGGGTACACAAAGCCCGAAATCTGACCCAAAATGAAAATTAATTGGGACCTTGAATTGAAAACTTAGGGTTAGAACCTGACAAACGATGTCGTAAATGGGGACAATGCCTGTTGCTGAGGTCTAGTCAAATATACTGCTGAAGGATGTTATGCTTATTGCTAAGGTCCATGTAAAACCTTGGTTTGTATTGGTTCCAAAATAGTAGTCAGAGTGACCTCCACTTCCCCACATTGGCTAATACTTTAGAATTTCTACGAATCGTTCTTAGAGCCCCCCGAGCGTCTCAAATGTATGAATCTAAAATGGTTTATATAATTGGTGCGTGTGCTAAACCTCTCTCCAACGTGAGAAAGTATATTCTTGTATACCAGAGAGCTACTCATCACTAGACGTTGGATAATGGTAGCAATGAAGCAGTTGTATACCCTCCTAAGAGAGCTAAAACTATTATCCCGACTGTAAGGATACAAATACTCCGAAGTCCTAGTATATCCTATGGTAATCTTTGTTTCCACCTTTACTTTGTTGATTTCAGATTGGAGGATCGATGAAATAGTCTTTAATGTTTCGCTTTCAGCCCAAAACACGTGCCACTTTGGCCATAAGTTGCCTTCTTTTTTCTTCAAATTGAGCTTGTGATCGAGTAAAGTCAAGCAGGATTCTGACGCTCTACGAGTAACCTAACTCTCGGGGTGATAAAAATTTCCACTATTAATTAAATATTTATGTTATCAGAGTAAATATAAAAATGAGCCTACCTTAGGTGGTTTTGGAAGGACGTTTCCGGGTACCAAATAAAATATTCCTATTGTGGTAGCCGGTACTAAGGTTTGAACCAATTCGATATGGTTCACCATAAAATATAGAGAGAAATATAATAGAGAGAGATTAATTAGAGAGAACATGAATATTAGGGCTGTCAAACGGATATTTCGAATACGGATCTGTCTATATCCGAATCCGAAATCACTATCCGAATCCGAATTTGAATCCAAATATTAAAAAAAATGTAATATCTGAATCCGTACCCGACGGATATTATCCGGATACGGATAAGTATCCGAATCCGAATAACTTAATTTCCACTATTTTTTAACTAAGCCACCATGTCTTTTATAGAAAGTTTGGTAGCAATTCTTCCCACATTTTAGATGTAGGATAAGAGTCATAAGACTAAATAAAATATACTTGTTAGGAAAAACCACCATGTGTTTTATAAACTGTTTGGTAACAACTCTTTTTCCAACTTTAGATGTGGGATAAGACACAATTTTTAAAGAAGCAAACCTCCATATTAATGGCCAACTTTGTTAGTAATTTGTTTTGCTTTTTACAACGTGAGATAACTAAAAAACATGCTTAAATATAAAAATTATATATATTTATTTATAAAATTTCGTATATCGGATATTTCGAATACGGATATGACTTTATCCATATCCACTATTTTCAGATACAAATTCGGATACAAATATTATCCGTTTTCTTTCAAATACGGATATTATCCATTTTATTCGGATTCAATATCGAATATTTCGGTCAGATATCAGATTTTTTGGACTTTTTTTTACCGCCCTAATGAATATTCAACACTTAAAGAATAAAATAATAATTTTTACCATTTCTGATGACAAGTTATATTTATAGTGACTAGTTTGAGCTTTTGATCACTTATATTCCATAAATAAAACAACTAATATTAGACTTTTTTCACATGGCTAATAAATATAATTTAAACCGATCTAAAACTGGATAATGGTCTGACGGTTAGTTCTCTTATCAGTTGTTACATATATATTGCAAAATATATTCATACTATAATTGTGAAATGCTTGTTATTTATGAACTTATGAAATATGAATTGCAAGTGTTACATGTCCAGATTTACATTAGGTATTTTCAAACTAAATGATCAAATTGCAATATGTCCTCTTGGTGAGTTTGAATACTTTAAAGGTAAGATAAATTTAGTTGTAACAAATATGAGGAGTTGGTTGTATGAAACTTTAACTTAGGTACTCTTCCGGTGAACTTGAGAATTATTTTTTAAGCATTAATGTTGATTTTACGGTTGTGCTATCAATTGTTGATAATTTAGGTGCTCCACTTCTTAATATTACCATATTTATGAATGTGGTTAATCAAAAATAGTTTGAGAAACCATTTTAACTTTATTTGAAGTTGTGGATGAAAATATACTTAGTGGATAAACTAGTTATGGTATTAGTTTTTTTGGTTATAAAAAATAGCTTGCTTTTTGTTTGATGGTCGATGGAATTAGAGGTGTTGGACAAATTTTTGAAGAAAGGTTTGCATATTTACAAATTGTTTTATCTTGTTATGTTGTAGATAATGAGTTTTGCTTTAAATATATATGTAATACAAGATAATAAGTAAATGCTCATTACGAGAATAAAGTCTCTTGTAGATGTCCATTAAGACTTTATGCATTAATGAATTCGTCCACTAACTTCATCGTTATTAATAAGTATGTTGGATAACATACTTGTGAGACTGATTTTTCAAAAGAAAGTATGAAGAATTTGATATTAGATTCTATTTCTAGACGGATATCTAATTATATTAGATACATACATGATGTGACGACAAAACCATCCAATCGTTTGTTAAAAAATGACTATTGTTTAGATATCAATACAAGTTTCTTTAGAGAAATCTAGGAGGGCTATATATGGTGATAGTTCTACTTCATTTAATCTAATGATAAGTTATTTTAAATCATTGAAGAGTATTGATATTACAAGTGACTACTCACTCAAATATATTCCCGAAAATATATTTTTAAAACAATGTTTAGTAGTATTTGTGTCTTGTTTCCATAATTTCCTTTATTATCTTCCAATGTTTTATTATTGATGAAAATTTATGACAGGGATACCTAAAGGGGTATTACTATATGCCATAACTAAATATGGTATCAATAGTGAGTTTTTTTTTTAATTTATTAATTTCGAACTACAAAACTTGTATTTTTTTATGAATACTGATGAGTCCGAATTCAGCATGCTCCCCGGAAGGGTAAATCAGTCTAAGTCTCTCCGAATACCGGACAGGCTACAAGGACATAAATCGGACAGATCACTTGGACCGGACAGATTACTTTGAACACTGTAAAATTAAGGCTGTTTGAACTATGACTAAAGTACTAAAAAACCTAAACACTTCCTGACTAAGCTACCTGCCCTCCTGCTTAGAACTCATGGGTCTTTAAACATGACCCGGGTCCATTAAACATGACCCGAAAGCCCATAAGGGCCCAAACATCATACTATAAATACCCAACCACCAGCATTAACTATGGGTAATGAGAATTAACTGCTACCAAGCTGCTTAATTATCTCTCCACCTTATACTCTCTACTCTAACCTTTAAACACCCAAACACCACCGTTAAACACCCATACACCACCTTGAAACTCCATTTGAAATTACTAGCCTACCCTCAGGCAATTATTATCCACACCAAATTGGTGACCACAGTGGGAGGGTCCGTATACTGTTGTTGAAAGAATCAAGCCTGGGACTTATTGGTTGGAAGACAAAGATGGTAGGGTTTTAACTCACCCTTGGAATATTGAGCACCTTCGAATGTACTTGGAATAACACTTGTGTAAATATTTACTTGTTTGAACTTCCATGTAAATATTTGGGGGCATACTCTTTCCTCCCTGGTGGCACGGGGAGGTTTTAATGAGGTGTCCGAGTGATTTAATAAAATTCGATGCCTTCTTCAAAATTTTCTAAGTATTTTCAAAGTTCTTATACTAACCGGACTGAAATATTTAAGGGCTATTTAAACTCTAGCCAGAGAATTTAAACACTCTCACAATGCAACAACTAAAAGCTACTTAAACTCTAGCTATCTAAACTAAAGCAAACAATGAAAGAAGATGATGGTTGTGCGAAGTAGAAACATTCATTAAACAACTTAAAATTGCCTTGGCCTTCTAAGGACTTGTGGATAAGTCAGGGTACAGCACAAAAAAAAAACCTGTCCGAACAAATACGGACACCATTACAAAAAGAGTGCCTTGGCCTTCCAAGGACTTTAGTTTGAATAAAAGATAAATAAAGTAAACCATAAATTAAGGTTGAGCCTTTGAAGATGGCTCATCCTCATCTGCTTTCTTACCCTTGATGTCGCTCCCCCCTTCGATTACCTTCTTGCCCTTGGGATCATTCTCCTCTTCGCCTGGACTCTTTCCGGTCTTCTCTTCATTATCAGAAGAGGACTCACCGGAAAATCCTTCGTCGACCATTGTGTAATATGGAAGGTCATCATCGTCCACATAGAGCCATAAGTCCCCCAGGGTCCTCTTCGGGAATTTTTCATGAAAAAGGAGAACCATATCAGACTTCACCCTTTGAACCATTAGCTCTTCGCTTTTAATAATCTCCCTGGCATAGGAATTAATCTTGGCCTTGATTGTGGCCTCTTGGTCCCTTAGCAAAGCAGTTTTCTCTTCAGCAGCCTGGGTCACTGCATTTTCCAGGGCAATCTTGTCAGTGGTCAGGTTGGTGATGATCTTCTCCTTTGTAGTGGTCTCTCCCCGTGAGACGGTGAGATCTTTCTCCATACCAGACAGCTTCTCCTGGAGATCTTTTATGGTTTGTTCTAGGGTGGCAACTTTTGTGTTGCTCTCATCATGACTCCTCTTCAGCTCCTCGTTTGCTTCCTTGAGCAAATCAGCATTGGTGGTAGCAGTGCGGAGGTCTTCGGACAGCTTATCCTTCTCAGACTTGAGGTCTTTGATGGTGTCTGCTTGACTCCAGACTTGTCTCTCCAGTGTAAGAACTGGCTGCACATTACTAAGCAAGGAATGGGCTATGATGTCCTTCTCACTAGAGACAACGAAAGTCTTACCGTTGAAGTTGACCGTATTTGAGCTGCTTGGAGGAACGTAAGGCCCTACAAATTCATCTCTGGGGAGGCCAAGGAAATACTCACCAAGCCCAGCTAGACCTGTGATGTCCATCCCATCGAGGTTGAGATCTCCCCCTTCTACCTCATCGGTGTGAAACTCTCTTGGAATCTCTTCGGCCAGAGTTGGGTCAGAATGGTCAGTGGGGAAGGTAGGCTTCGGATCCCGGAGAGCGAGCTCATCTCCTTGGGAAGTCTTTTTCTTCTTGGCTTCCCGGTCAGCGCCTTCACCTACTTGCTTGCGAGTTCTCTTGGGATCCCTTGGAGGTTTTGGGAGGTCAACTTCCTGCCTTTCGGTCTCCTGCTCCACCACCTGCAAGAGGGCTGCATCAATTTGAACCTGGGCCAGCCCCTCGGGATCTGTTGGGGCATCCTTCTCAACATCGCCCGCCACCTTTTTGCCTATTCTTCTTCCCTTCATTTTGCTTGGGGCTTTAGCCCGGGCAGACAGGTAGAGTGTCCCATCCAGTTCGTGGGACCTTCTAAGCACAGTGTCTTCATCGGGCTGGGTGGTGAGCTCCTCCCAATTTAGGTCTCTCCGACCTGTGGTGTTCCACAGGTGAGACCTTGCTAGATTTCCAGGGGTGAAGGCCTTATGGAATAGATTCTCCCAGTTCTCTGCGGTCCAAGCATTGATTTTGCCACAGGTAGTCTGTCCGGCCTTCAGGTAGTCCCCGAACTCCTTTGGCAGCTCTGTTAGAACAAAAGAGAAACTGGTTAGTATAAACTTAACTTAAAAAAAGGGAAACGAGAGAAACAGACAGAGACTTAAGGTAAGAAACTTACGGTCACTCCTCCACCTACTCCTGAGGAGGCTTGGGTTCTCTCGGGCCTTGATTTTCTTGCCGTTTTCCCAGGCGCCACTAACGAACAAGAATTGGGTCCTCCACTTGCTCTCTGATTCCAGAAGATCATCAACAGCCTTGAGATCGTTCCCCATGTTGAAATGGTAGAAGGGGATCTGGTGATGCTTGCAAAGGTTGGCCACTGCTGCGAACTCTTCCATAGGAAGAGGGATCCCAGACAACCTAAACGCCATGATACATGACATCAAAGTGAACCAGCCATTGGGGCTTAGCTGAGTTGGGCAAAGCTTGACCAGATGGAAATATCGTACGATCTCCGGGTCCAGTGGGAACCTGAGTCCCCAATTAAATAGCTCCGTAAAGAAGACTATTTCATTCCGTTTGTAGTCTATTGGGGTCTCCGGATCAATGAGGATCCTTATCTTCACGTTTTCGGGGATCCCCCACTTTGTGCGCATTCGACCCAGATCAGAGGTATGGATGAATGCATACTTGGTCTTCTGCAAGGCCAAGAGGTACTTAAGCTCAACTCTGTGGAAACACGGCCCCACTTTCCCTTCGAGGCTCTCCGGCAGGTCCGGATGCCTCAGGTACAGATTTTCCTTGCCTTTTTTGGCAACAACAGCAGCACTCTCAGTTTGTCCGGAGGACTCGGACTCAAAGGGGACCTCTTCAACAGAGTCCTCCATTCTCTCCTCCATAATCGTTGGAGGAACATCTGCGGTAGTGGTCCCGGGAGGAATAAAGCTTGGCACAGCCTGGCTACCGGACTGCTGATTTTCTATGTTCTCCTGACTTCTCACCTCAGGATGGGTTTCAGAAGCAGAAGTCTCTCTAGGGGGTACCGGGCTGCTGGCCTCCGGACCGGACGGCCTCTACCGGGGAGCCCTAATGGGCACTCCAGACCCAGAATCGCTATTTTTTGCCCCCGATCTTGAGGGAGTATTCTTGGAGGTTAGTCCCTTGACTAACCGGCTTGGCCTCTTAATGACTAACTTCTCCGGAGAATGGTCAGAATCAGACCCCATAGCTATAAACGGAGAGGGTTTTCTGACGCTTGTAACTGTAACTCCTGGCTCAACAACAGGTATTGAATCCTGGACTGAGGAACCAGAGATTATAGGCGAGAGGGTGGTTTGAAAGAGTTTTTTGGGCTTGGTACCCTTAGAGGAGGATGAGCCTCAATCAGATTCTGCAACAGAGGTGGCTGGTCTCTCAACAGGTGATGATGGTAGCCCTGCTGCTATTCGCCTTTCCTTCTCGACCTTTTGCGCTTTCTCCAACTCCGAAAGGTTGAGCCAACCACCTTTGATCAATGCTGTTCTTGCTGTAAACATAAACAGCCAAGGAAATTTTTGTTATAGAGAGAGAAAGTTCTGAGTAAATTTGCAGAGTAAAATTTGAAAGAGATGGTAAAACAGTGGAAAATGAATGTGAATTTATAGTAGATTTGAAAAAAAGGAGTTGATTCCTAGGAGAATCCGAAAAGTTGGGCAATGATTAAAAGACGGCGCTGATGTCACTATTGGTAATTAAAGAGGTTACTTGTTAAAGAAGGTGGTGCGAAATTCGAGGTGAAAAAACGGCTGGAGTGGCCAATCAGAGAGCGACACGTGTCCCACTAACTCTGGCAAAAACCGTTTTGAATTCGTAAAGCTCAATCTGTCCGGGTATACCCACAGTTCTGTCCGAATTGAGAACCATTTCATACATCGGACTGTTTTTCAGTTCTTTGACAAAAATACTTGCTCAAACACCTAAAAAAGGGGCTCATGATGAGTCCGAATTCAGCATGCTCCCCGGAAGGGTAAATCAGTCTAAGTCTCTCCGAATACCGGACATGCTACAAGGACATAAATCGGACAGATCACTTGGACCGGACAGATTACTTTGAACACTGTAAACTTAAGGCTGTTCGAACTATGACTAAAGTACTAAAAAACCTAAACACTTCCTGACTAAGCTACCTGCCCTCCTGCTTAGAACTCATGGGTCTTTAAACATGACCCGGGTCCATTAAACATGACCCGAAAGCCCATAAGGGCCCAAATATCATACTATAAATACCCAACCACCAGCATTAACTATGGGTAATGAGAATTAACTGCTACCAAGCTGCTTAATTATCTCTCCACCTTATACTTTCTACTCTAACCTTTAAACACCCAAACACCACCGTTAAACACCCATACACAACCTTGAAACTCCATTTGAAATTACTAGCCTACCCTTAGGCAATTATTATCCACACCAATTACATATTACGATAAATGCCTTATTTTGATTTGCAAATTACAAAATATACCTTATTCTGATTTGTAGGTTGTGAAAAACCTTATTCTAGTTTAAAATTTAAAAATACACTTAATTATGATTTTCTATTTGCGAATTGCAAAACATGCACATTTATGATTTATGATTTGAAATTTGAGGAACATGGGTTATTTCTTAGTTGCAAAATTTAAAATACGATTACTAAATTTAATTTATGAAATATAACTTAGGGTGAATTACAAAACATACTTATTTTGTAATTGTGCAAAACATTCCTTATTAATTGTGCTTCTTTTATAATTGTGGATGTATTTTTTATTATTGGGTCAAAAGATGGTGATAATTGGAAATGATTTCTTAAGTTATTTAAACCTCACTTGTTGAATTATCAAATTAAAGTTAGTTTAGATCGTCACTTACATATAGTTAATGATATACATACCCTCGTTGCTATCACATGTACTAGTTGAATAATCTATTAGGAATTTGAAGTATACATTGAGTTGTACATTCTCAATTTTTTTAACAAAGATGGTTCACAAGGTTAAACGATGTGCTTATACCCCTATTCAGAACATGTTTAATTTATATATAGAGTAATATAATTTATGAATGAGGTTGAAAAGTTGTTAGTTTCCTGGAAATTTTTCCTCCATAAAAAATTGCATGTTCCTTTTTTAAGGTAACCAACACGGTTTCATGACCTCTGGTCCAACAGAGTCGTTTATATCATGAAGTCCTATATAATAAACGTAATTTGATAATTTTTATTATTGAATTTTTTATTTAAAATGTTTTGAAATATTGTTTCTTATAAATGTATTACAGAATGCAAAAGAAAGTTATTGCCTTTTGCTAAACGTGAAACAATGTATTCACTTTCGTCTTATGTATATATTCTTCTATCAATTTCTTTCCTTTTATGTATTCACCCTTAACCTCATTTATCTCTTCATTCTTTAGCGTCAGTGAAGAAGCACAACACTCCCTTATAACTTTATGGGTAATTCTTAAAAACTCCAACTATATATCCTACCACGTATTTCACGCATTGGTGGATAGTAGCAACTATTTCATGCATACGTTCGAGCCAAGACCTGCCAAATATCGCATTGTAAGAAGTTTGGTGATTAACTTCCATAAAGAGTGTCCATACCGTCTTCTTGAAGTCATGTCTGCCCAAAATTACATGTTTTTAACTCCCCGTTGACTATAGCGTTTCCCTCGGTGAACCCAACAATGATTCGATCCAAGTGACTTATCATTTGATCATAACTTATCATAAATAGTATATTAGCAGAGCTCCCATTAGTTACAAAAAAAACTTTCGATCTCCTCACCTCCCACATAATATTTTATCAGAACGACATCCTCGTAAGGCCTAACAACACAATGCAAGTTATCATCTTCAAAATAATGGGAAGGTAAAGAGCTGAAGTGAGGTAAGTGAGCTTCTCCCTTGGAATTTTGCTTCGAAGCTCATGAAAATGATTTTTCCTAAAAAAATTGGTAATCCCGAAATGGAATCACCCCCATCGATTGTAAAAAGTCCTATAGGATCACTTAAATCATCTCCTCTTGATACGACCCGAAGCACATGACGACCAGAGTCTGAATCAAGGTACTCACCCCTGAAATAACTTGCACCACATGGCGATTTGGGTCGTCGTCTAGATACTAATTTGTAAAATCATATAAAATCGCCTCCTGGCGGATAGTTACCATGTTATTATTTTCCTACTTTGGAATAACTATTTAAATCCTCGATCTTCTTGTCATGGAAAACCCCGATCCATTCCTAAAACTCATCCAAACTGAATTTAACGGTTCGATTTTTTAATGGTTTAAGTTTTTTAAAAAGAAACTACAAAACTCAACCGATTAAAATTGGTCGATTTTTATCGTTTGGTTCCAATTTTGTTTGTGGTTAATGTCTATCTTTTATATATCTAAAAATATTATACCACATTTAGTTCCAAATATAATATCCTATATTTTACATATAAACGTGTTAATTTTTCAACATTCGATTTGGCAAAGCTCTATGACATATAGACATATTTAAATCGGTAGCCTGCTGTATGTTATTTACAGAATTCTTATAGAATTAGTAGCCAATAAAGTTAAGAAATATTATTCTCAATGGGATTACTTGTTAGAGTAACGATAAAAAGTATATATCATACCTAGTGGGACTGAATTTGAAAGTTTGAATTTGAAAGTTCAAAAGTATATATCATACCTAGCGGGACTGAATTTGAAAGTTCAAACCAAGATTCCTAGAGTGTATCACACATGGAGTTTATGTATTTTTAATCTATGTCGGTCTTAATAAAAATTTGGAACTTAAACAAGAAACATAAAATTTTATTGGTGGGGTTAAATTAGTACACCAATCTATCGTGGTAAGAACCGACACATGATTAAACGAACCAACGAGAGAATGATTTAATTTTTCTGTACAAAATAAGTAACAAATAAACGAAAGCGTAATAAAACCAAACACAGAAGAAAATATTTAATGTGTTTCGGATTGTGAATAAATCCTACATCTACGAGCAACATATACTCTTTTATGTATAGTACATAACATAAAGACTCTCCAAACATAAAAGACTTGATCACTCTTTATAACGCAAGATGACGTGATTCACATAACTCTCTCTCCATTGTTTATCTTTAACCTCACTTATTTGTCAAAAGACTTAGAGCTATTTCACTCTCTCGAGAAATATCTTCTCACCTAATTGTCTCTCTACAATTACAGTCACCTCAGGATCACAGTCACATCACACATTGCATAGAAATATATTATTCTATTTATAGGTTTAGGAAAATCTCAATTCTTTATTCGATGCTTCAAATTAAAGCCTATTAATCAACGACTGGAATAACTCATACAATATTATTATAGAAAGACCCAATTAACATAGATAACTAATAAATATAATAGTCAGCTTTGGCCCTGGGATATCATGATCAAACGCACTTTGGATCAGAGCAGTGCTTTTGATCAGTTCATTACGACCACCTTGCTTCGATTAGCCTGCTCCGACCAGTTTGCTTTGACCATTTTTTTTCGGTCTGCCTGCTTTGAGTATCTTTCTTCGGCCAACCTACTTGGACCCAATGGTCACCAGTCTTCTACAACTTGTATCTGGCCTAAGGATCAATAGACTTCTCTACAACTAAGCCACGACTCAAGCTTTAGAGAGATTCAAGAGTTCTTGCCTACACATATATTGATAGATCCAACACTCATATAATCCTTCAGAAATACCTCTGTTGATGAGTTAATTAAAGCTTACACTTAAGAATTTTCCACCTACGCTTATAATAACTCCAATATCTAATGCAACATATGTTTTTACTCTTTAGAGACCAGCCCATCTGTATCCCATAATTGAACCAGTTTTATGGAGTTCGTGAGCTTTGAAATCAACAATACCTTTGCTAGATCACCGGAAGGGTCTTCCTCGCTAACAATATTAGCCACCTTCACTTGCTCCATCTCCACCACGTCTCTGATGAATTGCATCTTAATTTTTACATGTGTAGTTTGTTCATTAATGTCAGATTTATCATCAAATAAATAGTACTTGTGTTATTACAGACAAAACTACATCTTGCTCCACACCGGTGAGTTCACTTAACAATCCTTTCAACCAAATAGATTTTGTAGTAGTCATATACTCGGATTCGTTAGACGATATTGCAATGACCTTCTGTATACAATACTTCTAGCTAACCATTCCTTAAAGCATAATAAATAGATAACTAGTAGATTTCATTGTGTTGATGCAGCCTGCATGATTAGAGTCCACATACCCCTTCAACATTATATCAATCGTATCATTCTGATTATAACATAACCCCACATAAGTTGAGCCTTTCAAGTGTCTCATGAGCCACTTGAGTGCATACCAATGGGTTTTCTATGGATTCTACATGAATCTACTCAAAACACTTATGACATATGCAAGATCAAGTCTCGTGAATATCATAACATATATAAGGCTACCAATAACATAAGAATAACGTATCCTCTTCATATACATTTTGTATGATGCTTTAGTTGGTGCTTTGGTGACATTGAGTTTGAATTGGGAACCAATATGAGCTCTAGATTAAATCCTATTAATCAACGACTGAAATAACTCATACTCCATTGATATAGGAAGGACCAATTAACATGATAGACCTAGTAAATAGAAGACTCCAATTTGACCGAATGAGGTCATGATCAAACGCGCTTCGAGTCACAGCAATGCTTTTGGTTAGTTTGCTTTGACCAGCCTGCTTCAACCACTTTGCTTCAGCCAGTCTGCTTCAACTACTTTGCTTCAGCCAGTCTGCTTCAACTACTTTGCTTCAGCCAGACTGCTCGACCCAATACATATTTTGTTTGACCCAATAGTCACCAGTATTTTACTGTTTGTGTATGTATTTAGGATCAATATATGTATTTATAACTAAGTCATGGCTCATGCTTAAGATAGTTTTAACAGTTTTTTCCTATACATAAAATGGTACACCCAATATGCATGTAGTCCTTTGATAATACCTCTGTTGACGAGTTACTTATAACCTACGTCTAACACCCCTTTAAAATTATTAGGAAGATAATTAAGATAGATCCAACATTACATTTTTTTTAAAATGAGTTATTTCATTTAATAGAATGTAGCACTACATATTGCAACATTCTCCATCTAGTCTGATAGTTACTCAAGTATCCCTATCTTATGATGTTCCAATTACTCTTTATAGACATGCAGTTCACCCGGCTCCAAAACATACACAAGCTTTATGTATTTCGTAAACTTTCAAACCACTTATATCTTAGTTAGAGCATCCGAAAGATTTTAGGAACTTGCAATATTTTCCACCCTCACTTTCTCATATTCCACAAAATAGTCGATGAAATGCATATTGATATATATGCTTATTTCTCTCATGGAACTTAAAACTTTTCATTAAATAAAGAGCACTAGTACTATCAAAACGTTGAGATACATCTTGTTTTATACTAGTGACCTCACTTAAAAAATTCTTTTTTAACCAAATAGCTTCCTTTACTGCTTCAGTAGGAGCCATGTGTTTGGCTTACGTAGATGATAAGGCAACAACCGTTTGAAAATATGATTTCTAGCTAACTAGTCCTCCATGCAAATTAAACAGATAACTTGAAGTAGAATTCCTTGTGTCGAGGAAACCTTCATAATCAGATTCATCATACCCTTTTGGCATCTCATCAGTTGTATAAATTTAATCATAACATAACCCTACTTTAGATGAACCATTCAAGCACCTCATGAGCCATTTGAGGGCTTTCCAATGAGGCTTCTTTGGATTTGAGATAAATATGCTCAAAATACTAATAGAGTAGGTAAGATCATGTCTTCTGTAAATCATTACATATATTATGTTTCCATTAACGTTTGCATAAGGTATCTTTCACATGAACTTATTATTTGTTGCTTTGGTTGGTGTTTGAGTGGTTCTAAGTTTGAAATGAGCTCCAATGGAGTTCTAACTTCTTTGACTTATACCAAACTTTTTGAGGATTTTCTGTATATATTTTTTGAGATAAGAATAATTTCCCTCTCGATCTGTTTCTCTTGATCTCAATACCAAGTATCCTTTTAGCCTCTCGTATATAATTCATTTCAAACTCTTTCTTTAGTTGTGTATTCATCTTTTCAATTCTTATTATATACTTTCCAACTATTAGGATATCATCCACATAAAATAGTAATATGATATTCCTGTTCATGTATGTTTTATATTGCAATAAACACAATTGGCATAACAACTTTTCACACACTTGATGGACTTCATAAAAGAATAAAATATTCTATTCTATTGTCTTAGTGATTGTTTTACCCCATATATGGGTCTCTTTAACGGGCCCACATCCCTTTCCATCCCTTATTAAAAACCTTTGCTCTGACAATGTAGATGGTCTCTTCCAATACTCCATACAAGAAGAAAATAGTAAAATATATTTGATCTAACTTAAGATTAAATATAACAAAAATTTTTAAAATCGATGATAATTGTTGATATCAACACTTTGATTTTGTGTGAATCACTTAGCTACTAGCCTAGCTTTGTATCTAAATAAATCAACTCCAAGAATGCATTGCTTTTTTTGAATATCCATTCCTCTAAACAAGAATTTGACCCTTTAGTTTTTTCACAATAATCCAAGTACCCATTTGATAACTATCATAATCGTGTTACTCTTCAGTCTGATCATCCGAAGGCTCTGGAACATCAAAGTCTAGGCCAATTTCATCCAGATGCAATTGGTGAACTTCCTCTACATGAACCGTATCTATACCAAATATGAAATAATCTTTAGCAGATACACTCTCAACATCACTTTCTTATTCATACTCATCATCAAATTGAGATAACTCATCGACACTACTAAGTTTCGTCTTCACATTCGTAACTAATAACATCAACTCCTGATTGAACATAATTTCTTTACTAATCAAAGCCTTATGACTTCTAGGTTCGAGACACCCCGACCTATACCATTGTACTCCTTCCAAATTGCCGAGTAATAAAACCTTTCGTGCTCTCGGTCAAATCTTATCTTGCTTTGCATGTGCGTAGGTATCACATCCGAACACTTTTAAATGTTCCAACACTAGTTTCTTTCTAGTCAATACCTATGGTGGACATTTGAACTTCAATACCGTAGACAAATATTTTTTGATAATATGCATAGTTTCTATTATAACTTCTCCCTAGAAAATTCATCACTTTCTAATAATAAGAAGCATACACCTAACCTTTTACAGCAAGGTCCGATTCATTCTATCAGTAATCCCATTATGTTGAGAAGTTCCTTTCATGGTTTGGTGTCTAGCAATGCCAATACTTGAATAATAACTAGTGAATACCTCATTCACATATTCTAAGCTATTGTTAGTTGTCAACTTCTTCAATATATTTCAAGTCTAATTCTCTACTACCATCTTCAAATTCCTAAAAGCATAAAATATTTCATCATTGGTCTTCAAAATTATAATCTACAATTTTCTGAAATAACCATCAATTAAAAATATGAACTACCTTGCACCACCCATGGTGGGTTATCGTGTTGGATCCCAAAGATCCAAATAAACATACTCAAGTAAATTAATGGTTGTATGGTTACTAGGCACACACTTAACCCTCTTAATTTTTTCTAGCTCACAACTTTCACAAAATCTCAACATATAAACTGTGCAATCATCCAACAAACCTTGTTTGCTAAGCTTAATAAGACCCTTCTCACTCGCATGCCCAAGCCTTAGATGTCAGAACTTGGTTTAATCTGTCAGCAAATAATCTTTTATATACTAGAAAAGAACGAATCTTAATTCATAAAGGTTAAAATTATTCACTTTGTTGGTTTTTTCTAGATCAAACTTTATAGAACTCATCTTGATTTACTAATGAGACCAAAATCTCTAGTCGTAATGTTATTTTAGGTCATCCATGATTGCATAAAATGAATTCAGGGCTTCATCTTATCATCAATTCTTATAATACTTTATGGAAAGATATATTGGAGTAATTAAATGAAACCACCGACTGTCAAAATAGTCTTTCTTGGTTTCTCTTTCTCTAAGTAATACTGTTGCATATCAATTATGTATCATATTAAAGGATGATGAACTTGAAGAATCTAATTTTTTTATTGTCAATGTTTGAAGAAGAGACTGATGATCAATAGATTCAACACATATAACCGAACCTTTAGAGGAAACAATAAATGATGAGATTGGTATTTGAAATGTAGTAACTATTATGAAGTATTTGATAAGATATTAAAGGATGAATTGGCTGAGTCTTTAAAATTATAATGTAGAGGTTTTCGCGTGTAGTATAAATAATTTCACGGGAATGAGTAGGTCCATCATTTTCCATGATTTAGCTGTAGATGATAGAGTAAGGCCGATATGGCAAAACAAGATTTTTTAAAGGAAACATCCGAGGCAATAGTCAAAGATGTGGAAAAACTTTTGAATATTGGTCATATCAGAGAGTCAGAGTACACAACTTGGGTAGTAAATCTAGTCTTAATTAATACACATAATGGTCAATGTATATTTTTTGTTGATTATACTGATTTAAACTGAGTATGTCCAAAACACCATTTCCATTTACCTCATATTGATCAACTAGTAGATTAGGCGGCATGACATGTAATATAATATTTTATGGATGCTTACTCAGGCTACACTAAAATTAAAATGCATCTAAATGATTAAGAAAGTATGTATTGTATGACAAACATGGACTATATTTTTATAAAGTAATTTCATTCTTGAAAATGCTGGATCAACGATGAAAGTATGTATTGTATGACAAATCTGTCCTCTTGTTGCTCTATCCATATTTATATCCAAAGAATTAGATAAAATCTTTGCATTTTTTAAGTGTTAAACATAGCAAAATATTGTAAATCGAACGGTGAAAGTGGAAATACTTTTGAAGACATTTAAAAAGGATATGAAATTTATTTGTGAACACTTGTTGAAGGAGTAAACTTTTTATTATATTGTTCGGTTGTAATTGTGGCAGTAACTTTGGTTTTGGTAAGAGAGGATAATGTAATGAAAATACCAATTTATTATGTTAGTAAAAGTCTGGTGGATGTTGAAACAATATATTTGGACTTGAAAAAATTGGCTCTTAGATAGGAGTAGATGTGAGAAAGATAAAGTGTTATTTTTAATTTCATATAATAATCATTCAACGACGTGGTCTATTGAACCGGGAGAGTATGATATTAAGTTTGAATCAAGAATATAAATTAAGACACATACCATATCAAACTTGATAAATAAAATTCGAGAGGATATGATGGATAGTCAAAGTGAAAAATTAAGCAATGATATGCTTAAGAATACAAAATGGCCTATACGAACCGATGGAGCTTCAAATCTAAGTGGTAATAAAGCAAAAATTGTATCAATCACTCCATTTTGAAACCACTAAAAATAAAGTAGAGACAATGAATTTTTAGTTGGAATGATTTGGCTCGTATTTATGGGGAAAATATGGTTTATATAATTTTAGATTCTCAGTTGGTAGTAAGTCTAACTGAAGTAAAGTTTGAAGAAAAGCATGGTAATATGCAATAATATTTGCAATTAGTTAAGTAGTTATAAGAAAGCTTTAACAAATTCATTTTTAACAACGACCTCGGTTAGAAAATGCAATGAAAACTTCCTAGCAAAGTTTCATTGTTAAAATGGAAACAATATTATAATACTCATGTATAGTTCATCGATTAAGGTTAAAATAAGAGATCAAAGTGATGTCTGTTGATACTGCTATTGATTGGCACCAAGACTATATTTGTATTTCTTAAAGATCAAGTATTTCCTCAGGATAAAGTTGAGACAAGAAATGTAAATATAAAAACAAATAAAGTATGTTTTACTTGATGAAGCATTATACAATAAAAGTTTGATCCGACCATTTATAAAATGTTTGAACAAAAAAGAACCTTTTAATTTTAAAGGAGTTACATGAATGAGTGGTCGGGGTACATTGTGGATACAAAAGGATGATAAAGAGATTTATGTTGGGAGGATTTTATAGTCCTACCTCATTTATGAATACTATAAATCTTGTAAAACGTTGCGACCCATACCAAATATTTGCTAATACGAACTACACCCAAAGTTAAAAGATGAAATCAAATCCTTCTCCTTATCCGTTTGATAACTGTGGAATATATTTGGTGGGACCATCAGTAATGGAAACTAGAAGTATATTTTTTTATCGTAGTTTTGGATCACTTTAAGAAATAGATAGAACAAAATCAGTATTGAGGACTCGGTCTAAGGAAGTTTGTGATTTATTACATAATAATATTTCAAGCATATTTTGGACTCATAAGGTGTTAATGACTCAAAATGATTTGCTCACAATTTTGTTCGTAAGAAGTATGAGATTAAAAAACATTTCTCTATCCCGTAGTATCCTCAAGAAATGGATAAGCTAAAGTAACCAGCACGACCATTCTAAGTGGAATTAAAATGAAACTTAACCTAGCTAAGAGAAAACGACAAGATTTTGTGCAAGAGGTATTATAGGTTATACAATGACCCCAAGAGAGGCTAAAAATAAGATACATTTCTCAAAACTCTAAGTGATGGAAGATGTAGTTCTAGCTGAGGTTTTATTTTCAAGTCATAGAATTTAATATTATTCTTTAAAGAAAAATGACGAGGATAAGAAATTAAATATTGACTTGATTGAAAAGTGTAGAGAGAAAACTCAAGTATGGGTCAAACATCATCTTTGGTTGATAAAGGCTAGATATAATTCAAGTCTCAAAATAAGGAGGTTAAATAAGGTGATCTGATACTAAAGAAGGTTTTCAACAAAGGTAAAACTTTTGTGGAAAATTAGCATCAAATTAGGATGGCTTGTTTAGAATAATTTCTAAAGGGCATCATGGATTTTTATATTAATTAAATCTCTTATATTAATCATATGTATCTATTAATCAGATCTTCTATATTACTTATATTTCTATATTTGTTAGATAATGTATATTAATTAGACCTTCTATATTAATTTGATATTTTATATAAATTAGATATTCTATATTAATTAAATCTTTTATTAATTTGGTCCTTAATATTAATTATATTTTATTTAGTTGTGCCTTATATATTAAATATATTCATTAATTAATGGATTAAGATATATGACAACCATCCTATAAATAGAAGAATATATTTTTTTAGCAATGTGTGGCAAGACGAGACAAAAATCGAGTGACGGTTAATAGAAGACCGGTGAGTTTGTTTGTAGAGAGCATAGTAAGGTAGAATATATACACTTGAGTAAACATTATGATAATCATATATTTTTTGTAAACCGAGAAAAGATTTTTGTAACAAAGAAGTGTTTGAGAGTCTTCTTGTAAGCTCCTATATATAAATTCTGTTCCGTTACCCGTATATGTATGATTTCTTCATGATCCGAACCATGCTGATTCTCTTGTTGTGAAATTGATTTATTTTTCCTGTTTTTATGATTATAATTTTTCTTGAAATAAAGTAAGTGTCGAAGCTCGTATTACCTCCTATAGCCTCTCGGGTTGGTGTTGTCAACTGTTGGTCACTACTTTGGCTGAATGGCTAGGATTCCGCCTAACGAGTCTTGTTAGCGCTGGATTGAATTATCTTCAGATATTGATGGATATCCTAACAAGTAGTACGGTGGGCGTAGAGATCTAATATCAATATTCATTGTTGGTGAAGAACACAAAGTAGAAAGATAAATATCACATATCTTGGAGTAAATTCAATTGTAGTCATAATGATGGATTCCATGAGGAAAATATTAGATACAAGCTATCTACCAGATTAAGAAAGACTTTAACAAATGTGAGGTATGCCCCTGAATTTAAACGTAACTTTCTATGTATAAGCATGTTAGATAATGAATGGTTTAAGTATAAGAGTGGAGATGGAAAACTTAGGGTCTTGCAAGACTCGCATGTTGTTATGGAAGCTGATCGAACTGATGGTATTTTAGTCATGGATGGGTCCGTAGTAGAAGAGACTTCTAGTATGAGGAATGAATCTGCTGAGATTCAGATGAAGGCAGTTGAAGGCTTGTCGAAGCAGGTGAAGATCAAATACAAGAAGTACTTGAAGAGGTTTATGATTGACTATGGCGTGGTATTGGTGAACCGACATTCAGTCACTATTTTTTTATATTTGGTATGCTTAGAAGGAGAATCTTGAAGAGTACATTGAAGCATTAAATAGCTAAAAAGATGAGTCTTAGCTTATTTGGAGTACGGGTGATGCTTCTGAAAGCTGGACATAATAAGAGGTTGAGTGAATGAGCTATTTGGGATACTGTTATCATCAATATAAGCCTGTGGACTTTTGGTTGTTATGAATATGTAATAAGTTTTGGAGGTAGAGCTGGAGTTGAGATGGAGTTTAAACATAAGGGCAGAGATATGGATGCCTCTACGAAAGTTTCTTTCAACCTGAGTTTGGGTTTGAGCTTTAGAAATGAAGTTCAACCATTGTTGGGTTTGGGGTTAAACTTGAAGTTTGATGGGTCAAAAGCTTCAGATGTTTAGACTATAGAGAAATTATCAAGTGCTTCTTGGTATGATATTGGGATAGATCAAATGGATGTTACTACCATTTTTTATGGATGTAAGAGGTCGGAAGAATAGTCTATTATGGAGGATTGTCTCGATAGAGTTCAAAGACTGTGTGGGATTTGATCACTCCAGGTGTGCAAGTGGACACTTTACTTTTTCTCTAGTGAGAGCATCAGGATAACAAATACTGGAGTTATTATAAGCCTAGGTGGAGAGTTGTTAATTGTAGACTAGAATTAACTCGAAGCATGATTTTCTATTTTTAATAAGTCTCTTATATTAATTAAATTCTACATTAATTAAATATTCTACATTAATTAGATCTTCTAGATTAGTTAGATTTCTATATTATTAAATATTCTATATTAATTAGATTTATATAATAATTTGATCTTCTTTTCATATGGTATGCTATATTAATTAGATTTCTTATTAAATGGGTCTTTTGTATTAATTAGATTACTTAATTAATAGATTAAGATTTACCATAACCGACCTATAAATAGAATAAGATATTACTTTGCAATGTGTGGCGAGACAAGACAAAAGACGAGCTATGATTTAGAGGAAATTGGCGTGTATAAAGTGTAGTAAGGTCGAAGATAAAAACTTGAATATGCATTCTTAGATTCACAGATTCTTTGTAAAACTAGATAAGACTTTTGTAATAAAGTAGTGATTGAGTGTTTAGTATTTGAAATTCTTCTTGTAACCTCATATATATATATTGTCTGTTACCCGTAGATGTAGGATTTTTCACAATCCAAACCACGTTAAATCTCTTGTTGTGCGAATGATTTATTTTTCATATCTTTGTTGTTAACTTTGTTTATAAAATGAGGTAAGAGCCGAAGCTCGTATTACCTCATACAACCTCCAGGGTAGTTGTTCGACAACTGTTAGTCACTGCTTCGACTGAGTGACTAGGATTCGGCCTAACGAATATTTTTTGGGCTAAGTTGGATCTTGTTTGGATATTGTAAATTTCCCTAAAACATGGTTCGGTGAAATTGGGGATATGATATCAATATTTAATGTTGGTGAAGAATACAAAATCGAAAGATGAAGATCGCAGATACTATAGTATATTCAAATGCAATCATAATGATGCATTTCATGAGGGAAGTATTAGATTTAAGCTATCTACTGTACTGGAAAAGGCTTTAACAAATATGAGGTATGTCCTTGAATTTAAACGTAATTTTATTTCTATAAGTATGTTAGATAATAAAGGGTTTATTTATAAGGGTAAAAATGTAAAACTTAGGGTATTACAAGCCTCACATGTTGTTATGAAGGCTGATCAGACTAATGATGTTCAACCATTGCTGGGTTTTGGTTTTGACTTGAAGTTTGGTATGTCAAAGGCTTCAGATGTTTGAACTATGAAGAAAATATTAAGTGTTGCTCAATGTTACTACCACTTTCTTGGATGTAAGAGGTCGGAAGACTAGTCTATTGGAAATATTTCCTCAATCGAGTACACTGGCTACATATGAATTGATCACTCTAGGCGTGTAGGTGTAAAATTTGTCTCTAGTGAGTATTTAGAGCATCGAGGTAAGGAATACTGAAGTTACTATAAACATAAGTGGAGAATTGTTAAGTGTAGACTAGAAGTAACTCAAAGCATAAATTTCTTTTTTAAAATGAGTCTCCTATCTTAATTAGATCTTCTATATTAATTAGATATTTTGTATTAATTAGATCTGTTATATTAATTAGATTTCTATATTAATTAGATATTCTATATTAGTTTAAACTTCTATAATAATTAGATCTTCTATATTAATTAAATTTCTATACTAATTAGATATTCTATTAATTAGATCTTCATTGTTAATTAAATTCTTATTAATTGGGTATTCTATATTAGTTGGATTGTTTAATTAATTGATTAAGATTTATCATAGACAACCTATAAATAGATTAACATATTGCTTTGCAATGTGTGATGAGATGAGACAATAAATGAGTGACAGTTAAGAGGAGATCAAGAAGTCTATTTATAGAGAGTGTAGTTAGGTAGAAGATAACACTTTATAGGCATTCTGAGATTCATATATTGTTTGAAAACCCAGAAGTGGTTTTTGTAAAAAAGGAGTGATTGAGTGTTTAGTGTTTGAGAGTCTTCTTGTAAGCTCCTATATATAAATTGTGTCAGTTACTCGTATATGTATGATTTTTTAACGATCTAAATATTTTGTTGTGCAATTGATTTATTTTTCTTATTAGATTTGTTCTTGAAATAAGGTAAGAGTCGAAGCTCGTATTACCTCATACATCCTTTCGGGTTGGTGTTCGCTAATTGTTGGTCACTACTCTGGTTGAATGGTTATGATTCAGCCTAACTAGTCTTGTTAGGGTTGGGTCAGATCTTGTTCGGATATTGATGGTTTCCCTAACAGAAACTATACAATTCTACATTATAAACGAGATCGATGTACTCTTTCCCCCTAGTCGTGCATATGATTATTTATTGAAATATCATAAGGACATTTTTAATACAATTTTTTTATCATTCAAAACTATAATTAGAACGTCTAGTAATTTGACGTTATCATAAATATGAAAAATTATGAATTGAAAAATAACGACCTTGAATAATATATAGAAGGAATACAATCTAAATTCAAATGCTTTGTGTTTCTTCTAAAATTTAGAGGCTTATGGAAAATCCTAATTCTTTAATGAACGTTTCAGATTAAAACCATTAATCAAAGACTATAATGAAGCCAAAATCCCTTTAAAATATGAAAACTAATAAGTTGGAAATCCAGATTAATTCAAAACCTAATTAAATAAAAGTCTTAGTTAATAAAAAAATCCAATTAATAGAAAACCCAATTAAATATGATGCCTACTTAAATATGAAACCTCAGCAAATAGAAAAAATCAAGTTGATAAAAAACTTAATCCCTTTAAGACTGAAGCTTCAAAATTAAGCCCAACCGGTAGCTACGACATACAACTTTAAATGAGGTCATAATTAATTATTCTTCAGCTCAGTCTCTACTCCTTCGGCCCAGGTCTTCGGCCGAGTAGAAAACAACCAGTATTTCTTCACCTAAGCATGGCCTTAGGTTCCAACAAACATCATTGCAATTTTTGTCTTGAGAGAATCCAATAATTCCTGCCTATACATGTCTTTAACTGATCCATCTTTTGACCATGTAATCCTTCAGCAGTCCAACATATAGTACTTATTTACAACTTTGGCTGGTGCTTGAGTGACACTAAGTTTGAATTGAGAATGAACGAGACTTCGAACATTTGTAGCTGGGGACTATACGAACTTCCGAAGGACCTTATATATGTAATTTTATTGTGATACGATAGATACCCCATTCGGACCATTCCTTTTAATCCTAATTGTTATGAGAAAATAATAAAGGATAATGCAAACTTTTATTATCAGAGAAGAGAACTTACATTAGTTTGGGTTTATCCCCTATTTATATCATTTATTACCGTGTAACGGTAGTTACTATAGTATTCAATTTCACTAACTACATATGCGATTACATTTACATCATGGGACTTGAATTTATGACTAATGCGTTAGTGGTTTGACTGGCTCCATTAAAGTAGTATTAAACCATTGCTTTGGTCGTTTCTGTTGTAGATCAGCCTTGATCGGTTCTTTACTTAGGGCAGTTCATCTATCTGTATATTTTCTCAGTGAAATACTTATTCGATCTAAGCTCAATCAATCTATCTCACTGCGGTTACTTAACAGCCAGAGGATACCCACTCATCAAGGCACCCCATAGTTCATGGATTGTACGTGGGAAGCGTAGAATCGATGAAATAGAATAATAATTCGAGAAGATGAACCGATATTATGGAGGGCCCAAGTTGAATAACGTATGGATGTTACTTGTAGGTTATTTGAAAATTTCAACGGTTAGATGACACGTTGTTGTCACACATCTACGTGTGGGAGTTAGAGATTCTGACACCCAAGCCATTTTATGAAAATGACGCTTGGGTTTTGATGAAGCATGTTAAGCCTTGAAGTCTTTGAAAACTTCTTATCACATCACACGTGGGTAGAAGGCGGATTAATAGTTTCCAATCCTTTTTTCGATTATTCATAGTATCCTTCCCTTGATTATTTCCTATACTCATTCCATTTGTTGTTGTTTCAAGGTCCCGTTGCTCCAAAAATAATTTTTGTCATCTTCAAGCGTAAATATAGGTATGCCAATCTTATGTGAGTGTAGTAAGCATTAGTTCAAGGGAAAATACTATAGGTTTAGTATAAATGGTGAACCCTCTATTCAAATGCCAATAGAAATCGAAACCCATCTCCACTAGGTGTGGTACCCATCCTTGAGTCACCTACTCCTTTAATTGTTCTTATACGTCATATTGGCTCATTGCAGTCAAGCAAGTAGATACGATGTCACCAAAAAAGTCGGGGAAGAAGAAAATGGTGAAAACTACAGAATCAAAGTTTGAAGACCCAACCTTCTTAGAAAGTTACTTTTCTCGACTAACCCCTAAATACGGGTATCTTGATGATAGCGGGTTACTAAGCTTTATGGCTAGGTACGGGATCCCAGAGGATCATATAGCAAGGGTTCCATCGATTGGTGAACATCTTTACCATGCACATGATTATGAGATTTGCCTATTCACTACCATATTTGATTAGGGGCTTCGATTGCCTTTGCCCTCATTAATTTGGGATTTCTTTAGCGTGATAGGCATATGCCCAACCTAATTAGTTGCGAACGGGTGAAGGATGCTTCTTAGTATAGTTCTGAGCTCACGCCTATAAGGGATTAAAGTCTGCTCAGTTGACCAGAATCAGGAAGATTGTTGAGCTCCTCTCGTCTGATCAGAACTGGAAACACTCATTTGTGTTCGTCTCGGGTAATTGGGAGCATAAAAAACTGATTATGAATCTCCAGGTAGTAAGTTTAGATGTTTTCTTGAAAAATACTGACATTATTCATCATTGATTTGTTTGTGCAGGTGAAGGACCCATCATGAGTAGTGTAAGGAAGGATTTTCAAAAACCCCTGTTTAAGTTGGTAACCAAGCTAGCTCTACCCGGTTTCAAGAACCATCTCTTCTGTTTACCCACGTGAACTATATTTGAGTGTGGGTCTGTGAACAATTCTAGAACTAAACATTTCAAAGGACGGGAAGGTGACTATGGCAAACAGTGGCGAGATTGCGTCAATGGAGCCTATACGGGTGCTAATAGAGTAGAAGTACCGGGAATGAAATAGCACAAGGGTTTGGCTGTAAGTTCCTTAGACTTGGAAATCAAAAGAGGCGGAAGGTTCTACGTCGATGCCTTGTCAGAATAATGGGGAAGAGGAGGTCCTCGCGATTCGAGGGGTTGAGGAGGTGGATCAGCAGAAAAATGACACTGCCCCTGCTGGGCGTGAAATAGTGCAGGATCGAGTGCGACGAGCTCGGAAAGATGATGAAGATATAGATGAGGAAGTGAGGCCTCTATAAAATAAGTCTTGGGTTATAGTGGATGCTGTACCTTTTGTAATAAGGAAGTTGCAGTTGGTGGATGAGGACAGTGGGGAGGGTGCTCTAGTGCCAGAGAAGCAGGGCGATCTGTCAGCGTATCCGATGGCTGAGCATGACCGGGGGGAAGCCCTTGAAGTGGTCTTCCTACATGAAACCAAGCGGACGAACATAACATTCGGGTATAGAATAACGACGATGATGGAGAGGGGCAGAAGAAACAAATTCCCGAGGAGGTATCGTAAAGAATGAAGGAATTTGTAAACTCAACAAACATTTGCTTTTCACTCCCATTTTTGCATGGGATTAGCACAAGATCATCCTTTGTTAATATTTTTAAACCTGAGCAAATGCCAATTGATATTAGAGGATCCGAGTCAAGTAGAACAGAACTGCCCCCAAAAGACCTGCTTTAAACCAGCATCGTTATGGCTCGCCCTTCGATGCTGATGTTCGAGCAGCTCAAGCGCTATCCCGTACTAACATTCGATGGTGGAATTCCTATGAGTGAAATTCTACAACGGAAAGTGGAGTTGGCGATTGAAGTAAGATAAAATATACTTAACTATAAATTTAAAATGATGAGCAGGAACTGATATGATGTTATATACATATGCATCACAATTCGGTTGTGCTGTCGTATCGTTGGATGTCCAATGCTAACTATGAAGTCATGGAGAAGTGAAAGCCGAAGTTTATGTTTTCTGGGTCGGTGAAGGGTTTGACTACCGAGGTTTCTCGGTTTAAACACGCTTATGGGTCTGCCAAGACATTGAAAGACAAATAAAACCAGGCGAACGAGGGGCTCCTTCTACAAAACAACATTCTAATCAAGAGTAATGATGATTTTATGTCACAAAGTGCTGGCTTACTCACACAAAATGTGGTACAAGCGCACATAGTGGAAGAGCAAGTTGAGCGCTTGGCTGTGCTGGTGTTGGAGAACGGATAGCTCAGGGGTAAGGGAGAGGATGTGAAGAAAGAGATGGACCTCCAACACAGTCAATGGAAGAAGAAACTGGGGGTTGTACTAGAAGAGAAGGAGAAACAAGTGATGGGGGTGGTGATAAATATGATAGCGAGAAAACAGAAGGAGACCGTGGCAGAACTGCTGGCGTTGAATCATGGCATGAAGCTGGGATCATTAAGTTAGTTGGTAATGACATCCTTACCTTCAAACATGGGTGGCTCCTTGAATGCTGACCCTATTCATGTGGAGCAAGGAGCTCGTAAGACGTCGGTCGTGGAGGATGAAGAGGCTGGGACACAGCCGACCGATGTGGTTCCTACCAAAACCATTTTGGGAAATCCTCCAAATGCTACAAACTCTTGAAGTGCTTGTTTATGTGTTGATTGCTTTAATGATGTAGTATTTGTTTTTTTGTACATTCTAAGTACGAGACTTTGATTCGTATTTTGGGATAGAATTGACTACCTTTGTATTTAGGGATGACAATGGGTCGTTCGCCGACCGGGTTCAGGCCGGCCTGCCTGAGCCCGCTTTTTGGACATTTGAGCCCGAACCCGGCTTGACCCGCTCCCGAGCTTGTATTTTCAAACCCGAACCCGTCCGTTCGTGTCTGTCGGTCGAACCGGCCCAACCCGCAGACATTAATTTTAATATTTTTTTATTATATATATATATTACTGTTATTATATATAAAAAATATTTATTTTATATATTTTTATAATTTTTCGACCGGAACGGGTCAGACAAACTAGAAACCCGAACCCGGCCCGACCCAGTTTCAGGTTACAATTTCTTAACCCGGACCCGACCCGTTCTATGTTCGGGCCGGACAACACCCGAATTGCCATCCCTATTTGTATGTAGCCTTATTTTTATGTAAATGAGTTTAGCTTGTCTTAATTGTATGATGGATTGTAGATGCACTGGTTTCGATTTATTGTGCGCATATTGTTTGAATGATTTTCACGTAGTTTTCATTGTGATACTTGGGTGGGGTGAGCATACCAAGAACAAAAACGTTCGTTTGGAGATGTGTTTATTAGTTACGATAGCTAGCTGGGCGAATCCTTACAAGATCAAGCTCAGTAGGGATCATCGCGTAGCTAGGAATTGAATTATCCTTTTAGTTAAGACATGATGAGGTCATATAACCCTATTGCATAATCTGATACATGCTTAGTTTTTAACCAGTTCGCTTATATACCATGTACACGGCATTAGGCTCACTATGGCCTTTATGTAGCCCGTAGACGTGGCCAATTAGCCCAATCGTGTTTATAGACACTTGGTCTGGGCTCAGTATGGCCCCTTGCGTAGCCCGTAGGCGTGGTCGTAGACTGGTCGTGATTGTAAGGATGGAGAAACTATAGTAATAAACACATGTAATGGCAAAAATAATAAAATATATTAGTGAAATGAATAAGGGTTTGGATGCCTCATTAAAAAACCCTCCCGCGCCATCAAGGAGAAAAACGAGCGCATCCTCTTAATTACAAAGATTGGCGATGCAAATTTAAGTGATTTACATTCCATGGGTGCTTCAAGGCGCAATCTTCTGCGTTAGCGAGACGATAGGCTCCACTATGGCCTTTAGAGTATACGGTCCTTCCTAATTGGGGCCTAACTTGCCAGCTGCTCTGTCGCCCGCTCGTTGGAATACCTTCTTCATTACTGTGTTGCCAACTTGGAAACTGTGTGGTTTGAGCCGAGCATTAAATCGTCCCCTCATCAGGCTCATGATATGCTCTGCTCAGACGCGTGCTTGATCATGCCATTCTTCTATAAGGTCAACACTCTCTACGCGATTGATGAGGTTGGTCTCTTCTTCCTAACTCATTTCTCGATGGCTTGGCACAATTATTTCTGCTGGTACTATGACAAATTGAGTATCTGCAGTTGTAGCTCGATGGGTGGTTCGGTATGCCCATATGACCTCCGCCAATTTGTCGGGCCATTTTCCTTTGGCTCCTTCAAGTTTCTTTTTTTTATCCTATCCAATATCGTTTACTGGTAACTTCAAATTGTCCATTCTCCAAGGGTTAATATGGTGTGGAGAAATGCTGGTCGATCCCGTACCGCTTGCAAAACGTTGTTACCACCGAGTTTTGGAATTGGAGGCCGTTCTCTGTCGTCAAGATACGCGGTATACCAAACCTAGCAAGTATTTGATTGTGGATATAGCCATATACCTTATGGGCTCGGGTTTGGAATATGGATTTGGCTTCTACCCATTTCGAAAGGTAGTCCACCACGACAATTACAAACTACCGTTTGCGAGTCGCCATAAGAAGTGGTCCTACAAGGCCGATGCCCCATTTTTCAAAAGGGAAAAGAACAAGGACAACTTGCATAGGCTCACTCGATAGATGCCCATTATTAGAAAACTGTTGGCATTGGTGACATTGCTGAACCAATCGCTCCGCATCGCTTGCCAATTCTGGCCAATAATATCCGGCTAACATAAAACATCGAATGAGGCTCCGATACCCGTAGTGTGCCCCTGCTTCCCCTCTATGTAAGTCGTGCATAACTGAGATAGCTTGTACTTGGTCAAGGCAATGTAATAAAGGTCGAGTAATAATTTTTCTGTATAAGAGTTTGTCAAGCACATAGTATTTGGCCGCCTGTAGCTGGAGTTTTCGAGCAGCTTGCTTATTAGTTGGTAAAACAACAGAGTTTAAATATAATAGGTAAGGTTGTATCCAATTGTTTGAGCTGTCGATTGTATGGATGGTTTCGATCTAGTTGATGATTTCTGTGGTCGGTAATTGCTGAATGATAGCCAGGGGATGCTCCCCTAAGGCTGCGGCCTTGGCGAGTGTATCTGCAACGAATTTTTCCTGTTGGGGAACTTGCTCGTACAATATTGTTACAAACTTGGACTCACACTCCTTGAGTACTGTTAAGTAGCTCTATATCTCTTCTTTTTTGCATCATAAGTACCTTTGGCCTGGTTTATGACCAACTACGAGTCTGAACATATTCGTAGTAGATGAGCCCCACATATCACAGCTAACTTCATGCCACATATGACTGCCTCATATTCAGAAACATTATTTGTAACCGGGAAATTAAATCTGATAGCATGCCTGATCTCCTCACTCGTAGGTAAATAGAGTACAACCCCTGCACCACCGCAAGATATGCTCGAAGCCCCATCAGTTTCGACTACGCATTCCATGTGCTCAGTTATGGCGGCAGTACCGTTCAGAGGAGATATTTCCGTAGATGAGGAGAAATCGGTTATGCAATCAGCTATGGCTTGCCTCTTTATAGCGTTACGTGCCTCAAACTGGATGTCGTATTCCCCGAGCTCAATAATCCACTTGGTTCGTCGACCTGATGCATTAGGTTTTTGCAACACTGTTTAAAGGGAAAAGCTGTTTGTATGTAGATAATGTGCTCTTGAAAGTAAGGGCGCATTTTTCGAGCGACTGTGACTAGGCCCAAAATAATTTTTTCGAGGTTGAGGTATGTTGTCTCGGCATCAACCGAGGTGTTGCTCGCTTAGTAGATGAGTCAGACAACTCCGTCTGGCTCACGTACATGAACTGCACTAACCGAAAAGGGAGAAACATATATGTATTAAAATAGCGGCTCACCGGTCAAGGGTGCAGATAGGATTTCTGGTGAAGTAAGGTAATTCTTTAACTCAATGAATGCCTTATCGCATTCCTCCGTCTAGTTAAACTTCTTGGCTCCCCAGAGAATTTTGAAGAATGGGTGGATTTTATCCGAGGCTCGAGAGATGAAGCGTGATAGTGTGGCGAGGTGCCCCGTAAGATATTGTACTTCCTTGATGGTCCTCGGAGGCTCCATTTCTATAAATGCGTTCAATTAGATGGGGTCGGCCTCGATACCTCTTCGGATGACTATGTAGCCTAGGACTTTACCACTGCTTACTTTAAAAGAACACTTGATCAGGTTGAGTTTTAGATTAAACTAGCGTAGTAAGTTGAATACAGTTTGGAGCACCTCGAATTGCTATTCCCTTGTGTGCGTCTTGACACTCATATCGTTGATATACGCTTCCATGTATTTTCTCAAATGGTCACTGAAAATATGGTTGATTAGGCGTTGATATGTGGATCCTGCATTCTTCAACCCAAACGATATCACCGTGTATCAATATATACCACGCTCGGTTTGAAAATCCATGTGCTCTTTGTCTGACGGGTAGAGGCGGATCTGATTGTATCATAAGTAAGAATACATGAATGACAGTTATTCGCATCCCGAGGCGGAATTCACGAGCTGGTCAATGCAGCTTAAGGGAAAAACATCTTTGGGGCATGTTTGATTGAGGCCAGTGAAGCCTACGCACATGCACTACTACCCCCATTTCTTCTTAAGTAGAGTCGGGTTTACAACCAAGACCAGATACGTGGCTCACCTTATGTGACCTAATCGGGATAATTTCGTCGCCTCAACCGATATAGCCTCATTCTTCTCGGTAGAGAAAGATTGTCGGTTTTGTCATACGGATGTTGCAAATGAATCGATTTCCAACTGGTGACAGATAATCGAGGGGTCAACACCTGAGACATCGCTAGCCTCCCACGCAAACACATCCAATTTTTTTTGCTAACTATTCAATCAACGACTACATAAAAATAAAAGATAAGTTATTACCCAATCATAGTATGCAGTCCATTGCTTTTGCCTCCTCAATCGAATCTGGAAGGCTATCTTCGGGCCGTTCTGTTTCTTGCGAGTCATCAACTCGGTCAGGTAAGAGAGGGTGTGGGGGTACTAACTCCCTCCCCATGGGCCCCTTCGCCAGGTAGTTTCTATCTGAGGGGTTTGGCGGGGTCGACAATGACTGCATAGCACGTCCTCGCCGTACGCTGACTCCATCGAATAATACCGATTGTGTTTCTGACTGAGTACTTTATACACTACCTGAACGTACATGGAGTCGCCTCCTCCTGTGCAACCAAGGTCGACCAATTATTGTATGATAAGGGTTGGGCGCATCTGAGATCATAAATAGTATTTTAAGCTCCCACTTAATGGCCTCATAACCTACTTTCACCATGAATTCCACTTGCCTAATGCACTGAACTGTTTTGCCTTCATATCCGACCAAGGTCCACTGGGTGGGCTTGTAGAGTGGAACCTTCTGCATTTTATCGTAGCTATCCTTGAAAATGATGTTGGCCGAGCTGCCCCCATCTACCAATACTCGGGTTACCATGACACCTCCAATGTTTAAGTTTATTACCAATGCATCTTCATGGGGTGTGCTGACACCCTTAGGTTATCGTCGTTGAACGTGAAGTCCACCATAGGGTCTCAATAATTTGTTCCTTGTGATATTACAAACTTTCCCCCAAAGATGGTGAAAATAGATGGAATGCTGTCTTTCCTCGTGGAAACAACATTGTTAGCCACGTCAGATCGCTTTTCATGAATGGAGGTGGGCGGTGATGTGGTGCTGGCCCCCAAGTTGTCTATTATAGTGGAGTGTCCCCCTTACAATTGTGAACAACGACTGCTGCTTGCCACCGTCCGACGGCTCCTCGTTACCGAGTTTATCTTTGATAGCAGCGCGCATATCATTCCTTCAATCGAGCTAGGGACGTCGATCATGTTTCTTGATAAACTGGACGAGCTCGCCATTGTCTATGAGTCGCTGGATCTCCTCCCTGAGCTGTCAACATTCATTAGTAGTGTGCCGATGATTGTTGTGGTAAGAAAAAAAATATCTATTCGATCGTTTGAAACTAGGATATAATGTTGAGGCCTTCGATTAGTGTCTTTTCGAGGTGCATCGTCAGTTTTTCTTTGGTTGAGCAACCCCCATTTATTACAGTGGAGTGTCAAGATGTCTCTGGGTTACCGTTCCATCGTAAGCCTCCATCCTGAAGGGGTCGAATTTCCTTGGTAGCTTCCCTTCGAGGATCTTCTCTGTGAAAGGCGACTATTTGAGGATGTAGCTGGACATTTTGGGTCGCACCTGGTTGCTGTGGGTGTGCTCGTTCTCTCTGGGTTTTTTTTTTCGACACAGTAGAGCGCGTCTCTTACCTAGTCTCTTGCTCTTTGGAGCATTTCTTGCCCCCGCTTTCTCCTTCTCATTCCTTTTTGGCATCACGCTTGGAAGACTGATCTCTACGATTAGCCCGACTGGCCTCAGGTCCCGATTTATGATTAACTCAGCTAGTTCCCCGTACCTTGGTAGTAACACCATAGAGAGCGCCATTCATCCATGCTATAGTAACATGCATGGCTTGTTCCCTGACATCTCACTCGCATGCCACTATGAGTTGCTTTTGCGGTATGTGTTGGAGCTGTTTTTCTAATTGCTGGAAGGTTGGTGTTGTCGCTGGATTATCTTTGGTATCTCATGCATAGCAGGGTCCACCCGATACCCTAGAAGAACAACTTCTGGCCTAGTCCCTGCTATCAGTTGTTATCGCCAGCTCTACAGGTTCAACGGTGACTGCTGCCATGGCCTCCAGATTTGTGGCAGTGACCGAACGCAATATGTCATGCCTCAACGGTAGATTCAAGCTCGATCTATGATTCCCCGTTTCTTCACTTGACTCTAGAACATCTCTTGCAGTCCTTGACCTAGTAACTACAATGGTTAACGTATCTTAAGAGTAATGCTTTGTCAGTTTCCCACAGACGATACCAAATTTGTTACGAGAAAAAAACAAAACATAATGCCAAGTATAGTTTTTTTTTATTATCAAAGAAGAGAACTTACATTAGTTTGGTTTTTATCCTCTATTTATATCATTTCATAGTATTTGATTCCACTAACCAAATGTGCGATTTCATTTACATCATGGGACCTAAATTTATAACTAATGCGTTAATGGTTTGAATAACTCCATCAAAGTAGCATTAAACCGTTGCTTTGGCTGTTTTTGTTGTATTACAGGCTCGGTCGGTGTCATCCGCATACTAGGCCGATCGCATTTCCAATTGATCCCCCTCTGCTTATTCAGATGTCTTGCTCGGTTCTTTCCTTAGGCCATGTTAACTATCTGCATCTTTGCTCGGTGAAATACTTATTCGCTCTGAGCTCAATCAATATATCTCGCTGCGGTCAGGCAGACCCTGATTCCTTATATAGACCTCAGTTATGCTCGATACTGTTATCCTTTTTTCTCGCTACTCGGATTTATATCGTATTTAGGGTCGCTTTATACTTTTTAAGTGACTTCTTTTGCTCGAATACCTTCATACTTAACAACCGGAGTATTCCCCCTCATCACTAATACCAAGTATCCTCTTAGCCTCTGCCATATCCTTCATCTCAAACTTTTCTTTTACCTGAGTCTTCCTTGTTCGAATCTGCTTCATATCTCTTCCAACAATAATATCATCCACATACAATAACAATTGGACATGTCTCTCCATGTGTGTTTCCCCATTCTAATAGAAACATTTTTCATGGTAGATACATACACATTTGATGGATCTCAGAATCGAATCAAATATTTTATTCATCTACCTTGACAATTGTTTCAATCCAAAGAGAGGACTCTTCAAAAAATACACATCACCTTCCTTCCCTTCTTTAACTCCTTTAGGTTTACATGTGTATATTGTTTCTTCCAATATACTATAAAATAAGAAAGTATTAACATCCATTTGATCTAGCTTAAGATCAAATCTAACAATAATTGATAGTAGAACCCTCATAAAGGTTTGTTTAACTTACGACCAAATCATCTAATTAAAATAAACATATGTTTTCCCCGTAAAACCCTTTACCACTAGCCTAGCCTTGTATTTGAGTAACTCAACACTTAAAATACTTGGTTTCCTTCTAAATCTCCTTTTTTTATCTTATAAATGGTATATCATAAGAAAAATGATTGAATTATCAATTTATTTTTTCCTTTAATATATAAACATAGCATATCGTTATCTAATGGATGTCAACCTATAAGATGTGAAATTATTTTTCATCAATACAAATATTTATGTTCCAAGTCTCTTTTATTATTTGCTTATTTGAGAAATTAGATTTTTTGAAGACTTTTTGTTTTGAGAAAAAAAAGACAATCACGCTTTCGTGTAAAATTTGATTTTCCTCAAGTTTGAGTTGCTCAAATTTATGTTAGTCTTTTTTTCAAACTCACCAAATAGATTAATTTTTTACTTAAAGTTTATGAAAAATTTATGAGTCTATTTTGAAATCTAAAATACTGTATAACATAAATATTTACAGAAAATAGCATCGCAGTGTACATGACATTTCATTAAATAAAAATGATGATATAGGTAATCTTGCAAGAAATAAGTTTTAGAATCAAAATGTAATATTTCACAAATGAAAATATTTACATGGTTCGAAAATAATGTCTACGTCGACGGCCGCCACCAAAGAAAAGTGTTTCACTATGATAGAAGAAGGTCACATATTTTATTCTCTCTTTTCAATAATCATATTAGTCTATTTATAAGAAAATAAATAGACACTAAAATGGTTTTCAAGATAGCGGACCTAATAGGCATATCCTAAGTTATTCGAAAATATAAGCCTCATTATGAACATAAGAGGGTAAGGTACATTGTGAACACAAAAATCACAAGGTGCATTGTGAACACAAAAATTACAAGGTGCATTGTGAACTCGTCTTTGACCAATTATTCAAGTTTCAAGACTATTCAACTCATTCTCCATGAATCTTATCCCGAAGAAATTAAAATTTAATGGATTATCGTCCATCGACACTTGCTTCAAATAAACAATTCCTTTTGATATTATATCATGAATAAAATGAAATTGAACATCATTGTACTTGTACGCTCATGGTATATTTTTTCCCTCTAAGGTGTATGGTGCTTTGACTATCGCCAAATAATTTATAGTAGTTCAGTCTAAGTCCAAATCTGTCACCAAACCTTACAACTACATTGCCTCCTTAGTTGCCTCTGTTACGGTCATGTATTCGGCCCTTGTTGCAGACAAAAAAAGAAGAAGCTAGCAACTGTTCTTTTTAGCCGATCGCATTCCCATTTAGATTAAACACATATCGTGTCAAATATACCCTTTCATCCATATTCCATGTAAAATAAGAATCAATAAAACCAACCACTGATGCTGCAATATCATCCATTAATACACCAACATCGGTCTTGTTAAAGGTCAAGCTAACATTGACGGTATTCTTAAGATACCCAAATATCTATATTACTCTATGCCACTATTTATTTTCAGGATGTATGCACACCATAACATACATGATGTTGTTAATTGCACCAACTAAGTATCGTCCTTGGCCGATCCTGCTAGAGATAACTTGAAATAAGTGAAAAATGGATGCTAACTTCTTTGGCATTAAACATGTTAAATTGTTGTAGCACTTTCGAAATGTCATTGTCTCGAGACAAGTTTAACGATCCTAAAATGTTTTTCTCGGTAATATTCATCCCTAGAATTTTATTTTCCCAACCCAGATCCTTCATCTTAAACTTGGCACTAAGTTACTTAGTTATCTTCACAGTATGTGACATGCTACAAGCAGCAATGAGTATATCATCCACATACAACAAGTAAATATAAGAATCATCTAACTTATACTGATGATACATACAACTATCATATCAACTCCTTCTGAACCAGATTGACATCATGAATGATTCAATTTATTTGTACTATTGCCTATGTTATTTTATCAAACCATATAATGACTTCTTCAACAAAAAAACCTTGTTCTTTATTTTATATCCATAAATCTCTTTCATTGTATCATGTGTATTAATTCCTCTAATTAATAGCGTAAAACATAGTCTTCATATCCAACTTATCAAGATTTAAATCTTACAAATCTAATATGGCTAACAAAGCTCAAATTAAATTGTCTTTCACCACTAGAGAGAATACTTCATTGGATTCGATTATTTATTTTGAGTAAAACCCTTAACGAACAGTCTTTCCATGAATCGAGGTTCCTAAACCTTTGCATTGCCTTAGGTTTTCTTGAATACCCATTTTTAGCCTAATACCTCATGTCTTGTAAGGAAATCACGAAACTTCCACTTTTGTTTCTTATGAAGAGATTCTATCTCTTCCCCTATAATACCGATCCACTGATATGCTTTTGAACTTTTTATAGATTCATAATAAGTACAAGGTTCCTACAAATCAACTTCTTCCGCAAATGATAAAGCATGTGTAAAGAGGTTGAAATACATTTTTGGTGGTCAAATGTCTCTTCTTTGTCTTTCGAATCCTATGCTATAACGTTGCTGTTCTGGTTCAAGAACATCATCGTTATTATCATCCGATGCTGACACTTTAACTCTTAATCCTGGATCGATCTTTGAACTATTGGAATTATTAAACCTACTAGGAAATGATTGTACTTCATGTTCCACATATTTACTCACGAACGATCACGATCCAACTGTTTCTCCTAAAAATATGCACCTCTTTTCTCTTGGATCAAGTTCATCATGTCTCGCGTAAGTGTATGCATGAAAAACTGAGCATCCTTAACTATTTGTAATAAGCTGACGATCCAAACCCAAATCTCAAAAGGAGTCTGATAATTAATAGCTGGTGATAGAGACCAATTTACCAAGTAACACACCGTATTGATAAATTTAGCCCAAAAATACTTTCCGACACCAGATTACAAGAGCATGCTTCGTGCCTTGTCATAGAGCGTTGTTTCCCTCAGTATCATAGAACTCGTTGAACTTAATGCTGCAAAATTCTAACCCATTATCTATCTTGAGACGCTTAATATTTATCGTTCTCTACTTCTCGAACATCATCTTTCATTTGGAAAAGGTTGAATATGTCTCATCTTTGGATTTTCAGAAAATAAACCCACACAATCCTGGAACAAGCATCGATGAAACTGAAGTAATATATGGCTCCACTCTTCGACAAAAGCTCTGAATGGATGTTGATAGTTCCAAATATTTCTCAGAGGGGTTGTCTGTTAAAGAAATGTTCGTAAGATATTATCTTAGAGAGAGAAGCGAGACAAATAGAGAGAGAAGGAGACAAATAGAATAATAAGGTAATGATTGATTAATGAATGAACATTTTCTTAAAAAGGTGTGATACTTTATATAGTATAAGTAGTGGGTCTATAATTTACATAATTACCCTATCTCTTATGCAAACTTTACACCCCATTATTTTACCAATACTAATCATCATTATCTATTATTACGCAAAACACCCTCAATATTACATATTTGTTAGGTTTTTTTATACAATATTTTATTAGACCAAATTAAATTCTTTATTTATCCAATGTTGCCTATTCTTCCAAATATTTTCTTCCTTTATAAGTAGCCTCCCAGTCCATGTGAAGATATTTGAACAAGGACTAGTTCATTGAATCATATTTTTCTTTCTCGTGTGTCTCCTCAGACATTCTTCCATATGTGCCTCCTCAGACTATTCTTCTATAAGTGTCTACTAAGATTATTCTTCCATAACTATCTTGACACAAATAAGTGATGAATTCATATTCGTGCGTCGTGTATTTAGGCCATGTATTAATGCGGTTGCTAATATGTGGCACACGTACTGAATCTAGTCCACGTGTCAAAATGTTTTTCGACCGATGATGTATGCAACTCTTTTTATCTATGTATCAATTATTTCTTGACACAAATATGCATGCCTTCTAAAATGACTTGTGGACGAAGAGGTGTGTCTGAAAACTCTTACAATTCTGAATACGCGTGTACTTTAAATCATAGGTAGAGTATCAATCTTCCAAAAAACTATTCATCTTTCCTAGGCACCTGTTAACTAAGAAAAAACCCTTCACCTGCATAGGCCTTTGTAACCGTTGGAAGCCCACATCCCCTTACAATTTTTAGATAGATAAAGAGAAAATCTTTGTTTATAGAGAGAAACAGTTTGCTTCTCGAAACATGTTCTTCCAACTTTCACGCCTAAACAATTTGACAGTCGTGAGAGATATAAAATTTAGGAAAAGTCCAACATCGGTAAAAGGGTTGAAGAAAGAAAAGCCAATGGCATAGAAGAGAAGCCTAGACTGCAACAGATTCTCCAAACTATTTACTTAGGTATGTGGCCTCCTATCCGAAAACACTCTGAGGCGACATGAACTTTAGGTATCCACGCCCTATTCGATCCTCCTACCACTCAGCCGCCCGATCATACTTGTCCGAGAGTTGAAAAGGGTGACCCGAATCCTTCAAACAACCCAGGTAATACTTCCACATTCATTTCGATGGGTGACCAAAGACATGCAACTAAACAATTCAGGGACATTCATTCGAAGAATAAGAAATCTTTGAAGCCTGTGGCAAAAAGGTGCATGAAAATTCAAATTTCTTCTACTGTTCATACCCCTGAATATACCCCAAACGGTACTACTCAAACAAACCCCGAGTCACTCCTTGGAAAACTACATCTAAACTTGTACGAGCAAAGGAGGCCATTGTTGCGCCCCTCAAATCGGTCCAAGAAGTGCGAGAAAGACGTCTCGTTGATGAACCAGATTATAACAAAGAAGAAAAATGTCATTGTTGTAGATGCTCAACCCGCAAGCGTTCTCCCTGTATTGGCTACCAAAGTAAGACGTTCCATACTGACTCAAGTATCAACTCTCATCGAAGCTGAAACAAGTTCTCATGTCCACCAGGAGACTGTATCAAAGAAGAAGAAAACTGGTGATCTTGAATTTCCCTCGAACCTTGAGATTATCTTGAGAAATAATCTATGGAAGGTCGAAGCCAAACATCTCTTGGTTTTGCATATGATTCAGTACAAATATTATCAACCGTCTGAATCAGTCAAACTCAGAGACCAATGGGAAATCTCCCTTATCAGTTTGGGACAACGAATTAATTGTCTACTCGGAGATCTTAAATTAGGGTCTTCGGTTCCCACAAGATCCTGCTCTGGTAAAGTAATGTGAATTGGTAAACTTGTGTCCGAACCAACCTGACCCCAACATGTGCTTCAAACTGATGGCCTGTATAATGGCTTCTCGGACCTCGCAGATTGGCTTTTCAATGTAGGAATTCGTTGGGATGACCGACGTTGCCAAGAATTCTTACTTTCCCTTCTACTCATTAACCCTTGAGAGGATATTCAAGATAGTAGATGACCTCTTAGAAGCCAACAAGAAGTGGAAACATAGATTCTTCTTAATCTTCAGATTGTGGGAGATATGATTTGAACACTGTGCTGAGATGCCCCATCGGGTCACATTTCAGATGGACCAGTCGAGGTACTAACTTTCACTCTTACATTATTTTATTTACTTTATCTTTTTTCCTAAACGTTTATTTTGGGGTAGCAATGAAGGGGATCTCCAAACCATTCCAAGATTATATTAAAGAAGCTAGTCAGATTTTTGCGTAATTGAGTTAGTAGGCTAACAGGTCTTGGTCAAAAAAATTCCATAAGTGCTTTACTCCATCAAATATGGCCAAAATCCATCTTTGGAGGGCTGACCTGACTAAGCCAAAGTCTATAGAGGAACTCATGGTACCTCCTACACAAGGGGGTGTACTGAGGCGATTGGAAGCCTTGGACAACCTTGTCTGTCTTCTTGTTAATCAATATTCATTGGAAGATCCTTCCGGTCCAAAAGATAACATTGTTGACCAACATTCTTCGGAAGACCCTTCCGGCCAAAAGATAAAAACTGTTGACCAACATTCATTAGAAGATACTTCTGGTCTAAAATATAAAAATTGTTGACCAACATTCGTTCGAAGACCCTTTCGGTTTAAAAATAATTTTTTTACCAACATTGGTTGGAAAACCCCTATGGTCCAAAAGATAAAAATTGTTGACCAACATTCGTTGGAAGACAATTCCGGTCCATATAAAAATAAAAATTGTGCAAATTGTTTTAAGATGGCAAAGAAATATTATATATAAGTAGCTATAAGGTCACCTCGTTAAAACCTTCCTACACCACTAGGGTAGGAAAGAGTATGCCACCAATCCTTATAAAAATTCTCAAACATGTATACAAATTTTACATTTATTCCAAATACAATTTGAGATGCTCAATATTCCATAGGTGACGAAGATCTTTTCCTTCTTTATCTTTAAGTCGAAATGTCCTCAGCTTCATCTTCTCAATTACCATGTATGGGCCTTCCAAATTAGGTCCTAGCTTGACAAGTCGTTTTTATTTTGAATGAAGAAATACTTTTCTCAAAACCTTGTCCATCATTTTAAACTCCCGTCGTCTAATTTTGGAAGCGTACCGACTCCTCATCAAAGTTTGGCAGTGTAGAGAATTCAATTGTACTTTTTTTTCTTTTATTAAGTCTAACTATGTATGCTTCACCTTATTATTGGCCTCTTCGGAATACTCACTGAATCGATATGAAGGGAAAATTGCTTCGGATGGCACAACAAAATCCATTCTATAGAATAACGCAAATGAAGACTTTTGGGTTGCTGTTCAAGGAGTAGTTCTGTATCCCCACAAGACTTCTTGTAAATAATATGGCCATTTTCCAGCCTTGCCTTCCAAATTCTTTCTCAGCCCGTCAAGTATTGTACAATTAGTAACCTTAACTTGGCCCTTTTCTTGTGGATGGAAAGGTACCAGAAGCATTGTTCTATTGCTTTAGCAGAGCAAAAAGCTTTCATCTCTTTATTGTCCAACTATGGCCCATTATCCATCATCATTCTCATCGGAACACCAAAATGACAACAAATATTAGAAATAATGTAACTGATCACATCTTTATCTTTTGTTCATGGCAATGCTTCAAATTCCATCCACTTAGAGAAATAGTCTACCGCGACAATTATCGTCTGTCGTCCCCCAAATGCCATCGGTAGAGGCCCGACCAAATCAATACCATATTGGTTAAAAGGTAATGACTCTGATATCGACTAAAGAGGTACTTCTGGTGCATGGATTGTATTAGAAAATATTTGACAAGTATCACATATCTTGACCAATTCCTTGGCGTCCGTAGCGATTATGGGCCAATAATAGCATACCAAAAAAACTCTTCGTGTCAAAGTTTTATACCCACAATGCGCGGATCCTTTCCCATCATGTAATTCTAACAATATCATATGCGACTCTTTTTCTCCAAGGCATCGAAGCAAAGACCTACTAAAACATTTTTTGCATATGATATCTTCGAGGAACAAGTAACGATGGGCCTTAAAACGTATTCTCTTTGCCATTACTATATCAATAGGAAAACATTGTATGCTTGAAATTATTTGAATTCATTCCATTGATATTTTTATGTACTTGTAGAAATCTGAAAGCCTCAACTGGCCCATCCAGTAGCTTGGACCCCATTTTTATCGAACGATATTCTTGTGTGATAATCCAAGAGTGCTCATCAGAATATGAAGCAGTAGCCATCGAATCAGCCACATAATTTTGTGTTCTATGAACATGTTCGTACCTGACACTTTCGAATACTATGTCAAAGATTTAACGCTCTCAAATAATTCACTAAATGATATTCTCTAGCTTTGGATTGGCCAGACGCATGATTTATAAGAAGTTGCGAGTCACTTATCAACTTAATGTTTTTAGCCCTAAAGATCTGAGCAAGTCTTAAGCCTTCCAAAATAGCTTCGTACTCTGCCTCATTATTTGATGGTTTAAATCTGAAGCAGATAGCTTGATACATGGAAATTCCATCTAGAGAGATCAACTGCACCCCTGCCCCACATCTTGATACGCTTGAACCCCCATCTATTGGAGTGTTCATTCTAACTCGAAACTTTCTTTATCTACCTCTATATCTGATAATTAGGAATAAAATTCAACTATGAAATATGCTAAGGCTTGTGATTTGATTGAAGTCCTTCGTTCAAACTCAATATCAAAATCTCTCAATTCAACTGACCATTTGGTTATTCTTCCTAACACATGAGGCCTTCGAAACATACTTTTACAACAGTAGAGTGAGCCTGGGGATAAGGCTTCAAAATAACCATTTTCCAACATAATACATTGGTCTTGTGAAATTTCCTTCTTTTCGAATCAAAACGACACTAACAACATAATCTGATATTGTTATAGAGATGTATAATTTTTCCTATGGATTAGGTTTTGTCAAAATTTCTGGTGATCACAGATACTCTTTAATCCAATAAAAATATTCAAAAAATTCTTGCGTCTAGTTAAAATGATTGGCATGCCTCAATACTTTAAAGAATAGAGCACATTTATCCAATGATCGAGATATAAATCTATTCAAAGCTGTCAATCTCCCTGTTAGAATATGTACTTTTTTTATTTTTGAGGTGATGCCACACTGATCAAAGCATTTAGATGTACATGATCATTTTCTATTCCATGTTAGCTAACTATGTACCCAAGAAATTTCCGGACCGTACCCCAAATGTGCATTTGTCTGGGTTTAGCTTCAAATTTATTTTTGTTAAGTTGGCAAAGGTTTCTTATAGATCTGTCAAATGGTCTTCATATCTTGTTCTTTTTACTAGAATGTGATCAATATACACCTCGACGTTCTGTCCGTTCTGTGCCTCCAAAGATGTTATTACTAAGCGTCGGTAAGTCGCCCCAGCATTTTTCAACCCAAAGGGCATAACCTTATAACAATGCAGGCCTCTTGCAGTGATACATGTTGTGCTTTCTTGGTCATTCAGATCAATCTGGATTTGATTGTACCATACCCAACCATGAATGATACTAACTGATTGCCTGAAGTTGAGTCCATTAACTAATCTATCTGAGGGACCAACAAATGATCTTTTGGACAAGCTCTATTTAAATCAGTGAAGTCCACACTCATTCGCCATATACCATTTCTATTTTTCACGATAACTAGATTGACAGTCCACAAAGGATATTGTGATTCTCATATGTGTCCAACCGTAGACAAGCAGTCTACCTCTACCATGATTTCCGTAGATTTCTTGAGATAAAGACCTTCATTTTTTTACGATAGGATGTAGATTACTTCGAATAGCCAGTATGTGACAGATGATATCCCCCAACACCCCCGTCAAATCTTCCGTGCACCAAAAAACCTTTGTTGACAAAAATATAATTGGCTTCTCCCTTATTTCTTGAGATAACTTTATAGTGATTTTTAAGCTTTTTCGTTTAAAAAAATATGATCCTAAAAAATTTGTTAGGGACCAAAAAACTGGGCGTCTCCCTTGGATTACTTATGGGATCGAACTCTGAGGAACACCCCACTAAATTTTATGTCTTGCTCAGTTTCCCCCCTTAATATGATTTGGGGTCAAAGTGGCCTGATAACACTTTCTTAACATTTTCTAGCTACTCCTAATTGTTCAACATTATTTCCCAACACATATTTCAAGCATTGGTTAATGTTTGATGGCACTGCATGCATTCTAGATAACCAAGAATTTCCAAACATTACGTTGTAAGATATTGGAGAATGTACCACAATAAACAAAACCATCACTGTCTTTTTAAATGGTCATCAACCTAGTTCTACTCTTATCTCAAACTCTCCAACCATTGCAGCTGTTACTCCAGTAAACCTTACAATCGTCTGATCTGATCGAAGAAATGCTGGGGGTTCACTATCTTTTCATAAGTTTTCATGAACATTATATTAGTCGAACTGTCAGTTTCAATCAAGATTCTTCGTATTTCGTCCTCAGTAATTTCAGCTACAATAACCACCACATCTTTATGTAGACCCGCTACACTCCTCATATCATCATCTTCAAAAATAAATAATTAGAGACGAATTTCTATACAAGTGTGGTGAAGCTCCTATTTCTAATTAGGTTGTTAGGCGTAAGATGTGCCTCTTTCGAGAATGATTTGATGTCTCTGCAACAATATTCCCTCCAAAAATTGTTTACAATTCAGAGAAAGCACATAGCTCACTAACCTTTTCTCTCACAACTGACTCCTCTACCATCAAGATGTTATTCCTGTCCAGTTTTGGATCTAAATACTCCGTGGAAATGTCAAATGCATAAATAGGTTCTAAGATCATCAGAGTGTTTTCTTGCTTTAGTGAGGTAAGAGAATGTTTATTGACAAACATTATTAGCTTCCTAGTCTTAATGAAAGCATGCATTTTCTTTTTCAATCCCATACAATCGTTTTTGTCATGCCTAATATCTTCACGATACTTATAGTAACTGTTGCTTCTACTTTTTCTCAGAGTTTGTATTGGAAGTGGATTACGGAACTATATGTCTAGACGTGCTCTGTCAAAGATTGTTGCTACACACTCTGTCAGCTAAGCAAAATGTGCAGGTCAGATCCATTTGTTAGATATGGGTCGAACATATTGCTCTGTGTTTACAACTTGCGTATTCACCTTCGGCTTTGAAGGTACTTGGCTTGGTGTTTGAGTTAGTGCACGAGCTCAAATAACAATTATTGGATGCGAATATCTATGTGCTACCATCAGAGTCGGATGTAATTCATTTCTAGCAAAGTGTGCTATAAATTATATTTCCAAAGCTTGCGTTTCCTCCACCAAAGTTCTTTTCTTTACTTGATTCAACAAGGCCCCAAATGCCATAAATTACCTTTTTGCAGCCTTATCTTTCATTATACCGGGGAAGTCCCATTCAGAAAGATGCTAATGTCACTTTATCTTCACAATTTTCCATATCAGTTTTAGCCTTGATAAACCGATTCGTATAATACTTTAAGCTCTCTCCCATTTTATATCTATAGTAAATAATCGTATCACCATTTGTGCAGAACGTTTTGCTTCCCGCGTAATGCTGAGAAAATATATTCTTGAACATATCAAAACTTTTAATACAACCCTCTGGCAAACGATTCTACCACTTTGAAGTTGCATTCTTGAATATTTGAGAGAATGTTCTACATATCAATTCATCATCATCGTCATAGTTGATCTTTTTTTTTAATTGCTCAATATGGTTGTCTGGATCTTGCATTCCATCGAACTTTTCTAGCTTTGAAATACTAAACCACTTAGGCAGATGTCCTGAAAGAATTTATGGGAAGACGGGATTGTGACCCATTTTATACATACTGCCCTTAGGGCCTTCATTTAGTTTAGTGTACAAACCTTTTTCAAATGGGTATGTCAACTAATTGCTTACACGATACTCAAAACTATGACTTCCCGAAGAGATCTGCTCATTAAGGGTCACTTGCTCCCTTTTATTAATGTTCAAAGCCATATCTTGCTCCTCGGAACCAAGTCATTTTTTCTCTTGTTCATTATTTTCTTTCCTCGAACCCCTAACTCGATGAGATGTCCGATGACCATCTCTACACCACCTTGAATATCGTTTTCTGTAACATTTTGTACGCCGCTTATCCTTTTCTGGGAAGAAAGATTTATTAGAATTATAACATGAATAACCTCTAGATTCAGTTGACTTATAACGACATCTAGATTTCACTACTCTCTTAGAAAATTAACAATTTTTTCTTTGATGAATTTCATTGGTCCGATGAACATCTTTCACGTGATCGTTTTTAGTTATCTGCTCTCTTCATACTTCCTATTTAAGCTTCTATGAACTCAGTATCGCTTGTTTCTCAGAATTCAATCTTTCAATATCTTCCAAAAGTTCTGTCCGTTGAGTTACTAAGGTAGATTTCTCTAGCAGCTCCTCGACATGGCACTAGTTTTCATTTCTTTCATTCACTATTTGTTTCTCAATCGGGAGATCTCCAAATGGATTTATGATAACGAGATTACTTGTGCCAGACTCTAGCGCTCCTAACATTTCTGTATCCATTACTATCATAACGTTTGAAAATAAGACTATGGTTTTGGAAAAACGATTCTAGGTACCAATCATTTTTCCCACAGACGACGACAATGATAGTTCCAAAGATTTATTAGAGGTATCTGTCAAAGAAATATTTGTAAGAGGGTATCTTAGAGAGAGAAATGAGAAAAGTAGAGAGAGAAAGAGACAAATAGAATAATAAAGTAATGATTGATTAATGATTGGCCCTTTATCAAATGTATTCTACTATAGTTTTAGTCATTAGTTCCGTAAACTTACTAAATTTCACTCTAGTTTGTTTACAAAAGACACAATGTTAAAAAAATCCAAACAATATCTCTTTGCTCTCTGCTCAATCCTATGTTGTAAGATTGTTGTTCTGGTTGATGCACATTATCATCACTTCTGATTTTCTAGTGAAGCAGACTCATTTAAAGTTCCTCACTTCAGAGCGGTACACGATAACCCGCATTCCTTCATTCTAATAGCATATCCAAAAAATATGCACATGTTTTCCCTTGGCTTAAGTTTGCCATCTCTTATTTAAACGTACACAGGACAATCGAGCACCTTTATTTGTTCGTAATCAACTGATGATCCAAACCCAAATCTCAAAAGAAGTTTAATAATAAAGAATTGTTGAAGAAGACCGATTTACCAAGTAACACACCGTATTAATAACTTTGGCCCAAAAATCTTGTTCCACACCAGAATGCAAGAGCATGCTTCATGCTTTTCACAAAGTGTCATTCATTTTTTTTGCGATTCTATTATGTTGTGGTGTTCTAGAAGATGTGCGATGGCACACTATTCCATAAGACTATCAAATTCGCGACTATAAAATTCTAAACCTTTAACTATCATGAGATGGTTGATCTTTCTCTCAGTTTGCTTCTCAAATATCATCTTCCATTTGACAAAGATTAAATATGCCTCATTTTTTGTTTTTTCAGAAAATAAACCCACCCATCTTCGAACAAGCATCGATAAGACTAATATAATATTTGGCTCCACTCTTCGATGAAGTTCTGTTTGGGACCCAAATGTCTAGATGAATGTAATCTATTGTCGTTTTAGATATTACAGCCAAATTTCTAAGTTTCACTCTAGTTTTATTTTTACCAAACATACACTATTCACAAAATTCCAATGATTTTACTTTATATTTTTTTTTTCCAGAAACAACTAATCCTCTTTCACTTATGTGACCACGGTGACAATTCCATAACTGATCTTTATCTTCCCAAATTTAGATATTACTCCGTAATGATATATTATTGCAGGATCATCGAGAACAACATTCCCGTGGAAAATGTAATGCCCTTTTTACAAGCTATTTTTCATACACACATCGAGCCCGTTATCACCTTAATTACACCATCGGATGTATAATACTTATAAACTCTGATGAGTCCGAATCTTGTACCCTCCCCGGACACGGACAGATCAGTCAAAGGCCTCCGGACCAGACAGATCACTTTGAACACTGTGACCATAGGACTGTTCGAACTATGACAAAAGTACTAAAAAACCTAAACACTTCTTGACTAAGCTACTTGCTCTCCTACTTAGAGCTCATGGGTCTTTGAACATGACCCGGGTCCGTTAAACATGACCCGAAAGCCCATAAGGGCCTAAACATCAGGGTATAAATACCCAACCACCTGCATTAAGTGTGGGTAATGAGTATCAACTGCTACCAAGCTGCTTAATTATATCTCTACTCTCTACTCTAAACACATAACACCCACACACTACCTTAAAACACCAGCTGAAATTACTAGCCTACCCTCAGGCGATTATTATCCTCACATAATTGGCGACCACAGTGGAAGAAGAAGGTACCTGAATCAAGCATTCAAAACCAGCTAAGAAAATCTGTCCGAATGAATCCGAACAATCCAGAACTACCACCAGCTTTGCTCGAAATGGTGGGAGAGAACGATGAATACATTGTCGAAGAACGTGATAGGCTAAGGGGTGAAATAGAAGCTCTGAGGGCAGAGAAAGCCAAGATGGGCGTGAAAGAAAAATCCAAAGCATCGGTTCCTCACCACACCGATAACCCTAGAGAGCATGAGTCTTCAAAAACTCATGTGAGCACCAAAAAGACTCATGCCAGTTCTAAAAAGTCTCACCGGTCCAAGCCTGTGGAGAGTTCTGACTCAAGCTCAGAATCTTCTGATAGCTCTTCGAACGATGAAGGAGTTAAAAAATCTTTATGCTCAAGCAGCGATGAGGGTCGAACTAGAAAGAAACAAAAGGCAGATAAAAAATTATTCAAGAAAAAGGGATAGACATGGAAGAATGAAGAAGAATATTGGTAAAGGGCCATCACACAGCCGGAGGCATGTGGACAAGATGCTGATGGATCCCTTTGCTTTCCACGATGAACCAGGTATCTTTGCAACTCCCAATGAGGATATTGTGTTCAGTCGTGGAAGGAATTGGAGGCAATCTCCATTGTCTTCTAAAATTCTGTCCGGAAACCTCCCCAAGAGGTTTGACAGCACCAAAATAGAGAAGTACGATGGCAGTACTGATCCGGACAACCATCTGGAGCAATTTAAAAACTTCATGATGAACTTTGACGACGATGATAAACTACTTTGTAGGGAATTCTCCCAATCATTCACGGGGAGTGCTCTGAAATGGTACAACAGCCTGCCTCAGGGTTGTATTAAAGATTTCGATACGTTTTGGGTAGCCTTTCGAAGTCAGTTCATAGGGAGTAAAGAGCCGAAGGGCAATGGAGACACAATAATCCATTGTCCCCAGGAACCAAATGAGTCCTTGAAAGAATATATAAGTCGTTTTGTGAACACCAAGAATGGGTTGGCTGATTGCTTCGAACAAGTGGCAATAGCATCCCTAAGGCAAGGTTTGAACCCATGTAATCTAGCTGATTCAGTGACCAGAAAGAAGGCCATGACATGGGGAGGGCTGCTGAATCAGGTTGGCAAACAGATAAATGTTGATGAAACAAAGAAAACCAGGGTGCACAGGCAGGTGAGGTCTACCCCAGTGGCACCAAATCCCAATCAAAATCAGTCCAGGAACAAAGCAAGAGAGACCGGACAGGGGCATGGTAGGGCAAAAGCTCAGTCTCAGCCAGCTGCTCCTGCTCAGAGTCAGCAATCCAGAAACAAAAGAGGGCCATGGGTCCAACCGGAGTGGTTCGCAGTGTTAAAAGAAAGTGTGGCCACCATTTTTGATAAAACAAAGGATGAGGTGCATTACCGGAGACCGGCAACACTGCAGCCTCCCAGAGAGCATCGCAACAACTCTTTTTGCCAATATCAAAATGATATTGGCCATACCACTGATGACTGCATAGCATTGAAACAAGAAGTTCAAAAATTGATTGAGAGGGGAAAGCTGGGAGCTTACGTTAAACGAAAAGGAGGCAATATGCTTGATAACACTCACCGGGTTGGTCCAAGTAATGCTGCTCCGGAGGGAGCCATGGTTATAGTTGAAAGGTTTGACGTGGAATCTGAATAATTGGATCCTGATCCAACTCGAAACAGAGTGGGTGCTATAGAGGAATGTTCTAGATCGGTCTCCGGGCTCATTAAGTTTTTTGAGTCGCTTACAATTCTCGGAGGGGACACTATGACAGCTCCTATTGCTTCTTCAAGGAAGAAGCATGCTCATACTTTAGCCTCCCAGCTAGAAGGAGGCATGACATCCTATCAGTCACCAAACTCATTCCCCTTCATTATTTTTGATGAAGATGATTTGAGAGACATTGCTGGCCCTCATGAGGATGCTGTTGTCATAGGAGCATCTATAGGGGGCAATGACATAAGACGAATCCTGGTGGATACTGGAAGCTCAGCCAATATCCTTTTCCTAACCACTTACAAGAAAATGAAAAATCCAGCTGTAATTCAGAATTCGGACAGGTCAATCGTGGGCTTCACAGGCAGCTCATCAGATGTGATCGGAGAGTTCGAAGAAGAGGTGTTATTGGGCAAGGGCCCTTTCAAGAGAATGGTCAGAATACTCTTTATTGTGGTGGATTGTCCCACTTGTTATAATGCTATTCTAGGGAGGTCTTGGCTCTCTAGGATGCATGCAGTGGCTTCAACAGTCCACCAGTGCTTGAAGTATGCTGTTCAGGGACAGGTTGGAGTTGTCCGGAGCAGCCAAAAGGTTGCAAGAGAATGTTATGCCACTGCCTTGGCTCCTCGAACGCTGGGGGCAGTCCGTATTAATGAACAATAGCAGTTTGAGGGCCTTTCTGGGGGTGAGGGTGAAATTGATGACCCCAGAGAGACCCCTGAATTATTGATACCGATCAAAGAGGTAGAAACACACTGTTTGGAAGATGGGAAAAGTGTCAAGATAGGGTCTAAGATGTCACCAATGTTGAAAAAGGAAATGTTGAAGTTTTTGAAGAACCATCAGTATGTTTTTGCTTGGTGCAATGCTGATGTTACTGGGGTTCCATCAGAAGTGATATCACACCACCTATCCGCCCGAAGAGATGTATCTCCAGTGGTTCAAAAAAGAAGAGCTTTTTCCAAAGAAAAGGCTGATGTCATTGTGCAAGAGGTTGACAGACTCACAAAGATGGGGCACATTAAGGAATCTCAATACCCTTTGTGGACTGCCAATCCTGTCTTGGTGAAAAAGAAGAATGGCAAGTGGCGCATGTGCATTGATTTCACAGATCTCAATAGAGCTTGCCCAAAAGACTTGTATCCGGTCCCCCGGATTGATCAGTTAGTAGACTTTACCTCTGGGAACAAGCTGCTTTCCTTTATGGATGCCTTCTCCGGGTACAATCAGATTCAAGTGGATCCAAAGGATCAAGAGCATACCACATTTGTTACTGACAGGGGACTTCATTGCTACAAGGTGATGCCATTTGGTTTGAAAAATGCTGGGGCTACTTATCAGAGGTTAGTCAACAAGGAATTTGCTGATCAAATTGGAAGAAATATGGAAGTATACATTGACGATATGATGGTAAAGAGTGTAGATGAGAAGTTGCATTTATCCGATCTCCAAGAAACTTTTACCAACTTGGTGAAAGTAAATTTGAAGTTAAACTCTGAAAAGTGTGTGTTCGGAGTGCAGTCCGGGAATTTTCTAGGTTATATCATAAGTGAGCATGGAATACAGCCCGATCCGGACCAGCTCAATGCTCTATTCCAAATGGAGCCTCCTCGAAACATTAAAGAAGTACAGCGATTAACGGGGAGATTAGCAGCCTTAAACAGATTTATCTCAAGGTCTTCGGACAGGTGTGCTCCTTTCTTTCAAACTTTGAAGGGTGCAAAAGGATTCGATTGGACCCCACAGTGTGATGAGGCTTTCAATGAAATCAAGAAACACTTGTCCTCCCCCAAAACTTTGTTCAAACCAGTTGATGGGGAGACTCTCTTTGTATATTTGGCAGTTTCAAGTTGTGCCATCAGTGCTGTGCTGGTAAGAGAGGTCGATGGTCATCCCCATCCAGTGTACTACATCAGTAAAAGCTTGATAGATACTGAGAGGCGTTACTTGAAACTTGAAAAATTGGCATTAGCCCTGGTGATAGCTGCAAGGAAGATGGGGCTTTATTTCTAGGCTCATCCTATCATCGTCCGAACCTTTTTTCCCCTAAAGAATGTCCTTCAAAAAGCAGACATTTCGAGCAGAATGACTAAGTGGTTAGTAGAGTTGGGGGACTTCGACATAGACTTTGCTCCCCGAACAGCAGTCAAAGCCCAAGCTGTGGCTGATTTTCTGGTTGAATTCCACTCCGACAGGGATTCAGAGCAAAATACTGACATAAAAGATAAAAAGGTATGGGTCGTCCGAACAGATGGTGGATCTAGCACTATGGGATGTGGTGCAGGAGTATGTTTAACTTCCCCATATGGAGACAAGATGTACCAGGCTATTTATTTTGCTTTCAGGGCATCTAATAACGAGTCCGAATATGAAGCAGCTATAGCTGGGTTAAAGTTAGCCCACATTTGTGGGGCTAAGAGGGTCAAGCTGTTAAGTGACTCCCAACTACTTATCCACCATGCCCAAGGCCAATCTGAGGCTAAGAAGGAGCAACTTGTGAAGTATTTACTCCTCCTAAAAAATGAAGCACTTAAGTTTAAAGGTGTTGTCTATGAGCACATTCCCCGGACAGAAAATGAGCTAGCAGACTCATTGTGGATATGACTCTCCTGCGTTTTTTGGGGGATGAAGAGTCACAAGTGGTCCTCTCCGAATTGCATGATGGTGAGGGATCAGCCCATTGTGGGTTTAGAGCTTTGACGAGAAGAGTTTTACTCTCCGGTTACTATTGGCCATCAATCATGAAAGATGCTAAGGAATTGGTAAGAAGGTGTGACCCATGCCAGAGGTACAACAATGAAATTCATGTACCAACCATTCCTTTAGAGTCAATTTCTGAGCCCATTCCTTTTGCTCGATGGGGATTGGATTTAGTAGGGCCTCTCCTTGTGGCGTCCGGAGGGCGCAAAACTATAATTGTGGCCATAGGCTACTTCTCGAAGTGGATAGAAGCAGCCCCTCTAGCAGGGACGACATCAAAGGCTGTTATAAAATTCATTCTATCCAACATATGTTGCAGATTTGGTGTCCCACAGAAAATAACAACAGACAATGGGCCACAGTTCGACAATAGAGGAATGGAGAGCTTCTGTGCCTCAAGGGGTATACAACATTGTTTTTCTTCACCTTTCCATCCACAAGCAAATGGGCAAGTTGAAGTGGCTAATAGAACTATACTGTCCGGTTTAAAGAAGAATTTGGAAGGGGCTGCTGGGAAGTGACCTAGTTATTTACAAGAGGTCTTGTGGGCCTACCGGACAACACCTGGGGCTGCAACACAAGAATCACCTTTTGTCTTGGTCTATGGGATGGATGCAGTAGCTCCCATAGAAGCAACTCTCCCCTCTTTTCGTGTTCACAACTTCTCTGAACATACTAATGAGGTGGCAATCAGAGGTCAACTTGATTTGATAGAAGAAAGACGGGTTAAAGCTCACCTTAGAGTTGCACACTATCAGGGCTTGATGGGAAGCAGGTTTGCTTCCAAAGTTAAAAGAAGAGATTTCCAACCAGGGGACAAAGTATTAAGGAAGGTCTTCTTACACACTAAATAAAAGCTCTTCGGAAAGCTGGCCCCAACTTGGGAGGGTCCGTATATGGTTGTTGAAAGAATTAAGCCTGGAACTTATTGGTTGGAAGACAAAGATGGCAGAGTTCTAACTCATTCTTGGAATATTGAGCATCTCCGGATATACTTGGAATAGCACTTGTGTAAATATTTACTTGTTTAAATATCCATGTAAATATTTGGGGGCATACTCTTTCCTCCCTGGTGGCCCAGTGAGGTTTTAATGAGGTGTCCGGGCGGTTGAATAAAATTCGATGCCTTCTTAAAATTTTTCTAAGTGTTTTTAAAGTTTTGTCCCTTGTCATACTATCCGGACTGAAATAACTAAGGGCTATTTAAACTCTAGCCGGAGAATTTAAACACTCTCACTATGAAACAACTAAAGGCTATTTAAACTTTGGCAATCAAAATTAGAACAAACAATGAAAGAAGATGGTAGTTGCACAAAACAGAGATATTCATTGAATAAAATAACTTAAACTTGCCTTGGCCTTCCAAGGACTTTTAAACAGTCAAAGTAGAACACAAAAAACATGTCCGGTCAAATGCCGGACACCATTACAAAAAGAATGCCTTGGCCTTCCAAGGACTTTAGTATGGATAAGAAAAATAAACAAAGTGGATCATAAGTTAAGGTTGAGCCTTTGTAGATGGCTCACCTTCATCTACCTTCTTGCCTTTAAAGTCGCCTTTCCCTTCGTCTACCTTCTTGCCTTTGGGATCATCTTTCTCTTCGTCTGGGCTCTCCCCAGTATGTTCTTCATCACTTGATGAGTCACTAGAGCAGCCATACCTGTCGCCTTCGGCTATCGTGTGGTATGGGAGGTCTTCAGGCTCAACATAAAGCCATAAGTCCCCTAGGTTCCTCTGTGGAAACTTTTCATGGAAGAGTAGAACCATGTCAGACCTCACCTTCTCAAGCAATAGCTCTTCGCTTTTAATCATCTGGTTGGCATAGGTATTGATCTTCGCTTGGATCGTAGCCTCTTGATCCCTTAACAAATTGGTTTTCTCCTCGGCAGCCTTGGATGCTGCATTCTCAAGAGCAATCTTGTCAGTAGTTAGGTTGGTGATAATCTTGTCCTTTGCCTTGGTCTCTTCTTTTGAGGCAGTAAGGTCTTTCTCCACACCGGACAGCTTCTCCCGGAGGTCTCTAATGGTTTCCTCTAGAGTGGCAACTTTTGTGGTGCTCCTCCTGATTCCTCTTCAACTCCTCGTTTGCTTCCTTTAGCATGTCAGCATTGGAAGTAGCAGTACGAAGGTCTTCGGACAGCTTTTCCTTCTCAGACTTAAGGTATTTGATAATGTATGCTTGACCCCGAACTTGTCTCTCCAACGTAAGTACCGGCTGCACATTGCTTAGCAAGGAGTGGGCTATGGTATCCTTTTCACTAGAGACAATAAAAGTCTTACCATTGAAGTTGACCGTGTTGGAGCTGCTCGGAGGAATGTAAGGCCCTGCGAAGTCGTCTCTAGGGAGGTTTAGGAAGTATTCACCAAGCTCACCAAGACCGGTGATGTCGACTCCATCGATGCTGAGATCTCCTCTTTCAACCTCATCGGTATGAAAGTCCCTTGGGATCTCTTCAGCATGCGTTGGGTCAGAAGGGTCAGCCTGGAAAGAAGGCTCCGGATCCGGGAGAGCAAGCTCATCTCCCTTAGCAGTCTTTTTCTTCTTGGCTACCCGGTCTGCGCCTTCAATCCCTTGTTTGCGATTCCTCTTGGAATCCCTTGGAGGTTTTCGGAGGTCTGCTTCCTGCCTTTCGGTCTCTTGCTCCACCACTTGCAAGAGATCAACATCGATTTGGCTCTGGGCCGGCCCCTCCGGGTCTGTTGGAGCATCCTTCTTAGCATCAGCAGGATTAGCATCGCTCGCCACCTTCTTGCCTTTCTTCTTTCCCTTCATTTTGCTTGGGGATTTGGCCCGGCCTGGCAGGAAGAGTGTCCCATCTGGTTCATGGGTCCTCTTAAGCACAATGTCCGGAGAAGGCTGGGTGGTGAGCTCCTCCCAAGTCAAGTCTCTCCGACCTGTGGTGTTCCACAGGTGAGACCTTGCCAAGTTTCCACTGGTGAAAGCAGCGTGGAATCGGTTCCCCCATTCCTCAGCAGCCCAGGCATTAATCCTGCCACAAGTAACCTGCCCGGCCTTCAAGTAATCACCGAACTCCTTAGGCAGTTCTGTTAAGACAAAAGAAAGACCAATTAATTTAAACCAACTTTAAGAAGGAAGAAGTAGACAAATATTTAAAGTGGGAGACTTACGGTCACTCCTCCACCTGCTTCTGAGGAGGCTTGGGTTCACTCCAGACTTGATCTTCTTTCCGTTTTCCCAAGCGCCACTGACGAACAAAAACTGGCTCCTCCATTTACTCTCAAACTCCAACAGATCATCAACGGCTTTGAAACTGTCCCCCATATTGAAGTGGTAGAAGGGAAATTGGTGATGTTTGCAAAGATTGGCCACTGCAGCAAACTCTTCCATAGGAAGAGGGATCCCTGACAGCCTTGATGCCATGATGCATGACATAAGGGTATACCAAGCGTTGGGGCTCAGCTGGCTCGGACAGAGTTTGATCAGATGAAAATATCTGACAATCTCTGGGTCCAATGGGAATCTAAGTCCCCAATTAAATAGCTCCGTGAAGATGACTATTTCATTCAGCTTGCAATCCATAGGAGTTTCAGAATCTATGGGAATCCTTATCTTCACGTTTTCTGGGATCCCCCATTTCGTGCGCATTCGACCCAGTTCAGCCGTATGGATGAATGCATACTTGGTCTTCTGTAAGGCCAAGAGGTATTTAAGTTCGACCTTGTGAAAACAAGGCCCCACCTTCCCTTCAAGACACTCCGGCAGCTCCGGATGCCTCAAGCACAGTTTTTCTTTGCCTTTATCTTTTTTGGCAGCAGCAGTATTACTAGTCTGACCGGAGGGCTCAGACTCGAAACGGACTTCTTCAAAAGAGTCCTCCATTTTTTCCTCCATGATCGTTGAAGGAATATCAGTGGCAGTGGCCCGGGGAGAACTCAAACTTGGCTCAGCCTGGCTTCCGGACTGCTGGTCTTCAGTGTTTCCTTGACTTCTAGTCTCAGGCTGGGGCTCTGAGGCAGAGGTCTCTCTTCGAAGTGCTGGACTGCTAGCCTCCGGGCCAGGTAGTCTTTCCCGGGGAGCTCTGATAGGCACTCCAGACCTAGAGCTGCTATTTTTTGCCCCCGACTTTGAGGGAGTGTTCTTAGAGGCTTGCCCCTAACCAGCCGACTCTTTCTTCGATCGACTAAATTCTCCGGGGAGTGCTCTATATCTGATCCCATTGCTATGAAGGGTGAGGGTTTTTTTAAGCTAGTGGCAGTTACTCCTGGTTCGACGATGGATTCTGATTCCTGAACCGAGGAACCAGAGATGATGGGGGAAAGGCTAGGTTGGAATAACTTTCTAGGCTTAGTGCCTTTGGAGGAAGAAGATCCTCGATCTGACTCTGTAGCAGAGGTGATTGGTCTATCAACAGGCGAGGTAGGTAACCCTGCTGCGATTCGTCTTTCCTTCTTGACTTTTTGTGCCTTCTCCAACTCAGAAAGGTTGAGCCATCCGCCTTTGATCAAAGCAGTCCTTGCTGTAAACATAAACTATCAAGTAAATCTTTGCTTTAGAGAGAGAAAGCTCTAAGAAAATATGCAGAGTAAATATGAAAGAGATAGTAAAACAGTAGAAAGTGAGTTTGAATTTATAGTAAATCTAGAAAAGGAAGTTGATTCCTAGGAGAATTCGAAAAGTTTGGCAATGATTAAAAGACGGCGCTGATGTCACCATTTGTAATTAAAGAGGTTGCTTTTCGAAGAAGGTGGGTTTGAAATTCAAGGTGAAAAAACGGCTGAAGCAACCCATCAGAGAGTGACACGTGTCCCACAAACTCTGACAAAAACTGTTTTGAATTCGTGAAGCTTTATCTGCCCGGATAAATCCTTAGACCTGTCCGGATTAGGACTACCCCTGGCGTCAGACTGTTTTTCAGGTCTTTGGCAAGAATATTTGCACAAACACCTAAAAAAGGGGCTCCTGATGAGTCTGAATCTTGTACCCTCCCCGGACACGGACAGATCAGTCCAAGGCCTCCGGACCGGACAGATCACATGGACCGGACATATCACTTTGAACACTGTGACCATAGGACTGTTTGAACTATGACAAAAGTACTAAAAAACCTAAACACTTCTTGACTAAGCTACTTGCTCTCCTACTTAGAGCTCATGGGTCTTTGAACATGACCCGGGTCCATTAAACATGACCCGAAAGCCCATAAGAGCCCAAACATCAGGGTATAAATACCCAACCACCTGCATTAAGTGTGGGTAATGAGTATTAACTGCTACCAAGCTGCTTAATTATCTCTCTACTCTCTACTCTAAACACATAACACCCACACACTACCTTAAAACACCACCTGAAATTACTAGCCTACCCTCAGGCGATTATTATCCTCACCAAACTCGAGAGTCCATTATCCTAAGAGATATCAAGTTTATTTTAAACCTATAAACATGACAAAACATCACGATTCATACAACACCATCAAACATTCTCATTGTGTTGTTACGGATCCCACCAACATGTAACAACTGATTGTTCCCCACATAAACAGTTTCTTGTATTGGACTGTAAGTATTAAACCACTTCTTAAACTAACATATGTGGTATGTAGCGCAAATAGCGAGTACCAAAGAGTATTTCTCACAGTTTGAACTCACAGACGTTACATCTTCTGTACAACTACTGTCACTATTATCATAATCATCCACATTGTCTACTAGGTTCACAACATTTTCCTTTCGATTTCCCTTATTACCTTTCATCTTTGAACAATCTCTTCTATAATAACCCTATTCACCGTGTTTATAATAGTTTGAAATCTTGTCTCTTGATTCAGAATCACCTCCAATTCTTCTTCTTTAAAGAATTCAATTTGTTGCTAGTTGTTCATTTGGTCATCAAAACCTTCCCCTTCTACTTGATTTTATTGATGCATTTGTCTGAATTGCTTTGATTTTAGCGCATATTTGACATGCTCTAGAGATGGTTCATTGTTATCATAAATGACGATATAAACAAAATTATAATACAAAGTTGGTAAAAATCTCAAAACAAACAAGGCTAGATCCTCACCATTGATTAGGCTATCAATATTTTACTATACTAATAATAATTAACTTAAAATTTATCAAGATGCTTAGTTATAGACATACCTTTCTTCAACATGAGATCATACACAAGTTTCTTCAACCGTCTTCTTGCTGGTAATCTCGCGAAGGTTGTTTTACTTTACACTTATTAGAATCCAACATATAGTCATTTTCTGAAGATCTTGTTTCTCCTCTTCTTTCATCTATGTCAGTAACTTATTTTCCAAAACACAACTCTTGCAGTACCAAAAAAAAATTCAACTTAATCTACCACAACGGAAAGTTGGATCCCTCATCAAATCTTTCTATTTTATATTTTGTTGATGTAAACGTCATTCTTAACCTTCAATTGCAATAATCTATGACTAGTACCAATTTGTTAAAAATTAAGATGTAATAATTTCATAAATGTATCATACATAAAACAAATTAAGGAAAATCAAAAGAAAAAAATACAATAGTTAACGTGATTCGACAATAATGTCTACGTCTATAGACGCCGCCAGAAAAAAATGTTTCACTATGATAGAAGAGGGTTACACTATAACCATTTTAGTCTATCCATAAAATAAAAAATAGACATTATAATTAATTTTGAGATAATGGACCTCGGTAAAGTTATGAACACAAAGGAGAGTAAATTGTCAGCAAAAAAATATAAAAGAGAGTACATTGTTAACACAAAAATCACAAGTTGTACTTGTTATATATTATTCGGAATCGCATCATGCTACTCAAAAATACATATGCAACTTTAATGGGATCCCTATATTCATTGCCAATGGGAAAACGACACAACCACATACATGACTGATAACAATAAAAGACTAAAGATGTCTTTCTCCTAATGTGAATAATATGATGCAACAATAATCACATTAACATTATCATTCAATTATTTGGGCAAATTATGGAGTATGGCCTAAGAGTAATATGGCTTGTTATCCTACATATCTATCCTTAAGTGGTTCACACCTTCCAATATAGTACAGAGATCAATAAATATTTCCAAGCATATATATATATATATATATATATTGAAATAAACTTTAAAGTGCACAATACTACTAAGCATAACACCAAATCCTATTACAAAATCTCCCAGTCAAACTAACAATCCTCTAAATCAACTACACCCAGACTAATGGTATGTCCCTGGAAAACCTTAGGCAAAACCGCCTTTTTTAGATGACCTCATATCATGGAGTTTGTTCCTATGTGCTCCATACTTATCTGACCCATCTGTACTCTTTCTTTACCAAATAATATCTTTATATCTATGTGTATGGAATTAGACGAGCTCCTATTGTTGTTACTTTACTGCACTGCGGAATTGTTATCGCAATATAAACTGATTGGACATTCTATCCCTTGTAAAAAGAGTAATCCGGTAACAAAAATTTTCAGCCATAGTTCCTGGTTCGATGCCTCAAAGCACGCAACAAATTCTGCTCCCATGGTAGAAGATGCAATAAGTGTTTGCTTTACACTTTTCCAGGATATTGCACCTCCAACGAATAAGAATGTGTTGCATGAAGTGCTCTTTAGTGTGTTTACGCATCCACCAAAATCCAATTTGGAATACCCAATGATCTCTAGTTTATTAGACTTCTCATATGTCAACATGTGCCCTTTTGTTCCTTGCAGGTATCAGAGTACCCTTCTAACTACTTTCCAGTGATCCATGCCCTGGGTTACGAACATATCTCCCCAACATATTTACAACAAAGGCAAGGGCCGACCTAGTACAAACTTGAGCATACATTAAACTCCCAACTGCCAAAGCATAAGGGATCATTTTCATTTCCTCAATCTAATTTTTTTGTCTTAGGACATTGACTTAGACTAAGTATGTCACCTTTTGCTATAGAGGTACTTAGGGGTTTGCAATTCGCCAATCCTTAACGTTGTAAAAAACTTTCAATATATGTCTTTTGTGATAATCCAAGAATACCACGAGACCGATCCCAACGTATCTGCACAAAACTGGCATCACCAAGATCCTTCGTACCAAAATTATCTGATAGAAATATTTCTTTGTTATGTGTAACAATTCTTTATTTTTCGAGGCGAGAAATATTCCTTCCATATATAATATAAGAAATATTAAATTAATCCTAATAAACTTGTGATATACATAATCCTCAACCGAGTCGATCTCAAAGTCATAACCGACTATCACCCTAAAGAATTTATGATACCATTGACGAGAGGTCTGTTTAAGCTCATAGACAATTTCTTAAGCGTGCAAACCTGATATTTTAAGTTACTTTCCATAAAGTATTGTGGTTGTACCATATATATATATATATCATTTCGTTAATAATATCATTGAGAAAAGCGGTCTTAACATCCATCTGATGAAGCTCAAGGTCGAAAATGTGCAAGTAATGCTATGATTGTTCTAAAGGAATCATTCATCGACACCGAAGCGAAGGTTTCTTTAAAATCAATCCCTTCACATTGAGTATAAACTTTCGTTAGAATACGTTCTTTATGTATTTCTATATTACATATGGAATCACGTTTGGTTTTGTAAACCCTTTTACAACAAATTTCCTTTAGGTGATGAGACAAGATCCCATACCGCATTGTCCTGCATTGATTTATAATCTTTCTTCATAGCGTCAATCCACTACCAAAGGCAGAGCTTTCCATGGCCTGTTTGTAGGATGAAGGTCTATCTAAAGTTCCAACACATAACTCATCATGCTCCCGAAGATATACTATAAAGTCTGGGCCTATACTACTATTTCTTTCTCTCGTGGACCTTCTTAAAGGCACTATTTAATCTTGTTGCACTTCTTAAAGAGGTGGAATTTGATAATTATGAACGATGTCATTTTGATTCCCTTGTAGAAGATTATCTTGAGGTTCTACTTGTTCCGCCTAGACCATATCTGTATCCTGGTTAGGATCCTAAAGTGGAGCATCAATGTTAATTTAAGGATTACCTTGTTCTAATAGGACCAAAATGATTAGCATTACAGCCCTATCTTCTGATACATGAGTATCCCCATTAAACCCTTCATGAACCTCTATGGATTCTTCCTCAAAATCAAATTATGTTCCCTTATTCTTCCCCCAAACTAAACATCCTCTAGAAACTTGGTTGTTCCTATCTCAAATATTAGACCAATGAGAGAATCATAAAACTTAAACCCTTTGGAATGTTTGGAATAACCTATGAAGAAACAACTAACTACTTTTGTTCCAGTTTCGTTTCTTGAGGTTTGTAAGGCCTCGCCTCAGCTGGACAACCCCATACTTGTAGATGCTTTAAATTGGCTTTACGCCCATTCTAAGCTCATATGGAGTCCTAACAGTAGCCTTAGTGTGTACTCGGTTGAGTATATAAGCCACACATCGGATCAGTCATATCTACCATAGTATTCACCACCATGGTCAGATTTTATGGTCTTAATGTTTTCACCGAGTTATTTCTCAACCTCGGCCCAAAAATATATGAACTTGTCCAGGGCCTCAGATTTTTGTCCGTTCCATAATTCATGTGGAAACGCCCACATATGTCGTTATGTATCAACTCTAGACTTTGCTCGCTCTATATGCCCTAAATTTTTAACTTTGGTTTGTTTCCCTTTGATACAATCGATACATATACCGAATTCAGAGTAATGAAGTTGACCCACTAAACCTTCCGCAACAAGCTTGCCCATCATAACTTTGGATATATGACCTAACCGCTTGTGCCACAGTTTAGAAGATCTTTCAGATTTAGTAATATTGTTTGGTGTACATTTTGTATTCATAGAAATGTTGTGATTATTAATAGTATTCAACAAATACAGATTATCATTTTTAATCATCCAACAATCACATTATTTAGAGAGAGTGTAAAAGAATTGTTTCCCAGCAGACAAGACAAACCTTGCAAGTCTAAAACTGTAAAAGAAATTTAATTCCTCCAAAAAGTAGGAACATACATTACATTCTCCAAAAATAATACATGTCCAGTGGAAAGTTTTAAAGAATAATCATAAATAGCTAAAACATCACACGCGTTTCCGTATACCGTGAAAATGGATCTGTCATCCTCACTTAACATCTTGTTCTTTGACGTACCCTTCAAAGAAACACATACATAAGTTGTTGCAGCCGAATCAACCCACCAAGTATTCTTTTCACATAAACTATATTACATTCTGAAACAACCCAAGATTTGGGAATATCTTTGCTTAACATGTAAGCTTTCATTTCTTATAGTCCTACTTCTAGTGTCATTTTTCCCTGCAGAAAAAACATCGACCAACAATCGCTTCCTCAGGTTTTTTCTTCTCAATTGCACCTTGGCATGGTCCTTTGCCATCAGTCTTTCACTTTGGCCCTGCCCCTTTTGCAGATATAATCATATTAACTTCAGATCCTATGCCTTTAAGTTTCTCCTCCTCTTGTGAAGCGTGGGAAATCAACTCCTTGATATTCTACTTTTCTCGCACGCAGTTTATAGGTGGACTATAAATACTTAAACTGGTCTGGCATCAAATGAAATGTGAACCCCACTATGCATTCCTTAGGAAGGTCTAAACCGATTGCCTTTAACTTTTGGACAATCATCGACATTCCAAGAATGTGCTCGCGTATTTTACTTTTGTCAGTATACGTTTTGGTAGCTAACTCGATGAGAAAACGCTGCATCTCTACCTTCTCATTTTTGGCAAAGGCTTTCTCGACCTCCGCGAGAAAAACCAAGGCAGTGGTAACACCTTTAGGGACAACCCCACGCAATGCTACTGGTATCCTTTGTAACAAGAGCTCCGTGCATAACTTATTTGAGTTTTCCCACCTTTCATTGGCCTTAGTTTCCTCCGGTGTATTTTTCAGACTAAGGGGGGATGGTTTGAGAGTTGACAGTGCACAACTTAGTCCGAACAATCCAACACGAGTGGACGGTTCTCCAATAAATTGTAATCAGTAGACACTATAATAAGTACAAACAACACACAAAGCACATTTAACCTCTTGACTTAAAACTGAAAACATGTATGAACATGGAAAATACATGTAGAACATAAAATTCTCTGATAATAGATATTTGAAGGCAAATCATACTAACTTGCAATTTTATGAGTTTGAGAAAAATACCTTGATCATTATTTTAATTTTCTAAGTACCAACGAGACCTTACCGAGGGCCGATGTCATTTATTTAGATTAAAATAAACCTGATTTAATCTTCTTAAGTACCGGTGAAACCTTCTGGAAGACCGATTTCACCTACTTAAAATAAAAAAAAAAAATTGAAAAGATGAATTTAATTTATCATAAGTAGTGATGAAACCTTCCAAAAACCACAAGCAGGAAACAAAATGAAATCATTTACGGGTACGAGCTTTTGCTGCTTTCCCTGCTTTCGGACGGGGATTGATAGCCTTCATCTCCTTAAAATTATAATCAACACAAAAATCATTTTAATTTTTTTTCTCAAACTAAAATGTCAATCCGATAATATTCGTTCATTTTCTCAATTAAAATTATTGATTCAAAATATTAATATAATAAATGGACATCTTCTATATAAGTAATTTGATTCAGTAGACGCAGGATTTAGGAATCCGGTTGTCAAGTTTCTTATATAGAAAATGAAAATATACAGTATTTTTCTTCTATATATCAGATTATGATGTGTATATTCTGTCTATCTTTCATCTATACAAGAAATAAGGCCACATTCAATTCCAACTATAATTTCCCACATTTTACATTATAGCTCTCTCAAAACTTTGATATTCTCTCTTCACTTGTACCTATATAAGTGGTAGTTCAATATTTTATTGGTAGGTCAAGTGGAAAAACCATAAAAACAAAAGTCAGTTGTTACCTGGAGTTCTCCTTGAACACTTCATTGAGGCATGTTTTTGCCCACACTGAAGTGTTTGGGGGAACTCTGGTTAGCACCTGATAATCAGCAAAAACAAGAATTCTCTGGTAACTTGAAGACAGGGAGGGTCAGTTGTCACCTGGAGTTCCTTCGACCACTTCATTGTTAAAAACTTTCTTTGAGTCTAAAGAGAGTAAATTTGTAATGCTGAAGTGTTTGGGGGAACTCCGGTCGGCAACTGATCTTATCGCTCGTTCCAACATATAAAGCTCTACTAAAGGTCTTTCCATTTCATGTTCGTTCCAACTTTCGTAGCCATCTATGTGTATTTGCATTACCTTTTCATAACTTGTATAGATACGTTGTGCATATCTATCCTCTGTCTCAAAGATCAGGAACTACAGAAGCCCATTTATACGAATTAGCTTGACTATGTTAGATACACATTCTCCAAAATCACATGGTCTGACAAGATTCTATTGAAACCGAAGTAAATAACCAGAGTAAATGACCAAAGCTCTATGTCATATATATATCGGCAGCCTTAATAATTAATTCCACTAATATTTTGTACAGTTTGCATAAGAAACAACCATTAAAACATATAACTAAACATTTCCAAAAGTAATTAGAAGTTGTTCCTCTAGAGATGACCATTGACATAAAAAAGTATACACTATTTTTATTTTTGGTTTTTTAAAAAAAATCGTTTCTAAAAAAACTGAAATTTTGTCGTTTCGACACAAACGCGCGGCCTGATTGTATTTTTAGCTAACGTCGTGCCAAACCCGACGATTGTCTCCGCCAATATGACAAGAAGACAATAGTTTCCGCTAGCTGTTTGTAGAAAACACAATATATCCACCAGCCACACGGTTTTCCGGAAATCGGTTTCGGGCTCCGTTAATCAAAACGAAATATCAGCTATTGCGGATTATGATCACCATCCATTGCGTAACATACTACGCGTATAACTGTAAACCCTTTTTTATGTTCAATGTGATAGACCGTGGGTACAAAGAGAAAGTGTATGTTGCCCTACAAATCTATTATCCCTTTTGAGAAAGTGAAACTGTGGTACTTCTTCATTCAAACAAATGCAGCGTACAAAGGAAATAAATAGGTAATAAACGAGGTGGGAGTTACAAAATAAAATCCACTAATCCCACTTCTCTCTTCACTTAATGCCCGTTACGTAACTCCTACACCCACGTAAAACTCTAAGACTCACTTTAATACTAATCGGTTACTATAACTTAAATAAATAAATAAAACATGTTTAGATTAAATACATAAAATGCAACATGTCCCCCCCTAATCTCAACATGTTTTTCAAACCTCGACTTCGTAACCCATTCCTTGACGACTGCCATAAAGTCCATGTGAATCCTGACTTGATTCAGAAGTTCTGCTGCTTCCATATCCTAGACTAGATCTTTCGAATCTATCACCATATGCATCTCACCTTGTTGCTCCTTGAACTTCTGTGTATTCATTGCAACTTCCTCTCTTTCCTTCTCAAGTGCATGCCTTTCAGCCTTTACTTCTTCCAGTTCACTTTGACAAACCCTCTTGAGGTTATCAATATCACTAAGGTCTCTCCTACTTTTCTCCTCAAATGCTGTCAACCTTTCCTGTAGATCTTTCTCGTTTTCCTCTTGCTTCCTCAGCATTTCAATCTCAAGATTCCGTTTCCGTGTTTCAAGATCCTGCATAAACTTATTACGCTCATTTTCAGCATTTTGATATAAAGCTGTTCGTTCATCATTCATTGTAGCTTCAAGCGATTCCTTTTGTAACTTGATAGCATCCAACTCCTTCTTAGCATAATTCTTTAAAGCTGACTCTTCTTTCTTCAGCCTTTCTTCCTCCGAAAGTTGTAACTTCACAAGTTTCTCTTTTTCTTCAGCAATTTCTCTTTGCTCTTTAGCAAATTCAACTCTCTTCTCATCTAATACTTCCCACTCTTTCTCGAATTTCTCTTTCTCCTCTTTCAAATCTTCTCTTAACTTTAAAAGCAACTCCTCCTGATGTCTGCATTTCTCTATCTGCTGTTTCAGTTCACACTGCAAGCGGAGGTGTTCTGTCCTCTCTTCTTCAGTTAGTTTAAGTTTCTCATATTCTGCACGAAGGTGAGCTTCGTCTTGAGTTGTTTTAGCCTCAATTTTCTTTATCTCCTGTTTGAGGTTCTCTAAGCTCTCCCTAGCAGCCAGTAATTGCTGCTTCTCGGTCTCCAACTTTTTCTCCCCAGCTTTCAATAATTTTTCTGTCTCCTTAACAGATTTTAACCTTGCTTCAAGGTCCTTCTCTCTTTCTTTTGCTCTCTCTAACTTGTTATCCAATACCTGCTCTCTCTTTCTTACCTTCTCTTCTTTATGGTTGATCTCAGTTTCCTGCTGCTCAACTTCCACTACCTTTCTTCTCAGTTCCTCATCCAGTGCTTTCCTCTTTTCCTCTAGAACATTGTCAAACTCCTGCATTTTGGTATCAAGAATAGTCCTCTGGTCATTTATTAGCTGCTGAATCTCCACCGCTTCTCTAGCAACTAGCTTTTCTTCTAACGCAGAGAGTTCTTTTTCTTTTCTCTCAAGCATGTCTTTAACGGAATCAGCCTCTTTCTCTCTCACAGTTAGTTCTGATAGTCGATTTTTAATATCGGTCTCCGTCTCTTTCAACTTCGGGGCTGATGCATCAATCTTCTTCTGAGACTCCTTAAGGTTTCTCTCTTTCTGCATAAAAATCCTCTCACTTTCATTGGCCTTTTCTTCTCTTTGGTTCAGCTCTCTTCTAAGATTGGAAAGCCTCTCTTCTCCTTGTTGCAATTTCTTCTCCCATATAATCAAGTCTTCTTTCTGCTTGTAGAAAGTTACCTCGTGTGCTTCTCGCTCAGATTGTAGTGAAAGGCATTCACGTTGAAGCACAGTTTCACGAGCCTCCAGCTCCTGTAATTTCAATTCCAATCCTGAGCTCTTTCCATCAATCTCTGCGAGCTTGGCTATGAGCATGTTGGTCTTTTTGTCCACCTCATAAGATTTCTCTTCAATTCCAACAACCAAATCATTTGCCTCCACCAATTTGGTCTCAGATGTTAACTTGACTTGAGTATGTTCCTCTTGGATGGCCCGCAAAGCCTTTTGAAACTCATCCACGCATTGTTTCTCTACACTCAGAGCTCTCCTAGAGTTTTCTTCGGGTTCATATTCAGGATCTTTATCATCTAAATCGAGTCTCTCATCTTTTCCATATTCCTCCATGGAGGTATCATTTAAGCCATCCTCGTTTTTAGAGGATCCAATCCCTTTCACCTCGACATCATCCGGATCTTCTTCGACCTTGTTAAATAAACATGTTGCTCTACTTTGTTCAAGACTGATCTTATATAGTCGATTCTCTGTCCTTTTCACCTTCATCAATAGTCTTCCACTCGCCTCGCGAATCCACAAATAATCCCCATCAAGTACGACTTTATTCCCTGCCTCAGAAAGTTGTCCCAAGCTTATAATATTATTACAGAGATTTGGGATATAGTATACCTCTTCAAGCATCCTTTCTTCACCATTCTTGCACTGGAACGCCACTGTTCCCTTTCCCTTGATACACACGGTCAATCCATCGCCAAACTTCACTTTCCCGGAGGCACGCTCATCCAAGCTTTTGAATTTTTCACGTTGCCCAGTCATGTGATTGCTGGCGCCGTTATCCAAGTACCACACCTGTGACTCCTTTTGTTCACCTGCGTTTGTTCGTAGCTTTGGAATCACTCCATCCTCCTTCAGAAGCATAGATTTGATATCCATTTGTCCGACCTCAACAACCAACAAGGCTGGCTCATCTTCTTGGATTTTCGAGAGATTTGCTTCTCTCGTCATGTCTTTCTCCTTCATTGGTTTACGACAGTCCGCAGCAAAGTGTCCCAGTGCTTGACAGTTAAAGCACCTCACTCTACTTCTGTCTCGTACTCCACGAGTACTTCCTCCACCTCGAGTCCCTTCTCTATTGGTTTTCCTTAACCATTCTTCTCGAGTCAACAAAAGCTGCCCCTCGCCGCTTTCTTTCTTCCTCCACTCATCTTCTGTCAGCAGCAATTGTCCCTGGTGTTTCTCCGTTGTCCCTCGCAATCTTTCCTCGTGGGCTTTCAAAGAACCAACGACTTCTTCTACCGACATCTCTTCCAGATCTCCGAATTGCTCAATAGCAGATGCAATCTGTAAGAATTTTGTGGGCACCGCTCTGAGAAGTTTCTTAACCACATATGTCTCTTCCATTTTCTCTCCCAACACTCGAATATTGGTAACCAGGCTGTTCAGCTTCAGATAGAATTCGTCTAATGGCTCATCGTCTTTCATGCTTAGAGCTTTGAATTCGCTCTTGAGGGTCTGGGCTCTAGCTGCTTTTACCTTGTCTGCTCCCAGGTACATGGTTTTGACAGCCTTCCACGCATCCTTGGCCGTCTTCTTTTCTGCAAGTGACATTAGGACATCTTCTGGAACTCCCTGGTAAATAACAGCGAGTGCCTTTTTGTCGACCTTGTCTTCCACAGGAGCATTAGGGTCCTTGGGTTAGATTGCCTCCCACACTCCGTGGGCTTGCATGAATACCGTCATTTTGAGAGCCCATGCAGTGTAGTTGGTTTTGCTCAACATCGGGTAGCTGAGACCAAAGGAGCTTTTGCTTGTCGTCTCCATCTGAAGTTATGAACACCTCCTGAAGCTCTGATACCAAGTGTAAACCCTTTTTATGTTCAATGTGATAGACCGTGGGTACAAAGAGAAAGTGTATGTTGCCCTACAAATCTATTATCCCTTTTGAGAAAGTGAAACTGTGGTACTTCTTCATTCAAACAAATGCAGCGTACAAAGGAAATAAATAGGCAATAAACGAGGTGGGAGTTACAAAATAAAATCCACTAATCCCACTTCTCTCTTCACTTAATGCCCGTTACGTAACTCCTACACCACCCACGTAAAACTCTAAGACTCACTTTAATACTAATCGGTTACTATAACTTAAATAAATAAATAAAACATGTTTAGATTAAATATATAAAATGCAACAATAACTATGATTCGATAACCAATAACTTACAACGAATTTAACTCTATTCGATAACCAAGTGGGTTAAAAATCTCGACAAAAAACTTGGGTTCTTGCTTATAATAGAATGGAGGGAAAATGTCAGAAGAAGAAAAAAACCAAAAATACACTATATTAGGTATACCAAAAATCCTCAATACAGAGACCGACGGAGAGTCAACAAGTGTGATCATAACGGAAAGCGTTCACTAAAAAAATATTATTTTTATTTGGCTGCTAATCTGATTAAAAGGATGATAAGTGGATTTTTAATGTAACATCTAGCAAACGGATCCATGATCCCATTGTGCCTTTACAAAGAAAATGTTTTTTTGTTTAACTCTATTGACGCCATCCGTTGGCGGAAAAAAGTGATTCCACCAACGTATGGTGGTAATAACACGTTATTTTAGCCAACTTATATTTTTTCGAGAGTTAGTGTCGGTGATATTTATATTGATTCTACCATCACGTTGGAAGAATTTACATGAATACCGTCAATCGTTGCCGAAATAAAACTTCTTGCTTCCTACTATGTGTGGAATAGACCTTTTAGCCGTCAAATATTAGGGACAACAAGCAGTGTATATATACTGTTATTTAAGAACTATATTAATTAAGAATGTTAGTTGCAGAAAGTATTTAATTCATAAAAAGATTAACAGGTTTACAGTAATCATATTCATATCTAACCGAGGTGAAAAATCGTAACAATTACAAAACTATTTAAGATATTAAATTAATTGTCTTATTAGTTATATCATAATTTATTGCTATTTCTTTTGATTTAGAGATTAGTTTATTATACATTTTATAAATTTAATGGAAGTAACTTTCGGCTATAAAATTGTTTCGGTATTAATTACTATAAATTACAATAATCTGCTACCAGTCATGAACTTTTTTTTGTTAATTCTAAAATATATAGGTAAAATGTTTTATATATTAAAAAACCATGAATAATTAGGATTACTTTTGATAATTATGTGGGTTTATAAAAAAAAAAACACTCATTAATTGAATGCTAAAAACATTATGATATGAAATGGACAAACCTCTAGTTTTTTTGAATTGATATAAGATAAGTCTTTTTATTCAAACATATTAAGATCTATTTAGAAATCAAGTGCAAATATGTTTTGAAAATTGAATTCTTATTTTGCGGTCATTTTTCATTTCCGATCAAATATAAAATCATTTTAAGTATATACTTGAGTAATTTCAGGGATGGACCATTGTATATATTATATAGGTCATCCAATATTAAGTATCCAACATCATATGATGATGACGTAAAGAAATTTAAGTAATTAAAGAAATCATTTAAAATACATGAATTTATATTGTATATGGGTAGGGGTGTTTATCGGTCCGTGTTTTGCTGGAACCGGACCGGACCGCTAAGCTTTCGGTTCTATACTTTAGAACCGGACCGTTAAGTTTTCGGTTCAGTTTGGTTCCGATTCCGGTTCGGTCCGGTCCGATTTTGGTTTGGTTCGTTATCGGTCCGGTTATGGTCAGGTCCGGTCATTTTAAAAAAATTATATTTAATTAAAATATAATTTTTTAATTTTTCTAAATAAAAAAATAACATAAAATCAAAATTTAGAATTAATCTTTGATTTTTTTATTAAAAATGGGTAATTAACTATTAATTTTGAAAATATAATGTATAAAAAATTAATAATAATAAAAAATTAATCGGGGTTAACGGTTTTATTGGTTCGGTTCCTTATCGGTTCTACTGGTTTATCAATTTTATCGGTTCGGTTCCTTATCGGTTCTATCGATTTGCCGGTTTTATCGGTTCTACCGGTTTATCGGTTTTATCGGTTCGGTTCTGAACCTGTTTTGTTGTTTCGGTTCCTTATCGGTTTCAGTTTTTAAGATAGAACCGCGAACTGGACCATTAAGGTTCGGTCCGGTTCTTATCGGTTCAGTTCCTGTCTGGTTCTCGGTTCCGGGAAACCGTTTACCGCCCTATATATGGGTGTTATAGTGTGATTTAGACTTGTAGCGAAAGTTTTTTCATCTTTAATAACATTTACTAAAGTAAAGATATTAAGTTCCTTGTACTAAATGAAATAAAGATAAAACATATAAAACAAACTTATTTAATTCAGCTATGATTACACTAAAGTAGAAATATTTATCTTCCTTTTTCCCATATTTTTATTTTTAGATTTCAAACGTCCAAACTCTTTCGTGAACACAACATTCATGTGGTGGTTATTATTTTAGTAGAGCTTTTGATTTCAATTCAGAATTGAATTTAAATCAAATTTCAGTATTTCAGATTATATTATTATCCTATGTATACACTTAAGTTATCAATAATATAATGATTAAGTTTTTACTACTTTGGATTGAATCAATAACCAAATCTATTTTTAGTTTTGCTCTTGAATTCAATGATCTCAATTCAGTAGGAAAAACTAAATAGTAGACAAATGTTGATTAAATGTTCGTGTCTTACTTTTATGTTGTACACCACAAAAGGTCAGGGTTGAGTAAGGTGGAATTTAATAATTTGATTTATTTGAGACACATTAAGAAAAATAAAATGTGGTGCAACTCTTTGGTTGGTTGTTAGTAATCACCTGAAATGAATAAACGTTCAGTGATTATTTATATGCAACATCGTTACGTAAGTGATTATTAAGATGAATACAAGTCAATAAACATGAATGATCGAAGTTGGAAATTGTAAGGAAATCCTAAAGGCTTTGACTAAATTAGGGCCCTTTCCGATAAGCAGCCCCAATTTTAACCATTCCCACACAAATTTTAAGTATCCCCATTATTTTACCCAAAATACCCTCTCAACTTTCACTAAGCCCTAACCCTAAAAACTAACCATCCCCAAAACCAAAATACAATTCAGCCCCATATTTCTTCTCTTCTTCTTCAAACCTCCAAAACATCAAACTCAAATTAGCTCCAACTTCAACTTATCGTCTCGTTCCACAACAACTCTACTAGATTCACACTCAGTCAAGAACAAGAATGAGAAAATGAAGAGTTAACATCTCTAAATCTTGTTTTTGTTGATTATCTTTTTCTTTTGTAGATTTGCGCTAGTTTATAGTGAAATACATGTTTATATTGGTGTTTATAGTAGTATAGTGATGTTAGGAATGTCTTGTTGTGGCTGATTCGGTGTTTAAGAGGTAGATTTAGGAATCGGTTCGAGGTCCTTCAATGGTCGAAAATTTCTGGTTCGTGGTTACCCCATCGGGCGAAAAGTAGTCCCACCGGCATGGAATATATTTTTTTTCCAGGTTTCGTGGTTACCCCGCCGAATGAAAAGTAGTTCCACCGGCGGGGAATGTATTTTTTTGCAGGTTTCGTGAAAAGTAGTCTCACCTTCTGAATCCATCCTTCAATGATTTGGTTTTTACAAAAAAAATTGTTGGGTTTCGGAGGTTTGGATTTTTCTTGTGATTTTTGGAATTTTTGCGTTTTTTGGAGTTTTTGATTTTGTTGATGGTGTGGTTTATTTTCGTCTGAGGGTAATTTTGTCTAGATTTTTGTGGTGTTTCAAGGGTATTTAATGTTTAGATAGATTGTAGTGAGAGACTTGAGTTGCGTGGTTGTATTAAATGTTCATTACCCTCATTAATAAAGTGGTTGGATATTTATACCCTTAATTATGGGCCACATGAGCTTTCGGGTCAACTTATGAATTCGGGTCGAGTTCAATGACCCACTAATCTTTAAGCAAGTAAGTAATTAGCTTAGTCATGAAGTAATTTAGGTTTTAATACATATAGTCCTATTCGGATAGTTCAGTGGGTGTCTTTTGTCCGAATTGTCCCTGTCCGGTTCCCTCAGTGAGTGGTGAGAAAATCCGGACTCATCAGTTGAGTATAAGAGGGTTGTAGTAGAAGTGATTTTGGTCACTAGAAGACAAAATTAAAGATTCTGGTCAAAGGGCAAACCCGTCTTTGACTATTTATTAAAAAAAATTCTATACCATTTGGGAATGGCTAACAAAATTTGGGCCCTAATTTAGCCATACCCAATCCTAAATTTGAATTTCTCATTATGTGTAAATTAGGTTATTCGAGAGTGTTGGGGTAAAACAAAATTAAAATTATAATCAATGAGAATATTGAACCAACAAATAATAATAATAATAATAATAAGATTATTTACTAAACATTTTTTTAGTAATACAGTAAATAATGATAATATACCAACAACCACCTAATACTAAAATATTTATCAATAAAAACCCAAGGTTTTTATAAATTACATATAACCACCTAATGTTCAATTAGTATTTGCAGATAACCACCTACTAGTCCGAAAGACCCGTAACCATTTTTCTCTCTCCGTTCTTTTTTGCATTTTTTAAATATCATATCTTTCAAACCATAACTACAAAAAATATACAAAAATATCATTGGTTTTATTTTTAAGACATACAAAACTAGATACATGAATGATATATATATATATATATAGACTAGAGATAGGTGCTATTAATATTTTGTAGCCACACTGGTAGAGCCTTCCCCATCATGTAAATCGGATAAAATTAACTCAGATTCATCATATACAAGACATCTTAATAATTTTATGCTCGAATATATCTTATAAAGGACATCCCTTAAGACTAAAAAGCCATGTGCTTTAAACTTCAACTTCTTAGCCAATACTTTATCAACAAGAAAACTTCCTTAAGAATGAATTCGCTGATCTCACGCCTCCAATACCTGTTTATCATCATTGATACTTGGAAACTTTCTTAACTTCTTGTCCCAACTTTTAAATTTTCTAATACCCTGGGATATGCTTCAGAGTAAGCAATAGTGGCTGAGGAATCGGCCATCAAATTTTCAGCTCGCGGCACACATATATATACTCCACATACTTGTAGATAGCTAATTGTTTCCTCAGTGTATGTAAATACTTTACCGACTATTCTTTTCTAGTATCCCATTGGCTTTGAGCATGGTGTATAAGTAATTATGAATCAATTATCATTCACACTTTTTTGGTATTACAAATTTGGGCAAGCCTTAGCCATGCTACTACTTCTTTATACTTAGATTCATTGTATGATGACTTAAACCCAAATCATATTGCATGGTGCATTGAATCTCTGAAAGGAGATAGTGAATAAATTCATGCCTCATAAGCTAACATGCTTGACCCTCCATCTGTTCGAACTACCTACTATTTTATAGGATTTTCAATAGTGGATTCGATATATGGTCATTCCGAATGGAGCTCAACCAAAAAGTCAACTACAACTTGTGGCTTGATTGCAATTCAAGGAGAAAAATAATATCATAGTCCCCCATTACCTAACTGCATAGTCTGATACTGCTAAGTAAATGTATAACATTTTACCCATTACCGGCTTGGTTAATATTTTTGGTGAAGAAAAATATTCTTCGATCTTAATGAATGCCTCAAAAAAATTCAAAGACCAATTAAAATATTTATCACTCCTTAAAACTTGGAAAATGTGCTTACTTTTTGGATGATCTTCATATGAATATGTTCAACACCGTTAGCCTTCTGGTCAGTATTTCGACCTCTTTGGTTGATCTGGGAGGATCCATAGTAAGTAAGGAATTTAGTTATGTTGTGTCAGCTTAAATACCCTTTTAACTTATAACATATCCCAAAAAATTTCCAAACCATATGCTGAACATTCACTTATTCGAATTTAGCTTTAAGTTAATAACTTCCAAGTTAAAGAAAGTTTCTTTAAGATAAGACAAGTGATCCTCATCCCTTAAAACCTTCACTAGCATATCATCAATGTAAACCTCAATATTTTTTTTAATATGACTTGAAAAATATTTATTCACTAAACGCTGGTAAGTCGCCCCAACATTCTTCAGCCCGAAGGACATAACCTTATAACAATGCAGACCCGTGTCATTGATAAACGTAGTATGGTTTTGATACCCATCTAACATATCTGTAAATAATAGTAGTTTTTTGCCATAAGTAAAATCTATTAACTGATCTATCAGAGGGTCAAAGAACAGATCCTTCATGCATGCTCTATTTAGGTCTGTAAAATCAATACACAAACGCATTTTCCATTATTGTTTTTCACAAGCACTGGATTAGCAGTCCATAACACTTATTGAGACTTCCGAATATGTCCAAATTTTGTTAGTCGATATACCTCTTTAACAATGACTTCATATTTCTCTGTAGAAAATGTCTTTTGATTTCTTTATGATAGGGCCCATGCCGGGTCGTATAGCTAGCTTGTGATAAATGATGCTGGCAGTTACACCTGTTACATCCTCGGTACACCGAGAAAACATATGTTAGTTCGCGGATAAGAATAATAATAACTTTTTATTATTTCAAACAGTAATTTAGCTCCAATCCTAATACATTTTCTTTCCAAAAAACTGCGTAACTCAATATCTTCGTCCAGAATTACAGCACTAAGAGTCTCTCTTGGATCATCTATTTTGCTTGAATCCAAAGAGGACTCTAATAATTTTTATTCTTTATTGGTTTTCATATTATCTAATTTTTTTAGGGCCAAAATAATGACTTAACATTCTCTAGCAACCTTTTAGCTGCTTCGAACAACTCCCACCTGGCCCCCAACTGTATATATCAAGAATTGGTGAACAGTTGATGCAACAACATGCATCCTTGATAACCACGATCTACCAAAGATAGAATTATAAAAATTTGGACCATCAACAACCACAAAAGTACCTTAACTATCTTCTTAAATGGTCTTTTCCCGAGGATGGTTTTGCCTTCGAATTCCCCAACCACATCAGCAGGATTCCTCATAAATCTTACTATGGTTATATTTGACTGGAGAATAAAAGGATGAGGTCTTTTATTTTCTTATAAGTACATAAAATATAAATTAGCTGAACTGCTTGTGTCGATAAATATCCTTCAGATTTCCATTTCCTCAATTGCAGCCCCGATCACCACAACATCCTCATGTAGCACAACAACATCTCTCAAATCATCCTCATTGAATACAATCAAAAGCGCTTGATTCTGATATAGATGGGTGGACATCTTCCCTTCTAACTGGGTAGTCAGGCTGACTACATATCATTTTCGAGAACAACTCTAGGGGGGGTGTTACATTATCGCTCAATAATTCAAAGAATTGACATATTTGGAGACCTTTCCATTCTTCTCATATATCATCATAATTTGGACTTGATCCAAATCGGGATCCAAATAATCTGAATCTTTATTAAATTTATTGTAGTATTCGATAATTACCATAGCATTTTCCTGTTTGGGTGTCGTTTCTATGGCCTTTTTTCCGAACAGTAGATTTCCCAACTTATGGCCCACTCACGTTTTATAGTGATCTATCTCCTATTTGTGTTTTGACAAAAGTGCTTGGTTTTTCATTCTTAATTAAAGTTTGGATTTCTTACTTTAAAGAAATGCAATTCTCGGTATAATATCACACATCATTATGATACCTACAGAAATGGGTATTTTCCCTCGGGGTTGGGATAGGTGGTGGCCTTCAAAATTGTACAAATTTCTTTGACTTGTTCGTAATTTGTTGCAACATTTTTAGTTAATTATGCAAAATAATAAGGCGGAACCCATTGATTTCCTCTAGATCTAAATTTTTTCCCTTGGAAATGTTGGTTAGCTTGAGTTCAATGAGAATTATGTCCGGACTCATTCTCACGATAATTTGCTGTAATTTATTGTTAAGAGGCAGAAAAGCTACTCCTATATATATTTGGTAACTTCATTCTCTTTTTTTCTTCCATTGTGATTTTTTCCCAACTTGAAATAATAAACCTCCCCATGTTAATATATATATTTGGTAACAATATCAGCTAACTCCCATTCATAAGCCTTAATCTAAAAGCAGCAATGGGTACTTGTTCAAAGCATTCTTGCAAACCATATTTAGTTATTACAAAACGTTTGATATATTTCTTCAAGATTTCGCCAGTAAACAACTGAGAATAGATGATCGTATCTCAATTTCATCTAAGCTCTTTGATTCCCACAAGCTGCCTTCGGAAAGCCATCCATAACATAGCAAAATTTCTTATTGACCCTACGAAAGTCCGTTATACCACTTTAAGCAACCGTCCTTAAAGGTTTGAAAAAACATTGACACAATAGCTTACCATCATCATCAAAATTCATCATGAAAGTCTTGAATTATTCGAGGTTGTTATTCAGATGTTTGTTTGCATCAAACTTTTTCATGTTAGAGATATTGAACCGTCTAAGTAAATGATCAGACAAGATTTCAGTTGATAAAGTTGACGGCCTCCAGTTATGGCCTTGGCTAAACTTATGATCTTTATTGGATGTAGAAAATATACCATCTTCGGATTGGATAAAAAATTTATCGCTCACTAGATGGTCTATGCTATGAGTATCTGAACCCTTTATTTTTCATGGTACTTTGTTTTTATTCTTCTGGTTTTTCTTTTTACCCTAAGAATAATGTTTGCTTCATTTTAGATGTCGGCTTAATCATTTCTTTGACCGACACTTCTCGTGGTGACTCATTCTCTATATATGATAATGATCACTAATTAAAGAAGACGAGGAAAATTTTATACTCATAAGTCGAACATTTACTAGATTTTGAAAACTAGAACAATCCACGTTCTACATTGTTTTTGAAGTTTGATGATTTTTTTGAGACTCGTCCCCTTAGTTTCTCTTCATATTATGTGGAGAGTCACCGTATTTTCCATTAGAATTTTGATTTTTTGGTTGAACTTTACCTATGAGATTCAACAAAATATATATTCGATACCTCAATGCCTTAATTTCTCCTTGTAATTGATCTTACTCCTCTTGCATGAGAAGACTTTCCTGGTTTTCATCATTCATATGAGATGTCTGGATAGATTCTTCTTCGATCCTAACTCCCTCATTTTCTGGAGTAGGATGGATTTTCATTTCAGATTTCATGCTTTAGAGAGTTCCGAGGGGGAGGTTTTGTTTTTCGTTTTCCGGGTAACTTTGTGATTTCTCCCACTATGACTACCAATTTGATGTTTATTATCTCTTTGAGGGACTATATAGTAAAGTGGAAATGATAAATTTGTTTTAGGTTTCGCATTTCATTTTCCGGGTTCCTATGTGATTTTTCGTACTATGATTGCCAATTTGATGTTTTTTTTTGAGGGACTATCTAGTAAAGTGAAAATGATAGATTTATTTTAGGTTGTGGGTAGAGAGATAATTAAGCCCCTTAAGTAAATATTTAGAAAAAAAGGTATGATTTTTGTAATAAATATTCCATCCCTCATAAATGCTTCATAAAGTCTTTCTATATGCTAAATTATGCTAAGTGGGCCTAATAGGCCAAACCAAACTCATGGGCCAAGTCCAAGATTCAAAACCCATTAAGCCTAAAGATAAAATAAAAATAAAATAATATCATAGTAAAATATTTACATTTTAATAACATATATATAAATACATGATAAATATTCGCTTAAGTCCGATTTGCCCATCGAATATTTCTGTCCTCATCATATTTATACTTATTTTCAGCTTCGGTTGGTGTTTGAATGACACTAAGTTTGAATTGGGACCAATGAGACTTACAACCTCTCTGGATGAGGATATGACAAACTTCCGAAAGACTTTATATATGTATTCTTATTGAGATAAGAATATATACCAGTTCAGGTCGTTCCTCTTGATCTTAGTACCAAGTATCCTCAGAGCCTCTCCCGTGTCCTTTGTCTCCAACTCTTTTTCCAGATGAGTCTTCACCGTTACAATCTGTTTACTATCTCTTTCAGTAATTAGTATCATCCACATACAACAACAATATGACTTGTCTCTCCATATGTGTTTCCCCAAATAGACACATTTTTTATGGTAGATACATATATATATATATATATATATATATATATATATTTGATGGATCTCATAAAAAATGAAATATTCAATCCCACTGTCTTGGGCGACTGTTTGAGACCAAAGAGAGGTCTCTTCAACAAACCTACATCACCTTTAGTATTTTTTCAAACCCTTTCGGTTGACACATGCAGATTGTTTATTCCAATTCTATATGAATGACGGTAGTATTAACAGATATTTGATCTAACTCAAGATCAATTCTAGCAAACATTTCCAACAAAACCCATATAGAGGTTTGTTTCACAGGCGACCAAATTATCTAATTGAAATTAATACTATTTTTGCTTAAAATATGTAACCATGCTTTCTTGTAAAATGTGCTTTTCCTCAAGTATGTGTTTCTCAAATTTATGTTAGTATTGTTTTACAAACTTACTAAATTTATTTATATCTTACTAAAACTTTATGAAATGTTTTATGAGTCTGTTTTGATTATCATATAGATTTTCAAAAAACATCACAGTCTAGATCGCGTTTCATTAAATAAAATTTATGATATAGATGATTTCACAAGAGAAAACGTTTAGAAATCAAGATTAAATATTTTCACAATTGGCTCGTACACAAAACAAATTAAAGAACATAAAAACAGACCACAAGATTTTTAGTGTCTCTTTTCCGTAACTATAATAGGTATATTTATTAGGAAATAAATAGACACTAAAATGGCTTTCAAGATAATTGAACATTATGAGCACAGGAGGGTACACTGTAAACACAAAAATCACAAGGTACATTGTGAACTCTTCTTTGACTAATCACTGAAGTCTCATGACTATTCAACTTATTCTCTATCAATCTTTCGCTTGAGGCAAATAAAATTTGCTGGATTATTGTGCGTAGACACTTTCTTCACAATAGCAATTCTCTTTGATATTATATTATGAGTAAAATGATAACATACATCAATGTGCTTGTACGCTTATGGTATATTTGTTTAATTAAAGGTGTAGGGTGCTTTGACTATAAAATAAAACTTGTATGGTAGTTCAATCTAAGCCCAAATCTACCACCAAACCTTACAACTATATTGCCTTCTTAGTTGTCTCCCTTATAACAATGTATTCGAACTTTGTTGTAGAAAAAACTGAAGTAGCTAAAAAATATTATTTTCAATTGATCATACTCTAACTAGAGTAAACACATACCATATCGAAGATATCCTTTCATCCATATTCCCTACAAAATAAGAATCAACAAAACTAACCATTGATTTTCTAGTTTCGTTCATCTATCCACCAACATCAGTCTTCTTGAAGGTCAAGCCAACATGCATAATATTTTTAACATAGCGAAGTATCTATTTTACCGCATACCATTATTGTTTCCAAGGAAATTCAATGTACATGTTGACCACACTAAAAGCATGTGAAATATCAGGACGTATGCACACCATAATATACATAATATTGTGAATTGCACTTGAGTATAAAACCTTAAATTTTTTCCAACTCAGTATCATCCTTGGCTGATCCTGGCGTAGGCAGCTTGAAATGAGTGACAAACGGATGCTAAATTCCTTGGCTTCAAACATGTTGAACCGTTGTAGCACTTTCTCAATGTCGCATTGCCGAGACAAGTATAACAATTGTACACTGTTATTTTTGGTAATATCCATCCCTATAATCTTATTTTCCTACCCATATCCTTCATCTTAAACTCAACACTAAGTTACTTATTTATCTTTACAAAGTGTGACATGCTACAAAAATCAATGAGCATATCATCCATATACAACAAGGAAACATAGGAGTCATCTGACATATTTTGATGATACACACAACTATTGTATGAACTCTTTGTATACTAGGTTAACACTATAATGTATCAATATGTTTGTACATTTTATTATATTATTTTTTCAAACTATACAATGACTTCTTCAAGAAACAAACGTTGTCCTCCATTTTATGTTTCATAAATATTTTTGGATGTCTCATGTAGATTGGTTCCTCTAATTGACCATGTAGAAACATAGTCTTCATATCCAATTTCTCAAGCTCCAAGTCTTATAAATCTATTATGGTTAACAAAACTCGAATCAAACTGTGTTTCACCACTACAGAGAATAATTCATTGAAGTTGATTTCTTATTTTTAAGTAAAACCCTTAACGATCACTGTTGCCTTGAATTAAGAATATTCAACCTCTAGGTTACCTTAATTTTTCTTGAATAACCACCTCTTGTTCTGTAAGGATATCTCCAAGCTTCACTATTTGCTTCTTATGAAGATATTAAATCTCTTTCCCTATAACATCGATGCACCAATATGCTTCTGAACTCACTATAGCTTCTTTATAACTACAAGGTTCTTGTATCTCAACTTCTTCTAAAAACTGACAAATCATATGTAATTTGGTTCACATACCTTTTTTATGGTCTAATATCTCTTCTTTATCTGTTCAATCCTATTATGTAAGATTGTTGTTCTGGTTTGGGTGCATTATCGTCACTATCATTTGGTGTTAATATTTCACCTCCTCATATTGGATTCATCTCATAACCATTCAAATTATTAGACCTAATATGAACTAATTCTACTTTATGTTCCATATATTTACTCACAAATGATCGTGATTCGACCATTTCACCTACATCTTTATCACTGTTTACTGAATCAGTCTCATTTAAAGTTTCCTACTTTTGAGAAAACCTGGAGATTTTTAAGCGGTATACTATAACCAGTATCCCGTCACTCCAGTAGCATATCCTAAAAATATGCACCTCTTTTTCTTTGGATCAAGTTCACCATATCACGACTACAAAATTCTAACCCAGTGTCTATCCTAAGATGTTTTATCTTTCTTTCAGTCTACTTCTTGAATATCGTCTTCCATTTGACAAAGATTGAATATGCCTCATCTTCAGTATTTAGAAAATAAACCCACCCATCTTTGAACAAGAACCGATAAGACTAATGTAATATCAGGCTCAAGTCGTTGATGTGTGGCTTCCTAAAATTTACGAAGCTCTTAGTTTTATCCTAGATGACAAAAACATTCTCTGTCGGATCAGCATAGTACTATGGCATGACCCATGTATTTGGTCTAGGCATGTTGTAATTGTTAGATGGAGCGTGGTTCGAATAACATCCACTCTGATGAGACAAATTACTGTTCTTCTGCCTCGACTGTTGATTATTACCATTGTCATTGTTATTACCATTCGAGGGCTTCCCCTGATTATTGGCGAATAGAGCTTTCGAGGGTTGCCCCTGATTATTCACCTCAACCCCTGGATTGTCATGGGCGAGTTTAACACGATTCGCAACCCCCATGAAAAGTCCAATTCCGCTAATCCCTAGAATAATTTAATGGCCTCTTTCAATGAAAGTTGCCACAATTGTGGCCTGGATGATCTCTGCTCGTCGGCTTTCCAATACTACTGGTCAAACTGCCAAATTGATAACCCGATCTCTTCCAAAATTCATACAGCCCTTGTGAACGACCTTTGGATGACTACTTTCCCAACTTCTTTTCCCATAAAGACCTCCCGCGTACCTTAGACCACAGCCATATCATTACCCACCTCACCACCCCATATCTGTCTACCCCCAAGCCTTTCAAGTATTTTAATATATGGCACCACCACCCTAACTTCCACTCCATTATCTCTGATAGCTGGAACCTCCCTATCGTGCGCAACCCTATGAAAGCTCTTTGCTTCAAGATCTCTAGGTTTTCTCCCTGTATGTACTCCCTTAACAAAAGATAATTCAGTAACATCAACCACCGTGTTAAGGAGCCCTAAACTTCCATTCCCCTTGCCCATCGAGACGTCGCCCCCAATCCGGTCGACAGCTCCCTTATCTCTATTGAGAGAGAGACGGCTAAGTCCTATATTTTCTATAGCCGTGCCGAGGAATCTTTCCTCAAGCATAAATCTATAGAGTGTTGGATTAAGGTGGGCGATAAAAACCCTAATTTTTTCCACAACAGTATCAGAGCTTGCAGAGCCAGAAACAAAATTCTTTCTCTCACCTCTCCTGACAGTACTATTTACTCCTTCCCAGAGGCATTTTCGACAACCTTTTCCACCATTTTTCTAGCTTGTTGGGATCCCCAAGCTCATGCCCTTACCAAAAGATTGACATGATAAAATACCTTATTTCAAACACTGTCCCCCCTGCTGAGAAAATTAATATGACCAAGCCTATTTCTTGTGAAGAGATCAAAGTCATCCTATTTGATATTGATAGTGACATGTCTTCCGCAAATGTAAGGTTGACTTGATGAAAGATTTTGACAATATCAGATGGAAAACTGTTCTTGACATCCTTATTGCCATAGACCTTCCCATCACCATGATTAATTGGATCATTCATTACATCACCTCTCCTGCTTATGCGGTTTGCATCAACAATAAACCGACTGGATACTTTAAGGGAATGAGGGGGCTTCCGACAAGGAGACCCCAGTTCCCCTTATATTTTTGTCATTGTCACGCAGGTTCTCTTCACTATTCTCCGCCAAAAGAGTAATAATCCTTCGTTTGCTGATGATTTTATGATTTTCTGCCGAGCAAACTCACCATCCATCAAGCTAATCCAAGAGGGTCTCTTAGAATTTTCTGACCTGACATGCCTCAAGCTGAACCCAAGCAAAAGCCATATTTACCTTTCGAGAACCTTTTTTTCTACCAAAGCAGAGATCTTTAGGATGCTTGGTTTCCTACAACGACTGCCAACCTTTTTTACCAAGATCACCAACCACATTAATTCTTGGACCTCAAATCTACACTGGTTGGCTTCAGCTCATAAGATCAGTTCTTTTTGCCAGCCAGCTTAACTAGTCCTCGATCTTCATCATACTGGTCAAAGTCTTAAATGAGCTATCCCACCTTCTCGGACGATTCCTCTGGTATGGCTCTGAGATTAAGATATCGGGAGCTAAAACTTTCTGGGGAAAAAATCAATGTGCCTGTTGAAGAGGGCGACCTTAGGATCCTAAATCTAAAAATTTGGAATCAGGCGGCCGTCGTAAAGCCTTTCTGGTGTATACTGACTAAAAACAAAAATTCAATACGGGCATAGTGGACTATCGCTGAAAAAACAAAAAACAAAACCCTTTGGACCCTCCCCATCCATTCAAATGCCAGCCGGGGATGGCGCAATATACTGAATATGCGAAACCTAGCTAAACACCTCTACAAGGTGCTCATCGGTAATGAGAATAACACCTCAATCTGGCATGACCCTTGGCCTTTTCCAAACTCCTTGACAAACCGCTATGACCCCAACATCACCAACCTTGCAAGACTGAGAAACATCTCACTCGTTAAAGATCTCCGCCTCAACAGAAGGTGGGTTTGGGCGATGCTCCCCAGGGCGCCTACTAGGCGGCTCTAGCTCATCTCACTGAAATAATTAATGCGATTAATGATTTACCGCCGGTCTTTGAGGAAGATAACATTTTCCTATGGCTCCCCAACAAAGCAAAAGCCCAATTCACCATCGGTAGCACCTATTCTGCCCTCAGGCCTATGAGACTTAAAGCCAGCTAGGTTGCGCTAGTGTGGAACAAATTCTTTATTCCTAGGCACTCTTTTATAACTTGGTTAACCATTCTCAACAAGCTCACCAATATAGATAAGCTTATCAGTTGGGCCCTTGATTCCCCGCCGTACTGTGTCCTTTGCTCCCAATGTCCGGAATACCTGGAGCATATATTGGTACTCTGCCCCTTCTCTTCCTCCATTTGGGAGATGTTAGCTTAGAACATCTTTTTAGGCTCTACTCCATCCACCTGGTCATCCTGGCTTGAAGAAGCTAGCAGTTGGACCCCATCTCATAACAATCGTGCCCACATTTGGAGAATGGGTTTATGCACTATTATCTGCTATATCTGGAAGGAAAAAAATAACAGGATTTTCAACAACAAGCATGAATTAGGGTTGAATATCGCTCTTCATGTCTTTTCAGACCTCGATATCGCTACCATAAAACTCAAATTAATTTTACCTTATAGTCTGCTTTAGTTTCTTTCTTTTTTATGTAAATTTTAACCCCTCCCGTAATCAGGGCCTTTCAAATTTTGTGGTGTTCTTAAACACTTCTATTTATTTATATCTATTTACCGTTTTCAATTAAAAAAAAAAACATGTAATAAATTACTGTAGCCCAGATAATAGTTTTTTATATTGGAACGTAAGTACCAAGCCACTTCTTAAATTAACAGATGTGGTATGTAGCGCAAAAAGCACAATTAAATAGCACAAGTTGTGCTCGGAACTTTTATTCGTCCATTGATTCTTAATTAAAATTATTGATTCAAAATATTAATATAATTGATAATTAAAACTATTGATTCAAAATATTAATATAATTAATTAACATCTTCAATAGGTAATTTGATTCAGTAGACGTAGGATATAGGAATCCCGTTGTCAAGTTTGTTATATAAAAATTGAAAATATATTCTGCGTTTTCTTTTACATATCAGATTCTACAAGTTTCTTATATAAAAATTGAAAATATATTCTGCGTTTTTCTTTTACATATCAGATTCTGATGTGTATATTCTGTCTATCTTTCATCTATACCAGAAATAAGGCCACATTCAATTCCAATTATAATTTCCCTATCAAAATTTTAATATTCTCTCTTCACTTGTACTATATAAGTAGTAGTTCAATTTATGATTGGTAGGTCAAGTGAAAAAACCATAAAAATAAAAGTCAGTTGTTACCTGGAGTTCTCCTTGAACACTTCATTGAGGAATGTTTTTGCGCACACTGAAGTGTTTGGGGAACTCCGGTTGGCACTTGATAATCAGCGACAAAGAATTCTGGTTAGTTGAAGACAGGGAGGGTGCAAGTCAGTTGTCATCTGGAGTTCTTTCGACCACTTCATTGTTACAAACTTTCTTCGAGTCTAAAGAGAGTAAATTTGTAACACTGAAGTGTTTGGGGGAACTCCGGTTGGCACCTGATCTTATCGCTCGTTCTAACACATAAAGCTCCATTTGTGGTCTTTTCCATCTCATGTTCGTTTCAACTTTCGTAGCCATTTATGTGTATTTTAATTACCTTTTCATAATTTGTATAGATACGTTGTGCATATCTATACTCTGTCTCGAAGATCAGGAATTACAGAAGCCTTATACGAATTATCTTGAATATCTTAAATACAAATGCTCCAATTGTTGGAATTTCTCCATTAAGTTGGACCGTCACATGTTTTATCGATGTATCGAACTATCATTAATATTAAGTGAACTAGATTTTTCGGACTTCAACGTTTGCGTTGAATGTATAAAAGGAAAACAGACTAAAGTGAAACGATTAGATGCATACGGATCGAAAGGAGTCTTGGATTTGATACATACAGACATCTGCGGTCCGTTCCCTACAACATCATAGAACGACCAACAATATTTTGTATCTTTCATTGACGACTTTTCACGATATGGGTATCGATATCTCATTAACAAAAAATCAGAGGCCATTGACAAGTTCAAAGTCTTTAAGATCGAAGTTGAAAAACAATTTAGTAAAGACATTAAGTGCGTCAGATCAGACCGTGCTGGTGAATACTACGGGAGATATGATGGTTCGGGTGAACAACGTCATGGACCATTTGCCAAGTTCCTAGAAGAGTGTGGGATAGTCCCTCAGTATACGATGCCGGGTTTTCCCAACATGAATGGAATATCTGAGAGACGAAACCGTACATTGAAGGATATGGTAAGAAGTATGATTAGTCATTCAATATTACCTATATCACTATGGGGAGAAGCAATAAAATGTGCGACCTACCTACTTAATAGAGTTCCGACGAAAGAAACTACTAAGAGAGCGAATGAACTTTGGACTGGGCGTAAACCTAGTTTAAAATGTTTGGGGATGTCCAGCTGAAGCCAAGCCTTATAGGCCGAATGAAAATAATTTGGACTCCAAAACGGTTAGTAGTTATTTCATCGGATATCCCGAGTACAGTAGGGGTTTTAAGTTTTATGAATATATTTGAGATGGGTACAGCGAAATTCTTTGAGGATATAGAGTTTGGGGGGAAGAATTTAGTAACAATTATTCATTTTGAGGAAGAATGAGTAAAAATTCATGAAGGTTCTAACAATGATACTATAGTGTCAGATGATGATATGATAATTAGAAGGCCAATCATTACTTCAGATTCATTAGAACATATAGATACTCAAGATGATGTTAATCTTCCTCCTATGGATGTTGTTCCAATGGAGCAAAATGAAGTTGTTCAAGAATAAAAAAACTCTACCTCCTCAAGAAGTTCAAGTGCAAAATGAAGAAATTATGCTTTTGCGTAGATCTACTAGAGAAAGAAAGAGCGTTATATCTTCAGACTATATAGTGTATCTTCAAGAACATGAAGAATTTTATGGTTCAACAGAAAACGATCCTTCAAATATTCGTGAAGCCATGAAAAGTTCTGATTCTCACTTATGGATTAAAGCAATAAACAAAGAGTTTAAATCAATGCAAGATAACACGGTATGAGAGCTTGTTCCATTACCTGAAAGAAAGAAGCCGATTGGTTTTAAATGGACTTTTAAAACCAAACAGGATTGTAAGGGTAATGTGGAGAGGCATAAAGCACGACTTGTAGCTAAGGGTTTTACTCAACGTGAAGGGATTGACTTTAAAGAAACCTTCTCTCCAATTTCTTCGAAGGATTCCTTTCGGACAATCATGGCATTAGTTGCACACTTCGACCTTAAGCTCCATCAAATGGATGTAAAGACCGCTTTTCTTAATGGAGACGTTGAGGAAACGATCTATATGTTACAACCTGAAAACTTTGTCTCCGGTGATCCAAAATCGACGGTATGCAAACTAAAGAAATCTATTTATGGTCTCAAGCAAGCGTCTCGACAGTGGTATCACAAATTCATTGAAGTTATTGTCTCATTTGGTTTCGAGATAAATTCAGTGGAGGATTGTGTGTATCAAAAGTTCAGTGGGAGTAAATTTTATATTTGTAGTGTTGTATGTTGATGACATATTATTGGCAAGGAACGGTAAGAAATTGTTACATACGACCAAGAACTTTCTTTCGGACAAATTTGATATGAAAGATCTTGGTGATGCAACATTTGGGTTAGGAATTCAAATTCATAGGAATCGATCCCATAAAATTTTGAGTTTATCACAAAAGGCGTATATTAAGAGTATGTTACAACGTTACGGGATGGCTAACAGCAAAGGAAAGGAAACTCCTATATCAAAAGATGAAAAGTTTAGCCTTAAGCAATGCCCAAAGACAAAACTTGAGATTGAGGAAATGCAAAAGGTTCCATATGCTTCGGCTGTTGGAAGTCTGATGTATGCTCAAGTTTGTACACGACCAGATATTGCTTTTGTGGTGGGTGTGTTAGGGAGATACGTAAGTAATCCGGAGATGGAACACTGGAAAACAGTCAAAAGAGTTCTCCAGTTTTTACAACAAACAAAACATCACATGTTAACATATAAGAAGTCAGATAAACTGGAGGTCATAGGGTATTCCGACTCAGATTTTGATGGAGGTGAGGATTCTCGTCGTTCAACCTCGGGCATTATATTCCTTTTAGCAGGAGGTGCAATATTATGGGAAAGTGTTAAACAAACACTCATTGTATCTTCCACTATGGTTGCGGATTTTGTTGCTTGTTTCGAGGCATCCAATCAGGAACTTTGGCTGTGATGTTTTGTTACGAGACTGCGATTCGTAGAGAGGATAGAAAGACCCGTTAGATTATATTGTGACAATAACTCGACAGTTCAATATTCAAACAGTAACAGGAGCTAGGTTAAGTCCAAACATGTAGATATCAACTTCATGTATGTTAAAGAGAGAGTACAGAGTGGTCAAATCAGTGTGGAGCACATAGGGACAAACTCGATGTTAGCAGATTCTCTTACGAAGGCATTAGTACCTAAAGTTTTTATTGAACACACCATTAACATGGGTGTTGTGTACTTAGATGATTGTTAGTTTCAGTGGGAGTTTGTATTAAGCTATTAAATTTGTTTGTATTATGATATTTGCGAACTTAAGGTCATTAATGCAAACATATTTATATATAAGTTTTCAGTGTGCTCTTATCTTTGATTATTCGTACTCTGCTGTAAATAGACCTCCAATTAAGTAGGACTAGTTAAGAATAAATATGTAAGATTACATTTCATATTATTCTTATGCTATGCACCATGATAGATCCATGTAGTTGATTGTTTCGATATCGTGATTACTGATGCATCTATTTGCGGGTTGAAATGCATTGATGATGACTTTAGTCCTATGTGGTTAATGGTCATTTACGGGATTGTTAAGGTTATCTATGTGATGATAGAAATTAAGAACGTTCATTAAGTGGATGCATCCTATAATAGCATATGATGATCCAAGTGGGAGATTGTTGGAATTTCTCCATTAAGTTGGACCGTCACATATTTTATCGATGTATAGAACTATCGTTAATATTAGTCCAATAAAAGTAATCATAAAGAAAATAACGGACTAGTAGATAAAATATGTATCATGGAGGTAATTGTATAAATACCAGGTTTAATTCCGAATACTGTGAAGGATTGGATCCGGAAATAAACAACTTAAGCAAAACGTAAAGTTTTGGGGTTATTTTGTAAAACAAAATAATACCGGGTTATGGTCCCTAAGGGTGACAATTTAATAAGGATCAGTCTTCATTAAGTAACTGTCTGGAAGTTACAGACAGTTAAAAGAGAAGAACCGTTTTCTCACTTCAGTTCTATATAAGAATGAGTTTCTCATTCTTAAAAGACACGATATTAAATAGAGAGAAAAAAGGCCTTTAAGAAAAACAGATTGGTTTTTCCTTCAGAATCAATCATTGAGTTTTGGTTGTCATCTCTCAGAAGATCATAATTTAGCAAAAGATCCAAAGATCATCTGCTGCAAATTCAGAATATGAAGATCAAAGAATATCTACATCGTGTAAGTATTTCTTTCACATTATTACCGGATGATTTAACTTCATGGTTCAATAAGTTAGATAATAAATCCGTAAAATATTCCTTACACCGACATCACAATGGTCTGACAAAATTCTATTGAAACCGAAGCAAATAACCAGAGTAAAGGACCAAAGCTATATGTCATATATAAATCCCCCGCCTGACGCATGCTTTTTGCATATCCATTATAAAATTACGAGCGAACTTTAAGGAATATTTTTCTCACTAAGACTACTCCTTGCAGTAACGACCCAGAATATATATTACATCCAATGGGATCAATTTCAAAGTTCAAATCAAGTTGCATGGAGTGTATCACAAAATGAAGTTTAAGTCTTTCCCGTATTTGTCCTTGTTAAGCGGATTGCTAAACAAACCAAGATAGATTCGTTCGATTTTTTAATATTTGCGAAAACGTCATGGACTAAAATATTCTAAAAAACTTAAGTTATTTTTGTTTATTTATAACTTATTCAACTAATATTTTGTACAGTTTGTATAAGAAAAAACCACTAAAACATATAAATAAACATTTCTAAAAATAACTAGAGGATGTTGTTCCTCTAGAGATTATCATAGACGGAAAAGACGTATACACTATTATCTTTTTGTTTTTTAGAATAATTGTTTTTAAAAATACCAAAAAATTGTAGTTTCCAACACAAATGCGCGCCCTAATAATATTTTTAGGTAACGCAGTGGCTAATCCAAAGATAGTCTCCGCCAATGGCATGATGAAGAAGACGACAGTTTCCGCCAACCGTTGGCAGAAAACACTATGTCTCGGCCAATCGGTGGCGGAAAACACTATATATCCACAAACGACATGGTGGAATGGCATTCTGGAAACCGGATTTCGGATTCGATTAATTAATTGATTTATTTGCATTAAATCAAACAAATGGATATTTTAAGAAATGAACATCTTTATTAGTAGCGGGGTCTGGGGAAAGAATAGAAAAGGTTATTTCACTATATTTCTTACCAGGGACAGAACCTATCACAATAATATTTTTTTTATTGGGGCGATAACTCTGAAAAGACAGATTGCCCATCTTCTCTTTCATCTCAGGGGAAATATGCTCGGGGGAGCTAATTCAAACCCCTCCAGTAAAATAAGAACAACTCCAACATTCAAAGCCCTTTTTTTACCATTAGCAAGAACTTGTTTCAGTTGCATATCATAAGGAATTTTAACAACTGCTTCAAATACAGTATCAGGAAGTACTGCTTGTGGAACTTCAATATCCACAGGCTTATTTGCTAAATGGCAATTGGCGCATACAATACGCCCAGTCGCTTCTCGTGGATTTTCATAACCCTGCTGCGCAAAAATGGGATATGCATTTGAAACAGATGCCCAAGTTATTATATATATTATGAGGGATACATAAATGGATCGAGTAATCTTTTCCCTTATCCAAGAAAGTGTATTTTTAGTTTGCATGGTCCAATCGTTGATCCTGAAAATTTCTACAATAAAGTTGGGTAGGTCACTCGTAAAGTTCTCTATCCACAATTATGCTATTTACGTTTACTGAGAAAAAATTAATGAAATATAGGACTTCCTATGGGTATTAAAGAGTAAAGTAAATACAATTTTTACTGCTTTTTTTATGTACATGGTAAGAAAGAGTAGAATTGGATCAGTGAATCATTTTTCAGTCATTTATTGAATGATAAATCACTACAAGTGATGAAGATACAAGATTTAAATAACGGAAGATACAATATTTAAAAATTGTATCTAGAATGACAGGAAAGATGGAAACAAGACCAGATATTATTTGATCATTATGAGCAAATCCAAAATCTTTGTAAATATAACCAATCATTAATTCCCAACCGTGAGGGAATGGAATCCGATACATAAATCAGTTAATAAACGAATGGAAAAAGCTTTTATTGTGTCACTTAAATTGTATAGGAATTCTTGAATCCACGAGTTAAGAATAAGAAGTTCTTCCTTACCTAGAACTATATAACCACTTAAAATAATGAAACAGATTATATTTGCCGAGAAGTGCAAAATTGTATGGATACAATACTCATTGTGCATCTTGATGAATTGGATCGTTTCTTTGTGGAATCCTATACGAAGTTTTTGTAAATGGGTTTCCGGATATTCGTTTATCATTTCATCCAAGAAGAAGAGTTCTTCGAATTGTATGAATTTTTCTACAACACCCTTTTCTTGAATATCATTCAAAAAAGTTTCGGATTGCCTAGTATTCCACCAATCAGTAATCCAAGTTTTCAGACTTTTATTACATGAACGAAAGATGCACCAGGGCAGAAATAATATAGATGCAAGATAGATAAGAGGAATTAATGTTCTCTTATTTGCCATTTTTCATCTGTGAATTGTTAAAAAACTTACTTAATTTGTTGATTCTATGCGATCTAATATTTCTATCAAACACGAGTTACAGTTCTATTATACTATAACATATAGAAGTGAAACTCTGAATCTATACTCCGAATCTATTTTTTTTTTTTTTCAATAGTTAGTCTTTGCTTTGAATATTTCTAAAATCTATAAAAAATACAGAAATACACTAAGAATCCACTTCTATTTCGAATGAAGAAATAAATAATAAAAAATCTTGTTTCAAAGAATTGATAATTTTTTTTGAATAATAATAATATTGTGATGACCAAAACTAAGTGGCAAAAAAAGACAAAAGTTCATTTCAAAATACTTCAATTGGTCAAAATACTTCAATTGGTACACGCAAAAAGTAGGCCAATTCCGCAGCTTTTTGTTCAATTTCTTGTGTAGTCAAATTTTCATCAGTACGAGTTAAAGGAATAGCTCATTGGCCTCTGATTTCCATATAAAGTACATGACGAGCATAAATACCCTCTTGAATTTCGATTCTGATGGACTGAATATCTTTCATAAGGAATCGTAAAAAGATGCGACGATTTTTTCCAAGAAATCCCCAACAAAAAATACACACTATTCCTTCGTTTCTATCGAATCGATCATAACCACTACCCACATTCCAAAAAATTGCGCACCACAAATAGGAACTAATAAAGAGACCCACAATCCCATAGAAAGACATCACAATCCCTTGTGGAAAAAAAAGGATTTGCTAAGACGGAAAAAAAGATATCAAATTCCTACCAAGATAACTGGAAGTTCCAACGAATAAGAATCCTAATGAACCTAAAAAAAGGATAAAGGCCCAACAGAAATTACTTGTTTTTCGAGACCCCACTAAAAATTCTATCCAGAAAAATTCTGATCGCCAACTCATACATATTAGATCCGGTTGTTTTTTTGGAATTGATAAGATACCTAAAATTTCAATTTTATTTTTTTGTTTTTGAAGTAACTCTCATCAACTAAGACTATTCTAATGTGAACCTTTAGGAGTAAATCATAGGATTAGTTAGATCTAAAATAATAAAATAACATCTCCTTCTTGATAGAATCCTTGATAGATATAGAGATATCTACATACATATAAAGACATTTAAATACACTGTCTTTCATTTCAAAATGAAATACATCTGCAGTTTTTTTATAGCTATAATTTTTTTTTCTAGCTATAAGTAATTTAACTATATTTAACTAGTATAGTATGTTTACGTATGCATAAGATTCAATTAGAATTTATAATTTATATGTTAATCTATTTGTTATACAATATTATACTAAATGATGTTATACAATATTTTACTAAAGTATATATGTCTTATATAAGTCGTGAAATTATAACCGTGAAATAAAAAAAATGATGGGATTTGTTCTCATCAAATCTAAAAAATCTTATTTTTTTTAACATGAAGAGATAAAGAATCCATTGCTATTGCCGGAAATACTAGACCTACTAAAGGCACAAAAATTGAGGGTAAATTATTGAAAGTTGTCATAGAATGGTACCTCAATTTAATATTTCTACGTGTTGTTGTTATATTCTGAATTGTAAATATATCATATCTTATAATAACTTATAATAATTTTTCTTTATACTTTTAGACTACTAATTACTGATATATAATCAGTAATTAGATTAAGTATATCTAAGTGAATAAAGAGATATATAATAATTTACGTTATATAGCTATGACATCTCCTACGATACCAGTCAGTTGAGCGGGTTGGACTGCAGCTATGTAGCTATGGAGAGGAGGGGCAGCACCCCTCCTCAGAGCTGCTTCATATATGTTTGTACTGTATTTTGTTTGAAATTTGAAACAAGTTCGGATTGTTGCTTGACAAGCAAGGTGAGTACTGGGGTTCGGCAAGTGAGGTAAGTATTGAAGTTCGGATCGAAGGAAGGTCATGGTTGTTTGCTCGGACTACGCTTTATAAGTGAGGTAAGTATCAAAGTCCGGATCGAAGGAAGGGGTAAAGGCAGGAGTGGATCGAAGGAGGTATCGAAGAAGGAGGTAAAGGCAGAGTTGTTTAAAATTAATAGAAGGAGAAATGAGCTGAGAGTTAAAGTTTTGTGTCGAGAAATTAAGTTTGAGTAGTTTATGGTAGTTTAGTCGCTTTCTCTTTTTCGTAGGTTAAAGAGGGCTTAGAGAGGCCATAGAGGGAGGATGCGTGTGTGTGTGCATGTGTGTGTGCATGTGTGTTGTTCTCATTTCCCGACACAAAACTTTAACTCTTAGCTCATTTCTCCTTCTATTCATTTTAAAATCCCCTGCCTTTACCTCCTTCTTCGATACCTCCTTCGATCCACTCCTGCCTTTACCCCTTCCTTCGATCCGGACTTCGATACTTACCTCACTTATAAAGCGTAGTCCGAGCAAACAACCATGACCTTCCTTCGATCCGAACTTCAATACTTACCTCACTTGCCGAACCCAGTACTCACCTCGCTTGTCGAGCAACAGTCCGAACTTGTTTCAACTTTCAAACAAAATACAGTACAAACATATATGAAGCAGCTCCGAGGAGGGATGCCGCTCTTCCTCTCCATAGCTACATAGCTGCAGTCCAACCCGCTCAACTGACTGGTATCGTAGGAGATGTCTGAGAATAGCTGGGTTCCTTGGTTCCTACCTTAAAGGGGTTAGTCAAAGCGAAATATCTGTTATTACAGATTATGGTCACCATCTCGTAACTTACCCCGAGTACAACTATGATTCGATAACCAAGTGGGTAAAAGATCTCTACTGAACACTTAAGTTCTCTCTTATAATAGGATCGAAATAAAATGTAAAAAAACAAGAAAACCTAAGATAGATTACGTAGGCAAAAAATTCGGTATAGGCCGAGAGGCAAAGAATGTGATCATAAACGGAAAGTGTTATTAACAAAAAAAATATCGTATTTATTTGGTTGCTAATCCAATTAAAAGTGATGATAAGTGGATGTTTAATGTAACATATAGCAAACGGATCTATGATCCGATTGTGCATCTATAATAAAAATGCTTCTTTTGTTTAACTTATTGAGGACATCTCCTGGCGGAACAAATGTGATTCCGCCAACGTACGACAATAATAGGTACGGTATTTTAGCCATTTTATGTTTTTTCCATCGTTAATGTTGGTGGTACTCATGTAAATTCTGCCATGGCGATATTTACCTTGATTCTGCCATCATACTGAATTTACATGAGTACCGCCAACCGTTGTCGAAATGAAACTTTTTTTTCCAACCATTTGTGGAATAGATTTTTTAGTCACCAAAGATTGACGATGACAAGCCAAAATGAATATATATATATATATATATATATACTCTGTTATTTAAGAGCTATTATAATTAAGAATATTGAGTTGCAAAAGGCTTTTTAGTTCATACAAAGATTAACAGATTTAGAATAATTATATACGGATCTAATCAAGTTAAAAACAGTAACAATTACAAAATTATTTAAGATATTAAATTTAAGTATTTTATTAGTTAATTTATAATCCATGAAAATTGCAATTTCTTTTAGTTTAGAGATCAGTTTATTATACATTTTATTAATTTAACGGAAGTAACCTACTACTATAAAAATTACTTATCGTATTAATTACTATAAATTATAATGACCTACTACTACGTGTTATCAATAATTTTTTATTAATTTTGATATTTATAGGTGATATGTTTTATGTAATAAAGAACCATAAATAAGCAGGACTAGTCTTAATAATTACGTGGGTTTATCAATGAAGACACTCAATAATTGCATGCTAAGGCATTATGATATGAAATCGACAAACTTCGAGTTTACTTAAATTGATTTAAGACAAAAAAAAATTATTCAGACATATTAAGACCTATACAGAAATTAAAGAGGTGCAAATATGTTTGGAAAATTGAACTCTTGTTGTGCGCTCATTTTTAATTTCCGATAAAATATAAAATCATCTTAAGTATATACTTAAGTGATTCCATGGATGGACCATTTTATATATTATATAGGTCATCCATTATTAAGTATCCACCATTACATGATGACATAAAGAAATTCAAGAATTTAAAGGGATAATTTAAAATGCATGATTTTATATGGTACATGGGTGTTGGGTGTTATAGTGTGACTTAGACCTGTAGCGGTAAAGTTTTTTGCATCTTTAATAATATCCGCTAAAGCAAAGACATTAAGTTCCTTATAATCAAGGAAGTAAAGATAAAAGATATAAAACAAACTTCTTTATTTCAGATGTGATTACTGGTAAAGTAGAAATATTTATCTTTCTCTTTTCCATATCTTTATTCTTAGATTTCAAGCGCCCATTTTTTTTCATGATCACAACCTTCATGTGGTGGTTCATATTTGGAAGGATATTCAGATTCAGCGGGACTGTTTTTATGATTATCAAGAGCTTTTGTATTTAAGATTATATTATTATCCTGTGTATACACTTAAGTTATCAATAATACAATGATTTAGTTTTTACTACTCTAGATTGAATCATAACCAATTCAATTGTTAATTTTGCTCTATAATTCAGCGATCCCACTCAGTAGGAACAACTAAATAGTATACACATTTTGATTAAATGTTCGTGTCTTAATTTCATGTTGTGCTCCACAAGAGGTCAGGGTCGACTAAGGTGGAATTTAATAATTTGATTTATTTGAGACGCGTTAGGCAAAACGTTCAGTGATTATTTGTATGCAACATCGTTACACAAGTGCTTATTCAGATGAATAGAAGTCAATAAACATCAATGATCAAAGTCATAAACTGCAAGGAAATACTAAATTAGAATGTCTCATTATGTGTAAATTAGGTTATTCAGATGTGTTATGGTAAAAAAGAACTAAAGTTATACTCAATTAAAATATTGGACCTACAAATAACAATAATAAGATTATTTAGTCTTATGGTGTTATAATTAATGATAATCTACCAAAAACTACCTAACACTATAATATTTATTAGTAACAATACAAGGTTTTTATAAAGTACATATAACCACCTAGTGTTAAATTAGTATTTGCAGATAACCACTTGCTAGTCTGAAAGTCCCATAACCATTTTTCTCTCTCTGGATTTTTTTTTTGTTTTTGTTAAATGTCATATCTTTTATACCATAACTACAACAAAATATACAAAAAATATCATTGGTTTTACTTTTAAGACGAACAAAACTAGATACATGAATGATATATCTTTATTTTATTTTTAATTTGCAAAATTACATGTAAATTGGTTGCAAAAAAGTAATTATTTTTTAACTTGCCTAACCTCTTCCCTTTGGTATGTAAGAAAACCCTTTTTAGTACTCTCTTTCTCACTTCTAATTCTCTTCTTCGAATTCTAGACGCATATTTGCTTCTCATCAAGCCTTGATAATGAAAAACTCCCAAATTATATTTAATTTTTTTTCCTCAATCAAATCTAATTGAATTTTAGAGTTATATTATTATCTTTTTCAGAATAAATTTCAATTTAGAAGCCAAAGTAAAAAGAGATTCTTGAGTGGCGGTTCAAAGGTTAGGACCATAAGCCTATAATACTTCTCGTAAATAATTTGGCCACAAACCTGCTGTTGCTTCTAAATTCTCGTTAAGACCCATCATAATGGTCATATTAATAAATTTTACGTTCCCATTGGCTTGATGGTGAGCAGGTAAAGAAAAACTATGTCGAATTCATCCGGAATTATATAAAATTTATTTGTCTCTCTTTTCAAATAGAGGACCCTTATATGTTCTAATTCTTTCCAGGGACCCCAAATCTACAACATATGTTGGAGAGAAATATTGTATCGCTATTTTGAATGTGGTACCGTAGAGAGGCGTTGCTTCCACCCACTTTGAAAAATAATGAACAACTAATATAATACTTCGGCAACGTCCAAATTTCATCGGTAAGGGTCTTATTAAATCGAGCTCCTATCTATCAAAAGGTATTGCTTCATATATTTATATTAGTGGGACTACTGATACATGTATTGCATTGGAAAATCTTTGGCATATATCACACTATTTAACTAAATCGTTTGCATCTGCCATGATGGAAGTCCAATAATATCTCACCAATAGAATATTCATTGTTAAAGGTTTGTAGCCACAATGGCAAAGCCTTCCCCGTCATGTTTTATACTAAAATATTTCTTATAGAGGACGTCTCTTAAGACTAAAAATGCATGTGCTTTAAACTTCAACTTGTTAACCAATACTTTATCAATGTGAACAGTTCCATAATAATGAATTCTTTAGTCTCATGCCTCCAATCCTTGTTTATTATCATTGACACTTAGAGACTTTTTTTCAGTGTTTGTCCCAACTTTTAACTTTGCTAACTTTCCTTAAATAAAGAATTAGTCATCGAATTTTCAACTTGTGGTACATGCTCATAGTTCACATATATGTAGAAGGCTAATGTTTTCCTTAGTATATGTACATAATTTATCAACTATTATTTTCTAGCCTATAATTGGCTCTGAGCATGGTGTATAAGTAATTACAAAGCAATTATCAATCGAACTATTTTGGCACCACAAAGTTGGGCAAGCCTTAGCCCTCTTAATGCTTCCTCATACTCAGCTTTATTGTTTGATGCCTTAAATCCAAATTATATTGCTTGGTACATTGAATCTTTAGAAGCAGAGAGTAAATAAATTCATGCACCATAACCTAACATGCTTGACCGTCTATATGTTTGAACTACCTACTCTTTTATAGGCTTTTCAATATATGGTCGTTCCTAATAGAGCTCAACCAAAACGTCAGCCACAACTTATTCCTTGATCACAATTTAAGAAGGAAAATAAATATCATAGTCCCCCAACTCCATAAACCACTTGGTCATCCAACCTGATACATCTGGTTTTTGAAAAAAAATTAAGTGGAACAGAGGTTCGAATAGTAATGAAGTGTGCTTGGAAATAAGGCCTCGTTTTTATGGTTGCTATCACTAGTGCCAAAGCTCATTTTACAAACTTTAAATACCTACTTTCAGCATCCAACATAATTTTGGTAATATAATAAACGGGGCGAGGGTAACCATGAACTTCCCAAACCAAAACTACACTAGGTGCATAGTCTGACAATACTAAGTAAATATAGAGAATTTTGGAAACTTCAATCATTTTGTTTATTCCATTGTGATTTGTTTCCCAACTTGAGATAATAAACCTCTCCACGTCCATACCTTTTTTCGGGTAAAAATATCAGCTAACTCCCCAGGCAGAAACCCTTATCTAAAAGCAGCAACGTGTACTTGTTCAAAGCATTCTTGCAAACAATATTTAGTTTTTACAAAGTGCTTGGTATATTCTTTCAAGGTTTTTCTAGTTTACTACTGAGAATGGAAGATCTTATCTCCATTTCCTTTAAGTTTCTTTGACTACGCGGATCGGTTATACCACTTTAAGACACGGTACTTAAGGGTTTGAAAAAATGCTTGACGCAATAGCTTATCACTAACATCATCATCAAATTTCATCCTAAAATTCTTGAATTTTTGGAGGTAGTTATCCAGATATTTTCTTCCATCAAACATATCCATTTTAGATATATCAAACCATTTAGATAGATGATCAAACAAGATTTCAGTAGATAAATTGACGACCTCCTGTTATGGCCTTGGTTAAACTGATGATCTTCATTATATGTGGAAAATATACCATCTTTGTATTGGATGACAAATTGATCACTCACTAGATGGTCTACGTTATGATATCCTGACCCCTTCATTTTTCCTGAAACTCTTTCTTCTTTTCTTTATTCTTTTGATGCTTCTTTTTACTCGAAGAATCTTGTTTGCTTGAGTTAAGATATCGTCTTAAAAATTTCTTTGACCAATACTTCTTGCGGCGACTTGTTCTCTTATTATGATAATGATCAATAATTTAAGAAGCTGATGACACTTTATACTCATAAGTCGAACATTTATTAGATTTTGAAAAACTAGAACAATCCATGTACAACATTGCTTTTTCGAAGCTTGATGAATTTTTTGAGACTGGTCCCCCTAGTATCTCTTCGTACTATGTTGAAGATCACCCTCTTGCCCATTGGACTTTTGATTTTGTGGTTGAACCTTACCTATGGGATTCACCTAAACATCTCTTTGAAACCTCAATGCCTCAATTTCTCCTTGTAATTGGTCTCGTTTTTCTCGCATGAGAAGCCTTTTCTGGTTTTCATCATTCATATGAGGTATCATGAGAGAGTCTTCTTCGATCCTAACTCCCTCATTCTCTGGATTATGATCTATTTTCGTTTCAAAATTCATGCTTCAGAGAGTTACAAAGGCGATTTTTTGTATGTTAGGTTTCAAATTTTTTTATCCGGGTACCTCTGTGATTTCTCCCACTGTGATTAATTTTTGGTTGTGAGTAGAGAGATAATTTTTGGTTGTGAGTAGAGAGATAATTGAGGAACTTAAGTAAATGTTTAGAAATAGGGTCTGATTTTTGTAATAAATATTTCATCCCTCATAAATGCTTTCTAAAAGCCTTTTTATATGCTAAATCATACTAAATGGGCCTAATAAGCCGAACTAAACTCATGGGCCAAGTCCAAGGTTCGAAACCCATTAAGTCCAAAGAAAAATAAACAATAATATAATAGTAAAATATTTATATTTTAATAATATACATAAAAATACATGATAAATATTTTCCTAAGTCCGATTTGCCCATGAAATATTTTCGTCCTTATCATATTTATACTTATTTTCAACTTCGATTGGTGTTTGAGTGACACTATGTTTGAATTGGGACCAATAAAACTTCCAACCTATCTGGATGATGACATAACGAACTCTCGAAGGAACTTATGTGTTATTCTTATTGAGATACGAATAGATACCACTTCAGGTCGTTCCTCTGGATCTCCGTACCAAGTATCCTCATAGCCTCTCCCGTATCATTTATCTCCATCTCTTTTTCAGCTGAGTCTAAACCGTTACAGTCTGCTTCATATCTCTTCGAGTAATTAGTATCATCCACATACAACAGCAATATGACTTGTCTCTCCATATGTGTTTCCCCAAATAGACACATTTTCATGGTAGATACATCCATTTTGATGGATCTCATAAAAAAATAAAATGTTATATTCTACTATTTTGAGCGATTGTTTCAGACCAAAGAGAGGTCTCTTCAACAAACATACATCATCTTTCTTCTCTTCCACAAACCCTTTCGGTTGACACATGTAGATTGTTTATTCCAATTACATATGAATGAATGTAGTATTAACATTCATTTGATCTAGCTCAAGATCAAATCTAGCAAGAATTGACAGCAGAACCCATATAGAGGTTTGTTTCACAGACGTCCATATTATCTCATAAAAATCAATATATATTTTTTTGCGTAAAATTCGTCACCATGCTTTCGTATAAAATATGATTTTCCTCAAGTATGTCTTGCTGAAATTTATTTTAGTATTATTTTACAGACTTACTAAATTGGTTTATTTCTTACTAAGAGTTTATGAAAATTTTATGAGTTTGTTCTGAAATCTAAAATACCGATTAGCATATATATTTTCAAAAAATAAAATCGCATTCTAAATCGTGTTTCATTAAATAAAAATGATAATATAGATGATTTCACAAGAGAAAACTTTAAGAAATCCATATACAATATTTTAACAATTGGCTCATACACAAAATAAATTAAAGAACATAAAAAAGACCACAACATTAATGTGGTTCGGTAATAATGTCTATGTCCACGAGCGCCGCCAGAGAAAAGTGTTTCACTATGATAGAAGAAAATAAATAGATACTAAAATGGCTTTCAAGATAATTGAACTTATGGGCCTAGCCTAAGTGATTCACAAATATAATCCTCATTATGAGAGCAAGAGGGTACACTGTAAAAACCAAAAATCACAAGGTACATTGTGACTCTTCTTTGACCAATCATTGAAGTCTCAAGGCTATTCAAATTAGTCTGTATGAATCTTTCGCTTGAGGCGAATAAAGTTTTTTGGATTGTTATGCGTAGACATTTTCTTTACAATAACGATTCTCTTTGATATTATATTATGAATAAAATGATAACATATATCAATGTGCTTGTACGCTCATGCTATATTTGTTTAATGTAAGATGTATGGTGCTTTGACTATTGAAGAAAACTTTTATGGTAGTTCAATCTAAGCCCAAATTTGCCACCAAACCTTACAGCTACATTACCTCCTTAGTTGTCTGTGTTACAACCATGTATTCGAATTTTGTTGTAGAAAAAACGAAAGTAGCTAAAAATTATTCTTTTCAATGGATCACACTCAGCTAGAGTAAATACATACTCTATCAAAGATATCATTCCTCCATATTCCCTGCAAAATAACAAAACCAACCATTGATTTTCTAGTATCGTTTATCAATCCACCAAAACCAGTCTTGTTTAAAGTTAAACCAACGTGAATAATATTCTTAACATACTGAATTATTTATTTCACTTCATGCTAGTATTCTTTCCCAAAGAAATCCCATGTATATGTTGATCATAATAAAAAAATCTGTGTATAAGAACGTATGCACACCATAACATACATAATTTTTTCAATTGCATTTGAGTATGAAACCTTAAATTTTTTCCAACTCGGTATCATCCTTCGCTGATCCTGCTGTAGACAACTTGAAATGAGTGAAAAACAGATGATAAATGCCTTGGCACAAAATATGTTGAACCGCTGTAGCACTTAAACAACGTCGCTTTTCCGAGACAAGTATAACGATTGTACGATATTGTTTTTGGTAATATTCATCCCTAAAATCTTATTTTCCATACCTAGATCCTTCATCTTAAATTCAACACTAAGTTACTTATTTATCTTCACAATGTGTGACATGCTTCAAATATCAATGAGCATATCATCCACATACAACAACTAAACATAAGAACATCTGACATATTATGATGATATACAAAACTATTATATGAACTTCTTGTACACTAGGTAGACACTAAGAATGTATTAATATGTTTTTACAGTTGCCTAAGTTATTATTTCAAACCATACAATGACTTCTCCAACAAACAGACCTTGTCTTTCATTTTATGTTTCATAAATCTCTTTGGTTGTCTCATGTAGATTGGTTTCTCTCCTTCACCATGTAGAAACATAGTCTTCACATCCAAATTCTCAAGCTCTAAGTCTTGCAAATATATTATGGCTAACAAAAATAAAATCGAACTGTGTTTCACCACTAGAGAGAATATTTCATTGAAGTCGATTCCTTATTTTTAAGTAAAACCCTTAACGATCACTCTTGCCTTGAATCAAGAATCCTCAACCTCTAGGTTACCTTATTTTTTCTTGAATAGCCACCTCATGTCGTGTAAGGATATCACCAAGCTTCAATATTTGATTCTTATGAAGCTATTCAATCTCTTCCTCTATAACATTGATCCACCAATATGCTTCTGAACTCGCTATAGCTTCCTTATATCTACAAGGTTTTTGTATATCAATTTCTTCTGCAACTCACAAGGCATATGTAATTTGGTTCACATACCTCTTTGGTGCTCTAATATCTCTTCTTTCTCTACTCAATCCTATTATGTAAGATTGTTGTTCTGGTTTGGGTGCATCATCGTCACTATCATTCGGTGTCGACATTTCACCTCCTGATCTTGGATCCATCTTAGAACCATTCAAATTATCAGACCTTATATGAACTAATCATATTTCATTTTCCACATATATACTCACAAACGATTATAATTTGACCATTTCACCTACATCATTCTGACTGTCTAGTGAAGCAGAATCATTTGATAATTGTCATGCTCATATTGCTATCTCACCTGATCATCTGAAGACCCTGGAACAACAGACCCTCGGTATTCCTCGAACTCATGCGTTTGTTGAACTTCTGATGTACGACCCAATGATGATGTCACAACATGACCCGACTGTACAAATATATTAATAGTTCTGGGCACGGAAACGTTTCAGTTGACACCCTCGAACATATTTTATTTGATACAATGACCACCATTCTTCGATAATCTTTGTTAGCCCTTAAGCTCAATAAATGTCTCTACAACTAAGATACTTCTCAAACTTCACAGAGGTTTAACAGTTCATGCCTAATACATGTCACGGGAGATTCAACTATGCCTATGTAATTATACAACAATATCGTTTTTACTATTTACATATATCCTACCTCTAACAATAAAATTAACCACTTACAATATCCAAAATACATCAAATAAACAAACTATTCATAATTAACAAAACAAATCTTATAAATTTCCACTTGGATCGTATTTTATTAAGAACTCTATCTACCAAAAGTATTTATAAATAAATTTATTATATGAACATTTAAATCAATTTTTTTATCACATGAGTAATACATAAAAGGAACCAAATAGATTTTTGTTTTTAATTTAAAACACAATATGGCTCATTACTTATCGTAATACTATTAATCATTACCTCATGAAAAAAATAATATCGTGTTGAAAATAATTGTATTTACATCATTATTAGTCATCCTATATAATGCGCAATAAAAACTTATAGGATGAAACCATTTTTCAGAATTTGAAATTTCGTGTCTTTTGTTGCTTTTGATCTTGTGAGAGTTTACCATCAAACATTATTTAATTTTACAGTATAAATAAAATATAATGTCTTTATATGTTATTAACTTATTTTATTTCAAAGTTTTTATGTCTAAAAACAATAAAAACCTTTTTTCCAATTCAGATAAAACTATTTTTGTATAGTATTCGAATTTTATTTCAAAATTCAAACACTAATTTAAATATAACTAGATATGTGTTAAGTTTCACTATCACATACTCTAAATTCATACTATTTTTTTTCTAAACTTTCCATTTTTCATATCAATACCCTTAAAGTATCTATATATACAATAATCTCTATTGCACAAATTATTTTTTTGTCTGTTAGGTAATATATGATTATTTTTATTTGTCTAATATCAGCAATAATTAAATAAATTGTTTAAGCATGTGACAATATATTTTAATTGATAAATTTCAATGATCAATCACTTGGATTATCATATGCAACTATAGAATGCATGAACCAAATAAACGTTCTTAATTTCTATGAATAAAATATAATTAAAGTTATATTCGTTGTATTCAAAGCCACAAAGATACACATCCACAATCACAACATCTTAACAATAAACTACATGAATCTATCATGATGTACACGGTCGAAAGATGAGAATCCTCACATCCAGAAACATCTGAGTGGGAATACCTTATTACTTCCCGTTTATCTACCTTCGTATATGTCAATGTGCTATGTTTTGTTTGATGGAAATATAAGAGCACTCTTTTAATTTCCTCAAATCTTTCACTCTCGAAATACTTACATATCTCATCAACACAATGAAAAATGTAATATATGCGCTCGTACAAACTTCAGCATACATTAGACTTCCAACAAAGGAAAAATATTAAATTATTTATATTTTCTTAATATCCTATTTTATCTTTGGACATTCTTTGAGACTAAACTTTTCACCAACTAAGAGAAGGTTTTATTTTCTTTATATTTTTACAATCTAAAATGTTGTAGAATGCTTTGAGTGCACGTTTTTCATGATAAACCCAAAACTACACGGGACCAACATCGATAAATTTGAATTTTTAACACAAAAGATGCAGTACCAAGATCATTCATATCGAATAAGCTAAAATAAATTTCTTGATTGTATGAAACAAATTCTTATCGCTTGTGTCGAGTAATATGTCAGCAAGATACACCAACAAAAAATTAATTGACTCTGAATGAAAATTTGATACACAAAATCCTTCACCAAATTTATCTATAAACCAAATGAGATAATAATTTTGAGAAATTTGTGGTACCACTATCGATACACTTTCTTAAGCTTATAAATAGATTTGTTTGATTTGCATGCCATCAACTTTGGATCACAATAAATAAAATTTTCAAGTTACATCATATAAATAGTTTCTTCAATGTTGCAATGAACACAAACAATCTTAAAATTCATTTGATGGAGCCCAAGATCAAAATTTGAAACTAATTCAATCATTATCCAAGACGAATCCTTCAATTAAAATATAAAGAAGGTTTCTGTAAATTGTTTTATTCTCTCTGTGTTTAGTAAAATCCTTCGCCAAGATAGTTTACAATCAATCAGTTTCTTTCGTTCAGGTAATGAGACTAGATCTCGTACTACATTATCTTAGATTGATTTATAATCTCTCTTCACTATGTTAATTCACAATTTAGAATCAAAACTTTTTATGACTTCATAAAAGTTATGGGATAGTTTTCCGTTGCACCAAAAAATACCTCATGTACTTAATGTTACATTATATTGTATGAAGAGATAATACTCTTCTTTTTAATAATATATTTCCTAAAATGTACAATTTATTCAATTTTTTCACTTCATGATGAGGTAGAGTTTTATATTCTTAAACAACTTCATTTTGATCATTGGAACACTTCATTTGTTCATACTCGAAAATACACACAAGTTGAATATTAATATCATCTTGAGTAAAATATGTTCAACGATTATGAAATGGTGATTGGCCTAAAGATTAAATCATTTGATACCAAGTATCATATAAAATATTTAGACTAAGTTTACACCCAGTCCGAAGTTCATGTTGTGTTTTAGCAGGTTCTCTCGTTGGAACTCTAATAAGAAGATAAGCTACATAGTTTACTCAGTCTCCCCAAAATGACATATTTAATGTTAAATGACTAATCATAGTTCTTTCAATATTTTTTAATGTAGGGTTTCATCTCTCAAATACGTAATTTATGCTAGAAAAACCAAACACCGTATATTGAGGATATAGTTCGTACTACCATATGAAGTTTACAAAAAGTCCATGATGTTGTTCACCTGAAACCTTATATCTCCCATAATATTCACTGCCACTGTCTGTTATGATAGTTATAGTGTTTTTACAAAGATGTTTTTCAACCTCATTATAAATGAGTCAGAACTTGTCAATGGTATTTGATTACATTTGAATAAGATGTAGAGATCCATAAGGTGAAAATAATTAATGAAAGATAAGATATGTTGTTGGTTGTTCCATGATACCGTACGAGAAGGATCTGTAGATATCTGTATGCATCTAGTCCAATAACTATTTCGCTCCATACACCTTCGTATGTTTTTCGTTTTATATTCAATATAAAGATTAAAATAGAAAATTATAGTAAACTTAATAAACCTTTAACAACAAGCTTTTCAATTCTATTTCTTGAAATATTACATAATCGTTTGTGCCAAAGTTTTGCTTAATTTACATTTTTAAAATTTAAATTACCAGTTCCATTTATGTTTATTAATTCTTTGTGATCTTTTATAGTATTTAAAAAATAAAAATATTAAATTTATAAAAATATTATTTAGTGAATAAATAAGCATTTCCAAAAAGACAAGAGTAACAAATTTTGTTAAGAGTGAAAAGTAAATCAAATTTCTTCGTAAATAAGGTATATGCAATATGTCAAATCAATAATAACAAATGATCATCGCAAATAAGACATACTAAACACGAGATTATCTATGTTGTATAGATGGTTACTTCACCATAATTAAGACATCAGTTTCTTATAGTATCGTATAAAATAATACATACATGAATAGTTATAGCCGTATCAACCCACCAACTATTTATAGAAAATAAAATTAAATATATCTATGAACATACCCATAAGTGATATATTTTTGTTTCGATTAAAGCTTTGACTTTTCACATATTTTTTAAAATGTCACAAATTCGTAAAATGGAAACAATGCTCTTTACCGAACGAACCTTTATGCCTATCTATACCAGAACAAGATGTATGTACATTTAAACCTAATTTTTATATTTTTTTTTATAATTTTTGTCCTTTGTTTCATGATTTTCAAACTTAGCATGTTGGAATTTTCCCATGTCTTTGATTCTTTCTTCTCCGTAACAAAACTTTCTTTATTAAGAGATTCAAGTTTCTTGGTTTTTAATGTCCAGTAATAATCATGACACATGAGATGAAAAATAATATCCTCATTTTATAACTCAAAATTAGTCTCATCTACAATATAGTTTTTATTATCTATTTGGGTTTTGATATTCGTATTTGCTATAACAACAATAAACATGCAATATATAACACAAAACATCACTATGATATATAATCCAATTAACATTTAATAATTGTATATAATATATTAAAGCCTAATTTTACAACATTAGTAATATACTCTTCGGGCAAGCATATTAACTTGTATATGTATACGTTTGAAGAAAAAAAATGTTGATCCATTTAATTGACTTAATTAAGAAAATATTATTTTGGATCGATTTTACTAAAACGATAATAATATAATATTCATGATTATTTATTCCAAACATTAATCTTTATTTTGGTCGATTGTATATCTACAACCTTGCTAACTACAAACTTGTCAAAAATCTAAAATTATTTACTTCACTAGTAAAGATCACTTTGGGGATTTATTGGATCCTTAATAATTTATTTCATTTTGGAGAACTTAAAGAATGTTAGTTATGTTTAAAAATTTCATACAACACATATACACTTAAGATCTAAGTAATTTTGTAGTCTAGTCCAAACTTAATCGATATAAATGTAGTCATTTCTAAAGATTGGTTATGGGTTTGGGACAAAAAACTCACATTTATAATTAACTAAACTACATATTAAATACATTTAAATTATCAGAATGAATCACTAAATTATTGTAATACGATTATTGAACTATCATGTAAATATGTGAATTTTAGATAGAATAAAAAATTGACATGTTTCAGATAACCAAGCGCAAAGTTACGGTTTTGCCGAGCCAATCATCCAAAGTGTTTGGAGAATAGTCTTTGGTCAATAGCATGTCTTAACCATAGTACACCAGTAGGGTTGATACGACAAAACTCAGAGGTTCTGAAAAAAAAAAAGTCTACTGTAATTTTATGTAATTTTTAAATTTAATTTAATGCGGTGATAACTTTTTTGTCGCGACATCACTAAGACAAATATACATTATTTTTCAAAAATAATATTTCTTTCTCCTAACAATCTGAAAATTAAAACCTATGTTGTCTTTACAAAACAATTTATATCATATATTTTTAGTTTTTGATACATTTTTAACCCATAAACAACATTCAATCCCAATATGTTTATTTCTTACTACATATAAAAACACATTATACATGGTATTACATTCAAAATGTAAAATCCTATAAACTCAATATCATAGGATGATCTAATACAACTTATCGAAAAGAATCACATATTATGAATTATCCGATATGCCGTGGTATAAAAAGTTCCAACATAAAATCATTCTTTTGAATTCTGAAATTGATATTTTCGTTTATTTAGTTGTGTTTTTAATTTTTATCTTTCAAAGAGTTTGTAAATCATTTTTAATGAGTTGAATGATAAATCAAATCAAATCTCTTCCTATTTTATTTTCGGATTTTGTCTGAAAGTTGTTTCAAGTTTAAGAAAAACATTATAGCGTCAAAAAACAAATTTATTTACTTAATTTAGACAATAACCATTTTTATATAATATTTGAATATTAATGCAAAATTCAGACACTACAACCACTATTTTTTTTGCAAAAGGGTAAACCACACAAAATGACAGGTTCGACCGAAAAAACGTAGGTAAAAACTCGAAATATCTATTACTATATTACTTGGAATATAGTAACTTTTATTTGTACTATTACTAACAATAGTAAATACACGCATCAAGTACGATTTTCTACTGAAGCTTGAATGAAAAACAATTACTAAATTGAAAGCAAGATAACATTGAAAATTATATGTACATCTAATAACCTCTACTATAATTTCTTACGCAAACAATATTCCTTCTTTTGTTACAAAATATTATATATTGTAACTTCAAATTCACGTATTTGTGTGTGCTTTGGTTTTATTTCTTACGGATGTAATTAGACTATTTTGTGCATGAGGCAGGAGTTGGATTAATCAATACAAAAATCCAAACTCAAGCCCAAAAGCAAAGCTTGACCCGGCCTGTTCAGCAGCTCAACTCAACCTTAGACTTAGGTTTAGTTTGCACTTCAAAACAAGGTAACTCTTTAACCAGTTTCTTTTGTCTTTTTAATAAACTCGATTTATTTTTTTCTTTGCACTCTAAAAGTCTGATTTTATCATTTTTCTTTGTTATTTTCTCATTCCTTTTCAAATGGAGCAGAAGGATTTAAGGTCCAAATTTGTTTCTCAAGAACCTGAATCGAGCTTGAGACAAGGATTTAGTGAACGAGCTATTTTCTTATAAGATAGAATGAAACACATCTCTAAAGAACGCCGGAGAATTGGGTGACGAATGAAATGGACATCTATTTCAATGTGCTTTTTTCCCGCATGGAAAACTATATTCGAAGTTAATTAGGCAACAAAAATATTGTCACACGAGACAACTAGAGCACGAGCAAGAGGAAATTGGAGTTTACGAAGGAAAAACTGTTACTTTTTAAAAGATCAAGAACTTAAAGACGCACCAATAAAAATACAGTATCCTCCAATAGAGCGTCGGTCATCAATGGAGTTTGCCACATATGCATCAGAAAACCCAGTGAGAAGGCGATAAGAAGATGGTTTCAGATGGATTCCATGCCTTTGAGTTCTCGCTAAGTAACACAATATTCGTTTAACAGTTTGTAAATGTATGTTAGTAGGTAATTTTAGGAATCGTGAAAGTTTGTTGACCGCAAAGGCTATATCATGCTTTGGTTTAACAAGTATTTGAGTTATCCTAACAAACTGTGATATATTATAGGATCAGGAAGAAGATCGCCATCATGAAAAGATACTGAGTAGATGTTGGAGTATCACAAGGTTTGTAGTAGCTCATTCAATTTGACTCAAGTAAGTGTTAAAGAACAAAGAGAGAAGTAGCCGCAGGAGGCGGCTAGGGTTTTGTGTTTATTAGAAAATGTTCCTTTTTGTATTGAAATGTTTTTTTATAATGCAAAACCAAGTAAGGCTCTCAATATATAGAGAACTTAGAGGCCTATACAAGGAAACTTAATACACTCAATATTCTAACACTCCCCCTCAAATTGTGTAGTGGGATCACCAATACCAAACATGGATAAAACTGATTCGAATGTTCTTGGAGCAACCACTTTTGTCAGGATATCTGCCAGCTGGTCTTCGGATCTAACAAAAGGAAGTTCGACTATCCCATCTTCAATCTTTTCTTTTATGAAGTGCCTATCTATTTCAACGTGCTTTGTTCTATCGTGCTGTACCGGGTTCTCTGAAATCTTAATTGGAGCTTTATTATCGTACATTAACTGAGTTGGACACTTTAGGGGGGATCCGATTTCTTTCATTATCTTCTTTAACCAAAGTATCTCGGTAATCCCCTTAACGATTCCTATAAATTCTGATTCAGCACTTGACAGTGATACTACTTTCTGTTTCTTACTCCTCCAAGTCACCAAGTTACCTCCAAGAAGAGTAAAGTAGCCAGCAGTTGATCGCTTGTCGTTAGAATTCCTTTTCCAATCAGCATCTGTGAATACTTCAACATCACGGTGTCCATTTTTCTTAAATATTATGCCTCTTCCTGGTGTACCTTTGAGATATCGAATAATCCTCATTAGTGCCTCCATATGGTGTTCCTGAGGATGATGCATCAACTGGCTAACTACTCCCACCGCGTATGCAATGTCGGGTCGAGTGTGAGCCAGGTAAATAAGTTTTCCCACTAACCTTTGGTACCTTTCTTTACTCGCTGGTCTGGTCCCTTTAATTATCTTTAGTTTGTGATTCACAACCATAGGAGTGTCATTTGGTTTGCAATCCACCATGCCAACTTCAGCTAATAAATCCAATATATATTTCCGTTGGGAGATATAAATCCCTCCTCTTACCCTAAGAACCTCGATTCCTAGGAAATACTTCAATCTCCCAAGGTCTTTCATTTCGAACTGCTTGAAGAGGTTTTTCTTAAGAGAGCTAATTTCTTCTTCGTCATTCCCCGTTATAATTATATCGTCGACATATATTATAAGACAAGTGACTAATTCTCCTTTCTTTTTGTAAAACAAGGTATGATCGTCATAACTCTGTTTGTAGCTATACTGCTTAATTGCCATTGTAAATCTCCCAAACCAAGCACGAGGAGACTGTTTGAGCCCATACAATTCCTTTTTCAGTTTACATACCTCATTTTCTTGAAAACCATCAGAGAACCCTGGTGGGGGTTCCATATATACCTCTTCTTCCAAGTCTCCATATAAGAAAGCATTCTTTACATCAAATTGGTGAAGAGTCCAATCTTTATTCGCGGCTATTGAAAGTAAAACTCTGATAGTGTCAATCTTTGCAACCGGAGAGAACACTTCAGAGTAGTCTATACCATATGTTTGTGTATATCCTTTGGCAACCAATCTTGCCTTCTGTCGCTCAATGGTGCCATCAGATTTATATTTTATATTGAACACCCATCTACACCCGACTGCTTTCTTCCCTTGTGGTAACACAAAATTCTCCCATGTACCATTCCTTTTTAGAGCTTCTATTTCGGTATTCATTTCCTCATGTCATTCAATCATCATCTTAGCTTCTTGAGCTATTTTAGGGATTTGTTCAGAGAGAATAGTAGCTGAAAACGCCTTTGCAATCTTCGTCATTCCTTTCCTGTCCGTTTTTACCGGATATTTAGAAGCACGACGAACGTGTTCCGGTGAATACCGGTCAGGAGGAACCTCTCTATTTTTTCTTGGGGGAAGAACCAGAGTTTGAGTTTCAACAAATCAACTTCATGAAATGTCATGGCCAGTAGCATTTTGTCACTTATGACATTGTAAATTGTTTACCTCTTGATGGACATTTTCTTCGGCTGATTCGCTGGTAGTATCCATGGCATTTATTTCTTGTTGGACATTGGCTTCGGGAGAATCATTGGTGGTAAGAACTGCCTCGTCAGTCTCCTTTATGTTGGTGGTAAGAACTGACTCTGTCGGCACATCCTCAAAGTAAGTTTCATATAGCAACCAGTCGAGTGATTCACTTACTTTCTCCCCCTGAGCACGAGATTGGTGATAAAAATAATAATCGGATTTTAAGAAGTCACAGTCCATGGTGACATGGATTCGAAGAGTAACCGGATTGTAACACCGATAGCCCATTTGATGGACACCATACCCAACGAATACACACTTTTCAGCACACAGATTAAGTTTGTTTCGACTAGTTTTAGGTTTATGAATAAACACCGAACAACCAAAGAGACGAGGTGGTAAGGTTATAACAGATGGAATTGTAACTTGGGTGACAAGCACTTGTAATGGAGTTTTATTTCCTACACATCGGGTTGGTAGACGATTTGGAAGATACGTGGCTGTAGCAAGAGCTTCTGGCCAAAGAGAATGAGGAACTCTAGATTCAATCATAATAGCACGAGGTTTTTCAAGTAAAGTACGATTTTTTCGTTCTGAAGTACCGTTTTGTTGAGGTGTGTTTGGACAAGTGGTTTAATGAATAAGACCATTTGTTTTGAAAAAATTATGCATTGTTTGGTTGAAAAACTCTGTTCCATTATCAAAACGGAGAATTTGTATTTTTTTCTTAAATTGAGTCAAAATCATTTTGTAAAAACAAACAAATATTTCTGGTACTTCCGATTTATGTTTCATGAAGTATATCCAGGTCATTCTTGAGAAATCATCCACAAATAAAACAAAGTATCTGATTTGATTGTTAGTGGAATTTGGTGCTGGACCCCAAACATCATAATGGATTAACGAAAAAGCATAATCAGTATTACTTTGATTAAATGAGACCCTACGATTTTTTGCAAGAATGCATGTTTCACATTTCTCATGAATGAAATTATTAAAAAAAAGACTAGGAAACAGACTTTTAAGATAGCTAAAAGAAGGATGACCAAGTCGTCGGTGCCATAACCAAAGTTGCCTTTCGGTTGTTCCGTGAGCAAGCATGGCATGTCCTTTATGAACTACCTCATCAACATAATAGAGACCTCATTGTTCAGTACCACGCCCAATGATCTCCTTCATACGAATGTCCTGTAAAATGAAAAAAAAATGGATACATAAGAACCACACAATTGAGTTGTTTTGTCACTTGACTAACAGATAATAACTTTAAGGATAGTGAAGGAATGTATAGGCAGTTTTTAATTTCCATTTTTTTCAAAAAAATAATTGAACCTCCCCCTTTGACTTCACAAATTTCTCCACTAGCAGTCTCAATATGGGACTTCTTTGGAGATGACATGTCACCAAAGTCTTTAGGATCATAAGACATGGTGTCCGTAGCCCCGCAATCAAAGATCTAATTCATTGATTTCTCAAACCTTTTACCTCCAAGTTTTTCATAGGAGTTCGCCGATATTCCTCCAAAACCAGTTCCACTTCCTTGCTCATTTTCAGTCGGATCTTCACTGCTACTTGTAGATGAAACCCGTTTGAGATTACATCTGAAACGTTAGTTATTTTTCTCATTATGACCGTCCTCCTACCATTCTGGATAGCCAACCAGCTGGAAACATGTCTCTTTAGTGTGTTTCTTCATCCCACAATCAGTGCAATACAACTTGGATTTTTCTTCTTTCTATTTGGATCAGAATTTAAACCTCTGTGTAGAATCTTTAACAGCCAAACCCATTCCAATTTCAATCGAGTCACTATCAGAAGAACATGATTTTAGTATATTAAGCCTGGCCACTTCCCTTCGTATTGTAGCATATGTTGTTTCCACGGAAGGAAGAGGAACCTTTTTCAGGATATCTCTCTTGACTGGATCCAACTTGTCATTAATCACCATTAGAAATTGATAGAGTCTTTGTTCTCAAGTCTTCTTATTGTAGATATGAATGTGCTCTGGGTCTTTTGTAGGGTTCGGATCTTGCCTATCGGTAGACATCCAGATGTTCTGCAGTTTGTTCCACAAGGCTTCTAGTGTATCGAACCCTTTCCTTAATGAATTAGCCCTCGTATGAAGTTCAAACACTTGTAACGAATCTGTACCAGAACCGTATTTGATGGCTAACCCGTCCCAGAGTGCTTTTGCAGTGGGATATTGCGAGACATTATTCACCAAGCTGGATTCAAGATTCTGGATAATCTATGTGAAAACACATTGATCATCTTGTTCCCACCTTGTATATGTGTTGTTAGTTTTAGATGGAGGTTTCGGCTCCCCTGTAATGTGAGAAACTCTCCCCCTTCCCCCAATTGCTTTCTTCATCAGGTTTGCCCATAGGGCATAGTTGCCACCACCGAGTTTAATCCCTAGGGATAAATTCTCGGGGTTAGTTGATTGTTGTTGTGTTCCGAGACCATTTCTCAGAATGGCAGCAATCTGCATTGTTAATTCATTAGGGATTTGACTGACCACGACTTCATTGCCAGCCATCTTTGTTGAGGATATTTAGAATTCCCAGAATCACACGTGCTCTGATACCATGTTAAAGAACAAAGAGAGAAGTAGCCGCAGGAGGCGGCTAGGGTTTTGTGTTTATTAGAAAATGTTCCTTTTTGTATTGAGCTGTTTTTTTATAATGCAAACCTAAGGACGCCACTCAATATATAGAGAACTTAGAGGCCTATACAAGGAAACTTAATACATTGAATATTCTAACAGTTTTCAACGTACCGCTTTTGAGTAATATAAAGTCCTATTTTATCTCTAGGAACTTACATTCCTAAGAACTGATAGAGGGTTCCTATGTCATTTAGGAATAAAATAGAATTGAGCATACTAATGAAGCTCTGTAGATCCTTGGACTTGTTCATGGTTACAAGAATTGAGCATAGAATTGAGCATACTGATGAAGTTTGCTATAATAAAAAAAATATAGAATTGTCATATTTAGAGTGGATGAACCCTGAAATTATTAAAATGTCATTGAGTTTAGAAAACTAGGCTCATTGGGCTTGCTTGAGACTATAAAGGAGTTTGTGCACCCTGGTAACATGTTGTGGCTCCAAGGGGTCATCAAACCTTTGAAACTATGATATACAAACAACCTCTTGTAGATTTCTATTCAAGAAAGCATTGTTTATGTCTAACTGTTGTATGTATGAATACTAACACACAAAAAGTAATAAAAACAAGCGTGTTTGTAGAGGTTTTAATTACTAGGTTGAAAGTTTCACTAAAATTAATACCTAAAGACTGATGAACCCTTTGGAGACTAAGCTTGCCTTGAAACTTTTCAAACAACCATCAACTTCACATTTTAGTATGTAAACCCATTTGTTTCTTATAACATTAAAATTAGTGTAATTATGATGTTTTGTGAAAGCTCAAGGCACAAGTGAGAGTACTCTTTCAGCATAATTAAGGTCTGTAGGATTACATTGCATTGCATTAGTTTGAGAATAAGAAATACTAGGAATCTCAGGAAAAGTAGTAAACCAGTTTGAGTATGGCATATATACGATTAAATGAGGTTTTGCTGTATCGAAAACGTTACCAACACATGTGAATTCTTCCTTATTGAAGACAACATGTCTAGATATGAGAAATTTCCGAATGTGGGAAACATATTTATACCATGTACCATAAGAATTAACATTTATGTGACTGAAAACTAAATTTATGATCTTTGTATGGCCTAATGCAAGGATAACAAGAAGAACCAAACACTTTAACAATATAGTAGTCATGTGTAATATGATACACTCATCAGGGGTCATGTTATCAAGAACATGGGTGGGTTGTTTTTTAATGGGGTAAGTGGTTGTGCTAAAAACCTCTCACCAGTAAGACAAAGATACTTGAGACTGGCCCAAAAGAGTGAGACCAGTCTCAATAATGTGCATGTGCTTCTTCTCTGACCTAGCATTTGGGGAAGAGCTGTAAACGATAGGATTAGGCATGTGCATATTAACCGGAACCGAAAGAACCGAACCGAACCGAAGTAGATTTGGTTCTTTCATAATACCCGAATGGTTCCAGTTTTCAATTACCCATGGTTCTAGGAACCGAACCAAACCGAACCAAAGAACCGTGGGTACCCATTAAGAACCGAAGCTATGTATTAACCTTTAATCTTGAATTGTTTTGAAAATATATTTTCTTTTTCAAAGTTAGATTCTCCTAAATTTATCTTTTATCATTGATCTCCAATTACGTTCTCTTTAATAAATGACAACATACTTTATTCAAAATGGAAACATATTTACAAACTATTATGCGTATAAATAAAATAACAAAATATCAACCTTTATATAATTTAATAAAATTGATATCTTCTCTCTATTTTCTTTATATTACTAATATTATTCTTTAATATATTAATTTTAAATATTTCTTAAATTTAGTATTTTTTTCTTACAATTTAACATATTTATATTGTTTTAAAGTGTAAAAAGATTTTTATATATGTTGATATTGCAAAGCATTTAAAGTATCCAAAACTACCCGATTGGAACCGAGTTAAGTACCCATACCGAACCGAATTAAGAAGAACCGAACCGAACCGAATCGAATCGAAATCTATTCGGTTCCTAAATTGGTACTAGTTTTGAAGAACCGAAAGAACCGAGAACCGAAAGAACTGAACCGAACTGCACCGAAGAATCGAATGCCCATGCCTAGATAGGATATTCTCACGTCAATACCACAGTTCATAAGGGTAGGAAATCCTTGTATTCTCCTCCTTCATTAGTTTGTAATCCTTTAATATGTATCTGAAACTAAGTTTCAACCAATTTTTTGAACTCTAGGAAGATAAACAAGAAATTACTTTTTGTTTAAAATGATACACCCACGAAAATCTACTAAAATCATGTACAAATATGATATAATACTTAAAACTATATCATAGTCTGTGTAGGGTGCCAATCCCCACATATCGGAATGGATAAGATCTAAGATTTTTAATGTATGAGAATTAGATATGTAGAAGGTTTTGGGATATACCCTGTAAACAAAATTTACAAAATGGAAGTTGGTTTTGATTAAACGAAACATTACATTGATCTATAACTTAAGATAAAACGATAAGAGAAAGATGGCCCAATCTAAGGTCCAACTTTAGAAGTAAAGAAATATTAGAGCTAAAACCTAATAATAATTCGGAATTTAGAGCTTTAGGAGACTCATCCACAACTTTTCTACTTCAATACAGCCCCTTTCTAGCCTTCCCTGTTAGAAGAACTTTCCATGTTTCCAAATCCTTCACAAATTATACATCCTTAAAGAACTCAACAAAAATGTTTTTTGGTAAATAAACTTGGAAACAGACACTAAGTTTTTTTGAAATGGTAGAAACATGAAGTATATTGTTTAGGTTTAGGGACAATGCACTTATTCTACAGGCCAAGACCGTGGCAATAGAGTTAGATTAAACAAAAATTACATATGAAGAAAAAACTATACTTACAAGGGAAGATGAGGAAGATATTCTCCAAGCACACCAACAATGGTTGTATTTTTATCAATTTTGTTGCTGTTGTTTTTGTGGGGGCTTGATTAACACTAGCTACAACTCCTTATAGGTTTGAGAACTGTTCCAATCTACTCTTAAAAGTTTGGAGAGATAATTGGATACTTATCCAGGTTATGTATTCTTTGTTGGCTAGACTCGCGACTATAAGAGTATAGTTTGAGTCTAGTCCAGCGAGTAGTTACGAGATTAGATCGACTATAGAGACAAGAGATCAAAAAATGGTTAGGTTGTGAGAAATGAACTTCATCTTAGCTAGGTATTTATTCATGGTAGATGTACATTTCCTTATCATGTGAATTTTTTTTTGAAGTAGTATATCTTGGCCCTATCTTGTTAGCCAGAGAGCTCGGTTAGGTCATCCCATAGTCTTTTTAAAGCTCATATTCTAATAGTTGTGCAACTATTTTAGGAGCAATGATGATAAACAACTACCGAAGCAGGAACTGGTACTTGAATTGCATGTCTTCAAAGACTAGATTCATAATTAGAGTGCCAGTTGAATCAAGTAGAACCTTAAGACGATAAGGTATGTCACCTGAAATATGGCCAAAAAACTTGTTCCCCTTTATATCAGGAATAATTATAGTTTTTCCATAGTAATAACTCGACATTTACGATTGAATTAATGTGATATCAAAATAGAGTATTAATGAAATTTGTTTTTACAAGATTTAAAAAAAAAAAGATAACACCGAAGATTTCACATTGATGCGTTTTCCAATTAATGAATCAAGTTTACGAAGTTTCCATTTATGTACAACTAACAACATGTTCAGTAACAAAATACTATAATTGATTACGAAACTTATTGTTACAAAATCTTATCTATTGTAATTCACGTGCACATGTGTGTCTTGGTTTCATTTCTTTTAGCTGTATTTAGACTATTATTCGCATGGCCAAGATTTGGGCTTATCATTACAAGAGCCCAAACTCAAACTCAAGCCCAAACACAAAACTTGACCCTGCCTGTTCAGTAGCTCATCTCAACCTCAAACTTAGGTTTAGATTGTACTTCCAAACAGAATCACTCTTCAACCAGCTCTTCGTCTCTTCAATCATCTTGACTTCTATTCGTCTTCAATGTCCAAAATCCTCCTTTCATCAATACAAACTTGTCTACTTATAGCCCCCAAGGGGGTAGCCGAGTTGGTTGAGTAAGGCATTCTTATAACCAAAAGGTCATGAGTTCGAGTCCTTCTACATACGCTTTCTCGGCTGAGCCTGTCACCTTGTGTGGTTTACCTTCTGGCGTTGGTTTACAGGCTATCGCGTCAGACTGAGAGTTTACCCTGTGCGCACTCATTGCACTCTGAGTAGCGGCTGCGGGTTCCCTCCGAAAAAAAAAAAAACTTGTCTACTTATCTCAAATTAAGATCACTTAATCGAAAAAAACAAAAAAAACCACATGATATGAGAGAAAACTAACAAAATTATAATAGGTTAACTAAGCTATACATAAAGTGAAGTGATATAATCTGAAATGGAAAAAACTATAAAAACTTATGATTAAACGAAATATTATTTAAGCAATGGATGCCATGTTAGGAAAGAATTTTTGAACTAAATTTTTTGTAGAGGCTTTAAACATGTTGTTTAAACTTGGGTGACGAATCTTTTTTTTGCCTGAAGAGTTGTTTTGCCTCAAATATGTAAACTATTAACTTAAGGCTACGAAATGAACACACATAATCACTATGTATTCATTCTGCAGAACATTACATAAATAGAGAGGGATTACAACCACCTATTACTAGAAGCAAGGCCACTACTTCAATTAAGGAAACCACTTCCTCAATTACTGCTAGAAAAATGGAAACAACTATCGTTCACGTACTAGCCAAAAATGCTAACAACTAGGACTCTTATTTGACTAAATCTTAACAATCCCTCCCTTAAACTAAACTGCATTTGCAGCTAGTTAACTCCTGAAATGTCACAAACACCAAGCTTCTTTCTCAGTTCCCGAAATGTCTCCAGTTTCAACGGTTTGGTAAGAATGTCTGCTAACTGATTTCTTGTTCCACAAAACTGAAGCTGCACAATTCCATCGTTCACAAGTTAACTTAGAAAATGATAGCGCACGTCAATGTGCTTGCTCCTGCCATGCATTACTGGATTTTTTAACAGCTTAATTGTTGAAGTATTATCATAGAAAATCAGAGTAGTTTCACTACCTCTGTAGCCTATCTTCTTTAGTACCCTTTGCATCCATATAGCTTGACAACTACTCCCTGCGGCTGCTACAAACTCAGCTTCTGTCGTGCTTAAGGTTACTATGGGTTGCTTTCGAGATGACCAAGATACTGCAGCCCCACTTAGCATAAAAACATTACCTGACGTACTTCTTCTGTCTTCAATTGATCCAGCATAGTCACTATCAGTAAAGCCAATCAATACATGATTTACTTCCTCTATGTAAAGAATACCATACTTTGTTGTTCCTTCCAAATACCGTAAAATTCGTTTTGCAGACTCATAGTAGATACCAGTGGGTCTTGACATGTATCTGCTAAGTAAACTAACCACATACGTTATGTATGGCCTCGTTGCAGTTAAATACATTAGGCTCCCAATCAGCTGCTTGTAAAACGAGCCATCCATCTCCACGTCATCTTCATCCTTAGAGATTTTAATTCCTGGAACCATTGGATTTTCAACAGAATTGCAATGCTCCATCCCAAACCTTCTCAACACCTCAATTGCATACTTTGTTTGGTTGATAAATATGGCACCATTAAACTGCATCACCTCAATGCCAAGAAAATACCTCATCTTACCGAAGTCTGACATATCGAACTCTTTCATCATAGATTCTTTAAATTCACGCATCATCCTTTCATCATCTCCAATAAATATTAAATCATCGACATACAAACTAACAATCAAACATTTACCTTGTTCAACTTTGGTGAACACTGTTTGCTCACTATCCTCTTTCTTGAAACCTTCTCTTTTGAAGTATGACTCAATCCTGCTGAACCACGCTCGCGACTCCTGCTTGAGCCCGTATAATGCTTTGTTGAGCTTATAGACCTTCTGCTCCTCATTCTTTCTTTCATACCCCTTGGTTGATCCACATACACATTCTCAGCTATTTTCCCATGAAGAAATGCTGATTTTACATCAAGCTGAAATACACACCACGCTCTTTGTGCAGCAAGAGCAAGAATCATTCGAACTATATCCATGCCAGCTACAGGAGCATAGACTTCTTTATAATCAATTCCGTATTCCTGAGCATACCCCTTGGCAACCAGACGAGCCTTGTATTTTTGTACTTCTTTAAGCTCATTCAACTTTGTTTTGTATACCCATTTGACTCCTATCTTTTTTGCTCCTTTTGGCAGCTCCATGAGATCCCACGTATTGTTCTTCTCAATTGACTTCATTTCTATATCCATAGCTTCTCTCCACTTCTTGTCTTTTACTTCCTCATCAAATGTAGTAGGATCGGAATGAGCAGCAGTAGCAAACAAAACTAGGTAAGTCTCTTGCTCCTCAGAAGAATCGTGATTCTCCTCCTCAGAAAATCCTTCTCCAGAAACATAATTATCCATCCATCTTGGTGTTCTTCTATTTCGAGGTTCTATTATCGGAGAATCCTCTGTATTTCCTTCTTCATTTTCATCCATATTTTCTTCTTCTTCATCTACATTTCTTCGTTCATTTCCACCACCTGAATCTGCATCTATTTCGTTCCTTTCTTCACTGGTCTCATCTTCCCATTCCAAATAAAAAAAGTTGTCTTCTTCCGTGTTTTCTTTCCAATCTCATTGTTTATCTTCTTCAAAGACAACGTCCCGACTAATAATAATCTTATTGGAAATTGGATCAAATAATCGGTATGTCTTCGTTGGTTCACTTATACCAACAAGGACACAACGACTACTTTTATCTTCGAGCTTTGTTCGTCTAACATCAGGTACATGAGCATGGGCAATACAGCCAAAGACCCTCAAGTGCCCAACTGAAGGTTTCTCCCCATACCAAACTTCCTCTGGTGTTTTTCCTTTTACTGCTGCTGTTGGACATCGATTAAGAACGTGGACTACCCATTTTACTGCCTCTGTCCAGAATTTTCTTGGAACATTCTTCTCAATCAACAAACTCCTCACCATATTCACCACGGTTCTGTTTTTCCGCTCCGCAACTCCGTAGACTGTGGTGTATAAGCAGCAGTTAATTGTCGTTTGATTCCATTCTTCTCACAAAATTTGTTGAACTCACTTGATGTGAATTCACCTCCACGATCTGTTCTTAGGCATTTGATGCATTTCTCCATTTCTTTTTCAACAAGAGCCTTACACTGTTTGAAAGTACTGAATGCATCTGACTTATATGCAAGAAAATAAACCCATGCCTTTCTACTGTAGTCATCAATAAAACAAAGGAAGTACCTCTTTTTGCCCTCTGAGGCTGGAGAAATTGGGCTACAAATGTCCATATAAATCAGTTCCATGTTTGTCGATGCTCTCCATGTGCTTTTCTTTTGAATTACTTTTCGATGTTGCTTGCCTTTCAAACAATCCGTGCATAGAACTTCGCATACTGAGAAACTTGGCAAGTCATTGACCATCCTCTTCTCCTGCAATGTCTTCAAGCCTTGATGACTAAGATGGCCGAATCGTTTGTGCCAGAGAGAAGCCACGTCTTCAGTGATCACTTGGAGACAATTCTCTTCCTTGTTAATTGATTTAACTTTTGATCTCAACACAAACATCCGATTTTCTGTCATGTTTGTTTGAAATACCAAGCCCTTTGTGTCATGATAGATGCGACACTCATTCGACTTCATTAGTACGGCCAAGCCTTTTTCTTGCAACTGTCCAACACTGAGAATATTATTCTTCAAGCCAGGCACATAGTATACATCCCGTATTGTATAGTTAATTCCTTTGATGGTTAAGCAAACACTTCCCTTTCCAGCACCATTCATACTTGCAGTGTTTTCCAATCTGACCACCTTGCTAAATCCTTTCGTTACATCAGAGAAAAGAGATAAATCACCACACATGTGATTGCTGCACCCTGAGTCGATGTACCACACAACATCTTTATCACCTTCAAACGTCTCAATATACGCCATTAGCACTATCTCCTCAGATTCTTCCATATCTGCAAAGTTTGCTTGACACTCGTACTGAAAGTGTCCAAGCTTATGACACTAGTAACAGTCAACTATTGCCTTATTCCATGACTGATGACCCCTGCCTCTGCCTTGTCCTCGACCTCCTCGAAAAATAGTTTTTCGTTGTCTTCCTCCACCATAGGTGTCTTTATGAGTTACCTTCAAGGCCTGCTCATCATCTCCCCCTGTTTTAATTTTTTGCTCATGAACAAGCAGAGAACTCTGCAATGCATCTACAGACAACTCATCTATGTCATTGGCTTCCTTAATGGAACAAACAATATAGTTCCACTTATCAGTAAGAGTTCGCAAGATCTTCTCAACAATCTTGACATCACCCACATCTTCTCCATAATTCCTCATCTCATTTGCAATCGCCATTACTCTATCAAACTAATCAGTGATTGCTTCTCCTTGCTTCATTGTCAAGACCTCGAAATCCCGGCGTAAGCGATTGAGTTGAGCTCTATTTACTCGAGTATTTCCTTGACACTTCACCTTCATGGAATCCCAAAGCTGTTTAGATGTCTCCTTCTGAGTGATTGTCTTCAGAATTGATTTGTCAAGTGACTGAAACAAGTAATTCTTAGCCTTCAAATCCTTCAGCTTCATCTCCTCTAAGCTCTTTATAGCCGATGGTGTCAATCCATCCCTGCTCGTTGGCTCAATATAACCCGTTTCAACAGCAACCCAATACTCCTTGGAACGAAGGAGGTTCTCCATGACCATGCTCCAATGGTCGTAGTCACCATCAAACTTTGGAATAGAGGTTGCTGCAAAGTGTGCTTCTGAACTCATCTCTCCCTCAGGTGTTTAGTATTATTTGCTCTGATACCAAATGTAAACTATTAACTCAAGGCTACGAAATGAACACACACAATCACTATGTATTCATTCTGCAGAACATTACATAAATAGAGAGGGATTACAACCACCTATTACTAGAAGCAAGACCACTATTTCAACTAAAGAAACCACTTCCTCAACTACTGCTAGAAAAATGGAAACAACTATCGGTCCACGTACTAGCCAAAAATGCTAAAAATTAGGACTTTTATTTGATTAAATCTTAACAAAATATGTGTTGCTCAAACTTATGCTAGAAAAAATTAATTTTACTAAATTTGTTTATATCTGCCTTGGAATATATGAAAAGTTTGCGAATTGGTTTTTAAAAATCTAAACTACTGTTTAGCATTCAGTTTATCAGAAATACCATAGCAGTCTACATCACATTTTATTGAATAATAAATTGATGATATAAATAATTGGAATGCAGCAATTTGGACACGCAGCATCTAAGAATTCTTTAGTCAACATTCTTGTATAAAAAGGAAAATATGTTCTATATGTTTCTTTGATATATCAGATTCTGATTTGTATACGCTGTCTATCTTTCATCTATCCCATAAATCAGACTACATTCAGTTCCACCATTAATTTCACACATTTTAACATTATCATTCTCTCATATTTTTAATATTCTGTCTTCCCTTGTTCTATATAAGTGGTAGTTCGATTTTTATTTGTATCTCAAGTAAAAAAACAGAAACAAATCTCAGTGGCCACCTGGAGTTCTCCTTGAACACTTCATTGAGGCATGTACTTGAACACTGAAGTGTTTGGGGGAACTCCGGTTGGCACCTGAAAATCTACGTAACAGGATGTTTGTTACTCGAAGCCCAGGAGGGTAAAAGTCAGTTGTCACCTGGAGTTCCTTCGACAACTTCATTGTTAAAAACTTTCTTTGAGTCTGAAGAGAGTAAATTTGTAACACTGAAGCGTTTGGGGGAACTCTGGTTGGCACCTGATTCTATTGATGGTTACAACATACAACATCTACTTTTATAGGCTTTTGCATTTCATGTTTCTTCCAACCTTCGTAGACATCTATGTGTATTATGCATTACCTTTTCAGAACTCGTGTAGATACGTTGTTGCATATCCATCCTCCCACCCAAGGATCAGGAACTACTGATCCCCATGAATATGAATGAGCTTGAGTGTCTTAGTTACACATGCTTCCATGTCACATAGTCTGATAAATAGCTATTAAAACATAATTAAACAACCAAAGCTCTATGGAATTATAAAATATGTAGCCTGCTTCATGTTGGGGTCAAACGGGTACACCGAGGGATTGTAACAAGAACTATTATACGATAAAACAAATTTATGAATGAACAATTTAATTGCGATGGACAAGACGATCAAAATATAAAAATAATTATAATAAAACCAAACATAAAATAAGCTGTTTAATGTGGTGTGGATTTTGAAGAAAGCTTACATTCACCGGCAACATACTATAAAATCGGTTATATAAAGACACTCGAAACACAACTGACTCATGTTAGGCTCATTAAACACCGTTGACAAAATTTTAAGTCGAAAATGTTAGTTAAGTAATTTAGTGAATCGTAAATGGCTCATTAATGAGAATTAATTTCATTGTGGAGAGGTGAAGACGTGTTGAATTCAAAAAGACCATTAAAGTAATTTAGTGAGTCATAACTGGCTCAATAAGGAGAGTTAATTACCATTGTAATCGTTTCCTCTTTTGTCGTGTAGTAAACTCTATATAAAGCCAATAGCTAGGCCTGTGAATGTATTGAAAAAAAAAGAGAGTCACAAAATCATTTCTAATAAAATCGATCTGCAACAAATTTGAAGACGCAGCCACGGTTTGTTAAACTTGGTTAACAATTTGTGTGTTTAATCATAATGTTCGTTTATTTGGTGTTTCATCTTAGTGCTAGTTTATTGTGTTTTCCAACAACATACTGTTATTATTTGTCTTTCACTAATTTGATTATAGGATCTTTTGCGTAAGATCCCCAACAACTGGTAGCAGAGCATCAGGTTTGGTAGTGATCCAAATGAGGTCTGATTTTAGTGGGAGAAATGGCTACAGACAAAGGAAATGTGAGATTCGAAAAGTTCGATGGTGTAGACTTTGTGTTTTGGAAGATGCACACTGAAGATTATTTGCACCACAAAAAACTTTATCAACCCCTCTCAGAAAAGAAGCTAGAGAGTTTGAAATATGAAGAATAGACCTTTCTTGACAAATAAGCCCTTGGACTCATCTGGTTGACGTTATCCCGCGATGTTTCTTTCAACATCATAAAGAAAACAACCATAGCGGGTCTTATAAAGTCTCCTTCCAGCATGTATGGGAAGCCATTGGCGTCCAACAAAGTTCACCGGATAATGCGTTTATACAATTTGCGACGGAAGGCGCGTCGGTAGCACAACATCTAAATGAACTTAATACAATCACAACCTAGTTGAGTTCAGTTGAGTTTGATAAATAAGTACGAGGGTTGATACTCTTGTAGATAGTTGGAATGCTACAGTTACGGCGGTGAGTACCTCGTCATGAAGAAATAATTTGAAATTTGATGATGTCCGTGACCTAGTTCTTAGTGAAAATATTCGAAGGAGAGAATTAGGTGAGTCATCAATCTCCTCAGTCTTAAATACAGAGTCGAGAGGAAGAAATTCAACCAGAGGGTAGGGACTTGGTTAATCAAACTACCGAGGTAGATCAAGACACTGGACGTCCAAGCCCAGGACTCCTACAAATTCCCAAGGGTTAAAAAATATCGAATGTTGGAATTGTGGGAAGATCGGGCACTATAAATATGAGTGCAAGAAAGAACCAAATGACCAGGAGAAGAAGAGAGAGGAAAATGTAACTTCATAAGAAGATTATGCTTTAATATTCTCATTTGAATGAAGAGTAGAGATTTGGATTTTAGACTCTGGAGCATCGTTCCACGCTACTTCTAAGAAAGAATTCTTGGAGAGGTATTTCTCTGGTAACCGTAGAAATGTATATCTTGGTGATGATCAACCTTGTGATATTATTGATAAAGGTAACGTGAATATTAACTTGAATGGGTGTGTCTGGGAACTAAAAGATGCCAGGCATATCCCCGATCTAAGAAAGAACTTAATCCAGTAGGGCAGTTGGCTAGTGAAGGCTACACTAAGATCTTCCATGGCGATAATTGGAAGCTTTCAAAAGGGAGCAATGATGGTTGCTTAGGGAAAGAATAGTGGTACTCTTTACAACACAGAAGAGACGAGCTGTTCAATTGCAATAGCAGCAAGAAATAAAAATCCAAATGTGTGGCACCAGAGGCTTGGCCAAATGTGTGAGAAATGTATGAAAAATATGTACTCGAATGGGAAGCTTCTAGGTTTTTAGTTAATCAATATAGACATATGCAAATAATGCATACTTGGAAAACAAAAAAGGTTAAAGAAAGAAGGGGAAGCTTCCAGGTTTTTAGTTAATCAATATAGACATATGTTCACTCTAACGTTTGGGGCCCAACAACTGCTTCATCTATAGGAGGGAAATAGTACTTCATGACTTTTATCGATGATCATCTCGAAGGTATGGGTTTATTTTCTAAAGCATAAATATTTTATGTTTTTAAGAGAGGGAATCTATGTTTGAGAATGAGATAGGTCTGAAGATTAAAAAGCTCAGAACTGATAATGGCACGGAATATGAGGAGCCCAAATTTAAGAAATTTTGTTGCGACCAGTGTATCAGGATTGAGAGAACCGCGCCGAGTACGCCTCAACACAGTGGTATGGTCGAACGTATGAACATAATATTGATAGAAAGATCCAGAAGCATTCATATAAAATCAGGTGTACCAAAGCAGTTATGGGCAAAAGCAGTCAACACATCGGCTTATCTGGTTAACAGAGGCCCATCGGTTCTCTTAGAGCATAGATTAACCGAAGAGGTATTCAGTGGTAAGGAGATAAAAATTATCACATCCATAAGTTTTTTGTTATAAACCATATATTCATATTAGTGATCAAGGCATGAACAAGCTTGATCCTAAATCGAAGAAATTTTTCTTCACCGGCTACGGTGAAGATGAGTTTGGTTATTGTGTTTGGGATGAAGAAGACAAGAAGATGCTACAAATAAGAGACGTGATCTTCAATGGAACAGTGTTGTACATGGATATGCATAAAACCAAAGCAAATGACTCAAAGCCGTACGGGTTAGTATTTGCAGATGTCGAGGGGGTCCCAATTAGTCAAGAAATAAAGCTGATCGAGGTTGTTCCTATTTTGAAAAGATCATCCGACCCCTTGTGCTCAACAAGAGATACTTTAACTATCTGTTACTGACCGATGAATGGAATTCTGAATGCTATGATGAATCTTGCAATATCAGTGATGCTAACAAGTGAGAGCTTGTCATACCAGTGATGCTAGCAAGTAAGAGCTTGCCATGAAATATGAGATGGAGTCTTTATTATTAAATGAGACATGGGAACTAGCTGAGTTACCTATGGGTAAGAAGGCACTTCATAACAAATAGGTGTACTAGATGAAAGATGAGCATGATGACTCTAAGAGATACAAAGCCCGACTAGTTCTCAAAGGGTTCCAGCAAAAGCAAGGAATCGATTACACCGGAATGTTTACTCCAGTTTGAAGCTCAATACTATTAGATCAGTGTTGAGTATTGTTGCCATTAAAGACCTTTATCTTGAACAGTTAGACGTGAAGATTGCATTTCTTCATAGGGACTCGGATGAGGAGATATACATGTATCAAACATAAGGTTTCTTAAAACAAGAGAAATAAAACATGGTATGCAGACTCAAAAAATGTTTGTATGGGCTAAAATAAGCTCCAAGACAGTGTTACAAGAAATTTGACAATTTTATGCTCAAAGAGAGCTTCCAGAAGTGTAATGTGGACCCCTAGTGTAAGATTACTTGTTCAAAGTATTCTTGCAAACCATGTTTAGTTTTTACAAAAAAAATTGGTATATTCCTTCAAGGTTTTGCCAGTAAACTACTAAAAATGGATTATCGTATCTTCATTCCCTCTAAGCTCTTTGCTTCCCACAAAACTATCGTCAGAAAGCCATCCATTTTAGAAAATCAAATCGTCTAGGTAGATAATCTGACAATGTTTCATTAGATAACTTTGACGGCCTCCGGTTATGGTCTTGGATAAACTAATGATCTTAATTGGATATGTAAAATATATCATCTTCAGATTGGATAACAAACTAATCACTCAGTAGATGGTCTATGCTATGATCTCCTGACCCCTTCATTTTCCTGGGTCACTTTCTTATTTTCTTTATTCTTTTGGTGTATCTTTTTACTCGAAGAATCTTGTTCCTTTATTTGAGATATCAACTTGAACATTTCTTTTACCGAAACCTCTCGCGTTGACTTGTTCTCCTATTATGAAAATGATTACTATTTGAAGAAGACGATGATACTTTATACTCATAAGTCGAACATTTACTAGTTTTGAAGAACTAGAACAATCCCTGTTTTACGTTTCTTTTTCGAAGCTTGATGAATTTTTTGATACTGGTTCCCTTAATGTCTCTTTTGAATATGTTGAGGATCACCCTCTTACCCATTGGAATTTTTATTTTCTGGTTGAACCTTACCTATGAGATTCACCTCATCTTCTCTTTGAGACCCCAATGCCTCAATTTCTAATTGCAACTGCTCTCGCTCATCTCGCATGAGAAGCCTTTCCTGGTTTTCATCACACGTCTAAGTCATCCAAAAGATTATTCTTTGATCCTAACTCCCTCATTTTCTAGATTAGGATTTATTTTCATTTCAAAATTCATGCTTTAGAGAGTTCCAAACACGAATTTTTGTACGTTAGTTTCCGAATTTTGTATTCGGGTAATTTTGTGATTTTCTCCTTCTATGATCGCTAATTTTGTTTTCGTTGAAAATGCATTAAATAAATATTAAAAAAAATTCGTACAAATACATGGGGCATACCCGGAGGAGTGGAATTTAGAGCCGAGAAAGAAAGAAATCAATGGTATTGACCCAACGTTGGCTAAACATTACAACAAGTTCAGGCGGAAGAGCTAAAACTGAGAATAGTGATCTAAACATGGACAAACAAGAATAACAAAGCAGTTTGGGTGAGCTAAGACTGAAGAGATAGCAAACCAGAAGGGATAGATACCTGCATAAGTTAAAACTAGATTAAGTTAGAATTTTAATGAGATTGGATTGGCCAGACAACCTTGGTACCAAGGAATCTGAAGCGAAGGTCCGAAAACATGCGGTAAGAAACTGCAGAGGGCGGGGGATGGAGACGAACTAAAAATTATAGTATTCCTCTCAAACCATATGTGGTAGACAACATCGCAAAAATAGGCACGCCAAAGGTATTGTAAACTGGATGGAGGCCAATTAGACACCTCATGGATCCAAAAGACCCAATTATGATTACGTCGTAAAGAAAAACCAAGCTTGGAGCTTGCAAATCCACATAAGATCTAAGTGAAGCTACAATCATAGAGGATATGATTAATGGTTTCAGCAGCAGAGTTGCATAATACACAATTAGGGGGTGCTTAGATCCCAACTCAGAAGCTTATCACGAGTGGATAACTTACAATGAATAGAAAGCAAAAATATGAACGAATAGCGACAATATTATGTTTATGCCAAACTAATCCCGCCCGCCCGACAGAGGGGACAGTCGTACGAATGACGCTATAGGTATCATTGATAGTAGCAACCCAATAGTGAATATCATTGTAGATGATGTTTGGGGGGGGGGGGATATAAGATGAAATGGTTAATCTCCTCGAAGGTACGATGGTTTCAAGAAATGAAAGACCTTAAATGAGAAGGCCAATTCCAAAGGACGTCCCGAATGATATCGGATACTATGAGGTTACTCCCCAAACGAGAATCACGAATAATACTAAGTCCATAATGGTTAACAAAAGAGGTTGAAAGCAACCACGAGTCAAATCAGAGGGAGGTCTTCTCTCCGTTACTAATCGCAACCTTATACAGATTGCTAGCAAGAGGTTTAAGATTAAGGATTTTCCTCCAAGTCCACGAGGGAGAAGAATCAATCTTTAAAGACCAATTTTTTTTGTCTTTAATCTTCGCAGAGTAAATCAAGTCGTACCAGATTTAGTTTTCATGTTTACAAACAATGGACCACAAATGTTTAAGGACGGTGAACCGATTCCAAGTTTTTAGGTTTCGAATCCGAAGGTTGCCCTCTAACAAGGGAAATGTTACAGTAGACCATGCCACTTTAGCACCTGAAGCCTTCATCTCATGGCCAGACAAGAGAAAACAACGGAGAGACTGAGAGATTTTTTCAAGAAATCTATCGGGGAGAATGAAGATAGAGATGTTTTTGGAAGTCTAAGAGGCCATACGAGGTAGTGATTTTATCAAGAAATGGTTGATAATCATTATGAGATAGCCGACCCAGGAGAAGAGGGACACCAAAATACTTGACTGGGAGGATCTTAAGATCGAAACTAAGGATGTTGATCAGATCCGTCCTAAGGGAGAGGTTAAGCCCCGATAGGAAGATATGGCTTTTTAGGGTTAAATTTAAGGTCGGAGAGGACTTAAAAGTCATTAATACCATCCTTGATAAGATTTAGGGAGTTAATATCACCGCGACAGAAAATCATCAAGTCATATGCGAAGCAAAGGTTGACAATCTTAAGCTTATGACACTTCCAGTGGAATTTGAAGTTAGGATCGATAATTTTTTCCTTAAGGATGCTCGAAAACACTTGCATGACCAAGACAAATAAGAATGATGATAGGGATCACCTTGTCACAGACCTTTTCTACCATTAAAGTGCCTGGCGGGGACACCGTTAATATAAACAGTATAGAAAGGGGTGGCAATACAATCAATATTCCAACGAAATATTTGATCAGGGAAATTCATGGCCACTAGGATGTCAAGGATGGGATGCCAACTAACCATGTGAAAAGGTTTAATTAGGTCAATTTTAAGAGTGACCCTCGGTCCCTTACAGTTAGTCTGGTAACCCCTAAGGAGTTTTTAGTAAAGAAGGATATTATCCTTAATTTTACGACCATCCACAAAAGCCGGTTGAGATTTATGAATCATGTATGGGAAAGAGTCCTTGATCCCATCAGCAAGGATCTTAGAAATAATCTTATAGACCACATTACTACATTCAATTGGCATGAAGTCCTCAGCGATAGAGGGGCAATACTTATAGCTTCCTTATAAGTACAAGGTTCTTGTATCTTAACTTCTTCCGAAGTTGACAAAACATATATAATTTAGTTCACATACCTTTTTGGTGGTCTAAAATATCTTCTTTCTATACTCAATCCTATTATTTAAGATCATTGTTCTAGTTCTGGCGCATCATCGTCACTATCTTTCGGTGTTGACATTTCATTTTACTTCATATACCACATATTTACTCACAATCGATCATTATTATACCATTTCACGTACATCCTTATGATTGTCTAGTGAAACAGACTGATTTGAAGTACCTTACTTATGACAAAACCTAGAGAATTTAGAGCGGCACACTACCCTTCACTCCATAAGCCTATCCTAAAAATATGCACCTCTTTTTCCTTGGCTCAAGTTCACCATCTCTTACGTAAGCGTACACAGGACAACTGAGCAACTTGAACAGTTCGTAATCAACTGACGATTCAAACCCAAATCTTAAAAGGAGTCTAATAATCAAGAGTTGTAGAAGGAGATCGATTCACCAACTAACATGTCTTATTTAAAAAATTTCCCTAAAAATCCCGTCCCACACCTGAATGCGAGATCATGGTTTATCCCTTGTCACAAAGCGTTGTTCATTATTTTTGTGACTCTATTATGTTGTTGTTTTCTAGAACATGTACGATGGAAAACTATTCTCTCAGCATAGGAGAACTTGTTCAAGTCACGATTACACAATTCTAACCCAATATCTATCACGAGATGCTTGATCTTTCTCTTAGTCTACTTCTCAAATATCTTCTTCCATTTGTCAAAGATTGAATATGCCTCATCTTTGGTTTTTCAAAAAATAAACCCACCTATCCTTGAACACGCATCGATAAGACTAGAGTAATATATGGCTGCACTCTTCGATGAAGCTCTGTTTGGGTCCCAAAGGTCCTGAATGAATGTAATCTATTATCCTATTAGTCTTTATAACAACCGAATTGCTAAATTTCACTATAGTTTTTTTTATCAAACACACACTGTTCACAAAATTCAAATGATTCCACTTTATACCTTCTTATTCCAGAAACAACTAATCATCTTTCACTTATGGGACCATGGCGCCAATGCTATAACCGATCCTGATCGTGCACCCTTTAGATATTATTACAACATTGGTGAGGATAATTATTGCCTGGGGGTAGGCTTGTAATTTGTTCAGTGTTTAATAGTAGTATGTGGGTGTTATATATTTAGTGTAGAGAGTAGAGAGATAATTAAGCTGGCTGGTTGCAGTTAATTCTCATTACCCACACTTAATGCAGGTGATTGGGTATTTATACCCTTATGTTTGGGCCCTTATGGGATTTCGGGTCATGTTTAATGGACCCGGGTCATGTTCAAAGACCCATGAGATCTAAGTAGGAGAGCAAGTAGCTTAGTCAAGTAGTGTTTAGGTTTTTTAGTACTTTTGTCATAGTTCGAACAGTCCTATGGGCTAAGTGTTCGAAGTGATCTGTTCGGTCCAGAGGCCTTGGACCGATCTGTCCTTGTCCGGGGAGCATGCAGAATTCGGACTCATCAAACATCATCAAGAATATTACTACCATTGAGAATGTAATGCCCTTTTTAAAAACTGTTTTTTATACACACCATCGAGCCCATTGTCACCATAATTACACTATCAGCAGCATGATACTTATAACCTTGAGAGTCTTAAGATATATCAAGTTTCTCTTCAACCTAGAAACATAACAACACTTCATGATTCTGACAACATCATCAAACATTCTCATCGTAATGTTACTGATCCCATCAACACGTAACAAATGACTGTTCCCCAAATAAGCAGTTTCTTGTATTGGGCTGTAGATATAACAGATGTGGTATGTAGCTCAAATAGCGAGTACGTAAGAGTTTTCCCACAGTTTGAACTCACATACAACACATCTTCTGTATAACTACTCTCACTATAATCATAATCATCCACACCGTCTCCAGATTCACAATATTTTCCTTTTGATTTCCCTTCTTACCTTTCATCTTTTAACAATCTCTTCTGTAATGACCCTCCTCACCGTGTTTATAATGATTTTAAATCACGGTTCTTGATTTGGATCACCTCAAATTCTTCTTTTTTGAAGAATTCACTTTGTTGCTAGATATTCCTTTGGTCATCAAAATCTTCCCCTTCTGCCTGATTTTATGGATGTAGTTGTGTGAGCTGCTTTGATTTCAGCGCATCTTTGATATGCGCTAGAGATAGTTCATCCTTATCATACATGATGGTACAAATGAAATTCTCACAAAAAGTTGGTAAAGATATCAAAACAAACAAGGCTTGATTCTCACCATTGAATATGCTATCAATATTCTCCATATCGATAATAATTAACTTAGGATTATGAAGATGTTTAGTTATGGACATGCCTTCCTTCAGCATGAGATGATACAAACCTTACTTCAACCGTCTTCTTGCCGGTAATCTCGCGAAGGACGTTTTACTTTACACTCATTGCAATCCAATATATAGTTCTTGCTTAATGATCTTGTTTCTTCTCTTCTTTCATCTTTGTTAGTAACTTATTTTCCAAAACATAACACTCGCAGTACCAAAGAAGACTTCAACTTAATCTACCAGAACGGAAAGTCGGAAAATTGGATCCCTCTTCAAATATTTCGATTTTGTATTTTGTTGATGTAAACGTCACTCCTAACCTTTAATCACAATAATCTATGCACTGATACCAATTTGTTAAAAATTAAGATGTAATATTTTTACAAATGGCTCATACATAAAACAAATTAAAAAACATCAAAAAAAATACAATACTCAATGTGATTTGAAAATAATATCTATGTCTACGGATAATAATTTTTGAGATAAATGGACATAGCCAAAGTTATGAACACAAAATACAGTACATTGTCGACACGAAAATCACAAGTTGTCCACTCTTATTCGTTCATTCATTCTCAATTAAAATTATTGACTCAGAATATTAATATAATAAATAGACATCTTCTATAGGTTATTTGATGCAGTAGACGCAGGATATAGGAATCCGGTTGTCAAGTTTCTTATATAAAAAATGAAAATATATTCTGTGTATATGATTCTGATTTTGTATATTCTGTCTATCTTTCATTTATACCAGAAATAAGGCCACATTCAATTCCAATTATAATTTCCCACATTTTACATTATAGCTCTCTCAAAATTTTAATATTCTCTCTTCACTTGTACTATATAAGTGGTAGTTCAATTTTTTATTGGTAGGTCAAGTGAAGAAACCGTAAAAACAAGTCAGTTGTTACCTGGAGTTCTCCTTGAACACTTCATTGAGGCATGTTTTTGCACACACTGAAGTGTTTGGGGGAACTCCGGTTAGCACCTGATAATCAGCCAAACAGAATTCTCTGGTAACTTGAAGACAGGGACTGTCAAAGTCAATTGTCACCTGTAGTTCTTTCAACCACTTCATTGTTGAAAACTTTCTTGGAGTCTAAAGAGAGTAAATTTGTAACACTGAAGTGTTTGGGGGAACTCCGGTTGGCACCTGATCTTATCGCTCATTTGAACATATAAAGCTCTACTCATGGTCTTCCCCATTTCATGTTCGTTCCAACGTTGGTAGCCATCTATGTGTATTTGCATTACCTTTTCATAACTTGTATAGATACGTTGTGCATATCTATCCTCTGTCTCCAAGATCAGGAAGTACAGAAGCCCATTTATACGAATTAGCTTGAATATCTTCGATACGCATTCTCCATAATCACCTGGTCTGACAAGATTCTATTGAAACCGAAGTAAATAACCAGAATAAATGACCAAAGCTCTATGTCATATATAAATCGGCAGCCTGCTTCATGTTTTTTACATAACCATTATAAAATTACTAGCCAACAAAATTAAGGAATATTTTTCTCGCTGAGACTACTCCTTGCAGTAACGACCCCGAATATGTATTACATCCAATGAGATCAATTTCAAAGTCCAAATCAAATTGCATGGAGTGTAACACAAATGAATTTTATGTCTTTCCCGTATCTGTCTTGTTAAAGTGGATGGCTAACAAAACCGAAATTGATTCGTTCGGCTTTTTAATATTTACAAAAATATTACGGACGATATCATTAAAAGAATTTAAGTTTTTATTTATTTATTTAATTTATTCCACTAATACTTTGTAAGTTGCATAAGAGAAAACTATTAAAAATATAGCTAAACATTTTTAGAAGTAATTAGATGTGGCTGTTCTTCTAGAGATCACCATTTACATGAAAAAGGTATACATTATAAATTTTAAAATTTTTTTAAATCGTTGTAAGAAAACCGAGAAATGGTAGTTTCCACTTCTGATAGTATTTTTAGCCAAGATCATGGCAGACCTAATGACACTCTCCGCCAATGACCGATGACGAAGAAGACGATTGTTTTTGCTGGCCATTAGCAGAAAACACTACATTTCTGCCAACTGTTGGCAGAAAACACTATATATCCACCAATGACATGGCGGAATGGCTTTCCGGAAATCAAATTTAGGGTTCCATTAATTCGTTTGATTTATAGGCGTTCGAAGGATTAGTCAAAGCAAAATATCAGCTATTGCGAATTATGGTCAGTATTTCATAACATACGACGAGTATAACTATGATTCGATAACCAAGTGGTTCAAAAATATGGACAAGACATGGTTCTCACTTATAATAGGATGGAGAGAAAATGTCAAAAGAAAAAAAAACCTAAAATAGATCATATATGCAAAAAAATTGGTATAGGCTGAATGTCAAAGAATGTGATGGTAACTGAAAAGCGTAAAAAAAAAAATCAATTATTTTTTTCTATTTGGTTGTTAATCCTATTAAAGTGATGCTAAATTGATGTTTAGTGTAACTTCCACAAACGGATCCATTATTCAAATTGTGCATTTACAAAGACATCGTCTTTTTTCCTGTTTTATAATTGGCGCCCTATTTTGGTCACTTATATTTTTTCCACCATTAGTTGTCGATATTTAGTTTGATTCTATCATCATATGAGCATAATTTACATGAGTACCGTCAGTCGTTGCGGAATGAAACTTTTTGCCGCTAACCATATGTGGAATGTACCTGTTAAATATTTGCGACAACAAACAAAAATAAATGTTATATATATATAGCTATTTAAGAATTATATTAATTAAGTTCATAAAGATTTATAGGTTTATAATAATCATAGTGAGATCTAACCGAGTTAACAAACCGTAACAATTACAAAATTATTTAAATATTAAATTTAACTAGTCTAATTAGTTATATTATAATCTACAAAATTGTATTTTTTTTTTAAAGATTAGCTTATTATATATTTTATTAATTTAATGGAAGTAACTTCCAACTATAAAATTGCTTGTCTTATAGGTAAGATGTCTTATGTATTAAAGAACCATAAATACTTAGAATTACTTTTGATGATTTTATGAGTTTATCAAAGAAGACATTCATTAATCGCAACCTCTAGTTTGCTTGAAGTGATTTAAGATAAATCTTTTTTATTCAAAGTGATTAAGGCCTATGTTTTGAAAATTGAACTTTTTTTGTGTGCTTATTTTTAATTCCCGATAAAATATAAAATCAACTTACGTATATACTTAAGTGATTCCAGGGATGAATCATTGTATATATTATTTAGGTCATCCAATATTAAGTAGGGAAAAGTATCCATAAATACCTTTTCAAGTTTCTAATCTCAAATAAGTAGCCAAATATGAGTCCCTTAGACTAGTAGTAAGAGGACTATATTTTTACCAAAATAGCTCTAATACTAGAAGAAAGAGAAAATAGATTACTATTTTTCTAATTTTTACTTTCCCCCCAAATCCCAAAAACTTTAAGATACCAAAAAGACAAAAAGACTTTAGAAGAAAGTCAGAGAAGAATTAGAACCCAAAAGAAACCTGTAAACGAACCGTCTCGTTTTTTTCCCAATATTCTCCGGCGAACGAGTGATTAAAAACCCCGGCGAAGGTAGAAGAAACCTTGCGTAGAACTGTTTTCGTTTTTTGGTCGTCCGAAGAAAAAACCACCGGGGCACCGGAGTTCGAACGCTCGACAAAGCACATTCAAGGTTAGTTTATTTTTCTTTAATCGTGTTTTGTAGATGATACAGTTTGATGATGTCGATAAGTACTGGGCAAGTTTTTCCGGCCGGCGAGTGCCTCCATTAATCGAAGAAAGAGTGGGAGTTTGTTAACTGTAATCCGGTTTCTGCCTCACGCGAGGTAGTGGCATGGGTGCTGTTGGAGTTGTTTTTCACAGAAATGGTGCTGTCTCTCGCATTAGTTTATTATCGGTTTGGTTTAATTTTGGTAGCTTTGATTAGGGGCAGAGTAGTTCGTGGTTCTATTATTCGTATGTTATGTGAATGCTTTGTTAGGGAAGTAAATGGTTTTGACATGCAGATTGATGGAAATTGTTGATTGGGATATGCGTAATATGTGTTAGTACAGGGTTCCCCGTGACAAGGCGCGTGTGACGCTGTCATCGTAGAACCTAATTTGCGTGTGGCTTGTGAATATTTAGGTTCTCCCTTTTATTTGGTTTCTGGTTAGTATGGCTCGCGCATATGTTGCGTGATAGCTGGATAACGTATCGAATTTCTGACTCGCGCGAGTTTATTTAATGTATCGCGTAAGGAAGTTGTTATATGGGCATTGGGCATTTCAGTCTGGTAATGGTACGCACGTTGTGTATATAGTGTGTCGCTAGACTTCGTATAAGTAGGCAGTGCAGTTGGGCTTCTATGTACATCGCGCTACATTCAAGGAGTGAAACGCGTGGTTGTCGAATGGCTGATTGAAGTTTAGTTTATAAAGAGTTGTAGTAGGACATAGTTATCGTAGGGGTTTAGCACTGCTAAAATCTTACGTGTGTGTTGTTTTGTTCAAACAGGTTCTGCTATGGGCAAAGGTACTTTTTACAGGTCTATTATGGTAAGCATATTGAATTTGTTGCAGAAAGATATAGTCACCGGGGAGCATATTGAGGCTACCAAGAACACGTCATTCTATACTTTGCTTAAAACTTACTTTGCGACAAGGAACGAAGACCTGCCGAAGAAGCGGTTTAACAAGGTTCTAGAGGAGATTATAAAGAGATACTCACCAAAGAACGACTGTTTTAGAATAGGTTCGAAGCGGGTCAAGCTTACAACGAAGGATGTTAAAGCAATTTTTGGTCTTAAACACGGAACGGAAGAAATGCCTATGAACAGATTAGGGGCTTTCAGTGGAAGATTTGAAGATGGTGCGGAGAACGAGTCTGCACTGATGCAGAAATATTTCTTGCATCCACGTGCTAGGAAAAGTGGACCGTCAAACCAAAAGGCTATTTCAAATGCGTTGATAAAGGTACGAATAACATATTATTAGATCTAGTGATATTTTGGCATATAAAATGAAATAACTACCGTCTGTTCCGACACAGGAAGCAATAGAAATAGCGGCAAATGATGGTAGTGAGGAATTCGTAACCGACGTTGCGAAGCTTTTGATACTATTCATTTGTTCAACCCTGTTCTATTCTGTGTCTGGAGATATCATGGGCTGGATGATGGTTTTCTACGTAGAAGACTTGCTCAAAATTAATATGATTGGTCCCGAGCAATTGTTGAGAAGCTAACGAAGTCGATGGTAAACTGTTTGGCGAAAGGGACACCCGATCACGTCATTGGCTGCGTAGCAGTGTTGTTGGTTTGTATCGAACAATTAGTGTGTTATTTTGTTCTATTATGAAAGTGATACGAGTCTGGCTTTACCTTGCAGCCCATCATAATGGAGCACACCACGCTAGGTGCAGATTTGGTAAGGCGAAACATGATACTCAGGTGCTAAAAATGGTGGGGGCTGGAATGCAAGGAGGCGACTATAGCGGTTGTTAAAAGGGTGAGGAAGCTGGCAGATGAGGAGGTAAGTTATCGCTGTTTTTATATGTTTTCACTGTGTTTCGCGCGAAGTAGCAGTATTATAGCGCGATGTATGTGCATCTAGGTACAACGTGCATCGCGTATATGACGCGCGAAATGTGTGTTGGGGTGATTAAAAGGCAGGACCTAGTTATTAACTGACTGTGTTGTGTTAGATGCCCTTTCGGAGGGGCCTAGGTACATGTGATTCGCGTCATAATGGTGAGATGTAATGCTTCGCGTGACATGGTTCCTAATTAAACACACGAGTCGCGTTATGTGGAAACTTCTGTTTAGTGATGCTCGTCATGTACGTGCATGTGCTATGTTTGTTCAAACATTAATATTGATTCGCAGGTGTTGGATGGGGAGCTCGAGCTGACGGAAGCTGAAGAACTGGCATTCGGGTCGGGGGAGGCCGGGACAGGGTGTGTAAGCATGTCAACAGGAAAAAGGAAAAAACCGGTGATCACTAGAGGAGGGAAACGGGCCAAGTATTGTAGAGGAGGGGAAACAAATAAGATGGAGATTGGACAGGGCTCTGGTACAGTTGATTACCAGGGAGGGGATGAGGATTACGGGCAGCAGCTGCAGGGGTGGATGGATCATCAAAAAAATACACCCTAGAAAGAGGGCAGCTCAAGTACTCGGACGAGGAGGATGAAAGTTTACAAGGCAAGCACTTTTAATATTTTATTGAAGAAAATGGAGTCTGTTAAGAAGAGAACCAGTGTCAAATATAGGTACTCCGTAGAAAACAAAAGGCTAAAGATTTATCTGGCCCGAAAGAATAGACAAGTAAGTAGTTCGATAGGTACTAAATTTTAATATTCCATTTTCATTAATTTGCCTAATACTTCTTGAATTTCACCACAGATTGAAGAACTCCAAAGGGAGGTGGCTTTGTTGACTTCGAAGCTTCAAGAACAAGCTTTTAAAGGTGACGAAGAAGATGAAGAAGCTGATGTTAACGAAGCACTAGAGAAGGTTTGTGTGCTACCGTTCTGTTCGGTAGAGGAGGAGCCCCAAGTAAAAGGGGTCGATGTATCGGAAACAGTGGACGAGGTTCCTAAAACCATTGTTTATGTCTCAAGAAAACACGGGTTGAAAAAGTTAGAAGAATGAGAGAAAAAAATTGATAGAGAAGAAGTAATTGTAGAGGGTTCTACAAGTAATGACAGTGAAGAAGACAAACACGAGTTGGTAGAAGATGGAGGTGCGACGGTTGAGGAAGATAATGCATCTGGATCTCCTGAAGGACCGATTGATGCTAATGAGACATCGGGGGAGGGGGAGGTAAATACAAAAAGTTTGTATGTTTTGGGAGTTGACAAATGCAGGTTGGTCCCGTCCACGGTTGAGGTACAAATTAATGTCGGTACAGTCCAATCCACGGTTGAGGTAGTAGGAGCGGATGCTGAGGGGGAAATCGGTATTGTACCAAATAAAGAAGAACCAAGTGTTCGTGTGGCTGAAACTGCACAAGAGTTTGAAGACCAAGGTGTGCAGTACGAGCCTAAACCCATCGAAGCAGAAGCAATTGATGTAACCTCAGAAACTGCTAAAGGGTTTGAAGAGCAAGTAGTGCAAAATGCTATTGTGGCAGCAGTAACTGAACAAATACCAATAGATGCACAACCTCTTGAGGTTGCAGCTGAAACGGCACAAGAGTTACAGGTAGATGTTGAGGGGAAGGAGACTGCGGGTGAACATAATCGCGCCGAAGCTGCAGCTGATACAGTTTGTGTCGATGCTGGTCCAAAAGGTATAGAGGGAGATGTGGCAATTCCAAATGTTGTTGAGCAAAAGACTGGGACGGAAATGAATAGAACCGTGCCACATGAATCTCCCACTAGCGTACCAAAGGCCGGGGAGCAAGGACATGAAGATGTAAGTGGATCTTAAGTTATTAAGATTCAACTTCTTATAGCTATGTTAAAGTACATTTATTTTTAATTTGGTCACGCTGTTGTTTTTCAAACTTCGAATTTAAATAGTGGGTTTTAAATGTTGTTTAGTACAATATGGAATGTTTTTAAATTTTCAAGTTCCACGAATGTTATGTTATAGTTATTATGTTATTACTAAGGGAGGAGAATGCTGTAAGATCAAAAACCGTGCTCGAACGAAGCTGTCAAAGTAATTTCTGATCTATACAGAAACCCTATGACATACGTAAAGTGACCCATTGGCAATTGTCTTATACGAGTCGCGTCAGTGCATGCAGAGGCTCGCGTTATGCCTCGCGCGATGTGCGTATTGCAACTGTACGACTTGAGAAATGTATCTAGCGTCATATGGGTCCCGTATGGTACGACTCGCGCATTGTGTGATCATGTGACCTGCATCGCGCGACATTACGAGACGGCCATGTTACCATGGATGAGTACCTCGTGCATCATGGAATCCCATGAAGGCAGATGCCAGTTTCGTGATGCGCGATATGCAGCATCATGTGAATCATGCCGCGCGAGTTATGAGAGATGAATCAGGACTCGAGTCCCCTATATAACGTAACCCACGCCGTTGGTTAAATATTTTCCAGGTATGTCATGTGAGAAAGAGAAAGCTACAGAAAGGAAATGTCCCTAGCATAGCAAGTGTTACTCGAGAACCCAAAACTGAAACCGGGGTGGAAGTGGGAACTGTTGTAAAATCAAAGAACGAGTTGCAAACCAAGTTGGGAGCGCAACGCAAAGCGAAGTTGGAAGTACTATCACAGCCCGAGATAAGGGAACCACTACAACCAGCAGTGGAAGTGGAAGTAGATTGTTTTGATCTTCCAAACCTCGATGATGCATTCGTATTATGTATATAATCATTTTTTGACGAAATTGATAAGGCGGCGGCGATACACTCGAGTGGAGGAAAGTCGGGGGACATTAGTGCGTCGAAAAGTCTATTACAAGATGCACCTACAATGGTATGTTCTGAACTATGATAACAGTACTATACAGATTTGTAAGTTGGGGATGGTTATTTAACCAGGTTTATGTTGTTTTACAGTTAGTAGATAATATAAATCCAAATTGGGATTTACTTACACAGACGCAAGAGGCGGGAAATAGTGAACAAACTTGGGAAAAAGAAACACCTACTACGAAGTTAATAGATGTTAGTCAATACCGCAAGGTCGTTCGAATATAACAAAACGAAGATCAACTTGACTCTGAGGTATGGTATTTGGCAGAACATGAATTTTCATACCGGCTAAGTGTTAGCGTCACAGAACTAATGGCCGTAGCATACGAAGGGAATCTAGATTTCAAGGTAAAGCTTATAAACTTGATAGAACACAAATAATGAACAACTACTCTAGATATAGCTATGATTTTTACGTGCTGTAGATCATCGATGCCTGGATATATAAGCTGCTTCAAGATTCAAACTGGACCGTACCTTTTAAAGGACTCACTGGCGAGTACAATTGTAAACAAAATGCTATTCAAATATCAGGAGTGGCAACGGTTAGTATCTTATTAATAAATACACATTTGAAGTGATGAGAAGTTTGATATTGTTATGGTGTACAATGGTTCTATTACAGACATTACTAGCCAAAAGAGCAGATGTTACAAACGTTATTGACGCAGTTTTTGAGAGCGCGAAAGACACGTTTATCGCATTTGTTCCGGTATGCACCATAAATGAAAACGGTACTAACTACTGGACGTTGTTGGTAATGACTTGGAGAATGGTTCGGCAAAAAACTACAATTCCATGGCCCCTCTTAGCAAATTCACTCCAGACAACACTAGGAAAACGGGCAATGCTATGGTAAGTAGTATGGAACATTATTGTGTGACGATGTATGTTCATTGTTTGCAGGCTCGTTATACATCTCACATCAGTTTGTGTGCGAATCACGTGTAAAAGGATGGATCTCGCGTCCTAGTATCAAATGATTCGCATCATTAAGAGTAGACATTTAAATTCAAAAAACGAAACTAACATTTTTCTTATTTGACAAGCTCAACTATTGTTTGAAGAAGAGATACATACCGCGTGTGAAGAATGGATACAAAGTTAAAGCAGCTATCGAAATCCCACAGCAAGAAAAAGATTTGCTTGACTGTGGAGTGTTCGTCTGTGAGTATGTGAAAGACATTATCCAGCACGGCTTCGTAGGCAAGAAATATAGCAAGTGTATGCCAGCTAGAGCACGCGGAGAAATCTTCAACCACTTCTTGAATGACAAGAACACTAATTTAAGGGCATCCGATTTGTAGCATTGTATTTTCAACATGACTCGCGCCAGATCATAATGTTTTGTAGGACTTTTAACCACACTAACTCGCGTATGAGGTTTAACGTAATTAGCGTATCATGTTTTTCGTAACTCGCGCGAAATGTTAGGCATAGGGCCGGTTGTTTTAAATTCATACGCGTTGTAAGTTGTATGTCATGCGCGATATAACTGTAACGAACCAAAGACTTTAAGGATGTTGACAGAGGCATTACCGAGCAACCCATGACTTTGTGTGTTGTGAATATCGCACAGGGTAAGTCAAGAAAGCATCAACCCGGGCTGTAAATGACTCGCGCGACATGATTGTTTGACTCTAACTAACACGCGGTTTATTTATTATCACCACAACGATAAATGTGACTAGGCGCGATTTAAGAATTCCATCCCGAAAGTAGATGGGTGACATATTATACTCCCGCCAAAAGTAATTTCTTTACTTTAATTCTCCCGTAAAAAACAAAGCTACAAAATATTACCCGCCTACTTACCACCCTAATATTTCTCCCTTATATATACCTCCACAAAACTACATATTGTATACTCTTAAACAATTTAAACACTCCAAATAGGAAGTAGGGATGAGTTGGTGCGTCGATGAAGACCAACACTTGCTCCAAGTGGTGAAGTACGTGAAGAGAACAAGCTCGGATGTAGAGGCAGACGATTTTTGGGATCAAGTTTTATGCAGATGTACTTTGACTATGCAAGATGCAATTGTTAATTGCTCACCGGTTAGATGAAAACAGTGGTTTATTGCAATAAAGCTTTTTTATGGGTTTTGGCCAAAATTGTAACTTTATTCGAAGAAAAAAGTAGTCTTTAGATTGGATGTGAAAGACTATCTTTGTTAATGTTTTAAATGTATGAATTTTTTGGTTAGTGAACTACTACGACTTTATTTGGTAATGTTTATAATTTTTGGATGTAATCTATATCAAACGTATCGCGTCCTATCTACCCATCTCGTGCGTGCTGGAAGGCATGACTAGTGCAGTTGTTTAACATTGTTAAAATCAACTACCTAGCGTCAAAAGAAACAAATACCTCGCGTTACTTGTTCTTCACTATAACTTCACATCTAGCGTCAAAAGACATTGACATATAGTATTATAAGACATATTAATCTAGCGTGAGAAGATAATCACAGCTACCGTCTGGTCACAGCTTGACCTACTTGAAAACGTAGGCCTTAGAAGATGAAAGGTGGTATGACGGTATATAGAGTGTTGACCAATGATACGTTAGTACCTCGCGTCTGAGAAAATGAACGTCTAGAGTGGTTTTTCACTTCAATTTATGATCGAAAAAGATTCTATAACCTCGCATGACACGTACGCGAGACACGATTCCCAGATACGAACTACCAAGCGAAGTCCAAAAATTAAAAATGCGTTAGTGACTCGCGTTATAAAAAGTGAACGTCTAGCGTGGTGTCCGAATTGTATTTAAGATCGAAACGGATTCTCTAACGTCGCTAGACGAGTTCGCGATACATTATTAAACCTTACGCGATTTATTGACATCGAAACAGATTCTAAAACGTCGCGTGACACGTACACGAAATGTAACGGAGCAGTCGCCATAATAATAATATTTCGTTAATGGTAAAATTAAAAAATTTGGAATTAAAAAAGTTAATAATCAGAATTAATAAATGACAATGAAGAGTAGGCTTTGGTTGTCGTGATTCAAATTTAAATTTAAATCGCGTCGTAATTAATGGCTATTGAAAATAAACCCAATGCAATTAGTGAAAAGACAATGGGATGTCTTTTCACTAATTGCATTGGGTTTATTAATGAAGGATGTAACTAGGGTAGATAAAGCACTCATTGCATGTACATTAAATGTTACCTAGGGTACGCGTTCTTCTAGAAATTATTTAAATAGGCGTATCGCGTTTGCTTGCATGGTTATCCATTAGACTTTTCAAATTCTTAAAACTGTTTCTCTTCCATAGCAAACCAGAAGACGACAATGAGCAGTGGTGACTCCTACGGCAATGAAGGGTCGGAAGGTTCTTATTCCGATGAGAGTTCTAGGCGCTCCGAGTTGAACTACAAGCGGGAGACTACTACGGAGTACTCTTCCGACGCGGAGTCGAATCCTTTCACTCCGTCTCTTTCGCCGGCTGACTCTGATTACTCGGAGTACTCCCTCTCATGGCCGGAAGAAGATTCAGACACCGATTGGTATCCTAAAAGATGAAGGATAGTCAAGAACATGAAGACGAACTGGGGCAGGAGGAAGATAACTCCCCGGAAGTTTTCGAAGGACTCATCGGATGATGATTACTGGGGGTACAAAACAGACGAGGAGGAGGACGAGGACGAGGATGAAGAGGATTAAGATGAAGGGACGGACGAGGACGAGGACGAGGACGAGGACGAAGAGGATGACGATGGGGAGGACACATTTGAGGAGGGTAACTCTTCAGATTATTAGAATATGGTTTTGTTGTTTTAAACTGCTGTTGTTTTTTGTTACTGTAATTTGCAAACCCTTTTTCTTTTTGCTGTGTTTTGGTTAGGGTTTAGTATCCGGGCATTGGTAGGCCCTCTGTGATCGAATTGTATTTCACTTCTCTTTCTGCACTACTTTTTTTCTGCACTACTTTTAGAACGTATAAATTATCATTGGAACTCAATCTTTGTTTCTATAGTTTGATGGCGTTTTTTACACCCCCCAATTGAAGAACAAAATAAATTATAGATAATTGTCACGCGTAAGATAATTCATATGATTCGTGCGGGGTGAATGTAAAACAAAGTAGTAAACACTTAAAGTTTAGTGTGCAGTGAATCGCGTAAGATATCAAGCATGAAACAGGATACCTAGCGTGAATCGCGAGGTGAGTTTTAAAAAAAAATAAACACATTGAAGTTTTCACCACAATGAATCGCTTAAGATATGAAACATGATTCGCGCGTGTCGAATGTAAAATGAACAAGTAAACTCATCAAAGTTTAGTCTGCAATGATCGCTTAAGATATCAGACATGAGTCGCGCGGGGCTTATGTGAAACAAACAAGTGAAGACGTAGAAGTTTTCACTACAGTGAATCGCGTAAGATAGTGTGCAGTGAATCGCTTAATATATATGGTGCATGATTCGTGCGAGGTGAGTGTAAAGCAAACAAGCAAGCACATCGAAGTTTAATCTGCATTGAATCGTGTTAACTATCATACATGATTCGCGCGGGACGAATGTAAAATAAACGAGTAAACACATTGAAGTTTAATCTGCGGCGAATGGCGTTAGATATCATACATGATTCGCGCAGGGCGAATGTAAAAAAAAACAAGTAAAGCCTTAAAGTTTAGGCTGCAATGAATCGCTTAAGATATCAGCTATGAGTCGCGCGGGGCTAATGTGAAACAAACAAGTGATAAAGTCGATGTTTTCACTACGGTGAATCGCGTAAGTTACAATACATGATTTGCGCGTGGAGAATGTGAAACAAACAAGCAAACACATTAAAGTATAGTGTGCAGTGAATCGCTTAATATATATAGTGCATGATTCGCGCGAGGTGAGTGTAAAACAAACAAGCAAGCACATCGAAGTTTAATCTGCATTGAATCACGTTAACTAGCATACATGATTCGCGCGGGGCGAATGTAAAACAAACGACTAAACACATTGAAGTTTAATCTGCGGTGAATGACGTTAGATATTATACATGATTCGCGTGGGGCGAATGTAACAAAAAACAAGTAAACACTTAAAGTTTAGTCTGCTGTGAATCGCTTAAGATATCAAACATGATTCGCGCGGGGCTAATGTGAAACAAACAAGTGATGAAGTCGAAGTTTTCACTACGATGAATCGCGTAACTTACAATACATGATGCGTGCGTGGAGAATGTGAAACAAACAAGCAAACACATTAAAGTATAGTGTGTTGTGAATCGCTTAATATATATGGTGCATGATTCGGGCGAGGTGAGTGTAAAACAAACAAGCAAGCACATCGAAGTTTAATCTGCATTGAATCGCGTTAATTATCATACATGATTCGCGCGGGGCGAATGTAAAACAAACGACTAAACACATTGAAGTGTAATCTGCGGCGAATGGCGTTAGATGTCATACATGATTCGCGCGGGGAGAATGTAAAAAAAAGTAAACACTTAAAGTTTAGTCTGCTGTGAATCGCTTAAGATATCGAACATGATTCCCGCGTGGCTATTGTAAAACAAACAAGCAAACAGTCAGAGTTTAATCTGCAGCGTATCGCGCAAAATATAAGACAACCAGGGATGGTGGCTGAAACAACTGAATCATACTGTCATATCACATGTTCTTCGGTTGTGCCCAAATTTAAAGCAACGGCCGCAGCGCAAGTGGGTAGATGATACTTTTCCTCTAGATGGAATCCTCTTCTTCCTTGGCCTTCCAGCTCGCCTTTTTACGTTCGGAGGTAGAACAACAGGTCCTTCGGATTCATTAGATGACGAACTTGCACCATAATCGGTTATGGCATGTATGCTATACGAATAGGTGGATCTATAATTACTTACCATGTAGAATGGTTCTACCAAAGTCATAGGATCTTCGTTCATTGATAATATTGCAGCCAATGAGTGAGCGCATGGAAAACACTCTTGCTGCCATGAACCACATGAACACTTAAAATCAAGTATATTGACAACCATAATTGGGTTAGAATAAACCTCGAATAAACCTGCAGAAGACTTAGATACCACCCAGGTTCGACCAGTTTGAACATTCTCCTTTAACTGTTTTTCATATTCGGGGCATAAAAAACTGTTCCAGGTTAGCCCTTCTGAATAACGTTTGGAGATCTGAGTCATTAGCATAACTCTAATCTTGTCTATCATTTCAAAAATGGGTAAATTGCAAAACTTTTTAATCTAACTGTTAAAGGATTCGGCCGCAGATGATGTCATCGCTCCATAACGTTTGCCAATGACGAATGGTTGAGCGTACTTATCGGGAGGAAAATTATCAATGAAAGCCTTAACATTTTTACTAGCTCTTTTTAAAAACTTGGAAAGTCTCTCATTAAAAAGTTCAACAGTTGGAGCGTAAGCACAAATTTTGAATCGCTTCAACATTTTCTTCTTATACTCGCGATTGGTGTTTTTAAGAGCTGATTTCAAATTATTAACCAAATGATATATACAGTAAGCATGAAAGCAGCTTGGGAAAACAACGGAAACAACATTGATAATACCAGAATGTCTGTCGGAGATAAAAGTGATTTGACGGTTCAACAAATGGGGTTTAAGACATTCCATGAACCACATCCAGTTGTCCGAATCTTCGCCACCAAAAATACCAAAAGCAACTGGAAAAATTCGTGCAGTAAGAAAATAGGGTTGGTAAGTGTTTAATACATCGATATATGTAGAGGTACATGCGCGATTCATTTGATGCAGTTACCACCTCGCGTGGTGTGTGTTCACTATGTCGTGCGAGGATGATATAATAGCAATCGTATATAGCGTTATACGCAATAACTAACTCGCGCTACATTTAATTTATATCTATTGTGACATTAAATCACATCACGCGCGATGTAATGGAGACTAAATGGGGTATCTAGCATCGCAACTAAACAATATATCGCGCTACATTAAATAGACTAACTAACCAGGTGTATAAGCACTATCTCGACTAATGGGTTCTTCAAATCGGAAGAACGCGCGAAACATTCTATATCTAAATAGTATAGGTATACACAATGTCGCGTTAGGTTGAATATAATAGCAACAATATACATTTACACTAAGTCGCGCTAGAGTAAGTCATATCTCGCGTAATATGAATAGACTACCTACCTAGGTGCCTAAACACTATATCCACTCCTGGGTTCTTAAAATATACCTACGCGCAAAACAGGCTATATCTGAATATTATAGATGTACATATAGAAGAAAGTACAAAACACACCGTTATTGCCGTCCTTGGCCACTGCAGACAGCAAGACACCACCATGCTTGTTATTTAAATGGGTTCCGTCCACGTACAACAATGGTCGACATGAGTGAAAGCCTTGAATGCATGATCCGAAAGACAGAAAACACCTTCTGAAGACATTTCCTAAGCCAACCTCCAAATGACAATCCGTAGTAATATCTCTACTTTTTAATCTTCTAAAGTATGAATTCAGCGACCCAAACGAAGTATTAGTGTCTCCAAAAACTTCCCTCCTAGCCTTCTCTAACGCATTCCACGATATACGGTATGAAATATCTAAACCATAGTCTTGTTTGACAGAAGACTGAATAGTTTTTGCCGTTAAAGAATGGCTTATCCTAAATGATTCGTGTATTTCATCCGCAATTAAATCGGACGTGAGATGCCTACTTTTTTTCTTGGAAAAAACCGGGCTACATGAATGGGTGTTGGCAAAGCGCTTGATCATCATGAAACCAGTGCTAGAATCTATAGATGCATACATTCGCCATTTGCAACCTGGCTTTTTGTTGACACAGTAAGCAGTGATCTTAGTGGATGTATTATGCATATACTTGAAAGCAAAACCTAGCTCTAAAGCATAACGGCATAACGATAACCTTAAACCGGAGGCACCATCGGCGAATGTCTGACCAACTCCTGTGATAGCATCCACCCAACCAGTATTAGCAAGATGTCTTTTTTTTATGCTGCGAACCGATTAAACCATTACTACTCTCCCCGCTTAGTAAATGATCATTATAGGGTTCTACAAAGCTTGTAGTAGGCTGTTTACCAATGTCATGCACATCTGTTTTAACTACTGGCTATTCTATGAAGAAGCTAACGCTTTTCAGATGCTCCACATCGAGATAAACAGTCAAACCAATGAAATCAGTCTCGTTAGTAAACAAGCAATAATTTTCACCGCCACAGGAGTAGGAAATAGTGTAGCAACCCCTAACCAAATCATCCCATCTACCTTCAATATATTTCTCGACAGATTCAAAGTTTTCAAACAAGCTAAAAGGAACGATTGAGGTCTGCTTCAAATATTTAAAAATACAAACTCTTTGCTTAGACATCTAGGAGGCTGCAAATGAAAAGCCTAATTACGCTAGGCGAAGGGGTTGCCCTGAATCGCGTAAGACAGGCTGGGCTCGGGATGTTTGTTAATACGGCAACTCGCATTACGGTGTATAGTGTCTCGCGCTAGACAAAGAGATTGGATTCGCGTTAGCTACCAAGGAATGTTATAAGACGCTATTTACGTACGCGATATAGTGAAACTTGCCTTAACTATAACTCGCGCAAGAAGAATTAAGATTTGCTCCAACTCGCGTCAACGTCGTTTAGGCCTCGCGTAAGCTGCCCCAAGTGCAGAAAGCAATCGCGTTACAAGTCCAATCTATTAATGATAAAAAATATCAGACGCGATACACATGGTTATTGCCACAGATAAATCGCGAAATATAGTTACAGAGGTAACTCGCGCGAAATCGCCTTACATCTACAAATGAACAGTGTCGTCTTCCACAAATTTCAAAATAAAACGGGTGAGTTCAAAACACCATTAAAGAAGCTAAAAAAGCTTCAAACAACACACTGTCGACTGTAAAGCTTCAATCTAAGAATTTTTAAACAAGGTCTAAGGGAATATACGAATGTAAACTAGAAACTTTTGATAATGAAAATAACAAACGAACCAAAAAAATAACAGTTGAAAAAAAAAAGAAAACTTCTATTGGTGAAATGCATAAAAAAAGATGATACAGACTTACCTCTAATCAGTTTAAACAACGATATAGATTGAAAATGGTGTCTTTTGATAAAATGTAGGTTCATTTCTACTTTTCATAATATCAGAGTAGGTTGTACTATTGAAAATTCAAATTTTGAATTGTGGTTCGAAACTAATCTGACACATTTGAGGGTATTTGAGGAAGGGAAATATTAGCTGGGTATTAGAAAGGAATTACTTTGGTGAGATGGGTATTTAGTAGGCATAGAAAATAGTTGGGGTACTAGATGACAATAAGTTTGGTGAGAAGGTATTAAGTATCCAACATCACATGATGACTTAAAGAAATTCAAGCAATTAAAGAGATCATTTAAAATGCATGACTTTATATGGTACATAGGTGTTATAATGTTATTTAGACCATTAGCGATAATATTTTTTTTTGCATCTTTAATAACATTCACTAAAGTAAAAACAATAAATTCCTTATAATCCAAGAAATAAAGATAAAACATATAAAACAAACTCTTTTAATTCAGTTGTGATTACATTTAAGTAGAAATATTTATCTTTCTCTTTCCCATATATTTATTCTTCGATTTTAAATACCCAAAGTATTTCATGAACACAACATTCATGTGGTGGTTCTTATTTTAGAGGATATTCAGATTCACGGGAATGATTTTTTTATTATTATAGTAGAGCTCTTGATTTCAATTTAGAATTGAATTCAAATAAGATTTTAGTATTTTAGATTATATTATTATCCTATGTATACACTTAAATTATAAATAATGCAATGGTTTAGTTTTTACTACTCTAGATTGAATAAATAACCAATTGAATTTTTTGTTTTTGTTAGAATTCAACGATCTCAATTTAGTTCGAACAACTAACTAGTAGATACATGTTGATTATATATCGGTGTTTTATTCATGTTGTACACCACAAGAGGTCAGAGTCAACCAAGGTGGCATTTAATAATTTGATTTATTTGAGACCATTAAGAAAAATAAGACGTGGTACAACTCTTTGGTTGGTTATTAGTAATCATATAGTTGCGTGAGTACTTATTCAGATGAATACAAATCAATAAACCTAACTGATCCAAGTCGGAAATTTTAAGAAAATCCTAAACGGGAATATCTCATTATGTGTAAATTAGGTTATTCGGGTGTGTTGTGGTAAAAAATAATTAAAATTATAATCAATCAGAAAATTAGACGTACACATAATAATAATAAGACTATTTACAAAGTATTATTTTAGTCTTATCGTATTATGAATGATGATAATCTACAAATAACCATCCAATACTAAAATATTTAACAATAACAAATTAAGGTTTTTATAAAGTACATATAACAACCTAGTGTTAAATTAGTATTTGCAGATAACCACCTCATAGTCTGAAAGACCTGTCACCATTTTTCTCTCTTCGTTCTTTTTAAAATATCATATCTTTCAAACCATAACTATAACAAAATATAGAAAAATATCGGGTGTTTTACTATTGATTATTTTTTCCTCAATCAAATCTAATTCAACTCTTATAGTTGTATTACTATCTTCTTGAGTGGCGGTTCAGAGGTTAGGACCATAAGCCTATAATACTTCTCGTAAATAATTTGGCCACAAGCTTGCTGCCTCTTCTGAATTCTTCTTTAGACCCATTAAAATGACCCTATTAACAACCTTTACATACCCATTGGGTTGATGGTGAGCAGATGAAGAAACATAATGTCGAATTTATCTGTAATTATAGAAAATCTATATGTCTCTATTTTCAAATAGAGGGTCATTATCTATGATAATCCTTCATAGGGATCCTCAATTTGCAACATATGTTCGAACTAATTTTTTATTACTACTTTGAATGTGGTACCGAATCGAGGCGCGGCTTCCATCCACTTCGAAAAATAATCACCAAATAATATAATAGTTCGTCAACCTCCAGACGTTATTGGTAAGAGTCCTATTAAATTGGGCCCCTATTTATCAAAAGGTATTGCTTCAGATATAGATTCTAGTAGAACGATACATGTATTACGTTGGGAAATATTTGGCATGTATCATTTAACTAAATATTTAGCATTTTCTATGTTAGAAGTCCAAAATTTTCCAAACCGTACTCCAGACGTGCACTTCTCCATATTTAGATTTAAGTTAATAACTTCCAAGTTAGAGAAAGTTTATTTGAAATCAGACAAGTAATCCTCATACTTTAAACTCTTTACTAGCATATCATCAATGTACACCTCAATATTTCTTCTAATCTGACTGGCAAAAGCTTTACTCACTAAACACTAGTAAGTAGCCCTAAGATTCTGCACCTCAAGCACATAAACTTATAACAGTACAGACTCGTGTAATTTATAAACGTAGTATAGGTTTGATCCTTCAGATCCATCTGTATCTGATTGTACCTAGCGAACACATCCACAAATGATAGTATTTATTTTCTAGAATTAGAATCTATTAACTGGTCTATCCGAGCGTTTAAGAACGGATCCTTCAGGTATGATTTGTTTAGGTCTGTAAAATCAATACACATACGATATTTTCCATTAATTGTTTTTCACAAGCACTGGATTAGAAGTCCATAACGGGTATTGAAATTGCCGAATATGTCCAACTTTTTTCAATCGATATACATCTTTAACAATGGTTTCAGATTTTTCTGTATAAAATATCTTTCGTTTCTTTACGACAGGGCGTAAGCCAGGTCGTATAGCTAGCTTGTGACAAATGATGTTGTCAGGTACACCCGCTACATCCTTGATACACCAAGAAAACATATGTAAATTCTAGGATAAGAATGATAATAATTTTCTATTACTTCAAACGGAAATTTGGCTTCAATCCTAAAACATTTTCTTTCCGAAAAACTGTGTAACTCAATATCTTCGTCTAGAATTACATCACTAGGAGTCTCTCTTGGATCATCTATTTTGCTTGAATCCAAAGAGGACTTTAATAGTTTTTATGCCTTCTGGGTTTCCATATTCTCTAATGCTTTTGGGATGAAAGTAGTGACATAACATTCTCTAGGCATTTTTTGGCTACTTCGAACGACCCCCATATGGCTCCTAACTGCATATTTCAAGAATTGGTGAACAATTGATACAACAACATGTATACTTGATAACTACGATCTACCAAAGATAGAATTATGAAGAATTGGACTATCAACCACCACAAAACGTACCCTGACTATCTTCTTAGATGGTTATTTCCGGAGGATGGTTTTGCCTTCGAAATCTGCAACCATATCAGTAAATTCATCATCAATCCTACTATAGTTCTATTAGACCGGAGAATAACAAAGGGGTCTTTCATTTTCTTATAAGTAGATAAAAACAGAATATTAGCTGAAGTGCTCGTGTCAATCAATATCATTGAGATTTCTATTTCTCCAACTACAACCCCGATCACCATAACATCCTCTTATAGCCCAACGACATCTCTGAAATCATCCTCATTGAATACAATAAACGGTACCCGAATCTGATATACATGGGTAGATATCTTCACTTCTAACTAGGTGGTCAAGCTTAATGAGGCAATAAATCGTCGGGCTCGAGATTAGAAATATTAATTATTAAGTAAAATAAATGAATTTATTCTATTCTTATATTTATTATTGCGTAACAATAGTTGGAGGAAAATATCCCCAAGTATTGAAAACTAAGGGACCAAGTTGTAAAAGTAAATTAGAAACATAAAAGACCACAAAAGAAAAAGGATGGAGAACACCTCAGCCACTATATAAGGGAACCCCCCCTTTTTCCGGGTTGGTCGACATTAATAAATACTTTCTCTTTCTACTTTCTCCCTCTACACTTTATTATCTAGTCACATCAAGCCCTATATCCAAGATACCCACCTTAGTCATTTTTTATCTTATCATTGGCGCCGTCTGTTGGAAAGAGTGATACCTGAAAGTCACATTTTCCTTAAAATCACGACTAAATGAAGCGTGAACGACGAAATGACTGAGGACAGGATCGGGATAGGTCCAGCCCGAGCTGGATCATTGTATGAAGGCGAAATATTTCCTAACCATGAACACTACGGTCGGGATCGGGACAAGTGATCAACTCTAATCATGTCAAGGAGACAACTGATGGAAGAAATTGCGAAGCTGAATGCCGAAAAGGAAAAGACGTTGAACGAAAAATTGATCCAAAAGGGAAAAGAGAGGGAGCAGGTGATTGACACCGATATAGAGGACTATTCGGATGAGGATCGAAGCAAGAACCATCCCCATGGGAGAGGACATTGGGAGTTAAAACTAGTACAAAAAGTGGAAAGAAGGGGCAAGCATCCTTCAAAACAGGATCGTGACGATTCCACCGATTTCACTACCGGCGACTCCTACGGGAGAGAATCCCGACGCAGAGTAAGACAAAACAAGCTGACCAGAAAGAGAAAATCCAGACGCAATAGATCAAAGTTATTCAACTCACCAACGCACAAGAGGGATAACACTGAAAAAGAACGTCGAACTCTCATGAAAATAAGAAAATGGTGACAGCGAGCAATGAAGAACTGGTGGTCCTACGACAAGGGAAATGGCAACCGTCGGGAAGACAAACTCATGGGTACAGGATAAGCAACCAGTTCGCCAGCCCAAATAATGAAGGTTTGTACGGGATCCCCACTGAAGGCCTTGGAGGTGGCATTTATGGTTTTGGTCTCAATTGGAGAGCATCTCAATTATCGGATGAAATACTGTCTGGACATCTCCCAAAAAGATTCGACATATCTAAGCTGGAAAAGTACGATTGTAAAAAGGATCCAAATAATCATTCGGAGGCTTTCAAAAACTTTATACTGATTTCGTCAACGATGACAAAATCATGTGCCGAGCTTTCTCAATGACTTTCAAAAATCGGACCTCGAAGTGGTACAACAGATTGCCGAAACGCTGCATAAAAAACTTTGGGATGTTCTGGGTTATGTTTCATCAGCAGTTCGTTGGAAGCAAGAGCTTTCGGGAAAACGGAGATACCATGGTCAACTGTAGACAGAAGGTAGGTGAAAGCCTCATGGATTATACCAGGTGTTTCATTTATGCTAAAACAGACCTCGGCCACTGTGAAGAAAATGTGGCATTAACAGGGTACCAGTTAGGATTGCTTTCGGGACCAATGAAACAAGCTGTAACAAAGAAATAGGCATTTACCTTTTCTGCTCTTTTGGCCTAAGTGGAAAAGCAAATATTGATTGAGGAGACAGAGTCATCTGAATTGTCCGCTCAAGTCCTGCACAACGCATAGGCCGCGATCGTCACTAAACCGCATACCCATTCAAGTTATATCCCGTAACTACAACCAATTAACACACTTCCCACAGGGCTCAGCCTAATCCGGTTAAAACCCAAACATCTCAAGTACATTGATATGGAAATGGGTTTTTAAGAATTAATTTGTAAACAATGTAAATTCAAGGACGTGATTGTGATTAGTGTAAGTTTTATCTTTAATTTGTGAATGATGTAAGTTTAAGAAAGCTATTGCAACTTTGTATATTTTGGAAGGACTAAATAGCAGTTAGTCCATTTTTGTAACAGATTCAGTTTGAAACTAAGTCTTGGCTCCTCTATATAAAGGACCAGACTGTTTTAATAAAGGGGATGAAAACTTTTCACTTGAAACTCATTTGTACTTGTGTTTTATCTCTCTAAAAACTCTTAAGCACTTTCTCTCTAACAATTTACCTTAGCAAATCAAAACCTTATCAAATTGGCAACTCCACCGGGTACTGGGCAAGAAAAATCAGTAGCTTATTATGTTCGAAAGTGGTACTATTCGGTGATATTCTTTGACTAAAATTCATAAGATGAATCCTGAAAATAATAATCCTACGCTTCAATCAACATTAGAAACAGTGAGAGATGATTTGCAAAAGAATGAGACTGACGAGAATAGAACTGATGGATCGTCTCTGGTCCAAGTTCGATCTGATGTTGAGGCGAGAATAAATCAACTTCTTGATAAAATCAATGCGTTAAATGAAAAATTTGAGCGAAGGGAGCAATGAATACTCTCTGCTAGAATTAGATCTGAGGCTATGCAAGAATTGGAGAAAACCGATGTGGAAGGTCAGTCATATTGATCTTTTGATGACATACATGCTAAGTCCGAACATAAAAAAGCACGCTTTTTGTCTCCTAAAGAGAGATATTTGTCTCGAAAGGATAGAACAGATATACAAAAATTGATAACCTCTAATGATAAAGAAGTAGAAATCTCAGCTTCAGGATTTAAAAGGCGTAGAGGTTCTTCGAAAGGAGAATCAGAAAGAGATTATTCGAGGAGGTATAAAACGGAGAGCAATTCTAAGAATGCTCCTCCTCAATCAACTTGGCATGAAGGAAATCCCTTCGAATCAATATGCTGAAACCGACAGGAATTTGTATGTTACAATGGGGACCTATGATCAATTTGTTCAAGGTGTTGATTGGAGGAACTCTCCATTAACAGATGAAATTCGCTCTATGACGCCTCCGAAACGTTTTGATATTTTGAAGGTTGAAAAGTTAGATGGGATGCAAGATCTTGATGATCACATCGAACAGTTCAAAAATTATATCATAAATTTCGAGGATGACGACCGACTTGTGTGTCGTCCTTTTTCTTAAACTTTTAAAGGGACGACTCTCAAATGGTATAACAGGATTCCTCGAGGGGGTCCATTTCAAATTTCAGGGATTTTTATGCTTGTTTCCGAAGGCAGTTTGTTGGAAACAAGGAAATAAGAGTTAATGGTGATACAATTATCCAGTGCAAGCAGATACCATGAGAGAAATTGAAAGATTATACTAAGAGATTTGTATTAACGAAAGCAAGTTTGGATAACTGTGAAGAAAATGTGGTGATGGCCGCTTTTGGCCAGGGTTTGTTGCTAGGGGATCTGGCTAATCACACGACAAAGAGAAGAGCTTTGACTTTTGGAGCGTTAATGGCTCAAGTCAAGGATAAAATTAAGGTTGAAGAGTCTAGCAGAGTCCGAGGTGCATCAGTTAATACTTCGAAGAATTCGGGACAGGCAGCCAATAATTAGGGGCAGCCCTCAAATGAAAATAATAATGTTAATCGGAATAATCAGCAGTCGAGGCAAAAGAACAGTAACTTACCTCCTCAGAGTTGTGGATATTCGAACCACACTCCATCCAACAATTACAACAGGCCTAGGCCGAATACTTGGGTTAGGCCGGAGTACTATGTTGATTTGAAAGAGAGTGTTTCTGTTATTTGGGATAAAATAAGAATTCTGTGAACTTTAGGAAACCAACTCCTATCATCAGACCGAGGAAAGAAAGGAATAATATATATTCTAGGTATCATGATGATATTGGGCATGATACAAATAATTGTATTGCTTTGAAAAAATAAATCCAATATTTGATTGAGAATGGGAAGCTCTTGACTTTTGTGAAGTCACATGGAAGTGCATCAAAGAATAATGGTGCATCAACTTCGAAGGTTGCAGAGCCAGCTGGGAATTTGATGATTATGGATTCACAGGTTGAGTTATTAGATGCTTCTAATGAATATGTTGAAAAGGATCCGAACAGGTTGCTTCGGATGGCAGTCGAGAAGCCTATTAAGGTTTTTTCTATAGAAAAGGGACATGTTCGGGGATTGTGCAAGTTTTTCGAATCGTTAGCAATTTTTGGGGGTGATTCAATGACTGAAAATTCAGACAGCTCAACGAAAAGGCATGTTGTCAACTTGACAACTCAAATTGAAAGGAGGATGTCAGCGTATCTGTATGGAAAGAAAGACATTCCCTTCATTTTGTTTGATGAAGATGATTTGAAACGGACTGCAGGACCACGTGGAGATGAGGTGGCTGACGTCGAAATTCGACGTGTGTTGATTGACACTAACAATTCTGCAAATGTTCCACCTATGATAGGATGACAAACCCTCCTCGGATTACCCAATCAGATCGTACAATTATTGGATTTACGGGTGTAACAGCTCCTGTTGTTGGGGAATTTGAGGGAGAAGTTAGTTTGGGGGAAAGGACCATTCAAGAAGAAGGTTCAAGTACTTTTTGTGGTGGTGGACTGTCCCACAAGTTATAATGCTATTTTTTGAAGATCATGGTTTTTAAGAATGTATGGAGTGGTGTCAACAGTCCATCAATATTTTAATACGTGGTTGGAGATAGAGTTGGAGGCCTTCGGGACGATCAAAATGTTGCCAGAGAATGCTATGCCACTGCGCTTCGGGTCCGAGGATCCAGTAGTGGGGATTTAATGCAAGAATAGCAGTTAGAAGGGGTTCCCTCGGAGTTAGAAAAAAGGGTTGACGATCCGAAGGAAACTCTGGGGTCTTTAACAGTGAGTGAAGAAATAGAGGAGTTTACCTTTTCAGAAGGAAAAGTGGTTCGGATTGGAACTTTATTGACCCTTAATCTACGTCAACAAGTGCTTAATTTTTTGTCTCAGAATTCAGATGTCTTCACTTGGAAGACGAAAGATGTAACAAGAGTACCTATCAAAGTAATCCGACATAGCTTGGCCATAGATCCGAAGGTTAAGCTAGTGATTAAAAAAAGAAGAGCATTTTCATCAGAAAAAGCGGAAGCAATTGTTACAGAAGTAGATCGGTTGTCTAAGGTCGGACACATAAGGGAATCTCAATATCCTTTGTGGACTGTAAATCCGGTAGTGGTTAAAAAGAAGAATGGGAAATGGAGGATGTATGTTGGCTTTACAGATTTAAATAGAGCTTGCTCTAAAGATCCATTTCCAGTTCCTTGAAATGACCATTTGATTGATTCCACTTCAGGCAATAAAAGTTTGACGTTTATGGATGCTTTCGCAGGGTATAATCAGATCCAGATGGATCCAAAGGATCAAGAGTGTACGAATTTTATAACTGATAGAGGCCTCCATTGTTATAGGGTGATGCCCTTTGGATTGAAGAATGTTGGGGCCACTTATAAGAGATTAATGAACAAATCTTTTGCTACACAGATCAGAAGAAATATGGAGGTATATATAGACGATATGGTAGTGAAAAGTTCAAGGGATGAATTGCATCTTGATGATCTAGAAGAAGTTTTTTTTAATCTAAGAGCTATCAGGTTGAAGCTAAATCCGGAAAAATGTACCTTCCGAGTTCGATCGAGGAAGTTCTTGGGTTTTATTATTAGTGAAAAAAGAATAGAAGCCGACCCAGAACAAGTAAAGGCTTTGATAACGATGAATTCACCTCGATCAGTTAAAGAAGTGCAAATATTAACAGGAAGGTTAACAGCACCTAATCGATTTATTTCACGATTTTTTTATAAATGCTTTCCTTTCTATCAAGTGTTGCGAGGACCTAACAGGTTCGAATGGACGTCGGAATGCGAAGCAGTGTTCACAAGCATTATAAATTTGTTGTCATCACCAGAAATATTAACAAAGCCTCGAAATGAGGAGAAATTATTCTTGTATATCGTCGTATTATATTTTGCACTCAGCGCAGTGTCAATCAGTGAAGCTTCAGGAATTCTCAAGCCGGTGTATTACGTTAGTAAAAGTCTGGTAGCAGCAGAAAAAAGGTATATGAAGTTGGAAAAGCTGGCTTTAGCATTGATGATTGATGCTAAGAAGATGCGTCCATATTTTCAAGCTCATACTATAGAAATCTGAACTTTATTCCCTTTAAAAAATGTATTGCAACGACCTGATATTTCGGGGAGGATGACCAAATGGTCAGTGGAGTTGGGAGACTATGATATTTTATTTACACCTCGAACAACAATCAAGGCACATGCATTGGATGATTTTTTTTGTTGAGTTCCACTCAAGTAGATCGGATGAGGAAGAAAGAATAAAAGTTTTGCGTACCGATTCGAGGTGGGTTGTTTGAGCAGATGGAGGGTCCAGTATTTCAGGATGTAGTGCTGGAGTTCAATTGATAGCTCTGACGGGGGAAACAATGGTTCAATCAATTAAATTTGGTTTTCATGCTTCGAACAATTAAGCTGAGTACGAAGCTGCTTTGGCAGGTTTGAGATTGGAAAAATTTTGTAGGGCGACTTCAGGACTTTTGCAAACGAATTCTCAGGTACTGGCGAATCAAGTATCTGGATTTTCTGAAGCAAAGAAGGATCGTTTGATTTTATATCTTCAGAAGCTTCGGAATTTAAGTATTCCGTTTGACAATGTGGTTGTGGAATATATCGGGCGAGGAAGTAAGATGGTGGCTGATTCTTTAGCAAATGTTTCTTACAAGGAAGAATATCCTAGGATTTTGCTACAAGAGAATCCTTCAATTGTTGCTCAACCTGGCCAATGTGAAATTATATAGGAATTTTTTGCCACTGATGAAAGCCGACGCGATTGGCGATCGGATATTCTAAATTTTTTGACCCAAGGATTACTGCCATATGATTCTCAATTAGCTAAAACGTTAAGGGGTAATGCCTTCGAATATATAGTTATGGATGGAATTTTATATAAAAAGGCATTACGCAGACCATTGCTACGATGCTTAGGCAAGCAAGAATCACAAGAAGTATTATCAGAGTTTCATGATGGAGAAGGGTCAGGTCATTGTGTGTTTAAAGCTTTATCTCGTAGAGTTTTACTTGCAAGGTTTTACTGGCCTACAATCATGAACGATGCTAAAAATTTAGTCCGAGGTTGTGATACTTGTCAAAGATTTGCTAATGCTATTCATAGACCAGCAGTGCCGCTTATGTCTATATCTGAGGCGATACCATTTGATAGGTGGGGAATTGATTTGGTGGGACCTTTGTCAATGGCCTCTAGGGGGAAAGCAAATGATAATTCTACCGGTGGATTATTGTACGAAGTGGGCAGAAGCAGAACCGCTATCAGGCACAAAAGCAAAGGATGTGATCAAATTCATTGTGAATAATATCTGTTATCGTTTTGGGGTTCCTCGGAGAATTACAACAGATAATGGCCCTCAATTTAACAATAGGGAAATGGCTGCATTATGTACTTTTAAAGGGATTCAACAATGTTTTTTGATGCCCTTTCATCCTCAAGTTAATGGACATGTGGAAGTGAAAAATAAAACAATCTTAGATGGCTTGAAGAAGAATCTATCGGGGGCAGCAGGAATGGCCAAATTATTTGCAGGAAGTGCTTTGGGCTTATCGAACAACTCCAAGAGAGGCTACAAAAGAGACTCGTTTTGCTTTGGCATATGGTATGGATGCGGTTAGCCCTATTGAATCTACGATGTCATCTTTTAGAATATCTTAATATTCTGAAAGATTTAATGATGAAATTTGAAGAGCAAATGTGGATCTGATTGAGGAAAAAAAGGTTCGAGCTTATTTGAATACCATACATTATCAAAGTCTCATGAGAATTAGATATGATTCGAAGCAAAAAAGAATATAATTTAAAGAAGACGATAAAGTGTTGCGAAAAGTTTTTCTATACACAAAGGATAAAAGCTTCGTCAAAATGGCTTTGAACTGCGAAGGGCGTTATACAGTTGTTGAAAGAGTTAAGCCAGGGTCTTATCGTCTTTGTGATTTCAAGGGGAGGATGCTACAGCATCCATGGAATATTTAACATTTGAAGCTTTATTGGGAGTAGACATGTTGACATGTGTTTATACTTTGAAATTTTTGGCACTCTTTCCTACCCTGTTGGCCCATGAAGGTTTTAATGAGGCGTCATGTACTTGTACATATTCCACTTTATCAATAAAGTTTGTTTTTTGGCCAATGGTTATTTTACGTTTATTTGGTTACTATCTTAACAAATCATCAAAGATTGATCACCTTTGAGATTAGTTAAGGGAAGTATATTCCAAAGTGTTTATAACACTTTTCGAAGAAATAACCATATTTTACAACAATTTTACATTTGGAATTTCGAAGTGAATGTTTTCAAATTCATTGAGAATTTCGATGAACTAATCAAGCTTAACAATACGTTCATATCTTTTTGAAGAAGAGAATACTTGTTATTTTTTATTTAGATTTTGCATTGATTTCATATTTAGCATCGAATAATATAGGGAACAACGACATAAAAAGGAAGTACACTTTGTCATTCAGATCGATTTGTTACAATACAAAAAGAGGTATTCTAATTAGACAAAGTAAGAGGATTCTTCTTTCTTCGGGAATGTCATTCCAAACATTTGTGAGGTTGATTTTTGGATAGGCGGCATGAAGTTCTCGAAGGAGAAGTATAGTTGTATCTTCTTTTCCGACCTGAATAGCTGTCTGCATATTTTTTGAGAGTTCAGCTTCGGCAGTGGTTACAGCAGTAGCCTTTTCTGCTTCGAATTTCTTCTTCAATTTCTCTATCTTATCGGACAACTCTTTATTTCACAAAGAGTTAGAGAATTTTGAATTGTGGTAGACTTAGACCTTTCAATGTTCAATTCAGCGACATGCTCGGTTTTGAGTTTCTTTATTTTGTCTTCATGAGACTTTGTCAGCAGTTCTGTGTCGACTATATGCTTGATTCAAAGGTGATCCTTTATACAAAGAGCACCTTTATCAACTCGGATCTAGCTATCTCATAGGCGTAAAACTGCTCGGATACTTTATTGTGCAAAGTCTCTCTGAATTTCTTTTCAAACTTATAAGCTTCCTTATAGTAAACCATATCCTTGGCCAGCTGTTTGAGATGGTCTTGAGAGGTTTTAATCTGAGAGGCAAGAGTTTTTACAGCAGTATCAAGACCAGAAAATGTTTGAAGAGCGATAGTTATTGCAGGTTTTGGAGGAGGGCTGCGATATTCCGAGGTACTACGCTTATCGATCATATCCAGAGATGTAATAGGTTCGAAGGAAGGAGTTGATTTTGGAATATCTTTCTGTGGAGTAGGCCTCGCAAAATCCAGCATGTGATTCTGAATGACTTGAAGGGTAGGGTCCTCTTCGCCAGCAAGTGCTTCTGTGTTTTCAAATCGATGAACATATTTGGGTCGAAGCTTGTAGGACGATGGTAAACAGTCGGAGAAAACTCATCGATGACAATCACAGGATTGTCTTGCGTGGAATGATCTTTGGTTGGAGGATTCGGTGGGAGTTTTGTTGTTGGTTTTCAGGAGCATCGTCTTCATGCTCATCAATCAATTTGTACGAAGTGATTTTTCTTTGTTTCTTCTTTTTTCCAAAGGAATCATAAGATTTTTTCTTCTTTTTTGATGAGTTTTCTTGATTTTCTCCTTCTTCGATGGGTGAAAGAGGATGTTCAGCAACTTTGCGTTTTCAACTCTTCGGTTTTGAGGGTGTGGAAGGGTTAGCACCAGATGTGCTAACTGCCTTTTTGCCTTTCTTCTCTTTGGTGATGTTTTCCTTTTTATTTTTAGGCAGATGGCTGTCTGATCTGTTCCGGATTGGGAGGAAGACTTTACACTCGTCTTGCGGAATTCGTTAGGATACGAGCTTCAGATCTGGGTCAGAAGATAAATCTTTGGGAGGAAGCCCACCTTCTGTGATCGGAAACATGTGGCATTGGAGGAATTTAATGGGCTGGAAGGCGATATGGAAGGCGTTCTTCCACTCTTTTTCAACCCAGGCAACCAATTTTTGGAATATCACCTTAGCAGCTTCTCGACGAGTGGAGTAGCGCTTTGAAATTTCTGGTATAAACAAACAAAATAAAATATTAAGTAAAAAAAATAAAACATGTATTAAAAAAAGTAGAAAGGATTTTTTTAGAGAACTTACGATTGCTTCTCCAGACCATAGTTAACTTCGAAGGGTTGTCTTCGGAAATCGGCTTCCCATTCTCCCAAGCTCTAGAGATGAAAACAAATCTTTGTTTCCAAAACTTATCAGCCTCGAAAAGATTGTCGATGATTTTAAGATCATCCATCAATGTAAGGTAATAGAATGGAAGCTTCAGACCTTTTGAAAGTTGAGTCAGTGAAATGAAGTCCTTGATGCTAATCGATATTTTGGAGAGGTGAGATGCCATGATCACTGACATTAAGGTGAACCACTGGTTTGGAGTTACTTGGGTAAAGCACAAGTTGAGAACTTCGAAGTACTCCACGATCATCGGATCTAGAGGAAATCGAAGACCCCAGTTGATGATTTCTTGGTAAACTACTAACTCATCATCTTTGCAGTCAAGGGGAGTTTCTCCTTCCTTTGGTAGTCGAAAGGTGATGTTTTCTCCCATTCCCCATTTCTTTTTGAGGAAAGAGGCTTGGCTTTCTTTGTAATATATGTATCGAACCTTTTTCAAGGCGATAATATATTTGCTTTCGAGGTTTCTCAGATTCCTCCCAATCTTTGTTGTTTCTTCCTCGGAAATAGAACATCAGCTTCTTCTTGAGATTCAGCTTCAGCGTCAGATTTGGTAGCCTCTGAATCAGCTTCATTGGTCTTAGAGGTACCTTCTCGAGGATCTTGAAAAGTGGGAATGTTTGCTTCTGATAGAGGAATTGCAGTTCGAATTGCTTCTTCTGTCATTTCTCTTTGAGGAGGATCATTGGTAGTGGTTTTCGAAGGAGATGGAGTTCAAACTAATGTTGATTCGCCTCCCATCACGATGAAGGTCTTTTTAGGTTTGGATGAAGAAGGTTTCTTTAAGGAAGGTTATTTTTTTTCAATTTCAGAGGAGAAACTTTGCTCTTAGTTGAAGATGTTCGAGGAGTTTTAGGGCCAGAGATTTTAAATGATGATTTTTCTTCGATATTGGGAGTAGGAGAAATCTTTGGAACTTTGGTAGGATCGAAGTTACCGTAGTAAAATGTCTCAGTTGTAGTTGCAATTGGGCCACAAAAAATTAACCCTGCTCTTTGATACTCTTCGGCTCTTTGTGTTACTATTTAAAGGTTATTTGTTCATGGCTTCAAATATATTAGTAAGATCAGTTCGAATATTGTTTTAAGAGTTTACAATTTTGATATCATATATACGCTTCGAATAATAGTTCAAGCTAACGGCGTTGAATAGTTATTTTTATTATGATAGATTTGTTATTCGAAGATAATGACCTCGAATAGTTTGTTTGTTTTGATTTATGGCAGGTTGATGATTCTAAGATAAGCGATTTTGAAGGCTTTCTAGTTCTCATTCATTTACTGACATGAGAACTAGGGGGCTTCTGATATGGAAATAGGTTTTTAAGAATTAATTTGCAAAAAATATAAATTCAGGGACTTGATTGTAATTAGTGTAAGTTTTGTCTTTAATTTGTGAATAATGTATGTTTAAGGAAACTATTGTAACTTTGTATAATTTGTAAGGACTAAATAGTAATTAGTCCATTTTGTAACAGATTCAGTTTGAGACTAAGTCTTGGCTCATCTATATAAAGGACCAGACTGTTCTAATAAAGGGGTTGAATACTTTTCACTTGAAACTCATTTGTACTTGTGTTTTCTCAGTCTAAAAACTCTTAAGCACTTTCTCTCTCTAGAATTTCTCTCTAACAATTTACCTTAGCAAATCAAACCCTTATGATACATAAGGCAACCAAAACAACGAAGTGGTCACTCGACCCATTTCTAACAAATCGATCTGATCCGCCCATTATGCCGACCTAACCGAATGTGTGTCAACCATTTATGAGAAGGAAAAAAACAGTGGTATCTACCAAAGACCGTTTCCCATACAGATCCCTTGGGAGAGCAGGAATAATTGATATTGTAGATACCACGAAGACGTAGGGCATGACACAAAGGATTGTATCTCTTTGAAAAAGGAAATACATATACTAGTGGAAAATGAAAAGTTACTTTAGTACGTGAAGAAACGAGTGCAACAAGAAGCGGCGTCCAAAGAAATCGTGGCATTACCAAAACTGGACACGACGATGGCTATAACAGTGATTATGGACCTTTTCGATCTATCGATAGAATATCTAGATCCCGACGTCAATCAAAATGTCACCGGGGTCATTGAAGAAGAAATTGCGGAAGGTCGAACAAATAGTCTCTATCAATTTTTCGTGTCTCTAACGATCTTTGAAGGAGACTCAATGGCAGGAATCACCGATTCTTCCCGAAAGCGGCACATCGTGAATCTCGCAACCCAATTAGAATTTCGAACGTCTCCTCATTTGCGCGGGAGTTCTTCTTCCATCCTACATTTTTACGACGACGATATGAGGGATATAGTAGGTCCTCACAAAGATGCGGTCATGATTGGAGCGGCAATCGCAGGAGAGGAGGTTCGTCGTATACTTGTGGACACCGGAAGTTCTGCGAATATAATCTTCTTGTCTACTTTTGCTCAGTTTAAGAAACCACCAGTAATTTCGAGGTCAGATCGGACCATCGTTGGGTTAACAGGTTCAACGGTAGTAGTAATTGGAGAATTTAAATGCATGGTGTAGCTCGGCCGCGGGCCATTTAAAAAAGAGGTCACGATTCTGTTCGTGGTTGTTGACGCGCCTACTTCGCATAACACGATTTTTGGCAGTTCATGGCTATCACAAATGTACGTGGTGACATCCACCATTCATCAATGCCTAAATTATGTGGTCGGTAACAATGTAGGCATTATTAGAAGTATTCAGAAGGTGGCCCGGGAATGCTACCGAGCCGCGCTGGCAGCAAATGGCGACCACGAAATTTTACAAGCGAAAGACTAGCAATTAATAGGGCTTCCTCTCGGATCACTACCGGTGGAAGATCCCTGAGAAGCCCCCGGTTTGTTAGCTACCAATGAGGAATGTGAGAACTACGAGTTTGCAAAAGGGAAACTTTTGAAGCTAGGTACTAATTTATCACCGAACGTTCGGGAGAAATTAACTTCATTATTAAATGAAATGCTACATTTATTTGCTTGGTGCGCGGAATATGTAACTAGAGTTCCAGATGATTTATTTATCCACAATTTAGTATTTAACCGAAACGTCCTCACCAGAAAAAGTAGAGATCATACTATGGGAAGTTGAGATGATGATAGGCGTCTTTCATATCAAAGAATCGAAGTACCCACAATGGACATCAAACCCTGTTTTAGTCAAAAAGAAAAATGGCAAGTGGAGGATGTGTGTGGACTTCACCGATCTCAACAGGGTATGTCCCAAGGATCCGTTCCCGATGTCGAGAATCGATGAGTTGGTTGATTCAACGTCGGGAAATAAGCTACTTTCTTTCATGGATGTGTACGCCATATACAACCAGATCAAATTAAACCCGCTCGACCAAGAAAGCACCACTTTCATAACCAAACGAGGATTGTACTGCTACAAGGTTATGCTCTTCGGGCTGAAAAATGCAGGCGCAACGTATCAAAGACTAGTGAACAAGGCTTTTGATAAACAAATCGCAAGAAACGTGGAAGTTTACATCGACGACATGCTCGTCAAAAGTGAGACAGACGATGATCATTTGGCTAACTTGAAAGAAACCTTTGACAGCTTAAGGGATATAAACCTCAAGCTGAACCCTGGGAAATGGTCCTTCGGCATTCGGTCAAGGAAATTTGTGGGCTTCTTCATCAGCGAAAAAGGGATTGAAGCAGACCCGACCCAATTGCAAGCTTCAACTAGCATGACACCCTCAAGAAACGTCAAAGAAGTACAAATACTAACATGGTGGTTGGCAGCTTTAAATTGATTTATCTCCCGCTCCTCTGACAAGTGTTCCCTTATTTTTCAAGTTTTGAGAAATGCCAAAGCATTCGCATGGACACCAGCCTAGGACGAGGATTTTTTGGGAATCAAGAGTTACTTGTCGTCCCCGAACCTTTTAACAAAGCCTTTGAAGGGAGAAACTTTGTTTTTGTACGTATCGATCTCTGATTATGCAATAAGTGCGGCTTAATTTGAATCAAAAGTTTGTTAGATGCTAAAAAGAGATATCTAAAGGCAAAAAAATGGCTTTGGCTTTGGTTACTGCGGCGCGAAAGATGCGACTGTCCTTTCAGGCTCATTCGATAATCGTTAGAACATTTTTTCCTCTCATATAAGTGTTTCAGCGACCAGACATCTCTTGACGGATGTCCAATTGGTCGGTAGAGTTAGGCGATTTTGATATAAATTTTGAACCTTGAATGGCTATAAAGGGTCAATCTTTGGCTGATTTCCTAGTAGAGTTTCATTCGAACCGACCAGTGAAAATGGAATTGGGTAGTCCGAACCGATGGAAGGTCAAATATCAGCAGATGCAGGGCCGGCATTCAGATCACCACACCTTTGGGAATAACGATGCACCATGCAATTCATTTTGGTGTCACCACATCTAAAAATGATGCTGAGTATGAGGCCGCGCTGGCCGAATTAAGGTTAGTGCAGGTACGTGGTGGGGTTAACGAAACTTGAGCTAATACCAATACACTTATATTGGGGGTCACTCTCTTGTAGATCTTTTAAGGCGTCTCTTTTCATCCTCTGATGCTCAGCGTCCCTTTGAGAAACACCCCGAGGGGTACCATCGGTGTTAACACCAGTCCAAAATCCGACAATAGTCTCGCTCAACTGCACCATTTAGGGTGAAGAAAAGGCACTAGAGTCACCCATTACAAGGAACTTGGGTCGGGTTTTGGTTTTCAAGCGATGTCCGGGAGCAGGAGAACCGGCCAAATCACCAGTAAGAGTTGGTGGTTTAGTTTTTAAGTGACCCAAAGGACCGAGATGACGGCTCTCGGTAGGATCGCTTGAAGAAATAAGAACTGGTTTTAGGGTCTGGACAATAGTTAATTCTTGTGGTAAAGATGTTTATAAGGGCAGTGGTGACGACTGAACCGGAGCTTGAGGAACGAGAACTGATGTATTACGATTTTTGGTAGAATCCCAAATTAATCCCGCAACACGGTATTCCTTAGCCCTATCAATGATGCTGGCGTAGTCTATGAACCCGAACACATGCTTCTTTTTCTGCTTAGGCTTTCGATTTCTCTTTGGGACGTTCTTTCTCATAAATACAACAATTTCTCTCTCTAGAATGAGCAAGGATGACACTTTCTCTCACTAAAATTTCTCTGTGGAAGCAAATGGTGAATGAGGGGAAGGCATATTTATAGGCAGTCTTGTGCCTGAACTTTCTGGTGGTCTAATATCTCTTCTTTTTTATGCTCAATATTATTATGTAAGATTGTTGTTCTGGTTCGGGTGCACATCATTACTATAATTCGGTATTGACATTTCACCTCATAATCTTGGATCCATCTTAAAACCGTTAAAATTATTAGACCTAATATGAAATAATTCTACTTCATGTTCCACATATTTACTCATAAACGATAATGATTTGACCTTTTCACCTACATCTTTCTCATTGTTTAATGAAGCTGACTCATTTAAAGTTCCCTACTTGTGATAAAATCTAATAATTTAGAGCGGTACACTATAACCTGTATTCCTTCACTCCAGTAGCATATCATAAAAATATGCACCTCTTTTCCCTTGGATTAAGTTCAACATCTCTTAAGGCAACGTACACTAGACAACCGAGCAACTTTAACTGTTCGTAATCAGCTGACAGTTCAAACCCAAATCTCAAAAGAAGTCTAATAATCAATAGTTGCTGAAGGCGATCGATTCACCAAGTAACATGTCTTATTGATAACTTTCGACCAAAAATCTTGTCCCACACCAGTATGCAAGAGCATGGTTCATTCTTTATCACAAAAAATGGTTCTTTATATTTGCGACTAGATTATGTTGTGGTGTTCAAGAACATGTGCGATGGTATACTATTTTCTTAGCACCAAAGATTTCTTTCAATTCACGACTACTATATTATAACCCTGTATCTATCCTGAGATGCTTGATCTTTCTCTCGGTCTACTTCTCAAATACCGTCTTCCGTGACAAAGATTGAATAAGTCTCATCTTTGCTTTTTATAAAATAAAACCACCCATCCTTAAACAACCAGCGATAAGACTAATGTAATATATGGCTCCACTCTTCGATGAACTTCTGTTTGGGCCCCAAAAGTCTGAATTAGCGTAATTTATTATCCTTTTTGTTTTTATTACCGCCGAATTGCTAAATTTCACTACAGTTTTTTTAATCAAACACACACTGTTCACAAAATTCGAATGATTCCACTTTATACCTTCTCATTCCAGAAACAACTAATCATCTTTCACTTATGGGACCATGGCGCCAATGCTATAACCGATCCTGATCCTGCACCCTTTAGATATTATTACAACATCATCCAGAATATTACTACCATTGAGAATGTAATGTCCTTTTTAAAAACTGCTTTTTATACACACCATCGAGCCCATTGTCACCATAATTTCACTATCAGCAGCATGATACTTATAACCTTGAGAGTCTTAAGATATATCAAGTTTCTCTGCAATCTAGAAACATAACAACACTTCATGATTCTGACAACATCATCAAACATTCTCATCGTGATGTTACTGATCCCACCAACACGTAACAAATGACTGTTCCCCAAATAAACAATTTCTTGTATTGGGCTGTAGATATAACAGATGTGGTATGTAGCGCAAATAACGAGTACGTAAGAGTTTTCCCACAGTTTGAACTCACAGACATCACATCTTCTGTATAACTACTCTCACTATTATCATAATCATCCACACCGTCTCCAGATTCACAATATTTTCCTTTTGATTTCCCTTCTTACCTTTCATCTTTTAAAATATCTTCTGAAATGACCCTCCTCCCCGTGTTTATAATAATTTTAAATCACGGTTCTTGATTTGGATGACCTCAAATTCTTCTTTTTTGAAAGATTCACTTTGTTGCTAGATATTCCTTTGGTCATCAAAACCTTCCCCTTCGGCCTGATTTTATGGATGTAGTTGTGCGAGCTGCTTTGATTTCAGCGCATCTTTGATATGCGCTAGAGATAGTTCATCCTTATCATACATGATGGTACAAATGAAATTCTCACAGAAAGTTGGTAAAGATATCAAAACAAACAAGGCTTGATTCTCACCATTGATTATGCTATCAATATTCTCCATATCGATAATAATTAACTAAGCATTATGAAGATGTTTAGTTATGGACATGCCTTACTTCAGGATGAGATCATACAAACCTTACTTCAACCGTCTTCTTGCCGGTAATCTCGCGAAGGACGTTTAACTTTACACTCATTGCAATCTAATATATAGTTCTTTCTTAATGATCTTGTTTCTCCTCTTCTTTCCTCTTTGTTAGTAACTTATTTCCAAAACATAACACTCGTAGTACCAAAGAAGACTTCAACTTAATCTACCAGAACGGAAAGTCGGAAAATTGGATCCCTTCTCAAATATTTCGATTTTGTATTCTGTTGATCTAAACCTCAGTTCTAACCTTTAATCACAATAATCTATGCACTGATACCAATTTGTTAAAAATTAAGATGTAATATTTTTACAAATAGCTCATACATTAAACAAAGGGAAATTGCACCTAAGGTACCCACTCAACTATTTTATTGTCATCTAGTACCCAAGGTTTGATCAATTGTCACTTAATACCCAACTCAACTACCTAATTATCACATAGTACCTAACTTTATTTTAATACCCTAACTACCCTCACCATTCATGAACAACCACGTAACCAAAATTTCTCTTTCCTTCTCTTTCCTACTTTTTCTTTTTATTTTATTTTTAAAAGATCCGTATCTTTCGAACCAGAGCTCGAAAAAAATAAATGAAAGTACCATCACTTTTGTTTTTTTAAAAATGAACAAAACTAGATCCATTGATGATATTTTTTGATTTTTTAAAAAATAAAAATTTCACCAGTAACAATTCGCATCATATCATGAGAATTGTTCAGAAAACCCAGAGTTGCAAACAATTCGCATCTTATCATGAGAATCGTTCAGAAATCCTAAGAGTTGCAAGCAATTCACATCTTATCATGAGAATCGTTCAGAAATTGGAAGCAATTCGCATCTTATCATGAGAATCGTTCAGAAATCCTGAGAGTTGCAAGCAATTCGCATCTTATCATGAGAATCGTTCAGAAATTGCAAGCAATTCGCATCTTATCATGAGAATCGTTCAGAAATCCTGAGAGTTGCAAGCAATTCGCATCTTATCATGAGAATCGTTCATAAATTGCAAGCAATTCGCATCTTATCATGAGAATCGTTCGGAAATCCTGAGAGTTGCAAGCAATTCACATCTTATCATGAGAATCGTTCAGAAATCCTGAGAGTTTGCAAGCAATTCGCATCCTGAGAATTGTACCAGGTTTTTTTTTTTTTACCAGCGCGTATATTTGGTCGTGGGTATTTAGTGGTATTTTTCTCTAAAACAAATTAAAAAACATCAAAAGAAAAAAAATACAATACTCAATGTGTTTTGACAATAATATCTACGTCTACGGACACCCCAAAAAAAATTCATTCCATCTATAAATAATTAAATAAACATTATAATAACTTTTGAGATAAATGGACACAGCCAAAATTATGAACACAAAATACAGTACATAGCCAAAGTTATGAACACAAAATACAGTACATTATAATAACTTTTGAGATAAATGGACATAGTTCAATTTTTTATTGGTAGGTCAAGTGAAGAAACCGTAAAAATAAGTCAGTTGTTACCTGGAGTTCTCCTTGAACAATTCATTGAGGCATGTTTTTGCACACACTGAAGTGTTTGGGGGAACTCCGGTTAGCACCTAATAATCAGCGAAACAGAATTCTCTGGTAACTTGAAGACAGGGACGGTCAAAGTAAATTGTCACCTGGAGTTCTTTCAACTACTTCATTGTTAAAAACTTTGTTCGAGTCTAAAGAGAGTAAAGTTGTAACACTCAAGTGTTTGGGGGAACTCCGGTTGGCACCTGATCTTATCACTAGTTTCAACATATAAAGCTCTACTCATTGTCTTCCCCATTTCATGTTCGTTCCAACGTTGGTAGCCATCTATGTGTATTTGCATTACCTTTTCATAACTTGTATAGATACGTTGTGCATATCTATCCTCTGTCTCCAAGATCAGGAAGTACAGAAGCCCATTTCTACGAATTAGCTTGAATATCTTAGATACACATTCTCCAAAATCACATGGTCTGACAAGATTCTATTGAAATCGAAGTAAATGACCAGAGTAAATGACCAAAGCTCTATGTCATATATAAATCGGCAGCCTGCTGCATGTTTTTTACATAACCATTATAAAATTAGGATCGAACAAAATTAAGGAATATTTTTCTCGCTGAGGCTACTCCTTGCAGTAAGGACCCCGAATATGTATTACATCCAATGAGTTCAATTTAAAAGTCCAAATCAAATTGCATGGAGTGTAACACAAATGAATTTTGGCCAAAACTATTTCTTCCCTGATAATTTTTATTTCTTCCATAACTTGAAAATAAATCCATCTTGTTATTTCCTCCATAAAGGAAATAACACATTTGTCCTTCTACCCATTTATTCTATCTCTTTCCTTTTCAAGAGCGCCATTATTCTACCCATTTATTCTATTATCCTACCCTTTAACAAATTTAAAGAAAAAAAACCATACTTATCTCTCTCTTGAGTTTTCTATTTTCTTTTGTTTCCCAGTTTCTTTTCAAACCCCTAATCTCTTCATTTTTCTAATGTCTTTTGTTTTCCAGTTTCTTTTGGCTATGGCTCTTCTTGTTAGGTTAGGATTCTTATTTGGTAGATTTAGGGTTCGATTAAGGTTTATGCTTTTGGTTGGATCTGTTTTCGAGTTTTGTTCGATTTTGTGACGATATGGCTGTTCTTTTATATTATGTTTTTTTTAGCGAAAGCATATGATTTCGAGAGGCCATCTCGGAATCACATGCTTTTTTTTAACTGATTCTGAGTGGCCATCTCGGAATCACATGTTTTGCAGTTTAAAAAAAAAACATGCGATTCCGAGATGGCCTCTCGGAATCACATGCTTTCGCTAATGTCTAAATTTTTTGGCTAGCAATAGTTGCTTCTGAACAAAACAACTGATTCCGAGATACCGTCTCGGAATCAGTTGTTTTTTGTTCAGAACTGCAGAAATCGGGTTTGGCTGAAAAAAAGAAGTTTCGAAATGGTAAAACATAAAAACAAAGATTACAAAACAAAGATTAAATTAACTTGTTCGTTCCGGTTTAGTTTGGGTTTCTTCATTTTCCATGATTCATCTTCAATAAAATTGAAGTTCTTTGTTTTAGGGTTAATTTTAGAAGTAGAATCATATATGTTGGATTAAAGTAGGTTATTTGTGTGTTTTTTCATATAAGACTATCTATTAGATCAATGACATCTAGTGTTAAATTTGAAATAAAAATAAGGGTAATTTGGTAAAAGCAAGTCACTAGTGTTTTTAAAAGTTTGAATGATGGAGGAAATAAAAAATAACATGGAGGAAATAGCTTTGGCCATGAATTTTATGTCTTTCCCGTATCTGTCCTGTTAAAGCGGATTGCTAACAAAACCGAAATTGATTCGTTCGGTTTTTTAAGACAAAAATATTACGGACGATAATATTAAAAGAATTTAAGTTTTTATTTATTTATTCAATTTATCCCACTAATACTTCGTAAGTTGCATTAGAGAAAACTATTAAAATATAACTAAACATTTTTAGAAGTGATTAGACGAGGTTCACCATTTACATAAAAAAGTACACATTATATTTTTTTTAAATTTTTAAAATCATTTTAAGAAAACCAAAAAATGGTAATTTCGGACACAATCCACGTCCTAATAGTATTTTTAGCCAACATTATGGCAGAGATGAAGACAGTCGTTGCTCATAGGATGACGAAGAAGATGATAGTTGCCGCTAGCCGTTAGCAGAAAACATTACCGTCGGCGGAAAACACTATATATCCACCAACAACATGGCATAATGGTTTTTCGGAAATCAGATTTCGGTGATTAATTCGTTTGATTTATAGGCATGAAACAAGTTAGTCAAAGCAAAATATCCGCTATTACGAATTATGGTCAGTATTTCATAACATACCATGAATATAACTATGATTTGATGACCAAGTAGTTTAAAGATCTCGGCAAAACAGATTCTCACTTATGATAGGATGGAGGAAAATATCAAAAGAAAAAAAAAAATCTAAAATAGATCAGATATGCAAAAAAATCGGTATAACTATGATTGTAATGGAAAAGCGTGAAACAAAAAATCAATTATCCTTTTTCTGTTGTTAATCCTATTGAAAATGATGCTAAGTTGATGTTTAGAGTAACTACCGACCAACGGATCCATTATCAAATTGTGCATTTACAAAGACATAGCTGTTTTTCCTGTTTTATCTGATTGATGACCTCCGACGTCGGAAAAAAAGCGATTCCATAAACGTATGATGGTAATAGGCGCGCTATTTTGGCCACTTATATTTTTCCATTATTAGAGCATCTCCAACAGATACGTTAATTGACAGTTTAAAGTAAATTTAACTATTATATATGATTTTTTTCTTTCCAACAGATACGCTAAAAGACTATCTATATTTATTAGCTTAAATTATGGTAGGTAAAAGTTTATTTGTTACTTCCCTTGTTTTTCTCCTATGGATTGATAACTAACTTAAATATACCTTATCTGTTGGAAGAAAAAGAAAATATTTAAATTTACATTACCTAAATACTATTTATATTTACCTAAAAAATAGAGTATCTGTTGGGGATGCTCTTAGTTGTCGATATTTACTTTGATTCTGTCATCATGTGAGCATAATTTACATGAGTACCGTCAGTCGTCGCCGAATGAAACTTTTTGCCGCTAACCATATGTGGAATAGACCTGTTAAATATTTCCGACAACGAACAAAAATAATTGTTATATATATATATACTCTGCTGTTTAAGAACTATATTAATTAAGAGCGATACATTGTAAATATTATTTAGTTCATAAAGATGAAGAGGTTTATAATAATCACAATCAGATCTAACCGAGTTAACAATTACAAAACTATTTAAGTATTAAATTTAATTAGTCTAATTAGTTATATTATAAACTACAAAATTGTATTCTTTTTGTTTTAAAGATTAGTTTATTATACATTTTATTAATTTAATGGAAGTAACTTCCAACTATAAAATTGCTTGTCTTATCAATTACTATAAATTACAATAACATGTTACACGTCATTAATAAATTTTTGTTAATTCTAAAATTTATAGGTAAGATGTCTTATGTATTGAGAACCATAAATAGTTAGAATTAATTTTAATAATTTTATGATTTTAAGAAACTCATTAATCGCATGCTAAGGCTTTATGATATGAACTCATTTAAGATAAATCTTTTTATTCAAACAGATTAAGACCTATGTTTTGAAAATTGATCTCTTTTTGTCGGCTCATTTTTAATTTCCGATAAAATATAAAATCATTTTAAGTATATACTTAAGTGATTCCAAGGATAAATCATTGTATATATTATGTAGGTCATCCAATATTAAATATCAAACATCACATGATGCTTAAAGAAATTCAAGCAATTAAAGAGATCATTTAAAATGCATGATTTTATATGGTACATAGGTGTTATAATGTGATTTAGACGTGCATCGATAAATTTTTATTGCATCTTTAATAACATTCACTAAAGTACAGACATTAAATTTATTATAATCGAGGAAATAAAGATAAAACATATAAAACAAACTTCTTTAATTCAGCTATGATTACATTTAAGTAGAAATATTTATCTTTCTCTTTCCCATATATTTATTCTTAGATTTTAAATCCCCAAAGTATTTAATGAACACAACATTCATGCGGTGGTTCTTACTTTAGAGGATATTCAGATTCACGGGAATGTTTTTTTATTATTATAGTAGAGCTTTTGATTTCAATTTAGAATTGAATTCAAATCAGATTTTAGTATTTCAGATTATATTATTATCCTATGTATACACTTAAATTATAAATAATGCAATGGTTTATTTTTTACTACTCGAGATTGAATCAATAACCAATTCAGTTTTTTGTTTTCGTTAGAATTCAACGATCTCAATTCAGTACGAACAACTAACTAGTAGACACATGTTGATTATATATCCGTGTTTTATTTCATGTTGTACACTACAAGAGGTCAGAGTCAACTAAGGTGGCATTTAATAATTTGATTTATTTGAGACCATTAAGCAAAATGAGACGTGGTACAACTCTTTGGTTGGTTGTTAGTAATCACATAGTTGCGTGAGTACTTATTTAGATGAATACAAATCAATCAAACTATTTAACAATAACAAAATTAATCTTTTTAGGTTATTCATGTGTGTTGTGGTAAAAAAGAATTAAAATTATAACCAATCAGAAAATTGAATGTACAAATAATAATAAGACAATTAACAAAATATTCTTTAAGTTTTATAGTATTATGAATAATGATAATCTACAAATAACCACCTAACACTAAAATATTTAACATTAACAAATTAAGGTTTTTATAAAGTACATATAACAATCTAGTGTTAAATCTAGTGTAAATATCATATCTTTCAAACCATAACTACAACAAAATATAAAAAAATATTGGGTGTTTTATTTTTGATTCTTTTTTCCTCAATCAAATCTAATTCAACTCTTATAGTTGTATTATTATCTTCTTTAGATTAACTTTCGATTTAGAAAGATGGAAAGGTAGAGTCAATTGGTTTAACTGCGTCATCCCATAAACCAAAGTAAAAAAAGATTCTTGAGTGACGGCTCAGAGGTTAGGACCATAAGCCTATAATACTTCTCATAAATAATTTGGCCACAAACTTGCTTCCTCTTCTAAATTCTTCTTTAGACCCATCAAAATGGCTATATTTACAACCTTTACGAACACATTGGGTTGATGGTGAGAAGGTGAAGAAAAATAATGTCGAATTCCTCTGGAATTATAGAAAATCTATATGTCTCTATTTTCAAACATAGGGTCATTATCTATGATAATGCTTCATAGGGATCATAATTCTGCAACATATGTTGGAAATAATTTTTTATCACTACTTTGAATGTGGTACCAAATCGAGGAACTGCTTCCATCCACTTCGAAAAATAATCACCAACTAGTATAATAGTTCGACAACCTCCGGAAAACGTCCAGGCCGAGCTCGATCATTTTCTGAAGGCGAGAGATTTCCTGACCACAACCACTACGGTTAGGGTCGGGATAATTGATCTACTCTAATCATGACAATGAGACAACTGATGGAAGAAATTGTGAAGCTGAATGCCGAAAAGGAGAAAGCGTTGAACAAAAAAATGATTCGACAGGGGCAAAACAAGGAGCAGGTAATTGACACCGATAGAGAGGACTATTCAGATGAGGATCGAAGCAAGAACCATCCCGTGGGAGAGGACGTCAGGAGTTAAAACCAATACAGAAAGTGGAAAGAAGGGGCAAACGTCCTTCAAAATAGGATCGTGACCAGAAAGAGCAACTCCAGACGCAATATATCAAGGTTATTCAACTCACCAAATCACAAGACTGAAATCACTGAAAAAAGAACGTCGAACTCTCATGAAATGAAGGAAATGGTGACAGCGAGCAAGGAAGAACGAGTGATACTACCACAAGGGCAATGGAAACCGTCGGGAAGAAAAACTCATGGGTACATGGTAAGTAGCCAGTTCGCCAGCCCAAATAATGAGGGATTATACGGGATCCCCACTGAAGGCCTTGGAGGTGGCGTTATAGTTTCGTTATCAATTGGAGAACATCTCTATTTATACGATGAAATAGTGTCGGGACATATCCCAAAAAGATTCGACATTTTTTAAGCTGGAAAAGTACGACGACAAAAAGGATCCAAATAATCATTTAGAGGCTTTCAAAAACTTTATGCTGAGTTTCGACAACGATGACAAGCTACTGTGCCGAGCTTTCTCAATGACTTTCAAAGATCGGGCCACGAAGTGGTACAACAGATTTCCGAAATGCTGCATAAAAACTTTGGGATGTTTTGGGTTATGTGTCGTCAGCAGTTCGTTGGAAGCAAGAGCTTTCGGGCAAACGGAGATACGATTGTCAACTTCAAACAAAAGGTAGGTGAAATCCTCAGGGATTATACCAGGTGTTTCATTGATGCTAAAACAGACCTCGAGAACTGCAAAGAAAATATGGCATTAACAGGGTACCGGTTAGGATTGCTTCCCGGACCAATGAAACAAGTTGTAACAAAGAGACATGCACTTACCTTTTCTGCTCTTTTGGCCCAGGTGGAAAAGCAAATACTGATTGAGGAGACAGAGTCATCTGAAGTGGCCGCTCAAGTCCAGCAGAGCGCACAGTCCGCAATCATCACTAAATAGCATACCCAGCCAAGTTATATCCCGCAACCGCAACCAATTAACACACTTCCCCCCAGGGCTCAACCTAATCCGGTTAAAACCCAAATATCTCAGGTATAGAAGCTCAAGCAAAACAACCAAGTGATCACCGAACCCATTTCTAAAAAATGGATCTGATCCACCCATTATGCCTACCTGATCGAATATGTATCAACCATTTATGAGAAGAAGAAAAAGAGTCGTATCTACCTAAGACCGTTTCCCATCAAGATCCCTCGGGAGAGCAAGAATAATCGATATTGTAGATACCACGAAGACGTAGGGCATGACACAAAGGATTGTATCTCTTTGAAAAAGGAAATATATATGCTAGTGGAAAATGGAAAGTTACTTTAGTTCGTGAAGAAACGAGTACAACAAGGAACGGTGCTCGAAGAAATCGCGGCAGTACCAAAACTAGACGTGACGATGACCATAACAGAGATTACAGACCTTTTCAATGTATCGATAGAATATCTGGATCCCGACGTCAATCGAAATGTCATCGGCGTCATTTAAGAAGAAATCACGGAAGGTCAGAAAAGTACTCTCTGTAAATTATTCGAGTCTCTAACGATCTTTGATGGCGACTCAATGGCAGGAATCACCAATTCTTCCCGAAAGCGGCACATCGTGAATCTGGCAACCCAATTAGAATCTTGAAAATCTCTTCATCTACGCGAGAGTCCCTCGCCCATCCTATATTTTGATGACAACGATATGAGGGATATAGTAGGCCCTCATGATTGGAGCGACAATCGCAGGAGAGGAGGTTTTTCGTATACTTGTAGACACCGAAAGTTTTGCGAATATAATCTTCTTTTCTACTTCTACTCAGTTTAATAAACCACCAGTAATTTCGAGGTCAGATCGGACCATCGTTGGGTTCACAGGTTCAAAAGGAGTAGTAATTGGCGAATTCAAAAGCATGGTGCAACTCGGCCGCGGGCCGTTTAAAAAAGAGGTAACGGTTCTGTTCATGGTTGTTGAAGTTCCCACTTTGCATAACGCGATTTTCGGCATATCATGGCTGTCGCGAATTTATGCGGTGACATCCACCATTCATCAGTGCCTAAATTATGTGGCCGGTAATAATGTAGGTGTTGTTAGAATAGTCAGAAGGCGGCACTGGAATGCAACCGAGCTGCGATGGCAACAAAGGGCGACAAGAAATAATACAGGCGAAATACTAGCAATTAATGGGGCTTCCTCTGGGATCACTACCGGTGGACGATCCCCAAGAAACTCCCGGTTTGTTAACAACCGATGAGGAATAAGAGCTACGAGTTTGCAAAATGGAAAATTTTGAAGCTAGGTACTAATTTATCACCGCACTTTCGGGAGAAATTGATTTCGTTATTAAAGGAAAGGCTACATTTATTCGCTTAGTGCTCGGAAGACGTAACCGGGCTTCGAGATGATTTAATTATCCACAATTTAGCAGTTAACCAAAACATCTGACCAATTTCGTAGAAATGTCGGGCTTTTTCAACAGAAAAAGCAGAGATCATACTACGGGAAGTTGAGAGGATGATAGACGTCAGTCATATCAAAGAATCCAAATATCCACAATGGACATCCAACCATATTTTAGTCAAAAAGAAAAATGGCAAGTGGATGATGTGTGTGGACTTCACCAATCTCAATAGGGTATGTCCCAAAGATCTGTTCCCGATACCGAGAATCGATCAGTTGGTTGATTCAACGTCGGGAAATAAGCTACTTTATTTCATGGATGCATACGCCGGATATAACCAGATCAAATTAAACCCGCTCGACCAGGAAAGCACCACTTTCATAGCCGGATGAGGATTATACTGCTACAAGGTTATGCTCTTCAGGCTGAAAAATGCAGGAGCAACGTATTAGAGACTAGTGAACAAGGCTTTTGAGAAACAGATGAGGAGAAACGTTGAAGTTTACATTGACGAAATGCTCGTCAAAAGTGAGAAGACGATGATCATTTGGCTAACTTGAAGGAAACCTTTGACAGCTTAAGGGATATAAACCTCAAGCTGAACCCTAAGAAATGCTTCTTCGGCGTTCGATCAAGGAAATTTTAGACTTCTTAGTCAGCGAAAAAGGGATTGAAGCAGACCCGACCCAATTGCAAGCTTTAACTAGCATGACACCCCAATAAATGTAAAAGAAGTACAGATACTAACGGGGAGGTTGGCAGCTTTAAATTGATTTATCTCTCATTCCTCTGACAAGTGTTCCCTATTTTTTCAGGTTTTGAGAAATGCCAAAGCATTCGCGTGGACACTAGCCTGCGAGTATTGGGAATGAAGAATTACTTGTCGTCCCCGAACCTTTTAACAAAGCCTTTGAAGGGAAAAACTTTGTTTTTGTACGTATCGATCTCTGATTATGCAATAAGTACGGCTTTACTCAGCGAAGCAAGAGCGGTCCCAAAATCGGTTTAATTCTTAAGAAAACGTTTGTTAGATGCTGAAACAAGATATCTAAAGCTCGAAAGAATGGCTTTGGCTTTGGCTACCGCTGCCCGAAAGATGCGACCGTACTTTTAGGCTCATTCGATAATCGTCAGAACATCTTTTCTTCTCAAATACGTGTTGCAGCGACCAGACATCTCTGGACGGATGTCCAAGTGGTCCGTAGAGTTAGGTGATTTTGATATTGATTTTGAACCTCAAACGGCTATAAAGGGTCAAGCTCTGGCCGATTTCTTTATACAGTTTCATTGGAACCGACCAGAGTCAGTGGAATTGCTCCAGGCCAGTAAACGGATAATGGGTAGTCCTAACCGATCGAGGGTCAAATATCAGCAGATGCGGGGCCGGCGTTCATATCACCACACCTTTGGGAATAACGTTGCACCAAAAAATTCGTTTTGGTTTCACCACATCTAACAATGAGGTTGAGTATGAGACCGCGATGGCCGGATTAAGGTTAGTACAAGTACATGGTGCGAAGCACGTACGTCTCATTAGTGATTCCCAGTCGCTAATAAACCAAGCGTCGGGTGCATCAGAAGCTTGGAAGGAACACGTTGTTCAATATTTGGCCGCACTACGCGTTTTGGTTGTCTATTTGACAAAGGTTACATACGAGCACGTCCCCAGAGCTGAGAATATGGTCGTGGATTCCCTAGCGTCTGCTTCTTCTTCGAACAGTTACCCATGTATACTAAATCAGGAAAATCCCTCAATCATCAACAGAACAAAGCTAGAAAACCGGCCTAAAATTTCTTGTTAGATATCGTAATTAGCCTTGTTGAACTGGAGAAGAGATATTATAAATTTCCTAGCAGAACATTCCTTACCCGAAGACAGAGCGTCGGCAAGAAATATAGAAAACAAAGCTCGAGGATATGTACTCTTAGGAAATATATTCTTTACAAGAAATCTTTTAGCAGACCACTGTTAAGATGTTTGGGAAAAAACGAATCACAAATAATTTTACCCGAACTCTACGAAGGAGAAAGAACCGCTAATTACGGATTCAAAGCACTGATAAGAAGGGTTTTTCTTGCAGGATTCTATTGGCCGACCCTAACTGCCGACGCAAAAGGCATAGTAAAAATGTGTGATACATGTTAGAGGTTCGCGAACGTAATTCACAAACCCGTCACTTCTTTGGAATCAATCTTAGAAGGCGTCTGGTGGAAGGCAGATGATAGTAGTTGCGGTGGATGACTTCTCCAAGTCGGTCGAGGCCGAGCCATTATCTGAAATGAATACTAAAAACATCATCAAATTCATTTGGTCAAACATCTGTTGTAGGTACGGGATTCCCTAGAGACTCACCATGGACAACGGTCCACAGTTCGATAGCATTGAAATGAAGTCCTTTTGTTCGTCTCATAGAATCATACAGTGTTTTTCGGCACCTTTCCACCCACAGTCCAATGTCCAGGTCGAGGTCACAAACCGGACTAACATAGACAGACTCAAGAAAAACATAGAAGGAAAAGCTGGCAAATGGCTGCACTACCTACATGAAATACTTTGGGCCTACCGCACAACCCCCCGAATAACAACCCGCGAATCTCCTTATGTTGTTGTTTATGGAATGGACGCGGTAACCCATGGAGAGACAAGTTTCCCCTCCTTCAGGTTTGGGAGCTATGATGAAGATATAAATGAAGACGACCGATCTTTGGCTCTCGACTTAGTAGAAGAAAGACGAAGTCGAGCATATTTAAATTCGCTATATTACCAGACCCTGATGAGGAGTCGATACACATCGAGAGTTCGCCGACAAGAATTCGAAGTCAGGGATATGGTTCTGCGAAGAGTTTTTCTGCATACAAAAGATAAAAGCCTCGGTAAGCTCGTACCCAATTGGAAGGCCCATATCAAGTGGTTGAAAAAGTCAAGAACGGAACCTACAGACTTCAAGACAAGCACGGGTAAGTCTTGTGACTCTATTGGAATATCGAGCATCTAAAGATATATTTGGATTAAACTTCTTCTCTTTATGACTAATATAACTTTGTAAAAACTTTTGATTGGAGGTGTACTCTTTCCTATCATGGTGGCGTGATAAGGTTTTAATGAGGCACCCATAGCAACCAATCTGTTTAATCTACTTGTTTTGCCTTTAAATTATAAATGTGTTACCAAATTATAAGATGTCTTGGAAAGTCCATCAAGTGACGAGTTGATGGACATAATCCTTGAGCTCGGCAATACAAATTTTTCAATTTTAACTGATCCACATGTTATACCGAACCTTAATTGGTTTTTCAGTTTTAACTGATCAACATGTTATACCAAACCTTAATTGGGTTTTCAGTTTTAACTGATCTACATTTTATACCGAACCTTAATGGGTTTTCTTAGTTTTAACTGATCCAGATGTTATACCGAACCATCGGTTTTTCAGTTTTAACTGATCTACATATTATCCCGAGTAGTAAATGAGAATTTTCAATTTTAATTGATATACATATTATCCCGAGAAATAAATGGGAATTTTCAATTTTAATTAATCTACATGTTATCCCGAACCTTGGTTGGTTGTTGAGTTTAAACTGATCAACATGTTATCCCGACCCTATTGAGGTGTAACGTTATCAAATGGAAACACAGAGAGTGAATAAAGCCATAACAGAACCGATTAGGCTTTCAATTTGTTTTTACAAAACACACATCTGCGGGCGAGTATTACAAAAAAAACAATAACAACAACAGCACAAAATTAAAACTTCAACAAATTCAAACATCATCATCATCAGGATCGGTATACGCCATATTAGCGTCATCGTTCTTCTCGTCTTCACAAACGAGGCCAGGCGGCCAATCCTCTTCTGGAACATCCAACCACATCGAGCCCAATGATAGATCGAGAAATTGTCTATGAAAGTTCAAAACGTAAGCGAATTTAGAGAGGTCGGACATTGCGCACATACTCCTCCATTGGACTTAAAGTGGTCGGACAATCGGGAGGCCATGATACATGATATTAGTGTGTACCAAACGTTGGGGGTCAGTTGGGACGAGAAAAGACTAATAATCTCAAAATACCTTACAATGTCGGGATCCAAAGGAAGTCTAAGACCCCAGTTGAAGAGATCGGTAAAAATAATTATCTCTCGGGTCCTGACACATAATGACATCTCCCAAATAACGAGAAAATGCACGTTTACGTTTTTTGGTATGCCCAATCTGATTTCTAACTCGGGCTGTTCTTTCGGGGTATAATGCAAGTTCTTACCCTCAAATAAAGTGATAATATTATCCCCACACAAAGTCCAGTGATAGGTGGTCGTTATCACTGCCTCACTTTCAGGAGGGAGAGGCTCTTCGGGAGGAACTGCATTAGCGACCCCTTCGCTTTCGGCCACAACATCTTTTTATGCTTGGTGTCCCTCTTCGGGAGAAACTTCAGCGAACAGCTTCGGGGACCTGTTAACAGCGGTCGTTTTCTCTTCAACATCCACGGGGTCGGCTTCTTCTGAAATTTTGGGATGAATTGTGATGTTGGTCTTGATCGTGACGGGTTTAATAAAACTTGAGCTACTATTAATGCGCTTATGTTGGGGGGTCACTCTCTTGTAGATCTTTCAAGGCGTCTTTTTCCTTGCACTGAAACTCAGCGTCCCTTTGAGCAACGCCCCGAGGGGTAGCAGCGGTGTTAACAGCAGTCCGAAATCCGACAATAGTCTCGGTCAAATGCACCATTTCGGGTAACGAAGAGGCACTTGAGTTACCCATTACAAGGAACTTGGGTCGGGTTTTGGTTGTCAAACGATGTTCGGGAGCAGAAGAACCTGAAAAATCACCAGTAAGAGTTGATGATTTAGTTTTCAAGTGACCAGAAGGACCAGGAGGAGGGCTCGAGGTAGGATCGCTTGAAGAAATAAGAACTGGTTCTAGAGTCTAGAAAATAGGTAATTTTTGTGTTAAAGATGTTTCTAAGGGCAGTGGTGACGACCGAACCAAATCGTGAGGAGCGAGAACTGATGTTGGGATATTTTTGGCAGAATCCTAAATTAATCCCGCAGCACGGTATTCCTCAGCCCTATCAGTGATATTGGCGTAGTCTATGAACCCGAACACATGCTTCTTTTTCTGCTTAGGCTATCGATTTCTCTTCGGGACGTTCTTTCTCATAAACACAGTAGTTTATCTCTCTAAAACGAGCAAGGATGGCACTTTCTCTTACTAAAATTTTCTGTGGAAGCTAATGGTGAATGAGAGGAAGGCATATTTATAGGAAACCTTGTGGCTCAACTTTCTTCTGTATGGTGAAGTCCAAAGGAAAAGAGCCACGGGAAGTTGAAAAGTCTCCTATGAAAGCGTCTGACCAGACACGCTTCGAATAAGAATGTGACACGTGGAAGTCATCACCAGCTACAAGAGAGATAGACAATCATTAAGCTAGCCAAGTAGACATGCGAAGGCGTCTGAACTCGCATGTCACTCAAGCGAGTCCCACGTGTACACCACTAGAGAGAATAATTCATTGAAGTCGATTTCTAATTTTTTAGTAAAACCCTTAACGATCACTCTTGCCTTCAATCAAGAATCCTCAACGTCTAGTTTACCTTAATTTTTCTTGAATACCTACCTTATGTCCTGTAAGGATATCATCAAGCTTCAATGTCTGATTCTTATAAAGATATTCAATATCTTCCCCTATAACATAAATTTACCAATATGCTTTTGAACTCGCTATAGCTTCCTTATAACTACAAGGTTCTTGTATCTTGTATCTCAACTTCTTCTGCAACTGACAAAACATATGTAATTTGGTTCACATATCTTTTTGGTGGTCTAATATCTCTTCTTTTTATGCTCAATCTTATTATGTAAGATTGTTGTTCTCGTTCGGGTGCACATCATTACTATCATTCGGTGTTGACATTTCACCTCATAATATTGGATCCATCTTAGAATCATTAAAATTATTAGACCTAATATGAAATAACTCTACTTCATGTTCCACATATTTACTCATAAACGATAATGATTTTACCTTTTCACCTACATTTTTCTCACTGTTTAATGAAACTAACTCATTTCAAGTTCCCTATTTATGATAAAATCTGGAGACTTTAGAGCGGTACACTATAACCTGTATTCCTTCACTCCAGTAGCATATCATAAAAATATGCACCTCTTTTCCCTTGGCTTAAGTTCACCATCTTTTACGGAAGCGTACACTGGACAACCGAGCAACTTTAACTGTTCGTAATCAGCTCACGATTCAAACCCAAATCTCAAAAGAAGTCTAATAATCAATAGTTGTTGAAGGAGATCGATTCACCAAGTAACATGTATCATTGATAACTTTGGACAAAAAATCTTGTCCCACACCAGAATCCAAGAGCATGGTTTATTTTTTGTCACAAAACATTGTTCATTATTTTTGCGACTCTATTATGTTGTGGTGTTCAAGAATATGTGCGATGGTATACTATTTTCTTAGCACCGGAAATTTCTTTCAATTCACGACTACTAAATTATAACCCAGTATTTATACTGAGATGCTTGATCTTTCTCTATGTCTACTTCTTGAAGACCGTCTTCTATTTGACAAAGATTGAAAAACTCTCATCTTTGGTTTTTATAAAATAAACCCACCCATCCTTAAACAAGCATCGATAAGACAAATGTAATATATGGCTCTACTCTTTGATGAAATTCTGTTTGGGCCCCAAAAGTCTGAATGAAGGTAATTTATTGTCCTTTTAGTTTTTATTACCACCGAATTGCTAAATTTCACTCTAGTTTTTTTACCAAACACACAATGTTAACAAAATTCTAATGATTCCGCTTTATACCTTATTTTCCCAGAAACAACTAATCATATTTCACTTATGCGACCATGGCGCCAGTGCTATAATTGATCATGATCCTAAACCCTTTATATATTACTCCCTGATGATATTATTGCAGCGTCATCCAGAAGAATACTACTGTAGAGAATGTAATGCCTTTTTTACAAACTGTTTTTCATCACACCATCGAGCCCTTTGTAACCTTAATTACACAATCGGCTACATTATACTTGTAAACTCGAGAGTCTAGTGAACTAAGAGATATCGGGTGTCTCTTCAAACTTGAAAGTCACGATTCCGACAGCACGATCAAACATTATCATCGTGATGTTACCGATCCCACCAACATGTAATAAATGATTGTTCTCCAAATAAACTGTTTCTTTTGTTGGACTCTAAATATCAAACCACTTTTAAATTAACAGATGTGGCATCTAGCACAAATAACGAGTACCTAAGTGTTTTTCCCACAATTTGAACACACAGACAACCCATCCTCTGTACAACTACTGTCATTATTATCATAATCATCCACACCGTCTACCATATTAATAATATTTTCTTTTTGATTTCCCTTCCCACCTTTCATATTTGAACAATCTCTTTTGTAATGATCCTCCTCACCGTGTTTATAATGATTTGAAATCTTGGTTCTTGATTTGGATCGCCTCTAATTCTTCTTCTTTGAAGAATTCACTTTGTTGCTAAATATTTCTTTGGTCATAAAACTTTGCCCTTCTGCCTGATTTTATGGATGCAGTTGTCTGAACTCCTTTGATTTCAGCGCATCTATGACATGCGCTAGAGATAGTACATCGTTGTCATACATGATGGTATAAATGAAATTCACATAAGAAGTTGGTAAGGATCTCAAAACAAATAAGGCTTGATCCTCACCATTGATTATGCTATCAATATTCTCCTTATCTATAATAATTAACTTAAAATTATGAAGTTGTTCATTTATGGACATGCCTTCCTTCCGCATGAGATCATACAAACTTTACTTTAACCGTCTTCTCATGGGTAATCTCGCGAATGACGTTTTACTTTACACTCATTAGAATCCAATATATAGTCCTTTCTTGAAGATCTTGCTTCTCCTCTTCTTTCATCTCTCTCAGTAACTTATTTTCCAAAACATAACCCCTGCAGTACCAAAGAAGTCTTCAGCTTAATCTACCACATCGGAAAGTTGGATCCCTCTTCAAATAATTCGATATTGTATTTTGTTGATGTAAACGTCAGTCCTAACCTTCAATCACAATAATCTATGCACTGATACCAATTTGTTAAAAATTAAGATGTAATATTTTTACAAATAGCTCGTACATAAAACAAATTAAAAACATCAAAAGAAAAAGATACAATACTCCATGTGGTTGGTTTGACGATAATATCTACGTCTACGGAGACCTAAAAAAAATGTTTAATTGGGCTATAAAAGAGTTACACTATAACCATTTTAGTCCATCTATACACCTAAAAAATGTTTAATTGGGCTAAAAAAGAGTTGAACTATAACCATTTTAGTCCATCTATAAACAAATAAATAGACATTTTAATAGCTTTTGAGATAATGAACATAGCCAAAGTTATGAACACAAAATACAGTACATTGTCGACACAAAAATCACAAGTTGTCCACCCTTATTCGTTCATTCATTCTCAATTAAAATTATTGACTCAGAATATTAATATAATAAATACACATCTTCTATAGGTTATTTGATTCAGTAGACGCAGGATATGGGAATCCGGTTGCCAAGTTTCTTATATAAATAATGAAAATATATTCTATGTTTTCCTTTTATATATGAGTTCTGATTTGTATATTCTGTCTATCTTTCATCTATACCAGAAATAAGGCCACATTCAATTCCAACTATAATTTCCCACATTTTACAATATAGCTCTCTCAAAATTTTAATATTCTCTCTTCACTTGTACTATATAAGTGGTAGTTCAATTTTTTATTGGTAGGTCAAGTGAAGAAACCGTAAAAACAAGTCAGTTGTTACCTGGAGTTCTCCTTTAACACTTCATTGAGGCATGTTTTTGCACACACTGAAGTGTTTGGGGGAACTCCGGTTAGCACCTGATAATCAGCCAAACAGAATTCTCTGGTAACTTGGTAACTTGAAGACAGGGACGGTCAAAGTCAATTGTCACCTGTAGTTCTTTCAACCACTTCATTGTTGAAAACTTTCTTGGAGTCTAAAGAGAGTAAATTTGTAACACTGAAGTGTTTGGGGGAACTCCGGTTGGCACCTGATCTTATCGCTAGTTTCAACATATAAAGCTCTACTCATGGTCTTCCACATTTCATGTTCGTTCCAACGTTGGTAGCCATCTATGTGTATTTGCATTACCTTTTCATAACTTGTATAGATACGTTGTGCATATCTATCCTCTGTCTCCAAGATCAGGAAGTACAGAAGCCCATTTATACGAATTAGCTTGAATATCTTCGATACGCATTCTCCATAATCACCTGGTCTGACAAGATTCTATTGAAACCGAAGTAAATAACCAGAATAAATGACCAAAGCTCTATGTCATATATAAATCGGCAGCCTGCTGCATGTTTTTTACATAACCATTATAAAATTATGAGCGAACAAATTAAGGAATATTTTTCTCGCTGAGACTACTCCTTGCAGTAACGACCCTGAATATGTATTACATCCAATGAGATCAATTTCAAAGTCCAAATCAAGTTGCATGGAGTGTAACACAAATGAATTTTACATCTTTGCCGTATCTGTCTTGTTAAAGCGGATTGCTAACAAAACCGAAATTGATTCGTTCGGTTTTTTAATATTTACAAAAATATTACGGAGGATAATATTAAAAGAATTTAAGTTTTTATTTATTTATTTAATTTATTCCACTAATACTTTGTAAGTTGCATTAGAGAAAACTATTTAAATATAGCTAAACATTTTTAGAAGTGATTAGACGAGGTTCACCATTTACATGAAAAAAACCATTTACATGAAAAAAGTACACATTATATATTTTTTTTAATTTTTAATATCGGTTAAGAAAACCAAAAAATGGTAGTTTCGGACACAATCCACGTCCTTGATAGTATTTTTAGCCAACATTATGACAGACCTGATGACAGTCGCTGCTCATAGGATGACGAAGAAGATGATAGTTTCCGCTAGTCGTTATATCCACCAACAACATGGTGGAATGGTTTTTCGAAAACCAGATTTTGGGTTCAATTAATTCGTTTGATTTATAGGCATAAAAAAATTAGTCAAAGCAAATATCAGCTATTACGAATTATGGTCAGTATTTCATAACATACCATGAATATAACTATGATTTGATGACCAAGTAGTTTAAAAATCTCGGCAAAACAGGATTCTCACTTATGATAGGATGGAGGAAAAATATATAATAAAAACTAAAATAGATTAGATATGCAAAAAAAGTCGGTATCTATAGGCTAGTGGTCAAAAAGTATGATAGTAATGAAAAAGCGTGAAAAAAAATCAATTATCTTTTTTTTTGTTAATCCTATTAAAAGTGATGCTAAGCTGATGTTTAGCGTAACTTCCGACAAACGGATCCATTATTTAAATTGTGCATTTACAAAGACATAGCCTTTTTTCCTGTTTTATCTGATTGACGACCTCCGACGCCGGAAAAAAAAAAGCGATTCCATAAACGTATGATGGCAATAGGCGCTATTTTGGCCACTTATATTTTTTCCATCATTAGTTGTCGATATTTACTTTGATTCTGTCGTCATGTGAGCAAAATTTATATGAGTACCGTCAGTCGTCGCCAAATGAAACTTTTTGCCGCTAACCATATGTGGAATAGACCTGTTAAATATTTCCGACAAAAAACAAAAATAATTGTTATATATATATATATATATATATATATATATATATATATATATATATATATATATATTTAAATGAAATATTTATTAAAATAAAACTTGATTACAACCGCGGAAATTTAAGTTTGAAAAAATCCAAAGGCGCAAAAGCCCAAATTGAATCTATACATACAAAACCCTAATCTTTCAACTAAATGACACTTTATCTTCAGAAATTCGTAAAGATTCTTCACCAACCAAGCCATCAAGATGCAAACGCTTCAAATCACTTCAACATCAAACCAATCAATCTTTTAAAACATCTTCAAACACAAAGAACAAAGAGCAAAGCATTCCTCTCCAATTTCAAGAACATAGAAGCATTAACTAGAGTCCTCGGAGCAACCCCAATATCACAAAGAAGATCAACTACATTAAATCTATCGAAACAGCATCAATCGAGCAGCCACGAACCACCAACACCTTAAGACAGCGAAAGAGCAAACACCCTCTCCAACTTCAAAGACATAGCAGCATTAACTTGAGTCCTCAGAGCAACTCCAACCTTACAAAGAAGATCAATCTTGAAGATATCAACCGAAACAGCATCATTAAGAGACGAGATCGAGCAGCCACGAACACCATAAACTCAAAGCAGCACCAACAACCAAGGAGAATAAAGACTTATATCAGTTCATTACTCAAAGAAACAATACGCAGCGAATTAACAGGTAATTTATCAAGTAGTTATATAGACCAAACCAAGAGCCTCCAAAATCATAATAGCTTTCAAATCATTAGGAATAGAACTAAGTGAAATGTTATAACCAGTTTTATGCTTAAGAGAATACTGAGCAAGCCAATCAGCAGTATGATTTTTCTCCCTGAATATGTGAGCAATAGTCATACTACTATGGATCAGCTTACGGATGCAATTAATAATAGGACTAATATACCATACAATATCACCAGTATTGTTTTCAATCCAATTAATAGCAGTTAGAGAATCAGATTCTATGTCAACCAAGGTCCATTTATTCACCTTACGGATTAATAAACCATCCAAGATAGTCTGAACCTCAGCAAATAAAGGAGTAGTCTTACCATAAAGATAACTCTGACCTTTAATCAGGTTACCATTACTATCACGAATAATTACAGAACCACTAGCCTCACCATTACTTAAATAAGATGCATCAGGGTTCATTTTAAGCCTACCAGAAGGAAGCAAACCCCACTTGATGTAATCAGGTCTGTTAGCAGCTTTTAGATAATTACCACAACCAAAACTAACAGTAGCTTTAGGACAAACAGACCAATTAGCTTTGTTAATAACCTTTTTCATATCAAGATTATAGATGATAGAGTTTATTTGGTTTATGGTTGCAATAATGGATGTTTTAATACCTTTATTCATAAGTAAATTTCTAGCTTTCCATATACTATGCAAAATAAGAGATGGAAGGATGCTTCTGACCCGAGTTTTAGATGACTTAGGACCTTGCCATAATCTGGTAATATACTTGATGTTCATCTTATTAGTCATGTAAATTCTAAAAATAACAGCATAATGGATCCATATCGACCAAGAAAACTTACAAGAGATAAATGGATGACTTATAGACTCACAACTATCACAGAACTGAGACTTAGAAGCAATGGCAACACCTCTATTTTGAAGGACAGAATCAACAACAACATAATTCTTAAGGATCTTCCAATGCATGTATGAGCTCTTACTAGGAGATAACATGTTCCAAATTTTTTTAAAGACATTCTCAGTAATATATCTAGTTCTAATACCCTCCCAAGTATCCTTAAGATTATAGTTCCCATTCTTAGCAAGACTCCAAATCATTAAGTCAGACTTACTATCATCTATATGCAAACTATTTGTGCAAGCAATAATATTAGGATTGATAAAGTTATAAACAGAAGATAAATCCCAAGAATTATTAAACCAGTAAGACCTAACCTTTTCAGGAGTAAACCAAAGATTGTTATCATTACTATTAAAAGTTAGAAAAGGCTCACAATCAGTCCAGTTGTCTAATTAAAAATCAACAAGACCATTACCAATTTTCCACTTAACAAAACTTTCCGCTCTATCTCTAACACTAATCATTCTTTTCCAGACCAAAGAACTAGTTTTAAAAGGACTGATTTGTAAAGGATGGTGATTCTGGCAATAAATGATATGCATAATGTTAGACCAGAAAGACTTATTCTTCCTAAAAGTAGCCCAAAGATTAAAAGAAATAGCATTTTGAATATCAAACATATTCCTAACATTAAGACCACCTTCACTATAAGTTGTGCACAAATTGTTCCACTTGCACCAATGAACTTTCTTATCAGTTTGATTAGAACCCCAAATGAATCTATTCAAAATGATTTCAAGCTTGTAAATGATACCTTTAGGAAGAATATTAGTCTGCATCCAGTAAAGAATGATGTTTGATAAAACAGACTTAACAAGAGTAAGTCTACCTGCAAATGAAAGATTAGAAACATTCCATTCCTTAATCTTGTTACTGACCTTGCAAACTAACTTATTGAAATTGGTGATTCTATTATTAGTGTTGATTGTGACTTTAAGATAATTTGTAGACAAATTACTAGAAGAAAAACCAGAATGATTAGCAACAATATCAATCTTGTTAGCGTCAATACCCTTAGCCATTAACACCTTAGTTTTGTCCTTGTTCACAACCTGACCAGATGGATTTGGTAATTATCTAGAAAGTTACACAGCTTATCAATAGTAGTATCTTTACAATTCAAGAATAATAAGATATCATCCGCAAACGCAAGACTAGTAAAACTGATATTACTTCTACATCTACATCTATATTTCACATTTCTATTATTGTAAATAACAGAATTGAAACCTCTAATGAACAACTCCTCTGCTAAAATAAACAGATAAGGAGATATAGGGTCACCTTGACGAAGACCTTTGGTAGTGTTAAAGAAGCCAAACACTTCACCATTAACAAGAATAGAAACATTAAAAAATTGAATCATTTTCTTAACAAGACAGATAAACCTTGAAGAGAAGCCAGACTTTTCAAGAACCTTGAAAATGAAATCATGCTTAAGCTTGTCAAAAGCTTTAGACATGTCAAGCTGAATCACAATATTATTATACTTAACCTTTCTATTCAAGTCACATATAAGTTCTTTGCAAATCAGAATATTTTCATGTATATTCTTACCAGGAACAAAACCTCCTTGATTAGGAGAAATGATGCTAGGTAAAACACAACCAACCTATTAGCAATGATCTTAGACATGATCCTATTAAGCACAGAACAAAGGCTGATCGGCCTATAGTCTTTCCAACCAATAGGATTAGTAACCTTACGTAACAAACAAATACTAGTAACAAAAATACCTCTAGGGATATTCCTACCATTTAAGAAGTCATTCATTGCATTTATCATATCACTTTTAATGATGTGCCAGCAATGTTTAAAGAAGCTTTGAGTGAAGCCATCCATACCAGGGGCACTAGAAGGATTCATCATCTTGATAATATTCCATAACTCACTTTCATCAATTGGTTTAAGTAAGCTTCTGTTGTTTTCAGAAGAAACCAGACTAGGAATATTATTAAACATATCATCATTAAACCTACTATCATCTTCATTAATATTACCATCAGGATAGTCTGCAAGAGCATTTTGAAAGAAAGAAACAGCAGACACACCAATATCATTAGAATCAGAAATCCAAACCTCACCAATCTTGATACCTTTTATACTATTTCTTATTCTCTTCTTCTGCACAAAACTGTGATAGAATCTAGTGTTTTTGTCTCCATCAATCAACCAGTTACTATAATATTGCTGGTTCCAATATAGCTCTTCCATTCTATGGGCTTTAATAAGAAAAGAATTAGCCTTAACAAGCTCATACTTGGACTCAGTAGTTTGAAAATTCTGGTGATTAAGCTCTCTTTGCAAAACCATATCTTCTAAGCTTTGAACTTTAATGAAAATATTACCCACCACATCTTTATTCCAAGTTTTTAAGCTTTTCTTCAGACTTTTAAGTTTGTTCCAAAGAATGAATAAAGGATCTCCAACCAGCTCACAATTCCAGTTAGCCTCAACAAAAGGAAGAAATGAATCTTCCAAGAACCACATTTCCTGAAACTTAAAACTAGTTTTTCCTTTCACAACATTGTTAGAAAAAGAGATAATCATAGGCATATGGTCAGAACCCGTTCTAGCAAGATGATAAGCTTTAGTATTATTGAATTTATTGATCCAGTTAACATTAGTAAAAACACGATCCAATCTCTTCCATTTAGAACCATTAGACCAAGTAAACTTGTAGCCAATATAACTAGCGTCCTCAACATTACAGCAACTAATCATGTCATTAAAGTCATTAGTGATATTCATACAGAAAGAACTACAACCAATTTGATCATCAATAGAACAAACAACATTGAAATCACCACAAAGTAACCAACTTAAATCAGTATTAGCAATGCTTTTAAGAAAATTCCAAAGTTCAATCCTGTTAACTCTTTGGCACTTAGCATAAACAATAGAAATCATAACATGATGATTTTCATTGACCATGCTAACTTTTATATTAAGACATTGACTCATATCATTAAGAATAGTAACAGAAATATTATAATGCCAAAATATCCATATTTTATTAGTGACATTAAAAGCAAAGTTTTCAAAACCAAGCTTAGCACCAATATTACCAATATTGTTAGCATTCACAAGAGGTTCTTGAATAACAATTATCTTAACTTTATTTTTCTTAGAAAGAAATTTGAGCCTACGAATTGAAGCTTTATCTTTAATGCCACGAATATTCGAATTTAAAATACTAATCATTAAGAGAGTTAGAGGACCTTGATTTACTTGAACCATTGAACTGTAATACCTTTATGATCTTGCTCCTTGTATTCTTCTTGCTTTTAGCTATTTTTATATTTTTATCAAAAATCTCTTTAAAGCTAGATTCACCTTCTTCCTCATTCCTCTTCTGAGTACTGAAACTATTCCTTTGCTCATTATCCTCCTCCTCATTCACATTCTGCTTTATTTTTGCTTCATTCTGCTCATTCTTTTCCTTTTGAGTACTAACCTTAGGTTGAACCACTTGATCATTATCTTCCTTAGTATGAACTACCTCTCTTATCATTTGAACTTTATTACTCCTTTGTTCAATACTATTCTGATCATTCTGGCTTCCTTCTCTATAAAATTTGGGAGAGTTAGTGATCCATTTCTTAGTGGGTGAATGTTGAAGACTTCTCGAACTGCCCTTAGGAGACTCTTCATCTTCAAAAACCATATTAATATAACCATTAATATCCGTCATACCAAGAGCTAAAGTTTGAGTGGCTTCAATTATCTCTCCTTGCTCAGGAGTTTTGAATCCTTCAACTTCAGCAACTTGCGTCATATTTTCATCTTTTTCAACCATTGCTTAGTTATAATTGACTTAACCTTTTTATTCTAAACAATTTCTTCAACTTCTTGAACTTTAGTAACTTTCTTGCATCCATCAAACTGTGTCCAAGATGATAACACCGATCACAATATAGCGGCATATTAGTATTCATTATCTTAACCCAGAATCCAAAATTATCTCCACACCCGATCCATACATGTGATGGAGGCTTAGAAGTAACATAAATCTCCACAAGTGCTGAGCAGTATGAAAACAGTCTGTTCTCATCAAGGATTTTCACCACTAATATCTCTCCTAACATAGATGCAATCGATCTGACCACACTATCATCATACAAAATTTCTGGCAACTCTAGCTTAATCCAAACCGGTGCCACAGAGCATTCCTTTGAAAAGTCACCAGACCATTTTAATAGTCTCATAACCACATTACCTATAGTCCCAACAGCTCTTTGAAACATCTTTTCATAATCTTGTTTTGCATCGAATTCCAAAATAACATGTCTTGAATGCCAAATTCTGAATCTAAATGGTTCTTTGAATTTGAAGGATTCAAGAAACTGATTCAATATATTTCTCTTTGGAAATCCATGAGAAAAATTACCAACAAGAGAATATTTTGACTTAGCTTTCAGCTTTTCCAGAGTACCTTCATCAAACTGAATGGATAGATGATCAGTCTTGAATTCCTTAAGTTCTGGCTCGAATTGAATTTTTTCTTGCTTCGCCAGATTTTTCTTTAATACTTCTACGTATGAAGCAGAATTTCTATTCACCTGATCATTGTTGACTGAGTGATCCATATAAACAGAAGAGAACAAAGAATAGGCCAAAAAAAAAATCAAAAAACAAAGTACTCTGTTAAGAACACGCAGAAGAATCAAATAAAGATAGAATTGAATCTATCACTAAATCAAAAGAGCAAATTCAGGAAGATGAATATCAGTTCATTAGAGAAGATGAACTTAGAAGCAAAGTTTTGAAACTAAGAATCTTGATTCTTGGAGAGAATTCTTCCTCATTACTAACATTACTTTTTAATATCATTCCTTTATATATATACTCTGCTATTTAAGAACTATATTAATTAAGAACGATAAGTTGTAAATATTATTTAGTTCATAAAGATTAAGAGGTTTATAATAATCACAATCAGATATAACCGAGTTAACAATTACAAAACTATTTAAGTATTAAATTTAACTAGTCTAATTAGTTATATTATAAACTATAAAATTGTATTCTTTTTATTTTAAAGATTAGTTTATTATACATTTTTATTAATTTAATGGAAGTAACTTCCAACTATAAAATTGATTGTCTTATCAATTATTATAAATTACAATAACATGTTACACGTCATTAATAAATTTTTGTTAATTCTGAAATTTATAGGTAAGATGTCTTATGTTTTGAGAACCATAAATACTTAGAATTACTTTTAATAATTTTATGATTTATCAAAGAAGACACTCATTAATCGCATGGTAAGGCTTTATGATACGAAATCGACAAACCTCTAATTTGCTTGAACTGATTTAAGATAAATCTTTTTATTCAAACAGATTAAGACCTATGTTTTGAATATTGATCCCTTTTTGTGTGCTCATTTTTAATTTCCGATAAAATATAAAATCATTTTAAGTATATACTTAAGTGATTCCAGGGATGAATCATTGTATATATTATGTAGGTCATCCAATATTAAGTATCAAACATCACATGATGACTTAAAGAAATTCAAGCAATTAAAGAGATAATTTAAAATGCGTGACTTTATATGGTACATAGGTGTTATAATGTGATTTAGACCTGCAACGATAAATGTTTATTGCATCTTTAATAACATTCACTAAAGTAAAGACATTAAATTTCTTATAATCGAGGAAATAAAGATGAAACATATAAAACAAACTTATTTATTTCAACTGTGATTACATTTAAGTAGAAATCTTTATCTTTCTCTTTCCCATATATTTATTCTTAGATTTTAAATCCCCGAAGTAGTTAATGAACACAACATTCATACGGTGGTTCTTATTTTAGAGGATATTCAGATTCGCGGGAATGTTTTTTTATTATTATAGTAGAGCTTTTGATTTCAATTTAGAATTGAATTCAAATCAGATTTTAGTATTTCAGATTATATTATTATCCTATGTATACACTTAAATTAGAAATAATACAATGGTTTAGTTTTTACTACTCGAGATTGAATCAATAACCAATTCAATTTTTTGTTTTCTTTAGAATTGAACGATCTCAATTCAGTACGAACAACTAACTAGTAGACACATGTAATATATATCCGTGTTTTATTTCATGTTGTACACTACAAGAGGTCAGAGTCAACTAAGGTGGCATTTAATAATTTGATTTATTTGAGACCATTACGTGGTACAACTCTTTGGTTGGTTGTTAACAATAACAAATTAAGCTTTTTAGGTTATTCAAGTGTGTTGTGGTAAAAAATAATTAAAATTATAATCAATCAGAAAATTAGACGTACACATAATAATAATAAGACTATTTACAAGGTCTTCTTTTAGTCTTATAGTATTATGAATAATGATAATCTACAAATAACCACCTAATACTAAAATATTTAACAATAACAAATTAAGGTTTTTATAAAGTACATATAACAATCTAGTATTAAATTAGTATTTGTAGATAACCACCTCCTAGTCTGATAGACCTGTAAGCATTTTTCTCTTCACCTTTTTTAAATATCACATCTTTCAAACCATAACTACAACAAAATATAAAAAAATATTGGGTGTTTTATTTTTTATTCTTTTTTCCTCAATCAAATCTAATTCAACTCTTATAGTTATATTATTATCTTCTTTAGATTAACTTTCGATTTAGAAAGATGGAAAGGTAGAGTCAATTGGTTTAACTCCGTCATCCCATAAACCAAAGCAAAAAAAGATTCTTGAGTGGCGGCTCAGAGGTTAGGACCATAAGCGTATAATACTTCTCACAAATAATTTGGCCACGAAGTTGCTGCCTCTTCTAAATTCTTCTTTAGACCGATCAAAATGGCTATATTTACAACCTTTACGTACCCATTGGGTTGATTGTGAGAAGGTGAAGAAAAATAATGTCGAATTCCTTTGTAATTATAGAAAATCTATATGTCTTTATTTTCAAACATAGGGTCATTATCTATGATAATGCTTCATAGGGATCCTAAATCTGCAACATATGTTAGAAATAATTTTTTATCACTACTTTGAATGTGGTACCAAAGTGAGGAACTACTTCCATCCACTTTGAAAATTAATCACCAACTAGTATAATAGTTCGACAACCTCCGGGAAAGGTCCAGGCCGAGCTGGATCATTTTCTGAAGGCGAGAGATTTCCTGACCACGACCACTACGGTCAGGGTCGGGACAAGTGATCTACTCTAATCATGACAATGAGACAACTGATGGAAGAAATTGTGAAGCTAAATGCAGAAAAGGAAAAAGCGTTGAACAAAAAAATGATTCGATAGGGGAAAGACAAGGAGCAGGTAATTGACACCGATAGAGAGGACTATTCAGATGAGGATCGAAGCAAGAACCATCCCGTGAGAGAGGACGTCATGAGTTAAAACCAGTACAGAAAGTGGAAAGAAGGGTCAAGCGTCCTTCAAAATAGGATCGTGACTAGAAAGAGCAACTCCAGACGCAATATATCAAGGTTATTAAACTCACCAAAGCACAAGACTGAAATCATTGAAAAAAGAACGTCGAACTCTCATGAAAAGAAGGAAATTGTGACAGCGAGCAAGGGAGAACGAGTGGTACTACCACAAGGGAAATGGAAACCATCGGGAAGCAAAACTCATGGGTGCGTGCTAAGCAGCCAGTTCGCCAGCCCAATTAATTAAGGATTGTACGGGATCCCCACTGAAGGCCTTGGAGGTAGCGCTATAGTTTCGGTCTCAATTGGAGAGCATCTTTATTATCGGATGAAATAGTGTCAGGACATCTCCCAAAAAGATTCGACATATCTAAGCTGGAAACGTACGACGACAAAAAGGATCAAAATAATCATTTAGAGGCTTTCAAAAACTTTATGCTGAGTTTCGACAACGATGACAAGCTACTGTGCTGAGATTTCTCAATGAATTTCAAAGATCGGGCCACGAAGTGGTACAACAGAATTCCGAAATGCTGCATAAAAAACTTTGGGATGTTTTGGGTTTATGTGTCGTCAGCAGTTCGTTGGAAGCAAGAGCTTTCGGGCAAACGGATATACGATTGTCAACTGCAAACAAAAGGTAGGTGAAAGCCTCGGGGATTATACCAGGCGTTTCATTGATGCTAAAACAGACCTCGAGCACTGCGAAGAAAACATGGCATTAACAGGGTACCGGTTAGGATTGCTTCCCGGACCAATGAAACAAGCTGTAGCAAAGAAACATGCATTTACCTTTTCTGCTCTTTTGGCCCAGGTCGAAAAGCAAATACTGATTGAGGAGACAGAATCATCTGAATTGGCCGCTCAAGTCCAGCAGAGCGCACAGGCCGCAATCGTCACTAAATAGCATACCCAGTCAAGTTATATCCCGCAACCGCAACCAATTAACACACTTCCCCCCAGGGCTCAACCTAATCCGGTTAAAACCCAAACATCTCAGGTATAGAAGCTCAATCAAAACAACCAAGTGGTCACCCAACCCATTTCTAACAAATGGGTCTGATCTGCCCATTATGCCAACCTGACTGAATATATGTCAACCATTTATGAGAAGAAGAAAAAGATTCGTATCTACCTAAGACCGTTTCCCATCCAGATCCCTCGGGAGAGCAGGAATAATCGATATTGTAGATACCACGAAGACGTAGGGCATGATATAAAGGATTGTATCTCTTTGAAAAAGGAAATACATATGCTAGTGGAAAATGGAAAGTTACTTTAGTACGTGAAGAAACGAGTACAACAAGGAACGGTGCCCGAAGAAATCGCGGCAATACCAAAAATGGACATGAAGATGGCCATAACAGAGATTACAGACCTTTTCGATGTATCGATAGAATATCTGGATCCCGACGTCAATCAAAATGTCATCGGGGTCATTTAAGAAGAAATCGCGGAAGGTCAGAAAAGTACTCTCTGTAAATTATTCGAGTCTCTAACGATCTTTGATGGCGACTCAATGGCAGGAATCACCAATTCTTCCCTAAAGCGGCACATCGTGAATCTGGCAACCCAATTAGAATCTTGAACAACTCCTCATCTACGCGAGAGTCCCTCTCCCATCCTATATTTTGACGACAACGATATGGGGGGTATAGTAGGCCCTCACGAAGCCGCGGTCATGATTGGAGCGATAATCGCAGGAGAGGAGGTTCGTCGTATACTTGTGGACACCGGAAGTTTCACGAATATAATCTTCTTGTCTACTTTTTCTCCGTTTAATATACCACCAGTAATTTCGAGGTCAGATCGGAACATCGTTGGGTTCACAGTTCAAAAACAGTAGTAATTGGCAAATTCAAAGGCATAGTGCAACTCGGCCGCGGGCCGTTTAAAAGAGAGGTCACGGTTCTGTTCGTGGTTGTTGAAGTGCCCACTTTGCATAACGCGATTTTTGGCAGATCATGGCTGTCGCAAATTTATGCTGTGACATCCACCATTCATCAGTTCCTAAATTATGTGGTCGGTAACAATGTAGGCGTTGTTAGAATAGTCAGAAGGCGGCCCGGTAATGCAACCGAGCTGCGCTGGCAGCAAAGGGCGACCAAGAAATGATACATGCGAAATACTAGCAATTAATGGGGCTTCCTCTGGGATCACTACTGGTGGACGATCCCCGAGAAACCCCCGGTTTGTTAACTACCGATGAGGAATAAGAACTACGAGTTTGCAAAAGGGAAAATTTTGAAGTTGGGTACTAATTTATCACCGCACTTTCGGGAGAAATTGATTTCGTTATTAAAGGAAAGGATACATTTATTCGCTTGGTGCTCGGAAGATGTAACCGGGCCTCTAGATTATTTAATTATCCACAATTTAGCAGTTAACCAAAAAATCTGACCAATTTCGTACAAATATCGGGCTTTTTCAACAGAAAAAGCAGAGATCATACTACGGGAAGTTTACAGGATGATAGGCGTCAGTCATATCAAAGAATCCAAGTATCCACAATGGACATCCAACCCTGTTTTAGTCAAAAAGAAAAATGGCAAGTGGAGGATGTGTGTGGACTTCACCGATCTTAATAGGTCATGTCCTAAAGATCCATTCCCGATACCGAGAATCGATCAGTTGGTTGATTGAACGTCGGGAAATAAGCTACTTTATTTCATGGATGCATACGCCGGATACAATGAGATCAAATTAAACCCGCTCGACCAGGAAAGCACCATTTTCATAACCGGACGAGGATTATACTGCTACAAGGTTATGCTCTTCGAGCTGAAAAGTGCAGTCGCAACGTATTAGAGACTGGTGAACAAGGCTTTTGAGAAACATATGAGGAGAAACGTGGAAGTTTACATTGACGACATGCTCGTCAAAAGTAAGAAAGACGATGATCATTTGGCTAACTTGAAGGAAACCTTTGACAGCTTAAGGGATATAAACCTCAAGCTGAACCCTAAGAAATGCTCCTTCAGCGTTCGATCAAGGAAATTTTGGGCTTCTTAGTCAGCGAAAAAGGGATCGAAGCAGACCCGACCCAATTGCAAGCTTTAACTAGCATGACACCCCCAAGAAATGTAAAAGAAGTACATATACTAATGGAGAGGATGGCAGCTTTAAATCGATTTATCTCTCATTCCTCTGACAAGTGTTCCCCATTTTTTCAGGTTTTGAGAAATGCCAAAGCATTCGCGTAGACACCAGCCTGCGAGTAGGCTTTTTTGGGAATGAAGAATTACTTGTCGTCCCCGAACCTTTTAACAGAGCCTTTGAAGGGAAAAGCTTTGTTTTTGTACGTATCGATCTCTGATTATGCAATAAGTACGGCTTTACTCAGCGAAGTAGGAGCGGTCCCAAGAGCGGTTTAATTCGTAAGAAAAAGTTTGTTAGATGCTGAAACGAGATATCTAAAGCTCGAAAGAATGGCTTTGGCTTTGGTTACCGCGGCGCAAAAGATGCGACCGTACTTTTAGGCTCATTCGATAATCGTCAGAACATCTTTTCCTGTCAAATACGTGTTACAGCGACCAGACATCTCTGGACGGATGTCCAAGTGGTCTGTAGAGTTAGGTGATTTTGATATTGATTTTGAACCTCAAACGGCTATAAAGCGTCAAGCTCTGGCCGATTTCTTTATACAGTTTCATTCGAACCAACCAGAGTCAGTGGAATTGCTTGAGGCCAGTAAATGGATAATGGGTAGTCCTAACCGATGGAGGGTCAAATATCAGCTGATGTGGGGCCGGCGTTCAGATCACCACACCTTTGGGAATAACGATGCACCAGACAATTCGTTTTGGTTTCAACACATCTAACAATGAGGTTGAGTATAAGGCCGCGCTGGCCGGATTAAGGTTAGCACAGGTACGTGGTGTGAAGCACGTACATCTCATTAGTGATTCCCATTTGCTAATAAACCAAGTGTCGGGTGCATCAGAAGCCATGAAGGAACACGTTGTTCAATATTTGGCCGCACTGTGCGTTTTGGCTGTCTCTTTGACAAAGGTTACATACGAGCATGTCCCCAGAGCTGAGAATATGGCTGTGGATTCCCTAGCGTCTGCTTCTTGTTCGAACAGTTACCCATGTATACTAACTTAGGAAAATCCCTCAATCATCAACAGAACAAAGCTAGAAAACCGACCTGAAATTGCTTGTTAGATATCGTAATTAGCCTTGTTGAAGTGGAGAAGAGATATTATAAATTTCCTAGCAGAACATTCCTTACCCGAAGACAGAGCGACATGTCATGTTTCCGACAGCACGATCAAACATTCTCATCGTGATGTTACCGATCCCACCAACATGTAATAAATGATTGTTCTCTAAATAAACAGTTTCTTTTGTTGGACTGTAAGTATCAAACCATTTTTAAATTAACAGATGTGGTATCTAGCGCAAATAACGAGTACCTAAGTGTTTTTCCCACAGTTTGAACACACAGACAACCCATCCTCTGTACAAATACTGTCATTATTATCATAATCATCCACACTATCTACCATATTCGTAATATTTTCCTTTTGATTTCCCTTCCTACATTTCATATTTGAACAATCTCTTTTGTAATGATCCTCCTCACCGTGTTTATAATGATTTGAAATCTTGGTTCTTGATTTGGATCGCCTCTAATTCTTCTTCTTTGAAGAATTCACTTTGTTGCTAAATATTTCTTTGGTCATAAAACTTTGCCCTTCTGCCTGATTTTATGGATGCAGTTGTCTGAACTCCTTTGATTTCAGCGCATCTATGACATGCGCTAGAGATAGTACATCGTTGTCATACATGATGGTATAAATGAAATTCACATAAGAAGTTGGTAAGGATCTCAAAACAAATAAGGCTTGATCCTCACCATTGATTATGCTATCAATATTCTCCTTATCTATAATAATTAACTTAAAATTATGAAGTTGTTCATTTATGGACATGCCTTCCTTCCGCATGAGATCATACAAACTTTACTTTAACCGTCTTCTCATGGGTAATCTCGCGAATGACGTTTTACTTTACACTCATTAGAATCCAATATATAGTCCTTTCTTGAAGATCTTGCTTCTCCTCTTCTTTCATCTCTCTCAGTAACTTATTTTCCAAAACATAACCCCTGCAGTACCAAAGAAGTCTTCAGCTTAATCTACCACATCGGAAAGTTGGATCCCTCTTCAAATAATTCGATATTCAATATCTTATTTTTTAGTAAAACCCTTAACGATCACTCTTGCCTTCAATCAAGAATCCTCAACGTCTAGTTTACCTTAATGTTTCTTGAATACCTACCTTATGTCCTGTAAGGATATCATCAAGCTTCAATGTCTGATTCTTATAAAGATATTCAATATCTTCCCCTATAACATAAATTTACCAATATGCGTTTGAACTCGCTATAGCTTCCTTATAACTACAAGGTTCTTGTATCTTGTATCTCAACTTCTTCTGCAACTGACAAAACATATGTAATTTGGTTCACATATCTTTTTGGTGGTCTAATATCTCTTATTTTTATGCTTAATCTTATTATGTAAGATTGTTGTTCTCGTTCGGGTGCACATCATTACTATCATTCGGTGTTGACATTTCACCTCATAATATTGGATCCATCTTAGAATCATTAAAATTATTAGACCTAATATGAAATAACTCTACTTCATGTTCCACATATTTACTCATAAACGATAATGATTTTACCTTTTCACCTACATTTTTCTCACTGTTTAATGAAACTAACTCATTTCAAGTTCCCTACTTATGATAAAATCTGGAGACTTTAGAGCGGTACACTATAACCTGTATTCCTTCACTCCAGTAGCATATCATAAAAATATGCACCTCTTTTCCCTTGGCTTAAGTTCACCATCTTTTACGGAAGCGTACACTGGACAACCGAGCAACTTTAACTGTTCGTAATCAGCTCACGATTCAAACCCAAATCTCAAAAGAAGTCTAATAATCAATAGTTGTTGAAGGAGATCGATTCACCAAGTAACATGTATCATTGATAACTTTGGACAAAAAATCTTGTCCCACACCAGAATCCAAGAGCATGGTTTATTTTTTGTCACAAAACATTGTTCATTATTTTTGCGACTCTATTATGTTGTGGTGTTCAAGAATATGTGCGATGGTATACTATTTTCTTAGCACCGGAAATTTCTTTCAATTCACGACTACTAAATTATAACCCAGTATTTATACTGAGATGCTTGATCTTTCTCTATGTCTACTTCTTGAAGACCGTCTTCTATTTGACAAAGATTGAAAAACTCTCATCTTTGGTTTTTATAAAATAAACCCACCCATCCTTAAACAAGCATCGATAAGACAAATGTAATATATGGCTCTACTCTTTGATGAAATTCTGTTTGGGCCCCAAAAGTCTGAATGAAGGTAATTTATTGTCCTTTTAGTTTTTATTACCACCGAATTGCTAAATTTCACTCTAGTTTTTTTACCAAACACACAATGTTAACAAAATTCTAATGATTCCGCTTTATACCTTATTTTCCCAGAAACAACTAATCATATTTCACTTATGCGACCATGGCGCCAGTGCTATAATTGATCATGATCCTAAACCCTTTATATATTACTCCCTGATGATATTATTGCAGCGTCATCCAGAAGAATACTACTGTAGAGAATGTAATGCCTTTTTTACAAACTGTTTTTCATCACACCATCGAGCCCTTTGTAACCTTAATTACACAATCGGCTACATTATACTTGTAAACTCGAGAGTCTAGTGAACTAAGAGATATCGGGTGTCTCTTCAAACTTGAAAGTCACGATTCCGACAGCACGATCAAACATTATCATCGTGATGTTACCGATCCCACCAACATGTAATAAATGATTGTTCTCCAAATAAACTGTTTCTTTTGTTGGACTCTAAATATCAAACCACTTTTAAATTAACAGATGTGGCATCTAGCGCAAATAACGAGTACCTAAGTGTTTTTCCCACAATTTGAACACACAGACAACCCATCCTCTGTACAACTAATGTCATTATTATCATAATCATCCACACCGTCTACCATATTAATAATATTTTCCTTTTGATTTCCCTTCCCACCTTTCATATTTGAACAATCTCTTTTGTAATGATCCTCCTCACCGTGTTTATAATGATTTGAAATCTTGGTTCTTGATTTGGATCGCCTCTAATTCTTCTTCTTTGAAGAATTCACTTTGTTGCTAAATATTTCTTTGGTCATAAAACTTTGCCCTTCTGCCTGATTTTATGGATGCAGTTGTCTGAACTCCTTTGATTTCAGCGCATCTATGACATGCGCTAGAGATAGTACATCGTTGTCATACATGATGGTATAAATGAAATTCACATAAGAAGTTGGTAAGGATCTCAAAACAAATAAGGCTTGATCCTCACCATTGATTATGCTATCAATATTCTCCTTATCTATAATAATTAACTTAAAATTATGAAGTTGTTCATTTATGGACATGCCTTCCTTCCGCATGAGATCATACAAACTTTACTTTAACCGTCTTCTCATGGGTAATCTCGCGAATGACGTTTTACTTTACACTCATTAGAATCCAATATATAGTCCTTTCTTGAAGATCTTGCTTCTCCTCTTCTTTCATCTCTCTCAGTAACTTATTTTCCAAAACATAACCCCTGCAGTACCAAAGAAGTCTTCAGCTTAATCTACCACATCGGAAAGTTGGATCCCTCTTCAAATAATTCGATATTGTATTTTGTTGATGTAAACGTCAGTCCTAACCTTTAATCACAATAATCTATGCACTGATACCAATTTGTTAAAAATTAAGATGTAATATTTTTACAAATAGCTCGTACATAAAACAAATTAAAAACATCAAAAGAAAAAGATACAATACTCCATGTGGTTGGTTTGACGATAATATCTACGTCTACGGAGACCTAAAAAAAATGTTTAATTGGGCTATAAAAGAGTTACACTATAACCATTTTAGTCCATCTATACACCTAAAAAAATGTTTAATTGGGCTAAAAAAGAGTTGAACTATAACCATTTTAGTCCATCTATAAACAAATAAATAGACATTTTAATAGCTTTTGAGATAATGAACATAGCCAAAGTTATGAACACAAAATACAGTACATTGTCGACACAAAAATCACAAGTTGTCCACCCTTATTCGTTCATTCATTCTCAATTAAAATTATTGACTCAGAATATTAATATAATAAATACACATCTTCTATAGGTTATTTGATTCAGTAGACGCAGGATATGGGAATCCGGTTGCCAAGTTTCTTATATAAATAATGAAAATATATTCTATGTTTTCCTTTTATATATGAGTTCTGATTTGTATATTCTGTCTATCTTTCATCTATACCAGAAATAAGGCCACATTCAATTCCAACTATAATTTCCCACATTTTACAATATAGCTCTCTCAAAATTTTAATATTCTCTCTTCACTTGTACTATATAAGTGGTAGTTCAATTTTTTATTGGTAGGTCAAGTGAAGAAACCGTAAAAACAAGTCAGTTGTTACCTGGAGTTCTCCTTTAACACTTCATTGAGGCATGTTTTTGCACACACTGAAGTGTTTGGGGGAACTCCGGTTAGCACCTGATAATCAGCCAAACAGAATTCTCTGGTAACTTGAAGACAGGGACTGTCAAAGTCAATTGTCACCTGTAGTTCTTTCAACCACTTCATTGTTGAAAACTTTCTTGGAGTCTAAAGAGAGTAAATTTGTAACACTGAAGTGTTTGGGGGAACTCCGGTTGGCACCTGATCTTATCGCTAGTTTCAACATATAAAGCTCTACTCATGGTCTTCCACATTTCATGTTCGTTCCAACGTTGGTAGCCATCTATGTGTATTTGCATTACCTTTTCATAACTTGTATAGATACGTTGTGCATATCTATCCTCTGTCTCCAAGATCAGGAAGTACAGAAGCCCATTTATACGAATTAGCTTGAATATCTTCGATACGCATTCTCCATAATCACCTGGTCTGACAAGATTCTATTGAAACCGAAGTAAATAACCAGAATAAATGACCAAAGCTCTATGTCATATATAAATCGGCAGCCTGCTGCATGTTTTTTACATAACCATTATAAAATTATGAGCGAACAAATTAAGGAATATTTTTCTCGCTGAGACTACTCCTTGCAGTAACGACCCTGAATATGTATTACATCCAATGAGATCAATTTCAAAGTCCAAATCAAGTTGCATGGAGTGTAACACAAATGAATTTTACATCTTTGCCGTATCTGTCTTGTTAAAGCGGATTGCTAACAAAACCGAAATTGATTCGTTCGGTTTTTTAATATTTACAAAAATATTACGGAGGATAATATTAAAAGAATTTAAGTTTTTATTTATTTATTTAATTTATTCCACTAATACTTTGTTAGTTGCATAAGAGATCACCTATTAATCAAATTTAGGGTTCCATTAATTCGTTTGATTTATAGGCGTTCGAAGGATTAGTCAAAGCAAAATATCAGCTATTGTGAATAATGGTCAGTATTTCATACCATACGACGAGTATAACTATGATTCGATAACCAAGTGGTTCAAAGAATGTGATGGTAATAGAAAACCGTAAAAGAAAAAATCAATCATCTTTTTCTATTTGGTTGTTAATCCTATTAAAGTGATGCTAAATTGATGTTTAGTGTAACTTCCGACAAATGGATCCATTATTCAAATTGTGCATTTACAAAGAAATAGTCTTTTTTCTTGTTTTATCTTATTGACGACATCCGACGGCGGAAGAAACGTATGCCGGTAATTGGCGCGCTAGTTTGGTCACTTATATTTTTTCCACCATTAGTTGTCGATATCATCATATGATGCGAGCATAATTTACATGAGTACCGTCATTCGGCAACCGAATGAAACTTTTTACCGCTACCCATATATATATATAGCTATTTAAGAATTGTATTAATTAAATTCATAAAGATTAATATGTTTATAATAATCAAAGTGAGATCTAACCGAGTTAACAAACTGTAATAATTACAAAATTATTTAAATATTAAATTTAACTAGTCTAATTAGTTATATTATAATCTAAAAAATTGTATTTTTTTGGTTTAAAGATTAGCTTATTATGCATTTTATTAATTTAATGGAAGTAACTTCCAACTATAAAATTGCTTGTCTTATACAAATGGTGGAAACTAGAAGGAGTTTTTCTTCCAGACGTTCAAACCGTAAGATCACTCCTCGCTTTAACGAAAAACCAGTCCCTCCTCCACCAGCCACTTCCTCGAGACCCTCCAGCCCTAGTACTTCTCTGTCTCTTGAGACCCGATCATCGTCCCCTTCTTCCATCTCTCCCCTGAAATCTGCTGGCATGCATGGACTCCCTCTGTCCGTGCATGGATCCCCCCACCGATCTCACCCAACCGCAAGCAACTAGCCAAACAGCCCGTAGATACAGACATGCATGACAGGGCTCCCTCCCCTCTGTCCCTCTCCCCCCGGGAACCAAAGCCATAGCCATCGAAAGCTCTGAGGAAGAAGACCCATCGGAAATCGGGTCATCTCCGTCGCCGACAAGGGACCAGCAACTACGAGCCATCTTCGACAGCAACGAAAGACTCCTCAAGGCCATCACTGACCTTGAAGACAATCTGCGTCCCTCCTTCGTCATACCGGAATCCCACTCGAAGTCTTGCCACCATGGAAGCGAGTTGGCCTCCATCCCCGGGTTGGTCTGGTCGACCTCCACCACTCCCCTCAACCCTCAACCAATCCCTTCATCCTTACCTCAAACCACCCAGCCATCAAATCAACTCTCACCCCACCCAAGCAACTCTGCCTCGTACACCTTCTCTAACCCTATTTCCCTGGCTTCATGCATGCAAAACCCCATGCATGCAAACCAAAACCCTAACTGCATGCACGAGCCCTCCCTAGCGAGTTTTTTTATCTCTAGCCCCTCCCCATTCGATCGTCGAAACCACAACCGTAACCAGCAGATACCTATTTAACAATGCCTACCCGACAACCCTCCACCCTCAAACAAGTGTACTCTCCACAGCCGTCCTCACTCTTCAACAAGCCATCCAAGCGAGTAAAGCCTTAGCGTCACTCCCAAGAAACCAAGATCAGACTTCCACCATCATTCACACTACTGCCCCTCCACCATCCCAAACACCAAAACTAAACCCTATCTCAACTCCTTCATCATTTCCAGAATCCTTCCCTGGCCGAAACAGCAAAGGCCATGCCTTCTCCAGACCCTCGAAGGACCACCGTCCCCTTGGAATCCGTCCCGACCTCACCGGACCTTGGAAGCAAAACAGTGCATTCCGACACTTTCGTGGAAACAGCAACCCCATCTCCCCTCAACTTGCTGCAGAATCAGCCTCGATGCTCAACATTCACCACCCTGGAGCACCGACCAGATCCTGGGCACACATTGTAGCTCAACCGGACCCCCGATCCCCCATGAAGATCCAAAAAACCGAAGACATTCTCATAGACCATGGCACCTTAGTCTTCCCTGATGACGCGATATCGGGTGACAAAGAGGACTGGGCAAAATGCCTCTCCGGTTACTTCCTATCAAAGAAAAGAGCAGTATCCCATGTGCAAACCCTAGCTAACCAAATTTGGAGTACCTACGGCCTCCAAGAATGTAAACCTACCCCATCCGGCCACTACTTTTTCAAATTTTCCACAGCCGACAACGCAACGGAAGTCCTGGAAAAATCCCCTTGGTTTTTCAGCAGCCACCCGGTATTCCTAAAGAGGTGGGAGCCAATGGAAACCTTGACGAGAGAGGCCCTAAAAGCTATCCCTCTCTGGGTCAAGTTTCATGGCATGCCCCACGAGCTATGGACGGAAAAGGGGCTGGGCATCCTGGGAAGCTATTTAGGAACCCCCATTTATGTTGACAGTCAAACAGCGGACAGAACCCGGTTGAACTACGCCCGGATTTGTATCATAATGCAAGCCACCTCAAACTTTCCCTCCTCCATCACCATCCGTTGCCTGGGCAGAGACCACGTCATTCAAGTGGAATTTCAAGACCTCCCCACAATCTGCAACCGATGCTATTCATTTGGACACGCTGTCGCAGCTTGCCACATAGCCGCGAACACTGCTCACACTACAAGTCTCAACACTCACCGCCCCGGAAAAGAACCCATGATCAACCCACCGCACATCACACTCTCAGACTCAAGTAATAGCGAAGCCCCCACACCGGATACATTACGACAAATGACCATTCAAAACAGTTGGACCAAGAGTTTTATCATCGCAAGTAACACCCCTGCAGCAGCCCAGATAGGACACGAAGAAGGCGAACCTTCCTCAACAGAGATCACCTCCCCAAGACCTAAAGCAGCCAATAACGCTGCTTTCTCAAGTATGTATGGGGAAAACCCCAAAATGTATTAACTTTCCTTTATTCATCCTGTTTAATTCAAATGAAACTTGCATGTTGGAATGTTAGAGGGTTAAACGACCCAGTGCGCCAAAAAGACGTACGCCACTTAGTTTTTAAGAGTAGCATAAACATCATATGCCTCCTGGAAACCAAGGTTAAAGTCCCTAATACTGAGGCTATAATGAGAACCATGCTGCCTTTCTGGCACTACCACACTAACCATGAATCCCATCACTTGGGAAGAATCTGGATAGCTTGGAACCCTAGTGTTTGCAGCCTATCCATTTTAGATATTACGGCCCAGACCATCCACTGCTCTATAGTTTGGACTGCCAGAAAACTCCCAATTCAATCTAACGACTGTTTATGGCTTTAATGACCATGCTAACCGGCTCCCTCTTTGGAGCAAGCTTCAATCCATAGCCCTTAATAGCACCAACTCCCCTTGGATTGTTCTTGGGGATTTCAATACCGTTAGAAACCCCCAGGAGAAAACCAGCCTAGACCCTCAATGGAACAACTCCATTGAAACTTTCAATGACTGCTGTAGAATCTGTAACCTCGAGGATCTCCGCTCCACGGGATTCCAATTCTCTTGGTTCAACAGACAAGAGTCTAACCCTATATCCTCTAGAATCGATCGCGCTCTGATTAATGCCGATTGGGACGACTCATTCCCGAACTCTTTTGCTCACTACGACATCCCTCTCACCTCTTACCACACCCCGATAATTATCCACCTCTCTACCCCTTACTCAACCTCCCCCCACCCCTTCAAATATTTCAACATGTGGAAACTCCATCCAAGTTTCCAGGATTTGGTCCTCAACAATTGGAACACCCCCACCCATCAAAACCCAATGGAAAATCTAGCCACCAAGCACTCTAGGCTCGTCCCCTCCCTAAACTCCCTAAACAAAACCGTCTTTAGTGATATTAGCGACCGAGGTGCGAAGGCTAGAACCTCCCTTACCCAAGCCCAAGAAAACCTCTTTAACTCCCCCTCAAACCAGTCTCTAATTTCCCTTGAAAAAACGGCTTCAGACTCCTACATCTTCTACAGTCGAGCGTAGGAATCTTTCCTCAAGCAGAAATCCAGAGAAACCTGGCTCAAACTCGGGGACAAGAATTCAAAATTCTTCCATAACAGTATCTGAACCCGCAGAGCCAGGAATAAGATTCTTTCCATCATGAAAGAGGACGGCTCCATAAGCTCCAACCCCCGCACCATCACCGCCACCTTCAACAATTTCTTCCTTAACCAATTAGGCTCCCCTAGTACGAAAGATTACCCTGGCCCGGATCGAATCCGAAATCTAATCAAAACCTCGGTACCCCAAGATATTATCTCGGACATGATCAAACCTATCACAAATGAAGAAATAAAGCAAGCCCTTTTTGCGATTAACAGTGAAAAGGCGCCTGGTCCTGTCGGATTCAGCGCAAACTTCTTCAAGACCTGCTGGACAACAGTAGGCCATGACGTCTGCGAGGGTGTCAAATCCTTCTTCTCAAAAGGGAAAATGAACCCCAACTGGAATAAAACCCTAATAGCCCTCATCCCAAAAACGGATACCCCCTCTCATCCGTCAGACTTCAGACCTATAGCCTGCTGCAACGTGATTTACAAAACCATTTCGAAAATCATTGCACATCGCATCAAACCAGCACTCCCAACCCTCATCGACCCCTCCCAATCCGCCTTTATACCAGGAAGATCAATAGTGGACAACATCCTTCTCTCCCAAAATCTCCTGCACGGGTACCACGCTAATCGCAAAGGCCCCAGATGTGCCCTCAAAATAGACCTTAGAAAAGCTTTCGATAATGTCAGATGGGAACTCGTTCTTGACATACTGCTTGCCATGAACTTCCCCATTGACATGATAAATTGGATCATCCAATGCATCACCACCCCATCCTATAGCATTTGCATAAACGGCAAGACCTCTAGCTACTTCCCGGGGGCCAAAGGCCTCAGGCAAGGAGACCCGCTTTCCCCGTATATTTTTGTTATGGTAATGCAGGTACTCTCCAGCATCTTCTAGGAAAAAAGCAGACATCCATCCTTCGGATTCCATTGGAAATGTCAAAAGCTCCGTATCATCAACCTATGCTTCGCAGACGACCTCCTTATCCTCAGCAGAGCAAACTCTCCTTCCATCAAACTCATCCTAGAAGGCCTTCAAGAATTTGAAAACCTATCAGGGCTTCAACTGAACCCCGCCAAAAGTCACATTTTCTTCTCCGGAACCTCCCTAGGCATCAAACAAGAAATCATCTCCCTTCTCAACTTCATCGAAAGCTCTCTGCCAGTCCGTTACCTAGGAGTTCCCCTCATCACATCACGCCTAACCTATAACGACTGCAGACCCCTATTCCTCAAAATCACTAACCGAATCAACTCTTGGACTTCGAAGCAGCTTTCTTACGCTGGTCGCCTTCAGCTTATCACCTCTGTCCTCTTCGCTACCCAAGTCTACCGGTCCTCAATCTTCATCCTCCCAATCAGAGTCCTCAAAGAGCTCTCACAACTCTTACGTAGATTCCTCTGGTCTGCCTCAGAAATGAAGATCACAGGATAAAAAATTACATGGGAAAGGATAGTCGTGTCCAAAGAAGAGGGTGGCCTTGGGATACCAGACCTAAAAATCTGGAATCAGGCGGCCGCCCTAAAACTCCTCTGGTCCATTCTCACAAAAAATTAGAACTCCCTTTGGAAAAAATGGATTCTAATGGAAAAAATAAAAAACAAAAGTTTATGGACTATACCCGTCCCCCCAAACGAGAGTTGGAGCTGGAGAAAAATCCTCAACCTCCGCCCAGTAGCAGCAAACCTCTACAGAGTCGTAATCGGCAATGGAGAAGACACATCCATATGGCATGACCCCTGGCTTTTCCCCACCTCTCTGATCAACCGCTATGGACCCTCTATCCAATCCATCTCCCGTCTTCGAAACTTAACAATGGTGAAGGACCTCAACCAAAGCGGTCGTTGGATGTGGCCCCCCCAAGCCAGAGCGCCCAACAGAAACCTCAACCCCTCCCTAACAGAAATAACATCAGCCATCCAAAACCTCCCCCCCCTCCCATGCAAAGGACTCATTTATATAGCTCCCCAACAATTAGCTCCTTACCTTCTCCATAAGTAGCACCTACAATTGCATTAAACCAACCAGAAATAAGATCGCCTGGTCTTCACTTGTCTGGCACAAATACTCAATCCCCAGACACTCTTTCATCACCTGGCTTGCAATTCATAACAAGCTCACCACCCGGGATAAACTCATCGCATGGGGACTGGACTCCCCCCGACCTGTGTCTTATGTGAAACATCGCATGAAAGCACAGAACACCTCTTAGCCCAATGCCATTACTCTAGTGCAATATGGGAATCCCTCGCACAAAAACTATTGTTTCCCTCCCCCCCTTCCTCCTGGCCCCTATGGCTGGAACAAGCAAGCACATGGAACACCACAAAGGACAACCGAAAGACTCATTGGAAAACGGCCTTCTGCGCCACAGTCTACTACATCTGGATGGAAAGGAACGACAGAATCTTCAACAACAAACAATCCCCCTTCACCAGCATAGCCCATCATGTACTATATGACCTCAGATATCGGTTCAAAGGAACAAAAGCAAATTTCACTGGCTAAGCTTGCTACCCATAAGATCTCTCAAGTAATACAAATGTAATTTTAAATTCAGTAGCACTCTCAATCCAACCAGGATTAAGCACTGTACTGAGGCACCTGCCTCCTGAACCCATGTACATCATTTCATTATTAATTTAAGCGTTTTTTATACCAAAAAAAAAGATGTCTTATGTATTAAAGAACCATAAATACTTAGAATTACTTTTGATAATTCTATGAGTTTATCAAAGAAGACATTCATTAATCGCATACTAAGGCTTTATGATATGAAATTGACAACCTCTAGTTTGCTTGAAGTGATTTAAGATAAATCTTTTTATTCAAAGTGATTAAGGCCTATGTTTTGAAAATTGAACTCTTTTTGTGTGCTTATTTTTAATTTCCGATAAAATATAAAATCAACTTAAGTATATACTTAAGTGATTCCAGGGATGAATCATTGTATATATTATTTAGGTCATCCAATATTAAGTATGCAACATCACATGATGACTTAAAGAAATTCAAGCAATTAAAGAGATCATTTAAAATGCATTACTTTATATGGTACATAGGTGTTATAATGTTAGTTAGACCATTAGCAATAATATTTTTTTTTTCCATCTTTAATAACATTCACTAAAGTAAAGACATTAAATTCTTTATAATCCAAGAAATAAAGATAAAACATATAAAACAAAAATTTTTAATTCAGTTGCGATTACATTTAAGTAGAAATATTTATCTTTCTCTTTCCGATATATTTATTCTTAGATTTTAAATACCCAAAGTATTTCATGAACACAACATTCATGTGGTGTTCTTATTTTAGAGGATATTCAGATTCACGAGAATGTTTTTTTATTATTATAGTAGAGCTCTTGATTTTAATTTAGAATTGAATTCAAATAAGATTTTAGTATTTCAGATTATATTATTATCCTATGTATACACTTAAATTATAAATAATGCAATGATTTAGTTTTTACTACTCTAGATTGAATCAATAACCAATTCAATTTTTTGTTTTCGTTAGAATTCAACGATCTCTATTTAGTACGAACAACTAACTAGTAGACACATGTTGATTATATATCGGTGTTTTATTCATGTTGTGCACCACAAGAGGTCAGAGTCAACCAAGGTGGCATTTAGTAATTTGATTTATTTGAGACCATTAAGCAAAATAAGACGTGGTACAACTCTTTGGTTGGTTATTAGTAATCATATAGTTGCGTGAGTACTTATTCAGAGGAATACAAATCAATAAACCTAACTGATCCAAGTCGGAAATTTTAAGAAAATCCTAAACAGGAATATCTCATTATGTGTAAATTAGGTTATTCGGGGTGTGTTGTGGTAAAAAATAATTACAATTATAATCAATCAGAAAATTGGGCGTACACATAATAATAATAATAAGATTACAAAGTATTCTTTTAGTCTTATAGTATTATGAATAATGATAATCTACAAATAACCACCTAATACTAAAATATTTAACAATAACAAATTAAGGTTTTCATAAAGTACATATACCTAGTGTTAAATTAGTATTTGCAGATAACCACCTCCTAGTCTGAAAGACTTGTCACTATTTTTCTCTCTCCGTTCTTTTTTAAAATATCATATTTTTCAAACCATAACTACAACAAAATATAAAAAAACTATCGGGTGTTTTATTTTTTATTGTTTTTTCCTCAATCAAATCTAATTCAACTCTTATAGTTGTATGATTATCTTCTTTAGATTAACTTTCGATTCAAAAAGATGGAAAGGTATAGTCAATTGGTTTAACTGTGTCATCCCATAAACCAAAGTAAAAATAAGATTCTTGAGTGGCGGTTCAGAGGTTAGGACCATAAGCCTATAATACTTCTCGTAAGTAATTTGGCCACGAACTTGCTCTCTCTTCTAAATTCTTCTTTAGACCAATTTAAATGACCCTATTAACAACCTTTACGTACCCATTGGGTTGATGGTGAGCAGGTGAAGAAAAATAATGTCGAATTCCTCTGGAATTATAGAAAATCTATATGTGTAATTTTCAAATAGAGGGTCATTATCTATGATAATCCTTCATAGGGATCCTCAATATGCAACATATGTTTGAAATAATTTTTTTTCACTACTTTGAATGTGGTACCGAAGCGAGGCGCTGCTTCCATCCACTTCGAAAAATAATCACCAACTAGTATAATAGTTTGGCAACCTCCAGACGTTATTGGTAAGGGTCCTATTAAATTGGGCCCCTATTTATCATAAGGTATTTCTTCAGATATAGATTCTAGTAGAACGTTACATATACTGCGTTGGGAAATATTTGGCATGTATCATTTAACTAAATCTTTAGCATATGCTATGATAGAAGTCCAAAATATTTCCAAACCGTACTCCACACGTGCACTTCTCTATATTTAGATTTAAGTTAATAACTTCCAAGTTAGAGAAAACTTATTTGAGATCAGACAAGTAATCCTTATACTTTGAACTCTTTACTAGCATATCATCAATGTAAACCTCAATATTTCTTCTAATCTGACTGGCAAAAGCTTGACTCACTAAACACTGGTGAGTAGCCCTAACATTCTGCAGCCACAAGGACATAACCTTATAACAATACAGACTCGTGTAATTTATAAACGTAGTATGGTTTTGATCCTTCAGATCCATCTGTGGCTCATTGTACATAGCGAACACATCTACAAATGATAGTAGTTTTTTTTCCAGAAGTAGAATCTATTAACTGGTCTATCCAAGGGTTAAAGAACGGATCCATCAGGTATGATTTCTTTAGGTCTGTAAAATCAATACACATACGACAATTTCCATTATTTTTTTCACAAGCACGGGATTAGAAGTCCATAACGGGTATTGAGACTGCCGAATATGTCTAACGTTTTTCAATCGATATACATCTTTAACAATGGCTTCAGATGTTTCTATTGAAAATATCATTCGTTTCTTTACGATAGGGCCTAGGCCAGGTTGTATAGCTAGCTTGTGACAAATGATGCTGTCAGGTATATCCGTTACATCCTTAATACACCAAGCAAACACATGTAAATTCTAGGATAAGAACGATAATAACTTTCTATTATTTCAAACGGAAATTTGGCTTCAATCCTAAAACATTTTCTTTCCGAAAAACTGTGTAACTCAATATCTTCGTCCAGAATTACAGTACTAAGAGTCTCTCTTAGATCATCTATTTTGCTTGAATCCAAAGATTACTTTAATAGTTTTTATTCCTTCTTGGTTTCCATATTCTCTAATGCTTTTGGGATGAAAGAGGTGAAATAACATTCTCTAGGCATTTTTGGCTACTTCGAACGACCACCACATGGCTCCTAACTGCAAATTTCAAGAATTTGTGAACAATTGATACAACAACATGTATACTTGATAACTACGATCTACCAAAGATAGAATTAAGAAGAGTTGGACTATCAACCACCACAAAATATACCATGACCATCTTCTTAGATAGTTATTTCCAGAGGATGGTTTTGCCTTCGAAATCTGTAACCATATCAGTAGAATTCCTCATCAATCCTACTATGGTTCTATTAGACCGGAGAATAACAATGGGGGTCTTTTATTTTCTTATAAGTAGAAAAAAAACAGAATATTAGCTGAAGTGCTTGTGTCAATCAATATCATTCAAATTTCTATTTCTTCAGCTGCAGCCCCGATTACCATAACATCTTCATATAGCCCAACAACATCTCTGAAATCATCCTCATTGAATACAATAAACGGTACCCGATTCTAATATACATGGGTAGACATCTTCTCTTCTAACTGGATGGTCAAGCTTGCTGAGGCAATAAATCGTCGGGCTCGAGATTAGAAATATTAATTATTAAGTAAAATAAATGTATTTATTCTATTCTTATATTTATTATTGCGTAACAATAGATGGAGAAAAATATCCCCAAGTATTGAAAAGTAAGGGACCAAGTTGTAAAAGTAAATTAGAAAAATAAAGGACCACGAAGGAAAAATGATGTGGACCACCTCAGCCACTATATAAGGGAACCCCCCTTTTTCCGGGTTGGTGGACATTAATAAATACTTTCTCTTTATACTTTCTCCCTCTACACTTTATTCTCTAGTCACATCAAACCCTAGATCCAAGATACCCACCTTAGTGACTTTTTATCTTATCATTGGCGTCGTTTGTGGGAAAGAGTGATACTTTAAGGTCACATTTTCCTTAAAATCACGACTAAATGAAACATGAACGACGAAATGACTGGGGATAGGATCGGGAAAGGTCCCGCCCGAGCTGGATCATTGTCTGAAAGCGAAAGATTTCCTGACCACGAACACTACAGTCGGGGTCGGGACAAATAATCTACTCTAATCATGTTAAGGAGACAACTAATGGAAGAAATTGCGAAGATAAATGCCGAAAAGGAACAAACGTTGAACAAAAAATTGATTCGAGAGGGGAAAGATAAGGAGCAGGTAATTGACACCGATAGAGAGGACTATTCAGATGAGGATCGAAGCAAGAACCATCCCCGTGGGAGAGGATGTTGGGAGTTAAAACCAGTACAAGAAGTGGAAAGAAGGTGCAAGCATCATTCAAAACAGGATCGTGATGATTCCACCGATTTCACTACCAACGACTCCTAGGGGCGAGAATCCTGATGTAGAGTAAGATATAACAAGCTGACCATAAAGAGAAAATCCAGACGCAATAGATCAAGGAAGAAAGAACGTTGAACTCTCATCAAAAGAAGGAAATGGTGATAGGGAGCAAGGAAGAACTGGTGATACTACCACAAGGGAAATGGCAACCAACGGGAAGCCAAACTCATGGTTATAGGATAAGCAACCAGTTTTCCATCCCAAATAATGAAGGATTGTACAGGATCCCCACTGAAGGCCTTGGAGGTGACGTTTATGATTTCGGTATCAATTGGAGAGCATCTCAATTATCGGATGAAATACTGTCTGGACATCTCCAAAAAAGATTCGGCATATCTAAGCTGGAAACGTTCGACGGTAAAAAGGATCCAAATAATCATTTGGAGGCTTTCAAAAAAATTATGTTGAGTTTCGACAACGATGTCAAAATCATGTGCCGAGATTTCTCAATGACTTTCAAAGATCGGACCTCGAAGTGGTACAACAGATTGCCACAAGGCTGCATAAAAAACTTTGGGATGTTCTGGGTTATGTTTCATCAACAATTCTTTGGAAGCAAGAGCTTTCAGGAAAACGGAGATACCATTGTCAACTACAGACAGAAGGTAGGTGAAAGGCTCATGGATTATACCAGATGTTTCATTGATGCTAAAACAGACCTCGGCCACTGCGATGAAAACGTGGCATTAACAAGGTACCGGTTAGGATTGCTTTTGGGATCAATGAAATAAGTTGTAACAAAGAAACAAGCATTTACCTTTTTTTCTCTTTTGGCCGAGGTGGAAAAACAAATACTGATTGAGGAGACAAAGTCATCTGAATTGTCCGCTCAAATCCTGCACAGCGCATAGGCCGCGATCGTCACTAAAAAACATACCCATTCAAGTTATATCCCGCAACTGAAACCAATTAACACACTTCCCCCAGGGCTCAGCCTAATCCGGTTAAAACCCAAACATCTCAAGTACATAAGGTCAAGCAAAACAACCAAGTGTTGACCCAACCCATTTCTAACAAATGGATTTGACCCGCCCATTATACCGACCTAACATAATGTGTGTCAACAATTTATGAGAACAACAAAAAGAGTGGTATCTACCGAAGACCGTTTCCCATCCAGATCCCTTGGGAGAGCAGGAATAATCGATATTGTAGATACCACGAAAACGTAGGGCATGACACAAAAGATTGTATCTCTTTGAAAAAGGAAATACATATGCTAGTAAAAAATGGAAAGTTAATTTAATACGTGAAGAAACGAGTGCAACAAGAAGCGGTGTCCAAAAAAATCGTGGCATTACCAAAACCGGACACGACGATTGCTATAACAGAGATTATGGACCTTTTCGATGTATCGATAGAATATCGGGATCTCGACATCAATCAAAATTTCATCAGGGTCATTGAAGACGAAATCGCGGAAGGTCGAAAAAACAGTCTATGTCAATTTTTTGAGTCTCTAATGATCTTTGAAGGCGACTCAATGGTAGGAATCGCCAATTCTTCCTAAAAGCGGCACACCGTGAATCTGGAAACCTAATTAGAATCTCGAAGGTGTCCTCATCTGCGCGGGAGTTCTTCTCCCATCCTATATTTTGACGACGACGATATGAGGGATATAGTAGGCCCTCATGAAGACGCGCTCATGATTGGAGCGTCAATCGCAAGAGAGGAGGTTCGTCGTATACTTTTGGACACCGGAAGTTCTGCGAATATAATATTCTTATCTACTTTTTCTCAGTTTAAGAAACCACCTGTAATTTCAAGGTCAGATCGGACCATTGTTGCGTTCACAGGTTCAACGCCAGTAGGAATTGGAGAATTCAAATGCATGGTGCAGCTCGGCGTGGGCCATTTAAAAAAGAGGTCACGGTTCTGTTCGTGGTTGTTGACGCGCCCGCTTTGCATAACGCGATTTTTGGCAGATCATGGCTCTCTCGAATGCACACGGTGACATCCACCATTCATCAATGCCTAAATTATGTGGTCGGTAACAATGTAGGAATTGTTAGAAGTAGTCATAAGGCGGGTGGGAATGCTACCAAGCCGCGTTGGCAGCAAATGGCGACCAATAAATGTTACAGGCGAAAGACTAGCAATTAATAAGGCTTCCTCTAGGATCATTACCGGTGGATGATCCCCGAGAAGCCCCCGATTTGTTAGCTATCGATGAGGAATGTGAGAACTACGAGTTTGCAAAAGAGAAAATTTTGAAGCTAGGTACTAATTTATCACCGAACTTTCGGGAGAAATTGTTTCCTAATTAAAGGAAAGGCTACATTTATTTGCTTGGTGTGCAGAATATGTAACTGGGTTCAATATGATTTATTTATCCACAATTAGCAGTTAACCGAAACGTTCGACCAATTTCGTAGAAATGTCGGGCTTTCTCACCAGAAAAAGCAGAGATCATACTACGGGAAGTTGAGAGGATGATATGCGTTGGTCATATCAAAGAATCGAAGTACCCACAATGGACATTGAACCCTATTTTAGTCAAAATGAAAAATTGCAAGTGGAGAATGTGTGTGGACTTCACCGATCTCAACAGGGTATGTCCCAAGGATCCGTTCCCGATATCGAGAATCGATCAGTTGGTTGATTCAACGTCAAGAAATAAGCTACTTTCTTTCATGGATGTATACGCCGGATACTACCAGGACAAATTAAACCCACTCGACTAGGAAAGCACCACTTTCATAACCGGATGAGGATTGTACTGCTACAAGGTTATGCCCTTCGGGCTGAAAAATGCAGGCGCAGCGTATCAGAGACTAGTGATCAAGGCTTTTGAGAAACAAATCGGGAGAAACGTGGAAGTTTACATTGACAACATGCTCGTCAAAAGTGAGACAGACGATGATCATTTGGCTAACTTGAGAGAAACCTTTGACAGCTTAAGGGATATAAACCTCAAGTTGAACCCTGAGAAATGCTCATTCGACGTTCGGTCAAGGATTTTGGGCTTATTAGAAAGCGAAAAATGGATTGAAGCAGACCCGACCCAATTGCAAGCTTTAACTAGCATGACACCCCCAAGAAACGTCAAAGAAGTACAGATACTAACGTGGAGGTTGGCAGCTTTAAATTGATTTATCTCCCGTTCCTCTGACAAGTGTTCCCCGTTTTTTCAAGTTTTGAGAAATGCCAAAGCATTCGCGTGGACACCAGAGACTGGGACGCGACTTTTTTAGGAATCAACAATTACTTGTCGTCCCTAAACATTTTAACAAAGCCTTTGAAGGGAGAAACTTTGTTTTTGTACGTATCGATCTCTGATTATGCAATAAGTGCGGATTTACTCAGCGAAGCATGATTAGTCCCCAAAGCGGTTTAATTCTAAGCAAAAGTTTGTTAGATGCTAAAACGAGATATCTAAAGCTAAAAAAGTGGCTTTGGCTTTGGTTAGTGCGGCGCAAAAGATGCGACCGTACTTTCAGGCTCATTTGATAATCGTCACAACATCTGTTCCTCTCAAATACGTGTTGCAGCGACCAGGCATCTGTGGACAAATGTCCAATTGGTCGGTCGAGTTAGGCGATTTTGATATTGATTTTGAACCTCGAACGGCTATAAAGGGTCAAGCTTCGGTCGATTTTGTTGTATAGTTTCATTCGAACCGACCAGAGGAAGTGGAATTACTCAAGGCCAGTAAACCGGTGAAATAGGTTGTCTGAACCGATGAAGTTTCAAATATCAGCGGATGCAGGGCCGGCGTTCAGATCACCACACCTTTGGGACATGCAATTCGTTTTGGTTTCAGCACATCTAACAATGAGGCTGAGTATAAGGCCGCATTAGTGATTAAGGTTAGCGCATGTACGTGGTGCAAAACACGTACGCCTCATTAGTGATTCCCAGTTGCTAATAAACCAAGCGTCGGGTGCATCAGAAGCCACGAAGGAACACCTTCTTCAATATTTGGCCGTATTGTGCGTTTTGGCTGCCTCTTTTACAAAGGTTACATACGATCACGTCCCAAGATCTGAGAATGTGGTCGTAGATTCCCTAGGGTCTGCTTCTTGTTCGAATAGTTACCCATGGATACTAACTTAGGAAAATCCCTCAATCATTAAAAAAAAGCTAGAAAACCGATGTGAAATTTCTTGTCAGATATCGATGTTAGCCTTCGAACTTGAGAAGATATATTATAAATTTCCTAGGAGAACATTCTTTACCCGAAGACAGAGTGTCCGTAAGAAAAATACAAAACAAAGCTCGAGGATACGTACTCTTTGGAAATGTGCTTTATAAGAAATATATTAGCAGAACACTGTTAAGATATTTGGGGAAAAACAAATCACAAATAATTCTATCTAAACTCCACGATGGAGAAGGAACCGTTCATTACTGATTCAAAACACTGATAAGAAGGGTTTTTCTTGCAGGGTTCTATTGGCCGACCATAACTGTCGACACAAAAGAGGTAGTAAAAACGTGTGATATATGTCAGAGGTTTGCGAACGTAATTCACACACCCGCTACTTCTTTGGAATCAATCTCAGAACACCTTCCTTTCGACTGCTGGGGAATCGATCTGGTCGGACCGTTACCAATGGCATCTGGCGGAAGGTAGATTATAGTAGTTGCGGTGGATTACTTCTCCAAGTGGGTCGATGCCGAGCCATTATCTAAAACGAATACTAAAGACATCATCAAATTCATTTGATCAAACATCTGTTGTAGGTACGGGATTCCCTAAAGACTCACCATGGACAACGGTCCACAGTTCGATAGCAATGAAATGAAGTCCTTTTGTTCGTCTCATAGAATCAGACAGTTTTTTTCGACACCTTTCCACCCACAGGCCAATGGCCAGGTCGAGGTCATAAACCAGACTATCATAGACAGACTCAAGAAAAACTTAGAAGGAAAAGATGGCAAATGGTCGGACTACCTACATAAAGTACTTTGGGCCTACCGCACAACCCCCCGAATAACAACCCACGAATCTCCTTATGAGCTTGTTTATGGAATGGAAGCGGTAACCCCTGCAAAGACAATTCTCCCCTCCTTCAGGGTCGGGACCTATGCCGAAGTTAGAAATGGAGACGACCGATCTTTGGCTCTCGAATTGGTAGAAGAAAGAAGAATTCGAGCACATTTAAATTCGCTACATTACCGACGTGAATCATACAGTGTTTTTGGGAACCTTTCGACCGACAGTCCAATGTCCAGGTCGAGGTCACGAACCGGACTAACATAGACAGACTCAAGAAAAACATAGAAGGAAAAGCTGGCAAATGGCTGCACTACCTACAGGAAGTACTTTGGGCCTACCGCACAACCCCCCGAATAACAACCCGCGAATCTCCTTATGTTGTTGTTTATGGAATGGACGCGGTAACCCATGGAGAGACAAGTTTCCCCTCCTTCAGGTTTGGGAGCTATGACGAAGATATAAATGAAGACGAACGATCTTTGGCTCTCGACTTAGTAGAAGAAAGACGAAGTCGAGCCCATTTAAATTCGCTATATTACCAGACCCTGATGAGGAGTCGATACACATCGATAGTTCGCCGACAAGAAATCAAAGTCAGGGATATGGTTCTGCGAAGAGGTTTTCTGCATACAAAAGATAAAAGCCTCGGTAAGCTCGCACCCAATTGGATGGCCCATATCAAGTGGTTGAAAAAGTCAAGAACGGAACCTACAGACTTAAAGACAAGCACGGGTAAGTCTTATGACTCCATTGGAATATCGAGCATCTAAAGATATATTTGGATTAAACTTCTTCTCTTTATGACTAATATGAATTTGTAAAAACTTTTGATTGGCGCGATAAGGTTTTAATGAGGCACCCATAGCAACCAATCTGTTTAATCTACTTGTTTTTCCTTTAAATTATAAATGCGTTACCAAATTATAAGATGTCTTGGAAAGTCCATCAACTGACGAGTTGATGGACATAATCCTTGAGCTCGGCAATACAAATTTTTCAGTTTTAACTGATCCACATGTTATACCGAACCTTAATTGGTTTTTAGTTTTAACTGATCCACATGTTATACCAAACCTTAATTGGGTTTTCAGTTTTAACTGATCTACATTTTATACCAAACCTTAATGGGTTTTTTTTAGTTTTAACTGATCCAGATGTTATACCGAACCATCGGTTTTTCAGTTTTAACTGATCTACATATTATCCCGAGTAGTAAATGAGAATTTTCAATTTTAATTGATATACATATTATCCCGAGAAATAAATGGGAATTTTCAATTTTAATTGATCTACATGTTATCCCGAACCTTGGTTGGTTGTTCAGTTTAAACTGATCAACATGTTATCCCGACCCTATTGAGGTGTAACGTTATCAAATGGAAACACAGAGAGTGAATAAAGCCATAACGAAACCGATTAGGCTTTCAATTTGTTTTTACAAAACACACATCTGCGGGCGAGAATTACAAAAAAACAACAACAACAGCACAAAATTAAAACTTCAACAAATTCAAACATCCTCATCATCAGGATCGGTATACGCCATATTAGCGTCATCCTTCTTCTCGTCTTCACAAACGAGGCCAGGCGGCCGATCCTCTTCTGGAACATCCAACAACATCGAGCCCAATGATAGATCGAGAAATTGTCTATGAAAGTTCAAAACGTAAGCAAATTTAGAGAGGCCGGACATTGTGCACATACTCCTCCATTGGACTTAAAGTGGTCGGACAATCGGGAGGCCATGATACATGATATTAGTGTGTACCAAACGTTGGGGGTCAGTTGGGACGCGAAAAGACCAATAATCTCAAAATACCTTACAATGTCGGGATCCAGAGGAAGTCTAAGACCCCAGTTGAAGAGATCGGTAAAAATAATTATCTCTCGGGTCCTGACACATAATGACATCTCCCAAATAACGGGAAAATGCACATTTACGTTTTTTGGTATGCCCAATCTGATTTCTAACTCGGGCTGTTCTTTCGGGGTATAATGCAATTTCTTACCCTCAAATTAAGTGATAATATTGTCCCCACACAAAGTCCAGTGATAGCTGGTCGTTATCACTGCCTCACTTTCAGGAGGGAGAGGCTCTTCGGGAGGAACTGCATTAGCGACCCCTTCGCCTTCGGCCACAACATCTTTTTATGCTTGGTGTCCATCTTCGGGAGAAAATTCAACGAACAGCTTCGGGGACCTGTTAACAGCGGTCGTTTTCTCTTCAACATCCACGGGGTCGGCTTCTTCTGAAATTTTGGGATGAATTGTGATGTTGGTCTTGATCCTGACGGGTTTAATAAAACTTGAGCTACTATTAATGCGCTTATGTTGGGGGGTCACTCTCTTGGAGATCTTTCAAGGCGTCTTTTTCCTTCCTCTGAAACTCAGCGTCCCTTTGAGCAACGCCCCGACGGGTAGCAGCGGTGTTAACACCAGTCCGAAATCCGACAATAGTCTCGGTCAAATGCACCATTTCGGGTCAAGAAGAGGCACTTAAGTTACCCATTACAAGGAACTTGGGTCGGGTTTTGGTTGTCAAACGATGTTCGGGAGCAGAAGAACCTGAAAAATCACCTGTAAGAGTTGCTGATTTAGTTTTCAAGTGACCAGAAGGACCAGGAGGAGGGCTCGAGGTAGGATCGCTTGAAGAAATAAGATCTGGTTCTAGAGTCTAGACAATAGGTAATTTTTGTGTTAAAGATGTTTCTAAGGGCAGTGGTGACGACCAAACCAGATCGTGAGGAGCGAGAACTGATGTTGGGATATTTTTGGCGGAATCCTAAATTAATCCCGCAGCACGGTATTCCTCAGCCCTATCAGTGATACTGGCGTAGTCTATGAACCCGAACACATGCTTCTTTTTCTGCTTAGGCTATCGATTTCTCTTCGGGACGTTCTTTCTCATAAACACAGTAGTTTATCTCTCTAAAACGAGCAAGGATGGCACTTTCTCTTACTAAAATTTTCTGTGAAAGCTAATGGTGAATGAGAGGAAGGCATATTTATAGGAAACCTTGTGGCTCAACTTTCTTCTGTATGGTGAAGTCCAAAGGAAAAGAGCCGCGGGAAGTTGAAAAGTCTCATATGAAAGCGTGTGACCAGACACGCTTCAAATAAGAATGTGACACGTGGAAGTCATCACCAGCTACAAGAGAGATAGACAATCATTAAGCTAGCGAAGTAGACATGCGAAGGCGTCTGAACTCGCATGTCACTCAAGCGAGTCCCACGTGTACACCACTAGAGAGAATACTTCATTGAAGTCGATTTCTTATTTTTTAGTAAAACCCTTAACGATCACTCTTGCCTTCAATCAAGAATCCTCAACGTCTAGTTTACCTTAATGTTTCTTGAATACCTACCTTATGTCCTGTAAGGATATCATCAAGCTTCAATGTCTGATTCTTATAAAGATATTCAATATCTTCCCCTATAACATAAATTTACCAATATGCGTTTGAACTCGCTATAGCTTCCTTATAACTACAAGGTTCTTGTATCTTGTATCTCAACTTCTTCTGCAACTGACAAAACATATGTAATTTGGTTCACATATCTTTTTGGTGGTCTAATATCTCTTCTTTTTATGCTCAATCTTATTATGTAAGATTGTTGTTCTCGTTCGGGTGCACATCATTACTATCATTCGGTGTTGACATTTCACCTCATAATATTGGATCCATCTTAGAATCATTAAAATTATTAGACCTAATATGAAATAACTCTACTTCATGTTCCACATATTTACTCATAAACGATAATGATTTTACCTTTTCACCTACATTTTTCTCACTGTTTAATGAAACTAACTCATTTCAAGTTCCCTACTTATGATAAAATCTGGAGACTTTAGAGCGGTACACTATAACCTGTATTCCTTCACTCCAGTAGCATATCATAAAAATATGCACCTCTTTTCCCTTGGCTTAAGTTCACCATCTTTTACGGAAGCGTACACTGGACAATCGAGCAACTTTAACTGTTCGTAATCAGCTCACGATTCAAACCCAAATCTCAAAAGAAGTCTAATAATCAATAGTTGTTGAAGGAGATCGATTCACCAAGTAACATGTATCATTGATAACTTTGGACAAAAAATCTTGTCCCACACCAGAATCCAAGAGCATGGTTTATTTTTTGTCACAAAACATTGTTCATTATTTTTGCGACTCTATTATGTTGTGGTGTTCAAGAATATGTGCGATGGTATACTATTTTCTTAGCACCGGAAATTTCTTTCAATTCACGACTACTAAATTATAACCCAGTATTTATACTGAGATGCTTGATCTTTCTCTATGTCTACTTCTTGAAGACCGTCTTCTATTTGACAAAGATTGAAAAACTCTCATCTTTGATTTTTATAAAATAAACCCACCCATCCTTAAACAAGCATCGATAAGACAAATGTAATATATGGCTCTACTCTTTGATGAAATTCTGTTTGGGCCCCAAAAGTCTGAATGAAGGTAATTTATTGTCCTTTTAGTTTTTATTACCACCGAATTGCTAAATTTCACTCTAGTTTTTTTACCAAACACACAATGTTAACAAAATTCTAATGATTCCGCTTTATACCTTATTTTCCCAGAAACAACTAATCATATTTCACTTATGCGACCATGGCGCCAGTGCTATAATTGATCATGATCCTAAACCCTTTATATATTACTCCCTGATGATATTATTGCAGCGTCATCCAGAAGAATACTACTGTAGAGAATGTAATGCCTTTTTTACAAACTGTTTTTCATCACACCATCGAGCCCTTTGTAACCTTAATTACACAATCGGCTACATTATACTTGTAAACTCGAGAGTCTAGTGAACTAAGAGATATCGGGTGTCTCTTCAAACTTGAAAGTCACGATTCCGACAGCACGATCAAACATTATCATCGTGATGTTACCGATCCCACCAACATGTAATAAATGATTGTTCTCCAAATAAACTGTTTCTTTTGTTGGACTCTAAATATCAAACCATTTTTAAATTAACAGATGTGGCATCTAGCGCAAATAACGAGTACCTAAGTGTTTTTCCCACAATTTGAACACACAGACAACCCATCCTCTGTACAACTACTGTCATTATTATCATAATCATCCACACCGTCTACCATATTAATAATATTTTCCTTTTGATTTCCCTTCCCACCTTTCATATTTGAACAATCTCTTTTGTAATGATCCTCCTCACCGTGTTTATAATGATTTGAAATCTTGGTTCTTGATTTGGATCGCCTCTAATTCTTCTTCTTTGAAGAATTCACTTTGTTGCTAAATATTTCTTTGGTCATAAAACTTTGCCCTTCTGCCTGATTTTATGGATGCAGTTGTCTGAACTCCTTTGATTTCAGCGCATCTATGACATGCGCTAGAGATAGTACATCGTTGTCATACATGATGGTATAAATGAAATTCACATAAGAAGTTGGTAAGGATCTCAAAACAAATAAGGCTTGATCCTCACCATTGATTATGCTATCAATATTCTCCTTATCTATAATAATTAACTTAAAATTATGAAGTTGTTCATTTATGGACATGCCTTCCTTCCGCATGAGATCATACAAACTTTACTTTAACCGTCTTCTCATGGGTAATCTCGCGAATGACGTTTTACTTTACACTCATTAGAATCCAATATATAGTCCTTTCTTGAAGATCTTGCTTCTCCTCTTCTTTCATCTCTCTCAGTAACTTATTTTCCAAAACATAACCCCTGCAGTACCAAAGAAGTCTTCAGCTTAATCTACCACATCGGAAAGTTGGATCCCTCTTCAAATAATTCGATATTGTATTTTGTTGATGTAAACGTCAGTCCTAACCTTTAATCACAATAATCTATGCACTGATACCAATTTGTTAAAAATTAAGATGTAATATTTTTACAAATAGCTCGTACATAAAACAAATTAAAAACATCAAAAGAAAAAGATACAATACTCCATGTGGTTGGTTTGACGATAATATCTACGTCTACGGAGACCTAAAAAAAATGTTTAATTGGGCTATAAAAGAGTTACACTATAACCATTTTAGTCCATCTATACACCTAAAAAAATGTTTAATTGGGCTAAAAAAGAGTTGAACTATAACCATTTTAGTCCATCTATAAACAAATAAATAGACATTTTAATAGCTTTTGAGATAATGAACATAGCCAAAGTTATGAACACAAAATACAGTACATTGTCGACACAAAAATCACAAGTTGTCCACCCTTATTCGTTCATTCATTCTCAATTAAAATTATTGACTCAGAATATTAATATAATAAATACACATCTTCTATAGGTTATTTGATTCAGTAGACGCAGGATATGGGAATCCGGTTGCCAAGTTTCTTATATAAATAATGAAAATATATTCTATGTTTTCCTTTTATATATGAGTTCTGATTTGTATATTCTGTCTATCTTTCATCTATACCAGAAATAAGGCCACATTCAATTCCAACTATAATTTCCCACATTTTACAATATAGCTCTCTCAAAATTTTAATATTCTCTCTTCACTTGTACTATATAAGTGGTAGTTCAATTTTTTATTGGTAGGTCAAGTGAAGAAACCGTAAAAACAAGTCAGTTGTTACCTGGAGTTCTCCTTTAACACTTCATTGAGGCATGTTTTTGCACACACTGAAGTGTTTGGGGGAACTCCGGTTAGCACCTGATAATCAGCCAAACAGAATTCTCTGGTAACTTGGTAACTTGAAGACAGGGACGGTCAAAGTCAATTGTCACCTGTAGTTCTTTCAACCACTTCATTGTTGAAAACTTTCTTGGAGTCTAAAGAGAGTAAATTTGTAACACTGAAGTGTTTGGGGGAACTCCGGTTGGCACCTGATCTTATCGCTAGTTTCAACATATAAAGCTCTACTCATGGTCTTCCACATTTCATGTTCGTTCCAACGTTGGTAGCCATCTATGTGTATTTGCATTACCTTTTCATAACTTGTATAGATACGTTGTGCATATCTATCCTCTGTCTCCAAGATCAGGAAGTACAGAAGCCCATTTATACGAATTAGCTTGAATATCTTCGATACGCATTCTCCATAATCACCTGGTCTGACAAGATTCTATTGAAACCGAAGTAAATAACCAGAATAAATGACCAAAGCTCTATGTCATATATAAATCGGCAGCCTGCTGCATGTTTTTTACATAACCATTATAAAATTATGAGCGAACAAATTAAGGAATATTTTTCTCGCTGAGACTACTCCTTGCAGTAACGACCCTGAATATGTATTACATCCAATGAGATCAATTTCAAAGTCCAAATCAAGTTGCATGGAGTGTAACACAAATGAATTTTACATCTTTGCCGTATCTGTCTTGTTAAAGCGGATTGCTAACAAAACCGAAATTGATTCGTTCGGTTTTTTAATATTTATAAAAATATTACGGACGATATCATTAAAAGAATTTAAGTTTTTATTTATTTATTTAATTTATTCCACTAATACTTTGTAAGTTGCATAAGAGATCACCTATTAATCAAATTTAGGGTTCCATTAATTTGTTTGATTTATAGGCGTTCGGAGGTTTAGTCAAAGCAAAATATCAGCTATTGTGAATAATTGTCAGTATTTCATACCATACGACGAGTATAACTATGATTCGATAACCAAGTGGTTCAAAGAATGTGATGGTAATAGAAAACCGTAAAAGAAAAAATCAATCATCTTTTTCTATTTGGTTGTTAATCCTATTAAAGTGATGCTAAATTGATGTTTAGTGTAACTTCCGACAAATGGATCCATTATTCAAATTGTGCACTTACAAAGACATAGTCTTTTTTCCTGTTTTATCTTATTGAAGACATCCGACGGCGGAAGAAACGTATGCCGGTAATTGGCGCTAGTTTGGTCACTTATATTTTTTCCACCATTAGTTGTCGATATTTATTTTGATTCTATCATCATATGATGTGAGCATAATTTACATGAGTACCGTCATTCGGCAACCGAATGAAACTTTTTACCGCTACCCATATGTGAAATGTACCTGTTAAATATTTGCCACAACAAACAAAAATAAATGTTATATATATATAGCTATTTAAGAATTATATTAATTAAGTCTATAAAGATTAATATGTTTATAATAATCAAAGTGAGATCTAACCGAGTTAACAAACTGTAATAATTACAAAATTATTTAAATATTAAATTTAACTAGTCTAATTAGTTATATTATAATCTAAAAAATTGTATTTTTTTGGTTTAAAGATTAGCTTATTATGCATTTTATTAATTTAATGGAAGTAACTTCCAACTATAAAATTGCTTGTCTTATACAAATGGTGGAAACTAGAAGGAGTTCTTTCTCCAGACGTTCAAACCGTAAGATCACCCCTCGCTTTAACGAAAAGCCAGTCCCTCTTCCACCAGCCACTTCCTCGAGACCCTCCAGCCCTAGCACTTCTCTGTCTCTTGAGACCCGATCATCGTCCCCTTCTTCCATCTCTCCCCTGAAATCTGCTGGCATGCATGGACTCCCTTTGTCCGTGCATGGATCCCCCCCACCGATCTCACCCAACCGCAAGCAACTAGCCAAACAGCTCGTAGATACATACATGCATGACAGGGCTCCCTCCCCTCTGTCCCTCTCCCCCCGGGAACCAAAGCCATAGCCATCAAAAGCTCTGAGGAAGAAGACCCATCGGAAATCGGGTCATCTCCGTCGCCGACAAGGGACCAGCAACTACGAGCCATCTTCGACAGCAACGAAAGACTCCTCAAGACCATCACTGACCTTGAAGACAATCTGCGTCCCTCCTTCGTCACACCGGAATCCCACTCGAAGTCTTGCCACCATGGAAGCGAGTTGGCCTCCATCCCCGGGTTGGTCTGGTCGACCTCCACCACTCCCCTCAACCAATCCCTTCATCCTTACCTCAAACCACCCAGCCATCAAATCAACTCTCACCCCACCCAAGCAACTCTACCTCGTACACCTTCTCTAACCCTATTTCCCTGGCTTCATGCATGCAAAACCCCATGCATGCAAACCAAAACCCTAACTGCATGCACGAGCCCTCCCTAGCGAGTTTTTTATCTCTAGCCCCTCCCCATTCGATCGTCGAAACCACAACCGTAACCAGCAGATACCTATTTAACAATGCCTACCCGACAACCCTCCACCCTCACGCAACCACCCCTTCCCCTCAAACAAGTGTACTCTCCACAGCCATCCTCACTCTTCAACAAGCCATCCAAGCGAGTAAAGCCTTAGCGTCCCTCCCAAGAAACCAAGATCAGACTTCCACCATCATTCACACTACTGCCCCTCCACCATCCCAAACACCCAAACTAAACCCTATCCCAACTCCTTCATCATTTCCAGAATCCTTCCCTGGCCGAAACAGCAAAGGCCATGCCTTCTCCAGACCCTCGAAGGACCACCGTCCCCTTGGAATCCGTCCCGACCTCACCGGACCTTGGAAGCAAAACAGTGCATTCCGACACTTTCATGGAAACAGCAACCCCATCTCCCCTCAACTTGCTGCAGAATCAGCCTCGATGCTCAACATTCACCACCCTGGAGCACCGACCAGATCTTGGGCACACATTGTAGCTCAACCGGACCCCCGATCCCCCATGAAGATCCAAAAAACCGAAGACATTCTCATAGACCATGGCACCTTAGTCTTCCCTGATGACGCGATATCGGGTGACAAAGAGGACTGGGCAAAATGCCTCTTCGGTTACTTCCTATCAAAGAAAAGAGCAGTATCCCACGTGCAAACCCTAGCTAACCAAATTTGGAGTACCTACGGCCTCCAAGAATGTAAACCTACCCCATCCGGCCACTACTTTTTCAAATTTTCCACAGCGGACAACGCAACGGAAGTCCTGGAAAAATCCCCTTGGTTTTTCAGCAGCCACCCGGTATTCCTAAAGAGGTGGGAGCCAATGGAAACCTTGACGAGAGAGGCCCTAAAAGCTATCCCTCTCTGGGTCAAGTTTCATGGCATGCCCCACGAGCTATGGACGGAAAAGGGGCTGGGCATCCTAGGAAGCTATTTAGGAACCCCCATTTATGTTGACAGTCAAACAGCGGACAGAACCCGGTTGAACTACGCCCGGATCTGTATCATAATGCAAGCCACCTCAAACTTTCCCTCCTCCATCACCATCCGTTGCCTGGGCAGAGACCACGTCATTCAAGTGGAATTTCAAGGCCTCCCCACAATCTGCAACCGATGCTATTCATTTGGACACGCTGCCGCAGCTTGCCACATAGCCGCGGACACTGCTCACACTGCAAGTCTCAACACTCACCGCCCCGGAAAAGAACCCATGATCAACCCACCGCACATCACACTCTCAGACTCAAGTAATAGCGAAGCCCCCACACCGGATACATTACGACAAATGACCATTCAAAACAGTTGGACCAAGAGTTTTATCATCGCAAGTAACACCCCTGCAGCAGCCCAGATAGGACACGAAGAAGGCGAACCTTCCTCAACAGAGATCACCTCCCCAAGACCTAAAGCAGCCAATAACGCTGCTTTCTCAAGTATGTATGGGGAAAACCCCAAAATGTATTAACTTTCCTTTATTCATCCTGTTTAATTCAAATGAAACTTGCATGTTGGAATGTTAGAGGGTTAAACGACCCAGTGCGCCAAAAAGACGTACGCCACTTAGTTTTTAAGAATAGCATAAACATCATATGCCTCCTGGAAACCAAGGTTAAAGTCCCTAATACTGAGGCTATAATGAGAACCATGCTGCCTTTCTGGCACTACCACACTAACCATGAATCCCATCACTTGGGAAGAATCTGGATAGCTTGGAACCCTAGTGTTTCCAGCCTATCCATTTTAGATATTACGGCCCAGACCATCCACTTCTCTATAGTTTGGACTGCCAGAAACTCCCAATTCAATCTAACGACTGTTTATGGCTTTAATGACCATGCTAACCGGCTCCCTCTTTGGAGCAAGCTTCAATCCATAGCCCTTAATAGCACCAACTCCCCTTGGATTGTTCTTGGGGATTTCAATGCCGTTAGAAACCCCCATGAGAAAACCAGCCTAGACCCTCAATGGAACAACTCCATTGAAACTTTCAATAACTGCTGTAGAATCTGTAACCTCGAGGATCTCCGCTCCACGGGATTCCAATTCTCTTGGTTCAACAGACAAGAGTCTAACCCTATATCCTCTAGAATCGATCGCGCTCTGATTAATGCCGATTGGGACGACTCATTCCCGAACTCTTTTGCTCACTACGACATCCCTCTCACCTCTGACCACACCCCGATAATTATCCACCTCTCTACCCCTTACTCAACCTCCCCCCACCCCTTCAAATATTTCAACATGTGGAAACTCCATCCAAGTTTCCAGGATTTGGTCCTCAACAATTGGAACACCCCCACCCATCAAAACCCAATGGAAAATCTAGCCACCAAGCACTCTAGGCTCGTCCCCTCCCTAAACTCCCTAAACAAAACCGTCTTTAGTGATATTAGCGACCGAGTTGCGAAGGCTAGAACCTCCCTTACCCAAGCCCAAGAAAACCTCTTTAACTCCCCCTCAAACCAGTCTCTAATTTCCCTTGAAAAAACGGCTTCAGACTCCTACATCTTCTACAGTCGAGCGGAGGAATCTTTCCTAAAGCAGAAATCCAGAGAAACCTGGCTCAAGCTCGGGGACAAGAATTCCAAATTCTTCCATAACAGTATCCGAGCCCGCAGAGCCAGGAATAAGATTCTCTCCATCATGAAAGAGGACGGCTCCATAAGCTCCAACCCCAGCACCATCACCGCCACCTTCAACAATTTCTTCCTTAACCAATTAGGCTCCCCTAGTACGAAAGATTACCCTGGCCCGGATCGAATCCGAAATCTAATCAAAACCTCGGTACCCCAAGATCTTATCTCGGACATGATCAAACCCATCACAAATGAAGAAATAAAGCAAGCCCTTTTTGCGATTAACAGTGAAAAGGCGCCTGGTCCCGTCGGATTCAGCGCAGACTTCTTCAAGACCTGCTGGACAACAGTAGGCCATGACGTCTGCGAGGGTGTCAAATCCTTCTTCTCAAAAGGGAAAATGAACCCCAACTAGAATAAAACCCTAATAGCCCTCATCCCAAAAACGGATACCCCCTCTCATCCGTCAGACTTCAGACCTATAGCCTGCTGCAACGTGATTTACAAAACCATTTCGAAAATCATTGCACATCGCATCAAACCAGCACTCCCAACCCTCATCGACCCCTCCCAATCCGCCTTCATACCAGGAAGATCAATAGTGGACAACATCCTTCTCTCCCAAAATCTCCTGCACGGGTACCACGCTAATCGCAAAGGCCCTAGATGTGCCCTCAAAATAGACCTTAGAAAAGCTTTCGATAATGTCAGATGGGAACTCGTTCTTGACATACTGCTTGCCATGAACTTCCCCATTGACATGATAAATTGGATCATCCAATGCATCACCACCCCATCCTATACCGTTTGCATAAACGGCAAGACCTCTAGCTACTTCCCGGAGGCCAAAGGCCTCAGGCAAGGAGACCCCCTTTCCCCGTATATTTTTGTTATGGTAATGCAGGTACTCTCCAGCATCCTCTAGGAAAAAAGCAGACATCCATCCTTCGGATTCCATTGGAAATGTCAAAAGCTCCGTATCATCAACCTATGCTTCGCAGACGACCTCCTTATCCTCAGCAAAGCAAACTCTCCTTCCATCAAACTCATCATAAAAGGCCTTCAAGAATTTGAAAACCTATCAGGGCTTCAACTGAACCCCGCCAAAAGTCACATTTTCTTCTAAGGAACCTCCCCAGGCATCAAACAAGAAATCCTCTCCCTTCTCAACTTCATCGAAGGCTCCCTGCCAGTCCGTTACCTAGGAGTTCCCCTCATCACATCACGCCTAACCTATAACGACTGCAGACCCCTATTCCTCAAAATCACTAACCGAATCAACTCTTGGACTTCGAAGCAGCTTTCTTACGCTGGTCGCCTTCAGCTTATCACCTCTGTCCTCTTCGCTACCCAAGTCTACTGGTCCTCAATCTTCATCCTCCCAATCAGAGTCCTCAAAGAGCTCTCACAACTCTTACGTAGATTCCTCTGGTCTGGCTCAGAAATGAAGATCACAGGATAAAAAATTGCCTGGGAAAGGATAGTCGTGTCCAAAGAAGAGGGTGGCCTTGGGATACCAGACCTAAAAATCTGGAATCAGGCGGCCGCCCTAAAACTCCTCTGGTCCATTCTCACAAAAAATTAGAACTCCCTTTGGACAAAATGGATTCTAATGGAAAAAATAAAAAACAAAAGTTTATGGACTATACCCGTCCCCCCAAACGAGAGTTGGAGCTGGAGAAAAATCCTCAACCTCCGCCCAGTAGCAGCAAACCTCTACAGAGTCGTAATCGGCAATGGAGAAGACACATCCATATGGCATGACCCCTGGCTTTTCCCCACCTCTCTGATCAATCGCTATGGACCCCCTATCCAATCCTTCTCCCGTCTTCGAAACTTAACAATGGTGAAAGACCTCAACCAAAGCGGCCGTTGGATGTGGCCCCCCCAAGCCAGAGCTCCCAACAGAAACCTTAACCCCTCCCTAACAGAAATAATATCAGCCATCCAAAACCTCCCCCCCCCCTCCCATACAAAGGACTTATTTATATGGCTCCCTAACAATTAGCTCCTTACCTTCTCCATAAGTAGCACCTACAATTGCCTTAAACCAACCAGAAATAAGATCGCCTGGTCTTCACTTGTCTGGCACAAATACTCAATCCCCAGACACTCTTTCATCACCTGGCTTGCAATTCATAACAAGCTCACCACCCGGGATAAACTCATCGCATGGGGACTGGACTACCCCCGACCTGTGTCTTATGTGAAACATCGCATGAAAGCACAGAACACCTCTTAGCCCAATGCAATTACTCTAGTGCAATATGGGAATCCCTCACACAAAACTACTGTTTCCCTCCCCCCCTTCCTCCTGGCCCCTATGGCTGGAACAAGCAAGCACATGGAACACCACAAAGGACAACCGAAAGACTCATTGGAAAACGGCCTTCTACGCCACAGTCTACTACATCTGGAGGGAAAGGAACGACAGAATCTTCAACAACAAACAATCCCCCTTCACCAGCATAGCCCATCATGTACTATATGACCTCAGATATCGGTTCAAAGGAACAAAAGCCAATTTCACTGGCTAAGCTTGCTACCCATAAGATCTCTCAAGTAATACAAATGTAATTTTAAATTCAGTAGCACTCTCAATCCAACCAGGATTAAGCACTGTACTGAGGCATCTGCCTCCTGAACCCATCTACATCATTTCATTATTAATTTAAGCGTTTTTTATACCAAAAAAAAGATGTCTTATGTATTAAAGAACCATAAATACTTAGAATTACTTTTGATAATTCTATGAGTTTATCAAAGAAGACATTCATTAATCGCATACTAAGGCTTTATGATATGAAATTGACAACCTCTAGTTTGCTTGAAGTGATTTAAGATAAATCTTTTTATTCAAAGTGATTAAGGCCTATGTTTTGAAAATTGAACTCTTTTTGTGTGCTTATTTTTAATTTCCGATAAAATATAAAATCAACTTAAGTATATACTTAAGTGATTCCAGGGATGAATCATTGTATATATTATTTAGGTCATCCAATATTAAGTATGCAACATCACATGATGACTTAAAGAAATTCAAGCAATTAAAGAGATCATTTAAAATGCATTACTTTATATGGTACATAGGTGTTATAATGTTATTTAGACCATTAGCGATAATATTTTTTTTTTCCATCTTTAATAACATTCACTAAAGTAAAGACATTAAATTCCTTATAATCCAAGAAATAAAGATAAAACATATAAAACAAAATTTTTTAATTCAGTTGCGATTACATTTAAGTAGAAATATTTATCTTTCTCTTTCCGGTATATTTATTCTTAGATTTTAAATACCAAAAGTATTTCATGAACACAACATTCATGTGGTGTTGTTATTTTTGAGGATATTCATATTCACGAGAATGTTTTTTTATTATTATAGTAGAGCTTTTGATTTTAATTTAGAATTGAATTCAAATAAGATTTTAGTATTTCAGATTATATTATTATCCTATGTATACACTTAAATTATAAATAATGCAATGATTTAGTTTTTACTACTCTAGATTGAATCAATAACCAATTCAATTTTTTGTTTTCGTTAGAATTCAACGATCTCAATTTAGTACGAACAACTAACTAGTAGACACATGTTGATTATATATCGGTGTTTTATTCATGTTGTGCACCACAAGAGGTCAGAGTCAACCAAGGTGGCATTTAGTAATTTGATTTATTTGAGACCATTAAGCAAAATAAGACATAGTACAACTCTTTGGTTGGTTATTAGTAATCATATAGTTGCGTGAGTACTTATTCAGAGGAATACAAATCAATAAACCTAACTGATCCAAGTCGGAAATTTAAAAAAAAATCCTAAACAGGAATATCTCATTATGTGTAAATTAGGTTATTCGGGTGTGTTGTGGTAAAAAATAATTACAATTATAATCAATCAGAAAATTGGGCGTACACATAATAATAATAATAAGACTATTTACAAAGTATTCTTTTAGTCTTATAGTATTATGAATAATGATAATCTACAAATAACCACCTAATACTAAAATATTTAACAATAACAAATTAAGGTTTTCATAAAGTACATATAACAACCTAGTGTTAAATTAGTATTTGCAGATAACCACCTCCTAGTCTGAAAGACTTGTCACCATTTTTCTCTCTCCGTTCTTTTTTAAAATATCATATTTTTCAAACCATAACTACAACAAAATATAAAAAAACTATCGGGTGTTTTATTTTTTATTCTTTTTTCCTCAATCAAATCTAATTCAACTCTTATAGTTGTATGATTATCTTCTTTAGATTAACTTTCGATTCAAAAAGATGGAAAGGTATAGTCAATTGGTTTAACTGCGTCATCGCATAAACCAAAGTAAAAATAAGATTCTTGAGTGGCGGTTCAGAGGTTAGGACCATAAGCCTATAATACTTCTCGTAAGTAATTTGGCCACGAACTTGCTCTCTCTTCTAAATTCTTTTTTAGACTAATTTAAATGACCCTATTAACAACCTTTACGTACCCATTGGGTTGATGGTGAGCAGGTGAAGAAAAATAATGTCGAATTCCTCTGGAATTATAGAAAATCTATATGTCTAATTTTCAAATAGAGGGTCATTATCTATGATAATCCTTCATAGGGATCCTCAATATGCAACATATGTTTGAAATAATTTTTTATCACTACTTTGAATGTGGTACCGAAGCGAGGCGCTGCTTCCATCCACTTCGAAAAATAATCACCAACTAGTATAATAGTTTGGCAACCTCCAGACGTTATCAGTAAGGGTCCTATTAAATTGGGCCCCTATTTATCATAAGGTATTTCTTCAGATATAGATTCTAGTAGAACGTTACATGTACTGCGTTGGGAAATATTTGGCATGTATCATTTAACTAAATCTTTAGCATATGCTATGATAGAAGTCCAAAATATTTCCAAACCGTACTCCACACGTGCACTTCTCTATATTTAGATTTAAGTTAATAACTTCCAAGTTAGAGAAAACTTATTTGAGATCAGACAAGTAATCCTCATACTTTGAACTCTTTACTAGCATATCATCAATGTAAACCTCAATATTTCTTCTAATCTGACTGGCAAAAGCTTGACTCACTAAACACTGGTGAGTAGCCCTAACATTCTGCAGCCACAAGGACATAACCTTATAACAATACAGACTCGTGTAATTTATAAACGTAGTATGGTTTTGATCCTTCAGATCCATCTGTGGCTGATTGTACATAGCGAACACATCTACAAATGATAGTAGTTTTTTTTCCAGAAGTAGAATCTATTAACTGGTCTATCCAAGGGTTAAAGAACGGATCCATCAGGTATGATTTCTTTAGGTCTGTAAAATCAATACACATACGACAATTTCCATTATTTTTTTCACAAGCACGGGATTAGAAGTCCATAACGGGTATTGAGACTGCCGAATATGTCTAACGTTTTTCAATCGATATACATCTTTAACAATGGCTTCAGATGTTTCTATTGAAAATATCATTCGTTTCTTTACGATAGGGCCTAGGCCAGGTTGTATAGCTAGCTTGTGACAAATGATGCTGTCAGGTATATCCGTTACATCCTTGATACACCAAGCAAACACATGTAAATTCTAGGATAAGAACGATAATAACTTTCTATTATTTCAAACGGAAATTTGGCTTCAATCCTAAAACATTTTCTTTCCAAAAAACTGTGTAACTCAATATCTTCGTCCAGAATTACAGTACTAAGAGTCTCTCTTATATCATCTATTTTGCTTGAATCCAAAGAGGACTTTAATAGTTTTTATTCCTTCTTGGTTTCCATATTCTCTAATGCTTTTGGGATGAACGCGGTGACATAACATTCTCTAGGCATTTTTTGGCTACTTCGAACGACCACCACATGGCTCCTAACTGCATATTTCAAGAATTTGTGAACAATTGATACAACAACATGTATACTTGATAACTACGATCTACCAAAGATAGAATTATGAAGAGTTGGACTATCAACCACCACAAAATATACCCTGACCATCTTCTTAGATAGTTATTTCCAGAGGATGGTTTTGCCTTCGAAATCTGTAACCATATCAGTAGAATTCCTCATCAATCCTACTATGGTTCTATTAGACCGGAGAATAACAATGGGGGTCTTTTATTTTCTTATAAGTAGAAAAAAAATAGAATATTAGCTGAAGTGCTTGTGTCAATCAATATCATTCAAATTTCTATTTCTTCAGCTGCAGCCCCGATTACCATAACATCTTCATATAGCCCAACAACATCTCTGAAATCATCCTCATTGAATACAATAAACGGTACCCGATTCTAATATACATGGGTAGACATCTTCTCTTCTAACTGGATGGTCAAGCTTGCTGAGGCAATAAATCGTCGGGCTCGAGATTAGAAATATTAATTATTAAGTAAAATAAATGTATTTATTCTATTCTTATATTTATTATTGCGTAACAATAGATGGAGGAAAATATCCCCAAGTATTGAAAAGTAAGGGACCAAGTTGTAAAAGTAAATTAGAAAAATAAAGGACCACAAAGGAAAAAGGATGTGGACCACCTCAGCCACTATATAAGGGAACCCCCCCTTTTTCCGGGTTGGTGGACATTAATAAATACTTTCTCTTTATACTTTCTCCCTCTAAACTTTATTCTCTAGTCACATCAAACCCTAGATCCAAGATACCCACCTTAGTGACTTTTTATCTTATCATTGGCGTCGTTTGTGGGAAAGAGTGATACTTTAAGGTCACATTTTCCTTAAAATCACGACTAAATGAAACATGAATGACGAAATGACTGGGGATAGGATCGGGAAAGGTCCCGCCCGAGCTGGATCATTGTCTGAAAGCGAAAGATTTCCTGACCACGAACACTACAGTCGGGGTCGGGACAAATAATCTACTCTAATCATGTTAAGGAGACAACTAATGGAAGAAATTGCGAAGATAAATGCCGAAAAGGAACAAACGTTGAACAAAAAATTGATTCGAGAGGGGAAAGATAAGGAGCAGGTAATTGACACCGATAGAGAGGACTATCCAGATGAGGATCGAAGCAAGAACCATCCCCGTGGGAGAGGATGTTGGGAGTTAAAACCAGTACAAGAAGTGGAAAGAAGGTGCAAGCATCATTCAAAACAGGATCGTGATGATTCCACCGATTTCACTACCAACGACTCCTAGGGGCGAGAATCCTGATGCAGAGTAAGATATAACAAGCTGACCATAAAGATAAAATCCAGACGCAATAGATCAAGGAAGAAAGAACGTTGAACTCTCATCAAAAGAAGGAAATGGTGATAGGGAGCAAGGAAGAACTGGTGATACTACCACAAGGGAAATGGCAACCAACGGGAAGCCAAACTCATGGTTATAGGATAAGCAACCAGTTTTCCATCCCAAATAATGAAGGATTGTACAGGATCCCCACTGAAGGCCTTGGAGGTGACGTTTATGATTTCGGTATCAATTGGAGAGCATCTCAATTATCGGATGAAATACTGTCTGGACATCTCCAAAAAAGATTCGGCATATCTAAGCTGGAAACGTTCGACGGTAAAAAGGATCCAAATAATCATTTGGAGGCTTTCAAAAAAATTATGTTGAGTTTCGACAACGATGTCAAAATCCTGTGCCGAGATTTCTCAATGACTTTCAAAGATCGGACCTCGAAGTGGTACAACAGATTGCCACAATGCTGCATAAAAAACTTTGGGATGTTCTGGGTTATGTTTCATCAACAATTCTTTGGAAGCAAGAGCTTTCAGGAAAACGGAGATACCACTGTCAACTACAGACAGAAGGTAGGTGAAAGACTCATGGATTATACCAGGTGTTTCATTGATGCTAAAACAGACCTCGGCCACTGCGATGAAAACGTGGCATTAACAAGGTACCGGTTAGGATTGCTTTCGGGATCAATGAAACAAGTTGTAACAAAGAAACAAGCATTTACTTTTTTTTTTCTCTTTTGGTCGAGGTGGAAAAACAAATACTGATTGAGGAGACAAAGTCATCTGAATTGTCCGCTCAAATCCTGCACAGCGCATAGGCCGCGATCGTCACTAAAAAACATACCCATTCAAGTTATATCCCGCAACTGAAACCAATTAACACACTTCCCCAGGGCTCAGCCTAATCCGGTTAAAACCCAAACATCTCAAGTACATAAGGTCAAGCAAAACAACCAAGTGTTGACCCAACCCATTTCTAACAAATGGATTTGACCCGCCCATTATGCCGACCTAACATAATGTGTGTCAACAATTTATGAGAAGAACAAAAAGAGTGGTATCTACCGAAGACCGTTTCCCATCCAGATCCCTTGGGAGAGCAGGAATAATCGATATTGTAGATACCACGAAAACGTAGGGCATGACACAAAGGATTGTATCTCTTTGAAAAATGAAATACATATGCTAGTAAAAAATGGAAAGTTAATTTAATACGTGAAGAAACGAGTGCAACAAGAAGCGGTGTCCAAAAAAATCGTGGCATTACCAAAACCGGACACGACGATTGCTATAACAGAGATTATGGACCTTTTCGATGTATCGATAGAATATCGGGATCTCGACATCAATCAAAATTTCATCAGGGTCATTGAAGACGAAATCGCGGAAGGTCGAAAAAATAGTCTCTGTCAATTTTTTGAGTCTCTAATGATCTTTGAAGGCGACTCAATGGTAGGAATCGCCAATTATTCCTAAAAGCGGCACACCGTGAATCTGGAAACCTAATTAGAATCTCGAAGGTGTCCTCATCTGCGCGGGAGTTCTTCTCCCATCCTATATTTTGACGACGACGATATGAGGGATATAGTAGGCCCTCATGAAGACGCGCTCATGATTGGAGCGTCAATCGCAAGAGAGGAGGTTCGTCGTATACTTTTGGACACCGGAAGTTCTGCGAATATAATATTCTTATCTACTTTTTCTCAGTTTAAGAAACCACCAGTAATTTCAAGGTCAGATCGGACCATTGTTGGGTTCACAGGTTCAACGCCAGTAGCAATTGGAGAATTCAAATGCATGGTGCAGCTCGGCGTTGGCCATTTAAAAAAGAGGTCACGGTTCTGTTCGTGGTTGTTGACGCGCCAGCTTTGCATAACGCGATTTTTGGCAGATCATGGCTCTCTCGAATGCACACGGTGACATCCACCATTCATCAATGCCTAAATTATGTGGTCGGTAACAATGTAGGAATTGTTAGAAGTAGTCATAAGGCGGGTGGGAATGCTACCAAGCCGCGTTGGCAGCAAATGGCGACCAATAAATGTTACAGGCGAAAGACTAGCAATTAATAAGGCTTCCTCTAGGATCATTACCGGTGGATGATCCCCGAGAAGCCCCCGATTTGTTAGCTACCGATGAGGAATGTGAGAACTACGAGTTTGCAAAAGAGAAAATTTTGAAGCTAGGTACTAATTTATCAACGAACTTTCGGGAGAAATTGTTTCCTAATTAAAGGAAAGGCTACATTTATTTGCTTGGTGTGCAGAATATGTAACTCGGTTCAATATGATTTATTTATCCACAATTAGCAGTTAACCGAAACGTTCGACCAATTTCGTAGAAATGTCGGGCTTTCTCACCAGAAAAAGCAGAGATCATACTACGGGAAGTTGAGAGGATGATATGCATTGGTCATATCAAAGAATCGAAGTACCCACAATGGACATTGAACCCTATTTTAGTCAAAATGAAAAAATGCAAGTGGAGAATGTGTGTGGACTTCACCGATCTCAACAGGGTATGTCCCAAGGATCCGTTCCCGATATCGAGAATCGAACAGTTGGTTGATTCAACGTCAAGAAATAAGCTACTTTCTTTCATGGATGTATACGCCGGATACTACCAGGACAAATTAAACCCACTCGACTAGGAAAGCACCACTTTCATAACCGGACGAGGATTGTACTGCTACAAGGTTATGCCCTTCGGGCTGAAAAATGCAGGTGCAGCGTATCAGAGACTAGTGATCAAGGCTTTTGAGAAACAAATCGGGAGAAACGTGGAAGTTTACATTGACAACATGCTCGTCAAAAGTGAGACATACGATGATCAGTTGGATAACTTGAGAGAAACCTTTGACAGCTTAAGGGATATAAACCTCAAGTTGAACCCTGAGAAATGCTCATTCGCCGTTCGGTCAAGGAAATTGGGCTTATTAGAAAGCAAAAAATGGATTGAAGCAGACCCGACCCAATTGCAAGCTTTAACTAGCATGACACCCCCAAGAAACGTCAAAGAAGTACAGATACTAACGTGGAGGCTGGCAGTTTTAAATTCATTTATCTCCCGTTCCTCTGACAAATGTTCCCCGTTTTTTCAAGTTTTGAGAAATGCCAAAGCATTCGCGTGGACACCAGAGACTGGGACACGAATTTTTTAGGAATCAACAATTACTTGTCGTCCCTAAACATTTTAACAAAGCCTTTGAAGGGAGAAACTTTGTTTTTGTACGTATCGATCTCTGATTATGCAATAAGTGCAGATTTACTCAGCGAAGCATGATTAGTCCCCAAAGCGGTTTAATTCTAAGCAAAAGTTTGTTAGATGCTAAAACGAGATATCTAAAGCTAAAAAAGTGGCTTTGGCTTTGGTTAGTGCGGCGCAAAAGATGCGACCGTACTTTCAGGCTCATTTGATAATCGTCACAACATCTGTTCCTCTCAAATACGTGTTGCAGCGACCAGGCATCTGTGGACAAATGTCCAATTGGTCGGTCGAGTTAGGCGATTTTGATATTGATTTTGAACCTCGAACGGCTATAAAGGGTCAAGCTTTGGCCGATTTTGTTGTATAGTTTCATTCGAACCGACCAGAGGAAGTGGAATTACTCAAGGCCAGTAAACCGGTGAAATAGGTTGTCTGAACCGATGAAGTGTCAAATATCAGCGGATGCAGGGCCGGCGTTCAGATCACCACACCTTTGGGACATGCAATTCGTTTTGGTTTCAGCACATCTAATAATGAGGCTGAGTATGAGGCCGCATTAGTGATTAAGGTTAGCGCATGTATGTGGTGCAAAACACGTACGCCTCATTAGTGATTCCCAGTTGCTAATAAACCAAGCGTCGGGTGCATCATAAGCCACGAAGGAACACCTTCTTCAATATTTGGCCGTATTGTGCGTTTTGGCTGCCTCTTTTACAAAGGTTACATACGATCACGTCCCAAGATCTGAGAATGTGGTCGTAGATTCTCTAGGGTCTGCTTCTTGTTCGAATAGTTACCCATGGATACTAACTTAGGAAAATCCCTCAATTATAAAAAAAAGCTAGAAAACCGACGTGAAATTTCTTGTCAGATATCGATGTTAGCCTTCGAAATTGAGAAGATATATTATAAATTTCCTAGGAGAACATTCTTTACCCGAAGACAGAGTGTCAGTAAGAAAAATACAAAACAAAGCTCGAGGATACGTACTCCTTGGAAATGTGCTTTATAAGAAATATTTTAGCAGAACACTGTTAAGATATTTGGGAAAAAACAAATCACAAATAATTCTATCTGAACTCCACGATGGAGAAGGAACCGTTCATTACGAATTCAAAACACTGATTAGAAGGGTTTTTATTGCAGGGTTCTATTGGCCGACCATAACTGTCGACACAAAAGAGGTAGTAAAAACGTGTGATATATGTCAGAGGTTCGCGAACGTAATTCACACACCCGCTACTTCTTTGGAATCAATCTCAGAACACCTTCCTTTCGACTGCAGGGGAATCGATCTGGTCGGACCGTTACCAATGGCATCTGGCGGAAGGTAGATTATAGTAGTTGCGGTGGATTACTTCTCCAAGTGGGTCGATGCCGAGCCATTATCTAAAACGAATACTAAAGACATCATCAAATTCATTTGGTCAAACATCTGTTGTAGGTACGGGATTCCCTAAAGACTCACCATGGACAACGGTCCACAGTTCGATAGCAATGAAATGAAGTCCTTTTGTTCGTCTCATAGAATCAGACAGTTTTTTTCGACACCTTTCCACCCACAGGCCAATGGCCAGGTCGAGGTCATAAACCAGACTATCATAGACAGACTCAAGAAAAACTTAGAAGGAAAAGATGGCAAATGGTCGGACTACCTACATAAAGTACTTTGGGCCTACCGCACAACCCCCCGAATAACAACCCACGAATCTCCTTATGAGCTTGTTTATGGAATGGAAGCGGTAACCCCTGCAAAGAAAATTCTCCCCTCCTTCAGGGTCGGGACCTATGCCAAAGTTAGAAATGGAGACGACCGATCTTTGGCTCTCGAATTGGTAGAAGAAAGAAGAATTCGAGCACATTTAAATTCGCTACATTACCGACGTGAATCATACAGTGTTTTTCGGCACCTTTCGACCCACAGTCCAATGTCCAGGTCGAGGTCACGAACCGGACTAACATAGACAGACTTAAGAAAAACATAGAAGGAAAAGCTGGCAAATGGTTGCACTACCTACAGGAAGTACTTTGGGCCTACCGCACAACCCCCCGAATAACAACCCGCGAATCTCCTTATGTTGTTGTTTATGGAATGGACGCGGTAACCCATGGAGATACAAGTTTCCCCTCCTTCAGGTTTGGGAGCTATGACGAAGATATAAATGAAGACGACCGATCTTTGGCTCTCGACTTAGTAGAAGAAAGACGAAGTCGAGCCCATTTAAATTCGCTATATTACCAGACCCTGATGAGGAGTCGATACACATCGATAGTTCGCCGAAAAGAAATCAAAGTCAGGGATATAGTTCTGCGAAGAGTTTTTCTGCATACAAAAGATAAAAGCCTCGGTAAGCTCGCACCCAGTTGGAAGGCCCATATCAAGTGGTTGAAAAAGTCAAGAACGGAACCTACAGACTTAAAGACAAGCTTGGGTAAGTCTTGTGACTCCATTGGAATATCGAGCATCTAAAGATATATTTGGATTAAACTTCTTCTCTTTATGACTAATATGACTTTGTAAAAACTTTTGATTGGGGGTGTACTCTTTCCTATCGTGGTGGCGCGATAAGGTTTTAATGAGGCACCCATAGCAACCAATCTGTTTAATCTACTTGTTTTTCCTTTAAATTATAAATGCGTTACCAAATTATAAGATGTCTTGGAAAGTCCATCAACTGACGAGTTGATGGACATAATCCTTGAGCTCGGCAATACAAATTTTTCAGTTTTAACTGATCCACATGTTATATCGAACCTTAATTGGTTTTTCAGTTTTAACTGATCCACATGTTATACCAAACCTTAATTGGGTTTTCAGTTTTAACTGATCTACATTTTATACCGAACCTTAATGAGTTTTTTTTAGTTTTAACTGATCCAGATGTTATACCGAACCATCGGTTTTTCAGTTTTAACTGATCTACATATTATCCCGAGTAGTAAATGAGAATTTTCAATTTTAATTGATATACATATTATCCCGAGAAATAAATGGGAATTTTCAATTTTAATTGATCTACATGTTATCCCGAACCTTGGTTGGTTGTTCAGTTTAAACTGATCAACATGTTATCCCGACCCTATTGAGGTGTAACGTTATCAAATGGAAACACAGAGAGTGAATAAAGCCATAACGAAAGCGATTAGGCTTTCAATTTGTTTTTACAAAACACACATCTGCGGGCGAGAATTAGAAAAAAAACAACAACAACAACAGCACAAAATTAAAACTTCAACAAATTCAAACATCGTCATCATCAGGATCGGTATACGCCATATTAGCGTCATCGTTCTTCTCGTTTTCACAAACGAGGCCAGGCGGCCAATCCTCTTCTGGAACATCCAACCACATCGAGCCCAATGATAGATCGAGAAATTGTCTATGAAAGTTCAAATCGTAAGAAAATTTAGAGAGGCCGGACATTGCCCACATACTCCTCCATTGGACTTAAAGTGGTCGGACAATCGGGAGGCCATGATACATGATATTAGTGTGTATCAAACGTTGGGGGTCAGTTGGGACGCGAAAAGACCAATAATCTCAAAATACCTTACAATGTCGGGATCCAGAGGAAGTCTAAGACCCCAGTTGAAGAGATCGGTAAAAATAATTATCTCTCGGGTCCTGACACATAATGACATCTCCCAAATAACGGGAAAATGCACATTTACGTTTTTTGGTATGCCCAATCTGATTTCTAACTCGGGCTGTTCTTTCGGGGTATAATGCAAGTTCTTACCCTCAAATAAAGTGATAATATTGTCCCCACACAAAGTCCAGTGATAGCTGGTCGTTATCACTGCCTCACTTTCAGGAGGGAGAGGCTCTTCGGGAGGAACTGCATTAGCGACCCCTTCGCCTTCGGCCACAACATCGTTTTATGCTTGGTGTCCATCTTCGGGAGAAAATTCAGTGAACAGCTTCGGGGACCTGTTAACAGCGGTCGTTTTCTCTTCAACATCCACGGGGTCGGCTTCTTCTGAAATTTTGGGATGAATTGTGATGTTGGTCTTGATCCTGACGGGTTTAATAAAACTTGAGCTACTATTAATGCGCTTATGTTGGGGGGTCACTCTCTTGGAGATCTTTCAAGGCGTCTTTTTCCTTCCTTTGAAACTCAGCGTCCCTTTGAGCAACGCCCCGACGGGTAGCAGCGGTGTTAACACCAGTCCGAAATCCGACAATAGTCTCGGTCAAATGCACCATTTCGGGTCAAGAAGAGGCACTTAAGTTACCCATTACAAGGAACTTGGGTCGGGTTTTGGTTGTCAAACGATGTTCGGGAGCAGAAGAACCTGAAAAATTACCTGTAAGAGTTGCTGATTTAGTTTTCAAGTGACCAGAAGGACCAGGAGGAGGGCTCGAGGTAGGATCGCTTGAAGAAATAAGATCTGGTTCTAGAGTCTAGACAATAGGTAATTTTTGTGTTAAAGATGTTTCCAAGGGCAATGGTGACGACCAAACCAGATCGTGAGGAGCGAGAACTGATGTTGGGATATTTTTGGCGGAATCCTAAATTAATCCCGCAGCACGGTATTCCTCAGCCCTATCAGTGATACTGGCGTAGTCTATGAACCCGAACACATGCTTCTTTTTCTGCTTAGGCTATCAATTTCTCTTCGGGACGTTCTTTCTCATAAACACAGTAGTTTATCTCTCTAAAACGAGCAAGGATGGCACTTTCTCTTACTAAAATTTTCTGTGAAAGCTAATGGTGAATGAGAGGAAGGCATATTTATAGGAAACCTTGTGGCTCAACTTTCTTCTGTATGGTGAAGTCCAAAGGAAAAGAGCCGCGGGAAGTTGAAAAGTCTCATATGAAAGCGTGTGACCAGACACGCTTCGAATAAGAATGTGACACGTGGAAGTCATCACCAACTACAAGAGAGATAGACAATCATTAAGCTAGCCAAGTAGACATGCGAAGGCGTCTGAACTCGCATGTCACTCAAGCGAGTCCCACGTGTACACCACTAGAGAGAATACTTCATTGAAGTCGATTTCTTATTTTTTAGTAAAACCCTTAACGATCACTCTTGCCTTCAATCAAGAATCCTCAACGTCTAGTTTACCTTAATTTTTCTTGAATACCTACCTTATGTCCTGTAAGGATATCATCAAGCTTCAATGTCTGATTCTTATAAAGATATTCAATATCTTCCCCTATAACATAAATTTACCAATATGCTTCTGAACTCGCTATAGCTTCCTTATAACTACAAGGTTCTTGTATCTTGTATCTCAACTTCTTCCGCAACTGACAAAACATATGTAATTTGGTTCACATATCTTTTTGGTGGTCTAATATCTCTTCTTTTTATGCTCAATCTTATTATGTAAGATTGTTGTTCTCGTTCGGGTGCACATCATTACTATCATTCGGTGTTGACATTTCACCTCATAATCTTGGATCCATCTTAGAATCATTAAAATTATTAGACCTAATATGAAATAACTCTACTTCATGTTCCACATATTTACTCATAAACGATAATGATTTTACCTTTTCACCTACATTTTTCTCACTGTTTAATGAAACTAACTCATTTCAAGTTCCCTACTTATGATAAAATCTGGAGGCTTTAGAGCGGTACACTATAACCTGTATTCCTTCACTCCAGTAGCATATCATAAAAATATGCACCTCTTTTCCCTTGGCTTAAGTTCACCATCTTTTACGGAAGCGTACACTGGACAACCGAGCAACTTTAACTGTTCGTAATCAGCTCACGATTCAAACCCAAATCTCAAAATAAGTCTAATAATCAATAGTTGTTGAAGGAGATCGATTCACCAAGTAACATGTATCATTGATAACTTTGGACAAAAAATCTTGTCCCACACCAGAATACAAGAGCATGGTTTATTTTTTGTCACAAAACATTGTTCATTATTTTTGCGACTCTATTATGTTGTGGTGTTCAAGAATATGTGCGATGGTATACTATTTTCTTAGCACCAGAGGTTTCTTTCAATTCACGACTACTAAATTATAACCCAGTATTTATACTGAGATGCTTGATCTTTCTCTATGTCTACTTCTTGAAGACCGTCTTCCATTTGACAAAGATTGAATAACTCTCATCTTTGGTTTTTATAAAATAAACCCACCCATCCTTAAACAAGCATCGATAAGACAAATGTAATATATGGCTCTACTCTTCGATGAAATTCTGTTTGGGCCCCAAAAGTCTGAATGAAGGTAATTTATTGTCCTTTTAGTTTTTATTACCACCGAATTGCTAAATTTCACTCTAGTTTTTTTTACCAAACACATTGTTAACAAAATTCTAATGATTCCCCTTTATACCTTATTTTCCCAGAAACAACTAATCATCTTTCACTTATGCGACCATGGCGCCAGTGCTATAATTGATCATGATCCTACACCCTTTATATATTACTCCCTGATGATATTATTGCAGCGTCATCCAGAACAATACTACTGTAGAGAATGTAATGCCTTTTTTACAAACTATTTTTCATCACACCATCGAGCCCTTTGTAACCTTAATTACACAATCGGCTGCATTATACTTGTAAACTCGAGAGTCTAGTGAACTAAGAGATATCGGGTGTCTCTTCAAACTTGAAACATAACAACATGTCACGATTCCGACAGCACGATCAAACATTATCATCGTGATGTTACCGATCCCACCAACATGTAATAAATGATTGTTCTCCAAATAAACAGTTTCTTTTGTTGGACTCTAAGTATCAAACCATTTTTAAATTAACAGATGTGGCATCTAGCGCAAATAACGAGTACCTAAGTGTTTTTCCCACAGTTTGAACATACAGACAACCCATCCTCTATACAACTACTGTCATTATTATCATAATCATCCACACCGTCTACCATATTAATAATATTTTCCTTTTGATTTCCCTTCATACCTTTCATATTTGAACAATCTCTTTTGTAATGATCCTCCTCACCGTGTTTATAATGATTTGAAATCTTGGTTCTTGATTTGGATCGCCTCTAATTCTTCTTCTTTGAAGAATTCACTTTGTTGCTAAATATTTCTTTGGTCATAAAACTTTGCCCTTCTGCCTGATTTTATGGATGCAGTTGTCTGAACTCCTTTGATTTCAGCGCATCTATGACATGCGCTAGAGATAGTACATCGTTGTCATACATGATGGTATAAATGAAATTCACATAAAAAGTTGGTAAAGATCTCAAAACAAACAAGGCTTGATCCTCACCATTGATTATGCTATCAATATTCTCCTTATCTATAATAATTAACTTAAAATTATGAAGTTGTTCAGTTATGGACATGCCTTCCTTCCGCATGAGATCATACAAACTTTACTTTAACCGTCTTCTCATGGGTAATCTCGCGAATGACGTTTTACTTTACACTCATTAGAATCCAATATATAGTCCTTTCTTGAAGATCTTGCTTATCCTCTTCTTTCATCTCTCTCAGTAACTTATTTTCCAAAACATAACCCCTGCAGTACCAAAGAAGTCTTCAGCTTAATCTACCACATCGGAAAGTTGGATCCCTCTTCAAATAATTCGATATTGTATTTTGTTGATGTAAACGTCAGTCCTAACCTTTAATCACAATAATCTATGCACTGATACCAATTTGTTAAAAATTAAGATGTAATATTTTTACAAATAGCTCGTACATAAAACAAATTAAAAACATCAAAAGAAAAAGATACAATACTCCATGTGGTAGGTTTGACGATAATATCTACGTCTACGGAGACCTAAAAAAAATGTTTAATTGGGCTATAAAAGAGTTACACTATAACCATTTTAGTCCATCTATACACCTAAAAAAATGTTTAATTGGGCTAAAAAAGAGTTGAACTATAACCATTTTAGTCCATCTATAAACAAATAAATAGACATTTTAATAACTTTTGAGATAATGAACATAGCCAAAGTTATGAACACAAAATACAGTACATTGTCGACACAAAAATCACAAGTTGTCCACCCTTATTCGTTCATTCATTCTCAATTAAAATTATTGACTCAGAATATTAATATAATAAATACACATCTTCTATAGGTTATTTGATTCAGTAGACGCAGGATATGGGAATCCGGTTGCCAAGTTTCTTATATAAATAATGAAAATATATTCTATGTTTTCCTTTTATATATGAGTTCTGATTTGTATATTCTGTCTATCTTTCATCTATACCAGAAATAAGGCCACATTCAATTCCAACTATAATTTCCCGCATTTTACAATATAGCTCTCTCAAAATTTTAATATTCTCTCTTCACTTGTACTATATAAGTGGTAGTTCAATTTTTTATTGGTAGGTCAAGTGAAGAAACCGTAAAAACAAGTCAGTTGTTACCTGGAGTTCTCCTTTAACACTTCATTGAGGCATGTTTTTGCACACACTGAAGTGTTTGGGGGAACTCCGGTTAGCACCTAATAATCAGCCAAACAGAATTCTCTGGTAACTTGGTAACTTGAAGACAGGGACGGTCAAAGTCAATTGTCACCTGGAGTTCTTTCAACCACTTCATTGTTAAAAACTTTCTTCTGAGTCTAAAGAGAGTAAATTTGTAACACTGAAGTGTTTGGGGGAATTCCGGTTGGCACCTGATCTTATCGCTAGTTTCAACATATAAAGCTCTACTCATGGTCTTCCACATTTCATGTTCGTTCCAACGTTGGTAGCCATCTATGTGTATTTGCATTACCTTTTCATAACTTGTATAGATACGTTGTGCATATCTATCCTCTGTCTCCAAGATCAGGAAGTACAGAAGCCCATTTATACGAATTAGCTTGAATATCTTCGATACGCATTCTCCATAATCACCTGGTCTGACAAGATTCTATTGAAATCGAAGTAAATAACAAGAATAAATGACCAAAGCTCTATGTCATATATAAATCGGCAGCCTGCTGCATGTTTTTTACATAACCATTATAAAATTATGAGCGAACAAATTAAGGAATATTTTTCTCGCTGAGACTACTCCTTGCAGTAACGACCCTGAATATGTATTACATCCAATGAGATCAATTTCAAAGTCCAAATCAAGTTGCATGGAGTGTAACACAAATGAATTTTACATCTTTGCCGTATCTGTCTTGTTAAAGCGGATTGCTAACAAAACCGAAATTGATTCGTTCGGTTTTTTAATATTTACAAAAATATTACGGAGGAAAATATTAAAAGAATTTAAGTTTTTATTTATTTATTTAATTTATTCCACTAATACTTTGTAAGTTGCATTAGAGAAAACTATTTAAATATAACTAAACATTTTTAGAAGTGATTAGACGAGGTTCACTATTTACATGAAAAAAGTACACATTATATATTTTTTTTAATTTTTAATATTGGTTAAGAAAACCAAAAAATGGTAGTTTCGGACACAATCCACGTCCTTGATAGTATTTTTAGCCAACATTATGACAGACCTGATGACAGTCGCTGCTCATAGGATGACGAAGAAGATGATAGTTTCCGCTAGTCGTTATATCCACCAACAACATTGTGGAATGGTTTTTCAAAAACCAGATTTTGGGTTCAATTAATTCGTTTGATTTATAGGCATACAAAAATTAGTCAAAGCAAATATCAGCTATTACGAATTATGGTCAGTATTTCATAACATACCATGAATATAACTATGATTTGATGACCAAGTAGTTTAAAAATCTCGGCAAAACAGGATTCTCACTTATGATAAGATGGAGGAAAAATATATAAAAAAAAACTAAAATAGATTAGATATGCAAAAAAAGTCGGTATCTATAGGCTAATGGTCAAAAAGTATGATAGTAATGGAAAAGCGTGAAAAAAAATCAATTATCCTTTTTTTTGTTAATCCTATTAAAAGTGATGCTAAGCTGATGTTTAGCGTAACTTCCGAAAAACGGATCCATTATTTAAATTGTGCATTTACAAAGACATAGCATTTTTCCTGTTTTATCTGATTGACGACCTCCGACGCCGGAAAAAAAAAAGCAATTCCATAAACGTATGATGGCAATAGGCGCTATTTTGGCCACTTATATTTTTTCCATCATTAGTTGTTGATATTTACTTTGATTCTGTCATCATGTGAGCATAATTTATATGAGTACCGTCAGTCGTCGCCAAATGAAACTTTTTGCCGCTAACCATATGTGGAATAGACCTGAAAGAACAAAAATAATTGTTATATATATATATATTTAAATGAAATATTTATTAAAATAAAACTTGATTACAACCGCGGAAATTTAAGTTTGAAAAAATCCAAAGGCGCAAAAACCCAAATTGAATCTATACATACAAAACCCTAATCTTTCAACTAAATGACACTTTATCTTCAGAAATTCATAAAGATTCTTCACCAACCAAGCCATCAAGATGCAAACGCTTCAAATCACTTCAACATCAAACCAATCAATCTTTTAAAACATCTTCAAGCACAAAGAGCAAAGCATTCCTCTCCAATTTCAAGAACATAGAAGCATTAACTAGAGTCCTCGGAGCAACCCCAATATCACAAAGAAGATCAACTACATTAAATCTATCGAAACAGCATCAATCGAGCAGCCACGAACCACCAACACCTCAAGATAGCGAAAGAGCAAACAGCCTCTCCAACTTCAAAGACATAGCAGCATTAACTTGAGTCCTCAGAGCAACTCCAACCTTACAAAGAAGATCAATCTTGAAGATATCAACCGAAACAGCATCATTAAGAGACGAGATCGAGCAGCCACGAACACCATAAACTCAAAGCAGCACCAACAACCAAGGAGAATAAAGACTTATATCAGTTCATTACTCAAAGAAACAATACGCAGCGAATTAACAGGTAATTTATCAAGTAGTTATATAGACCAAACCAAGAGCCTCCAAAATCATAATAGCTTTCAAATCATTAGGAATAGAACTAAGTGAAATGTTATAACCAGTTTAGAGAATACTGAGCAAGCCAATCAGCAGCATGATTTTTCTCCCTGAATATGTGAGCAATAGTCATACTACTATGGATCAGCTTACGGATGCAATTAATAATAGGACTAATATACCATACAATATCACCAGTCTTGTTTTCAATCCAATTAATAGCAGTTAGAGAATCAGATTCTATGTCAACCAAGGTCCATTTATTCACCTTACAGATTAATAAACCATCCAAGATAGCCTGAATCTCAGCAAATAAAGGAGTAGTCTTACCATAAAGATAACTCTGACCTTTAATCAGGTTACCATTACTATCACGAATAATTACAGAACCACTAGCCTCACCATTACTTAAATAAGATGCATCAGGGTTCATTTTAAGCCTACCAGAAGGAGGCAAACCCCACTTGATGTAATCAGGTCTGTTAGCAGCTTTTAGATGATTACCACAACCAAAACTAACAGTAGCTTTAGGACAAACAGACCAATTAGCTTTGTTAATAACCTTTTTCATATCAAGATTATAGATGATAGAGTTTATTTGGTTTATGGTTGCAATAATGGATGTTTTAATACCTTTATTCATAACTAAATTTCTAGCTTTCCATATACTATGCAAAATAAGAGATGGAAGGATGCTTCTGACCTGAGTTTTAGATGACTTAGGACCTTGCCATAATCTGGTAATATACTTGATGTTCATCTGATTAGTCATGTAAATTCTAAAAATAACAGCATAATGGATCCATATCGACCAAGAAAACTTACAAGAGATAAATAGATGACTTATAGACTCACAACTATCACAGAACTGAGACTTAGAAGCAATGGCAACACCTCTATTTTGAAGGACAGAATCAACAACAACATAATTCTTAAGGATCTTCCAATGCATGAATGAGCTCTTACTAGGAGATAACATGTTCCAAAAAATTTTAAAGACATTCTCAGTAATATATCTAGTTCTAATACCCTCCCAAGTATCCTTAAGATTATAGTTCCCATTCTTAGCAAGACTCCAAATCATTAAGTCAGACTTACTATCATCTATATGCAAACTATTTGTGCAAGCAATAATATTAGGATTGATAAAGTTATAAACAGAAGATAAATCCCAAGAATTATTAAACCAGTAAGACCTAACCTTTTCAGGAGTAAACCAAAGATTGTTATCATTACTATTAAAAGTTAGAAAAGGCTCAGAATCAGTCCAGTTGTCTAATTAAAAATCAACAAGACCATTACCAATTTTCCACTTAACAAAACTTTCCGCTCTATCTCTAACACTAATCATTCTTTTCCAGACCAAAGAACTAGTTTTAAAAGGACTGATTTGTAAAGGATTGTGATTCTGGCAATAAATGCTATGCATAATGTTAGACCAGAAAGACTTATTCTTCCTAAAAGCAGCCCAAAGATTAAAAGAAATAGCATTTTGAATATCAAACATATTCCTAACATTAAGACCACCTTCACTATAAGTTGTGCACAAATTGTTCCACTTGCACCAATAAACTTTCTTATCAGTTTGATTAGAACCCCAAATGAATCTATTCAAAATGATTTCAAGCTTGTAAATGATACCTTTAGGAAGAATATTAGTCTGCATCCAGTAAAGAATGATGTTTGATAAAACAGACTTAACAAGAGTAAGTCTACCTGCAAATGAAAGATTAGAAACATTCCATTCCTTAATCTTGTTACTGACCTTGCAAACTAACTTATTGAAATTGGTGATTCTATTATTAGTGTTGATTGTGACTTTAAGATAATTTGTAGACAAATTACTAGAAGAAAAACCAGAATGATTAGCAACAATATCAATCTTGTTAGCGTCAATACCCTTAGCCATTAACACCTTAGTTTTGTCCTTGTTCACAACCTGACCAGATGGATTTGGTAATTATCTAGAAAGTTACACAGCTTATCAATAGTAGTATCTTTACAATTCAAGAATAATAAGATATCATCCGCAAACGCAAGACTAGTAAAACTGATATTACTTCTACATCTACATCTATATTTCACATTTCTATTATTGTGAATAACAGAATTGAAACCTCTAATGAACAACTCCTCTGCTAAAATAAACAGATAAGGAGATATAGGGTCACCTTGACGAAGACCTTTGGTAGTGTTAAAGAAGCCAAACACTTCACCATTAACAAGAATAGAAACATTAAAAAATTGAATCATTTTCTTAACAAGACAGATAAACCTTGAAGAGAAGCCAGACTTTTCAAGAACCTTGAAAATGAAATCATGCTTAAGCCTGTCAAAAGCTTTAGACATGTCAAGCTGAATCACAATATTATTATACTTAACCTTTCTATTCAAGTCACATATAAGTTCTTTGCAAATCAGAATATTTTCATGTATATTCTTACCAGGTACAAAACCTCCTTGATTAGGAGAAATGATGCTAGGTAAAAACACAACCAACCTATTAGCAATGATCTTAGACATGATCCTATTAAGCACAGAGCAAAGGCTGATCGGCCAATAGTCTTTCCAACCAATAGGATTAGTAACCTTACGTAACAAACAAATACCAGTAACAAAAATACCTCTAGGGATATTCCTACCATTTAAGAAGTCATTCATTGCATTTATCATATCACTTTTAATGATGTGCCAGCAATGTTTAAAGAAGCTTTGAGTGAAGCCATCCATACCAGGGGCACTAGAAGGATTCATCATCTTGATAATATTCCATAACTCACTTTCATCAATTGGTTTAAGTAAGCTTCTGTTGTTTTCAGAAGAAACCAGACTAGGAATATTATTAAACATATCATCATTAAACCTACTATCATCTTCATTAATATTACCATCAGGATAGTCTGCAAGAGCATTTTGAAAGAAAGAAATAGCAGACACACCAATATCATTAGAATCAGAAATCCAAACCTCACCAATCTTGATACCTTTTATACTATTTCTTATTCTCTTCTTTTGTACAAAACTGTGATAGAATCTAGTGTTTTTGTCTCCATCAATCAACCAGTTACTATAACATTGTTGGTTCCAATATAGCTCTTCCATTCTATGGGCTTTAATAAGAAAAGAATTAGCCTTAACAAGCTCATACTTGGACTCGGTAGTTTGAAAATTCTGGTGATTAAGCTCTCTTTGCAAAACCATATCTTCTAAGCTTTGAACTTTAATGAAAATATTACCCACCACATCTTTATTCCAAGTTTTGAAGCCTTTCTTCAGACTTTTAAGTTTGTTCCAAAGAATGAATAAAGGATCTCCAACCAGCTCACAATTCCAGTTAGCCTCAACAAAAGGAAGAAATGAATCTTCCAAGAACCACATTTCCTGAAACTTAAAACTAGTTTTGCCTTTCACAGCATTGTTAGAAAAAGAGATAATCATATGCATATGGTCAGAACCCGTTCTAGCAAGATGATAAACTTTAGTATTATTGAATTTATTGATCCAGTTAACATTAGTAAAAACACGATCCAATCTCTTCCATTTAGAACCATTAGACCAAGTAAACTTGTAGCCAATATAACTAGCGTCCTCAACATTACAGCAACTAATCATGTCATTAAAGTCATTAGTGATATTCATACAGAAAGAACTACAACCAATTTGATCATCAATAGAACAAACAACATTGAAATCACCACAAATTAACCAACTTAAATCAGTATTAGCAATGCTTTTAAGAAAATTCCAAAGTTCAATCCTGTTAACTCTTTGGCACTTAGCATAAACAATAGAAATCATAACATGATGATTTTCATTGACCATGCTAACTTTTATATTAAGACATTGACTCATATCATTAAGAATAGTAACAGAAATATTATAATGCCAAAATATCCATATTTTATTAGTGACATTAAAAGCAAAGTTTTCAAAACCAAGCTTAGCACCAATATTACCAATATTGTTAGCATTCACAAGAGGTTCTTGAATAACAATTATCTTAACTTTATTTTTCTTAGAAAGAAATTTGAGCCTACGAATTGAAGCTTTATCTTTAATGCCACGAATATTCCAATTTAAAATACTAATCATTAAGAGAGTTAGAGGACCTTGATTTACTTGAACCATTGAACTGTAATACCTTTTTGATCTTGCTCCTTGTATTCTTCTTGCTTTTAGCTATTTTTATATTTTTATCAAAAAACTCTTTAAAGCTAGATTCACCTTCTTCCTCATTCCTCTTCTGAGTACTGAAACTATTCCTTTGCTCATTATCCTCCTCCTCATTCATATTCTGCTTTATTTTTGCTTCATTCTGCTCATTCTTTTCCTTTTGAGTACTAACCTTAGGTTGAACCACTTGATCATTATCTTCCTTAGTATGAACTACCTCTCTTATCATTTGAACTTTATTACTCCTTTGTTCAATACTATTCTGATCATTCTGGCTTCCTTCTCTATAAAATTCAGGAGAGTTAGTGATCCATTTCTTAGTGGGTGAATGTTGAAGACTTCTCGAACTGCCCTTAGGACACTCTTCATCTTCAAAAACCATATTAATATAACCATTAATATCTGTCATACCAAGAGCTAAAGTTTGAGTGGCTTCAATTATCTCTCCTTGCTCAGGAGTTTTGAATCCTTCAACTTCAGCAACTTGCGTCATATTTTCATCTTTTTCAACCATTGCTTAGTTATAATTGACTTAACCTTTTTATTCTAAACAATTTCTTCAACTTCTTGAACTTTAGTAACTTTCTTGCATCCATCAAACTGTGTCCAAGATGATAACACCGATCACAATATAACGGCATATTAGTATACATTATCTTAACCCAGAATCCAAAATTATCTCCACACCCGATCCATACATGTGATGGAGGCTTAGAAGTAACATAAATCTCCACAAGTGCTGAGCAGTATGAAAACAGTCTGTTCTCATCAAGGATTTTCACCACTAATATCTCTCCTAACATAGATGCAATCGATCTGACCACACTATCATCATACAAAATTTCTGGCAACTCTAGCTTAATCAAAACCGGTGCCACAGAGCATTCCTTTGAAAAGTCACCAGACCATTTTAATAGTCTCGTAACCACATTACCTATAGTCCCAACAGCTCTTTGAAACATCTTTTCATAATCTTGTTTTGCATCGAATTCCAAAATAACATGTCTTGAATGCCAAATTCTGAATCTAAATGGTTCTTTGAATTTGAAGGATTCAAGAAACTGATTCAATATATTTCTCTTTGGAAATCCATGAGAAAAATTACCAACAAGAGAATATTTTGACTTAGCTTTCAGCTTTTCCAGAGTACCTTCATCATACTGAATGGATAGATGATCAGTCTTGAATTCCTTAAGTTCTGGCTCGAATTGAATTTTTTCTTGCTTCGCCAGATTTTTCTTTAATACTTCTACGTATGAAGCAGAATTTCTATTCACCTGATCATTGTTGACTGAGTGATCCATATAAACAGAAGAGAACAAAGAATAGGCCAAAAAAAATCAAAAAACAAAGTACTCTGTTAAGAACACGCAGAAGAATCAAATAAAGATAGAATTGAATCTATCACTAAATCAAAAGAGCAAATTCAGGAAGATGAATATCAGTTCATTAGAGAAGATGAACTTAGAAGCAAAGTTTTGAAGCTAAGAATCTTGATTCTTGGAGAGAATTCTTCCTCATTACTAACATTACTTTTTAATATCATTCCTTTATATATATACTCTGCTATTTAAGAACTATATTAATTAAGAACGATAAGTTGTAAATATTATTTAGTTCATAAAGATTAAGAGGTTTATAATAATCACAATCAGATATAACCGAGTTAACAATTACAAAACTATTTAAGTATTAAATTTAACTAGTCTAATTAGTTATATTATAAACTAAAAAATTGTATTCTTTTTATTTTAAAGATTAGTTTATTATACATTTTTATTAATTTAATGGAAGTAACTTCCAACTATAAAATTGATTGTCTTATCAATTATTATAAATTACAATAACATGTTACACGTCATTAATAAATTTTTGTTAATTCTGAAATTTATAGGTAAGATGTCTTATGTTTTGAGAACCATAAATACTTAGAATTACTTTTAATAATTTTATGATTTATCAAAGAAGACACTCATTAATCGCATGGTAAGGCTTTATGATACGAAATCGACAAACCTCTAATTTTCTTGAACTTATTTAAGATAAATCTTTTTATTCAAACAGATTAAGACCTATGTTTTGAATATTGATCCCTTTTTGTGTGCTCACTTTTAATTTCCGATAAAATATAAAATCATTTTAAGTATATACTTAAGTGATTCCAGGGATGAATCATTGTATATATTATGTAGGTCATCCAATATTAAGTATCAAACATCACATGATGACTTAAAGAAATTCAAGCAATTAAAGAGATCATTTAAAATGCGTGACTTTATATGGTACATAGGTGTTATAATGTGATTTAGACCTGCAACGATAAATTTTTATTGCATCTTTAATAACATTCACTAAAGTAAAGACATTAAATTTCTTATAATCGAGGAAATAAAGATGAAACATATAAAACAAACTTATTTAATTCAACTGTGATTACATTTAAGTAGAAATCTTTATCTTTCTCTTTCCCATATATTTATTCTTAGATTTTAAATCCCCGAAGTATTTAATGAACACAACATTCATACGGTGGTTCTTATTTTAGAGGATATTCAGATTCGCGGGAATGTTTTTTTATTATTATAGTAGAGCTTTTGATTTCAATTAGAATTGAATTCAAATCAGATTTTAGTATTTCAGATTATATTATTATCCTATGTATACACTTAAATTAGAAATAATGCAATGGTTTAGTTTTTACTACTCGAGATTGAATCAATAACCAATTCAATTTTTTGTTTTCTTTAGAATTGAACGATCTCAATTCAGTACGAACAACTAACTAGTAGACACATGTAATATATATCCGTGTTTTATTTCATGTTGTACACTACAAGAGGTCAGAGTCAACTAAGGTGGCATTTAATAATTTGATTTATTTGAGACCATTAAGCAAAATGAGACGTGGTACAACTCTTTGGTTGGTGTTTACAATAACAAATTAAGCTTTTTAGGTTATTCAAGTGTGTTGTGGTAAAAAAATAATTAAAATTATAATCAATCAGAAAATTAGACGTACACATAATAATAATAAGACTATTTACAAGGTCTTCTTTTAGTCTTATAGTATTATGAATAATGATAATCTACAAATAACCACCTAATACTAAAATATTTAACAATAACAAATTAAGGTTTTTATAAAGTACATATAACAATCTAGTATTAAATTAGTATTTGCAGATAACCACCTCCTAGTCTGATAGACCTGTAAGCATTTTTCTCTTCGCCATTTTTTAAATATCACATCTTTCAAACCATAACTACAACAAAATATAAAAAAATATTGGGTGTTTTATTTTTTATTCTTTTTTCCTCAATCAAATCTAATTCAACTCTTATAGTTATATTATTATCTTCTTTAGATTAGCTTTCGATTTAGAAAGATGGAAAGGTAGAGTCAATTGGTTTAACTCCGTCATCCCATAAACCAAAGCAAAAAAATATTCTTGAGTGGCGGCTCAGAGGTTATGACCATAAGCGTATAATACTTCTCACAAATAATTTGGCCACGAAGTTGCTGCCTCTTCTAAATTCTTCTTTAGACCGATCAAAATGGCTATATTTACAACCTTTACGTACCCATTGGGTTGATGGTGAGAAGGTGAAGAAAAATAATGTCGAATTCCTCTGTAATTATAGAAAATCTATATGTCTCTATTTTCAAACATAGGGTCATTATCTATGATAATGCTTCATAGGGATCCTAAATCTGCAACATATGTTAGAAATAATTTTTTATCACTACTTTGAATGTGGTACCAAAGTGAGGAACTGCTTCCATCCACTTTGAAAATTAATCACCAACTAGTATAATAGTTTGACAACCTCCGGGAAAGGTCCAGGCCGAGCTGGATCATTTTCTGAAGGTGAGAGATTTCCTGACCACGACCACTACGGTCAGGGTCGGGACAAGTGATCTACTCTAATCATGACAATGAGACAACTGATGGAAGAAATTGTGAAGCTAAATGCAGAAAAGGAAAAAGCGTTGAACAAAAAAATGATTCGATAGGGGAAAGACAATGAGCAGGTAATTGACACCGATAGAGAGGACTATTCAGATGAGGATCGAAGCAAGAACAATCCCGTGAGAGAGGACGTCATGAGTTAAAACCAGTACAGAAAGTGGAAAGAAGGGGCAAACGTCCTTCAAAATAGGATCGTGACTAGAAAGAGCAACTCCAGACGCAATATATCAAGGTTATTAAACTCACCAAAGCACAAGACTGAAATCATTGAAAAAAGAACGTCGAACTCTCATGAAAAGAAGGAAATTGTGACAGCGAGCAAGGGAGAACGAGTAGTACTACCACAAGGGCAATGGAAACCATCGGGAAGCAAAACTCATGGGTACATGCTAAGCAGCCAGTTCGCCAGCCCAATTAATTAAGGATTGTACGGGATCCCCACTGAAGGCCTTGGAGGTAGCGCTATAGTTTCGGTCTCAATTGGAGAGCATCTTTATTATCGGATGAAATAGTGTCAGGACATCTCCCAAAAAGATTCGACATATCTAAGCTGGAAACGTACGACGACAAAAAGGGTCAAAATAATCATTTAGAGGCTTTCAAAAACTTTATGCTGAGTTTCGACAACGATGACAAGCTACTGTGCTGAGATTTCTCAATGAATTTCAAAGATCGGGCTACGAAGTGGTACAAAAGATTTCCGAAATGCTGCATAAAAAACTTTGGGATGTTTTGGGTTTATGTGTCGTCAGCAGTTCGTTGGAAGCAAGAGCTTTCGGGCAAACGGATATACGATTGTCAACTGCAAACAAAAGGTAGGTGAAAGCCTCGGGGATTATACTAGGCGTTTCATTGATGCTAAAACAGACCTCGAGCACTGCGAAGAAAACATGGCATTAACAGGCTACCGGTTAGGATTGCTTCCCGGACCAATGAAACAAGCTGTAGCAAAGAAACATGCATTTACCTTTTCTGCTCTTTTGGCCCAGGTCGAAAAGCAAATACTGATTGAGGAGACAGAATCATCTGAATTGGCCGCTCAAGTCCAGCAGAGCGCACAGGCCGCAATCGTCACTAAATAGCATACCCAGTCAAGTTATATCCCGCAACCGCAACCAATTAACACACTTCCCCCCAGGGCTCAACCTAATCCGGTTAAAACCCAAACATCTCATGTATAGACGCTCAATCAAAACAACCAAGTGGTCACCCAACCCATTTCTAACAAATGGGTCTGATCTGCCCATTATGCCAACCTGACTGAATATGTGTCAACCATTTATGAGAAGAAGAAAAAGATTCATATCTACCTAAGACCGTTTCCCATCCAGATCCCTCGGAAGAGCAGGAATAATCGATATTGTAGATACCACAAAGACGTAGGGCATGATATAAAGGATTGTATCTCTTTGAAAAAGGAAATACATATGCTAGTGGAAAATGGAAAGTTACTTTAGTACGTGAAGAAACGAGTACAACAAGGAACGGTGCCCGAAGAAATCGCGGCAATACCAAAACTGGACATGAAGATGGCCATAACAGAGATTACAGACCTTTTCGATGTATCGATAGAATATCTGGATCCCGACGTCAATCAAAATGTCATCGGGGTCATTTAAGAAGAAATCGCGGAAGGTCAGAAAAGTACTCTCTGTAAATTATTCGAGTCTCTAACGATCTTTGATGGCGACTCAATGGCAGGAATCACCAATTCTTCCCGAAAGCGGCACATCGTGAATCTGGCAACCTAATTAGAATCTTGAACAACTCCTCATCTACGCGAGAGTCCCTCTCCCATCCTATATTTTGACGACAACGATATGGGGGGTATAGTAGGCCCTCACGAAGCCACGGTCATGATTGGAGCGATAATCGCAGGAGAGGAGGTTCGTCGTATACTTGTGGACACCAGAAGTTTCACGAATATAATCTTCTTGTCTACTTTTTCTAAGTTTAATATACCATCAGTAATTTCGAGGTCAGATCGGAACATCGTTGGGTTCACAGTTCAAAAACAGTAGTAATTGGCAAATTCAAAGGCATAGTGCAACTCGGCCGCGGGCCGTTTAAAAGAGAGGTCACGGTTCTGTTCGTGGTTGTTGAAGTGCCCACTTTGCATAACGCAATTTTTGGCAGATCATGGCTGTCGCGAATTTATGCTGTGACATCCACCATTCATCAGTTCCTAAATTATGTGGTCGGTAACAATGTAGGCGTTGTTAGAATAGTCAGAAGGCGGCCCGGTAATGCAACCGAGCTGCGCTGGCAGCAAAGGGCGACCAAGAAATGATACAGGCGAAATACTAGCAATTAATGGGGCTTCCTCTGGGATCACTACTGGTGGACGATCCCCGAGAAACCCCCGGTTTGTTAACTACCAATGAGGAATAAGAACTACGAGTTTGCGAAAGGGAAAATTTTGAAGCTGGGTACTAATTTATCACCGCACTTTCGGGAGAAATTGATTTCGTTATTAAAGGAAAGGCTACATTTATTCGCTTGGTGCTCGGAAGATGTAACCGGGCCTCTAGATTATTTAATTATCCACAATTTAGCAGTTAACCAAAAAATCTGACCAATTTCGTACAAATATCGGGCTTTTTCAACAGAAAAAGCAGAGATCATACTACGGGAAGTTGACAGGATGATAGGCGTCAGTCATATCAAAGAATCCAAGTATCCACAATGGACATCCAACCCTGTTTTAGTCAAAAAGAAAAATGGCAAGTGGAGGATGTGTGTGGACTTCACCGATCTTAATAGGTCATGTCTAAAAGATCCGTTCCCGATACCGAGAATCGATCAGTTGGTTGATTGAACATCGGGAAATAAGCTACTTTATTTCATGGATGCATACGCCGGATACAACGAGATCAAATTAAACCCGCTCGACCAGGAAATCACCATTTTCATAACCGGACGAGGATTATACTGATACAAGGTTATGCTCTTCGAGCTGAAAAGTGCAGTCGCAACGTATTAGAGACTGGTGAACAAGGCTTTTGAGAAACATATGAGGAGAAACGTGGAAGTTTACATTGACGACATGCTCGTCAAAAGTGAGAAAGACGATGATCATTTGGCTAACTTGAAGGAAACCTTTGACAGCTTAAGGGATATAAACCTCAAGCTGAACCCTAAGAAATGCTCCTTCAGCGTTTGATCAAGGAAATTTTAGGCTTCTTAGTCAGCGAAAAAGGGATCGAAGCAGACCCGACCCAATTGCAAGCTTTAACTAGCATGACACCCCCAAGAAATGTAAAAGAAGTACATATACTAACGGGGAGGATGGCAGCTTTAAATCGATTTATCTCTCAATCCTCTGACAAGTGTTCCCCATTTTTCAGGTTTTGAGAAATGCCAAAGCATTCGCGTAGACACCAGCCTGCGAGTAGGCTTTTTTGGGAATGAAGAATTACTTGTCGTCCCCGAACCTTTTAACAGAGCCTTTGAAGGGAAAAACTTTGTTTTTGTACGTATCGATCTCTGATTATGCAATAAGTACGGCTTTACTCAGCGAAGTAGGAGCGGTCCCAAGAGCGGTTTAATTCGTAAGAAAAAGTTTGTTAGATGCTGAAACGAGATATCTAAAGCTCGAAAGAATGGCTTTGGCTTTGGTTACCGTGGTGCAAAAGATGCGACCGTACTTTTAGGCTCATTCGATAATCGTCAGAACATCTTTTCCTCTCAAATACGTGTTACACCGACCAGACATCTCTAGACGGATGTCCAAGTGGTCTGTAGAGTTAGGTGATTTTGATATTGATTTTGAACCTCAAACGGCTATAAAGCGTCAAGCTTTGGCCGATTTCTTTATACATTTTCATTCGAACCAACCAGAGTCAGTGGAATTGCTTGAGGCCAGTAAATGGATAATGGGTAGTCCTAACCGATGGAGGGTCAAATATCAGCTGATGTGGGCCCGGCGTTCAGATCACCAGACCTTTGGGAATAACGATGCACCAGACAATTCGTTTTGGTTTCAACACATCTAACAATGAGGTTTAGTATAAGGCCGCGCTGGCCGGATTAAGGTTAGCACAGGTACGTGGTGCGAAGCACGTACATCTCATTAGTGATTCCCAGTTGCTAATAAACCAAGTGTCGGGTGCATCAGAAGCCATGAAGGAACACGTTGTTCAATATTTGGCCGCATTGTGCGTTTTGGCTGTCTCTTTGACAAAGGTTACATACGAGCATGTCCCTAGAGCTGAGAATATGGTTGTGGATTCCCTAGCGTCTGCTTCTTGTTCGAACAGTTACCCATGTATACTAACTTAGGAAAATCCCTCAATCATCAACAGAACAATGCTAGAAAACCGACCTGAAATTGCTTGTTAGATATCGTAATTAGCCTTGTTGAAGTGGAGAAGAGATATTATAAATTTCCTAGCAGAACATTCCTTACCCGAAGACAGAGCGTCAGCAAGAAATATATAAAACAAAGCTCGAGGTTATGTACTCCTAGGAAATATATTCTTTACAAGAAATCTTTTAGCAGACCACTGTTAAGATGTTTGGGAAAAACAAATCACAAATAATTCTATCCAAACTCTACGAAGGAGAAATAACCGCTAATTACGGATTCAAAGCACTGATAAGAAGGGTTTTTCTTACAGGATTCTATTGGAAGACCCTAACTGCCGACGCAAAAGGCATAGTAAAAATGTGTGATACATGTCAGAGGTTCACGAACGTAATTCACACACCCGCTAATTCTTTGGAATCAATCTCAGAAGGCCTCCCTTTCGACCGAAGGGGAATCGATCTGGTTAAACCGTTACCAATGACATCTGGTGGAAGACAGATGATAGTAGTTGCGGTGGATTACTTCTCCAAGTGGGTCGAGGCCGAGCCATTATCTGGAATGAAGATTAAAAACATCATCAAGTTCATTTGGTCAAACATCTGTTGTAGGTACGGGATTCTCTAGAGACTCACCATAGACAACGGTCCACAGTTCGATAGCATTGAAATGAAGTCCTTTTGTTCGTATCATACAGTGTTTTTCGGCACCTTTCGACCCACAGGCCAATGTCCAGGTCGAGGTCACAAACCGGACTAACATAGACAGACTCAAGAAAAACATAGAAGGAAAAGCTGGCAAATGGCTGCACTACCTACAGGAAGTACTTTCGGCCTACCGCACAACCCCCCGAATAACAACCCCCGAATCTCCTTATGCTGTTGTTTATGGAATGGACGCGGTAATCCATGCAGAGAAACGTTTCCCCTTCTTCAGGTTTGGGAGCTATGACGAAGATATAAATGTAGACGACCGATCTTTGGCTCTCGCCTTAGTAGAAGAAAGACGAAGTCGAGCACATTTAAATTCGCTATATCACCAGAACCTGATAAGGAGTTGATACACATCGAGAGTTCTCCGACAAGAATTCAAAGTCAGGGATATGGTTCTACGAAGAGTTTTTCTGCATACGAAAGATAAAACCCTCGGTAAGCTCGCACCTAATTGGAAGGCCCATATCAAGTGGTTGAAAAAGTCAAGAACGACACCTACAGACTTCAAGACAAGCACAGGTGACTCTTGTGACTCCATTGGAATATCGAGCATCTAAAGATATATCTGGATTAAACTTGTTCTCTTTATGACTAATTATGACTTTGTAAAAACTTTTGATCAGGGGTGTACTCTTTCCTATCGTGGTGGCGCGATGAGGTTTTAATGAGGCACCCATAGCAACCAATCTGTTTAATATACTTGTTTTGCCTTTAGATTATAAATGTGTTACCAAATTATAAGATATCTTGGAAAGTCCATCAAGTGACGAGTTGATGGACATAATTTTTTAGCTCGGCAATACAAATTGTTCAGTTTTAACTAATCCACATGTTATACCGAACCTTAATTGGTTTTTCAGTTTTAACTGATCCACATGTTATACCAAACCTTAATTGGTTTTTCACTTTTACCTGATCTATATTTTATACTGAACCTTAATGGGTTTTTTTAGTTTTAACTAATCCACATGTTATACCGAACCATCGGTTTTTCAGTTTTAACTAACCTACATATTATCCCGAGCAGTAAATGGGAATTTTCAATTTTAATTGATATACATATTATCCCAAGAAATAAATGGAAATATTCAATTTTAATTGATCTACATGTTATCCCGAACCTTGGTTGGTTGTTCAATTTAAACTGATCAACATGTTATCCCGACCCTATTGAGGTGTAACGTTATCAAATGGAACCACAGAGAGTGAATAAAGCCATAACATAACCGATTAGGCTTTCAATTTGTTTTTACAAAACACGCATCTGCGGGCGAGAATTATAAAAAAACAACAACAACAACACAAAATTACAACTTCAACAAATTCAAACATCCTCATCATCAGGATCGGTATACGACATATTGGCGTCATCATTCTCCTCGTCTTCACAAACGAGTCCAGGCGGCCGATCCTCTTCTGGAATATCCAACCACATCGAGCCCAATGATAGATCGAGAAATTTTCTATGAAAGTTCAAAACGTAAGCGACTTTAGCGTCAGCTACTTCCCTCTCCATTAATATTTTGCACGAGGCGGCAAAGAGAGTGTTTTTAGCCTTACCTAGGTCTCGAAGCTCGTCAGTTTCATTGGTATTCTTTACCACTAAGTCGCAGAGAAATTGGTTCTGGATCCTCAGCGCCACCAAGTTGCGCCCTTTATTATCACGGTCTTTCTTGACTCGCGAAAGAGAGTAGCTCATGATAATGAAGCCAAGAGGTCAAAAGTGACGAATAAAAAGGTAGACTCCAAATCAAGAGAGGTCAAAACGGCTCTGCCAGTCGTTGAGAAAACTACTATTCTAGCTCTTTTTGAACAGTACGGAGAAGGTGCAAAGCCTAGGGATCTTATTGTGCCAGCACCGCTCTCGGCGGAGAAAACCACGGTAGTGGTGATTGTTGATGAAGACGAAACTGGTGAGCCTACAACAGAGAAAAAGAGGGTCGGCCCTTCTGATGGAAAAACAACTAATGGGGCCTCGTCTAGCGAGCCGAAACTACCCGTGCTTTCGGTGCCTGGAAGTTCGAATACCTTTCCCTTACAGTGTAATGATGTTCTTTCTCTATCACTATATAGCATGATCGTGTCGTTGACCATGAAAGGAAGACGGGCGAGGCAACTAAGCCAAGAGTTGTCAGATGCCAAAGAACGTACAACTGAGTTGGAGAAAGAACTTAAGGAAAAGGATGAAGGAAAAAAGATTCTGGAGGAGAGGGCTAAGAATGCGGAAGAGAAGGCAACAAAATCTGAGGCAGAGTTTACATCTCTTCACCAGATACTTCTTGCTCTTTTTCTTAACCTCTTCCTAGTTACTAGTGGCATCGTGACCACTAACCTTCCCACCATCCGCAGCGATTACTGGCTCATTCCCTTCAACCTCAATTTCATCCTTGTTTTCCTGATCGACAATTTCATCGAACTTGGAACACTTACTTGACGCCATATTACGATTTGGAAGAAACAAATGCGCATCAGGCGCGTCGGTGTTTGCAACCAAGTCCACCAAACTGGGTGGCTAACGCAACTGTTCCGCAGTCAGAGGCTCGTTAGAGCATCGCCAGAGGTTACTACCTATCGATTTGGTATTTTTGAAGCGCCGATGGAAAGCCCAAACCCAATTAGTTCGAGCATAGTCTTTCAGCTTTTAGAACGTCACCTTGGCAGACTTAAAATAATCCTTCTTTATCTTCTGGATATGGAACGACTCAAGTTTATATAAAAAAATATACAACACAATTACATACCGTCATGAATCCAGGTGCGTAGCAGTCGCCTCGGGTTTTTAGCAGAATAAGGCCGTCCGTTTTCCCAAGCACCAGTGACAAAAACGAACCGATGCTTCCATGATTTGTCACCTTCCAAGAAATCGTTTACTATCTTCCAAGTATTTCCCAAAGAAGAGTAAAAGAAAGGAAACTTGAGTGACTTAGAGAGGATGGACATTGCGTACATACTCCTCAATTGGACTTAAAGTGGCCGGACAATCGGGAGGCCATGATACCAGATATTAGTGTGTACCAAGCGTTGGGGGTCAGCTGGGACGAGAAAAGACCGATAATCTCAAAATACCTTACAATATCGGGATCTAGAGGAAGTCTAAGACCCCATTTGAAGAGTTCAGTAAAAATAATTATCTCTCGGGTCCTGACAGATAATGACATCTCCCCAATAATGGGAAAATGCATGTTTACGATTTTTGGTACGCCCAATCTGATTTCTAACTCGGGCTGTTCTTTCGGGGTATAATGCAACTTCTTACCCTCAAATAAAGTGATAATATTGTCCCCACACAAACTCCAGTGATAGCTGGTCGTTATGACTTCCTCACTTTCAGGAGGGAGGGGCTCTTCGGGAGGAACTGCATTAGCGACCCCTTCGCCTTCGGCCACAACATCTTTTTATGCTTGGTGTCCCTCTTCGGGAGCAACTTCAACGAACAGCTTCGGGGACCTATTAACAGCGGTCGTTTTCTCTTCAAAATCCATGGGGTGGGCTTCTTCTGAAATTTTGGGATGAATTGTGATGTTGGTCTTGATCGTGGCGGGTTTAACAAAACATGAGCTACTATTAATGCGCTTATGTTGGGGGGTCACTCTCTTGTAGATCTTTCAAGGCGTCTTTTTCCCTCCTCTGAAACTCAGTGTCTCTTTGAGCAACGCCCCGAGGGGTAGCAGCGGTGTTAACACAAGTCCGAAATCCGACAATAGTCTGGACAATAGGTAATTCTTGTGGTAAAGATGTTTCTAAGGAGAATGGTGATGACCGTACCAGATCTTGAGGAACGAGAACTTATGTATGAAGATTTTTAGCAGAATCCCAAATTAATCCCGCAACACCATATTCCTCAGTCCTATAAGTGATGCTGGAGTAGTCTATGAACCCGAACAGAGGCTTCTTTTTCTTCTTAGGCTTTCGATTTCTCTTCGGGACGTTCTTTCTCATAAACACAACAGTTTCTCTCTCTAGAACGAGCAAGGATGGCACTTTCTCTCACTAAAATTTTCGGCGGAAGCTAATGGTGAATGAGAGGAAGGCATATTTATAGGCAACCTTGTGCCTCAACTTTCTTCTGTATGGGAAAGTCCAAAGGAAAAGAGCCGCGGGAAGTTGAAAAGTCTCATATGAAAGTGTGTGACCAGACAGGCTTCGAATAAGAATGTGACACGTGGAATTCATCACCAGCTACAAGAGAGATATACAATCATTAAGCTGGCCAAGAAAACATGCGAAGGCGTCTGAACTCGCATGTCACTCAAGCGAGTCCCACGTGTACACCACTAGAGAGAATACTTCATTGAAGTCGATTTCTTATTTTTGATTAAAACCCTTAACGATCACTCTTGCCTTCAATCAAGAATCCTCAACCTCTAGTTTACCTTAATTTTTCTTGAATAGCTACCTTATGTCCTGTAAGCATATCATCAAGCTTCAATGTCTGATTCTTATGAAGATATTCAATATCTTCCCCTATAACATTAATTTACCGATATGCTTCTGAACTCGCTATAGCTTCCTTATAACTACAAGGTTTTTGTATCTTGTATCTTAACGTCTTCCGCAACTGACAAAACATATGTAATTTGGTTCACATATCTTTTTGGTTGTCTAATATCTTTTCTTTTTATGCTCAATCTTATTATGTAAGATTGTTGTTCTCGTTCGGGTGCACATCATTACTATCATTCGGTGTTGATATTTCACCTCATAATCTTGGATATATCTTAGAATCATTAAAATCATTAGACCTAATATGAAATAACTCTACTTCATGTTCCACATATTTACTCATAAACGATAATGATTTTACCTTTTCACCTACTTTTTTCGCACTGTTTAATGAAGCTAACTCATTTAAAGTTCCCTACTTATGATAAAATCTGGAGACTTTAGAGCGGTACACTATAACCTGTATTCGTTCACTCCAGTAGCATATCATAAAAATATGCGCCTTTTTTCCCTTGGCTTAAGTTCACCATCTTTTACAGCAGCGTACACTGGACAACCAAGCAACTTTAATTGTTCCTAATCAGCTCACGATTCAAACCCAAATCTCAAAAGAAGTCTAATAATCAATAGTTGTTGAAGGAGATCGATTCACTAAGTAACATGTATTATTGATAACTTTGGACAAAAAATATTGTCTCACACCAGAATCCAAGAGCATGGTTCATTTTTTGTCACAAAACATTGTTCATTATTTTTGCGACTCTATTATGTTGTGGTGTTCAAGAATATGTGCGATGGTATACTATTTTCCTAGCACCGGAGATTTCTTTCAATTCACAACTACTAAATTATAACCTAGTACCCATACTGAGATGCTTGATCTTTCTCTATGTCTACTTCTCGAAGACCGTCTTCCATTAGACAAAGATTGAATAAGTCTCATCTTTGGTTTTTATAAAATAAACCCACCCATCCTTAAACAAGCATCGATAAGACAAATATAATATATGGCTCTACTCTTCGATGAAATTCTGTTTGGGCCCTGAAAGTCTGAATGAAGGTAATTTATTGTCCTTTTAGTTTTTATTACCACCGAATTGCTAAATTTTACTCTAGTTTTTTTACCAAACACACAGTGTTAACAAAATTCTAATGATTCCGCTTTATACCTTATTTTCCCAGAAACAACTAATCATCTTTCACTTATGTGACCATGACTCCAATGCTATAATTGATCATGATCCTACACCCTTTATATATTACTCCCTGATGATATTATTGCAGTGTCATCCAGAACAATACTACCGTAGAGAATGTAATGCCTTTTTTACAAACTGTTTTTCATCACACCATCGAGCCCTTTGTAACCTTAATTACACAATCGGCTGCATTATACTTGTAAACTCGAGAGTCTAGTGAACTAAGATATATTGGGTGTCTCTTCAAACTTGAAACATAACAACATGTCATGTTTCCGACAGCACGATCAAACATTCTCATCGTGATGTTACCGATCCCACCAACATGTAATAAATGATTGTTCTCTAAATAAACAGTTTCTTTTGTTGGACTGTAAGTATCAAACCATTTTTAAATTAACAGATGTGGTATCTAGCGCAAATAACGAGTACCTAAGTGTTTTTCCCACAGTTTGAACACACAGACAACCCATCCTCTGTACAAATACTGTCATTATTATCATAATCATCCACACTATCTACCATATTCGTAATATTTTCCTTTTGATTTCCCTTCCTACATTTCATATTTGAACAATCTCTTTTGTAATGATCCTCCTCACCGTGTTTATAATGATTTGAAATCTTTGTTCTTGATTTGGATCGCCTCTAATTCTTCTTCTTTGAAGAATTCACTTTGTTGCTAAATATTTCTTTGGTCATAAAACTTTGCCCTTCTGCCTGATTTTATGGATGCAGTTGTCTGAACTCCTTTGATTTCAGCGCATCTTTGACATGCGCTAGAGATAGTACATCGTTGTCATACATGATGGTATAAATGAAATTCACATAAAAAGTTGGTAAGGATCTCAAAACAAACAAGGCTTGATCCTCACCATTGATTATGCTATCAATATTCTCCTTATCTATAATAATTAACTTAAAATTATGAAGTTGTTCAGTTATGGACATGCCTTCCTTCCGCATGAGATCATACAAACTTTACTTTAACCGTCTTCTCATGGGTAATCTCGCGAATGACGTTTTACTTTACACTCATTAGAATCCAATATATAGTCCTTTCTTGAAGATCTTGCTTCTCCTCTTCTTTCATCTCTCTCAGTAACTTATTTTCCAAAACATAACCCCTGCAGTACCAAAGAAGTCTTCAGCTTAATCTACCACATCGAAAAGTTGGATCCCTCTTCAAATAATTCGATATTGTATTTTGTTGATGTAAACGTCAGTCCTAACCTTTAATCACAATAATCTATGCACTGATACCAATTTGTTAAAAATTAAGATGTAATATTTTTACAAATAGCTCGTACATAAAACAAATTAAAAACATCAAAAGAAAAAGATACAATACTCCATGTGGTTGGTTTGACGATAATATCTACGTCTACGGAGACCTAAAAAAAATGTTTAATTGGGCTATAAAAGAGTTACACTATAACCATTTTAGTCCATCTATACACCTAAAAAAATGTTTAATTGGGCTAAAAAAGAGTTGAACTATAACCATTTTAGTCCATCTATAAACAAATAAATAGACATTTTAATAACTTTTGAGATAAGAACATAGCCAAAGTTATGAACACAAAATACAGTACATTGTCGACACAAAAATCACAAGTTGTCCACCCTTATTCGTTCATTCATTCTCAATTAAAATTATTGACTCAGAATATTAATATAATAAATACACATCTTCTATAGGTTATTTGATTCAGTAGACGCAGGATATGGGAATCCGGTTGCCAAGTTTCTTATATAAATAATGAAAATATATTCTATGTTTTCCTTTTATATATGAGTTCTGATTTGTATATTCTGTCTATCTTTCATCTATACCAGAAATAAGGCCACATTCAATTCCAACTATAATTTCCCACATTTTACAATATAGCTCTCTCAAAATTTTAATATTCTCTCTTCACTTGTACTATATAAGTGGTAGTTCAATTTTTTATTGGTAGGTCAAGTGAAGAAACCGTAAAAACAAGTCAGTTGTTACCTGGAGTTCTCCTTTAACACTTCATTGAGGCATGTTTTTGCACACACTGAAGTGTTTGGGGGAACTCCGGTTAGCACCTGATAATCAGCCAAACAGAATTCTCTGGTAACTTGAAGACAGGGACTGTCAAAGTCAATTGTCACCTGTAGTTCTTTCAACCACTTCATTGTTGAAAACTTTCTTGGAGTCTAAAGAGAGTAAATTTGTAACACTGAAGTGTTTGGGGGAACTCCGGTTGGCACCTGATCTTATCGCTAGTTTCAACATATAAAGCTCTACTCATGGTCTTCCACATTTCATGTTCGTTCCAACGTTGGTAGCCATCTATGTGTATTTGCATTACCTTTTCATAACTTGTATAGATACGTTGTGCATATCTATCCTCTGTCTCCAAGATCAGGAAGTACAGAAGCCCATTTATACGAATTAGCTTGAATATCTTCGATACGCATTCTCCATAATCACCTGGTCTGACAAGATTCTATTGAAACCGAAGTAAATAACCAGAATAAATGACCAAAGCTCTATGTCATATATAAATCGGCAGCCTGCTGCATGTTTTTTACATAACCATTATAAAATTATGAGCGAACAAATTAAGGAATATTTTTCTCGCTGAGACTACTCCTTGCAGTAACGACCCTGAATATGTATTACATCCAATGAGATCAATTTCAAAGTCCAAATCAAGTTGCATGGAGTGTAACACAAATGAATTTTACATCTTTGCCGTATCTGTCTTGTTAAAGCGGATTGCTAACAAAACCGAAATTGATTCGTTCGGTTTTTTAATATTTACAAAAATATTACGGAGGATATCATTAAAAGAATTTAAGTTTTTATTTATTTATTTAATTTATTCCACTAATACTTTGTAAGTTGCATAAGAGATCACCTATTAATCAAATTTAGGGTTCCATTAATTCGTTTGATTTATAGGCGTTCGGAGGATTAGTCAAAGCAAAATATCAGCTATTGTGAATAATTGTCAGTATTTCATACCATACGACGAGTATAACTATGATTCGATAACCAAGTGGTTCAAAGAATGTGATGGTAATAGAAAACCGTAAAAGAAAAAATCAATCATCTTTTTCTATTTGGTTGTTAATCCTATTAAAGTGATGCTAAATTGATGTTTAGTGTAACTTCCGACAAATGGATCCATTATTCAAATTGTGCACTTACAAAGACATAGTCTTTTTTCCTGTTTTATCTTATTGAAGACATCCGACGGCGGAAGAAACGTATGCCGGTAATTGGCGCTAGTTTGGTCACTTATATTTTTTCCACCATTAGTTGTCGATATTTATTTTGATTCTATCATCATATGATGTGAGCATAATTTACATGAGTACCGTCATTCGGCAACCGAATGAAACTTTTTACCGCTACCCATATGTGAAATGTACCTGTTAAATATTTGCCACAACAAACAAAAATAAATGTTATATATATATAGCTATTTAAGAATTATATTAATTAAGTTTATAAAGATTAATATGTTTATAATAATCAAAGTGAGATCTAACCGAGTTAACAAACTCTAATAATTACAAAATATTTAAATATTAAATTTAACTAGTCTAATTAGTTATATTATAATCTAAAAAATTGTATTTTTTTGTTTAAAGATTAGCTTATTATGCATTCTATTAATTTAATGGAAGTAACTTCCAACTATAAAATTGCTTGTCTTATACAAATGGTGGAAACTAGAAGGAGTTCTTCCTCCAGACGTTCAAACCGTAAGATCACCCCTCGCTTTAACGAAAAATCAGTCCCTCCTCCACCAGCCACTTCCTCGAGACCCTCCAGCCCTAGCACTTCTCTGTCTCTTGAGACCCGATCATCGTCCCCTTCTTCCATCTCTCCCCTGAAATCTGCTGGCATGCATGGACTCCCTCTGTCCGTGCATAGATCCCTCCCACCGATCTCACCCAACCGCAAGCAACTAGCCAAACAGCCCGTAGATACAGACATGCATGACAGGGCTCCCTCCTCTCTGTCCCTCTCCCCCCGGGAACCAAAGCCATAGCCATCGAAAGCTCTGAGGAAGAAGACCCATCGGAAATCGGGCCATCTCCGTCGCCGACAAGGGACCAGCAACTACGAGCCATCTTCGACAGCAACGAAAGACTCCTCAAGGCCATCACTGACCTTGAAGACAATCTGCGTCCCTCCTTCGTCACACCGGAATCCCACTCGAAGTCTTGCCACCATGGAAGCGAGTTGGCCTCCATCCCCGGGTTGGTCTGGTCGACCTCCACCACTCCCCTCAACCCTCAACCAATCCCTTCATCCTTACCTCAAACCACCCAGCCATCAAATCAACTCTCACCCCACCCAAGCAACTCTGCCTCGTACACCTTCTCTAACCCTATTTCCCTGGCTTCATGCATGCAAAACCCCATGCATGCAAACCAAAACCCTAACTGCATGCACGAGCCCTCCCTAGCGAGTTTTATATCTCTAGCCCTTCCCCATCCGATCGTCGAAACCACAACCGTAACCAGCAGATACCTATTTAACAATGCCTACCCGACAACCCTCCACCCTCACGCAACCACCCCTTCCCCTCAAACAAGTGTACTCTCCACAGCCGTCCTCACTCTTCAACAAGCCATCCAAGCGAGTAAAGCCTTAGCGTCCCTCCCAAGAAACCAAGATCAGACTTCCACAATCATTCACACTACTGCCCCTCCACCATCCCAAACACCCAAACTAAACCCTATCCCAACTCCTTCATCATTTCCAGAATCCTTCCCTGGCTGAAACAGCAAAGGCCATGCCTTCTCCAGACCCTCGAAGGACCACCGTCCCCTTGGAATCCGTCCCGACCTCACCGGACCTTGGAAGCAAAACAGTGCATTCCGACACTTTCGTGGAAACAGCAACCCCATCTCCCCTCAACTTGCTGCAGAATCAGCCTCGATGCTCAACATTCACCACCCTGGAGCACCGACCAGATCCTGGGCACACATTGTAGCTCAACCGGACCCCCGATCCCCCATGAAGATCCAAAAAACCGAAGACATTCTCATAGACCATGGCACCTTAGTCTTCCATGATGACGCGATATCGGGTGACAAAGAGGACTGGGCAAAATGCCTCTCCGGTTACTTCCTATCAAAGAAAAGAGCAGTATCCCACGTGCAAACCCTAGCTAACCAAATTTGGAGTACCTACGGCCTCCAAGAATGTAAACCTACCCCATCCGGCCACTACTTTTTCAAATTTTCCACAGCCGACAACGCAACGGAAGTCCTGGAAAAATCCCCTTGGTTTTTCAGCAGCCACCCGGTATTCCTAAAGAGGTGGGAGCCAATGGAAACCTTGACGAGAGAGGCCCTAAAAGCTATCTCTCTCTGGGTCAAGTTTCATGGCATGCCCCACGAGCTATGGACGGAAAAGGGGCTGGGCATCCTGGGAAGCTATTTAGGAACCCCCATTTATGTTGACAGTCAAACAGCGGACAGAACCCGGTTGAACTACGCCCGGATCTGTATCATAATGCAAGCCACCTCAAACTTTCCCTCCTCCATCACCATCCGTTGACTGGGCAGAGACCACGTCATTCAAGTGGAATTTCAAGGCCTCCCCACAATCTGCAACCGATGCTATTCATTTGGACACGGTGCCGCAGCTTGCCACATAGCCGCGGACACTGCTCACACTACAAGTCTCAACACTCACCGCCCCGGAAAAGAACCCATGATCAACCCACCGCACATCACACTCTCAGACTCAAGTAATAGCAAAGCCCCCACACCGGATACATTACGACAAATGACCATTCAAAACAGTTGGACCAAGAGTTTTATCATCGCAAGTAACAACTCCATTGAAACTTTCAATGACTGCTGTAGAATCTGTAACCTCGAGGATCTCCGCTCCACGGGATTCCAATTCTCTTGGTTCAACAGACAAGAGTCTAACCCTATATCCTCTAGAATCGATCGCGCTCTGATTAATGCCGATTGGGACGACTCATTCCCGAACTCTTTTGCTCACTACGATATCCCTCTCACCTCTGACCACACCCCGATAATTATCTACCTCTCTACCCCTTACTCAACCTCCCCCCACCCCTTCAAATATTTCAACATGTGGAAACTCCATCCAAGTTTCCAGGATTTGGTCCTCAACAATTGGAACACCCCCACCCATCAAAACCCAATGGAAAATCTAGCCACCAAGCACTCTAGGCTCGTCCCCTCCCTAAACTCCCTAAACAAAACCGTCTTTAGTGATATTAGCGACCGAGTTGCGAAGGCTAGAACCTCCCTTACCCAAGCCCAAGAAAACCTCTCTAACTCCCCCTCAAACCAGTCTCTAATTTCCCTTGAAAAAACGACTTCAGACTCCTACATCTTCTACAGTCGAGCGGAGGAATCTTTCCTCAAGCAGAAATCCAGAGAAACCTGGCTCAAGCTCGGGGACAAGAATTCCAAATTCTTCCATAACAGTATCCGAACCCGCAGAGCCAGGAATAAGATTCTCTCCATCATGAAAGAGGATGGCTCCATAAGCTCCAACCCCCGCACCATCACCGCCACCTTCAACAATTTCTTCCTTAACCAATTAGGCTCCTCTAGTACGAAAGATTACCCTGGCCCGGATCGAATCCGAAATCTAATCAAAACCTCGGTACCCCAAGATCTTATCTCGGACATGATCAAACCAATCACAAATGAAGAAATAAAGCAAGCCCTTTTTGCGATTAACAGTGAAAAGGCGCCTGGTCCTGTCGGATTCAGCGCAGACTTCTTCAAGACCTGCTGGACAATAGTAGGCCATGACGTCTGCGAGGGTGTCAAATCCTTCTTCTCAAAAGGGAAAATGAACCCCAACTGGAATAAAACCCTAATAGCCCTCATCCCAAAAACGGATACCCCCTCTCATCCGTCAGACTTCAGACCTATAGCCTGCTGCAACGTGATTTACAAAACCATTTCGAAAATCATTGCACATCGCATCAAACCAGCACTCCCAACCCTCATCGACCCCTCCCAATCCGCCTTCATACCAGGAAGATCAATAGTGGACAACATCCTTCTCTCCCAAAATCTCCTGCACGGGTACCACGCTAATCGCAAAGGCCCCAGATGTGCCCTCAAAATAGACCCTAGAAAAGCTTTCGATAATGTCAGATGGGAACTCGTTCTTGACATACTGCTTGCCATGAACTTCCCCATTGACATGATAAATTGGATCATCCAATGCATCACCACCCCATCCTATACCGTTTGCATAAACGGCAAGACCTCTAGCTACTTCCCGGGGGCCAAAGGCCTCAGGCAAGGAGACCCCCTTTCCCCGTATATTTTTGTTATGGTAATGCAGGTACTCTCCAGCATCCTCTGGGAAAAAAGCAGACATCCATCCTTCGGATTCCATTGGAAATGTCAAAAGCTCCGTATCATCAACCTATGCTTCGCAGACGACCTCCTTATCCTCAGCAGAGCAAACTCTCCTTCCATCAAACTCATCCTAAAAGGCCTTCAAGAATTTGAAAACCTATTAGGGCTTCAACTAAACCCCGCCAAAAGTCACATTTTCTTCTCCGGAACCTCCCCAGGCATCAAACAAGAAATCCTCTCCCTTCTCAACTTCATCGAAAGCTCTCTGCCAGTCCGTTACCTAGGAGTTCCCCTCATCACATCACGCCTAACCTATAACGACTGCAGACCCCTATTCCTCAAAATCACTAACCGAATCAACTCTTGGACTTCGAAGCAGCTTTCTTACGCTGGTCGCCTTCAGCTTATCACCTCTGTCCTCTTCGCTACCCAAGTCTACTGGTCCTCAATCTTCATCCTCCCAATCAGAGTCCTCAAAGAGCTCTCACAACTCTTACGTAGATTCCTCTGGTCTGGCTCATAAATGAAGATCACAGGATACAAAAATTGCATGGGAAAGGATAGTCGTGTCCAAAGAAGATGGTGGCCTTGGGATACCAGACCTAAAAATCTGGAATCAGGCGGCCGCCCTAAAACTCCTCTGGTCCATTCTCACAAAAAATTAGAACTCCCTTTGGACAAAATGGATTCTAATGGAAAAAATAAAAAACAAAAGTTTATGGACTATACCCGTCCCCCCAAACGAGAGTTGGAGCTGGAGAAAAATCCTCAACCTCTGCCCAGTAGCAGCAAACCTCTACAGAGTCGTAATCGGCAATGGAGAAGACACATCCATATGGCATGACCCCTGGCTTTTCCCCACCTCTCTGATCAACCGCTATGGACCCTCTATCCAATCCCTCTCTCGTCTTCGAAACTTAACAATGGTGAAAGACCTCAACCAAAGCGGCCGTTGGATGTGGCCCCCCCAAGCCAGAGCTCCCAACAGAAACCTCAACCCCTCCCTAACAGAAATAACATCAGCCATCCAAAACCTCCCCCCCCTCCCATACAAAGGACTCATTTATATGGCTCCCCAACAATTAGCTCCTTACCTTCTCCATAAGTAGCACCTACAATTGCCTTAAACCAACCAGAAATAAGATCGCCTGGTCTTCACTTGTCTGGCACAAATACTCAATCCCCAGAAACTCTTTCATCACCTGGCTTGCAATTCATAACAAGCTCACCACCCGGGATAAACTCATCGCATGGGGACTGGACTCCCCCCGACCTGTGTCTTATGTGAAACATCGCATGAAAGCACAGAACACCTCTTAGCCCAATGCCATTACTCTAGTGCTATATGGGAATCCCTCGCACAAAAACTACTGTTTCCCTCCCCCCCTTCCTCTTGGCCCCTATGGCTGGAACAAGCAAGCACATGGAAAACCACAAAGGACAACCGAAAGACTCATTGGAAAACGGCCTTCTGCGCCACAGTCTACTACATCTGGAGGGAATGGAACGACGGAATCTTCAACAACAAACAATCCCCCTTCACCAGCATAGCCCATCATGTACTATATGACCTCAGATATCGGTTCAAAGGAACAAAAGCCAATTTCACTGGCTAAGCTTGCTACCCATAAGATCTCTCAAGTAATACAAATGTAATTTTAAATTCAGTAGCACTCTCAATCCAACCAGGATTAAGCACTGTACTGAGGCACCTGCCTCCTGAACCCATGTACATCATTTCATTATTAATTTAAGCGTTTTTTATACCTAAAAAAAAGATGTCTTATGTATTAAAGAACCATAAATACTTAGAATTACTTTTGATAATTCTATGAGTTTATCAAAGAAGACATTCATTAATCGCATACTAAGGCTTTATGATATGAAATTGACAACCTCTAGTTTGCTCGAAGTGATTTAAGATAAATCTTTTTATTCAAAGTGATTAAGGCCTATGTTTTGAAAATTGAACTCTTTTTGTGTGCTTATTTTTAATTTCCGATAAAATATAAAATCAACTTAAGTATATACTTAAGTGATTCCAAGGATGAATCATTGTATATATTATTTAGGTCATCCAATATTAAGTATGCAACATCACATGATGACTTAAAGAAATTCAAGCAATTATAGAGATCATTTAAAATGCATTACTTTATATGGTACATAGGTGTTATAATGTTATTTAGACCATTAGCGATAATATTTTTTTTTCCATCTTTAATAACATTCACTAAAGTAAAGACATTAAATTCCTTATAATCCAAGAAATAAAGATAAAACATATAAAACAAAAATTTTTAATTCAGTTGCGATTACATTTAAGTAGAAATATTTATCTTTCTCTTTCCGATATATTTATTCTTAGATTTTAAATACCCAAAGTATTTCATGAACACAACATTCATGTGGTGTTCTTATTTTAGAGGATATTCAGATTCACGAGAATGTTTTTTTATTATTATAGTAGAGCTCTTGATTTTAATTTAGAATTGAATTCAAATAAGATTTTAGTATTTCAGATTATATTATTATCCTATGTATACACTTAAATTATAAATAATGCAATGATTTAGTTTTTACTACTCTAGATTGAATCAATAACCAATTCAATTTTTTGTTTTCGTTAGAATTCAACGATCTCAATTTAGTACGAACAACTAACTAGTAGACACATGTTGATTATATATCGGTGTTTTATTCATGTTGTGCACCACAAGAGGTCAGAGTCAACCACCACTCTTTGGTTGGTTATTAGTAATCATATAGTTGCGTGAGTACTTATTCAGAGGAATACAAATCAATAAACCTAACTGATCCAAGTCGGAAATTTTAAGAAAATCCTAAACAGGAATATCTCATTATGTGTAAATTAAGTTATTCGGGTGTGTTGTGGTAAAAAATAATTACAATTATAATCAATCAGAAAATTGGGCGTACACATAATAATAATAAGACTATTTACAAAGTATTCTTTTAGTCTTATAGTATTATGAATAATGATAATCTACAAATAACCACCTAATACTAAAATATTTAACAATAACAAATTAAGGTTTTCATAAAGTACATATAACAACCTAGTGTTAAATTAGTATTTGCAGATAACAACCTCCTAGTCTGAAAGACTTGTCACCATTTTTCTCTCTCCGTTCTTTTTTAAAATATCATATTTTTCAAACCATAACTACAACAAAATATAAAAAAACTATCGGGTGTTTTATTTTTTATTCTTTTTTCCTCAATCAAATCTAATTCAACTCTTATAGTTGTATGATTATCTTCTTTAGATTAACTTTCGATTCAAAAAGATGGAAATGTATAGTCAATTGGTTTAACTGCGTCATCCCATAAACCAAAGTAAAAATAAGATTCTTGAGTGGCGGTTCAGAGGTTAGGACCATAAGCCTATAATACTTCTCGTAAGTAATTTGGCCACGAACTTGCTCTCTCTTCTAAATTCTTCTTTAGACCAATTTAAATGACCCTATTAACAACCTTTGCGTACCCATTGGGTTGATGGTGAGCAGGTGAAGAAAAATAATGTCGAATTCCTCTGGAATTATAGAAAATCTATATGTCTAATTTTCAAATAGAGGGTCATTATCTATGATAATCCTTCATAGGGATCCTCAATATGCAACATATGTTTGAAATAATTTTTTATCACTACTTTGAATGTGGTACCGAAGCGAGGCGCTGCTTCCATCCACTTCGAAAAATAATCACCAACTAGTATAATAGTTTGGCAACCTCCAGACGCTATTGGTAAGGGTCCTATTAAATTGGGCCCCTATTTATCATAAGGTATTTCTTCAGATATAGATTCTAGTAGAACGTTACATGTACTGCGTTGGGAAATATTTGGCATGTATCATTTAACTAAATCTTTAGCATATGCTATGATAGAAGTCCAAAATATTTCCAAACCGTACTCCACACGTGCACTTCTCTATATTTAGATTTAAGTTAATAACTTCCAAGTTAGAGAAAACTTATTTGAGATCAGACAAGTAATCCTTGAACTCTTTACTAGCATATCATCAATGTAAACCTCAATATTTCTTCTAATCTGACTGGCAAAAGCTTGACTCACTAAACACTGGTGAGTAGCCCTAACATTCTGCAGCCACAAGGACATAACCTTATAACAATACAGACTCGTGTAATTTATAAACGTAGTATGGTTTTGATCCTTCAGATCCTTCAGATCCATCTGTGGCTGATTGTACATAGCGAACACATCTACAAATGATAGTAGTTTTTTTTCCAGAAGTAGAATCTATTAACTGGTCTATCCAAGGGTTAAAGAACGGATCCATCAGGTATGATTTCTTTAGGTCTGTAAAATCAATACACATATGACAATTTCCATTATTTTTTTCAAAAGCACGGGATTAGAAGTCCATAACGGGTATTGAGACTGCCGAATATGTCTAACGTTTTTCAATCGATATACATCTTTAACAATGGCTTCAGATGTTTCTATTGAAAATATCATTCGTTTCTTTACGATAGGGCCTAGGCCAGGTTGTATAGCTAGCTTGTGACAAATAATGCTGTCAGGTATATCCGTTACATCCTTGATACACCAAGCAAACACATGTAAATTCTAGGATAAGAACGATAATAACTTTCTATTATTTCAAACGGAAATTTGGCTTCAATCCTAAAACATTTTCTTTCCGAAAAACTGTGTAACTTAATATCTTCCTCCAGAATTACAGTACTAAGAGTCTCTCTTAGATCATCTATTTTGCTTGAATCCAAAGAGGACTTTAATAGTTTTTATTCCTTCTTGGTTTCCATATTCTCTAATGCTTTCGGGATGAAAGCGGTGACATAACATTCTCTAGGCATTTTTTGGCTACTTCGAACGACCACCACATGGCTCCTAACTGCATATTTCAAGAATTTGTGAACAATTGATACAACAACATGTATACTTGATAACTACGATCTACCAAAGATAGAATTATGAAGAGTTGGACTATCAACCACCACAAAATATACCCTGACCATCTTCTTAGATAGTTATTTCCAGAGGATGGTTTTGCCTTCGAAATCTGTAACCATATCAGTAGAATTCCTCATCAATCCTACTATGGTTCTATTAGACCGGAGAATAACAATGGGGGTCTTTTATTTTCTTATAAGTAGAAAAAAAAACAGAATATTAGCTGAAGTGCTTGTGTCAATCAATATCATTCAAATTTCTATTTCTTCAGCTGCAGCCCCGATTACCATAACATCTTCATATAGCCCAACAACATCTTTGAAATCATCCTCATTGAATACAATAAACGGTACCCGATTCTAATATACATGGGTAGACATCTTCTCTTCTAACTGGATGGTCAAGCTTGCTGAGGCAATAAATCGTCGGGCTCGAGATTAGAAATATTAATTATTAAGTAAAATAAATGTATTTATTCTATTCTTATATTTATTATTGCGTAACAATAGATGGAGGAAAATATCCCCAAGTATTGAAAAGTAAGGGACCAAGTTGTAAACGTAAATTAGAAAAATAAAGGACCACAAAGGAAAAAGGATGTGGACCACCTCAGCCACTATATAAGGGAACCCCCCTTTTTCCGGGTTGGTGGACATTAATAAATACTTTCTCTTTGTACTTTCTCCCTCTGCACTTTATTCTCTAGTCACATCAAACCCTAGATCCAAGATACCCACCTTAGTGACTTTTTATCTTATCATTGGCGTCGTTTGTGGGAAAGAGTGATACTTTAAGGTCACATTTTCCTTAAAATCACGACTAAATGAAACATGAACGAAGAAATGACTGGGGATAGGATCGGGAAAGGTCCCGCCCGAGCTGGATCATTGTCTGAAAGCGAAAGATTTCCTGACCACGAACACTACAGTCGGGGTCGGGACAAATAATCTACTCTAATCATGTTAAGGAGACAACTAATGGAAGAAATTGCGAAGATAAATGCCGAAAAGGAACAAACGTTGAACAAAAAATTTATTCGAGAGGGGAAAGATAAGGAGCAGGTAATTGACACCGATAGAGAGGACTATTCAGATGAGGATCGAAGCAAGAACCATCCCCGTGGGAGAGGATGTTGGGAGTTAAAACCAGTACAAGAAGTGGAAAGAAGGTGCAAGCATCATTCAAAACAGGATCGTGATGATTCCACCGATTTCACTACCAACGACTCCTAGGGGCGAGAATCCTGATGCAGAGTAAGATATAACAAGCTGACCATAAAGAGAAAATCCAGACGCAATAGATCAAGGAAGAAAGAACGTTGAACTCTCATCAAAAGAAGGAAATGGTGATAGGGAGCAAGGAAGAACTGGTGATACTACCACAAGGGAAATGGCAACCAACGGGAAGCCAAACTCATGGTTATAGGATAAGCAACCAGTTTTCCATCCCAAATAATGAAGGATTGTACAGGATCCCCACTGAAGGCCTTGGAGGTGACGTTTATGATTTCAGTATCAATTGGAGAGCATCTCAATTATCGGATGAAATACTGTCTGGACATCTCCAAAAAAGATTCGGCATATCTAAGCTGGAAACGTTCGACGGTAAAAAGGATCCAAATAATCATTTGGAGGCTTTCAAAAAAATTATGTTGAGTTTGGACAACGATGTCAAAATCCTGTGCCGAGATTTCTCAATGACTTTCAAAGATCGGACCTCGAAGTGGTACAACAGATTGCCACAAGGCTGCATAAAAAACTTTGGGATGTTCTGGGTTATGTTTCATCAACAATTCTTTGGAAGCAAGAGCTTTCAGGAAAACGGAGATACCATTGTCAACTACAGACAGAAGGTAGGTGAAAGGCTCATGGATTATACCAGGTGTTTCATTGATGCTAAAACAGACCTCGGCCACTGCGATGAAAACGTGGCATTAACAAGGTACCGGTTAGGATTGCTTTCGGGATCAATGAAACAAGTTGTAACAAAGAAACAAGCATTTACCTTTTTTTCTCTTTTGGCCGAGGTGGAAAAACAAATACTGATTGAGGAGACAAAGTCATCTGAATTGTCCGCTCAAATCCTGCACAGCGCATAGGCCGCGATCGTCACTAAAAAACATACCCATTCAAGTTATATCCCGCAACTGAAACCAATTAACACACTTCCGCCAGGGCTCAGCCTAATCCGGTTAAAACCCAAACATCTCAAGTACATAAGGTCAAGCAAAACAACCAAGTGTTGACCCAACCCATTTCTAACAAATGGATTTGACCCGCCCATTATGCCGACCTAACATAATGTGTGTCAACAATTTATGAGAAGAACAAAAAGAGTGGTATCTACCGAAGACCGTTTCCCATCCAGATCCCTTGGGAGAGCAGGAATAATCAATATTGTAGATACCACGAAAACGTAGGGCATGACACAAAGGATTGTATCTCTTTGAAAAAGGAAATACATATGCTAGTAAAAAATGGAAAGTTAATTTAATACGTGAAGAAACGAGTGCAACAAGAAGCGGTGTCCAAAAAAATCGTGGCATTACCAAAACCGGACACGACGATTGCTATAACAGAGATTATGGACCTTTTCGATGTATCGATAGAATATCGGGATCTCGACATCAATCAAAATTTCATCAGGGTCATTGAAGACGAAATCGCGGAAGGTCGAAAAAACAGTCTCTGTCAATTTTTTGAGTCTCTAATGATCTTTGAAGGCGACTCAATGGTAGGAATCGCCAATTCTTCCTAAAAGCGGCACACCGTGAATCTGGAAACCTAATTAGAATCTCGAAGGTGTCCTCATCTGCGCGGGAGTTCTTCTCCCATCCTATATTTTGACGACGACGATATGAGGGATATAGTAGGCCCTCATGAAGACGCGCTCATGATTGGAGCGTCAATCGCAAGAGAGGAGGTACGTCGTATACTTTTGGACACCGGAAATTCTGCGAATATAATATTCTTATCTACTTTTTCTCAGTTTAAGAAACCAACAGTAATTTCAAGGTCAGATCGGACCATTGTTGGGTTCACAGGTTCAACGCCAGTAGGAATTGGAGAATTCAAATGCATGGTGCAGCTCGGCGTGGGCCATTTAAAAAAGAGGTCACGGTTCTGTTCGTGGTTGTTGACGCGCCCGCTTTGCATAACGCGATTTTTGGCAGATCATGGCTCTCTCGAATGCGCACGGTGACATCCACCATTCATCAATGCCTAAATTATGTGGTCGGTAACAATGTAGGAATTGCTAGAAGTAGTCATAAGGCGGGCGGGAATGCTACCAAGCCGCGTTGGCAGCAAATGGCGACCAAGAAATGTTACAGGCGAAAGACTAGCAATTAATAAGGCTTCCTCTAGGATCATTACCGGTGGATGATCCCCGAGAAGCCCCCGATTTGTTAGCTACCGATGAGGAATGTGAGAACTACGAGTTTGCAAAAGAGAAAATTTTGAAGCTAGGTACTAATTTATCACCGAACTTTCGGGAGAAATTGTTTCCTAATTAAATGAAAGGCTACATTTGTTTGCTTGGTGTGCAGAATATATAACTGGGTTCAATATGATTTATTTATCCACAATTAGCAGTTAACCGAAACGTTCGACCAATTTCGTAGAAATGTCGGGCTTTCTCACCAGAAAAAGCAGAGATCATACTACGGGAAGTTGAGAGGATGATATGCGTTGGTCATATCAAAGAATCGAAGTACCCACAATGGACATTGAACCCTATTTTAGTCAAAATGAAAAATTGCAAGTGGAGAATGTGTGTGGACTTCACCAATCTCAACAGGGTATGTCCCAAGGATCCGTTCCCGATATCGAGAATCGATCAGTTGGTTGATTCAACGTCAAGAAATAAGCTACTTTCTTTCATGGATGTATACGCCGGATACTACCAGGACAAATTAAACCCACTCGACTAGGAAAGCACCACTTTCATAACCGGACGAGGATTGTACTGCTACAAGGTTATGCCCTTCGGGCTGAAAAATGAAGGCGCAGCGTATCAGAGACTATTGATCAAGGCTTTTGAGAAACAAATCGGGAGAAATGTGGAAGTTTACATTGACAACATGCTCGTCAAAAGTGAGACAGACGATGATCATTTGGCTAACTTGAGAGAAACCTTTGACAGCTTAAGGCATATAAACCTCAAGTTGAACCCTGAGAAATGCTCATTCGCCGTTCGGTCAAGGAAATTGGGCTTATTAGAAAGCGAAAAATGGATTGAAGCAGACCCGACCCAATTGCAAGCTTTAACTAGCATGACACCCCCAAGAAACGTCAAAGAAGTACAGATACTAACGTGGAGGTTGGCAGCTTTAAATTGATTTATCTCCCGTTCCTCTGACAAGTGTTCCCCGTTTTTTCAAGTTTTGAGAAATGCCAAAGCATTCGCGTGGACACCAGAGACTGGGACGCGGCTTTTTTAGGAATCAACAATTACTTGTCGTCCCTAAACATTTTAACAAAGCCTTTGAAGGGAGAAACTTTGTTTTTGTACGTATCGATCTCTGATTATGCAATAAGTGCGGATTTACTCAGCGAAGCATGATTAGTCCCCAAAGCGGTTTAATTCTAAGCAAAAGTTTGTTAGATGCTAAAACGAGATATCTAAAGCTAAAAAAGTGGGTTTGGCTTTGGTTAGTGCGGCGCAAAAGATGCGACCGTACTTTCAGGCTCATTTGATAATCGTCACAACATCTGTTCCTCTCAAATACGTGTTGCAGCGACCAGGCATCTGTGGACAAATGTCCAATTGGTCGGTCGAGTTAGGCGATTTTGATATTGATTTTGAACCTCGAACGGCTATAAAGGGTCAAGCTTTGGCCGATTTTGTTGTATAGTTTCATTCGAACCGACCAGAGGAAGTGGAATTACTCAAGGCCAGTAAACCGGTGAAATAAGTTGTCTGAACCGATGAAGTGTCAAATATCAGCCGATGCAGGGCCGGCGTTCAGATCACCACACCTTTGGGACATGCAATTCGTTTTGGTTTCAGCACATCTAACAATGAGGCTGAGTATGAGGCCGCATTAGTGATTAAGGTTAGCGCATGTACGTGGTGCAAAACACGTACGCCTCATTAGTGATTCCCATTTGCTAATAAACCAAGCTTCGGGTGCATCAGAAGCCACGAAGGAACACCTTCTTCAATATTTGGCCGTATTGTGCGTTTTGGCTGCCTCTTTCACAAAGGTTACATACGATGACGTCCCAAGATCTGAGAATGTGGTCGTAGATTCCCTAGGGTCTGCTTCTTGTTCGAATAGTTACCCATGGATACTAACTAAGGAAAATCCCTCAATCATAAAAAAAAAGCTAGAAAACCGACGTGAAATTTCTTGTCAGATATCGATGTTAGCCTTCGAACTTGAGAAGATATATTATAAATTTCCTAGGAGAACATTCTTTACCCGAAGACAGAGTGTCAGTAAGAAAAATATAAAACAAAGCTCGAGGATACGTACTCCTTGGAAATGTGCTTTATAAGAAATATATTAGCAGAACACTGTTAAGATATTTGGGAAAAAACAAATCACAAATAATTCTATCTGAACTCCACGATGGAGAAGGAACCGTTCATTACAGATTCAAAACACTGATAAGAAGGGTTTTTCTTGCAGGGTTCTATTGGCCGACCATAACTGTCGACACAAAAGAGGTAGTAAAAACGTGTGATATATGTCAGAGGTTCGCGAACGTAATTTACACACCCGCTACTTCTTTGGAATCAATCTCAGAACACCTTCCTTTCGACTGCTGGGGAATCGATCTGGTCGGACCGTTACCAATGACATCTGGCGGAAGGTAGATTATAGTAGTTGCGGTGGATTACTTCTCCAAGTGGGTCGATGCCGAGCCATTATCTAAAACGAATACTAAAGACATCATCAAATTCATTTGGTCAAACATCTGTTGTAGGTACGGGATTCCCTAAAGACTCACCATGGACAACGGTCCACAGTTCGATAGCAATGAAATGAAGTCCTTTTGTTCGTCTCATAGAATCAGACAGTTTTTTTCGACACCTTTCCACCCACAGGCCAATGGCCAGGTCGAGGTCATAAACCAGACTATCATAGACAGACTCAAGAAAAACTTAGAAGGAAAAGATGGCAAATGGTCGGACTACCTACATAAAGTACTTTGGGCCTACCGCACAACCCCCCGAATAACAACCCACGAATCTCCTTATGAGCTTGTTTATGGAATGGAAGCGGTAACCCCTGCAAAGACAATTCTCCCCTCCTTCAGGGTCGGGACCTATGCCGAAGTTAAAAATGGAGACGACCGATCTTTGGCTCTCGAATTGGTAGAAGAAAGAAGAATTCGAGCACATTTAAATTCGCTACATTACCGACGTGAATCATACAGTGTTTTTCGGAACCTTTAGACCCACAGTCCAATGTCCAGGTCGAGGTCACGAACCGGACTAACATAGACAGACTCAAGAAAAACATAGAAGGAAAAGCTGGCAAATGGTTGCACTACCTACAGGAAGTACTTTGGGCCTACCGCACAACCCCCCGAATAACAACCCGCGAATCTCCTTATGTTGTTGTTTATGGAATGGACGCGGTAACCCATGGAGAGACAAGTTTCCCCTCCTTCAGGTTTGGGAGCTATGACGAAGATATAAATGAAGACGACCGATCTTTGGCTCTCGACTTAGTAGAAGAAAGACGAAGTCGAGCCCATTTAAATTCGCTATATTACCAGACCCTGATGAGGAGTCGATACACATCGATAGTTCGCCGACAAGAAATCAAAGTCAGGGATATGGTTCTGCGAAGAGTTTTTCTGCATACAAAAGATAAAAGCCTCGGTAAGCTCGCACCCAATTGGAAGGCCCATATCAAGTGGTTGAAAAAGTCAAGAACGGAACCTACAGACTTAAAGACAAGCACGGGTAAGTCTTGTGACTCCATTGGAATATCGAGCATCTAAAGATATATTTGGATTAAACTTCTTCTCTTTATGACTAATATGACTTTGTAAAAACTTTTGATTGGGGGTGTACTCTTCCCTATCGTGGTGGCGCGATAAGGTTTTAATGAGGCACCCATAGCAACCAATCTGTTTAATCTACTTGTTTTTCCTTTAAATTATAAATGCGTTACCAAATTATAAGATGTCTTGGAAAGTCCATCAACTGATGAGTTGATGGACATAATCCTTGAGCTCGGCAATACAAATGTTTCAGTTTTAACTGATCCACATGTTATACCGAACCTTAATTGGTTTTTCAGTTTTAACTGATCCACATGTTATACCAAACCTTAATTGGGTTTTCAGTTTTAACTGATCTACATTTTATACCGAACCTTAATGGGTTTTTTTTAGTTTTAACTGATCCAGATGTTATACCGAACCATCGGTTTTTCAGTTTTAACTGATCTACATATTATCCCGAGTAGTAAATGAGAATTTTCAATTTTAATTGATATACATATTATCCCGAGAAATAAATGGGAATTTTCAATTGTAATTGATCTACATGTTATCCCGAACCTTGGTTGGTTGTTCAGTTTAAACTGATCAACATGTTATCCCGACCCTATTGAGGTGTAACGTTATCAAATGGAAACACAGAGAGTGAATAAAGCCATAACGAAACCGATTAGGATTTCAATTTGTTTTTACAAAACACACATCTGCGGGCGAGAATTACAAAAAAACAACAACAACAACAACACAAAATTAAAACTTCAACAAATTCAAACATCCTCATCATCAGGATCGGTATACGCCATATTAGCGTCATCGTTCTTCTTCTGGAACATCCAACCACATCGAGCCCAATGATAGATCGAGAAATTGTCTATGAAAGTTCAAAACGTAAGCAAATTTAGAGAGGCCGGACATTGCGCACATACTCCTCCATTGGACTTAAAGTGGTCGGACAATCGGGAGGCCATGATACATGATATTAGTGTGTACCAAACGTTGGGGGTCAGTTGGGACGCGAAAATACCAATAATCTCAAAATACCTTACAATGTCGGGATCCAGAGGAAGTCTAAGACCCCAGGTGAAGAGATCGGTAAAAATAATTATCTCTCGGGTCCTGACACATAATGACATCTCCCAAATAACGGGAAAATGCACATTTAGGTTTTTTGGTATGCCCAATCTGATTTCTAACTCGGGCTGTTCTTTCGGGGTATAATGCAAGTTATTACCCTCAAATAAAGTGATAATATTGTCCCCACACAAAGTCCAGTGATAGCTGGTCGTTATCACTGCCTCACTTTCAGGAGGGAGAGGCTCTTCGGGAGGAACTGCATTAGCGACCCCTTCGCCTTCGGCCATAACATCTTTTTATGCTTGGTGTCCATCTTCGAGAGAAAATTCAGCGAACAGCTTCGGGGACCTGTTAACAGCGGTCGTTTTCTCTTCAACATCCACGGGGTCGGCTTCTTCTGAAATTTTGGGATGAATTGTGATGTTGGTCTTGATCCTGACGGGTTTAATAAAACTTGAGCTACTATTAATGCGCTTATGTTGGGGGGTCACTCTCTTGGAGATCTTTCAAGGTGTCTTTTTCCTTCCTCTGAAACTCAGCGTCCCTTTGAGCAACGCCCCGACGGGTAGCAGCGGTGTTAACACCAGTCCGAAATCCGACAATAGTCTCGGTCAAATGCACCATTTCGGGTCAAGAAGAGGCACTTAAGTTACCCATTACAAGGAACTTGGGTCGGGTTTTGGTTGTCAAACGATGTTCGGGAGCAGAAGAACCTGAAAAATCACCTGTAAGAGTTGCTGATTTAGTTTTCAATTGACCAGAAGGACCAGGAGGAGGGCTCAAGGTAGGATCGCTTGAAGAAATAAGATCTGGTTCTAGAGTCTAGACAATAGGTAATTTTTGTGTTAAAGATGTTTCTAAGGGCAGTGGTGACGACCAAACCAGATCATGAGGAGCGAGAACTGATGTTGGGATATTTTTGGCGGAATCCTAAATTAATCCCGCAGCACGGTATTCCTCAGCCCTATCAGTGATACTGGCGTAGTCTATGAACCCGAACACATGCTTCTTTTTCTGCTTAGGCTATCGATTTCTCTTCGGGACGTTCTTTCTCATAAACACAGTAGTTTATCTCTCTAAAACGAGCAAGGATGGCACTTTCTCTTACTAAAATTTTCTGTGAAAGCTAATGGTGAATGAGAGGAAGGCATATTTATAGGAAACCTTGTGGCTCAACTTTCTTCTGTATGGTGAAGTCCAAAGGAAAAGAGCCGCGGGAAGTTGAAAAGTCTCATATGAAAGCGTGTGAAGAATGTGACACGTGGAAGTCATCACCAGCTACAAGAGAGATAGACAATCATTAAGCTAGCCAAGTAGACATGCGAAGGCGTGTGAACTCGCATGTCACTCAAGCGAGTCCCACGTGTACACCACTAGAGAGAATACTTCATTGAAGTCGATCACTCTTGCCTTCAATCAAGAATCCTCAACGTCTAGTTTATCTTAATTTTTCTTGAATACCTACCTTATGTCCTGTAAGGATATCATCAAGCTTCAATGTCTGATTCTTATAAAGATATTCAATATCTTCCCATATAACATAAATTTACCAATATGCTTCTGAACTCGCTATAGCTTCCTTATAACTACAAGGTTCTTGTATCTTGTATCTCAACTTCTTCCGCAACTGACAAAACATATGTAATTTGGTTCACATATCTTTTTGGTGGTCTAATATCTCTTCTTTTTATGCTCAATCTTATTATGTAAGATTGTTGTTCTCGTTCGGGTGCACATCATTACTATCATTCAGTGTTGACATTTCACCTCATAATCTTGGATCCATCTTAGAATCATTAAAATTATTAGACCTAATATGAAATAACTCTACTTAATGTTCCACATATTTACTCATAAACGATAATGATTTTACCTTTTCACCTACATTTTTCTCACTGTTTAATGAAACTAACTCATTTCAAGTTCCCTACTTATGATAAAATCTGGAGGCTTTAGAGCGGTACACTATAACCTGTATTCCTTCACTTCAGTAGCGTATCATAAAAATATGCACCTCTTTTCCCTTGGCTTAAGTTCACCATCTTTTACGGAAGCGTACACTGGCCAACCGAGCAACTTTAACTTTTCGTAATCAGCTCACGATTCAAACCCAAATCTCAAAAGAAGTCTAATAATCAATAGTTGTTGAAGGAGATCGATTCACCAAGTAACATGTATCATTGATAACTTTGGACAAAAAATCTTGTCCCACACCAGAACTTAAGAGCATGGTTTATTTTTTGTCACAAAACATTGTTCATTATTTTTGCGACTCTATTATGTTGTGGTGTTCAAGAATATGTGCGATGGTATACTATTTTCTTAGCACCAGAGATTTCTTTCAATTCACGACTACTAAATTATAACCCAGTATTTATACTGAGATGCTTGATCTTTCTCTATGTCTACTTCTTGAAGACTGTCTTCCATTTGACAAAGATTGAATAACTCTCATCTTTGGTTTTTATAAAATAAACCCACCCATCCTTAAACAAGCATCGATAAGACAAATGTAATATATGGCTCTACTCTTCGATGAAATTCTGTTTGGGCCCCAAAAGTCTGAATGAAGGTAATTTATTGTCCTTTTAGTTTTTATTACCACCGAATTGCTATATTTCACTCTAGTTTTTTTTTACCAAACACACAGTGTTAACAAAATTCTAATGATTCCACTTTATACCCTATTTTTCTAGAAACAACTAATCATCTTTCACTTATGCGACCATGGCGCCAGTGCTATAATTGATCATGATCCTACACCCTTTATATATTACTCCCTGATGATATTATTGTAGCGTCATCCAGAACAATACTACTGTAGAGAATGTAATTCCTTTTTTACAAACTATTTTTCATCACACCATCGAGCCCTTTGTAACCTTAATTACAAAATCGGCTGCATTATACTTGTAAACTCGAGAGTCTAGTGAACTAAGAGATATCGGGTGTCTCTTCAAACTTGAAACATAACAACATGTCACGATTCCGACAGCACGATCAAACATTATCATCGTGATGTTACCGATCCCACCAACATGTAATAAATGATTGTTCTCCAAATAAACAGTTTCTTTTGTTGGACTCTAAGTATCAAACCATTTTTAAATTAACAGATGTGGCATCTAGCGCAAATAACGAGTACCTAAGTGTTTTTCCCACAGTTTGAACATACAGACAACCCATCCTCTGTACAACTACTGTCATTATTATCATAATCATCCACACCGTCTACCATATTAATAATATTTTCCTTTTGATTTCCCTTCCTACCTTTCATATTTGAACAATCTATTTTGTAATGATCCTCCTCACCGTGTTTATAATGATTTGAAATCTTGGTTCTTGATTTGGATCGCCTCTAATTCTTCTTCTTTGAAGAATTCACTTTGTTGCTAAATATTTCTTTGGTCATAAAACTTTGCCCTTCTGCCTGATTTTATGGATGCAGTTGTCTGAACTCCTTTGATTTCAGCGCATCTTTGACATGCGCTAGAGATAGTACATCGTTGTCATACATGATGGTATAAATGAAATTCACATAAAAAGTTGGTAAGGATCTCAAAACAAACAAGGCTTGATCCTCACCATTGATTATGCTATCAATATTCTCCTTATCTATAATAATTAACTTAAAATTATGAAGTTGTTCAGTTATGGACATGCCTTCCTTCTGCATGAGATCATACAAACTTTACTTTAACCGTCTTCTCATGGGTAATCTCGCGAATGACGTTTTACTTTACACTCATTAGAATCCAATATATAGTCCTTTCTTGAAGATCTTGCTTCTCCTCTTCTTTCATCTCTCTCAGTAACTTATTTTCCAAAACATAACCCCTGCAGTACCAAAGAAGTCTTCAGCTTAATCTACCACATCGATAAGTTGGATCCCTCTTCAAATAATTCGATATTGTATTTTGTTGATGTAAACGTCAGTCCTAACCTTTAATCACAATAATCTATGCACTGATACCAATTTGTTAAAAATTAAGATGTAATATTTTTAAAAATAGCTCGTACATAAAACAAATTAAAAACATCAAAAGAAAAAGATACAATACTCCATGTGGTTGGTTTGACGATAATATCTACGTCTACGGAGACCTAAAAAAAATGTTTAATTGGGCTATAAAAGAGTTACACTATAACCATTTTAGTCCATCTATACACCTAAAAAAATGTTTAATTGGGCTAAAAAAGAGTTGAACTATAACCATTTTAGTCCATCTATAAACAAATAAATAGACATTTTAATAACTTTTGAGATAACGAACATAGCCAAAGTTATGAACACAAAATACAGTACATTGTCGACACAAAAATCACAAGTTGTCCACCCTTATTCGTTCATTCATTCTCAATTAAAATTATTGACTCAGAATATTAATATAATAAATACACATCTTCTATAGGTTATTTGATTCAGTAGACGCAGGATATGGGAATCCGGTTGCCAAGTTTCTTATATAAATAATGAAAATATATTCTATGTTTTCCTTTTATATATGAGTTCTGATTTGTATATTCTGTCTATCTTTCATCTATACCAGAAATAAGGCCACATTCAATTCCAACTATAATTTCCCGCATTTTACAATATAGCTCTCTCAAAATTTTAATATTCTCTCTTCACTTGTACTATATAAGTGGTAGTTCAATTTTTTATTGGTAGGTCAAGTGAAGAAACCGTAAAAACAAGTCAGTTGTTACCTGGAGTTCTCCTTTAACACTTCATTGAGGCATGTTTTTGCACACACTGAAGTGTTTGGGGGAACTCCGGTTAGCACCTAATAATCAGCCAAACAGAATTCTCTGGTAACTTGGTAACTTGAAGACAGGGACGGTCAAAGTCAATTGTCACCTGGAGTTCTTTCAACCACTTCATTGTTAAAAACTTTCTTCTGAGTCTAAAGAGAGTAAATTTGTAACACTGAAGTGTTTGGGGGAATTCCGGTTGGCACCTGATCTTATCGCTAGTTTCAACATATAAAGCTCTACTCATGGTCTTCCACATTTCATGTTCGTTCCAACGTTGGTAGCCATCTATGTGTATTTGCATTACCTTTTCATAACTTGTATAGATACGTTGTGCATATCTATCCTCTGTCTCCAAGATCAGGAAGTACAGAAGCCCATTTATACGAATTAGCTTGAATATCTTCGATACGCATTCTCCATAATCACCTGGTCTGACAAGATTCTATTGAAATCGAAGTAAATAACAAGAATAAATGACCAAAGCTCTATGTCATATATAAATCGGCAGCCTGCTGCATGTTTTTTACATAACCATTATAAAATTATGAGCGAACAAATTAAGGAATATTTTTCTCGCTGAGACTACTCCTTGCAGTAACGACCCTGAATATGTATTACATCCAATGAGATCAATTTCAAAGTCCAAATCAAGTTGCATGGAGTGTAACACAAATGAATTTTACATCTTTGCCGTATCTGTCTTGTTAAAGCGGATTGCTAACAAAACCGAAATTGATTCGTTCGGTTTTTTAATATTTACAAAAATATTACGGACGATATCATTAAAAGAATTTAAGTTTTTATTTATTTATTTAATTTATTCCACTAATACTTTGTAAGTTGCATAAGAGAAAACTATTAAAAATATAGCTAAACATTTTTAGAAGTAATTAGATGTGGCTGTTCTTCTAGAGATCACCATTTACATGAAAAAGGTATACATTATAAATTTTAAATTTTTTTTAAATCGTTGTAAGAAAACCGAGAAATGGTAGTTTCCACTTCTGATAGTATTTTTAGCCAAGATCATGGCAGACCTAATGACACTCTCCGCCAATGACCGATGACGAAGAAGACGATGGCCAGCAGAAAACACTACATTTCTGCCAACTGTTGGCAGAAAACGCTATATATCCACCAATGACATGGCGGAATGGCTTTCCGGAAATCAAATTTAGGGTTTCATTAATTCGTTTGATTTATAGGCGTTCGAAGGATTAGTCAAAGCAATACATTTTGATTAATTCGTTTCATAAAAATTAATAGATTTATAATAATCATAGTAGATCTAACCGAGTTAACAAACGGTAACAATTACAAAACTATTTAAGTATTAAATTTAACTAGTCTAATTAGTTATATTATAATCTACAAAATTGTATTTTTTTGTTTAAAGATTTGCTTATCATACATTTTATTAATTTTATGGAAATAACTTCCAACTATAAAATTGTTTGTCTTATTAATTACTATTAACTACTATAAATTACAATAATTTGCTACACGTTATTAATAAATTTTTGTTAATTTTTAAATTTATAGATAAGATGTCTTATGTATTAAAGAACCATAAATACTTAGAATTACTTTTGATAATTCTATGAGTTTATCAAAGAAGACACTCATTAATCGCATACTAAGGCTTTATGATATGAAATCGACAAACCTCTAGTTTGCTTGAAGTGATTTAAGATACATCTTTTTATTCAAACAGATTAGGACCTATGTTTTGAAAATTAAACTCTTTTTGTGTGCTCATTTTTAATTTTCAATAAAATATAAAATCATCTTAAGTATATACTTAAGTGATTCCATTGATGAATCATTATACATATTATGTAGGTCATCCAATATTAAGTATACAACATCACATGATGACTTAAAGAAATTCAAGCAATTAAAGAGATCATTTAAAATGCATGACTTTATATGGTACATAGGTGTTATAATGTGATTTAGACCTGTAGTGATAATTTTTTTTTGTTTGCATCTTTAATAACATTCACTAAAGTAAAGACATTAAATTCTTTATAATCGAGGAAATAAAGATAAAACATATAAAACAAACTTTTTTAATTCAGTTGTGATTAAATTTAGGTAGAAATATTTATCTTTCTCTTTCCCATATATTTATTCTTAGATTTTAAATACCCAAAGTATTTCATGAACACAACATTCATGTGGTGGTTTTTATTTTAGAGGATATTCGGATTTGTGGGACTGTTTTTTTTTATTATAGTACAACTTTTGATTTCAATTTAGAATTGAATTCAAATCAGATTTTAGTATTTCAAATTATATTATTATCCTATGTATACAATTAAATTATAAGTAATGCAATGGTTTAGTTTTTAGTACTCTAGATTGAATCAATAACCAATTCATTTTTTTGTTTTCTCTAGAATTCAACGATATCAATTTAGTACGAACAACTAACTAGTAGACACACGTTGATTATATATCCGTGTTTTATTTCATGTTGTAGACCACAAGAGGTTAGAGTCAACCAAGGTAGGATTTAATAATTTGATTTATTTGAGACCATTAAGCAAAATAAGACGTGGTACAACTCTTTGGTTGGTTATTAGTAATCATATAGTTGCGTGAGTACTTATTCAGATGAATACAAATCATTAAACACAACTGATCCAAGTCGGAAATTTTAAGAAAATCCTAAACAGGAATATCTCATTATGTGTAAATTAGGTTATTCGGGTGTGTTGTGGTAAAAAAGAATTAAAATTATAATCAATCAGAAAATTAGACATACACATAATAATAATAATAATAATAATAATAATAATAATAATAATAATAATAATAATAATAATAATAATAATAATAATAAGACTATTTACAAAGTATTCTTTTAGTCTTATAGTATTATGGATAATGATAATCTACAAATAACCACTTAATACTAAAATATTCAACAATAACAAATTAAGGTTTTTATAAAGTACATATAACAACCCAGTGTTAAATTAGTATTTGCACATAACCACCTCATAGTCTGAAAGACCTTTCACCATTTTTCTCTCTCCGTTCTTTTTTAAAATATCATATCTTTCAAACCATAACTATAACAAAATATAAAAAAATATCGGGTGTTTTATTATTGATTCTTTTTTCCTCAATCAAATCTAATTCAACTCTTATAGTTGTATTATTATCTTCTTTAGATTAACTTTCGATTCAAAAAGATGAAAATGTAGAGTCAATTGGTTTAATTGCGTCATCCCATAAACCAAAGTAAAAAAAGATTCTTGAGTGGCGGTTCAGAGGTTAGGACCATAAACCTATAATACTTCTCGTAAATAATTTGGCCACGAACTTACTGCCTCTTCTAAATTCTTCTTTAGACCCATTAAAATGACCCTATTGACAACCTTTACATACCCATTGGGTTGATGGTGAGCAGATGAAGAAAAATAATGTCGAATTCCTCTGGAATTATAGAAAATCTATATGTCTCTATTTTCAAATAGAGGGTCATTATCTATGATAATCCTTCATAGGGATCCTCAATGTGTAACATATGTTTGAACTAATTTTTTATTACTACTTTGAATGTGGTACCGAAGCAAGGCGCTGCTTCCATCTACTTCGAAAAATAATCACCAACTAATATAATAGTTCGGCAACCTCCAGACGTTATTGGTAAGGGTCTTATTAAATTGGGCCCCTATTTATTAAAAGGTATTGCTTCAGATATATATTATAGTAGAATGATACATGTATTACGTTAGGAAATATTTGGCATCTGCTATGTTAGAAGTCCAAAATTTTCCAAACCGTACTCCAGACGTGCACTTCTCCATATTTAGATTTAAGTTAATAACTTCCAAGTTAGAGAAAGTTTATTTGAAATCAGACAAGTAATCCTCATACTTTAAACTCTTTACTAGCATATCGTCAATGTAAACCTCAATATTTCTTCTAATCTGACTGGCAAAAGCTTTACTCACTAAACACTAGTAAGTAGCCCTAATATTTTGCAGCCTCAAGGACATAACCTTATAACAGTACAGACTCGTGTAATTTATAAACATAGTATGGTTTTGATCCTTCAGATCCATCTGTATCTGATTGTACCTAGCGAACATATCCACAAATGATAGTAGTTATTTTCTAGAAGTAGAATCTATTAACTGGTCTATCCGAGGGTTTAAGAACGGATCCTTCAGGTATGATTTGTTTAGGTCTGTAAAATCAATACACATACGATATTTTCCATTAATTGTTTTCACAAGCACTGGATTAGAAGTCCATAACGGGTATTGAGATTGCCGAATATGTCCAACTTTTTTCAATCGATATACATCTTTAACAATGATTTCAGATTTTTCTGTATAAAATATCTTTCGTTTATTTACGACAGGGTGTAGGCCAGGTCGTATAGCTAGCTTGTGACAAATGATGTTGTCAGGTACATCCATTACATCCTTGATACACGAAGAAAACACATGTAAATTCTAGGATAAGAATGATAATAACTTTCTATTACTTCAAACGGAAATTTGGCTCCAATCCTAAAACATTTTCTTTCCGAAAAACGGTGTAACTCAATATCTTCATCTAGAATTACAGCACGAGGAGTCTCTCCTGGATCATCTATTTTTCTTGAATCCAAAGAGGACTTTAATAGTTTTTATTCCTTCTTGGTTTCCATATTCTCCAATGTTTTTAGGATGAAAGCAGTGATATAACATTCTCTAGGAATTTTTTGGCTACTTCGAATGACCCCCTTGTTATTCTCCTGTACGATCATCTATTTTGCTTGAATCCAAAGAGGACTTTAATAGTTTTTTATTCCTTCTTGGTTTCCATAAATCCTACTATAGTTCTATTAGACCAGAGAATAACAAGGGGGTCTTTTATTTTCTTATAAGTAGATAAAAACAGAATATTAGCTGAAGTGCTCGTGTCAATCAATATCATTCAGATTTCTATTTCTTCAACTGCAACCCCGATCACCATAACATCCTCTTATAGCCCAACAACATCTCTGAAATCATCCTCATTGAATACAATAAACGGTACTGGAATCTGATATACATGGGTAGATATCTTATCTTCTAACTAGATGGTCAAGCTTGATGAGGCGATAAATCGTCGGGCTCGAGATTAGAAATATTAATTATTAAGTAAAATAAATGAATTTAATCTATTCTTATATTTATTATTGCGTAACAATAGTTGGAGGAAAATACCCCCAAGTATTGAAAACTAAAGGACCAAGTTGTAAAAGTAAATTAGAAACATAAAGGACCACAAAAGAAAAAGAATGGGGACCACCTCAGCCACTATATAAGGGACCCCCCCCCCTCCTTTTTTCCGGGTTGGTGGACATTAATAAATACTTTCTCTTTCTACTTTCTCCCTCTACACTTTATTCTCTTTTCACATCAAGCCCTAGATCCAAGATACCCACCTTAGTCATTTTTTATCTTATCATTAGCACCGTCTGTTGGAAAGAGTGATACCTTAAGGTCATATTTTCCTTAAAATCACGACTAAATGAAATATGAACGACGAAATGACTGGGGACAGGATCGGGAAAGGTCCAGCCCGAGCTGGATCATTGTATGAAGGTGAAAGATTTCCTAACCACGAACACTACGGTCGGGGTCGGAACAAGTGATCAACTCTAATCATGACAAGGAGACAACTGATAGAAGAAATTGCGAAGCTGAATGCCGAAAAGGAAAAGACGTTGAACGAAAAATTGATTCGAGATGGGAAAGAGAATGAGCAGGTAATTGACACCGATAGAGAAGACTATTCGGATGAGGTTCGAAGCAAGAACCATCCCCATGGGAGAGGACGGTGGGAGTTAAAATCAGTACAAGAAGTGGAAAGAAAGGGCAAGCATCCTTCAAAACAGGATCGTGACGATTCCACCGATTTCACTACCGGCGACTCCTACAGGCAAGAATCCCGATGCTGAGTAAGACATAACAAGCTGACCAGAAATAGAAAATCCAGACTCAATAGATCAAGGTTATTTAACTCACCAAAGCACAAGAGGGATAACACTGAAAAAAGAACGTCGAACTCTCATGAAAAGAAGAAAATGGTGACAACGAGAAATGAAGAACTGGTGGTCCTACGACAAGGGCAATGGCAACCGTCGGGAAGCCAAACTCATTGGTACAGGATAAGCAACCAGTTCGCCAGCCCAAATAATGAAGGATTGTACGGGATCCCCACTGAAGGCCTTGGAGGTGGCACTTATGGTTTTGGTCTCAATTGGAGAGCATCTTAATTATCGGATGAAATACTGTCTGGATATCTCCCAAAAATATTCGACATATCTAAGATGGAAAAGTACGACTATAAAAAGGATCCAAATAATCATTTGTAGGCTTTCAAAAACTTTATACTGAGTTTCGACAACGATGACAAAATCATGTCTCGAGCTTTCTAAATGACTTTTAAAAATCGGACCTCGAAGTGGTACAACAGATTGCCGCAAGGCTGCATAAAAAACTTTAGGATGTTCTGGGTTATGTTTCATCAGCAGTTCGTTGGAAGCAAGAGCTTTTGGGCAAACGGAGATACCATTGTCAACTGCAGACAGAAGGTAGGTGAAAGCCTCAGGGATTATACCAGGTGTTTCATTGATGCTAAAATAGACCTCGACCACTGTGAAGAAAATGTGGCATTAACAGGGTACCAGTTAGGATTGCTTTCGGGACCAATGAAACAAGTTGTAACAAAGAAACAAGAATTTACCTTTTCTGCTCTTTTGGCCTAGGTGGAAAAACAAATATTGATTGAGGAGACAGAGTCATCTGAATTGTCCGCTCAAGTCTTGCACAACGCATAGGCTGCGATCGTCACTAAACCGCATACCCATTCAAGTTATATCCCGCAACTACAACCAATTAACACACTTCCCCCAGGGCTCAGCCTAATCGGGTTAAAACCCAAACATCTCAAGTACATTGATATGGAAATGGGTTTTTAATTAATTTGTAAACAATGTAAATTCAAGGACTTGATTGTAATTAATGTAGATTTTGTCTTTAATTTGTGATTGATGTAAGTTTAAGAAAGCAATTGTAACTTTGTATAATTTGTAAGGACTAAATAGCAATTAGTTCATTTTTGTAACAGATTCAGTTTGAGACCAAGTCTTGGCTCCTCTATATAAAGGACTAGACTGTTCTAATAAAGGGGTTGAACACTTTTCACTTGAAACTCATTTGTACTTGTGTTTTCTCTCTCTAAAAACTCTTAAGCACTTTCTCTCTCTATAATTTCTCTCTAACAATTTACCTTAGCAAATCAAAACCTTATCAAATTGGCGATTCCACCGGGTACTGAGCAAGAAAAATCAGTAGCTTATTCTGTTCGAAAGTGGTACTATTTGGTGATATTCTTTGACTAAAATTCATAAGATGAATCCTGAAAATAATAATCATACGCTTGAATCAGCGTTAGAAACAGTGATAGATGATTTGTAAAAGAATGAGACTGATGGGAATAGAACTGATGGATCGTCTCCGATCTAAGTTCGATATGATGTTGAGGCAAGAATGAATCAACTTCTTGATAAAAACAATGCGTTGAATGAAAAATATGAGCGAAGGGAGCAAGAAATACTCTTTGGTAGAATTAGAGCTGAGGCCAGGCAAGAATTGGAGAAAACCGATGTGGAAGGTCAGTCAGATCGATCTTTCGATGACAGACATGCTAAGTCCGAACATAAAAAAGCACGCTTTTTGTCTCCTAAAGAGAGATATTCGTCTCGAAAGGATAAGACAGATATACAAAAATTGATAACATCTAGTGATGAGGAAGTAGAAAGCTCTGTTTCAGGATTTAAAAGGCATAGAGGTTCTTCGAAAGGAGAATTAGAAAAAGATTATTCGAGGAGGTATAAAACGGAGAGCAATTCTAAGAATACTACTCCTCGATCAACTTGGCATGAAGGAAATCCCTTCGAATCAATATGCTGAAACCGACAGGAATTTGTATGTTACAATGGTAACCTATGAACAATTTGTTCAAGGTGTTGATTGGAGGAACTCTCCATTAACAGATGAAATTCGCTCTATGACGCTTCCGAAACATTTTGTTATTTCAAAGGTTGAAAAGTTAGATGGGATGCAAGATCCCCGATGATCACATTGAACAGTTCAAAAATTATATCATGAATTTCGAGCATGACAACAGACTTGTGTGTCGTGCTTTTTCTTAAACTTTTAAAGGGACAGATCTCAAATGGTATAACAGGATTCCTCGAGGGGGTCCATTTCAAATTTCAAGGATTTTTATACCTGTTTCCGAAGGCAGTTTTTAGAAGCAAAGAAATGAGAGCTAATGGTGATACAATTATCCAGTGCAAGCAGACACCAGGAGAGAAATTAAAAGATTATACTAAGAGATTTGTATTAACGAAAGCAAGTTTGGATAACTGTGAAGAAAATGTGGCGATGGCCGCTTTTGGCCAGGGTTTGTTGCTAGGGGATCTGGCTAATCAGACGACAAAGAGAAGAGCTTTGACTTTTGGAGCGTTAATGGCTCAAGTCGAGGATAAAATTAAGGTTAAAGAGTCTAGCAGAGTCTGAGGTGCACCAGTTAATACTTCAAAGAATTCGGGACATGCAGCCAATAATTAGGGGCAGCCCTCGAATGAAAATAATAATGTTAATCAGAATAATCAGCATTTTAGGCAAAAGAACAGTAATTTACCTCCTCGGAGTGGTGGATATTCGAACCACACTCCATCCAACAATTACAACAGGCCTAGGCCGAATACTTGGGTTAGGCCAGAGTATTATTTTGATTTGACAGATAGTGTTTCCGTTATTTGGGATAAAACTAAGAATTCTGTGAACTTTAGGAAACCAGCTCATATCAGCAGACCGAGGGAAGAAAAGAATAATAAATTTTCTAGGTATCATGATGATATTGGGCATAATACAAATGATGGTATTGCTTTGAAAAAAAATCCAATATTTGATTGAGAATGGGAAGCTCTTGACTTATGTGAAGTCACATGGAAGTGCATCGAAGAATAATGGTGCATCAACTTCGAAGGCTGCAGAGCCAGCTGAGAATTTGATGATTATGGATTCACAGGTTGAGTTATTCGACGCTTCTAATGAATATGTTGAAAAGGATCAGAACAGGTTGCTTCTGATGGCAGTCGAGAAGCCTATTGAGGTTTTTTCTATAGAAAATGGACATGTTCGGGGATTGTGCAAGTTTTTCGAATCGGTAGCAATTTTTGGGGGTGATTCAATGACTGGAAATTCAGACAGTTCAACGAAAAGGCATGTTGTCAACTTGACAACTCAAATTGAAAGGAGGATGTCAACGTATCTGTATGGAAAGAAATACATTCCCTTTATTTTGTTTGATGAAGATGATTTGAAAGGGACTGCAGGACCACATGAGGATGCTGTGGTAATTGGAGCTGCGGTGGATGGCGTCGAAATTCGATGTGTTTTGATTGACACTAACAATTCTGCAAATGTTCCACCTATGATAGGATGACAAACCCTCCTCGGATTACCCAATCAGATCGTACAATTATTGGATTTACGGGTGTAACAGCTCGTGTTGTTGGGGAATTCGAGGGAGAAGTTAGTTTGGGGAAAGGACCATTCAAGAAGAAGGTTCAAGTACTTTTTGTGGTGGTGGACTGTCCCACAAGTTATAATGCTATTTTTTGAGGATAATGGTTTTCAAGCATGTATGGAGTGGTGTCAACAGTCCATCAATGTTTTAACTACGTGGTTGGAGATAGAGTTGGAGGCCTTCAGGACGATCAAAAGGTTGCCAGAGAATGCTATGCCACTGCCCTTGGGGTCCGAGGATCCAACAGTGGAGATTTAATGCGAAAATAACAGTTAGAAGGGGTTCCCTCAGAGTTAGAAAAAAGGGTTGACGATCCGAGGGAAACTCTGGGTCTTTAACAGTGAGTGAAGAAATAGAGGAGTTTACTTTTTCAGAAGGAAAAATGCTTCAGATTGGAAATTTATTGACCCCTAATCTACCTCAACAACTGCTTAATTTTTTGTCTCAAAATTTGGATGTCTTCACTTGGAAGACAGAAGATGTAACAGGAGTACCTATCGAAGTAATCCGGCATAGCTTGGCCATAGATCTGAAGGTTAAGCCAGTGATTCAAAAAAGAGAGCATTTTCATCAGAAAAAGCGGAAGCAATTGTTGTAGAAGTGGATCGATTGTCTAAGGTCGGACACATAAGGGAATCTCAATATCCTTTGTGGACTACAAATCCGGTAGTGGTTAAAAAAAGAATGAGAAATGGAGGATGTGTGTGGATTTTACACATTTAAATAGAGCTTTCCCTAAAGATCCGTTTCCAGTTCCTTGAATTGACCATTTGATTGATTCCACTTCAGGAAATAAAATTTTGACTTTTATGGATGCTTTCGCAGGGTATAATCAGATCCAGATGGATCCAAAGGATCAAGAGTGCACGACTTTTATAGTTGATAGAGGCCTCCATTATTATAGGGTGATGCCCTTTGGATTGAAGAATGTTGGGGCCACTTATAAGAGATTAATGAACAAAGCTTTTGCTACACAGATCGGACGAAATATGGAAGTATATATAGACGATATGGTAGTGAAATGTTCAAGAGATGAATTGCATCTTGATGATCTAGAAGAAGCTTTTTTTGAATCTAAGAGCTATCAGGTTGAAGCTAAATCCAGAAAATGTACATTCGGAGTTCAATCGGGGAAGTTCTTGGGTTTTATTATTAGTGAAAAAGGAATAGAAGGCGACCCAGAATAATTAAAGGCTTTGATAACGATGAATTCACCTCGATCAGTTAAAAAAGTGCAAATATTGACAGGAAGGTTAGCAGCACTTAATCGATTTATTTCACGATTTTTTGATAGGAAGGACCTAACAGGTTCGAATGGACATCGGAATGCGAAGCACTGTTCACAAGCATTATAAATTTGTTGTCATCACCAGAAATATTAACAATTCCTCGAAATGGGGAGAAATTATTCTTGTATATCGTCGTATCGGATTTTGCACTCAGCGCAGTGTCAATCAGTGAAGCTTCTGGAATTCTGAAGCCGATGTATTACGTTAGTAAAAGTCTGGTGGCAGTAGAAAAAAGGTATATGAAGTTGGAGAAGCTGGCTTTAGCATTGGTGATTGCTGCTACGAAGATCCGTCCATATTTCCAAGCTCATACTATAGAAGTCTGAACTTCATTCCCTTTAAAAAATGTATTGCAATGACCTGATATTTCGGGGAGGATGACTAAATGGTCAGTGGAGTTGGGAGACTATGCTATTTTATTTACACCTCAAACAACAATCAAGGCACATGCATTGGATGATGTTTTTGTTGAGTTCCACTCAAGTAGATCGGATGAGGAAGAAAGCATAAAAGTTTTGCCTACTGATTCGAGGTGGGTTATTTGAACAGACGGAGGTTCCAGTATTTCATGGTGTAGTGTTGGAGTTCAATTGATAGCTCCTACGGGGGAAACAATGGTTCAATCAATTAAATTTGGTTTTCATGCTTCGAACAATAAAGCTGAGTACGAAGCTGCTTTGACAGGTTTGAGATTGGCAAATATTTGTAGGGCGACTTCAGGACGTTTGGAAACGGATTCTCAGTTACTGGCGAATCAAGTATCTTGATTTTCTGAAGCAAAGAAGGATCGTTTGATTTTATATCTTTAGGAGCTTTGGAATTTAATGCTTCCGTTTGACAATGTACTTGTGGAATATATCGGGCGAGGAAGTAACATGGTGGCTGATTCTTTAGCAAATGTTGCTTACAAGGAATAATATCCTTGGATTTTGCTAAAAGAGAATCCTTCAATTGTTGCTCAACCTGGCCAATGTGAAATTATATAGGAATTTTTTTCCACTGATGAAAGCCGACGCGATTGGCGATCGGATATTCTAAATTTTTTGACCCAAGGATTACTACCATATGATTCTCAATTGGCTAAAAAGTTAAGGGGTAAAGCCTTTGGATATATAGTTCTGGATGGAATTTTATATAAAAAGGCATTAAGCAGACCATTGCTACGATGCTTAGGCAAGCAAGAATCACATCAAGTATTATTAGAGTTGCATGATGGAGAAGGGTCACCTCATTGTGTGTTTAAAGATTTATTTCGTAGAGTTTTACTTGCAAGTTTTTACTGGCCTACAATCATGAACGATTCTAAAAATTTAGTCCGAGGCGATACCATTTGATAGGTGGGGAATTGATTTGGTGGGACCTTTGTGAATGACCTCTTGGGGGAAGGCAAATGATGATTCTACCGGTGGATTATTGTACGAAGTGGGCAGAAGCAGAAGCGTTATCAGGCGCAAAGCAAAGGATGTCATCAAATTCATTGTGAATAATATCTGTTATCGTTTTGGGGTTCCTCGGAGAATTACAATAGATAATGGCCCTCAATTTAACAATAGGGAAATGGCTGCATTCTGTACTTTTAAAGGGATTCAACAATGTTTTTCGATGCCCTTTCATCCTCAAGCTAATGGACATGTGGAAGTGACAAATAGAACAATCTTAGATGGCTTGAAGAAGAATCTATCGGGGGCAGTAGGAAAATGGCCAAATTATTTGCAAGAAGTGCTTTGGGCTTATCGAACAACTCCAAGAGAGGCTACAAAAGAGACTCGTTTTGCTTTGGCATATGGTATGTATGCGGTTAGCCCTATTGAATCTACGATGTCATCTTTTAGAATGTCTTAATATTCTGAAAGATTTAATGATAAAATTTGAAGAGCGAATGTGGATCTGATTGAGGAAAAAAAGGTTCGAGCTTATTTGAATACCATACATTATCAAAGTCTCATGAGAATTAGATATGATTCGAAGCTATTAAGAAGATAATTTAAAGAAGGCGATAAAGTGTTGCGAAAAGTTTTTCTATACACAAAGGACAAAAGCTTCGGCAAAATTGCTTCGAACTGGGAAGGACGTTATACAGTTGTTGAAAGAGTTAAGCCAGGGTCTTATCGTCTTTGTGATTTCGAGGGGAGGATGCTACAACATCCATGGAATATTCAACATTTGAAGCTTTATTGGGAGTAGACATGTTGACATGTGTTTATACTTGGAATTTTTGTTTTTAATGGCGCACTCTTTCCTACCCCGTTGGCCCAGGGAGGTTTTAATGAGGCGTCATGTACTTGTACATATTCAACTTTATCAATAAAGTTTGTTTTTTGGCCAATGGTTATTTTATGTTTATCTGGTTACTATCTTAACAAATCATAAAAGATTGATCACCTTTGAGATTAGTTAAGGGAAGTATATTACGAAGTGTTTATAACACTTTTCGAAGAAATAACCATGTTCAACAACAATTTTACATTTGGAATTCCGAAGTGAATGTTTTCAAATTCATTGAGAATTTTGATGAGCTAATCAAGCTTAACAATACGTTCATATCTTTTCGAAGAAGAGAATACTTGTTATTTTTTATTAAGATTTTGCATTGATTTTGTATTTAGCATCGAATAGTATAGGGAACAACAACATAAAAAGGAAGCACACATTGTCATTCAGATCGAGTTGTTACAATATAAAAGACGTATTCTGATTAGACAAGGAAAAAAAAACTAAACTAAAAGAGTAATTAGTAAGAGGATTCTTCTTCTTCTTCAGATGATTCGTCCTCTGAAGATGATGAGCTGGGAACAGGGTCGAATGCATCACTTGGAATTTTTTCTTCGGGAACGTAATTCCAAAAATTTGTGAGGTTGATTTTTGGATAGGCGGCATGGAGTTCTCGAAGGAGAAGTATAGTTGCATCTTCTTTTCCGACCTGAATAGTTGTCTGCATATTTTTTTTAGAGTTCACCTTCGGCAGTGGTTACAGCAGCAGCCTTTTCTGCTTCAAATTTCTTTTTCAATTTCACTATCTCATCAGACAACTCTTTATTTCACAAAGAGTTAGAGAATTTTGAATTGCGGTACACTTGGACCTTTCAATGTTCAATTCAGCGACATACTCGGTTTTGAGTTTCTTTATTTTGTCTTCATGAGACTTTGTCAGCAGTTCCGTGTCGACTATATGCTTGATTCAAAGATGATCCTTTATACAAAGATCGCCTTTATCAACTCGGATCTAATTATCTCATAGGCGTAAACCTTCTCGGATAATTTGTTGTGCAAAGTCTCTCTGAATTTCTTTTCAAACTTATAAGCTTCCTTGTAGTAAACCATATCCTTTGCCAGCTGTTTGAGATGGTCTTGAGAGGGTTCAATTTGAGAGGCGAGAGTTTTTGCAGCAGTATCAAGACTAGAAAATGGTTGAAGAGCGATAGTTATTGCAGGTTTTGGAGGAGGGCTGCGATATTCCGAGGTACTATGCTTATCGATCATATCCAGAGATGTAATAGGTTCGAAGGAACGAGTTTATTTTGGAATATCGTTTTGTGGATTAGGCCTCGCAAAATTCAGCATGTGATTCTGAATGACTTGAAGGGTAGGATCCTCTTCGCCAGCAAGTGCTTCTGTGTGTTCAAATCGATGAACATATCTGGGTCGAAGCTTGTAGGACGATGGTAAACAATTGGAGAAAACTCATCGATGACAATCACAGGATTGTCTTGCGTGGAATGATCTTTGGTTGGAGGATTTGAGGGGAGTTTTGTTGTTGGTTTTCAGGAGCATCGTCTTCATGCTCATCAATCAATTTGTACGAAGTGATTTTTCTTTGTTTCTTCTTCTTTCCGAAGGAATCATACGATTTTTTTCTTTTTTTTTGATGAGTTTTCTTGATTTTCTCCTTCTTCGATGGGTGAAAGAGGATATTCAGCAACTTTGCATTTTCAACTCTTCGGTTTTGAGGGTGTGGAAGGGTTAGCACCATATGTGCTAACTGCCTTTTTTCCTTTCTTCTCTTTTGTGATTTTTTCTTTTTTCTTTTTAGGCAGATGGCTGTCTGATCTGTTCCGGATTGGGAGGAACACTTTACACTCGGCTTGCAGAATTCGCTGGCATACGAGCTTTAGATCTAGGTCAGAAGATAAATCTTTGGGAGGAAGCCCACCTTCTGTGATCGGAAACATGTGGCATTGGAGGAATTTAATGGGCTGGAAGGCGGTATGGAAGGCGTTCTTCCACTCTTTTTCAGCCCAGGCAACCAATGTTTGGAATATCACCTTAGCAGCTTCTCGACGAGTGGAGTAGCGCTTTGAAATTTCTTGTATAAACAAACAAAATAAAATATTAAGTAAAAAAAATAAAACATGTATTAAAAAAAAGTATAAAGGAATTTTTTAGAGAACTTACGATTGCTTCTCCAGACCATAGTTAACTTCGAAGGGTTGTCTTCCGAAATCGGCTTCCCATTCTCCCAAGCTCTAGAGATGAAAACAAATCTTTGTTTCCAAAACTTATCACCCTCCAAAACTGATCGATGATTTTATAATCATCCATCACTGTAATGTAATATAATGGAAGCTTCAGACCTTTTGAAAGCTGAGTCAGTGAAATGAAGTCCTTGATGCTAATCGATATTTTGGAGAGGCTAGATGCCATGATCACTGACATTAAGGTGAACCACTGGTTTGGAGTTACTTGGGTAAGGCACAAGTTGAGAACTTCGAAGTACTCCACGATCTTCGGATGTAGAGGAAATCGAAGACCCCGGTTGATGATTTCTTGGTAAACTACTAACTCATCATCTTTGTAGTCAAGGGGAGTTTCTCCTTCCTTTGGTAGTCGAAAGGTGATGTTTTCTCCCATTCGCCATTGTTTTTTGAGGAAAAAGGCTTGGCTTTCTTTGTAATATATGTATGGAACCCTTTTCAAGGCGATAATATATTTTCTTTCGAGGTTTCTCAGATTCCTCCCAATCTTTGCTCTTTCCTCCTCGGAAATAAAACAGATGTTAGCTTCTTCTTGAGATTCCGCTTCAGCGTTATATTTGGTAGCCTCCGAATCAGCTTCATTGGTCTTAGAGGTACCTTCTCGAGGGTCTTGAAAAGTGGGAATGTTTGGTTCTGATAGAGGAATTGCAGTTCGAATTGCTTTTTCTGTCATTTCTCTTTGAGGAGGATCATTGGTAGTGGCTTTCGAAGGAGATGGAGTTCGAACTAATGTTGATTCGCCTCCCATTACGATGAAGGTCTTTTTAGGTTTGGATGAAGAAGGTTTCTTGGAGGAACGGTTATTTGTTTCAGTTTCAGAGGAGAAAATTTGCTCTCAGTTGAAGATGTTCGAGGAGTTTTAGGGCCAGAGATTTTAAATGATGATTTTTCTTCGATATTGGGAGCAGGAGAAATCTTTGGAACTTTGGTAGGATCGAAGTTACCGTAGTAAAATGTCTCAGTTGTAGCTGCAATTGGGCCACAAAAAATTAAATCTGCTCTTTGATACTCTTTGGCTCTTTGTGTTATGCAAAAAATTTCGTAAGAACCGAACACCAGGTTGCTATCAGTATCAGATCATTCTTGTGTTTGCTCACCTTGTTGCTTAGACAATTGGAAATTTTTATTCACATCACCCTATGAAATCATTGTTTTTCCTATAGTTTAAGGTTAATATTGGAGGGTTTCCTTATTTATAAGCTAACTCATAGCTACACAATGAGATTTATTAAGCTCGACATTGTAAGGATATGCTCCATCATTATAATACACAAACACGTGTATTCATAAATAAGGAAACCCTCCAATATCAACCTCGAACTATAGCAAAAAACAATGATTTCATAGAGTGATGCTTGAAGTAATTTTAATTGAAAACTTTTTAAGTTATTGTTTGTTTGGTGGTTGTTTTGTAATCCCGACTTGTTCCATCTGTGCGTTTGCTCACCTTGTTGATTAAAAAATTGGATAATTTTAATTACATCACCTTATGAAATCATTGATATGGGAGGGTTTCCTTATTTATGAAGACATCTGAGTATGTATTATAACGATGAAGCATATCCTTATAATGTCAAGGTTAATAAAGCTCATTGCGTAGCTATGAGTTACCTTATGCACAACGAGGTCAGTTAGACCCTATTGTATGGCCTAATCAAGGGGTTGATCCGAGATCAGTTCCCGTAACGTAGTTGTGAGTGAGATTTAATCCTCAGATTATTCGTGGTGAAGTCAATTAAACCCTATTGTGTGGCCCGATTAAGGGCTTCTATTAGATAGGTTCTGGTTACGTAGCCCGTAGGCGTGACACTTAACCCATTCATATTAATAGACTATATGGATTGGGCTCTGCATGACCCCTTGCGTAGCCCGTAGGCATGGTGGTTGACACACATTGGCGAAAATGATAAATTATATTGAAGTAAAAAGAAGAAGTTTGATGCCTCATTAAAAAACCGCCCCGCACCATCAGGGAGGAAAAAGAGCGTATCTTCTAAGTTACACAACTTGGCGATATAACTTTAAATAATTAATATTACATGGGTGCTTTAGTGCATAATCTTTGATGTCAGCGAGGCGCTATGAGCCGCTGTGTCCCTTGGATACGATTGTGTAGGGCCCTTTCCAATTTGGTCATAGATTTTCAGCTGCTTTATCCAACCGTTAAAGCGTCCTCGTATAAGGCTCCTATAGTGCTCTACTCGGACTCATGCTTAGTCGGGCCGCTCTTCCATATTCAACTCAGTCAATATGATTTTTTTCCTCGCCATAACTAGTACTCCTATATTTTAGGATAATAATATCTCGGGGTACGCAGCCTGACTGCCATAAACAAGGGCAAAAGGATTTTCTCCAGGTGTAGTCCACGGGTTAGTTCGATATGCTCAGAGGACCTTGGTCAGCTTGTCTGACCAGTTGCCCTTGCCCCCCTCGAGCTTCTTTATGGTTCCTTCCAATATAATGCGATTTGTGACTTCGACCTGGCCATTTTCCTATGGATAGTACGATGTGGATAAGTGTTGACTGATTCCGTAACGTTTACAAAATGTAGTGACCACCATATTTAAAACTCAGGACCATTGTCTATCATCAGGATGCGCGGTACTCCAAATCAAGCTAAAATCCGATGATGAACAAAATCACATATTTTTTGATCTCATGTGCGGGAAAGACCCTTGGCTTCTACCCACTTAGTGAAATAAACCACGCACAAGACAAGAGATGACAAATGTTGGCGAACTGTTGACATTGGTGGCATTGTTGAACAAGTTTTTCAGCGTCAACGGCCAAATCGAACCAATGATAACCTGCTAATAGTAAATGTCGAATAAGGTTACAATATCCACAATGTGCCCCGGCGTGACCTGAATGTAGGTCATGAAAAAACGAAGTAGCCTCAAGTGTATCAAAGCAATAGAGAAAAGGTTTCGTGGAACTTTTTTGATATACGATTCCGTCCAGTACACAGTATTTAGGTGCCTTTAGTTGAAATGCTCGCGCGGACACTTTTTCAGTTCATAGGGTTCCAGATTGGAGATACAAGATGTAGGGTTGCCTCCATAATGAGTGTGGTAAATTATAAAAAACTTGTCGCTCTGATGTAGAGTTTCTCTAGTTGGTAATTGTTGTATTTGTATGTGAGGATGGTTGCCAAGCACCATCGCTGTGGCCAATGTGTCGGCGACAGAGTTGTGCAAGCGGGGCACTTGGTCGTATGCCACCGTGGTAAATTCGGATTCAAATTCTTGAAGCGCTGTCAAATACCTACAAATACCTTCCTTCTTAACATCGTATGTATCATTTATTTGATTAATGAATAATTGCAAATTTGAGCGGATTTAGAGAATTCGAGCCCCGCATATGAGTGCTAATTTTATTCCACAAAATACGGATTTGTATTTTTCTATGTTGTTGGTTACAGGAAAATTAAAGCGGATCTCTTGGCGAATCTCCTGTCCTGTGCGTGGTTTAAGTATAATTCCCGCTTCTCCACCCGATGCACTTGATGCCCGTCTTTTTCGGCAATCCATTCTAACTGCTTAGACTCGGGCAAGATTTCATTTTGGAGGGGTTCTTCACGAAGAGAGGAAAATTCTCTAAAGAAATGAGCTACGTTTTTCCTTTGATCGCGGTGCGATTATTAAACTTGATGTCGTATTATTCTAACTCAATAATCCATTTGGTAAGTATGCGCGATGCGTCAGGTTTCCGTAGCACATCATTGAGGGGGAAATACGTTAATACAACAATTGTATGTCCTTGAAAGCTAGGGGCGTATCTTGACGGCTGCTACGGCCAACCTGAGCGTGAGTTTCTCCAAATTGAGGTACCTAGTCTCAGAGTCTACCAAGGTTTTGCTCGTGTAGTAAATTTGTCGCTGAATGCCACATGGTTGGTTAATTAATACAACACTGACCGAGCAAAATGAAACAGATAAATATGAAAAAAAGGTCACACATGCTACCGATGCTGAGAGTATCTCATGCGAGGTGAGATAATTCCTTAGTGCCTCGAAAGCAGCCTTACACTCTTCTGTCAACGCGAATTTCTCAACTCCTCGAAGAATCTAAAATAAAATATGAGTTTTGTCGGATCCTCGAGTCGTGATAGTGATGCTAACCAGCGAGGTATTGAACCTCTTTTACGTTTGTAGGTGGCACCATCTATATAAATGCTTGTAATTATGTATGGCATGACTCAATCCCCTTTTTACTCACTATGTAACCGAGGAACTTGCCGCTTTGTACGTTGAATGAACACTTAAATGGATTAAGCTTCAAATTAAATTGACGTAGGAGGTCAAACAAATTTTGAAATACTTCTACTTTTTTATCGTGTGTGTGTGTTTCGAAAATGATATCATCCATGTATACCTCAATGTGTTTACCCATATGGTTTTTGACGATGTGATTTCCCAGACGTTGGTAAGCGTAACATACAGCCTACGCTAGGTTTGAAATAATGTGCGCTCTTCGTCAGACGGGTTTAGGAGAATCTGACTATACCCAGAGTATGCGTCCATAAAAGAAAGGTATTCACAACCCGACGCCGAATCAACCAACTGATCGATACGAAACAAAGGAAACGTATCTTTAAGGAAAGGTTGATTTAGGTCAGTGAAATTAACCCACATTCTCCATTGGTCGTCTTTCTTTTTAACCAACACGGGGTTCATCACCCAGACTAGATACCGAGCTTGTCGGATATACCTAAGACACGATAGTTTATCCACTTATGCACTTATAGCCTCCTATTTCGCAACATAAAACGATCATTGCTTCTATTGTACGAGTTTGGCATAAAAATGCTAATTCATGGTGAATAATAGAGTGTTTTACCCCTGATACATCACGAGCATCCTATGCGAAGACGTCCCAAGTTGTTTCCTAACATGTCCATTAATAACTGTTTACCAATAGAATCGAAATTGTTACCTAGTCGCAGAGTACGACCCTCTGTCACCGTTTCTTCAATCGAGTTTGGGTGGCCTGCCTTGGGTTGCTCTGTCTCCCTAAGATCGTCAACAGGATCAGGTGGAGGTGGTGCCCGACCTTTGTTTTCAAGCACCCCCGCCCGTTAATTGCAATCTAAGAGGTTTCGTCGGGTGAATTGGGACTACATAACATGTTATAACATTCCTCTGACTCCCACAGATGATCCTTACCGCGTATGTGAGTGGGTAAGAGCTGGTGGCGTCGGAGATCATAAATAACGTTTTTGGCTCTTTTTTGGTGGTCCCATACCCAACTTTAACCATCAACTCAACATTGCCCATGCATTAGGAGACCTTGCTTTCGTACCTCACCAAGGTTTGCGGGCCTTGAAGATAATATTGGCTGAGCTCCCTCTATTTATTAGGACCCGGGTTACAATGACCCCCAAATGTCTAGGTTCATTGTTAGAGCGTCCTCATGTGGCATGCTGACCCCTCTCAAGTCGTCATCATTAAAATTTATTTGGACGGCATGATCCCGATAGTTGTGATAAGATGAAGCCTCAACGTCCTGAACCTTGTGATCAACCTTGCCCGTTTGTTAGATTTTGTGTCGCGAGCCTTAGAATTTCCTTTGGCGATAGTAAATATCGATGGCTTAGAGTCTTGACTATGCAATATCGAGTTGCTAGCCACCTCAGATTTTTGTTTAGTTATAATGAGAGACGTTCGTGGAACGTTGGTGTCTTTACCCTCCAAGTTGTTAGTCATGATCGAACATCCTTCCATAATGGTGAATAGCCACTGTTGTTTCCCCGTGTAGGCTCTTTTATCCTCATTGGACTTCTCCTCGTTGATCTGGCGAGTTTCTTCCCTCACCTCGGGTTGGCGATAACGATCTTGCCGTTTGATTAATTGAACAAGCTCCCCATTATCTATCAATGTCTGGATCTCTTCTTTGAGCTGCCAAGATTCCTCGTTTGGGTGATTGTGGTCATTCTAATAGGAGAAAAAGTAATTGTTGCAAAAATCGCGCTCATCAATCGCGGAGGCAGATATCTCGTTCTCGCTTTTGTCTGATTGTACATTATCGAGATAACCTCAGTCAGCGGAGTAAATCTCCTGGATAGATTTTTAGGATGTATCGTTCGTTAAAAGTATCCCTACAAGGCCGGTCATCTGTCTTCCTTTGGCCGAATTTCCATTCTTTGTGGTTGGAGTCATGTCACTCTAGGGAATATCCTTTCCTGGCGTCGTCTACTCTAATGAAAGTGTCTGCTCGAGCCAGCAGATCTCCCATATTCTCATTCGGGAACTAGATTAAATCAGCGTACAACTCCCCTCGCTGATCGAGGCCTTTTTGGAGTAATGCGACATTTATATTTTCTACCTGATTTGGTAAACCATACATTCAATGAACGAAATATCTAACATAATTTTTTATCAACTCACATTGTTTCACGTAAAGATCCATGGCGTCATAGGCTTTTATCCGACATAATTTTTTATCAACTCACATAATTTTTTATCAACTCACATAATTTTTTGAGTAATGCCGACATAATTTTTTATCAACTCACATTTTTTATCAACTCACATTGTTTCGCGTCTGACCTCATTGTTCCATACAAATCTATGAATGAAGGCTCTCCACAACCCTGCAAAATTACAAATTGATGCTTTAGGTAGGCTGCTAAACCAATCCATTGAATTACCCTTATGGGTCATAGACAGAGCTCAATAGAGCAATGCATCATCATGGTTAAATGTCATCACATTGTTGCAAAATTGTTCCAGATGCCTTTCTGGATTTCCCGTGCCGTCATAGGCTTTTATCCTAAATGGATCGAAGTTTCTGGGGAGTTGCGCTTCAATTTTTTTCCACGAATGGGGATTACTTGAGTATATAAGTAGACAGCTTCGGTCACACTTGATTGTACTGGACGACCTTTACCTCTTTAGATTTCTTAGATGCACAAGGCTCTTCCACATAAATGGGTTTTTTATCCTTAGAGCGTCTTTTGCCTCAACTTTCACCTTCTTATTATCTTCTCGCCTTCCGGTTTGAGGAACGGTCCCCATGACTTGCACGACTAGCGCCAGGTCCTGATATAGGGTTTGTGCAGCTGGTCCCCCAAACTTTAGCCTTTAGTGCGTTTATTGGATCATTTGGTCCGACGATAGTAGCATGCATAACTTATTCTCTAGCGTCGCGTTCGTAAGCCACCGTATGCTGATCTTAGTGTAGGTGTTGAAGTTGCTGCTCAAGCTGCTGGATTGCTGTCTTAGCCACTAGATCATTGCCCACCGTTTTCTGCATAATAGAATCCACTATATTTTCCATTGCAAGTGGCACAAACTCTGGTTCGATCGCGGCTGGCGGTCCACTTGGATGCTACTTCAATGAATGTTGTCGCTGCCACACTGTTATTGGTGACTGATGCACAGATTAACTGATCTTGTCCTACCGGCGAGTTTGTTGCTGCTCTCCGTAGATCCATCGGATTGCTGGGTTCTTGAACATCTCTTTCAACCCTTGAACTTGTTATTACCATGGTTAGATAGTCCTAATTTAGATGCTATGTTCGTTCTCGGAATACACCCGAATTTGTTATAGGAAACATATAACAAGATTATAAAAAATAAAGATTTTATTTTTCAAAAGGAAAAAAATATAATTCTTTGGATTTTATCGCCTATTTATACCTCTTCTTTGTGACATTGAATAGCTAATTAATACACGTTTCTCCTAATTCAGTACGTAGACTGATATTTATGATATGAGCCCTAATTTTATGGTCGTTACTTCAGTCTTCGTGTGTTAAGTCGGTTGACTAGTTTGTTCAACGTGGCCTTTAATAATTTCCTTAATTATTTCTCTCTAATAGTGGGTCTCGGTCGGTCTTGTCTACTATGTTAATCCAACTTTCTCATCTTTTCTTTCTTTACTCAGAAAAGGTCCGAACATTCTTTCATGGTTGACTCCTGCTTGGTCTGCCGAGCGAGGCATTTGTTTAGTCGAGTTCCGCTTTATCGATATGAATAACCATCATCTGTTTTACCCTCGGTTACCTTGCTAGCTCTTTCTTGCTTCTCAGTTGGCGATCGACAATATATCTCTGCTTTTTATTATTTCTCAATTTAGTGGGAACAACTAAATAGTAGACACGTGTTGATTAAAAGTTCGTATCTCACATTTATGTTGTACTCCACAAGTGGTCTGGCTCAACGAAGGTGGCATTTAATAATTTGATTTATTTGAAAAACATGAAGAAAAATGTTACGTGGTGCAACTATTTGGTTCGTTGTTAGTAATCACATGAATTGGATAAATGTTCAATAATTATTTGTGTGCAACATCGTTCCGTAAGTGCTTATTCAAATGAATACAAGTCAATAAAAATGAATGATGCAAGTCGGAAATTGTAAGAAAATCATAAATTGGAATGCCTCATTATGTGTAAATTAGGTTATTCGGGTGTGTTGTGGTAAAGTAGAATTAAGGTTACAATCAAACAGGTTATTGGACCAACAAATAATAATATTTATCAATAAGAACCTAAGGTTTTTATAAATAATGATAATCTATTAACAACCACCTAACACTAAAATATTTAGCAATAATAACCCAAGGTTTTTATAAAGTACATATAACCATCTAGTGTTAAATTAGTATTTACAGATAACCACCTGCTAGTCCGAAAGACCCGTAACCATTTTTCTCTCTCCGTTCTTTTTTGTTTTAAAAAAAATCATATCTTTCAAACCATAACTACAAAAATATACAAAAATATCATTGGTTTTATTTTTTTTACGACAAAATGGATACATGATTAATATATTTTTAATTTGTGAAAATTACGTGTAAATTTGGTGCAAAAAAGTTGTTATTATTGAACTTTCCCAACCTCTTTTCTTTCGTATGTAAGAAAACTTTTTTCAGTACTCCATCTCTCACTTTGAATTCTTTTCTTCTAATTTTAAACACATATATGCTTCTCATCAAACCTTGATAATGAACAACTCTTAAATGAGCTTTGATTTTTTTTCTTAACTAAATCTAATAAACTCTTATAGTTGTGTTATTATCTTCTTCAGAATAAATTTTGATTCAGAATAATGAGAGGGTAGAGTCAATTGTTTTAACTGCATCCATCCTATAAACAAAAGTCAAAAAGTGATTCTTGAGTGGCGGTTATGAGGTTAGGACCATAATCCTATAATAATTCTCGTAAATCATTTAGCCACTTATCTGCTGCCTCTTCTCAGTTGTTCCTTAGACCCTTATGAATGGTCATATTAATAACCTTTACATGCCGATTGGATTAATGGTGAGTTTGTGAAGAAATACAATGTCGAATTCCTTTAGAATTACATAAAATCATATGTCTTTATTTTCAAACAGAGGGCTATTGGAGAGAAATTGTTTATCACTACTTTGAATGTGGTACCGAAGCTTGGCCATATTAATAACCTTTACTGCTTTCAACCACTTCGAAAAATAATCAACAACTAATATAATAGTTTGACCACCTTTGGACGTCATTGGTAAGGTTTCTATTAAATCGAGCCCTATCTATCAAAAAATATTTCTTCTGATATTGATTATAGTGGGACACTAATACATTTATTGCATTGTTAAATCTTTGGCATGTATCATATAATTTTAATAAATTATTAGCATCTCCCACGATGGAAGTCAATATGCTTTAACATTTTGTAGCCACAATGACAGGGCCTTCCCCATCATTTTTTATGCTAAAAGATTTTTTATAAAGGACATCCCTAAAGACTAAAACGTCATGTGCTTTAAAATTCAAATTCTTAGCCAATACTTAATCAACCTGCAAAGTTCCTTGATAATGAATTCTTTGAACTCATGCCTCCAATCCATGTTTATTATCATTGACATTTGAAACTTTCTTCAGTGTTTGTCCCACCTTTTAACTTTGCTGGTACCAAACGGAATTTTTGTACAAAGATCTCGTGATATGCTTCAGAGTATGCAATAGTGTCTAAGGAATCGACCATCAAATTTTCAACTCGAGGTACATGCTCATACTCTACATACTTGTAGAAGGCTAAAGTTTTCCTTAGTATATGTAAATACTTTACCAACTATTCTTTTCGATCCTCTGATTGGCTCTGAGCATGGTGTATAAGTAATTATGAATCCATTATTAATCCAACTTTTTTGGCACTACAAATTTTGGTAAACCTTAGCCTTGTTGCTGCTTCCTCATATTCAGCTTCATCCTTTGATGCCTTATAGCTTATTTATATTGCTTGGTACATTGAATCTCCGAAAGGAGATAGTAAATAGATTTATGCACCATAATCTAACATGTTTGACCCTCTATCTGTTCGAACTACCTACCTTTTTATCGGCTTTTCAACAGGGAAATGGTCGTTAATAATGGAGCTCAACTAAAATATCAGCTACAAATTGTTCCTTGTTTGCAATTCAAGGAGAAAAATCAATATCATAGTCCCCCAGCTCCATAGACCATTTGCTCATCCAACCCCAAACATCTCGTTTTTGCAAAAAATAAATTAAGTGGAAAAACAATTCGAACAATAATCAAGTATGCTTGGAAATAGGGCCTCGTTCTTTATGGCTACTATCAAAAGTGCCAAAGGTAACATTCTGAACTTCAAATACCTACTTTCAACATCCAACATAATATTGCTTGGTGTGGATAAAAATAGCCCGAGGGTAGGCTAGTAATTTTAATTGAAGTATCAAGGTGGTACAGGGGTGTTTATCGGTGGTGTAAGGGTGTTTAACGGTGGTGTAAGGGTGTTTAACGGTGGTGTAAGGGTGTTTAACGGTGGTGTAAGGGTGTTTCACGGTGGTGTAAGGGTGTTTCAAGGTGGAGAGATAATTAAGCAGCTTGGTAGCAGTTAATTTTCATTACCAGAAGTTAATGCTGGTGGTTGAGCATTTATAGTGTGATGTTTGGGCCCTTATGGGCTTTCGGGTCAAGTTTAATGGACCCGGGTCATGTTTAAAGACCCATGAGTTCTAAGCAGGAGGACAGGTAGCTTAGTCAGGAAGTGTTTAGGTTTTTTAATACTTTTGTCATAGTTCGAACAGCCTTAGGCTCACATTGTCTCGAAGTGATCTGTCCGATCCAAATGATCTGTCTGGTATTCGGAGAGAATTTACACTGACTTGCCCTTCCGGGGAGATGTCCTGGATTCGGACTCATCAGGAGCCCCTTTTTTAGGTGTTTGAGCAAGTGTCTTTGTCAAAGATCTAAAAAACTGTCCGATTACAGGAAGTGGTTCTTAATTCGGATAGAGTTATGGGTATACCCGGACAGGTCAAACGTTACGAATTTCAAACGGTTTTTGCCAGAGTTAATGGGACACGTGTCACTCCCTGATTGGTCACTCCAGCCGTTTTTTCACCTTGAATTTTGCACCACCTTCTTTAACAAGTTACCTCTTTAATTTCCAATAATGACATCAGCGCCGCCTCTTAATCATTACCTGACTTTTCGGATTCTCCTAGGAATCAACTCCTTTTTTTCACATTAACTATAAATTCTCATTCATTTTTCACTGTCTCACTATCTCTTTCAAATTTCACTCTGCATTTTCACTCAGAGCTTTATCTCTCTAAAAAGAAAATTTCCTTGGCTGTTTTATGTTTACAGCAAGAACAGCTTTGATCAAAGACGGTTGGCTTAATCTTTCGGAGTTGGAGAAAGCGCAAAGGGTCGAGAAAGAGAAACGACTAGCAGCAGGGCTACCATCGCCGCCTATTGAGAAACCAGCCTCCTCTATTGCAGAGTCTGATAGGGGCTCATCCTCTTCCAAAGGTACCAAGCCTAGAAAGCTCTTTCAATCCACTCTCTCTCCCATAGTATCTTGCTCCTCAGTTCAGGAGTCAATCCCTGCTATTGAACCGGGAGTCACCGTCACAAGCATCAGGAAAAAATCATCTTTTATTGCCATGGGGTCTGACTCTGACCACTCCCCGGAGAAATTAGTCATCAAGAGGCCAAGCCGGTTTAGGTTAAAGGGCTATCTTCTAAAAACACTCCCTCGAAATCAGGGGCAAAAAACAGTGAATCTGAGTCTGGGGCAACTATTAGAGCTCCCCGGGAAAGGCCGTCAGGACTAGAGGCCAGCAGCCCACTACCCCCCAAAGAATCTTCTGCTTCAGAAACTCAAATTGAGGTGAGAAGTAGAATAAATACGGGCAATCAACAGTCCGGAGGGTCAGCTATGCCAAGCTTCAATCCTCCCCGGACTACTTCTACAGAAGCTCCCCCAACAATTATGGAGGAGAGGATGGAGGACTCTACTGAGGAGGTTCGTTTTGAGTCTGAGTCCTCCGGACAGGCTGATACTGCTATTGTTGTTGCCAAGAAGGGCAAAGAGAACTTATATCTGAGGCGTCCGGACCTGCCGGAGAGCCTTGAAGGGAGAGTGGGGCCATGCTTTCATAAGGTTGAGTTCAAGTATCTTTTGGCCTTGCTGAAGACCAAGTATGCGTTTATCCATACTTCAGATCTGGGTAGATTGCACACAAAGTGGGGGATCCCTGAGAATGTAAAGATAAGGATTCCCATCGATCCGGAGACCCCGATGGATTGTAAAAAGAATGAAATAGTCTTCTTTACGGAGCTATTCAACTAGGGACTCAGGTTCCCACTGGACCCGGAGATAGTGCGCTACTTTCACTTGGTCAAACTCTGCCCATCACAGTTAAGCCCCAATGGTTGGTTTACCTTGATGTCATGCATAATGGCATCTAGGCTATCAGGGATCCCTCTTCCTATGGAAGAGTTCGCTGCAGTGGCCAACCTGTGCAAGCATCATCAGTTCCCCTTCTACCATTTCAACATGGGGAACGATCTCAAAGCTGTTGATGATCTCCTGGAGTCGGAGAGCAAATGGAGGAGCCAATTCTTGTTCGTCAGTGGCTCGTGGGAAAACAGCAAGAAAATCAAGGCCGGAGAGAATCCAAGCCTCCTTAGGAGTAGATGGAGGAGTGACCGTAAGTTTTTATTTTAAGTTTCTGTTCGAATCTCTTTCTTCTTTGTACTAACCAATTTCTCTTTTGTTTTAATAGAGCTGCCAAAGGAGTTCGGGGACTACCTGAAGGCCGGACAGACTACCTGTGGCAAAATCAATGCATGGTATGCAGAGAACTGGGAGAACCGTTTCCACAAGGCCTTTACCACTGGAAACCTAGCAAGGTCCCATCTGTGGAACACAACAGGTCAGAGAGACCTAACCTGGGAAGAGCTTGCCACCCAGCCTGAGGAAGACATTGTGCTGAGAAGGTCGCATGAGCTTGATGGGACACTCTACCTGCCTGCCCGGGCCAAAGCCCCAAGCAAAATGAAAGGCAAGAAGAAGAAAGGCAGGAAGGCGGAAGGTGACACTGAGAAGGAGGCCCCAACAGACCCAGAGGGACTGGCCCAGGTTCAAATTGATGCAGCCCTTTTACAAGTGGTGGAGCAGGAGAGCGAAAAGCAGGAAGTGAATCTCCCAAAACCCTCAAGAGCTTCAAAGAGGATTCGCAAGCAAGTGAAGGTGCTGACAGGGAAGCCAAGAAGAAAAAGACTTCCCAAGGAGATGAGATTGCTCTCCGGGACCCGGAGCCCTCTTTCCCTACTGACCCAACATTGGCCGAAGAGATCCCAAGGGACTTTCAAGAAGAGATTCCAAAGGAATTCCATACAGATGAAGTTGAGGGGGGAGAGCTTAACTTGGATGAAATGGACATCACCGGTCTGGGTGGACTTGGTGAATATTTTCTTGGCCTGCCCAGAGACGAGTTCGCAGGGCCCTACATCCCTCCGAGCAGCTCCAACACGGTCAATTTTAACGGTAAGACTTTCATGGTTTCTAGCGAGAATGATATTATAGCCCATTATCTACTTAGCAATGTACCGCCAGTGCTTACTTTGGAAAGGCAAGTCCGAAGTCAGGCAGACACCATCAAAGACCTCAAGTCTGAGAAGGAGAAGCTGTCCGATGACCTCCAGACTGCTGCTACTAAGGTTGATTTGCTCAAGGAGGCAAATGATCAGCTAAAGAAGAATCAAGATGAAAGCAACACAAAAGTTGCTTCTTTGGAAGAGACCATAAAAGACCTCCGGGCTAAGCTGTCCGGACTGGAGAAGGACCTGACAATCTCAAGGGGAGAAACTGCAGCCAAGGAGAAGCTCATCACCAACCTGACCACTGACAAAATTGCTTTAGAGAATGCAGTGACTCAGCCTGCTGAAGAGAAGGTTGTTTTGGTGAGGGACCAAGAGGCCACAATCAAGGCCAAGATCAACGCCTATGCCAAGGAGATGATACAAAGCGAGGAGCTAATGATTCAAAGGGTGAAGTCTGATATAGTTCTCCTATTTCACGAAAAATTCCCGAAGAGGAGACTGGGTAGCTTATGGCGCTATGTGGATGATGACGAACTTCCATATTATACTATGGTTGACGAAGGATATTCCAGTGAGTCCTCGTCTGGTAATGAAGAGGAAACCGGAGAGAGCCCAGGTGAAGAAGAGATTGATCCCAAGGGCAAGAAAATAGATGAGGGTGAGCCATCTTCAAAGGCTCAACCTTAACTTATAATTTATTCTGTTTATCTTTTATTCGAACTAAAGTCCTTGGAAGGCCAAGGCACTCTTTTTGTGATGGTGTCCGTATTATTCGGACATATATTTTGTACTATGCCCAAACTTGTTCAAAAAGTCCTTGGAAGGCCAAGGCAATTTTAAGTTGTTGAATGAATGTTTTTATTTTGCTCAACCATCCTCTTCTTTCATTATTTGTTTAAATAGCTGGAGTTTAAGTAATTTTATTGTATTGTGAGAGTATTAAGGCTCTCCGGCTAGAATTTAAATAGCCCTTAGATCTTTTAGTCCGGGTAGTATGATAAGAGATAAAACTTTGAAAACACTTAGAGAATTTCGAAGAAGGCACCAAATTTTATTGAAAGCTCTCCGTGTCACCGAAGAGGGGAAGGTATGCCCCCAAATATTTACATGGATGTTTAAACAAGTAAATATTTACATAAGTGTTATTCCAAGTACATTCGAAGGTGTTCAATATTCCAAGGGTGAGTTAAAACCCTGCCATCTTTGTCTTCCAACCAATAAGTCCCATGCTTGATTCTTTCAACCACAGTATACGGACCGTCCCATGTTGGGGCCAGCTTTCCAAAGAGCTTTTCCTTAGTATGCAAGAAAACTTTCCTTAATACTTTGTCTCCTGGTTGAAAATCTCTCCGTTTAACTTTAGAAGCAAACCTGCTCCTCATCAAGCCCTGATAGTGTGCAATTCTAAGATGAGCTTTAACCCGTCTTTCTTCGATCAAATCGAGCTGATTTCTAATTGCCATCTCATTAGCATGTCCGGAGAAGTTATGAACACGAAAGGAGGGGAGTGTCTTCTCTATGAGGGCTACTGCATCCATTCCATAGACCAAGGCAAAGGGGGATTCTTGTGTTGCAGCCCCAGGTGTTGTCCGGTAGGCCCACAAGACTTCTTGTAGATAACTAGGCCACCTTCCAGCAGCCCCTTCCAAATTTTTCTTTAAACCGGACACAATTGTTCTATTAGCCACTTCAACTTGCCCATTGGCTTGTGGGTGGAAAGGTGAAAAAAAACAGTGCTGAATACCCCTTGAGGCACAGAAGCTTTCCATTTCTCTGTTGTCAAACTGTGGCCCATTGTCTGTTGTTATCTTCTGTGGGACACCGAATCTGCAACATATGTTGGACAAAAAGAATTTTATGACAGCTTTCGAAGTTGTCCCTGCCAGGGGAGCTGCTTCTATCCACTTCGAGAAGTAATCAATGGCCACAATTATAGTTTTACGCCCTCCGGACGCCACAGGGAGAGGCCCAACCAAGTCCAATCCCCATCGAGCAAAAGGGATGGGCTCAAAAATTGACTCCAAAGGAATGGCTGGCACATGAATTTCATTACTGTACCTCTGGCATGGGTCACACCTTCTCACCAGCTCCTTAGCATCTTTCATGATTGATGGCCAATAGTATCCGGAGAGTAATACTCTTCTTGTTAAAGCTCTAAATCCACAATGGGCTGATCCCTCACCATCATGCAATTCGGAGAGAACCATTTGTGACTCATGATCCCCTAAACAACGTAGGAGAGGTTTGCTATAGGACTTTTTGTACAAGACTTCTCTTAACATAATGAAACCACGAGCCCTGTGTTTCAACATTCTGGCTTGTGATTTATCTAAGGGCACAATACCATCGGACAGATACTGCATAAGAGGAGACCTCCAGTCTTGAGGCCGACTCACTTGTATTTCAAAGACTTCCTCTTTTCCACCCTCACCAAGTTCAATAGAAGGGCTTTCAAGCACATGGATCCATGGGTAGGACTCTGTATATGCTATTGTTGCCAATGAATCTGCTAGTTCATTTTCTGCCCTGGGGATGTGTTCATAGACAACAGCTTTAAACTTTAATGCTTCATTTTTGAGGAGGAGTAAATACTTGACCAATTGCTCCTTTCTAGCCTCTGATAGGCCCAAAGCATGGTGGACAAGCAACTGGGAGTCACTTAGTAGCTTGACCCTTTTAGCTCCACAGATATAGGCCAACTTTAACCCAGCTATGGCTGCTTCGTACTCGGACTCATTATTAGATGCTTTGAAAGCAAAACAAATAGCTTGGTACATGTTGTCCCCGTAGGGGGAAGTGAGACATATCCCTGCCCCAGATCCCATGGTACTAGATCCTCCGTCTGTTCGGACAATCCACACTTTCTTGTCTTTTGAATCAGTAGGTTGCTCTGAATCCCTATAAGAATGGAACTCAACTAGAAAATCAGCCACAGCTTGGGCTTTTACTGCTGTCCGGGGAGCAAAGTCTATGTCGAAGTCCCCCAACTCTACTGACCACTTTGTCATTCTGCTTGAAATGTCTGCTTTTTGAAGGACATTCTTTAAAGGGAAAGATGTCCGGACGACGATTGGATGAGCCTGAAAGTAGGGCCTCATTTTTCTTGCAGCTATCACCAAAGCTAATGCCAGTTTTTCGAGTTTCAAGTAACACCTCTCAGCATCAATCAAGCTTTTGCTGACGTAGTACACTGGGTGAGGATGCCTATCGACCTCTCTTACTAACACTGCACTGATGGCACAACTTGAAACAGCCAGATACACAAAGAGGGTTTCCCCATCAACTGGTTTGAACAAGGTTTTGGGAGAGGAAAGATGTTTCTTGATTTCACTGAATGATTCATCACACTGTGGTGTCCATTCAAACCCATTTGCACCCTTCAAGGTTTGAAAGAATGGAGCACACCTGTCCGAAGACCTGGAGATGAATCTGTTCAAGGCAGCCAATCTCCCTGTTAATCGCTGCACTTCTTTAATGTTTCGAGGAGGCTTCATCTGGAATAAGGCATTGAGTTGATCCGGGTCGGGCTGTATTCCATGCTCACTTATGATATTACCCTAAGAATTTCCCGGACTGCACTCCGAACACACACTTTTCAGGGTTTAATTTTAAATTCACTTTTGTTAAGTTGGCAAAAGTTTCTTGGAGGTCGGACAAGTGCAACTGCTCATCCACACTTTTTACCATCATATCGTCAATATAAACCTCCATATTTCTTCCAATTTGATTAGCAAATGCCTTGTTAACTAACCTTTGATAAGTAGCCCCAGCATTTTTCAAGCCAAAAGGCATCACCTTGTAACAATGTAGACCCCTACCAGTGACAAACGTGGTATGCTCTTGATCTTTTGGATCTACTTGGATCTGATTGTACCCGGAGAAGGCATCCATGAAGGAGAGTAGTTTGTTCCCAGAAGTAGAGTCTACCAACTGATCTATCCGGGGAACCGGGTACAAATCTTTCGGACAAGCCCTATTGAGGTCTGTGAAGTCAATACACATACGCCACTTGCCATTCTTCTTTTTCACCAAGACAGGATTGGCAGTCCACAAAGGGTATTGAGATTCTTTATTATGCCCCATCTTCGTGAGTCTGTCAACCTCTTGCACTATGACATCAGCCTTTTCTTTTGAGAAAGCTCTCCTCTTTTGTGCCACTGGTGCCACCTCTCTCCGGACAGATAGGTGATGGGAAATCACCTCTGATGGAACTCCAGTAACATCAGCATTGCACCAAGCAAAAACGTGCTGATGGTCTTTCAAGAATTTCAACATTTCTTCTTTCAACATTGGTGGCATTTTGGACCCTATCTTGACACTTTTTCCTTCTTCCAAGCAGTGCATTTCAACCTCTTCAATCGGAATCAACACTCCGGGGGTCTCTCTGGGGTCATCAATTTCACCCTCACCCCCAGAAAGGCCCTCAAACTGCTATTGATTATCTATACGGACTGCTCCCAGCGTTCGTGGAGCCAAGTCAGTGGCATAGCATTCCCTTGCAATCTTTTGGCTGCTCCGGACAACCCCGACCTGGCCCTGAACAGCATACTTTAAACACTGATGGACTGTCGAAGCCACTGCATGCATCCTAGAGAGCCAAGATCTCCCTAGAATAGCATTATAGCAAGTAGGACAATCCACCACAATGAAGAGTATTCTAACAATTTTCTTGAAAGGGCCCCTGCCCAATAATACTTCTTCTTCAAACTCCCCGATCACATCGGCTGAGCTGCCCGTGAGGCCCACGATTGATCTATCCGACTTTTGAATCACAGCTGGATTTTTCATTTTCTTATAAGTGTTTAGAAAAAGGATGTTGGCAGAACTTCCAGTATCCACCAGAATTCGCCTTATCTCATTGCCCCCTATAGATGCCCCTATGACAACAGCATCCTCATGAGGGCCAGCAATATCTCTGAAATCATCCTCATCGAAGACTACGAATGGGAATGAGTTTGGTGATTGATAGGATGTCATGCCTCCTTCTAGCTGGGAGGCTAAATTATGAACATGCCTCTTTCTTGAAGAAGCAGTAGGAGCAGTCATTGTGTCCCCTCCGAAAATCGTCAGTGACTCGAAGAATTTAATGAGTCCGGAGACTGTCTTGGAATACTCCTCTATAGCACCCACCTTATTTCGCGTTGGATCTGGATTCAAGTACTCAGATTCCACATCAAACCTCTCCACTATTACCATGGCCCCCTCCGGGGCAGCATTACTTGGACCAACCCGGTGAGTATTGTCAGGCATGTTGCCTCCTCTTCTTTTAACGTACGCACCCAACTTTCCCCTTTCAATCAAATTTTGTACTTCTTGTTTCAATGCTATGCAATCATCAGTGGTATGGCCAATATCATTGTGGTATTGGCAAAAGGAGTTGTTACGATGCTCTCTGGGAGACTGCAAGGTTGCCGGTCTCCGGTAGTGTACCTCATCTTTTGTTTTATCAAAAATGGTGGCCACGCTTTCTTTAAGTTCTGCGAACCACTCCGGTTGGACCCATGGCCCTCTTTTGTTTCTAGATTGTTGACTTTGAGCAGGAGCAGCTGGCTGAGACTGAGCTTTTGCCCTACCATGCCCCTGTCCGGTTTCTCTTGCTTTGTTCCCGGACTGGTTTTGATTTGGAGTTGGTGCCACCAGGGTGGATCTCACCTGTCTGTGTACCCTGGTCTTCTTTGTTTCATAAACGTTTATTTTCTTGCCAACTTGATTTAGCAACCCTCCCCAGGTCATGGCCTTCTTTCTGGTCACCGAATCAGCCAGGTTGCTTGGGTTCAAACCTTGCCTTAGGGATGCTATTGCTACCTGTTCGAAGCAATCAGCCAACCCATTCTTTGTGTTCACGAAACGACTTATATACTCCTTTAATGACTCATTTGGCTCCTGGGCACAATGGATTATTGTTTCTCCATTGCCCTTCAGCTCCTTACTCCCCACAAACTGCCTTCGAAAGGCCACCCAAAACGTGTCAAAATCTTTAATACAACCTTGAGGCAGGCTGTTGTACCATTTCAGAGCACTCCCCGTAAAAGATTGGGAGAATGCCCTACACAGTAGTTTATCATCATCATCAAAGTTCATCATGAAGTTCTTGAATTGGTCCAGATGATTGTCCGAATCAGTACTGCCATCGTACTTCTCCATATTTGTATTGTTAAACCTCTTGGGGAGGTTTCCGGACAGGATTTTAGAAGATAGTGGAGACTGCCTCCAATTCCTTCCACGACTGAACACGGTATCCTCATTGGGAGTTGCAAAAATACCTGGCTCATCGTGGAAAGCAAAGGGATCCATCAACATCCGGTCTACATGCCTCCGGCTATGAGATGATCATTTACCAATATGCTTCTTTATCTTTCCACGTCTATCCCTTTTTCTTGAATATTTTTTAATCTGCTTTTGCTTCTTCTTGGTTCGACCCTCATCACTGCTAGAGGATAAGGATTTTTCATTTCCCTCACTATCCGAAGAGCTGTCCGAAGATTCTGAGCTTGAGTCAGAGCTCTCCACAGGCTTGGACCGGTGAGACTTTTTAGAACTAGCATGTGTCTTTTTAGTGCTCACAGGATTTTTGGAAGCCTCATGCTCTCTGGGGTTATCGGTGTGATGAACAACCGATGCCTTGGATTTTTCTTTCACGCCCATCTTGGCCTTTTCAGCCCTCAGAGCTTCTATCTCAAGTTTTAACCTGTCGCGCTCTTGGACAGTATACTCATCGTTCTCTTCCACCACTTCGAGCAAAGCTGGTGGAAGCTCTGGATTATCCGGATTCATTCGGACAGAATTTCTTGGCAGGTTTTGAATGCTCGATTCAGGCACCTCTCTTCTCCCACTGTGGTCGCCAATTTGGTGTGGATAAAAATAGCCCGAGGGTAGGCTAGTAATTTTAAGTGAAGTATCAAGGTGGTACAGGGGTGTTTATCGGTGGTGTAAGGGTGTTTAACGGTGGTGTAAGGGTGTTTAACGGTGGTGTAAGGGTGTTTCACGGTGGTGTAAGGGTGTTTCACGGTGGTGTAAGGGTGTTTCAAGGTGGAGAGATAATTAAGCATCTTGGTAGCAGTTAATTTTCATTACCAGAAGTTAATGCTGGTGGTTGAGCATTTATAGTGTGATGTTTGGGCCCTTATGGGCTTTCGGGTCAAGTTTAATGGACCCGGGTCATGTTTGAAGACCCATGAGTTCTAAGCAGGAGGACAGGTAGCTTAGTCAGGAAGTGTTTAGGTTTTTTAATACTTTTGTCATAGTTCGAACAGCCTTAGGCTCACATTGTCTCGAAGTGATCTGTCCGGTCCAAAGGATCTGTCCAGTATTCGGAGAGAATTTACACTAACCTGCCCTTCCGGGGAGATGTCCTGGATTCGGACTCATCATTGCTAACATAATAAACGTGGCGAGGGTAACCAAGAACTTAAAAAAAAACTACCCTAACTACATAGTGTTATACTCTTAAGTAAATGTAGAGTATTTTACCCATTACCTGCTTGGTTAATATTTTTGGTGAAGACAGATGTTCTTCGATCTTAATGCATTCCTCATATAATTCAAAGACAAATTAAAATATTTATCATTCCTTAAAACTTCAAAAAAGGTGCATATTTTTTTAATGATCTTCATATGAATATGTCCAACACCGTTAGCCTTCTGGTTAGTATTTGGAACTCTTGGGTGGATCTGAGACGGTCTATAGTAAGTAATGCACTGTATGATGGGTCAGCTTGAATCCCATTTTCACTTATAACATATCCCAAAAAGTTTCCAAACTGTACTATGAAAGTGCACTTCTCTGGATTTAGCTTTATCTTAATAGCTCCCAAGTGAGAGAAAGTATCTTTGAAATCAGACAAGTGATCCTCATCCTCTAAACTCTTTACTAGCATATTATCAATGTAAACCTCAACATTTCTTTTATTATAACTGGAAAAAGAATTAGTCACTAAACGCTGGTAAGTAGCCCCAATATTCTTCGGCCCGAAGGACATTACCTTGTAACAATGCAGACATGTGTTGCTGATAAATGTAGTAAGGCTTTGATCCTTCAGATCCATCTGTATCTGATTGTTTGCAACGAACACAACCATAAATTATAGTGTTTTTTTCCTATCAGTAGAATCTATTAACTAATCTATCTGAGGGTCAAAGAATAGATCCTTAAGACATGCTCTATTTAGGTATTTAAAATCAATACACATACGATATTTTGCATTATTCTTTTTCACAAGAATTGGATCAGCAGTCCATAACGGGTATTGAGACTCCCGAATATGTCCAACTTTTTTTCAATCGATATACCTCTTTAACAATGGCTTCAGATTTCTATGTAGAAAACGTCTTTCGTTTCTTTGTGACAGGTCTCATGCCGATTCGTATAGCTAGCATGTGACAAATAATGCTGGTAGGTACACCCATTACATCCTTGGAACAAAAAAAAACACATGTAAATTTTCCAATAAAAATGATAATAACTTTTTATTATTTCAAACGGTAATTTGGGTCAAATCCTAACACATTTTCTTTCCGAAAACCGTGTAACTCAATATCTTCGTCCAGAAATACATCACTTGGAGTCTCTATTGGCTAATTTATTTTTCTTGAATCCAAAGAGGACTCTAATAATTTCTACTCCTTCTTGGTTGCCATATTCTCTAATGCTTTTGGGGACAACGCAGTGACATAACATTCTCTAGTCATTTTCTGGCTGTTTTGTACGATCTCCACCTAGCCCCTAACTTTATATTTCAAGAACTGGGGAATAAGTGATGCAATTACATGTATTCTTGATAACCACGATCTACCAAAGATAGAATTATGAAAAGTTGGACCATCAACCACCACAAAATGTTCCATGACTATCTTCTTATATGGTCCATTCCTGAGGATGGTGTTTCCTACTATAGTTTTATTTGGTCGGAGAATAATAGGAGGGTCTTTCATATTCTTATAAGTAGATAGAAACAAAATATTAGCTAAACTGCTTGTGTCAATTTATATCCTTCAGATTTTCATTTCCTCAACTACATCCCCAATCACCACAACTCCTCATGTACCCCAACAATATCTCTCAAATCATCCTCATCGAATACAATAAACGACACCGGATTCTAATATTGATGGGTAGACATCTTCCCTTTTAACTGGATAGTCAAGCTGACTATATGTAGTTTTCGAGAACAAGTCGAGGGGGTTGTTATAATATTGGTCAATGATTCAAAAAATTGACATAATTTGGAGACCTTTCCATTCTTATCATATATTATCATAATCCGGACTCGATCTCGATTGAGATCCAAATAATCTGAATCTTTATCAAATTCATTGTAATGTTCGGTAAATTCCATAATATTTTCTTGTTTGGGTGCCGCTTTTATGGCTTCTTTTCTAATTATAGATTGCCCATCTTATGGTCCACTCGTGTTCGAAAGTGATCTATCTCTCATTTGTGCTTTGACAAAAGTGGTTAGTTTTATATTCCAAATCAAGTTTTGGATATCTTGATTTAAAGAAATTTAATCATTGGTATAATGTCCCACATTATAATGATACCTATAGAACTGGGTATTCCTATTTTCCCTCGGGGCTTGGATGGGCGGTGGCCTTCGAAATTGTACAAACTTTTATGACTTCTTCATAAATGGTTGCAACATTTTCAGTTAACTATGGAAAATAATAAGACCACACCCATTAATTTACTCTAGGTCTAAATTGTTTACCTTGAGAATGTTGATTAGCCTCTCAGAATTTTGTCAGGACTCAGTCCGAAAATAATTTGTTATTGTTTGTTACTAAGAGGTTGAAGAGCTACTCATAGACTGGTTTGGTAATTTCAATCTTTTTGTTTCTTACATTGTGATTTGTTTTCCAACTTGAGATAATAAACATCTCCTTATTAATACCTTTTTCGGTAAAAATATCAACTAACTCCCTGGGAAAAAGCCTTTATCTAAAAGCAGCAATATGTACTTGTTGAAAGAATTTTTGTACACCATCTTTAGTTTTTACAAAGAGTTTGGTATATTTCTTTAAGGTTTCTCCAGTAAACTAATGACAATGGATGGTCGTACCTTCATTTTCTCTAAGTTCTTTGATTCTCACAAATTATCTTTGGGAAGCCAAGCAGAACATATCAAAAATTTTGGTTGACCCTACAAAAGTTGGTTATACCAATTTAAGGGACTGTCCTTAAGGGTTTAAAAAAACGCTTGACACAATAACTTATCATTGTCATCGAAATTCATCATGAAATTCTTGAATTGTTCGAGGTAGTTATCCGGGTATTTGCTTCCATGAAACGTTTCCGTTTTATAGATATCAAATCGTTTAGGTAGTTGATCAGACAAGATTTTAGTAGAAAAAACTTGACGGCTTCCAGTTATGGCCTTAGCCAAACTGATGATCTTCATTGTATGTGGAAAATATACGATCTTCGGATTTGATAAAAAAATTGATCAGTCACTAGATGGTCTATGTTATGATCTCCTGACCCCTTCATTTTTCCTGGCACTCTTTCTTCTTTTCTTTATTCTTTTGGTGCTTCTTTTTACCCGAAGAATCTTGTTTGCTTGATTTGAGATGCCGTCTTAAACATTTCTTTGATCGATACTTCTCACTGTGAATCGTTCTCTTCTTATGATAATGATCACTAATTGAAGAAGATGATGATACTTTATACTCATAAGTCAAACATTTATTAGATTTCTAAAAACTAGACAATCCATGTTCCATGTTTTTTTCGAAGTTTGATAAACTCTATGAGACTTGTCCCCATGGCGTCTCTTCAGACTATGTTGAGGACCTTCCTCTTGCCCATTGGACTTTTGATTTTCTGTTGAAACTAACCTATGAGTTTCACCTAAACTTCTCTTTAAGACCTCAATGCCTCAATTTCTCCTTATAACTAGTCTCACTCCTCTCCCATGAGAAGCCTTTTTTGGTTTTCATCATTCGTATGAGGTGTCCGGAGAGATTATTCTTCGATCCTAACTCTCTCATTCTCTAGAGTATGTACTATTTTCATTTTAAAATTTATGCTTCAGAGAGTTTCGAAGAAGAATATTTGTACGTTAGGTTTCGAATTTTGTTGTCCGGGTACCTTTGTGATTTCGCTCACTATGATCGCCAATTTTATGTTTAGAATTTTTTAAGGGAATATTTAGTAAATGGGTAATTATAAATTAATTTTAGGTTGTGAGTATAGAGATAATTGAGCAACTTAAGTAAATGCTTAGAAACAAAATGTCTGATTTTTGTAATAAATATTTTATCCCTATTTTATAGGTTAAATTATGCTAAATGGGCCTAATAGGCCGAAGCAAACTCGTGGGTCCAGCCTAAGGTTCAAAACCCAGTAAGCCCAAAGATAAAATAGAAATAAGATAATGTAATTGTAAAAAATATACATTTTAATAACATATATAAAAATACATCATAAATATTTTCCTAAGTCCTATTTTTCCATCAAATATTTCAGTTCTCATCATATTTATACTTATTTTCAGCTTTGGTTGGTGCTTGACTGACACTAATTTGAATTGGGACCAATGGAACTTCCAAGTATGTGTAAAATATGTTTTTTCCTCAAGTATGTGTTGCTAAAATTTATGTTAGTTTTGTTTTATAAACTTACTAGACTAGATTATTTCTTACTAAAATTTTATGTTAGTATTGTTTTACAAACTTACTAGACTAGATTATTTCTTACTAAAAATTTATGAAACTTTTATGAGTGTGTTCTGAAATCTAAAATAATTATTAGTATATAGATTTTGAAATAATAAAATCACAGTCTTGATCGCATTTCATTAAATAAAAATAATGATATAGATGATTTTTCAAGAGAAAATTTCAAAAATCAAGATTTAATATTTTCACAATTGGCTTATACAAAAAAAATTAAAGAACATCAAAAGAAAAGACCATAATTTTTACGTGGTTCGGTAATACCATCTATGTCCATGAGTGCCGCTAGAGAAAAGTGTTTCACTATGATAAAAGAAGATTGCATATTTCAGTGTCTCTTTTTTGTAACCATAATAGTCTATATATAAGGAAATAAATATACATTAAAATGGCTTTCAAGATAATTGAACTAATGGGTCTAGCTTAAGTGATTCACAAATATAAGCCTCATTATGAGAGCAAGATGGTACACTGTAAAAAAACAAAATCTCAAGGTACGTTGTGAACTCTTCTTTGACCAATCATTGAAGTCTCAAGAGTATTCAACTTAGTCTCTATGAATCTTTAGCTTGAGGCAAATACAATTTGCTGGATTATTGTGCGTAGATACTTTATTACATCAACATTTCTCTTTGATATTATATTATAAATTACATGATACCATACATAAATGTCTTGTACGCTCATGGTACATTTGTTTAAAGTAAGGTTTATGATGCTTTGACTATAAAAGAAATTTTTTATTGTAATTCAATGTAAGCCTAAATCTGCCACCAAACCTTATAACTACATTGCCTCCTTAGTTGTCTCCCTTAAAACCATGTATTCGAAATTTGTTGTAACAAAACTAAAGTAGCAAAAAATTATTATTTTTAATTGATCACACTCCAGCTAGAGTAAATACATACTCTATCAAAGATATCCTTTCATCCATATTCTTTGCAAAATAGGAATAAACAAAACCAGCTATTGATTTTCTAGTATTGTTCATCTATCCACCAACATCGGTCTTGTTGAAGGTCAAGCCAACATGCATAATATACTTAACATATCGAACTATTTATTTCACTGCATACCATTATTCTTTGCCAATAAATCCCATGTACATGTTGAGCATGTGAAAAACATGTGAACTATAAGGACGTATGCACACCATAATTATACATAATGTTGTCAATTGCACTTGAATATGAAAACTTAAAAGTTTTCCAACTCCGTATCATCAATGGTTGATCCTATCTCATGAAACTTGAAATGAGTGATAAATGGATGCTAAATGCCTTAGCATCAAACATATTGAACTGTTGTAGCACTTTCTCAATGTCGCTTTAACGATACAAGTATATCGATCGTACGTTTTTGTTTTTTGTAATATCCATCCCTAGAATCTTATTAGCCCTACCCAGATCCTTTATCTTAAACTCAACACTATGTTACTTATTCATCTTCACTATGTTACTTAAACAAAACCAGCTATTGATTTTCTAGTATCGTTCATCTATCCACCAACATCGGTCTTGTTGAAGGTCAAGCCAACATGCATAATATACTTAACATATCGAACTATTTATTTCACTGCATAACATTATTCTTTGCCAATAAATCCCATGTACATGTTGAGCATGTGAAAAACATGTGAACTATAAGGACGTATGCACACCATAATTATACATAATGTTGTCAATTGCACTTGACTATGAAACCTTAAAAGTTTTCCAACTCTGTATCATCAATGGTTGATCCTATCTCAGGAAACTTGAAATGAGTGATAAATGGATGCTAAATGCCTTAGCATCAAACATATTGAACCGTTGTAGCACTTTCTCAATGTCGCTTTAACGATACAAGTATATCGATCGTACGTTTTTGTTTTTTGTAATATCCATCCCTAGAATCTTATTAGCCCTACCCAGATCCTTTATCTTAAACTCAACACTATGTTACTTATTTATCTTCACAATGTGTGATATGCTACACACATCAATGATCATTTCATCTACATACAAAAAGTAAACATAAGAATCCTCTGACATATGCTGATGATATACACAACTATTATATGGACTTCTTGTACACTAGGTTGGCACTATGAATGTATAAATATGTTCGTAAAGTTTCCAAGGTTATTGTTTCAAAGCATACAATGACTTCTTCAACAAACAGACTTTGTCCTCCGTTTATGTCTGATAAATCTCTTTGGTTGTCTCATGTAGAATGGTTCCTCTAATTCACCATGTAGAAACATAGTATTCACATCCAACTTCTCAAGCTATAAGTTTTACAAATATATTGTGTATTTAACCACTAGAGAGAATAATTCATTGAAGGTTATTCCTTATTTTTTAGTACAACCCTTAACGATCACTCTTGCCTTGAATAAAGAATCCTCAGCCTCTAGGTTACCTTATTTTTTCTTAAATAGCCACCTCATGTCCTGTAAGATTTTACCAAGCTTCAATGTTTGATTCTTACGAAGATATTCAATCTATTCCCCTATAACATAGATCCACTTATATGATTCTGAACTGCTATAACTTCCTTATAACTACAAGGTTCTTGTATCTCGAATTCTTCCGCAACTGAAAAAACATATGTAATTTGGTTAACATACCTCTTTGGTGGTCTAATATTTGTTCTTTCTCTGCTCAATCATATTATGTAAGATTGTTGTTCTGGTTTGGTGCATCATCATCACTATCATTCGGTATTGATATTTCACCTTCTGATCTTGGATTCATCTCAGAACCATTAAAATTACTAGACCTAATATGAACTTATTCTATTTTTTGTTCCATATATTTACTCACAAACAATCATTATTCTACCATTTCACATACATCCTTCTGACTGTCTAGTGAAGTAAACTTATTTAATAATTGACATGCTCATATTACTCTCTGATCAGTTCATCAGAAGGCCCTGGAACAACAGACCATTATTATTTCTCAAACTCCTGGGGTTGTTGAACTTTCTATGTACGACCCAAAGCAGAACCATGCCCAAAATCCTATTCGGCAAAAGCATCACCAACTTCACTTTATAAATCAGATCCATCATTAAATTCACATCTCATGCATGCAATACTAGGTTGATTCTTCACCAACTTCTCCAATGGAATGTAATCTTCATTAAAAACCATGTCCATGTTTATCAAAGTCTTCCAACGTATAGGTTCAAGAAACCCCAATGTATACCAATTTACTCCTTACGGATAACCGAAGAACAAATATTTAAGTATTCTAGGACTAAGCTTATCTTAATTTACATGTATCTATGAAGCACATCCAAACACTCTCAAATTTTCTAACTTAGGTTTCTCTCTGGTATAAGACTCTTAAGAACAAAGAAACATAAGATCCCTAGATGGAACCCTAATGATTGTATATACACTCGTTGTGACGATTTCTCTCAAGAACCTTCGACTTATTCCAGATGTCTGAACATACGTTTAAACCATTCCACCAAGGTTTGATTTATTCTCTCACCAAACCCATTCTATTGGAAGTCCTACTTATGGTTCGGTTTCTAGTAATTCCAAGCTTTGCACAATAGCCAGTGAACTCCTTGTTCACATATTCCAAGCCATTAGAAGTTCGAAGCTTCTTTAGAATTTCCTGGTTTTATTCTCTATCAAAGTCTTCCGGTTCACAAAGACAACAAACTCTTATTTTGTGGACTTAAAATATGAAACCCATACTTTTATAAAATAGTCATCAACCATTAACATGAAGTACCTTGCACCACCTATTATAGGTTCTCGTGCTAGACCCTAAAGATTGGAATGAACATAATCAAGTACTTCATTCGATGTCTTGTTGTTAGGCAAAAACTTGGGCATTTGGCTCTTACCCAATACACAACTTTCGCAAAAGGTCAACTTCTCAACTGTGATACAATCTAAAAACCTATGTTTACTTAGTTCGTTGAAACAATTCACACCTAAATGCCCCAATGATGATGCCATAACCTGATAGAATCCTTCACACACACTAGACATACCCCTTACTAGTTCAGATCACTCGAGAACTAACACACAACTAGTCCTATTGTCTTCCATAACAACAAGGGAGTCATGCACGACACTAAGTATGCCTTGTCCACCTTTATAGGTAAACCCTTCTCGTCTAATATGCCAATAGAAATACATTTATATTTAACTTCGGGTACGTACATACCATACATTTTAAATTGCTCTCTCAAGTTATGTAGAAAACTTGACCCAAACCGTTTCAATCCTTTCGATTTTATAGGACGGATCTTTTCCGAGGATGAACATTCCACCATCAAACATTCAGAGGTCTTTAAACATATGATTATTGGAAGTCATTTGGAATAGTCATCCGAATATAGCACCATTTTATGACTTTTACCTACCAGAATAAGAATTCATTAACCCATTCAGACACCATTGTAACAAGTCCGACTTTGATCTTTTGATAATTGTTCCACTTTCCCTTCGCTGGGCATTTCCGACTGATATGCTGTTTTTATTACATACCCAACAGATTACCTTACAACCCATCTTAGCCCCTTTGAAATTGGAACAATAGTTTAATTTCCTTTAACATGAATAGATCATTGCCGAAGGACTCCTCCAACCCAGTATGTACCATTTGGAATCACCCTTCAAAACACTCTTCTTTTGAATATCTTTGGAGTTAAAAGTGCTCTTAACTTCGGGTAACATATGAGAATCTTTCTCGCATAACATGATGTCTACAAAGTGTTCATGCTCATTCAACATAAAACATAGAAGCATGATTGTTTTTTCCTCTTACTCCACCTTCAAACCAACCACAATCAAGTCAAGTATGATTTAGTTGTAGCCATCCAGTTAAGCTATAACCTTAATTCTATAAAGTTTTTAATCATTAGACTCGTCTAATTGTTTAGGCTAAGCTTCATAGAACTCATCATTCATGGGTCTTATAGTTTCCGTGGAAGATCTACTTCTCCAGCCTGCATATATATATATATATATATATTTGATTAATCTAATCCTTCTACTAATGCTTCTTGCTCATCGCACCACTTGTTTGGTAAACCACTTTTGTTCCACCTAGACAATAACCAATATACGATTAAGTGAAAATACATAAAAACGATCTAATCACCCTATGAAAGACGAGAAACAAACAAAAGAAGCGTAATAAAAACCAAGCACGCAAGACAGATTTAACGTGGTTGGGATTGTCAAGAAATTCTACATCCACGTGCAAGAAACAATCCATTTACAAATAATAGGTTATAGAAAGACTCTCCAATACAAATGGTTCAATCACTATATGTTAGAAAAAATGACATGATTTATAGAACCACCACACTTCAGATCAAAGTGGTGCTGCAGGTCACCTTCCTTTAGACCACCCTATACTTCATACTAGCCTGCTTCGTCTCCATACATATTTTATTTGATACAATGGCCACTAGTCTTCCATTATTTGTGTCAGTCCCTAAAATCAATAAACGTCTCTACAACCAAGTCACGACTGAAACTTTAGAAAGTTTTAATAGTTCTTACCTAATAGATGTCAAGAGAGATCCAACTATGCCTATGTAATCCTACGATAATATATATTTTGACTATTTATATATATCCTACTCCTAGCAATTATAGTAACGATTTACAATATCCAAAATACATCAAATAAACAAAATATTCATAGTTAACAAATAAATCTTATAAATTTTCATGCGGATTGTTGTTTTTTTATTAAAATCTTTATCAACCAAAAGTATGTATAAATAAATTTTATTATATGAACATGTAAGATAACTTTTAGCACGTCAGCTATACCTAAAAAGAACAAATAGGTTATTGTTTACAATATGGCCCTACTAATCATAATATAATTAATCATTACTTGAATGAATTTCTATTTTTCGTGATGTCCAACATTAGAAATTATTATCGCGTTGAAAATAAATGTATTTATATACTTAAACTTATATACCAAATAATAACGAGGAATAAAAAACTTATGGAATGAAACCATTTTCTAGAATTTGAAATTTTGCGTTTTTTTATTACTTATCTTTCAAGATTTTACAATCCAATATTCTTTTTAATGATTGGATTTTGCAGCATATATAAAATAAAATGTATTTATATGTTATTTAATTATTTTATTTCAAATTTTTTAGGTCTGAGAAAACAATGAAATTTTTTTTCTAGTCCAGATAAAACCATCTTTACATAGTGTGAATTTTAAATGCAAACACTATTCTAAATATAAATAGTTATGTGTTAAGTTTTCACTATTACATACCGTGAATCCATACTTTTTTCTTTTTACACAATAATTCTAAATTGTTTCATTTTTTTTCATATCAATACCATCAAAGTATCATGAATAAATTTAGTATATATACAATAACTTCTATAATACAAATTATTATTTTTGTATGTTAGGTAATATATGATTATTTTTATTTGTCCATAATTGAGACTAAATAAATGAATTGTTTAAGCATGTGACAATATATTTTAATTGATAAATTTCAATGATCTATCACTGGGATTATCATATGCAACTATAGAATGCATCCACCAAATAAAAATTCTTAATTTCTATTAATAAAATAGGATTAAAGCCATATTCATTATATTCAAAGCCACAAAGATACGCGTCAATCACAACATGTTAACAATAAAGTACATGAATATATCCTGATGCACAAGGTTGAAAGATGAGAATCTTCACATCTGGAAACATCTGAGTCAGAATACCTTATTATCTCCTATTTATTTATCTTAATATATGTCAATATGCTATGTTTTGTTTGATGGAAATATAGGAGAACTCTTTTAACTTCCTCAAATATTTCACGCTTGAAATACTTACACATCTCATCAACAAAATGGAAAAAATACAATATCCGCGCTCGTACAAACTTGAGCATACATTAGACTTCCAACAAAGGAAGAATGTAAAATTATTTATATTTCCTTAATATCATATTTTATCATTGGACATACTTTGAAACTAGCTTTTCACCTACTAAGATCTTTTTTTTCTTTATCTGTTTTCCAACCTAAAATTTTGATAAAGCTTTAAATGCACATCTTTTGATAAACCCAAAATTCCACGGGATGGACATCGATAAATTTGAATTCTTAACACAAACGATGCAGTACCAAGATCATTCGTATCGAATAAGCTGAAATAAATTTCTTCATTGTATGAAACAAATTCTTATCGTTTGTGTCGAGTAATATGTCATCAAGATATACCACAAAAAAATTAATTGACTCTTATTGAAAACTTAATACACAAAATCCTTCATTAAATTTATCTATAAACCAAATGGAATAATAAGTTTGAGAAATTTGGGGTACAACTGTCGATACACTTGCTTAAGTTTATAAATAGATATGTTTAATTTGCATACCATCTACTTTGGATCGTAATAAATTGTTGGTGAATGAGGGAATAGTGCCTTGACAGTGTACTGTGTCCGGCAGTACAGTTTTGTGTTGTGATGTGATATTGTCCAATCATTTGAGTTAGTCTTGTGGTATCAGCCCATTAGGCCCATAGTCTAGTAAGTCTATTAATTCCCTATATATAGATTACCAGGGCGACACAAAACACAATCTGAAATCTGTAACCTTTTCTATCATAGTGAAACTATTTTCTCTGGCGGCGCCCGTGGACGTAGACAATTGTCGAACCACGTTAAATCCTGTGTTTCATTTAAATCTTTCATTCCCATATATTCTTTGCTTGAGCCATTTTGTGATAATTGCATAGTATTTTATAACAAAATTGGTATCAGAGCCACGTGGTGAAATTAGGGCTTTTGCAATTAGGGTTTCACAATGGCGTCTACGACAACAAAATACATGATTGAAAAATTTGATGGGGGGTCCAGCTTTGCGTTGTGGAAGATTAAACTGAAATCTTCATTGGTACTGCAAGGGCTGTGGAAGGCTGTGGAAGGCTGTGGAGAATAAGTTACCATAAGAGATGAAAGAAGAGGAGAAACAAGATCTTCAAGAAAGGGCTTTGTGCTGGATTTTAATGAGTGTGAAAGACAGTGTGCTTCACGAGATTAGTGGTGAGAAGACTGCTGCCTGCGCACGGAGAAAGCTAGGAGATCTTTACTCAGAGAAATCAGTAGTAAACCGATTATATTTGAAGAAACGTTTGTATGATTTCAGATTGAAAGAAGGTATGTCCATAACAGAGCAACTAGATAATTTTAAATCAATTATAATGGACTTGGAGAACATAGATATCAATATTGAGGATGAGGATCAAGCTTTGTTTGTATTAAGATCGTTACCAGCTCCCTATGAAAACTTCGTAGATACCATTATGTATGGTAAGGATAAGTTATCGCTAGCAGATGTCAAAGGGGCACTGAAATCAAAAGAGATGAGATAGTTGCAGCCAGACAATCAAGCTGAAGGGGAAGGTCTTATGACTAGGGGAAGATCTAAAAGCAAAGCGAGTTCTTTAAGAAGGAAGAACTTGAGGTCCAAGTCAAGGGTGAAGCACTCAAACTATTATGAATGCGGTGAGCAGGGTCATTATAGGAGAGATTGTCCGAAACTGAATGATAAGAAAGGAAATCAAAAGGAAAATGCAGCAAACATTGTTGAAGGTGTGGACGATTCTGACGATAGTGAAAACAGTGGTAAAGGAGATGTATTGTCCGTGAGTTCAGACTTTGGGCAAAACTCTTGGGTACTTGATACTGGCGCTACATATCACATGTGTCAGTTCAAGCAGTGGTTTGATACGTACAAGCCAATGCAGGGAATTGTCTATTTAGGGAACAATCATTCGTTGACTGTTGGTGGTATTGGTAACGTCAGAATCAGAATGTTTGACGGGGTTGTTAGAATCTTGACGTGCTGGCATGTTCATGGGTTAAAAAGAAAACCTGATTTCTCTTAGGGACTCTAGACTCTCGGGGGTACAAGTACCATGCAGAAAATGGTGTAATCAAAGTGACAAAAGGCTCAATGGTATGCATGAAAGGTAGTTTGCAGAAGGGTCTTTACATTCTCCAGAGGAGTGTTGTTATGGCCGATGCTGCAGTTGCATTATCAGGGAGTAATAGCCAAAGTAGGCAGGATCAAAATAAGTTGTGGCATTGGCGTCTTGGTCACATGAGTGACAGAGGATTAGCTGTTTTGGGAAATAGAGATTTGTTGAAAGGGTATAAAGCAGAATTATTGGGATTTTGTGAGCACTGTGTGTTTGGTAAACAAACTAGAGTCAAATTCAGAAAATAAGCTGTAAGAAAGACTAAAGGCACAGTGGACTACATTCACTTAGATCTTTGGGGTCCAAACAGAATTCCATCCAAGAGCGGAGCTAAATACTACATGAGTTTGATTGATGATTATTCAAGGATGGTGTGGGTTTACTTTCTGAAAACGAAAGATGAGGCATATTCAAGGTTTGTCAAATGGAAGACGATGATTGAGAAGCAAACAGGAAGAAAAATCAAACGTCTTAGGACATATAATGGGTTAGAATATTGCAGTCGTGAGTTCAACGAGTTCTGCGAAGTTGGGGGAATAGTGCGCCATTGCACTTGTTCTAGAACACCACAACAGAATGGAGTCACAGAAAGAATGAACAGAACGCTTTGTGACAAGGCACGAAGTATGCTCTCACATTCCGGTGTGGGAAAGGATTTTTTGGCTGAAGCTATCAATACAGCGTGTTACTTGGTAAATCGTTCTCCATCAACGGCTATTGATTGTAAAACTCCTTTTGAGATTTGGTCTGGATCGTCGGTTGATTATGAACATTTGAGGGTGTTCGGTTGTCCTGCGTATGCTCATGTGAGAGATGGTAAGCTTGAGCCGAGGGTAAAGAGATGCATATTTCTAGGATATTCTACTGGAGTGAAGGGATATAGGTTATGGTGTACCTCTCCAAAGTCTCCAGGTTTTCTCATCAGTAGGGACGTTACTTTTAATGAGTTTGCTTCGATAGACAGTCAGAAGGAAGTAGGAGAAATGGTCGAATCAGGATCGTTTGTGAGTAAACAGGTGGAGCTTGAAGTAGAATCAGTTCCTAGCAAGTCCAATAATTCAAGTGGTTCTGAGGTGGATCCAGAATCAGGAGGTGAAGCGTCAGCATCGGATGATAGTGACGATGATGTGCCCGAACCAGAGCAACAACCTTATAGCATAGCATTGGGCAGAGAAAGAAGAGATATTAGACTTCCAAAAAGGTATGTGAATCTAGTTGCATATTCTCTGTCAGTTGCAAAGGAAGTTGAGATGCAGGAACCTAGTAGCTACAAAGAAGCTATAACAAGTTCAGAGGCAGATCGATGGATTGGTGTTATGGGAGAAGAGATTGAATCTCTTCATAAGAATCAAACATGGAAGCTTGTTGACTTGCCTAAAGGACAGAAGATAGTAGGCAGTAAATGGGTGTTCAAGAAAAAGGAAGGTAATCTAGGGGTTGAGGCATCTCGATTCAAAGCAAGACTGGTCGCTAAGGGTTTTACTCAAAGGGAAGGAATAGACTTCAATGAAGTGTTTTCTCCAGTGGTGAAGCATAGTTTGATTCGAGTTTTGTTAGCCATAGTAGTTTTGCAAGATTTAGAGCTTGAGCAGTTGGATGTGAAGACTGCGTTTCTACATGGTGAATTGGAGGAGCAAATCTACATGAGACAACCAGAGGGATTTATCGAACCTAATATGGAGGACAAAGTTTGTCTGCTGAAAAAGTCACTGTATGGTTTGAAACAGTCACCTAGGAAATGGTACAAACGTTTTGATACATTCATGGTGTCAAAAGGGTTCACGAGGAGTCCATATGATAATTGTGTGTATCATCAAAAGATGTCAGATGATTCTTATGTTTACTTGTTGTTGTATGTGGATGATATGCTTATTGCTGCTTGTAGTAGGTCACACATTGTGCAGTTAAAGAAGCAGCTTAGTGCCGAGTTTGAGATGAAGGATCTCGGTAGAGCAAAGAAAATTCTTGGTATAGAGATTATCAGGAACAGAAATTTAGGAACATTACACTTGTCTCAACGAAACTATATTGAGAAAGTGTTAAAACGATTCAACATGTTTGATGCTAAAGCAGTTAACATTCCTTTTGCTACTCATTTCAAGTTGTCTGCAATAGAAGCGGCCAAGGACGATGCTGAGTTGGAACAAATGTCGAAGGTTCCATATGCAAGTGCAGTTGGTAGTATCATGTATGCTATGGTATGCACACGTCCTGATATTTCACATGCGGTTAGTGTAGTTAGCAGGTACATGGGATGTCCCGGGAAAGAACACTGGCAGGCAGTGAAATGGATACTTCGGTATCTAAAGAATACTGTGAACGTTGGCTTAACTTTTAACAAAACCGATATTAGTGAATCGCTGAATGATGTTGCAGGATCATTGGTTGGTTTTGTTGATTCTGATTTTGCAGGTGATATGGATAAAAGAAGATCTCTGACAGGATATATATTTACTCTAGCTGGGAGTGCGATCAGTTGGAAAGCATAGTTGCAAGCTACTGTAGCTTTGTCTACAACAGAGGCAGAGTACATGGCGGTAACAGAAGCAGTTAAAGAGGCAATATGGTTGCAAGGTTTGGTGGCAGATTTGGGCTTGGATAGGACTACTATAAAAGTGTTTTGTGACAGTCAAAGCGTCATACACCTTACAGGGAACCAGATGTACCATGAGCGTACAAAGCACATAGATGTCAGGTATCATTTTATTCGTGATATAATATCAAAGGGAATTGTTGATGTGAAGAAAGTGTGTACACACGATAATCTAGCAGATATAATGACCAAGGCAGTATCAGTTCGAAAGTTTAGGGAATGCCTAAACTGGATCGGTGTTCACAGTATAGAGTGAATGCCTTAAGGGCATTTGGTGAGTCAGAAGAAGAGAAGATTCTTTGTTGATAGTGAAGAAAGGATATTCGCCTCAAGGGGAAGATTTGTTGTGAATTAGTCGAATAGTGCCTTGACAGTGTACTGTGTCCGGCAGTACAGTTTTGTGTTGTGATGTAATATTGTCCAATCATTTGAGTTAGTCTTGTGGTATCAGCCCATTAGGCCCATAGTCTAGTAAGTCTATTAATTCCCTATATATAGATTACTAGGGCGACACAAAACACAATCTGAAATCTGTAACCTTTTCTATCATAGTGAAACTCTTTTCTCTGGCGGCGCCCGTGGACGTAGACAATTGTCGAACCACGTTAAATCCCGTGTTTCATTTAAATCTTTCATTCGCATATATTCTGTGCTTGAGCCATTTTGTGATAATTGCATAGTATTTTATAACATAAATAAAGTTTTCGAGTTACATCATATAAATAGTTTCTACAATGTTACAATAAAGAAAAACAATATTTATATTTATTGGAGCCCAAGATCAAAATATGAAACTAATTCAATAGTTATCCAAAAAAATTCCTTCAATTAAAATCGAAATAAGGTTTATTTAAAGCCAACCTTCCATGGTTTGTAAAATCCTTCGCCAAAATAATTTACAACAAATCAGTTTATTTCTTTCAGGTAATGAGACAAGCTCCCATACTACATTATCTTAAATTGATTTATACTTTTTCTTCACTATGCTAATTCACAATTGAGAAGTAAAACTTTTATGACTTCATGAAAGTTATGGGATAGTTTTCTGTTGCACCACAAAATACCTCATGTTCTTAATAATACATTATATTGTACGAAGATATAATATTGTTCCTTTTTTATATTATATTTCCTCAAATGCACAATTTATTCAATTTGAACTTCCACTTCATTTTGTTCTATTAGAACACTTCATTTGTTCATACTTGACAACGTACACAGGTTGAATATGAATATCATCTTGAGTAATACATGTTATAACCATTAGCCTAAAGATTAAATAGTTTGATACCAAGTATCATTTGTAGGACCTTGGTTAATATCTTCAGATTCTTCCTCAAAATGAATATTCGTTATGAAATTGTATCTCTCAAACATAACATCCTCAAAGAATTTTGTTATCCCTACATAAAAATGTTCTTGTTAGAAAGATGATAAAACTTAAAATCCTTAGTATTGTCAAGATATCCAATGAAATAGCTACTAATTGTTTCAAATTCTATTATATTTTCTTCAGTCTGTAAGTATTCATTTCAACTGCACATACCCAAACATATAAATTCTTTAAACTAAATTTAGACCTAGTTCGAAGTTCATTCTGTGTTTTTGCAGTTTTTCTCATTGGAACTCGAATAAGAATATAAGCCACATATTTTACGCGTTCTTCCCAAAATGACATAGTAAATGTTAAATGACTAATTATATTTCTTTCAATATTATTTGATGTACGGTTTCATCTCTAAAATACATAATTTATCCTAGGAAAACCCAACATCATATATTGAGGATATATTTTACACTCGCGTAGAAAGTTTACAAAGAGCCCATGACAGTGTTCACCTGAAACGTTATAATCCCGTAATATTCACTACCACAGTTTGATATAATAGTCGTATCGTCCTTACAAATATTTTTTTCAACCTCATTATAAAAGAGTCAGAACTTTTCAATGGTATTTGATTTTATTTGAATAAGATGTAGAGACCCGTAAGGTTAAAATAATTAATTAAAGATAAGATATATCGTTGGTTGTTCCTTGATACCATACATGAATGATCTGTAGATGTCTGTATGCATCTAGTCCAAGAACCATTTTTTAATAGTTATTTAATAAAACTTTGACAACAAACTTTTCAATTCTTTTTCTAGAAATATTACCTAATCGTATATGCCACAATTTTGCTTAATTTTCGTTTTTAAAATTTAAATTACCAGTTCCATTCATGGTTATTACTTATTTGTGATCTTTTATAGTATTTAAATAAATAAATAAATTTAGAATAATATTATTTAGTAAATAAAGACATAATTCAAAATTTCCAAAAATACAAGAGTAACAAATTTTGCTACGAGTGAAAAGTAAATCAAATTTCTTCTTAAAGAAGGTATATACAATATATCTTTCAAGTATAAGTATATCAACTCGATAATAATAAATGATTATCGCAAATAGGACAAACTAAATACGAGATTATCTTTGTTGTATAGATGGTTATTTCACCATAATTAAGGCCTCGGTTTCTTATAGTATCGTATAAAACAATACATACATGAATGGTTGTAGTCGTATCAAAAAACTAGTTATTTAGAGGAAATGAAATTAAATATATCTCTGAACATACCCATATAAGTGATATATTTTTGTTTCGATAAAAGCTTTGTACTTTTCACAAATTTCTTAAAATGTCACAAACTCGTACAATGGAAATAATGTCCTTTACTGGACGAACCTTTATGCCTAGAACCAAATGCAGGTGCATCTACACCTTATTATTTCTTTTACTATCATTTTTGTTCTCAGTTTGTTTCATGGTTTCCAAACTTAGTATGTTGGAATTATCATATGTCCTTGATTCAAGTTTCTTGGTTTTTAATTCCCAATAATAATCATGACACATGAGATGAAATATAATATCTTCTTCTATAACTCAAAATTAGTCTCATTTACAATATAGTTTTATTATCTATATGGGTTTTGATATTCGTACTTGCTAAAACAAAAATACACATGCAATACATAACACAAAATATCACTATGATATATAACCCAATATCAAATTAACTTGTACATGTATACGTTTGAAAAACAAAATGTCAATCCACTTAATTGACTTAATTAAGAAAATATAATTTTGGATCAATTTTACTAATGGGATGCTTCAATGACCAATTCACTTTAATAATATAATGTTCATGATTATTTATTCCAAACATTAATGTTTATTTTGGTCGACTGTGTATCTACAACTTTGCTAACTACAAACTTGATAAAACTCTAAACTTATTTAGTTCACTAGTAAGCTTATTTACATCATTGAACTATCATGTAAATATCTGAATCTTAGATAGAATTAAAAAATGACACGATTTAGATAACCGAGTGCAAAGTAGTTGCTTTGCCAAACCAATCATCCAAAGTATTTTGGAAATAGTCCTTGGTCAAAGGCATGTCGTTACCAGATACACCAGTAGGTTGATGCGACAAAACTCCGGGGTTCTAGGGAAAAAGGTCTACTAGTTATTTTCTAGTAATTTTTTAACTTAATTTGTTACAGAGATAACTTTTTTTGTCGCGAAAACATTAACACAAATTAAAATTATATTTCAAAAATTCATATTTCTTTATCCTAAAATCTGAAAATTAAATCCTTAACATGTAGTCTTTATAAAACAATTTATGTCATATATTTTAAATCTTTGATACACATTTTTACAACCCATAAACAACCTTTAATCCCAACGTGTTTATCTCTCACGACATATAAAGCACATTATATATGGTATTACATTCAAAATCTAAAAGCACGTTATACATGGTATTATAAACAAAATCTAAAATCCTATAAAATCCTTATTAGAGAATCACATATTATGAATTATCCAATATGTCGTGGCATAAAAAGTTACACGATAAAATTATTGTTTCTCGAAGTCTAAGTTTATATTTTTTTCTTATTTATTTATGTTTCTAATTTGATCTTTTAAAAGTTTGTAACTCGATCATTTTTAATGATTAATTTTGAATGATGAATCAAATCAGATCTTTTTATATTTTATTTTCTGATTTTGTCTGAAATTCTCAATGTCTCAAGAATAAGAACAAAATTATAGTGTAAAAAACAAAATTAATTTTCTTAATATAGACCATAAAAATCTTTATATAATATTTTAACATGAATTCAAAATTCACGAGGTAAGTGGTTGTGCTAAAAACTTCTCAACAGTAAGACAAAGATAGTTGAGAACACTCTCAACAATGTGCATGTGCATCCTCTCTCACCTACCATTTGGAGAAAAGGTGTAACGATGGGATATTCGCACGTCAATACCACAGTTCGTAAGGGTAGAAAAACCTTGTATTCTCGTCCTCCATCAGTTTGTAAGACTTGAATTTTTATTTCAAACTAAGTTTCAACCATTTTTTTGAACTCTAGGAAGATAAACATGACATTATATTTTTGTTTAAAATGATACACCCATGAAAATCTACCAAAATCATCTAGAAATAGGATATAATACTTAAAAACTATTTTCTAGTTTGTGTAGGGGCTTATCCCCGCAAATCATAATAGATAAGATCTAAGATGTTTAATGCCTGAAAATTAGATATAGATAAGGTTTTGGGATATACACTATCAACAAAATTCATATAATGGAAGTTAGTTTTGATTAAAAAAACTATTACATTGATATAGAACTTTAGATAAAATAGTAAAAGAAGGATGACCCAATCTAATGTCCAACTTTAGAAGTAAAGTAGTATTAGAGCTAAAACCTAATAATAATTTAGAATTAAGTGCTTTAGGAGACACATCCATAATTTTGTTAATTCAATACAGCTCTTTCCTAGCATTTCCTGTTAGAAGAACTATCCATGTTGCCAAATCCTTCACAAATTACACATCCTTAAAGAACTCAACAAAAATGTTTTTTTTTTGGAAATAAGCATATAAACAGACGTTAAGGTTTTTGAAATAGTAGAAATATGTAGTATATTGTTTAGGTTTAGAGACAAGGCACTTATTCTACAGGCCAAAGCGGTGGCAATAAAGTTATATTAAACCAAAAATTATATAGGAAAATGAAACTATACTTACAAAAGGAGAGGAGGAAGATAATCTCCAAGCACATGAACAATGGTTTTTTTTATCAATTTTGTTGTTGTTGTTTTTGTATCGGCTTGCTTAATACTAGTTACAACTCATTGTAGGTTTGAGAACTGTTCCAATCTACTTTCAAAGGTTTGTGGAGATGATTATAGTCTGAGTCTACCCCAACGAGTACTTACGAGGTTAGATCAACTATAGGGACAAGAGGTCCTACAATGATTAGGTTGTGAGAAATTAACTTCATCTTAGCTACGTATTCATTCATGGTAGATGTACGTTTCCTTATCATGTGAAATTTCTCTTGAAGTAGTAGATCTTGGCCCTATCTTGTTAGTCAGACAACTCTGTTATGGCATCTCATAGTATTTTTTAAGGCTCATATTCTAATAGTTGTGCAACTATTTCAGGTGCAATGATTGTAAACAACGACCCAAGGAGCAACTAGTCCTTAGATTGCCTGTCTTCAAAGCCTGGATTCAGAACTAGAATGCTAGTTGAATCAAGTAGAACATTAGGACACGAAATATCACCTGAAATATGGCCAAAAAGCTTGTTCCCCTTTATAAGAGGAATAATCATAGTTTTCCATAGCAAGTAGTTTGGCATTTGCCATTGAATTAGTTGTGATATCAAAATAGAGTATTAATGAATTTTTTTTACCGGCTTTAAAAAACATGACAAAGAAGATTGCATAATTATATGTTTTCCAACAAAATACTATAATTGGTTATAAAAGGAATATTCCCACTTATTATTACAAAATCTTATCTATTGTAATTCACGTGGACGTGTGTCTTGGCTTCATTTCTTTTAGTTGTACTTAGACTATTATTTGCATGGCCAAGAGTTGGGCTTGATCAATACAAGAGCCCAAACTCAAGCCTAGACGCAAAACTTGACTTGGCTTGTTCGGTAGTAGATCATCTCAACCTCAAACTTAGGTTTACATTGTACTTCCTAACTCAATCACTCTTTAACCGGCTCTTCGTCTCTTCAACCAGCTCGACTTCTCTTCTACTTCATTCTCCAAAAGCCTGATTTCATCAATACAAACTTGTCTACTTATCTCAAATTAAGATCACGGAACTGAAAAGAAAAATGATATAAGAGAAAACTAACAAAATTATAATAGGTTAATAAGATATACATCAAGTAGAGTGATATAATCTGAAACCGAAAAACTGTAAAAACTTATGATTAAACGAAATATTTTAAGCAATGGATGCCGTGTGACGACAGAATTTCTGAACTAAATTTTTTGTAGAGGCTTTGAATATGTGTTGCTCAGACTTGGGTGACGAATCGTTTCTTTGCCTGAAGAGTTGTTTTGCCTCAAATATGCGTTGCTCAAAATTATGTTAGAAAAAATTAATTTTACTATATTCGTTTATTTCTGACTTGGAATATATGAAAAGTTTGTGAATTGGTTTTTTAAAATCTAAACAACTGTTTAGCATTCAGGTTATTAGAAATACCATGGCAGTCTAGATCACATTTTATTGAATAATAAATGGATGATATACATAATTGGAACGCAGCAATTTAGACACCCTGCATCTAAGAATTCTCTGGTCAACATTCTTGTATAAAAAGGAAAATATATTCTGTGTTTTGCTTTGATATATCAGATTCTGATTTCTATGCCCTGTCTGTCTATCTTTCATCTATCCCATAAATCAGACCACATTCAGTTCCAACAATCATTTCACACATTTTACATTATCATTCTCTCATATTTTTAATATTCTCTATTCCCATGTTATATATAAGCGGTCTCAAGTAATCTTAATTTGAGTAAACATTTTTAATATTTTTAATATTTTTATCATTCTCTCATATTTTTAATATTCTCTATTCTCTATTCTCTCATATCTTGAACACTTCATTGACGCATGTACTTGAACACTGAAGTGTTTCGGGGAACTCCGGTTGGCACCTGATAATCGACCGAACAGAATTCTAGTTACTCGAAGCCAAGGAGGGTGAAAGTCAGTTGTCACCTGGAGTTCCTTCAACAACTTCATTGTTAAGAACTTTCTTTGAGAGTAAATTTGTAACACTGAAGTGTTTGGGGAACTCTGGTTGACACTTGATTCTATGGATCGTTGCAACATACAACCTCTACATTTATGGGCTTTTGCATTTCATGTTTCTTCCAACCTTCGTAGACATCTATGTGTATCATACATTACCTTTTCACAACTTGTGTAGATACGTTGTGGACTTTCAAAAGTCGCTCATAGAGACTAACAGGCTACAAATTTCAAGACTCTCTTCTTAATGGGAAGTATTTACCATCTGACCGATAAATTAAAAATTGATGGACTTATCTGTTGATGTTGGCTTTTGCAAATAGATCCTTGACTTGATATTTGCAGGCGGTAATGATTTTGAATAAATTTTTGTGTATTTAATTGCTTAAATTAAATTATTTTTGCATGTATATTTATATATACGTGACCTACGCATTGTTGTAAGAGCTATTGGTGGTAACTAATAAATTTCTTTAATAACAACCTTGTTTATTCACCACCGCTCACGGCTTCTACAAAGTTCTCTTTATTGTTTGGATCTGTGATGTTATTTGGGCTATTTAAGACAAAATGGATATGATTGGATCCAAACTGTTGGGGTCAAACCGATACACTAATATATATTGTTATAAAAACTAATATACGATCAAACAAATCAATATAAGAATAATGTAATCGTGATGTACCAAACAGACAAGAAGATGTGGTTCACATTATGAAGAAATCTTACATCTACCGTCAACATACAATATTTTATTTATAAGTAGGTTACATAAAGACATTCGAAACACAAATGACTCATGTTAGACTCAGTAAAAAGAGTTTACGAAGTTTTAAGTCGAAAATACCAGTGAAGCAATTTAGTGAGTCATAAATGGCTCATTAAGAAGAGTTAATTTCATTAAGGAGAGTTGAAAATGTTTTGAATTCGAAAAGACCATTGAAGTAATTTAGTGAGTCATAAATGGCTCATCAAGGAGAGTTAATTACCATTGTAATCGTTTCATCTTCTCTTTTGTATTAAACTCTATATAAAGTCAATAGCTCGGTTTGTAAATGTATAAAAAGTAACAAAGTCCTTACTGAATAATCTGCAGCACGTCCGGAGACGTAGGCACAGTTTACTGAACTCCGTTAACAATTTGTGTGTTTAATCTCATTGTTAGTTTATTTTGTATTTGACCGTACTGCTAGTTTATTGTGTTTTCTAACAATATATTGCTATTATTTATACTTCGCTAATCTGATTACGTGATCTTTTGCGTAAGATCCCCAACAACTGGTATCAGAGCATCAGGTTTGGTAGTGATCCAAATGAGGTCATATTTTAGTGAGAACAATGGCTACAAACGAAGGAAAGGTGAGACTCAAAAAGTTCGATGGTATAGAGTTCGTGTTGTGGAAGATACAAATTGAAGATTATTTGCACCATAAAATAATTTTATCAACCCCTCTCAGATTAGAAGCGAGAGTATGAAAGATGAAGAATGGACCCTTCTTAACAGACAACCCCTTAGAAGGCATGAGCGTCCAACAAAGTTCAACAAAGTTCACTTGATGAGGATTTTATTCAATTTACGAATGATGGAAGGAGTGTTGGTAGCTCAATACCTCAATCAACTAAATACACTCACAACCTAGTTGAGTTCAGTTGAAATTAATTTTGATGAAGAAGTACGAGCACTGAAACTCTTGTCTACTACTATATAGTTGGAATACTAGTGTCACGACGATGCGTAGCTCATCATGAAGAAATTATTTGTGATGATCTTCGTAACCTAGTTCCCAGTAACTAGATTCGAAGGAGAGAACCGGGTGAGTCATCAATCTGCCTAGTCTTAAATACAGAGTCGAGAGGAAGAACATCGAATGTGGTAAATCGAACAACCGAGATAGATCCAGACACTAAAGGTCCAAGTCCAAGAGTCCTACAAATTCCCAGGGGTTGAAAAACATCGAATGTTGGAATTGTGAAAGATCGGGCACTATAAATATCACTACAAAAGAGAACCTATGACCAGGAGAAGTATATAGATAAAAATGTCACTTCAGAAGAAACCGATGCTTTAATATGCTCCTTACAATGTAGAGAAGAGTCTTGGTTGTTAGATTCTACAGGATCGTTCCACGCTACTTCGAAGAAAGAATTCTTCAATACGTATGTCTCTGGTAACCTTGGAAATGTATATCTTGGTGATGATCAACCTTGTGATATTATTGGTAAAGGTAATGTGAAGATTAAGTTGATGGGTCTGTCCGGCAACTGAAAGATGCGAGGTATATCCCCGATCTTAGAAAGAACTTAATCTTAGTAAGGCAGTTGTCTAGCAAATGATACATTACGATCTTCCATAGTCACAATTGATTTCAAATGGAGCATTGACGGTTGCTCTCGAAAAGAAGAGTGGTACGCTTTATAAGACTATAGAGACGAGTTGTTCAATTGCAATAGAAATACGAAACAAAAATCCAAATTTGTGGCACTAGAGGCTTGGCCACATGAGTGATAAATGTATAAAATTTATCTACTAGAAGGGGAAGCTTCCAAGTTTTTCGTCAATCGGTATAGACATATACGAATATTGTATACTTGGAAAATATAAAATGGTAAAGAAAGAAAGGCTATAGCTTGTTCACTCTCACATGTGGGGCCCAACAACTGTTTCATTTATAAGAGGGAAATAATACTACGTGAATTTTATCGATGATCAATCTCGAAAAGTATGGGTTTATTTTCTAAAATATATATCTGAAGTATTTTATATTTTTAGGAGATGAAAATCTATGGTTAAGAACGAGACAAGTCTGAATATTAGAAAGCTCAGAACCGATAATAGCAATGAATATGAGGACACCGGATTTTAGAAATTTTTTTGTGACTCGTGTGGTTTATTTCTGCGTGAGAGTAATCTTGGTAAAATGTTTAAAAGGTATTCTGGTAATTTTGTGGTGTTTTGTGTTTAGTATGAAGAGGAGAGAGACAATTAAGCTTCCTACTAGTAATAAATTCTGATCACCCTCGTGAATGAAAATAGTTGGGGTATTTATACTTAATTACTGACCCATGGGCTTATTGGGTCGGGTTGTGAAACCGGATCGAGTTTAAGGACCCATTAGTAATACAGTTTTAAGTTAATTATCAACTAGATTAATCAATAATTAGTAGGTTTGTCCTGTCTGAATTGCCCTTCGGATTTAATTATGGCATACTGACTGAAACCTCCGAACTCACAGTAGCCCTTTAGGCCTTGCAAAGGATCTTTGGAAGACCTAAAACTCAAAATATTAATATCAATCATTTTCTGCTCTCTTCGTGTCGTTCGAACTGAAAAGTCTTTCTTCAATAATGACAATGTTCGTATTTTGTCAGAACTGATTTCTCATCTCAGAATTCTAAGAGTTTCTTTTGAATCATGGGACACGTGTCAAGGTTTAGTTTGACCTCCCAACCGTGTTTTCTCCTAGATTCTCGCACTCACTAGGCTAGAAATTTACCTAAACTTTTTATTTTTTCACATTTTGCAGCTTTTAATCATTGCTAGAAATCGATCCAACTTCTCCTAGGTAAGTGCTTTTTCACTTTTATATATAAACTTCTCTAATATTTCATTGTCTTCAGAAATAACACACATTCTTAGAGAGAGAGTTTACTTCATATTCAACCTTGTTCTTGATTCATTTATGTTCACAGCCAGAAACACCTTAGTAAAATGAGGTTGGTTGAACTTGTCTGAACTAGAGAGAGCAGAGAAAGTAGTGAGGGACAATCGCATTGCTCCTGGTCTTCCAGCTTCTCCAAGAGAAAAAAACAATCGGGCACAACTAACTACTCATCACGGATCATCTTCTTTAAAAAACCCTAAAGTTAAGAAACTTCCATTTATAACATATCTTTCACCCCTCCCAATTGGGTCCTCAGTCGAGGAGTCCTGAAATCCATTGCCAAAGGAGATAGTTGTTTCCAATGTTAGAAAGTCGTCTTCTTTCATTGCGATGGCATTAGACGTTGAAAAGTCTCCAGATAAATTAACTTCTCGCAGAGTTGCACGTCAGTCTAAACCAAAATCCACACCCATATCTTCAAATCCCTCCACTTCGGAGGTAACAAAGCATGTACCAAAAGCTAAACCATCCGGGAAGCAGCCCCTAACAGACACCAGATTATCAAAAGCGTCATCCAAGCTTCTGAACAACTATTTACAAAACCACCCGAACAGGCCCCCTCAAAGGTGTTAGAACATTCCTCCTTAAAACCATCCGAACAGCCTTCCACAGTGATGGAAGAAAATATGGAAGATAGCATAGAAGAAGCCCATTTTGAGGCTGAGGCGTCCAGTCAAACAGGGGACACAAGTTCAGACCGGAAAGGAAAAACTAAAGTGGGAATGACTCATCCGGATGCTCTTTCGGAAAGTTTGGAGAGAAAAGTGGGTCCCTGGTTTAAGAAGGTAAGTATATAATACTTGGTGGCCCTTGAAAATATTAATTATATGTATACCCACACAACTGAGCTAGGTCAAATACGCACTAAATGGGGGATCTAAGAATATGTGAAAGTGAGGATCCCAATCATTCTCGACACCCCCATGGATTGCAAGCTAAACGAGGTGGTAGTCTATACTGAAGTATTGAACTTGGGACTTTGGTTCCCCTTGGATCTGGAAATAGTAAGATATTTTCATCTGATCAAGCTGTGTCCCAGCCAACTGAGCCCCAATGCTTGGTATACCCTTCTAGCCTGCATGATGGTGTCCAGGCCGTCCTATATTCCACTACCGATGGAATAGTTTGTTGTTGTGGCAAGCTTGTTCAAGAACCATCAGATCCCCTTTTACCATTATAACATGGGGAATGACTATAAGGAAGTGGATGACCTCTTGGACTTAGGAGAATGGCAGGAAGATCAAGGCTGACACCAACCCAAGCCTTTTAACCAATCGCTGGAAGAGCACTGCTGAGTTTCTCTTGTTTTTTTTTTATCTTTTAAGTTATAAGTTTTTTTTTTAATTTAGACTAACTTATATTCCTCTCCAGTTCTTCCGAAGAAGTTCTTGGGTTACTTGAAGGTAGAGCAAGATACTTGCGCCAAGCTAAATGTTTGGGATTCGGAAAACTGGAGAAATGCCTTCCATAATTGCTTCAAATCAAGAAATTTTATGAGGTCTCACCTGTGGAACACCACAGGTAGAAGAGATCTTACATGGGAAGAGTTAACTACCCCTCCCCCTGCAGATATGATCCTAAAGAGGACGGAAGCCAAGGATGCTAAATTATATCTGCCTTCCAAGGCCAAAGCCCCCAACAATATGAAGAGTAGGAAGAATAAGGCCACAACAGACCCAACTCAAACGACTACCGAGGGCACCGATTTGGAGAACCATGGGGCATCAATGCTGGTTTGCTGAAAGAAGTAGAGGTAACGGTAAAGGAAACTGGTGGGTCAAAGAACCCACAAATGCCTCCAAAGAGGGATAAAAAGGCAAACAGCGATGAAAAAGGTGTTAAGAAAAAGAATGTCACTCTAGGTTGCTGGTGATGGCAACGATGAGGTGCACCTTGATGCCTTTCAAGACATTAATATCTATTTTAATGATCTAGAGAAAGATGACTTCGTAGGTCCTTACCGCCCTCCCAGCTGTTCCAATGTGGTGACTTATAACAGGAAGTCCTACTCTATAACCGGGGATCAAGATACCTTGAGCCATGATTTCATAGGCTACATCCGACCAGTACTTGATCTGGAGAGGCAGATTAGGACTCAAACAGGTACCATTAATTCTCTGACTATTGACAAGCAAAACTTTTCAAATAATCTCCTTAGTGCTCAACAGAGCATATAGGTAATGAAGAAGGATAAAGATGAGTTAGCTGCCAAACTGATCGCATCAGAGGCAGCCAACAAGGAGCTTCAAACCAAATACTCCAACCTGGAGATCTGTTCTTCACAAGACCTCACAGCTTTGAAGGAGTAATTGAAAACCAAGGACGGTAGTATCCAAACTTTTTTCGATGAGAAGACCAAGTTGGAGAGCTTTCTTGAAGAGAAGACTACAGAGAATGAGGCCTTGGAACGCCAACAAAAACAACTCTTAGGGTTTAGGGTATAGATAAGTATGTCAATGAGGTAGTGGATTCCCTAGAGAAAAGGGATGATGGGATCAAATTCGATATGGTCTTGTTGTTTCATGAGACCTTTCCAACGAGGACCCTTGGTCCTCTGTGGAAATACGTGAACTACGACGACATCCAATTCCATACCTTAGTAGATGGTGATAAGCATAACTACTCTAGTGGAGTTGACTACACTGATGAAGGAACGGGTGAGAGTTCAAGTTCTGAACTCAAAGGTCCTAAAAAAATGGTGGTGAAGAAAAATCTGAAATGAACAATCCCTGACATTTTATTATGTAATTTTTGTTTTTAAAATACTAAAGTCCTTGGATGGCCATAGAATTTTTTGTACTATTGATCGGTTTGAGTCTAATCAGGTTTAATTATCAAATTTATCTTTTGCTTAATACTTCGTTTAAATATTTTATGGCAAATGTTTAAGTAACCCTAATATTCCCCTTTCGAATTCTTTAATATTCCGAGGAGGGTCCATTGCTAATAAAGGATTAAGCTGATCCGGATCAGGCTGGATTCCCTTTTCACTTATTATGTAGCCCCATAATTTCCCAAATCAGACCCCAAACACACATTTCTCAGGCTTTAACTTTAAGCTCACAACTTCTAAATTAGAAAAAGTCTCTTGAAGGTCAAATATGTGTAAGTCCTCCTCCAAGCTCTTAACCATCATATCATCTATGTATACTTCCATGCTTATACCAATTTGATTAACAAAGGCTTTATTCACCAGCCTCTGATAAGTGGCCCCAACATTCTTCAACCCGAAGGGCATCACTTTGTAACAATGAAAACCCCTGTCTGTGATGAAAGTAGTGTGATCTTGATCTTTCGGATCCACCTTGTATCTGGTTTTACACTAAGAAAGCATCCATGAAGAATAACAGCTTGTTTCCAGACGTAGAATCCACTAACTGATCTATCTAGGGCACATGATAAAGATCTTTAGGGCATGCCCTATTGAGGTCAGTGAAATCAATACACATACGCCATTTGCCATTATTTTTCATGACTAACACAGGGTTGGCAGTCCACAAATAGTAGTCGGATTCTTGAATATAACCCATCTTGGTTAATCGATCAACTTCCTGAACAATCACATCTACTTTTTCCTTGGAAAAATATCTCCTCCTTTGTACAACTGGTACAACATCACTCCGGATAGACAACTTATGTGAAATAACATCTGTTGGTACCCCGGTAACATCACTGTTGCACCATGCAAACACATGTGGATTATTCATCAAGAAGGAGAACAACAAATGCTTCAATTCTGGTTCCAATTTTGAACCAATCTTAACATTCTTACCCTCTGCGAGAGAGTGAGTTTCAAACTCTTCAATAGGTATTATAACATTGGGACCCTCCCTACGATCATCAATCGCACTATCCTTAGTTGAAGGCTCCACTAACTGCTAATCCTTGTTAATCCTGACTGCCCCTGGAGTTTTAGGGGCAAGAGTTGTTGCATAACACTCCCTGACTATCTTTTGACTACTCCGGACAACACCTACTTGTCCCTGAACAACTTAATTCAAGTCGTGATGGATTGTAGAGGCCGCAACATGAATTCTAGAAAGCCAAGACCTCCCAAAAATTATGTTATATGATGTGGGGCAATCCACCACAACAAATAGTACTCTTACCATTTTTTTAAATGGGGCCCTTTCCCAACAACACTTCCTCTTTGAACTCCTCAATTACATCTACAGAACTCCTTGTGAAGCCTACAATGGTTTTGTTCGAATGTTGAATAACTGCTGGATTCCTTATTTTCTTGTAGGAGTTTAAGAATATGATGTTTGCCAACTACCCGTATCAATCAGATTCGGCGAAGATCATTTCCTCTTATTGAAGCCCCTATGACCACCGCATCCTCATGAGGTCCTGCAATGTCCCTCAGGTCATCCTCATCAAAAACTATGAATGAGAATGGGGGTTGGAATTGGTGGAAAGACATCCTACATTCCAATTGGTTCGCCAAATTGTGAAAAAACCTCTTCCTTGATGAAGTGGTAGGTGCAGTCACACTATCTCCTCCAAAAAGGGTTAACGATTTGAAGAAGCTGATCAGTCTGGATACTATCTTAGTTTTTTATTTTATCGCCCTCACATTATTCCAATTTGGATCTAGATCCAGATACTAAGAGTCTACAACAAATCTTTCAAGAATCACAATTGCACCCTCTTGGGCAGATGTCTTAGGATTGTTTGAAGGATTCTTCCGGAGAACATTATTTTGTACATCATCCGGTCTGTTTCCACTTCGTTTTTTTATCATAAGCTCCCAACGTTCCCCTCTCAATAATGTTTTGGACTTCCTGTTTCAATGCTATGTAATCCTGAGTATCGTGGCCTATATCATTGTGATATTGGCAAAAACGAGTGTTCCGGTTCTCTCTGGGGGACTACACTGCTGCCAGTTTTTGAAAGTGCACTTCATTCTTGTTCTTATCATTGATTGTTGCTACATTCTCCCTTATTTTAGTGAACCACTCAAGATAGACCGAGGAACCCCTCTTACTTTTGGTTTGTTTGTTGTGGGTTTTGTTGGACTGATTCTCATTGGACTGGTTGTACCCTTGTCTGGTCTCCTTTGCCCTGTAACCAGATTGGTTAGTGGCTGGAGGAGCTGTTGTTGTACCATTTATTTCTTCCACATTGATTGTTTTCCCACTTGGTTCAATAAACTATCCCAGGTCATAGCCTTCTCCCGAGTCACAGAATCAGCTAAATTCCTAGGATTTAAACCTTGCCTAAAGGAAGCAATTGCAACCTGCTCAAAGCAATCTGCTGGCCCATTCTTCGTATTCACAAAACGACTTATGTAATATTTCATGGACTTATTTGGTTTCTGAGCACAATGGATAATGGTGTCCCCATTACCTTTTAATTATTTACTTCTAACAAATTACCTCCGGTAGGCAACCCAAAATGTATCAAAATTTCTAATACACCATTGAGGTAGACTATTATACCCTTTAAGAGCACTCCCTGTGAAGGTTTGGGAGAAAGATTTACACAAAAGCTTGTCATCATGATGTTTTTGAACTGTTCTAAATGTTTGTCTGGATCTTGAATCCCATCGTATTTCTCGATCTTGTAGCTATCAAACATTTTCCGAAGATGTCTAAAGAGTATTTTTGCGGACAAAGGTGATTGCCTCTAATTCTTACTGCGACTGAAAACTGTATTTTCATTAAGGGTTGCAAAAATACCTGGTTCGGACTTAAAGGGAAAGGGATCAATCAGGAACTGATCAACATGCTTATGAGATGACCCCTTATCCTAGTTCCTTTTGAGTCTACCATGCATGTCCCTCTTCCTCGAATGTTTTTTAGTTAACCTCATCTTTTTTCTAGATCTCCCTTCATCAATACTCGAAGATAGTGATTCTTCAAGCTCTGTCTCATTTGAGGAACTGCTGGAGGACTCACGTGTAGAAATCTCAACAGGCTTAGATCGGTGCATCTTTTTTGAGCTGAGGTGAGTCTTCAAAGACTGTCCATTTTCTCCAGGATGGTTAGTGTGGTGAAGTAGTGATGTTTCAGGTTTCTCCTTAATACATTTTTTTGATTGTTTTATTGCTCTCAATGCCTCTATGTCTGCCCTCAACTGGTCTCGCTCCTCATTGGTGTACTCCTTATTTTCCCTTGCACTTTCCACCTCTGGGGGTGGAGCATTCTGCTCATTCAGATCTATCTGAACTGCTTTACTTGCTGGTTTTGAATGTAAAATTCAGGCACTTTTTCCTCCCACTATGGTTTCCAATTTGGTGTGGTTTATTTCTGCCTAAGGGTAATCTGGTAAAATGTTTAAAAGGTGTTTTGGTAATTTTATGGTGTTTTATGTTTAGTGTGAAGTGTAAAGAGATAATTAAGCTGCCTACTAGTAATAAATTCTGATCACTCTCATTAATGAAAGTAGCTGTGGTATTTATACTTAATTACTGACTCATGGGCTTATTGGGTCGTGTTGTGAAACTGGGTCGAGTTTAAGGAACCATTAGTAATACAATTTTAAGTTGATTAGCAACTAGCTTAGTCAATAATTAGTACATTTGTCCTGTTTGGATTTTTAGTGTGGTGGTTTAGTCCGAATTTCCCTTCGGATTTAATTGTGCGACAATGACTGAAATATCTAAAATCATCAGTGACCACAGTATCAGGATTGGGAGAACTGCTCGGGTACGCTTAGCACAATACTATTATCAAACGTATAAATATAACATTGACAGAAAGATCGAATAGCATTCATATACAATCAGGTGTACTGAAGTAGTTCTTAGTAGAAGCAGTCAACACATTGGCTGACCTGGTTAAATGAGGCCCGTCGGTTCCCTTAAAACATGGAATACCCGAGGAAGTATGGAGTGGTAAGGAGATAAAATTATCACATCTAAGAGGTTCTAGTTGTACGGTTTATGTTCATATTAGTGATCAAGACGTGAACAAGCTTGTTCAAAATCAAAAAATGTTTTTTACTCGACTATGGTGAAGATGAGTTTGGTTATCAGGTTTGGTATGAGGAAAATAGGAAGATGATACGAAGCAGAGACGTGATCTTCAATGAAATAGTGATGTACATGGATATGCATAAAACCGGATCAAATGACTCAAAGTCATAAGGGTTAGTATTTACAGATATCGATGGGGTCCCAAATAGTCAAGATTAAAAGCTGATCAGAATAAACCCTCAGCAAAGAGATTAAGTTGGACAAACCGATCGGTAGAAGTTCGGCACCTTAGAGCCAACCGAGGTTGTTTCTGTTTTGATAAAATATTCCCGGCCTCTTGAACCCAATAGGATATACTTGAACTATTTGTTATTGACCAATGAAGGGCAACCTGAATGTTATGATGAATATTATCATACCAGTGATGCTATCAAGTGAGGGCTTGCCATGAAATATGAGATGGATTATTTAATATCAAATGAGGTGTGAGAACTAGCTGAGTTACCCATGGGTAAGTAGGAACTTCATAAAAAATGGATGTACTGGGTGAAAGATAAGCATGATGGCTCTAAGAGATGCAAAGCCCGACTAGTTGTCAAAAGGTTCCAGCAAAAGGAAAGAATCGATTACACTAACATTTTTACCCCAGTTGTGAAGCTCAATACTAGTAGATCAGTGTTGAGTATTTTTGCCATTGAAGGCCTTTAACTTGAATAGTTAGACGTGAAGGCTGCATTTTTTCATATGGACTTGAATAAAGAGATATATATGTATCCACCACAAGGTTTCTTAAAAAAGGGAAATAAAATATGGTATGTAGACTCCAGAAAAGTTTGTATGGTCTAAAATAAGCTCCAAGATAGTGGTACAAGAAATTTGATAGTTTTATACACAAAGAGATCTTCCAGAAGTGTAATGTGGACCACTTTTGCTCTTTTAAAAGAGTAAAGCAAGTTGTATCATTTTACTACAATATGTTGATGATATGGTAGTAGCATGTTCAGATATACATGATATTAGAAGATTAAGGCAACAATTGTCAAACAGAATTTTGACATGAAGGACTTGGGTCCGACAAAGAATATTCCAAGAATTCAAATCACAAAAGATAGGCATATAAAGGTTTTGCAATTATCTCATTTAGAGTACATCCATTATGTTTTGAAGTAATTTAACATGGGTGATGCCAAGCCAGTTAGTACACAATTGGCATGTCACTTTCGTATATCAAAGGATCAATCCCCTCAGACAGAGGAAGAGAAATACTTCATGGGTAATGTTTCTTACGCCTCAACTATTGAGAGTTTGATGTATGTAATGGTCTATACGAGACCATAAATTACTCATGCAGTGGGAGTTGTGAGGAGGTTTATGTCACACCGAGGGAAAACTTCATTGGGAAGCTGTCAAGTGGATTTTGAGGTACCTACAAAAAATCACAGGAAAGTGTGTGTACTTTGGTAAGGGTGATTTCAAGGTATAAGGCTACGTAGATGCATATTTTAGAGGTGAAGTGGATCACCGGAAAAGCACTACTGGTTATATATTTACTAGTTGGAACTACAACTGTTAGTTGGATGTCAATGTTACAAAAAAATTGTAAGTCTATCAACTAGAGAGGCTGAGTATGTAGCAATCACTGAAGTGAGCAAAGAAATGATATGACTTCAAGGTTTATTAATGAGCTAGGATTCAAAAAAAAGGAACGTTCTGCATAGTGATAGTCAGAGTGAAATTTAGCTGGTGAAAAATTCAATAATTCATTTGAGAACCAAGGATATCGATATTCGTTATCATTTCATCAGATATTAATTAGAAGATAAGGTGTTAATATTGGAAAATATCCAAGAAAGAAAGAATCTAGCGTATATGTTAACAAAGACAAGAACCATAAGGATCAAACTACAGTTGATCTGCAGGAGTAACAAGTCTATAAGGATCGGCTGCATAGATCAATGTGTGAAGATATGTTGAAACCAAACTTCAAGTGGGAGATTGTTAGACTCATTAAAGAGAGTTAACGAATTTTTAATTCGAAAAGACCAATGAACTAATTAAGTTAGTCATAAATGGCTCATTAAGGAGATTTAATTTCATTAAGGGGATTTAAAGACATTTCAAATTCAAAAAGAGCATTGAAGTAATTTAGTAAGTCATAAATGACTCATTAAGAAGATTTAATTGACATTTTAATTGTTTCTTCCTCTATTTGGTATCAAAGTCTATATAAATCTAATAGTTAGGTTTGTGAATGTATCAGAAACAAATGAGTCACAAAGTCTTTTATAATAAAATCGATCTACAGCAAGACAGGAGACGTAGGCACAGTTTGTTGAACTCCGTTAACAATTTGTGTCTTTGATCAGACTGTTGGTTGATTTTGGGTTTGATCTTACCGCTAGTTTATTGTGTTTCCCAACAACATATTGTTATTATTTGTCTTTGACTAATCTGATTACATGATCTTTTTCATAAGATACCCAAAAACTCAATCACTTTTTGTAACAAAAGATAACATGATTGCCCGAACCCTCTCTTGAGTGTTTATCTCTCATATCACTTATCTCTAAAAAAATTTAGAGATATTTATTTCTCTTATGAAATACATTCTCATGTAATATTTCTCTATAATTATAGGCGCATCATAACAAAGTCACATCACAAATTCCATAGCAATATCTTCTTTTATTTATAGGTTTAAGGAAACCCTTACTCTTCATCAGACCCTCCAGATTAAGGCCCAATAAACAATTGTTCAAATAACTCTTGCTCCCTTAATAATAAAGGCTCATTTAACATAGGAGACCTAATAAGTTTAATATTCCACTTTAGATAATTTTTCTACGACCAACCTGCTCTGACGAGTCATGCTTCGACTCAACACATATTTATTTTGATCCCATAGTAACCAGTTTTCCACAAATTGTATCAACCTTTAGAATTAGTAGACCTCACTATAACGAAGTCACGGTCCAACCATTAGAGAGTTTTGATAGTTTTTGCCTATATGTGTAAAGGTAGATCCAACACCCATGTTCTCGTCTTGAAATACTTCTGTTGACGATTTACTTCTAGTCTACACCTAATAAAAGCCTTGGCAATGTCACAATTCATTAAATCGGTTCTAAGGTTAGACACAGTTTAAAACACTCTTCCAAGGTTTTTGTTTCAAGCTTAGCTTTTCAAAAACATCATTATTCTTCTTCATCACACGTAATGTAGTCATTGACTTTACTTGTCTTACTCCGAAAACTCTATGAGCCCCCCTTAAACTAAAAGGGGACTAAAAAATACCAAGTTTGTCTGTAAAAGTTACAAATAGAGTGTGAGACATGGGCTTATTGAAGTAATTAATCATCTGATAATGCGAGGTTATGTACGTGACCTCAAGGGCTCGTCGAACGATTTGATTGAGAATACAATGCACATCATTTTCGATGTATTTTATTCACACATTGGATTTGAGGCTAGAGAAGATGCACCATATGAGTTCAGATGATATGTTCTCTAGGGCCTTATAATTTGATTTAGTGCTCGAAGGAGATGCAAACTGTTTCTTCTTGGAAGACCACAAAATCAAAGAGTTGTAAAAAATACAAAATATCATCTAATAAGTTTATGGTCATCTGGAAAATTTAGCAAATCAGCAAGTGAGAAACCCTTCAAAAGAAGGTTAGGAGAGGGCTTAAGATGAATACCAAGACACGTGGTACCTAATTAATAACGTAATATTATCATTATAAACTTTAAATTTATAGTCATAGGAACCTTTGAAAACTATGACAACTTGTTGACCGAAAAGACCAAATAGAGTCTTTTGCTTAACAAGTATTGAAGAGAAAGTAACAAATATTTGTATGGTAAAGGATAACGAAGAGGTGTGACACCATAAAGAGAAAGAAAGTAACCCATAAGCTTTAAAGTCCCATATAGATTGGAGGTGCTCATGCCAGTAGAGTAAGTAAGTCATCAATGTACTTCTTTTGGGTTATATATAGGGAAGTGGTGTCCCTTGCAACTTCTAATTCAAGAAACAACTATAGGTTGCCCATGCTTTTAAGGTAAAACTTCAAATGTAGTTTTTTATGAACCCACAAAGGTCATATGACCTGTTTCCAATGAGAATAATTTCACTAACATATACTAAGATAATAGGAGTTATTAGTGTAGTTATTTAGAAGAACATATAAGTCTTTGACTTGGAAATTTGAAAACCCTAACATATTAGCACATCTCTACGTCGAATATCAGGCTATTGGGGCATGTTTCAACCAATGGATAACTTTCTTGAGCATGTCTAAATTTTTTGGCTTCATAGGATCTTCAAACCCCTAAGGTTATGCCATATAGTTTGTTTCATAGCAAGCTATTCAAAAACAAATTGTTGATGTCTAACTTATGAATATCCTACTTTTAATATACCAAAATGCTAAGTACAAGTCTAATGGTTGAGGCTTTGATAACTGGGCTATATGTTTCATCAAAACTTATACCATAAGACAGGTGAAATTCCTTAGCAACCAATCATGTCTTTTATGTTTTCTTGACCAATCAAGCCTATACTTGAACTTTTACACCCATTTACTCCCTACTACATTCATATAAGGCACCCAAGTAGTCCAAGACAGAGTCTGATTTGACTGTAAGGAGTTGAATTATGTTTGTCTAACGTTAACTCATTTAAGCTCAGATGATGCATCCTTACACCTAGTTGTTTCTTTATATAGGGTTATGGAAGTAATGGTCAAATCAGTAGAAATATAGTAGGCTTCAAGATGCCACCTTTGGTAGTGATATATATGTGGTGTGTATTGGTAAGAATTGAATGATTACTTATTAGATTTAAAAGTGATGCATTAAAACTGATAGAAATTTGATTTACGGTTTAGCTGGGTAGAAAAGATCACTATGTAGTTTAAGGGATGTATGAATGTTTTATTAGCTATGAATTAAGGTAGCTTGTGTAGGAAGTAACTAAATTTGCATTGTATATAACTTGTTTACAAAACATGTATTGAAAGATGAATGCTTAGTATGGGAGTTTTCTTAACCTAATTGTTTTACTACAATTAGAAAACGACTAATTGTGATACGGTACTAAGTTGTTAGACTGATTTTATGCAGGGTTGATAATCGAAAGACTAGTAGATCAAGGTTCGCTTTAAAGGACTTAAAAAATATAGCCAAATATATATATACTATTTCTGTAGAATTAGGTAGAGTATGAGTATATTGCATTGAGATACCAACATAATCAACAACACTTGGAAACATAGAAAACTATCTAGAGTATGATATAGGTAATAGATTTAGGTTTCTTGGTGTTAAGGGACTAAATTTGACAAGTAAACTCAAATTTAATAAGGATAACATGTCTATAAATCAGGACTTTGCAGTAGAAATAAGACACTTATAGCCTTTTTATGTTACAGAATAGCATATGAACACACACTTTAAGGAATGAAAATTAAATTTATGTTGTTGATAGAGTAGATTATAAAGAGTTTGATGATTAAGAATATGAGTAGGAAGTCTGTCTATTAGATAAGTGGAATTTCTATACCAATAACTAAAAGGAATTGAGCTAACAACATGAGGCCACTATCAACTATATGCATATGCTTCCTCTCTGTCCTGTAATTTTTTTAAAAAAATTATGGACATCAAATCTTTAGATCAATCCCGTATTGATTGGTAAATCGTAAAAAATCAATATAATTACCCCATTCATCAACTTGAATTGTTTTAATTTATCTCTCAACTGTTATACTCCATATTTTTTGAATTCAATGAAGATGGTTAGAGCATCACTCTTTTGTTTTAGAGGATAAATCAATGAAAATATGCTAAATTTATCTAAATAATATGTTTTAGTATCCAAATTCATTTCGGTTTTTGTAGGGCTTGCTCTCCACAAATTAATACGGATTAGGTCCCCACAAATTAATACGGATTAGGTCTAGAATGTTGGAAGCATGAGATTGAGAATTATGAAATGAAAGTCTCATAGACTCATTTAATTAACATAAATCACATAATTGAATATTTTCTTTTGGATTAAGATAGACATTACATATACTCAAGATTCTAGACAGAACCTTATAAGAGGGGTGACATAAATCTCATATGCCATCTCTCATTCAATGAAAATGAAAAATTATAACCTAAAGACATTTTCAAACTAAAAAATATAGGAATCTCATCTCTTGGATTTTTAATGAAATACAACCCTTTGATAGACTTACTATTTAAGAGCACTGTCATTTTTTCCAAGTCTTCACAAAACAAAGTTCTAAAAAAAACTCAACATGTACATACTTTTGAGATGTTAGCGTAGAAACAGACAATAAGGTCTTTGTAATTGTAAGATTGTGTAGGATAGTTTTTAGAGTTATTTCCTTATTTTTGTTTGTACTTACCTAGAATTCCATCTTGCTCCAAAAGAAGGAAAACTTTTAAACAAAAGTATTTAATTATTGTATAAACATAAACAAACTTTTGAACGGAATATTTAACCGGCATACTCCAATGGACATTAATTCAATAACTACTATTATAGTTAGTGAGTTAACTGTTATTGTTTTCAAGGTTTGAAAAACTGCGATTGAAAGAATGTTGCATGGTGCAGTTTGTCTATTTGATTGTATGTATAATTATTTGGACAATAAAGTTATTGGTTTAAAATGGTTAAAAATGGATGATGATGATGTAGAATAAAATGACATCTACAAATGGCAGTATAATGTGTTATGAGAACAAGTGAAAGTTAGTAGTTCTATTTCGTAATTCATTTGAATGAACTTTGCATGCAAAAGAACTGGATGGAAATATAGAAGAAACATATGCATATTGGAAGTCTATTTATCTGAAAAGTCTAAAACTGTGCATGTATTCCATTGATTTTATGTTTTTACTTACATGAAAATTTAAAAGCTACCATTGAACAAGTACTATTGCACTTGTGTAAAACATTGCAGAATTATATGCTTACAAGGTTTTGTATACACTAGAAAATCTGCATTAGTTTTATATGCAGTTTAAATATATTAACGGTGCAGTTTATATAGCATTGATTGTTGTATTCATATAGTAGAAAATATGTATTAGTTTTATATGCAGTTTAAATATAATAACACTCCAATTTATATAGCACTGAATGTTATATTTAGTTTACTTAAAAATATATTATATAAAATAAGTACCAAAAGATTGGCGTAACAAATTTGATAATGTGATATTATCGAATCGTTTTATTTTTAATCAAGCGGATAAGTGTATATACAGTAAATTTGATAATTCTGATAAAGGAGTTATGATTTGTCTATATGTTGATTTTTGGTACTGACCAAAATCAAGAAATTCTGATCATCTAATTTTGAGATACAAGATTTGGGGAATGTGAAATGATTCTTGGTATAAGAATCAAGCGAAAGAACAATAGTATATCAATTTCTCAATCTCATCATATCGAGAATATATTGAGCAAATTTAATTTTAAAGATTGTTCTTCGGTAAGCTCACCTATAAATCCTAGTCTTAAGCTTGCAACTAATAAAGATACTATTGTATCTCAACTTGAATACTGAAGAATTATCGGTTTTATTATATATTCCATGACTAGCATTAGGCCGGATATTGCCTTTGTTATTGGAAAGCTTAGTAGGTATACTAGGAATCCTAGTTCACATCATTGGCAATTCTAGTTCATAGCATGGATTATGGTTTGACTTATACTTGATTTATTTTCATACTTGAAGGATGTTCATATGCGAGTTATATTTCCAATATGGAAGACCACTCTTCCACAAGTGGATGTGTATTTCTACTTGGGGAGGTTCCATCTCTTGTACATCTAAGATACAAACTTGTATTACTAATTCAACAATGAAATCAGTTTTTGTGGCATTAGCGGAAGTTTGTAAAGAAGGTGGGTGGCTAAGAAATTTAATGTATGAAATTTTGTTGTGGCCCAAACTCATATCACCTATATCTATCGGAAGTGATAGTTAAGCTGCATTGGCTAATGTCTATAAAAAAGTTTACAAAAGTAGGTGTAGAAACTTAGGTGTTAGATACAGTATGATTTGTGAGCGCATCACGCATGATGTTATTTCAGAAGAGTTTGTGAGAACGCAATATAATTTAGCTGATCAATTAACCAAAGTGTTAAATAGAGATTCTATGCATAAATCAGCTATTGGGATGGGATTAAAGTCTATTTGAAATCTCTTTTGTTGAGATAACCACTTCCCATCTAATATGACATTGGGTGCTAAATTCAATGTGGAAAACTTAACATCTTGAGATTGGAACACATTAGTATTATTATCCCAAAGTATGTGCTCAGACATGCAAGTTGCGGAGGTTGAAGTTTATCTTCTCAGTAGTTATTTTTAAAAGTTGCATATGCATGTGCAAGAGTAAAAGATCTACCTATTTAAGCATGAACTTTAGCCGCTTCAAGAAGCTAGGACTTGGATTTGATATGCTTAAAAAGGATAAGGACACAAGGCTAGTAAAATATAGTATCGAGTGAGAACATTTGAGAATGTAAATTTATGTGTATATTATCTTTGAGTATTCATTATGGATAGTAAAGGCTCAATCCTTTGTGATACCTTGATATTCGAATATTTAAAATGCGTAATATACTAATATGAAATTCAATCATCACAATATTTCATTTATGCATAAATTTGTTATTTTTTGTGACGAGCTACATGGTGTAAAACTCTTGCAACATGCACTCATTTGTGCTCGTCACAATAATCAAGCGTTACCATCTTCGCTATGACGACCTACATGGTTGCCACAGAAAAAAATCATCGTCACCGTGTCGAAGGTAGATTTGGCCGCAGCGAAACCTTATGAAATAATTATAGGATGTGGATTCTCCAAATTGTCACGTCGAACCCAACTATTGTTGTGACGATGATCTAGAATTACCAAATTGCCACAAGACAAGTACCTAAATTTCAAGGTTTTGCCTCTATGTCTAGATTTCCACGAAGACTCAAGCCTTTTTGTGTTAGATAACTAACAGAAATCACAAGTGTACCATTATTTCAAGTAATACGAATAGTATATAACAGAGTTCAATGTTGAACATAGATGAATTATTCACTCACAATTTTTTCAAATAAAAAGTTATATACATCAATACTATTAAATCACTCTGAAATTCGATCTGGAGATCAAATGTCAGGGTTTTATACATAAAAGAGATAAAAAAACTAAAATAAAACATTAAATTTTTACAATATATCAATTATAAGAAAATTTATGATTATTGAACATGTAATTTATTTTTACTAAGAACTTCTATATTTGAATTAGCCGAAGCATATATGACCTTTTCCATTTAATCATCTCAAGTTTTGTCTTTGGGCATTGCTTAAGGCTAAAGTTTTCACCTTTTAATATAGGGGTTTCATTTCCTTTGCTGTTAGCCATCTTGTAACATTGTAACATACTCTCAATATACGCCTTTTGTGATAAACTCAAAATTTCATGGGATTGATTCCTATGAATTTGAATTCCTAACAAAAAGGATACCTCACCAAGATCTTTAATATTTAATTTTTCCGTTAGAAATTTTGTTGGTCGTATGTAACAATTCATTATCGTTCGTGGCCCATAATATGTGGTCAACATACAGGACTAGAAATGTAAATTATCTCCTACTGAACTATTGATACACTGAATCCTCCACTGAGTTTATATCGAAACCAAATGAGACAATTTCATCAAGGAATATTTTATACCACTGTCGAGACGCTTGCTTGAGACCATAAACATTTCTTTAGTTTGGACAACGTCGACTTTGGACCACCAGAGACAAATTTTTCAAGTTACAATATATAGATCGTTTCATCAATGTCTCCATTGAGAAAAATGGCATTTACACTCATCTGTTGGAGGTCAAGGTCGAAGTGTGCAACTAATGCCATGATTTTCTGAAAATAATGCTTGATGAAACCAGAGAGAATGTTTATTTAAAGTCAATCCCTTCACGTTGAGTAAAACCCTTAGCTACAAGTCACGCTTTATGCCTCTCCACATTACCCTTTGAATCCTATTTGGTTTTAAAAATTCATTTACAACCAATCGACTTCTTTCCTTCAAGTAATAGAACAAGCTCCCATACCGCGTTATCTTGTGTTGATTTAAACTCTTCGTTCATTGCTTTAATCTGCAAATGAGAATCATAAATTTTCACGGCGTCATGAACACTTAAATCATCGTTTTCTGTTGTACCATAAAATTCCTCATGTTCTTGAAGATACACTATATAGTTTGAAGATATAGCAATCTTTCTTTCTTTAGTAGATTTACGAAAAGGCATAATTTTTTAATTTTGCACGTGAACTTTTGGAGGAGGTAGAGTTTGTTCTTCTTGAACAACTTCACTTTGCTCAATTTCAACAATTTCATTTTGTTCAATTTGGACAACATCTACAAGAGGACAATTAACATCATCTTTAGTATCTATATGTTCTAAAGAATCTGAAGTGATAATTGGCCTCATAATTACCATTCATCATGTGATACCACAGTATCATTATTTGAACCTTCATGAATTAATATTGATTTTTTCTCAAAATGAATATTTGTTATTAAATTCTCCCCCCTCCAAACTCTATATCCTCAAAAACAATTATGGTAGCCATCTCAAATATATTCTTTATGGAAGGATCATAAATCTTAAAACCCTTACTGTGCTCGGGATATTTGATGAAATAACTACTAATCATTTTGGAGTCTAATTTCTTTTCATTCAGCCTATAAGGCTTTGCTTCAGTTAGACATTTAAACTAGGTTTACGCCTAGTCCAAAGTTCATACGGTGTCTTAGTAGTTGCTTTCTTCAAATCTCTTTTAAGTAGTCAGGTTGCACATTTTATTGCTTCTTCCTAGAGTGATATAGGTAATGTTGAATCCCTAATCATACTTCTTAGTATATCCTTTAACATATTCGTTTCTCGGATACTTCATTCATGTTGGACAAACCCGACATCGTATAATGAGGGACTCTCCCACACTCCTCTAGGACATTGCAAACGGTCCATGACGTTGTTCACCTGAACCGTCATATCTCTTGTAGTATTCACCACCACGGTCCGATCTGACGCACTTAATGTCTTTACCAAGTTTTTTTTCAACCTTGGTCTTAAATACTTTGAACTTGTCAATGCCTCTGATTTTTCGTGAATAAGATATAGATACACCATATCGTGAAAATTCGTCAATTAAATATACAAAATATCGTTGGTTGTTCTATGATGTTTAGGGAACGGACCGGAAATGTCTGTATGCATCAAGTTAAAGAGCTCTTTCTCTATGTATGCATTTAATCGTTTCACTTTGATCTATTTTCCTTTTATACATTCAACGCAAACATTGAAATCCAAAAAATCCAGTCCACTTAATAAACCTTCCGAAACAAGCGTTTCAATTCTATTTCTTGAAATGTGACCTAATCGCTTGTGCCAAAGTTTTGCTGAATTTTCCAGTTTATAATTTAGTTTTCCAGGTATGTCTACATTCATAATCTCTTTGTGATCCTTTATAGTGTCTGATGAGTCCGAATTCAGGATGGTCCCTGGACCGGGACAGATCAGTCCAAAGCCTCTAGACCGGACAGATCAGACAGATCATATGGACCGGAAAGATCACTTCGAACACAATAACCATAGGACCGTTCGAACTATGACAAAAGTACTAAAAAACTTAAACACTTCTTGACTAAGCTGCTTGCTCTCCTACTTAGAGCTCATGGGTCTTTGAACATGACCCGGGTCCATTAAACATGACCCGAAAGCCTATAAGGGCCCAAACATCACACTATAAATACCCAACCACCTGCATTAACTATGAATAATGAAAATTAACTGCTACCAAGCTGCTTAATTATCTCTCTACTCTCTAAACACTTAAAACATCTACACACTACCACTTAAACACCCACATACCACCATTAAACACCAACTGAAATTACCAGCCTACCCTCAGGCGATTATTGTCCACACCAAATTGGCGACCATAGTGGGAGGAGAAAGGTGCCTGAATCAAGCATTCAAAACCAGCTAAGAAACTCTATCCGTATGAATCCGGACAATCCAGAGCTTCCACCAGCTTTACTCGAAGTGGTGGAAGAGAACGATGAATACACTGTCGAAGAGCGTGACAGGCTAAAGTGTGAAATAGAAGCTCTGAGGGCTGAGAAGGCCAAGATGGGCGTGAAAGAAAAATCCAAAGCATCGGTTGCTCATCACACCGATAACCCCAGAGAGCATGAGTCTTCGAAGACTCATGTGAGCACTAAAAAGACTCATGCCAGTTCTAAGAAGTCTCACCGGTCCAAGCCTGTGGAGAGTTCTGACTAAAGCTCAGAATCTTCTGACAGCTCTTCGGACAGCGATGGAGTTGAAAAATCCTTGTCCTCTAGCAGTGATGAGGGTCGAACCAGAAAAAAGAAAAAGCAAATCAAAAAATATTCAAGAAAAAGAGATAGACATGGAAAAATTAAGAAGCATATTGGCAAGGGGTCATCTCATAACCGGAGGCACGTGGACAAGATGCTGATGGATCCCTTTGCCTTCCAGGATGAACCAGGTTTCTTTGCAACTCCCAATGAGGATACTGTGTTCAGTCGTGGGAGGAATTGGAGGCAATCTCCATTGTCTTCTAAAATTCTGTCCGGAAACCTCCCCAAGAGGTTTGACAACACCAAAATAGAGAAGTACGATGGCAGTACTGATCCGGACAACCATCTGGAACAATTTAAAAACTTCATGATGAACTTTGACGACGATGATAAACTACTCTGTAGGGCATTCTCCCAATCTTTTACGGGGAGTGCTCTGAAATGGTACAACAGCCTGCCTCAGGGTTGTATTAAAGACTTCGATACTTTTTGGGTGGCCTTTCGAAGGCAGTTCGTAGGGAGTAAAGAGCTGAAGGGCAATGGAGACACAATAATCCATTGTGCCCAGGAACCAAATGAATCCTTGAAAGAATATATAAGTCGTTTTGTGAATACCAAGAATGGGTTGGCTGATTGCTTCGAACAGGTGGCAATAGCATCCCTAAGGCAAGGTTTGAATCTAGGCAACCTAGCTGATTCAGTAACCAGGAAGAAGGCCATGACCTGGGGAGGGTTGCTGAATCAAGTTGGCAAACAAATAAACGTCGATGAAACAAAGAAAACTAGGGTGCACAGGCAGGTGAGGTCTACCCCGGTGACACCAAATCCCAATCAGAATCAGTCCGGGAACAAAGCAAGAGAAACCGGACAGGGGCATGGTAGGGCAAAAGCTCAGTCTCAGCCAGCTGCTCCTGCTCAAAGTCAACAATCCAGAAACAAGAGAGGGCCGTGGGTCCAACCGGAGTGGTTCGTAGAGTTGAAAGAAAGCGTGGCCACTATCTTTGATAAAACAAAGGATGAGGTGCATTACCGGAGACCGGCAACATTGCAGTCTCCCAGAGAGCATCGCAACAACTCTTTTTGCCAATATCACAATGATATTGGTCATACCACTGATGATTGCATAGAATTGAAGCAAGAAGTTCAAAACTTGATTGAAAGGGGGAAGTTGGGAGCTTACGTTAAAAGAAGAGGAGTTAACAGGCCTGACAACACTCACCGGGTTGGTCCGAGTAATGCTGCTCCGGAGGAAGCCATGGTAATAGTTGAAAGATTTGATGTGGAGTCTGAATACTTGGATCCTGATCCAACTTGGAACAGAGTGGGTGCTATAGAATAATGTTCTAGGTCGGTCTCCGGGCTCATTAAGTTTTTCGAGTCGCTTACAATTTTCGGAGGGGACACAATGACAGCTCATACTGCTTCTTCTAGGAAGAGGCATGTTCATACTTTAGCCTCCTAGCTAGAAGGAGGCATGGCATCTTATCAGTCACCAAACTCATTTCCCTTCATTGTGTTTGATGAGGATGATTTGAGAAATATTGCTGGCCCTCATGAGGATGTTGTTGTCATAGGAGCATCTATATGGGGCAATGACATACGTCGAATCTTGGTGGATACTGGAAGCTCAACCAATATCCTTTTCCTAACCACTTATAAGAAAATGAAAAATCTAGCTGTAATTCAGAATTCGGACAGGTCAATCGTGGGCTTCACAGGCAGCTCAGCAGATGTGATTGGGGAGTTCGAAGAAGAGGTGTTATTGGGCAAGGGCCCTTTCAAGAAAATGGTCACAATACTCTTTATTGTGGTGGATTGTCCCACTTGCTATAATGCTATTCTAGGGAGGTCTTGGCTCTCTAGGATGCATGCAGTGGCCTCAACAGTCCACCAGTGCTTGAAGTATGCTATTCAGGGGCAGGTTGGAGTTGTCCGGAGCAGCCAAAAGGTTGCAAGAGAATGTTATGCCACTGCCTTGGCTCCTCGAACGCTGGGGGCAGTCCGTATTGATGAACAATAGCAGTTTGAGGGTCTTTCTGGGGGTGAGGGTGAAATTGATGACCCCAGAGAGACCCCCGGAGTGTTGATACCGGTTGAAGAGGTAGAAACGCACTGGCTGGAAGATGGAAAATGTGTCAAGATAGGGTCTAAAATGCCCCCTGTTTTGAAAGATCAAATGTTAAAGTTTTTGAAAAGCCATCAGCATGTCTTTGCTTGGTGCAATGCTGATGTTACTGGAGTTCCACCAGAAGTGATTTCACACCACTTATCCGTCCGGAGAGATGTAGCTCCAGTGGTTCAAAAAAGAAGAGCTTTTTCCAAAGAAAAGGCTGATGTCATAGTGCAAGAGGTTGATAGGCTCACAAAGATGGGGCACATCAAGGAGTCTCAATACCCTTTATGGACTGCCAATCCTATCTTGGTGAAAAAGAAGAATGGCAAGTGGCGCATGTGCATTGACTTCACAGACCTCAATAGAGCTTGCCCAAAAGACTTGTATCCAGTTCCCCGGATTGATCAGTTAGTAGACTCCACCTTTGGGAACAAGCTGCTTTCCTTTATGGATGCTTTCTCCGGATACAATCAGATTCAAGTGGATCCAAAGGATCAAGAGCATACCACATTTGTAACTGACAGAGGGCTTCATTGCTACAAGATGATGCCATTTGGTTTGAAAAATGCTGGGGCTACTTATGAGAGATTAGTCAACAAGGCATTTGTTGATCAAATTGGAAGAAATATGGAAGTATACATTGACGATATGATGGTGAAAAGTATGGATGAGAAGTTGCACTTGTCCGATCTCCAAGAAACTTTTGCCAACTTGGTGAAACTGAATTTAAAGTTGAACCCTGAAAAGTGTGTCTTCGGAGTGCAGTCCGGGAAGTTTCTAGGCTATATCATAAGTGAGCATGGAATACAGCCCGATCCGGACCAGCTGAATGCTCTTTTCCAAATGGAACCTCCTCGAAACATCAAAGAAGTACAGCGGTTAACGGGGAGATTAGCTGCCTTAAACAGATTTATCTCAAGGTCTTCGGACAGGTGTGCTCCTTTCTTTCAAACTTTGAAGGGTGCAAAGGGTTTTGACTGGACCCCGCAGTGTGATGAGGCTTTCGATGAGATCAAGAAACACATGTCCTCCCCCAAAACTTTGTTCAAGCCAGTCGATGGGGAGATTCTCTTTGTATATCTGGCAGTTTCAAGTTGTGCCATCAGTGCTGTGCTGGTAAGAGAGGTTGGTGGACATCCCCATCCAGTATACTACATCAGCAAAAGCTTGATAGATGCAGAGAAGATTTACTTAAAACTTGAAAAGTTAGCATTGGCCTTGGTGATAGCAGCCAGGAAGATGAGGCCTTATTTCCAGGCTTATCCCATCATCGTCCGGACTTCTTTTCCCTTAAAGAATGTCCTTCAAAAAGCAGACATTTCGAGCAGAATGACTAAGTGGTCAGTAGAGTTGGGGGACTTCGACATAGACTTTGCTCCCCGAACAGCAGTCAAAGCCCAAGCTGTGGCTGATTTTCTGGTCGAATTCCACTCCGATAGGGATTCGGAGCAAGCTACTGGTATAAAAGATAAAAAAGTATGGGTCGTCCGGACAGATGGTGGATCTAGCACAATGGGGTGTGGTGCAGGGGTATGCTTAACTTCCCCATATGGAGACAAAATATACCAGGCTATTTGTTTTGCTTTCAGGGCATCTAATAACGAGTCCGAATACGAAGCAGCTATAGCTGGGTTAAAATTGACCTACATTTGTGGGGCTAAAAGGGTCAAGCTGCTAAGCGACTCCCAACTGATTATCCACCATGCCCAAGGCCAATCTGAGGCAAAGAAAGAGAAACTTGTGAAGTATTTACTCCTCAAAAGTGAAGCGCTTAAATTTAAAAGTGTTGTCTATGAACACATTCCCCGGGCAGAAAATGAACTAGCAGACTCACTGGCAACCATAGCATATACAGAGTCATACCCATGGATTCATGTGCTTGAAAGCCCCTCCATTCAACTTTGTAAGCGTAAAGAAGAGGAGATTTTTGAAATACAAGTGAAACAACCTCAAGACTGGAGGTTTCCTCTCATACAATATCTCTCTGATGGTGTTGTGCCTCCAGATAAGTCACAAGCCAAAACATTGAAACACAAGGCTCGTGGTTTCATCATACTGAGAGAAGTGCTATACAAGAAGTCTTACAATAAACCTCTCTTGTGCTGTTTGGGGGATGAAGAATCACAAATGGTCCTCTCTGAATTACATGATGGTGAGGGGTCAGCCCATTGTGGGTTTAGAGCTTTGACAAGAAGAGTTTTACTCTCCGGTTATTATTGGCCATCAATCATGAAAGATGCTAAGGAGTTGGTGAGGAGGTGTGACCCATGCCAGAGGTACAGCAATGAAATTCATGTACCAGCCATTCCTTTGGAGTCAATTTCTGAGCCTATTCCTTTTGCTCGATGGGGATTGGATTTAGTGGGGGCCTCTCCCTGTGGCGTCCGGAGGGCGCAAAACTATAATTGTGGCTATTGACTACTTTTCGAAGTGGATAGAAGCAGCCCCCTTAGCGGGGAAAACATCCAAGGCTGTTATAAAATTCATTTTATCCAACATATGTTGCAGATTTGGTGTCCCACATAAAATAACAACAGACAACGGGCCACAGTTCGACAATAGAGAAATGGAAAGCTTTTGTGCCTCAAGGGGTATACAGCATTGTTTTTCTTCACCTTTTCACCCACAAGCAAATGGGCAAGTTGAAGTGGCCAATAGAACTATTCTGTCCGGTTTAAAGAAGAATTTGGAAGGGGCTGCTGGAAAGTGGCCTAGTTATTTACAAGAGGTCTTATGGGCCTACCGGACAACACCTGGGGCTGCAACACAAGAGTTACATTTTGCCCTGATCTATGGGATGGATGCAGTAGCTCCCATAGAAGCAACTCTCCCCTCTTTTCGTGTTCATAACTTCTCCGAACATGCTAATGAAATGGCAATCAGAGGTCAACTCGATTTGATAGAAGAAAGACGAGTTAAAGCTCACCTTAGAGTTGCACACTATCAAGACTTGATGAGGAGCAGGTTTGCTTCCAAAGTCAAAAGAAGAGATTTCCAACCAGGGGACAAAGTATTAAGGAAGGTCTTTTTACACACTAAAGAAAAGCTCTTCGGAAAGCTGGCCCCAACTTGGGAGGGTCCGTATATGGTTGTTGAAAGAATTAAGCCTGAAACTTATTGGTTGGAAGACAAAGATGGCAGAGTTTTAACTCATCCTTGGAATATTGAGCATCTCCGGATGTACTTGGAATAGCACTTGTGTAAATATTTACTTGTTTAAACTTCCATGTAAATATTTGGGGGCATACTCTTTCCTCCCCGGTGGCACGGAAAGGTTTTAATGAGGTGTCCGGGCTGTTAAATAAAATTTGATGCCTTCTTAAAAAAATTTCTAAGTGTTTTTAAAGTTTTGTCCCTTGTCATACTATATGGACTGAAATTTCTAAGGGCTATTTAAATTCTAGCCTGAGAACTTAAACACTCTCACAATGCAATAACTAAAGGCTACTTAAACTCTAGTTATCAAAATTAAAATGAACAAAGAAAGAAGATGATGGTTGCACAAAACAGAGATATTCATTAAATGAAATAACTTAAACTTGCATTGGCCTTCCAAGGACTTTTAAAGAGTCAAGATACAACGCCAAAAAACCTGTCCGGTCGAGCACCGGACACTATTACAAAAAGAGTGCCTTGGCCTTCCAAGGACTTTAGTTTGAATGAAAAATAAATGAAGTAAGTTGTAGGTTAAGGTTGAGCCTTTGAAGATGGCTCACCTTCATCTGCCTTCTTGCCCTTAAAATCGCTTTTCCCTTCGACTACCTTCTTGCCTTTGGGATCGTCCTTCTCTTCGTCTGGGCTTTCCCCAGTGTGTTCTTCATCAACCGAGGAGCCACTAGAGTAGCCATACCTGTCGCCTTCAGCCATCGTGTGGTATGGGAGTTCGTCGGGCTCAACATAAAGCCATAAGTCCCCTAGGTTCCTGTCCGGAAATTTTTCATGGAAAAGTAGAACCATGTCGGACCTTACCTTCTCAAGCAATAGCTATTCGCTTTTAATCATCTGGCTGGCATAGGCATTAATCTTGGCATTAATCGTAGCCTCTTGATCCCTTAGCAACGTATTTTTCTCTTCGGTAGCCTTGGACGCTGCATTTTCAAGGGCCTCTTATCAGTAGTGAGGTTGGTGATGATCTTGTCTTTTGCCTTGTCTCTTCTTTTGAGGCATTAAGATCTTTCTCCACACCGGACAGCTTCTCCCGGAGGCTTTTGATAGTTTCCTCTAAAGTAGCAACTTTTGTGTTGCTTTCCTCCTGATTCTTCTTCAACTCCTCATTTGCTTCCTTTAGCATGTCAGCATTGGCAGTAGCAGTGCAAAGGTCTTCGGACAGCTTTTCCTTTTCAGACTTAAGATCTTTGATGGTGTCTGCTTGACTCCGAACTTGTCTCTACAGTGTAAGTACCGGCTGCACATTGCTTAGCAAGGAGTGGGCTATGGTTTCCTTTTCACTAGAGACAATGAAAGTCTTACCATTGAAATTGACGGTGTTAGAGCTGCTCGGAGGAATGTAAGGCCCTGCGAAGTCGTCTCTAGGGAGGTTGAGGAAGTATTCGCCAAGGTCACTAAGACCGGTGATGTCTACTTCATCAATGTTGAGCTCTCCTCCCTCAACTTCATCAGTATGAAAGTCCCTTGGGATCTCTTCAGCATGTGTTGGGTCAGAAGGGTCAGCCTGGGCAGAAGGCTCCGGATCCCGGAGAGCAAGCTCATCTCCCTTAGCAGTTTTTTTCTTCTTGGCTGCCCAGTCTGCCCTTCACTCCCCTGCTTGCTATTCCTCTTGGAAGCCCTTGGAGATTTTGGGAGGTCTGCTTCCTGCCTTTCAGTTTCTTGCTCCACTACCTGCAAAAGAGCAGCGTCGATTTGGCTCTGAGCCGGCCCCTCCGGGTCTGTTGGAGCATTCTTCTCAGCATCAGCAAGAGCAGCATCGCTCACCATATTCTTGACCTTCTTCTTGCCCTTCATTTTGCTTGGGGCTTTGGCCCGGCCGGGCAGGAAGAGTGTCCCATCTGCTTCATGGCTCCTCTTAAGCACTGTGTCGGAGGAAGGTTGGGTGGTGAGCTTCTCCCAAGTTAAGTCTCTCCAACCTGTGGTGTTCCACAGGTGAGACCTTGCCAGATTTCCACTAGTGAAAGCATTGTGGAATCGGTTCCCCCAGTTCTCTGCGGCCCAGGCATTGATTTTGCCACAAGTGACCTGTCCGGCCTTCAAGTAATCACCGAACTCCATAGGCAGTTTTGTTAAGACAAAAGAAAGATCAATTAATTTAAAACCAGCCATAAGAAGGAAAAAGTAGACAAAGATTTAAAGTGGGAAACTTACGGTCACTCCTCCACCTGCTTCTGAGGAGGCTTGGGTTCACTCCGAGCTTGATCTTCTGTCCGTTTTCCCAAGCGCCACTGACAAACAAAAACTGGCTCCTCCATTTGCTCTCAGACTCCAACAGATCATCAACATCTTTGAGACCATTCCCCATATTGAAGTGGTAGAAGGGGAATCGGTGATGTTTGCAAAGATTGGCCACTGCTGCAAATTCTTCCATAGGAAGAGGGATCCCGGATAGCCTGGATGCCATGATGCATGACATCAGAGTATACCAGCCGTTGGGGCTCAGCTGGCTCGGACAGAGTTTGATCAGATGAAAATATCTGACAATCTCTGGGTCCAATGGGAATCTAAGTCCCCAATTAAATAACTCCGTGAAGAAGACTATTTCGTTCGACTTGCAATCCATAGGAGTTTCAGGATCTATGGGAATCCTTATCTTCACATTTTCTGGGATCCCCCATTTTGTGCGCATTCGACCTAGTTCAGCCGTGTGCATGAAAGCATACTTGTTCTTCTGTAAGGCCAAGAGGTATTTAAGTTCGACCCTGTGAAAACAAGGCCCTACTTTCTCCTTGAGACACTCCGGCAGATCCGGATGCCTCAAACACAGTTTTTCTTTGCCCTTATCTTTTTTGGCAACGACAGTGTTACTAGTCTGACCGGAGGGCTCAGACTCAAAAGGGACTTCTTCAACAGAGTCCTCCATTCTTTCCTCCATGATCATAGGAGGAGCATCAGTGGCAGTGGCCCGGGGAGAATTCAAACTTAGCTCAGCATGGCTTCCGGACTGCTGTTTTTCTGTGTTTTCTAGACTTTTAGTCTCAGGCTGGGGCTCTGAGGCCGAAGTCTCTCTTTGGAGTGTTGGACTGCTAGCCTCCGGACCGGATGATCTTTCCCGGGGAGCTCTGATGGGCACTCCGGACCCAGAGCTACTATTTTTTGCCCCCGATTTTGAGGGAGTGTTCTTGAAGGCTTGCCCCTTAACCAGCCGGCTTGTCCTCTTAACAACTAGTTTCTCCGGAGAGTGCTCTGTGTCTGATCCCATTGCGAAGAAAGGAGAAGGTTTCCTAAAACTTGTGACTGTAGCTCCTGGCTCGACAGTAGGCACTGACTCCTGAAGTGAGGAACCAGAGACTATGGGGGAGAGAGTGGATTGAAATAATTTTTTGGGCTTAGTACCTTTGGAAGAGGATGAGCCTCGATCTGACTCTGTAGCAGAGGAGATTGGTCTGTCGACAGGCGAGGTGGGTAACCCAGCTGCGATTCGTCTTTCCTTCTCAACTTTTTGTGCCTTCTCCAACTCAGAAAGGTTGAGCCACCCGCCTTTGATCAATGAAGTCCTTGCTGTAAACATAAACTAACAAGAAAAATCTTTGCTTTAGAGAGAGAAAGCTCTGAGTAAATATGAAAGAGATAGTAAAACAGTATAAAGTGAGTCTGAATTTATAGTAAATCTGAAAAAAGCAGTTGATTCCTAGGAGAATTCGAAAAGTTTGGCAATAATTAAAAGACGGCGCTGATGTCATCATTTGTAAAAAAGAGGTTGCTTTTCGAAGAAGGTGGGTTCGAAATTCAAGGTGAAAAAACGGCTAAAGCAACCAATTAGAGTGTGACACGTGTCCACGAACTCTGGCAAAAACCAATTTGAATTCGTGAAGCTTTATTTTTCCGGGTAAACCCTTAAACCTGTCCGGATTGAAAACTACTTCTAACATCGGACTGTTTTTCAGGTCTCTGACAAGAATACTTGCTCAAACACCTAAAAAAGGGGCTCCTGATGAGTCCGAATTCAGGATGGTCCCCGGACCGGGACAGATCAGTCCAAAGCCTCTGGACCGGACAGATCGGACAGATCATATGGACCGGACAGATCACTTCGAATACAATAACCATAGGACCGTTCGAATTATGACAAAAGTACTAAAAAACTTAAACACTTCTTGACTAAGCTGCTTGCTCTCCTACTTAGAGCTCATGGGTCTTTGAACATGACCCGGGTCCATTAAACATGACCCGAAAGCCCATAAGGGCCCAAACATCACACTATAAATACCCAACCACCTGCATTAACTATGAATAATGAAAATTAATTGCTACCAAGCTGCTTAATTATCTCTCCACTCTCTAAACACTTAAAACATCTACACACTACCACTTAAACACACACATACCACCATTAAACACCAACTGAAATTACCAGCCTACCCTCAGGCGATTATTGTCCACACCAGTGTCCAATAAATATAAGTTATCATTTGCTATTAACTTTCTGAAACCAACAACATTACATGTCAATAATAACATAAAGTTTAATTTCCAAATAGACAAGAATAACTTAATTTATCCAAACAACGGAAAAGGAAATTAGTTTCTTTCTAAAAGAAGGTACATACAATAATTCTTTTAAATACAAAAAATTTCCACTAGTAAGAAAGAAACAAAAATCACAATTAGAATGAACTAAACGCGAACTTCCATCATTTGTATAGAAGGATTTTTCACCATCACTTAGGCTTTGATTTCTTATCATACCCTCTAAAGAAATACAAGCATGAGTTGTTGTTGCTGTATCAACCCACCACATATTTCTCGACAGTAAAACTAAATTGATCTAAGAACATACCATAGAAGTGGAAATACCTTTGGCTTTCATCATAGGCTTCCATTGTTTACATTATTTCTTAAAATGCCTCGCTTTCCTATAATAGAACCAACACCATTTACGAGATGTACCCTTATGCTTCTTTTTTCCCGAACCGGATGCATATCTATTTGAACATTCATACTTTCTCTTAATTCCCTTATCTATATGAGCTTTCACCATTTGCACTTCTGGATGTTCTTGCTTCATCTTTTCCTCCTCTTCTTTTGCTTGAGAGATGAGTTTGTCAAGAGTCCATTTATCGTGCTTACAGTTATAAGAAGTTTCGAAGTTCTTATACTGAGGAGGGAAAGAGTGAAAAGCAAAGTTTACCACAACATATTCTGGAAGGTCAATTTTAAGTGCTTTCAATTTGGAAGCCATGTTTGACATTTCGAAGATGTGCTCACGAACAGTCCTTTTGCCACGATATTTCATAGAGGCTACTTTAATAAGCAACGTCTTAATCTTTACTTTATCGTTCTTAGAAAATATTTCTCTACCTCTTCGAGAAACATTTTTACATTGGTGATCTCAGGTTGAACTGCATCACGGAATGCTAATGAAATTGCTTGCTTCATGATCCCTAGATTTATTTTGTTCGAATTTTCCCAAGCCTCTGACTTTTTCTTCTCTGTAGGAGAACTGTCCTCAGTCAGAGTTTTAGGTTCATCGACCCTTATTGCTAAGTCGTAATCATAGCACATCAAGTGCAGAAACATATCTTCTTTCCACAGCTCAAAGTTGCTCCAAGTGGACAACTAATTCATATTATGCATTTATTTCAAATAATTCATATCATACATTTTATATTCGGAATCTAAAAACTAAGAATTTAACTTCATGATATCACTTGTTAGAAATACTTTCTCAGTTCTAATCTAACAACCATGAAATTAAATCATCCTGTAACAATGCGGAAAAATACTTACAGGACGTAGTCATTCCTTGATCTTCAGATGCTGAACTTGAAGCATATGATCCGTGATCATTTCCTAGGTTATGATCTTTAAAGAGATGACAACCAAAACCTGTGATTTATTCAGAACGAAAAACCAATATATTTTTCTTAAGGCCTTTTTCTCTCTGTATTTCAAAACCGTCGTTTTCTAAAAGTGAAACTCACCTTTATATAGAAAAATTGAAGTGAAAAAAGGTTCTTCCCTTTTAACTGTCTGTAACTTCGAGACAGTTACTTAATGAAGACCAGTCCTTCTTCAATTGCCACTATTGGAGACCATAACCCGATATTATTTTGTTTTACAACATAATTCCAAAACTTTACGTTTTGCTTAAACTGTTTATTTCCGAATCCAATCCTTTACCGTACTCGGAATGAAACTTGGTATCTATCCAATTACCTGCATGATACATATTTTATCTACTAGTCCGTTCCTTTTTTATGATTACTTTTGTTCGACTAATATTGACGATAGTCCGATACATCGATAAAGCATGTGACGGTTCAATTCAATGGAGAAATTCCAACATCGCAATCATTCAATTTTTGAACGTAGTGTTCTATTCATTCTATACTATAAGACTTTTATTCAAATTTTGTAAATCGTTTTGATATCTAACTTACTGTTTCGAGTTTTAACTTTTCAAAAAATACCATCTCAATATATGTCACAATTAATTGAATAAAAAAATTGATCATATATAAGGCTGATTTTGCCCGAAATATTATTTAGTTAAGGCACGAATATAATTAATAAACATCTTGTATTGGTAATTTGGAATGCAGCAATTCAGTAGAAGCGCATCATCTAAGAATTCTCTTGTCAACTTTCTTGTATAAAAAGCAAAATATATTCTGTCTTTTTCTTTCTTATATCGGATTCTGATTTGTATACCCTTTCTGTCTATCTTTCATCTATCCCAGAAATCAGACCACGTTCAGTTCCAGTTATAATTGCCCATATTTTACGTATAAAACTTTCAAATTTTTTAATATTCTCGCTTCACTTATACTATGTATATGTGGTAGTTCAATATTTATTGGTACCTCAAATGAAAAACGAATAAACAAAAGTCAGTAATTACCTGGAGTTCACCTTGGACACTTCATTGAGATACGAACTTCAACACGGATGTGTTTGGGGAACTCCGGTTGACAGCTGATAATCAATAGAACAGGATTCTTATTGCTCGAAGCCAAGGAGAGTGAAAGTCAGTTGTCACCTGGAGTTCCTTCGACAACTTCATTGTTAAAACTATCTTTGAGTCTAAAGAAAGTAAATTTGTAACACTGAAGTGTTTGGGGGAACTCTGGTTGGCACCTGATTCTACATCGTTACAACATACAACCTTGCTTATGGTGTTTTTGTGCTTGGTTATATAATATCACACCATCTTCTCAATACTGGAATCATTTGGTATTACATTATTAATTTAGCACTCTAGAGTTTTGGCGTTTTCCTAATCTGAAAGAATAAAAGCTTGCAAAAAATGTCATTGATTGACAATTGTATAGGTATTTCCAACAATTCATGCTATGCAAATACATAAATCATGCTTTCAGAACCTGACTTTTATCATTTGAGAACTAGATTAAAGAACAATATTTTTCGGTCTACACGCAAAATTTGAGAAAAAATTTGCAAGTTCCTAATCGATTCGAATAGTTATAAGAATACGATTTTGGGAGGCTGTTCAGAAACTAACATTGAAGATTTAAGCTCCTCCAAACCCGTACAATTGTCGAGACTGACAAGATACACTGAGGTAACGGTTTGTAAATGATCCTTAATTGCATTTTCTGTTAGTGGTTATAAAGATACAACATGGTGTGATGTAGTTACTATGGACATTTCCCATCTAGTCTTAGGATGTCCATGGTGATTTAAGACGAACTTTACTTATGATGGTAAAATGAATCGATACAGTTTTGTGATGGATGGTCACAATATTACATCGATGTCATCTAGAAAAATACTTCAAAAACCACCAATACTCATTAAAGATCTTCATGTTCCAACGACACCCGTTACCGATCTTATTTTTTACTCTAAAATTGCATCTGAGTCTGTATTTGACAAGTCACTCTACGATGAGTATGATAATGAGATAAAAAAGATGAGAGTTGATACTAAAGAATTAAAAACCTCAAAAAAATTAAAAATTTCGAAACCATTTTTTTATAAATAAAAAATAAAACATTAACGTTTTCGTCAATAGTTGGTAAAGTTCATTCTTCAATAATTAAATTGACGGATAGAAATCTTATTATTCAACATACTCAATATAATTTAAAATTAGGAACAAAAAATATTGTACAAGATGTCTTTGTTAAAAAATCTCATATCACTGGACACCCGTTATCCCAACCAAGACCTCCTAAACCTTCAAAAAGAAGGCAATCTCTTGGAAAAAAGAAACTTATTTGTAATGGAATAAGTGCAAGCAATATTATTATCCACACGAAATTATTTGATTCCAGTTTGAGACCGAAAGGTGTGGCTAAAATTGTTGTAGCCCACAAAGGGATCTCAGAAAACACTAAAGAGTTGAATATATATATATATATATATATATATATATATATATATATAATTACATATTTCAACGATATTTCTTACCCTAAAGAAATTTGTTCTATTGTAATATGTCTAATACCTAAAGTTAGTTCACCTAAAGATTGGACAAAATTTAGACCCATTAGTCTTTGTACAATATTCAATAGAATACTATCAAATATTATAAATACTAGACTTGCTAAAATTCTACTCCTAATCATATCAGAAGAACAAGGAACATTTGTTGAAAATTAAAATATACAGGAGAACATTCTAATTAAGTAGGAATTAGTTCATGATTTATACAGAAAAAAACAAGAGGTGATAACATAATAATAAACTTATATATGACAAAAGCTTTCGATAAACTAGAATTTCAATACTTATATAATATATTAAAAGCGTTTGATTTCAATCTAAAATTCATTAACCTGATAAAAACTTGCATTGAAAATGTTTAATGGTTGCCCTTTTGGATCTTTTAAGGCCAACAATGGTATCAGGCAGGGTGATCCTTTATCATCTAGCTTGTTTATGATTGTTGAGGAACTAATGATAAGAGGAATTAAAATATTATACAACAGATACCCTTCAATGAGATTTAACTCCATAGCCTCAATAACAATATCCAGTTTAGCTTTTGTAGATTATGTGATCATCTTCATTAATGGATCTAAAAATGTTATAAAAAAACTTTGTAACTTCCTTGATACATATCAAACAATATATGGCCAACAAGTTAACAAATCTAACACTACCTTCATTTCAAAACCAATAAATGAACAGAACTAGGAAAACTAACCTAGAAAACTCATTGAGATTCAAACACAGTACTCTACCTTTTAAATACCCAGGGATCACTATACATAAATTAAAATCCTCATTACATTTTGCTCCTCTTATTGATAAAATAAGAAACAAAATGGATGAATGGACCATTAAGACCTTATCCTTTGGTGGGAGGCTGATTTTGATAAAATGAGTTCTCTTATCCTATCCAATATACTATATGCAAAATACTGAATTACCTAAAAACATAATTAAAAGAATATATAGCATGTTAAATAAATTTTTATGGGGACAAAATGACCTATCGGAGCCTATTATATGGTTAGAATGGAAAAGAATATGCAAACCTTATGATGAAAATGGTCTTGGAATTAGAAAACTCCAAGACATTCAAACTGCTTTTGAATTCAAACTATGGTTTACTCTGAAGGAAAACAAGTCTTTGTGGGAAAATTAATGAAATCAATATATTACCCAAATATTCATCCTTTACAGTCAAATCTAAGATCTAAAGACTGAAAAATATAGAAAAGAATATACAAACTAAAAGAGTCTGCTGAAAATTATGTCTTCTGGCAACCTCACCAAGGAAATGTTGATTTATGGCTCGATAAATTGAGCCATTCCGAACTAGGCATGGGCATATGGGTATGGAACTGAAGAACCGAACCGAACCGAAATAATGGATTCGGTTCGGTTCCGGTTCCTTATAAATACCCATACGGTTCCTTATCTTAAATACCCACGGTTCTCGGTTCGGTTCGGTTCGGAACCGAGAACCGAATAGTACCCATAAAGAACCGAATAAGCAATAGTACCTTTGAATATCCATGGTTCTGTTCGGTTCCAAACGGTTCTTTTGGCTACAAAGTAATTATTTGGTTCTTTTCGTGTTCAGTTCCAAATAGTTCTTTTGGTTAGAAAATAACCATTTGGTTCTTTTTGGCTTCAGTTCCAAATAGATTTTTTGGTTAGAAAGTAACCATTTGGTTAGAAAATAACCATTTTGTTCCTTTCGGGTTCGGTTCCAAACGGTTCTTCTGGTTACAAAGTAACCATTTGGTTAGAAAGTAACCATTTGGAACCGAAACCCGAATGTAACCGAACCGAACCGAGAAGAACCAAACCGAACTGAATTTTAATCAGTTCCTAAATGGGTAAAGAACCGAAAGAACCGAGAACCGAACCTAATTTTAATCGGTTCTTAAATGGGTACTAGTTTTAAAGAACCGAAAGAACCAAAAACTGAAAGAACCGAACCGAACCGAAGAACCGAATGCCCATACCTATTCCCAACCATAAATAACATTGAATCCAGACCTTAACAATACATGGTATAGACAAACAAAGGTATCACAATTTTGGAACAATAATGATTGGAACATATCTAAACTAAAGGATCACGTCTCAGAAACACACATTAACAGGATTACAAAAATATCCCTAAACTTGAACCATGATGATACTATTCTTTGAAAGGTATCACCAACAGGTAGCCTCTCTAAAATACACATGGAATGATCTTAGAACTAAAGAATCACAATCTGTTGTTCTAAAGAAAATCTGGAATAACTTAACTTCAACTAAGTGTTCTTTTATATTATGGAGAGCAATGAACAATTTAATGCGAATAGACCCCATTATGCAGATAAAAGGTTTTAGTCTAGCCTCCAAGTGTCAACACTACTCTAATGCTGAAAGTTTGAATTATATTTTTGTCTCTTGCCCTATTGCTTAGAGTGTTTGGTTACATTTTTCACTCTTATTTAGAATTAGGATAAGCCAGTACATAACTCTTAAGCATATCATAAACATTTGGTTTCTCTCTTCAACAAAGAAAGCGCATGTTAGATACATAATACCTTCAGTTATATTTTGGGTCCTATGGAAAGATAAAGCTAGATCCCAAAACCTTATACATTATGTTTTACGTATTATGTCTACAATAAATGCGTCTAAAGTCCTGAAACCAAACACTAGATATGTGATACTAGAATGGCAAATGAGATAGACTGTTTTAATCACTTAACTATTAAAAAACATTGCCTATATATTAAACGGAATCCCCCTACATTAAACCAAATTAAACTTAACCGTGCTGCCTCATCTCTGAATAAATGGTGAGTCTATTAGATGGTTTGCTATACTGCAACCAGAACAACTTTACAAATGTTGATATTGAAGTTGACTCCCTGATACTTTTTAACATATTAGGTAAAGGGAAAGCCCCATGGTATCTAAAACACTTACTAAACTGCTGTAGAAATTTAATTGCATATACAATGATCATTATGCATATTTATAGGGAGAAAATGAAGCTGCTATTAGGTAGCTAAGCATACACTTAACTCTCTATCAGGCTACTCATTCAACCCATCACAATTACCTCATAGATTGAGTGCTATTGTCTTACTTGAAAGCCTTAATATATGTTATATAAGAGACACCAATACTTAATAAACAATTTAAATGGCAGGTTTTACCTGACCTTCACCTTTTAAATTTTGCAGGTTTCTCCTTCACAGAGAATCTGAAGATAGGTGAATCTGAAGATAGGGACACCTAAAGGTATTGAAGCCGACTCAACACAAAGGAACTGAAGTTAGGAATGAAGAAGAGGACTACACAATATTGTAACTCAATTTTTTTTAATTCTTGTTAAAAAAATTATATATAGTCATGGTTTATTTGATCCATCCTTGCGATAGCGAAATACTAGCAATGAAGTTATCCAAAGTATAGATTTAGAGACAAATGGAATTTGTGTATCACTATTAGTTCTTTTGATGAAGAATTGATTCTCAATAGTTAAATAATTTGCAGTCTATTACTTGCTAGATCATTTTGGAAGAAAAATAACAAAACACTAAATTTTCGTATTCATTGGTGGGGATGATTTAGATGAAAAAGAGGAGTATGAAATCGTTGAAACAATTTTTGATGATAATTTAACATTTTATTTATGTGATAACTACCTAAGAAGTTCTTAAACTATGTCTTAAGTGTGCAGCTAAGGTGTTCGATGATATGCCCGATAAAGCTTTTGGAATAGATCCATCTTTATATGTTTTCGACTTCAACTTCACTACAGTAGGTGAAGCCATTTTTAGGAAAATAAGTTTATTGACTTGCCCAAACTATTGGATATATCTGCAATATACGGTCACGAGAATGAAAGCTTCAGTACATCGTTGGTGGAGAATGCTCTACTAGATTAGCCATGGATCATTAACGGCTTGACTGTATTGGTGTCTCATTTATTAGGTATTGTCTACACAATGCATCAATGGTGTATCTCTTTTTCAAAAAATGTGGTATACATGTACTGTTTGGACTATAAAGCCCATTGTTGAAACTCGCTAATTTAACGAGTCAAAACACTCTGTTGCTGCTGAAGTATTGGCTGAAGTGTTGTATTCTGACATAGATAATCACCTAAAGACATTGGACTGTTGGTTGAGTTTCCGCTGCGAAATTTAGTTCTTAATCAATATATTCAATAAGTATCTATGTGGGCATCTTGCATTCGCTATGCTTCAATCAGTAAAGGGAAAGATGGAACAATATGTCATTTTCTTACGCAACAAATCGTATATTGTTTGATATTTCCTTTACCTCTAAATATGATCAAATTTCCTTTACGCAGTAGTGGTCGTTCACTATCTCCGTGGGAGAAACCTTTCCAGGAAGCAATCCAAAGTCTAACAAACGGACAAGAAACAACCACGAAGTGCATGCCATTGAGGCTTCATCTTACCATAACCACCGAGATCTGATTGCTTATCTTACTTTTAACGATGATGATTTACGCTAGGTCGCCACATCGCACGAGGATGCATTGACGGTAAACTTGTAAATTAGCAGAGTAATTGTCACCAAGGTTTTAGTCGACAGCGGGTCGGCTAATATAATTTTCAAATCTAGTTATGAACTCATGCAAGATGTGTCATCCTATAAACCCACCAAGAGACCTTTGGTAGGTTATGAAGGGAAATCGTCTCAATGCGTGGGGACGTTGAGCTTATGATCAGGATAGGACATGGGCTACTAAGCAACAACTCAAGACACTGTTTATGATCTCCGATGCCCGCAGTTCCTATCATGAAATTATCGGTCGACCGGGGCTACATCGGATGTAGGCCACTCCTTGCACTATTAGATAATACATTAAGTACCCCGTAGGGAACGCGGTCGGCATCATCAGGGGAGCCAACGAACTGCTAGAACATGTTATACGATGGGATCGGTATCCTATCTAGGTTGCAAACCCTGTATTGGTCAAGAACAAAGGGGGGGAATGGCACATGTGCGTTAACTTCACAGATTTGAATCAAGCATGCCCTAAAGACGCTTTCCCACTAACTCGGATTGATCGCTTGTTAGAATCGACATCTGGGTGTGAGTTCATTAGGTTTATGGACGCGTACTCATGATACAATCAGGTTTGTGAATCATATTTTCAAAGACCACTTAGGACACCACATGGAGACGTATATCAATGATATCATCGTTAAAACCGACACGATGGGTAAAAAATGGGAGGTTCAACAAACTGTGTTCAGCCTCTTACGGCAGTTTAATCTAAGGCTTAACCCAACTAAATGTTCTTTTAGAGTCTGCAGTGGCAAATTATTAGGATACATAGTTAGGAAGAAATGCATCGAGGACAACCCTATCCAACTACTAGCAGTCATCCAGATGCCACCACCAAATAATATCAAGGAAGTTTAATTCTTGATAGGACGCGTAGCTAGCATTGGTCGATACTAAAACTCGTTATTTTAACCAGGAAAAGCTAACACTGGGTCTTATAATTGTTGCTCGGAAAATGTGCCCATACTTACAAGGACACACTATCACCTTCCGAACATCATTTTCCCGCAAAATTATGTTACCAAAACGCGATGTTTCTAGCCGACTGATTACGTAGAGCATCGAATTGGGAGATTACAACATTAAATTCGAAATTCACACTGTGATCAAAGGGCAAGCTATCGCCGATTTCCTTACAAAATTCTCCTCAAACCGTAATGAATCTTCCCTAATCGAACAATCACTCGATTACAAGCCTATAATGGATAATTGAAACCGATGGGGCATCAAGTACCTTGAGAGTTGATATTGCTAGCATCTTAAAGCTACCATCAAGAGAAGATATTCACCAAACCGTTTGTTTCAACTTTCTAGTAACTAATAATATGCATGAGCATGAGGCAGTTATCGGAGGTATGGAGGTAGCATTGATTTATGGGGCCCAAGAACTTAGGATCCGCTCCGATTTTCAGTTAGTTTTCGATCAAGCCAAGGGTACCTACGATTCCAATCAAGCCAAGTTTGCCAAAAAAAATTATGATCAAGTGCCCCGAATCGATAACTCCGCAGCTGATGCATTAGATGACGTGGTAGTCTTGGGGGAGCATCTACTTATCATCCTCCTACAACTCCCAACCATAGAAACACTTAGCCAACATGATACCATATGCGCAATCGAGGAAACCAACGATTAGAGACAAACTTATTTACTTTTACCTCCATTTAGGTACACTTCCAACCGACAAGGCTCTCGCTGTAGGTAAGTATTGTATTTTGGGTGATTTTATTTACTGAAAACGTGCAATACCACCATTGCTCAACTTTCTCATTCAAGCAGAAACTACCACAATTATGCACGCCTTACATATCGGGGATGCTGGGGCAGCTTGGATATCGTAATCTCATTCGCCGCTTTCTTTTAGCATGATATTACTAGCAAGAGTTAGCGAATGATGCTGCACGACATATCCAACAATTCCACCCATGCCAGTATTTCACCAGTACCGGCCATTTATAGGGTGAGCCAATGCATTCTACAAACATCCCTTTTCATTTTGATAAATAAGGCATCGATCTAGTTGGCCCACATCCTATGAGCAGGAAGCGTCAGGTGTTTTTGTAACGATCGACTATTTTAATTAGTAAGTTTTTATTAATTTTATTCATCATCAAATCTAGTCTCGGTTTGGCATTCCTAGAATATTGATGACAGACAATGGCCCACAACTTCAAAATTTTGTGGTAACTGCATTTTGCAAGCATTATTGGATCAACCGACACTTTTTCACTCCTTATTACCCTAAGAAAAATGGGTAAGTAGAAGTCACCAACCGGACAATGCTTGATGGAGCAAAAAAAAGCTTGAGGGTTCTAATTAGAAATGGCCACACAAGCTAATTCAGGTCTTATGGGCTTACCGTATGACCCCACAAACTACAATAGGTGAAATATCTCTCGCACTTTTTATTCCCCCTGCTGGTACGAGAGGGTTTTTTTACAAGGCATCATACTCCACCTTTTAGCATTTTGGCCAACTCATGTGTTTGTCTATAATTTTGTATCCATCCTTAAAATTGTGAACGGGTCAACGACCATGCCTACGGGACACACAAAGGGCCAGTCGATTAATACGAACATGTTCATTGGCTACTTCTACGGTCTACGTATGGGCCATATTGAGCCCATCATCCGCATGACTACTTTTATCACTTGCCTTTCACACTCCTCTAAATCAGCATTTGCCTTCTTTAGAAACTCCCTCCTTCAGTACTTAATCTTTGTCTTCAAATCACTAACAGTGGCCATTAACCTTCCGTTATCCACTGTCAACCCCGCAATGTGCTCAAACTGCTCTTTCACCCTTTGAGCCTGTACCATATTTTATGTTAACATACCAACGCTCTGTGCCATCAGCTCGTCATTTATTTTGATAAATCCATTGTTCTGGGCTATCAGCATCGTACTAATGGTGGCCAACTCCTTGTCTTTTTCATCGTACTTGGATTTGGTCCCGATGGAACCAAGCGTTTGGATTTGGATAAAGGCTAACTCGCGTTGAAGTTCGTCGTTTTCTTGAGACACCTTGTCATTTTCCGCCTTAGTTGATCCATATACAGGTTATACATTCTATATACATTCATAATTGGGTAAATGGAAAACACATGTAAATGAAATTAACCTTGATGGCGAGCTCCAATTCCCATTGTAAGATCTTGATCACCGATATATTTTCATAAAACGATAAAGCTAGACAACGTTTAAGTTTTTCTAGCATGAGCATCCTCAAATGTTTGCTCAGGATGAAGCTTTCGTAATGCGTGCTTCATCCAACACTATCACCTTAGGCGTCTTCCCTTTTCCATGCTCTGTATTAGGGGCCGACGCCTCAACACTTTCGTAATCTGGCACATGGCACTCAGTTTCTTCACCCCCATCCACCAAGCTAAGTTTTTGTTGCGCTGACAAAACTGTTTTCACGATAACATGATCCTTCTTCAGATGAGAACACTCTTCATTCTCCGTCTCCTCATTATCTTCTCGAGAGCGAGAGAGCGCTGTTTCTCGATTTCTTCATCATATTATATGGAATTATCTTCTTGTTGGCCACCATCCCCAACATATTGAATCATGAACATCTCCTCATGTTTTTTATTCCGCCTGTGGGGGGGGAGAGGTGATGCATCTTCCACATCCTTCGACTTTCGACTCTAGGTAACTGCCAGCCCGACCGCTGCATTGTTACGATCACAGTATTGTTTCTCAAACAACTCCTGCAATCGTTCTGTTGTAGCCAATTTTCCACCTTCAGTCATCTTTACCTTCCCGTTTTCTCTAATATACAGCTCAGGAATGTGTCACAACCCGAGCCTTCATAATTTACTTGTTAAAATAAGCGTGACGCTTTCTGACCCCACTTCATATTAGCCAAGGCCGATAGTTCGATCAAAGGATTTACAGTATCCTCTGATAACCCCTCCTTGCACCACTTCTGATGCTTCCACTCGCATACAAAGGGTTACATGAGAAAAGGTGATATAATCTTTCTTCTTTACACTTAGTTTTCCATTGTCTTTCTAATTGGAGATTCATCATAGTATTTTCGTGGTCCCGATTCCCCATTATGAATCTTAACGTATGCTTCCAGTTTTTATCTGATGTTGGCAATTTAACTGTTCTCCTCACTCCAGTCAATTGAGTATAGACAAAATGAGACTTTACTAGTTTGGCTATGTCTACCACGACAAGTAAGTCTGTAAAGGAACATAAAAATAACTAATAAGCGGGAGCTCGGTATCACACTAAGTAATAACCTCAACAATTTTTAGTAAGTTGCATAGCACATATGCCTAGGAAGGTAAGAAAATCCCAAATTAGAGAGGGTAACGTCAATCGTAAACCCTAGTCGAATACGGAGGTATAAAGACATGTCTCATTTTCTTTTTCCTGGTAAGGCTGTTCTCCGGGTACCAACACCCTCACTATGACATCGCTAAGTATCCAATACCTAGTCCTAAATTCTAGGAGACCATCTTCTATAAATTACCCGTAATTCGGGGTTAATCGTGCAAAGTATTTCTCCAAGAATGAAGGGCTCTCATATTTTGATTTTGTGACATCACAACTTCTCTTTCTTCATCCCGTTTTTTTTACGTGATCACGGTCACAAGAACGACTGCAATGATTGAATAGGACTTATCAGAAGATGAAATTGGCAGGGATAACTAACGTCGAGCAGCACTACCAGTAAATGGGTATTTCCCAACACCCAAGTGAGTTAGGGTTAGCACATCTAAACTAGTCTAGGGTATCCCCAATACAACATTATCACTAAATTCATACGACATCTACAAAGAGTTAGGATATAAAAATACTTTTTAATACCAGAGAAAAGTGCGACAAAATAAAGTGCTGCAGAGCTTGGCTTCTGAGAGTGCTCTTTTTTCTCTTGAGAATAAAGTTCTATTTTCAAAATAAAATGATTATCCATCACAAGCGTGAAGGGACAACAATTGCCATACACAATAATTAGCAACCACGTTACCTCGCAAGTAAAGTGCCATAATACATCGAATCGACTTCTTATTTCTGAACTCTTATATCACACGCGCTGCCGTGTAATTGTCAGGTGCCAAACTCGTATTGGCAAGCAGTCACTTTATTATCATAGATATTCCAATATAGGGACACGCACCTAACCAATAAATCCAGTATTTTCCTATCTACTCTGCCGCTTAAAATATTATTTGATCGATTATATCTTTTCAACATATAATCCATGGACTACGAGGGAGCCCTAATGCACAAGCCTTCATCAACTAGTCGATCAAGCAAAGTCTGAGCAGATGAATAACATGGATACATAAGCAATACTGAATCAACGTTTTTTTATACAAACAGAGGAGACTTATAAGCAATAACCCCAACAAAACGCTCAATATGAAGTGGCCAAGGGAAAACAGAAGGGTATCGACGCGCTAACAAGATAACTGAGAACCCATCAGGCAAAATCATCGCTAGCAACCACGCTAAGGTATAACCAAAGGATGTCGACACCATCTTCTGAAAATAAATTGAGTATAGGCCTCATCGGTTAGGCCCACAGAAGAAAAAATAAGGAGGCCCATCAAGGAATAACGCGTAATTCTCGACGCTGATACTATCTTCCAAAAATCAACCAAGCGGAGGCCTCACCTAGCAGAGCCCATACAAGAAAAAGCAAAAGGCAGGATGAGGCTCGATAGATAATATAGCGTAAGTACTGTTGTCTAGAAAGCCAGGTCATCAACTATGATTATTAAAGATGTCTTAAAGGAGGTTAACTTCTTTAAAATGATATTGACGAAAATGATTCAAATAACGGATCATGACTTGACTAATGGTCATGATTATAAGGCCATTACTATCATTTTGGCCCACAACAGGATTAAGGAAATTATGTAATTAGTGGGAAAGTAAAATTAGTTTGTAAACAGTATAAATAGATTAAAAATTATATAAAAGCTATCGTTTCTTCTCTAATTAATAAAATTACTACTTGGGAAATGTTTTGTTAATTTTCCCTTAACAATACCTAAGTGTATAGATATTTCTTCTTAGACTGATATATCGATATTGTGGAAGAAAACTTCAATATCACATTTGATAGATATATGTGATATCATTTGGGGCCACTCTGCTTTTTTACTAGCTACTCTTAATGCCACAAACTTAGATTCCATTTTTTAATCAGTAATACAAGTTTGTTTCTTTGATGCCCAAGAGATAACACTTCCTCAAATAAATAATACCTATCTACTTGTGGAAGAATGATCTTTCATATTAGAAATACAACTAGAATTCGAAAAACCTTCAAGAACCGAATAATATTTAGTATAAGTCAAACCATAATCCATGGTTCTTTTTATATACTTGAATAATCTGTATAAAGCTTTCCAAATATGAAAACTAGGATTCCTAGTATACCTACTAAGATTTCCAACAACATAATAAATATATGACATAGTGCTAGTCATGGCATAAATAAGACAACCAATGGTTATTGAGTATTCAAATTGAGGAACCGCAACACCTTCATTAGGTAGAAGCTTTAGGTTATGATCTATAGGTGTGTTAACCGGAGGACAATATTTAAAATTAAATTCATTCAATCTCTTCTCAATATAGGAAGACTGAGAAACCATGTCATCAAAATATAAATAAATCATAACTCCTTCCGAGAAGCATCAATGTTTTTATATACGCACTTATCTGCTTGATTAATAGTAAAACCATTAGAAAATAGCACAACTTACACAACTTATTTTCACAACTAGAATAACAAGTCCTCCTGGTTGTTTCATATAAACCTAATAACTCAAATCACCATTCAAGAGTATAATTTTCACATCCATTTTATGAATTACAAGATTGTATACAAATGCAAGTGTTATCAATAAGTAAATAGTGGAAATCCTAGCAACTTGAGCATAAGTATCAAATAAGTTAATTTCTTACCTTTGTCTAAAACCTTCGATAATTAATCTAGCTTTATACATTTTAATATACCATCTACTTTTAAAATAATTAATCTATTTCCCAATGATTTGCATCGAATAGGTAAATCAACAAATTCTCATTTATTATTATGCACGATAGATCTATCTCATTTTGAATAGCATCTTTCCAAAATACAACATCTTTTGATGACATAACATCACTAAAAGTCGTAAGACTATCCTCCATAAAAAAAATTGATAGTAAGAGTCAATCTTATATATTGACCCTTTAACTAAATAAATTTGAAAATTAGATCCAAGAAAATTAGTTTTTCTAGCTCTAATACTTCTCGTTAGTTTAGAAGGTTCTAACACACAAATAATAGCACCTTATATATTTTCAGCATGAGTTGAGTTCCGATTCAAAGAGTTTTAAATAATGTCTCTACCTCTACGTATAGAAGTAAATTTTTCTTCTTCAAAAATTTCATCTCTTGACTCTATAACCGTGTTCACCGACACATAGTTATTAGATTACAACACGTAGAACCTATATGTAACAGAATGCTCAACATATCCAATGAAGATACAATATATACCTCTTTCATCCAACTTTTTCCTATTAGGTTTAGTGAGCTTTATAACTACTCTACAAACACGACTGTTAGAAAACTCAATTTTGAAGGTCTTTAAAACCAAATCTTATATATATGGTCATCTTATTCCGTTTAGTAGGACTTAGATTTAATAAATAACATGTTGTTAACATAGCCTCACCCATAATCTTTCCCAAAAACCGATATGAGACAAGATGGAATTAACCATTTTTTTACAAAGTACTATTTTATTTACAGCTTGACCATTTATTCGTATGTATATTATTAATGAAATTATTTTTATGTAGTTGTACTTCTTCTTAATCAATTTTAAATTTGCAAAGAGCTTCCTTCTTAACATGCAATAAATAAACATACCAATATCTAGGTGCATCGTCAATAAAAGTAATAATATACTTTTTATTTCCTAACAAACGTGTGCATCTTAGTTAACATGCAAGTCTTATATTTTTTATTATTTACGGCAATCGAGGGTATACAACTCATTTTTACACGTCTTTTATTCTTCTATAATGTACATATCCTAATTTAGCATGTCATAATTCTGTTTTTTTCAAATTTCAACAAGTATTGGTAGAAACCAAGCTAACAAATTGATGTTGAAACGAAACATTAACATTTAATACAAACATACCATTGCATAAGTATCTTAAACCTACAAATACACCATGTTTTGAAAAAATATATTTACTACTTTCATGCACTTTTTTAAACCATAATTATTAAAACAACGCTGGATGAAAGACTCTTTCCAATCTAAGGAACATACAATACATTGTTTAATAATATATATTTCCATACGTAAACAATAGTTTAACATTATTAGTCCTTTACTTATATGACTTGTTGCTCCCGAAGTAAACCACATTGCAACATTGTCATCTTATATATAAAATGCCTCATATATTAGTGAAACATAATTTTGACCAAAATTGTAATTCTGAATTGAAATTTGACCTTGTTGCTTTTCAGGATCTTTAGATACTTTTGAACCAACATTGTTTCTACTTGGACCAAAAAATTTCCCACTTCAAGCAGCATTGTTTTTCTCTTTTCTAACTCGACAATGCCTCATGAAATGACCAGGTTTGCACATATCCAACATGACACTTTAGATTTCTTGTTGGAATAACTGTTCTTGTTGTTTACTTTAATTTTTTGTTGATTTCTCTTTTTTGTATTTGCATTCTTAAAGAATAAGCTCTTTTTAGCCATATATACTCAAGGATTTCCTACTTGGTTTTTACTGTTAGGGTTATTGTTTTCTTCTTGAGCCTTCACACTTTTGCCAATCGTAATATCACTACCAACTTCTAATAAAGTCATTTATTATTCTTTTTGTTTTAAAGTGTATTTAAAATCCTTCCACAAGTGTGGTAATTTGTCAATAGTAGAAAAAATGATATACATTTATCCATTTCCATATCATGTTAAACAAATTAACCCAAAAATCTTAATAATTCATTGTCCTCTTCCATTACTAGTTGAGAATCAACTATTTTGTAATTTATAAAATTACTAACCATGAAATTTATGCTTGAGCATCTTCAACCATATATTTTGATTCAAGAGAATCCTAAAATTCTTATGCATAGTAGATGTTTTTGTATACATTACATAAATGATGAGCTATATCGTTTAATATGTTCCCACGACATATGTAATCATCATTCTCCCAGTTGTTGTGCCTCTTTGTTTTTTCCAACGTTGCATTCTCAACGATCTTCGGTCAGAAAGTACTCATAATATAAACAACCTTAACATTAAAAGAATTATTTCTGCCACCTTCTGAAATTGTGTCCTTCAAACTTGTCTAATTTAGAAAACTTACTTGCTATTTCCTTCGTTGAATCTCCTACATTCCTCATCTCAAATCGTCATAAAATAGATAATTCAATATTTTATAGGAAATTTATTTTATGATTCATAGGATAACCCTTAAATATATGAATACAAATTCAGATTGAACTATTTTGGTGGTTCTTTGAAATTCAACCGAATTAATTCAGAGAAATTATTCTTAATTGAATAAGAGAATGAAATGTTGCATAATATCATTCAAACCATGTCCATGGTTTTTTATCTCGACCCAACTTCCAAACTCTCAACGGTTTGCATGTGTAGACCGTTAAATTGTTTGTATGCATGTCCAAAAACAACTATTGTGGAGATGATAAAAAATAGCTAAGATTTTAAAATTCAAATTCAAATGATTTTTGAAGAGGACTTAACCCTAGCTAGGGGCTCCAGCAATGGGGTACGCCTCTTGGCCAAACTTGCTTCGCTCGCTAGTCATAATATACTTGAACAAGTGTAATTAAACAACCAAATTACACAAAATATCTAATAACATGCTCCAATGTCACATGGTCTAATAAGAAGCCATTAAAACGTAATTAAACAACCAAATATCTATGTAGTATTATAATATGTAGCGTGCTTGATGTGCTTAAATGTTTATGAAAGCTTGATGTGCTTGAATGGGGTTTAGGTGTATTATGTAGAAGAATAGAAGCTTTTATAAAATGAGGTTTTGAAATATAGATCATGTGGAAACTTGATTATACCCGAAGTCCTCCAGTAACAGTAAAATACCTAACCGACCAATCGTTCTAATATTTGATCAATGAAAAGAAGGGGCAGTGATGATTGTGTGTTGAATTCTTTAATCATCTATAGTAAATGTACAGTTTACATTCAATATGCCCTTGTTGTAGGTATCAACTCCATTTTATAATTTGTGATCATCATCGTTACTGATTTGGCTAAAACCCGTTCCAGACTTTCCCAAAGTTTGTCCGAAATATAGAACATAATAATCGGGTCTAATAATTTAAGCACCTCCTTTGTCACCACTTTTTTGCATTGCTTATTTCAACCGCGTTCAATAAATCACATAAATCTAAATCTTCTGTTGGGAAACTGAGAGCTTGTTCCTTTTATATGTATAGATATATATGATATCATCCACCCAATTGCTTTCTTAAATTATTTTGATACACTTTTATGTGTAAAAACGGCACGCGGTAGATAGATTCTAAGATGGTTTTATTGATGAACTCATTTGTTTTATAGATGAAAAGTTGCAATCATTTAAACTTATTATATGGTTTTCATGATTACAAAAGATCACAATGATCTAATACATTTATTTATTTCTGATTAATAAATATAAGTGTAATTATTTATATTATTAATGATACTATAATAACTGCCCTGCAGCTTCATTCGAGAGAAGATGATGTATGTTATGGTCCATGTAATCAAACGGTCCATGTAATCAAACGCCAGATGTTAGATACCAAATGTCTATGTCTGAAATAAACAAAAAGTGTGAACATACAAATATAACAGATGTACTATTATAAAAGATAAATGTAGAAGTAACAGAGTAGAACTGAACGTATTCTGGAATTGTTTCACCATACTTTAAGCATATATAGAACTTTGTTTATATAGGACTCATATATAACAATTATTTGATCTTATCTAAATAAATAACGTAATAATTTATAAATAACGGTTTTCATATTTATCTAACATTCTCTTTTTTATGATTGAACACGATTGTTGTTTTTCTATTTGAAGATCCGCACACCACTCCTTTCTTTCATTTTCAAGAACTTCATCTTTGCTAGCGACTTTGGCAGAATATCAGCACGCTGATCTTTTGTGCAAACATGTTGGATTGCAATTATTCTTGATTCAATAGAGTTTCTAATGTAGTGGAATCAGGTATCAATATTTTTGCTTCTCTCATGTGGGACTGAATTCTTGCTCAATGCGATTGAGGACTGATTATCTATCTTTAGAGCCACTTTTTTAAATTTGCCAATAATCGTCCCAGTCACATTCCTTGACACGTTGCTGCACAAGTAGCGATATACTCTGCTTCATATGAAGATAACGCAACCACTTTTTGTTTTTGTTTTTGTGAACACTAACTAACCGGGTTTGACCCAAGGAAGAATATTACCCTTGGAGTGCTTTTAATATCATCAATATCACAGGCCAGATCACTATCAGAGTAACCCAACAACTCCAATCTTTCTTTATTTTTCTCATAAACGCAACCAAGATTTAAGGTTCCTTTCACGTACCGCACTATATGCTTTACTCCGGCCATGTGCTCTGTTGTTGGCTTCTTCATGTATCTACTCACCATGCCGATAGAGAATGCTAAATATGGGTGCGTGTGCAGTAGATTTTTTAAACTGCCAATAATACTTCGGTATAGAGTTGTGTCTATAGCGGGGCTTGTGCAATCCTTGCTCAGTTTTAAAAGAGGTTCCATCAGGATTTGTGAAGGGCTACAATATTTCATGTTGTATTTTTCTAACACCTTTGTTGCATATGCGGACTGGTTGAGTGTGATCTTATTAGAAGTTTGACAAACTTCAATTCCCAAATAGTAGCTGAGTAAACCAAGATCACTCATACTAAACTTGTTTATATCTTGAATGATCTCTCTAATGATGATTAGATCATCCACGTAAACTCCAACTATCAGATTCCCTTTTCTTTGGCTTCTCTTGTACACGGCATGATCTAATGAACACCTCTCAAAGCAAAGTGTTTTCAATGACGTGTCAAGTTTTGAATTCCAAGCTCTTGGTGCTTGTCGCAATTCGTACAATGCCTTGTGTAGTTTTAATACCTTGTGATCTTTTCTTCTTTCTTTAAAATCCGGCGGTTAAGTAACGTACACTTCTTCTTCCAACTCCCCATTGAGAAAGGCTGAGTTTACATACATATGATGAACCTCTCATCCTTCGTGTGCTGCAATAGAAATCAGAAAATGTACAGTCTCTAGCCGAGCAATAGGGCAAAAATTTCATAAAAACGTACACCTTGTCGCTGAACGTACTCTTTTGTCACTATTCTACCTTGAGCGTTCTTCTTTAGCTTGTAAACCCACTTTAGACCAATAGATTTGTGGCTGTTAGGTAATTGAACGAGCTTCCAAGTTCTATTTTTTCGAATAGAAGAAATTTCCTCCTTCATTGCTCTTCTCCATATCGGAACAACCTTGGATTCTTCAAGAGTTGAAGGCTTATTTTCTCCAAGCAAACACAGTCCCAAATACTCAAATTCTATTAGAAAGGTTTCATTGTAAAGTTCTTTGATGTCACTCTTACCACGTGGTCCTTCAGATGAACTCTCATTAGTTTTCGAGGGTTGCAGTGTTTCAGTTGATACTAATTCTTCAAACATTGCTCTTGGAGGATATGGTGAATTTAAAACGGATGTTGAGGGTCTTGTGTTCATCACTGGTGTTCGGTTACCAGTTAGTTCCTGTATCGGCTGTGGGAAATGCATGCCGAAATCGTTGACACCTTCTTTATCTTGCATATTTGTCGTATCAGATGTGCCTGCCATGGTAAAGTAAGGTGCGATAAGAGTGTTCCCTGTTTCCGTAACTGGAAATTTGCTCCACTCCCACTTATATTCTTCTTCGAACACGACGTCTCAAGTTACGAGTACTCGTTTTGACTTTGGATCAAACATCCGATAGCCTTTTGTATTCGAATCATAACCAATAAACAACATATGTTTGCCTCGGTCTACAAGTTTTGAAAGGTGAGGTGTAACATCTTTTACGTGTCCCACACATCCAAAGATACGAATTTGATCAACAGTCACCTTGCGGTTATAATATTCCCCATAGGGAGTTTTGCCGAAAATGTTTATGTTCGGGCTCGATTTAAGAGATACACGGCAGTTGATACCGCTTCTCACTAAAATTCATCTGGGACTCCCATGGTTTTCAAAAAGCTCCTTGACATGCCGACCATAGTCTGATTTTTTCGTTCAACAACTTCATTCTTCTAAGGAGAATAAGGCCCTGATAGATAATTCTCAATTATCAACCCCTCACAGTAGATCTTGAAATCATTTGAGGTGAATTCACTGACACGATCCATGCACAACACTTTTAACTTACTCTTTCTCTCTATTTCTGCTGCAACTTTCACCTTTCTTAAATGCCTCAAATGCTTCGTCTTTGTTTTGGATCAGTACGTGCCAAAAGAATCTCGTACAATCGTCAACCAACAGTAGGAAATAACGCTTACTTCCGGGTGTGGTATGAGTTATTGGCCCGCACAAATCTCCATGCCACAAATCAAGCGGTGATTTTACTCGGAATTTTGCCACTGTTGGAAATAGGTTTCGATATGGTTTTCCAATTAAACAACCATCACAGATGCGGTCCTCGTGCTCGATTATGGGCAAACTGTGGACCATCTGTTTCTGACTTAAAAGCTTCAAGGCATGAAAGTTCACATGCTCGTATATTGCATGCTATATCAATGATTTTTCTTTGTTCCTTACCATAAAACATTCCGGTAGGACTGGTGCTATCTTAAATACATACAACATGTTGTTTGACCTATTCACTTTTTCTAATAGCCTTTGTGATCTGTCAAAGATAGTCATAATGCCTCCTTCAAGCATAACCTCACATCCGTTCTCATCAAGCTAACCAATGCTTATAATATTACTTTTCAATATTGGAATGTAGTAGATATTAGTAAGTATTCGATGTTCACCTGTGAAATCTTCAAACAAAACCGAACCCCTTCCTTGTATTTTTATTGTCGAGTCATCCCCAAATTTGACTGACCCTTTAATGGTCGTGTCAATTTCAGCAAATATTTTGATACAATCGGTCATGTGGTTACTTGCACCAGTATCTAAATACCAAATCTTCTTTCACGTGCTTTTATTCTTTGACACTACATTGTCTTTGTGTAGTAACACTTGTTCGTTTTGTATTGCGTGGCTGAGAACACAAATTTCGGCCATCAACAGTGCGGGTTCATCTTCGGTTTGCATTGTAACAAGGTTGGCTCTTTCTCTTCGGTTTGGTTTGGGACATTCTTTTGCAAAGTGACCATATTCATTGCAGTTGAAACACTTAATCTTGCATTTTTCGAAGTTACGTGGCTTTCGGTCTTCGTTATTGCGTTCACCATTTCCCCGACCTCCACCATAACCACGCCCACGACTGCATCATCTCTCATGACGTTCTCCTATACGGTTGCTGCTGGAACCTTCATCTCTCTTTGCATTTGGGATTCTTGCCTCTGCTCGACATGGGTATAGAGTAACTGATCTCCACTGCCTTTTGAGTGCAATCGTCCTTTAATCCCTTTTTCAAAGGTTCTGAAGCGACCGATTGCTTCTGAGACCGACATGTTCTCACAATCCGCATCTGCTCAATCATTCCGATAATTTGGAGAAATTTATCTGGAACAACACTGAATACTTTTTCAACAAATACGCTTTGGTCGAGTTTCGTGCCGAGTGAGTGGATCTCGCCTACTAGCATGGTAAGCTTAATTGCAAAGCCATTTATTGTCTTTGAATCATCCATCTGTAACTTATTCAGTTGTTGTTTCAATACCTATATGCGTGCCTTCTTGACGCGATCTTCACCAACTTGCATCTCTCTGAGTGCGTGTCAAGCCTTATTTTTTGTCTGATTCTCCGCGATTGCCATCATCATGTCATCTGCCACAGCTTGGTAAATGGCTACCATGGCATCTTTACTTTTGTCGACGTTTGTGTTTTCAGCTTCGATCACTGACCATACTCCTAGCAAACACAAGATTATATTCATCTTGACAGCCCAAATGTCGTAGTTCGTTTCGCTTAACATTGGATATTGGATCGGTAATGAGGCTCCTCTTGTCGTCGATTTGATGACTGCAACTGCCTTTGATTGTTCTCCGGAGATGTCGGCCATTTCTTTGAAAACACATGCTCTGATACCAACTGTATGTTATGGTCCCTTTAATCAAACACTAGATGCAGATACCAAATGTCTATATGTAAAATAAACAACAAGTGTGTATATACAAATATAACAGATGTACTATTGTAGCAGATAAATGTAGATACAACAAACGTAGAACTGAACGTATTCTGGAACTGTTTCACCACACTTTAAACATTAATAGAACTTTTCTTATATAAGCTTGATACATAAACATTATTTGATCTTATCTAACTAATTGACATAATAACTTATAAATAACGGTGTTCATACTTATCTAACAGATCATTGAACAGAAGAGCTCGGACATAAGACCATCGGCTTTGAGGCATCAGCCCGAGGTCACCTACCACAAGGTATCAACCAAAAGGTTTCGTCTCATAATATTGGACTAATGTGTTGGTTGTTTAAGTGAAGTTGAGAGAGATAGAGGATATAAAAATCAAGAAATATATATTTCACTTATTCAATTGTAAAATTATGTACACATTTTATACTAGACTAAAAAATTGTTGAGGTGTAATAACTTTTAGTTACATTTTGTTATTTACAAGTGTAACAAAATTATCAAATCAGTTGGGCCTTTAACACTAACTACCCAAATACTTGTGACTATACTCAAGACCTTCATGGGTCGATAGCTGGTCCAAGTTGCGACCCGAACCTAAACCACAACCCGACATATATAAAGGTTTGATCTTAGCTTTCTTTCCCAATTTCTCTTCGAACCCTAATCAGACAACCACAACCTTCTTTTGTTTTCCTTTCTCAATTCTTCTCAAACCCTAGTTCAGTTAGCCCAATCTTCCTTATCTTAGCTCTCTCTCTCTCTCTCTCTCTCTCTCTCTCTCTCTCTCTCTCTCTCTATCTCTCTCTCTCTCTCTCTCTCTCTCTCTCTCTCTATGACTTCCCCCTCAAACGAAGCGGAGGAACACCGAGACCGAGTTTGTCTCGTAGAAACAGAAATTGAGATTGAGAGAATTTCAGTAAGAAGATCAGCCACCTGATCATGTGTCGGTACATACCGAATGTCAAGAGACCTTTGTACCAACTGGTCCCTATTGAACTGCAGATCGAGCTCGACGTGTTTAGTCCGAGCGTGAAACACATGATTTGAAGCCACAGTTCTTGCTCCAAGGTTATCACACCAGATAACCGGAGCTCGATGAAGGGGAACTACAATTTCATCCAAGATAGAGCGAAGCCAAATCAACTCAGAAGAAATATTTACAAGTGAGCAGTACTCAGGTTCAGTGCTGGATCGAGCTACCACTCCTTATTTCTTAGAAGACCACGATACCAACGAATCACCAAGAAACACACAATAACCCCTTACTGAGTGAGGGTCATCTACAGAGCCAGCCCAGCCTGTCTCCGTAAATCTAGTGAGCTTATGAGCATCACTGGGTTTAATATGAAGACCTAGCGGCATCGTCCCATATAAGTACCTCAAAATTTGTCTCACAATTTGTAAATGTATAGTTGTAGGTGACTGTTAAAACTGACTCATTTGGTTGACAGCAAATGCAATATTGGTTCTAGTGTGGAGTAGATATTGTAGTGAACCTTACACACTTTTGTAACGTGTAGGGCAATGAAGGCTTTCACCATCAAGTTTGGAGACAACAGGACTAACTTTCATTGGAGTAGTACACGAGTTCACACATGAGAGCCCTTCCTTACTCAGTAAGTCACTAATGTATTCGTTTGAGTCAAGTATAGTCCAGACGCGTCTTGGTATGCCTCGATACCCAAAATGATTTTGAAACAACCCATATCTTTTAGTGCAAACTCAGAGTGAAGTCTTTATATAAAATTTGTCAAGTAGACAGAGTTGTTACCATTGACTTTATGTCATCTACATAAACCAAAAGAACAATGGACACCTCTTTATTCATTAGATAGAACATAGAACAATCAGCCCTTGAGTTATGAAAGCCCCATTTCATTAAACTGTCCTTGAGCTTGGAGTACCAGGCTCTGGGTGCCTGCTTCAAGCCATATAAATCCTTATGTAACTTACAAACGTGATGAGGTATAACAACATCCACAAACCCTTGAGGTTGTACCATAAACACCTGTTCTTTCAAATCACCATTCAAAAAAGAATTATTTATATCAAGTTGTCTAATAGCCCAGTCCGTTGAGACAGCTAGTGTAAGTACAAACCTGATTGTAGAAGCCTTGATAATAGGACTACAAGTTGATGTAAAGTCTATACTAGGATGTTGATGGAATCCTTTAGCCACAAGTCTTGCTTTGTACCTTTGAATAGATCCATCCGGGTTATATTTCAGCTTATAAACCCACTTCCAGTGCACAAGACTCACTCCATCTGTGTATGGAACCAGAGACCATGTATGATTTTCCATTAGGGCATCATACTCAACCTGCATTGTTTTAGACCACTGAGGAACAACAACAGCCTCAGAGAACTTACCAGGTTCAAAAACAGTAGTAATGAGAATAGTAGTAAGACCAGTATAGATAACTTTAAGTTTAAAAATACCAGACTTAGCCCTTGTAATCATAGAATGGGTATTGAGGTTAGGTGAAGCAACATGTTCAGTACTAGATTTATCAAAACGTAGTTCAACTACTAACCTCGGTGTATTTAATGATTGTGTAATAGGTTGTGAGGACAACAATTCTGTATTTGGAAAATGAGACAAGGGTGGACTAGCAGAATCTCTTGTGGAGAATCAATGATATCAGGTCTGTTTGTTTTGTGTGACTGTGGATTAGGTAGGCTAGAGAGGTTCTTTATAGGACTAGTCACTAGAGAGTTAGACAAAGTTGTAGAATGAGACTGCTGTAAAGTAGAAACCTCATATGAAATCTTGACATTAGGAAAGGTAGGTAGCCATAAGGACACAAACTTAGACACAGAAACCTTTGAACCCAAAAACCTAAAAAAACAAGGGAATTCGTCTTCATTTAAGATGAAATTTCTTGATACATACACTCTCCCAATATGACTCAAACACCTATACCCCTTATGTACAGAAATGTAACCCAAGAAAACACATTTAGTAGAGTGATACTGAAACTTATTTGATTGATAAGGCCTGAGACAGGGAAAACAAGAGCACCCAAAAACCCTTAGAAAGCCATAATGAGGCTGATAGTAGAACAGTTTCTCAAAATGAGATTTATCTCGAAGAACAAAAGTATAAAGTCTATTAATTAAATACACTGTTGTGTGAAAAACATCAGGCGAGTAGTTAAAGGGGACATTTGATTGAGCAAGGAGAGTACGACCTGTCTCAGTGACATGTCTCTGATGTCTCTATGTTCTCTCATTTTGAGCATAAGAGTAAGGACAAGATGTCCAGAGTTGAATCCCAGACCCCTTAGCCAATGGAATAAAAGCTTTGAACTCACCACCCCCATCAGACTGAAAACATTTGATCTTTCTCCCAAATTTATTTTCTATTAGAATCTTAAACTCTCTGAAAACTTTTAGAGCCCCACTTTTATACTGTAAAGGATATAACCATCTATATCTAGAGAAATCATCAACAAACATAATGTAAAACCGGAACCCCTCTTTAGACTAACAGGAGCAGGCCACCACAAATCAGAGTGAACTAGGTCAAGAACATTTGTAGATTTAGACATAGACATGCAATAGGGTAGAAGATGTGAGTTGCCTAACTAGCATTCATCACAAAACATTTTTCATTAGTAGAACCAATAAAGAGATTACACCGTTTCATAATAAGAGACAAAATTCTAGTGGAAGGATAACCTAATTTCCTATACCATTTTTCCTTTAGAGACTTAGAGGAACTAATTGAAACTGAGACACTTGACAAACTAGGAAAGCCCTTTAGAACACCAGCCTTATGATTGCAAGATTCAGATGAGTTTCCCAACCTATAGAACTCATTCTCATCATTCGCTGAAAGAAGAATCCTCCCTGTGATCTTGTCCTTCACAAAACACTAAGATGAGTGAAATTCAAGAAATATATTATTACGAGAGGTTAATTGAGAGACAGATAATAGGTTTTTGCTTATTTGTGGGACATGTAAGATATTATTGAGCTTAATAGGCTGATTTGTTTTAATAGAAAGAGTAGTTTCACCTAACTGTTAAATTTTGAGCTTACTACCATTGCCCAGAACAAGTGATTTAGTACCTGAGTACTCTGATTTTTGAGAGATCATCTTAACAGAGTTAGTGACATGGTGACTAGCACCACTGCCAACATACCAAGGCTCATCACCAGCTCCAGACTCTTGAGACACAGTTAGAAAACTCTGATCCTTAGCAATCTTGTTATGATCTGCCGTTAGCTATCCCATGACATTGGGATCATGTCTAAAGTATCAATAAGCACCTTCATGGCCATATTTACCACATATCTGACAAATAGGCTTATTATTATTTTTGAAACTGCTTCATCTGCCCCTATAAGAGTTTTTTCCTCTGTTATTGAAAGAGTAGTTAGGAGAGTATATGTCTTTGTAATTACCTCTTCCTTGTCTTCTGTTATCATTCCTAGAACTAGAGTTATAGTTGTTGCTGCAAGAGGACCTTGACTCTGTTTTGTTAGCTGATGCAAAGTTAACATTTGCCAATGATAACTATACTTTATTTAACTAGTCTAGTCTGTTCTCATAGGTCAACAATGTAGCCTGAAGGTCTAGCCAGTTTTGCACTTCTTTGTCAGCTAGGTGTACAACAATAGGGCATATTCAGTGTCCATGCCAGCTAATACGTGAGACACAAGATCATCCAGTGATACAGGAGAACCTGCTAGGGCTAGATTGTCTGATATACTTTTCATCTTAGCAAAATAGTCCTCTATAGATGAATTTCCCCTCCTGGTTCGCTGAAATTCTGCTTTATAGAATGTCACTCTAGATTTTGTTTGGGAGCCAGATAACCTGACTATAGCATCCCACGTGGAGGTCTCTTCCTCCATAACTTAGGATGCAACTTCAGCACTAATAGTACTGTACAACCATCCCAAAAGTAACTGGTCCTTTGCTATCCAGTTCTCATACTCAACATTCTCAATTACTAAACCATCAACCATATTCAAAATTTTGGGAGGACAAGGTTTATCACCATTGATAAAACTCCCTAGCTTGTTTCCCTTTATTATGGGAAGCACCATAGTCTTCCACAATATGAAGTTGTGTCTGTCAAGCCTTAGACAGTTAAAGGTGCTTATCTGATTTAACTGTGAACTTTTGTTGTTCAACAGGTTATCCAATGAAGATGGAGCCTGATTAGTTGCGCCGAAGCTGTACGATGGAAAGTCTGTCATGAAAGACCTGCTCTGATACCAAGTGAAGTGGAGAGAGATAGAGAATGTAAAAATCAAGAAAGATATATTTCACTTATTCAATTGTAACATTATGTACACATTTTATACTAGACTAAAATTTGTTGAGGTGTAACAACTTTTAGTTATATTTTGTATTTACACGTGTAATAGAATTATCAAATCAGTTGGGCCTTTAACACTAACTACCTAAATACTTGTGACTATACTCGAGACTTTCATGTTCCTGGTCCAAGTCGCGACCTGAACCTAAACCACAACCCGACATGTATAAGGGTTTGGTCTTAGCTTCCTTTTCCAATTTTTCTTCGAACCCGAACCCTAGACACACTCTTGTCTTCCTTTTCCAGCTCTTCTCAAACCCTAGTTCAGTGATCTCCATCTGCCTTCTCTTTGTCTCTCTTACTATCTAATGTGTTTGCTGAAGTAGGGATTAAGCTTAAGCTAAGGTGGTGATATCCACCTTTAACTAGTGTCCCGTAATCCGTCCGAAAGAATTAAAAGAGGACGATGTTACTGAAGGTCAATTGTCTGTGTCTTTCTTGTGTGAATTGTCTAGCAATTGAAAAGATTAATGATAGTGTTTTTCGATCATTACGAACAATATAATTTTATCAATACAAAAACCAACTTTTTTATTATTGCTGTTTTTAAATGTGGAAAAAAAAAATTACAAATATGCCGTTTTATATTGGATGTCAATATTCACTGAACATTATAAGTTAGTGTCATTCAACTTTTTTAATAATGTTTTATTGATTGTAAACGATAAGAGGACTTTATTGAAATTTTGTAAATCGTTTCTGAAATCTAATTTTCTGTTTAGAATTTAAATTTTCAAACAAACTATCCCAATCTATGTCACATTTAATTGAATGAGAAAACTGATCATATAGATGCATGATTATGCAAGAAATATTATTTAGTCAAGGTACGAATATAATTCATTATCTTGTATTGGTAACTTGGAATGCAGCAATGCAGTAAAGGCGCGGCATCTAAGAATTCTCTTGTAAAAAAGCAAAAAATATTCCGTCTATCTCTTCTTATATCAGATTCTGATTTGTATACCCTGTCTGTGCATCTTTCATCTATCCCATAAATTAGACCACATTCACTTCCACTATAATTTCCCACATTTTACATATAAAGCTTTCATATTGTTTAATATTCTCTCTTCACTTGAACTATATATATAAGTGGTAGTTCAATAGTTATTGGTATCTCAAATGAAAAAACAAATAAACAAAAGTTAGTCATTACCTGGAGTTCTCCTTGAACACTTCATTGAGACATGTACTTGAACACTGAAGTGTTTGGGGGAGCTCCGGTTGGCACCTGATAATCAACGTAACAGGATTCTTGTTACTCGAAGCCAAGGAGGGTGAAAGTCAGTAGTCACCTGGAGTTCCTTCGACAACTTCATTGTTAAAAACTTTCTTTGAGTCTAAAGAGAGTAAATTTGTAACACTGAAGTGTTTGGGGGAACTCCGGTTGGCACCTGATTCTATCGATCGTTACAACATACAACCTCTACTTATCGCCTTTTTGCATTTCATGTTTCTTCCAACTTCGGTAGACATCTATGCGTATCTTGCATTAGCTTTTCATAATTTGAATAAATACGTTGTGCATATCTATCCTCCGTCCCGAAGATCAGGAACCATGAACCCCATTTATAAGAATGAGCTCGAATATCTTAGGTACCCATGCTCTCATGTCACATGGTCCAATAAGAGGCTATTGATAAAAAAAGTTATAAATAATCAAAGCTCTATTGCATATTTAAGGGTCTATCCTGATCCGATGACTCTTTACAGTAATGGCCCGAATATATACCCAATGGGACTATGTTTAGAAGTTCAGATCAAGTTGCATGAAGTGTGTCACACATGAAGTTTATGTCTATCCCGTCTATGATGTCATTATTAACGGAAAACACTTATCTACAATTCCAAGAAACAGAAGAAAGAAATAATATGATGGAAAAAACCGCAAAAAATCAAAATCAAGTTTAAGCGGGGAGATAGTTGTTTACTTGTCTAAGCTTGACACGTGGATTGGAAAACTATGTTGATAAATTGGAGTAGTTAATTTATTTAACTATTTGACCAACATATGTTGCATTATTTAAAATTTAAATGAAATAAAATTTTATTTGTAAAATCCTTTTTCCCTTTATTATTATTTTGTAGGTAAATTAGCAGCCAAACCCAATAAAATCCTATTTAAATCATTATCCAATATTTAAAAAAAAAATCCAAGATAAATTGATATATTTTTTTTAATGCACCCATAGATATTAGATTTTAATTTTTTTGGGTTGGAAAACTAAAAGATCCAACAAATTTTTTTTTTTAATTTTGATAATTTTGTTTTGTTAAAATAGGATTAATTTTTTTAAATAGGAATCAATCAAAAAAAATTAAGAAAAATAAAAATAGAGTTAACTAGCTAAATAAGATAATTTTAAAATATATAAAAATTAATAAAAAATGAAATTAAAATAATTAAAATTAAATCGCCTAATTCCCTCCTTTCTCGAGACTTCTTTATTTATGTATTTTCCACGCAAAAGAAAAATAAATACTCTCTTGGATTTGCCTTGAGTTTTCTTTTTCTTTGCAAAAGCACTTGCTATTTTAGTGTAAATCATTTCAATTGTTCTCGTCTGCCACTCTAATATCGCTGGAACAGATTCACTCTATCGTTTACCTTCAGTCCATGAAGGAATCAAGATATAGACAACAAATCTCTCACTGATTTTGATCTTACTAATGATTTTCAAAGGGAGCTCTTTCGATCCAAGGTGCAGCGTATTACTACCTTCAACTGTGATTATTATTTCGTTTTCCACCCGAAAGAGCTTTCGAGAAAATATTGATTTTCTATGTAAATAAAGAAAATTGCTCCTCTGTTATAACTTGTAGCTTGAGAATAAAATTGAGAGAGAAAATTGTGAAAGATAAAATTGTCTATATTAATGTATTGATTAGAGAGAGTGCCTATAAATATGGTATACATGGAATTCCAAATTTTTTGGTATAACTTAATAAAGATCTTTCAATGAAAGTTAATACACATAAAGATTAAGTCTAAACCACTATATAGCTTTGAATGAATATAGATATAAAATAAATTGTTTAAACTTTCAGACCCTACCTTACACTGAAATCTGCAAATACTATATTAGGGTGATGACCAAAGTCCCATATTCCACATCGGTTAAACATAGGTTAAATCTGAAATCTGCAAATATCATGTTAGTATAAGACCTTTTAGAAGTTAACCAAAAGCAAAGTCGTGCGGTCATTCATGCGCCAAAGCGGACAATATCATACTAACGTGGAGGTCGGGGACCGAATATTCGGTACTCATATTCCCAAGAAATGGTATCAAAACATGAGGCTCAGACGGGACACGATGTGGGTGAAATTTTTGAACGATGTCGAATATGATGGCCCAGTAGCATGGCTGCTCACAGTGAAGCATCTACTCTAGAGATTCTAGGTATGAGCGTCCGTGGCTCATCAAGTAGTGGTACTTAATTGGAATGGAGAGTGGTGATAATGAACAAGATATTATGGTATAATAGGAGGTGAGCAACTACATCCGTAGTGCCTCTATGGTTCAGGTAGCCCCAACTTGATTAGAGTGGACTGGTGGAAGTCAATTGAGAGGAGGGTAAAATGGTACTTTATTCGAGATGAGAATCTGTTAGGGTGGCGACCAAAGTCCCACATCCCACATCGATTAAACATGGGAAGGGTCAATGGTAAATCTCAACTAGTATGATGCCTTTTGGAACTGGACTAAAAGCAAAGTCGTGCAGTCCTTTTACAGTATCATACTAGTGTGGAGATCAAATTATTTCTACTTATATACGGAGACGAAAGATGTGGAACCCATATTCACAACATATCAGTTTAAAAGAAAAAGTTAACGCTCTACAAAAAAAACAATTTTAGGGAAGTACGTGTACAAACTCCAAGTAAACCACGCAACTTCACAAACGTAGCCAACTTGAGAGGCTTGGTCTATTTATCTGCAACTTGATCTTCACTTCGACAATAAACTAGTTTGATCGTTCCATCATTACAACTTCCATGTAGCACAAGATTCTTGGAGAGTTTGACTGCTGAACTGCTATCACTAAAAATTGTAGTACCTCCCACTTTCTTGAATTGGAGTTCTTCAAGAATTCTTCTTAACCAAATAGCTTGACAAGCACAAGTTGTTGCAACACTAAATTCATCTTATATACATGACAATTTGTTGCTTTGTAGAATACCATGAAATATCCTCAGTGCCTAACATAAAAACATACCCTCAATTATTCTTTCTATCATATTGATCTACTGCATAATCACTGTTAGTAAACCCAAATAGTTTATTTTTTTCACTATTTTTGTACAACAACTTAAATCCCTAGTTATTTACAAATAACGAAGTATTCTCTTGAGAGTTAACAAATGCATTTATGTCGGATTCTTCATATATCTACTTATTAAACTCACATAATACATTATATTTGATCTTGTTACTATTAAATACATCAAACTGCCAAGAATGTTCTTGTTAAGTGTGTTGTTCACCTTCTTTCCTTCATGATCTTTGTTTATCTTCCAAGATGATTTAATATCTCCAAGATGGAAAATTTTAATGAAATCCTGTAGTCACACAAGCACCTCGAACAGTTCAAAAATTTCATGATGAATTTTGTCGACGATCATGATACACAAAACAAAGTAAGCTTAATCAATTTTTGTTTTGTATGAAATGATTAGGTTACATAATAGATATTAGATTGCTTAATATACATGTAATTTTACTCAAGTCTATGCAAATAAACTATACATATCAAGAATTCAGTAGATTAGTATATGAAATAACAATTTGGTGTAGTAGCCTAACCGTTTAAGTTAGTCTTTTTATCTTATATATCACAATCCAAGACTTTATAATAAAGTGATAGCCTTTAGCTTATTTAGAGCTTGATTATGGTTGAACTCAAGCTTCATTTTGTATTTTTAGGTCCATTTGAAAATCCAGTCCGTTGTATGATTTTGATCCCTAAATATATGAGATATAGCCATATTTAATGTAACAAGTTTTCTACAGCAGGTTAGAAGAGGTTCTATAACCCGGGGATCTACCCTTAAGAAATCTCAATAAGCATTAGAGAATTTGTTTTTATGTCCAAGTTACTAATATCCAAATCGTTACAAAAAATAGCCAGCTAATAGAGCCCTTCCTTTTGTCAGAATAGGAGTAAGTTTACCGTAAATTTTACCAAAACCATGTCTCCATTCTAGTTCCTGATTAGTTAACCTCCACTAGCTTCAACACTCAAGCAACATGATACATCAGTGTTTAGCTTGTATCTATTAAGCACCAGAGGTTTTCAGTTGAGGGAGATACATTTTTTTTCTTAGATAAATTAATGTGGTAACTAATCTTAGTAGCAACATTGAAATCTTTAATCCAAGGAGACTTATTGAACATATTACTCAGACAAATGATTTATAGTTTTAAAACTTTTACAAAACTGATATTTATAAGGTAAATTGAAGTTTTTTTTTAATGTGAGATTCAACATGTATTTAGTGGTTCAATAGCCTTCATAATAAGATAGAACACTTTTCTAAAATGGTGCTGCTCCAAATTTCCTTAAAAAGATTAGACTTTCTTTGATCTATATTATGTTCCGTGTGTTTGATCTTAATTTCCAAATATAGACAACGACTTTAATAGAGATTACTTACAAAATTAAACCCTCTTTGTGATAATAATTTATTTTACTCGGTATTGTGGTATATTATAAATATTTTGAACTTTCGAATTTCTATAAGTGAATTTATTTTCCTATACAATAAGAGACGGTGTTAAATCTATATTAAACATTAATTTAATAAATCAAAATTTTGTCACATGTGAAAATCAAACTTCAAATAATTTTCATGTAAAAAATTCATCAAACCATATGGATCATTTAATATATTTTGAGAAAGTAAATAGAGTAAATGAAATTTTAAGGATTTTAAGAATTATTCTAACCGCCATCAATTTTATAAATATTAAAAAATAAAATAATACCAATATTCTAAGAAACGGCTCTTGTCGTTCCTTTTTATTTCTAGAGATTGCGGAATGAGCCTGAGCCGAAGGATTTTATATAATATTTTGTCCTAATAATATTTTGTCCTAATGTTTTTCCGTTTTGGGTCCGAGCCCTCACGGTTTTGCATTTGGTCCACTACCAAAATGCCTCATACTAGTTGAGGTACGTTCTTACTTATATATCATTGATCATTCTCATGTTTAACCGATGTGGGATGTGAGACTTTGGTCGCCTCCCTAACAAATCTTCCTCTCGAACAAAGTACCACTTAGCCTCCTCTCAATTGACTTTCATCCGCTCACTCTAATCAGAAGTTGCTCCACCTGAGCAATAGAGCTTTTACAGCGGATCTATCTACTCACTCGACCATCGTGGTCCTGTTCCTTATAGCTCCACTATCCACTCCAATCAAGTACCACCGCCTGATGAGTCATGGACGCTCTGAACTAGGATGAATAGAGTAGATCATTCACCTTGAGCTTGACTACTGTTTCATCATGTTCGACATCCAAGAATATTACCACTATCGCGTTCCGTCTGGGCGATCTCAACACTAGAATAATATTGTCCGCTTTGGGCCCGAGCCTTCACGGTTTTGCATTTGGTCCACTACCAAAAGGCCTCATACTAGTTGAGGTATGTTCTTACTTATATACCACTGATCCTTCACATGTTTAACCAATGTGGGATGTGGGACTTTGGTCGCGACCCTAACAATTGTTTTATAATATTTGTTATGATGACCATTCTATTAAATGAAAGTTGTGGGCTTTTTGTGTGAGAGAATTTGTTTGAATAATCTGTGAGATTACTATTCTTTTTCGGGTATAATATTTGGGAGTGAGGAGAGTGAGTTACAAATTTTTTATAATATTTGTTATGATGGCCACTCCATTGAGAGAAAGCTGTGAGCTTTTTGTGTGAGAGAATTTGTTTGAATAATCTGTGAGATCGGGATTTTGTATAATATTTTGTCCTAATTTTATTGAGTTGAGTTAAAGAGTTTAAGGGCTTCTTATTTTCGTCAAGACAAGGACTAGTCCAAGTAGCAAAATAATGGCCACTCCATTGTATTTTCTTGTGCATTTTAAATTTATTGGAATAGAGTGAAACTAATCTTGACTAAACTTACTTCAACCTATATTCATCCTTTTTAAACTCTAGCCACCCGATCTCCGTCTTTGTCGATTCGTCCTTAATTATCTTGTAGGAAAAAATAATCCCACCAATGTGGAAATATGATCAAATAAGAGAAAATAATTTAACGTGGTTTGGCTAATTTATATACGTTCATGGGAGAAAAATAAGTATCACTATAACTCACAAATATTACAAAAGTTGGAGTCTCACTCCATATATTTAAAAGTTGTAACTCACTCTCCTCACTCCCAAATGTTATACCCGAAAGAGAATAGTAATCTCACAGATTATTCAAACAAATTCTCTCACACAAAAAGCTCACAGCTTTCTCTCAAACACTGCCTGTATTTCTCTCTCACTCAAAGTATTTCTCTATAATATGTGTCTCACACATATCAACTGTATAATATTTATTTCAAGTCTTTCAAGTGATTCTCTCCAAGACCAACTCATGGTCCTATTTATAGCAAAGCAAAGGCTTACAAAAGAAGCCACTTAAGCTTCCAAATGAAGCTAATGGTTACTTGCAAGAAGCCCACTGACATTAAATGTAATGAGGTTGCATGTAAGTCACCCTCATTTAATGGTTAGTTGTTTCTTGTAAGAAACCAAAAGGTAAGGCCCACACTAATAAATGTGAGAGAGATGTGAGCAGGCCCTGCAAATCTCTCCGCCTGCTCAGGAGGAGATTGTTACCAGTCCTCCAACATCTATGCACACATCAAGCTTTTGTTTCGGTAGTGATTTTGTCATCATATCTGATCCATTGTCATCTGTGTGGATCTTCTCAATACTCAACTGCTTAGACTCCAAGGTTTCAGAAATCCAATGGTATCGAACATCAATATATTTCGATCTCGAATGCACTTTACTTATCGCAACGGAGAGTAGTTTTCTTGATTGAAGCCTAACTTTATAAGAAACTTATTCAACCATAAAAGTTCTTTACTAGCTTCAGTAATGGAAATATATTCAGCTTTGGTAGTGGATAATGGAACACACTTTTGTAGTCTTGATTGCCATGAAATTGCTCCCCCCCTGAAAACGTCATCAAATATCCCGAAATAGATTTTCTACTATCAACATCATCAGCCATATATGAATCTTGGTAGCCTTGAAGAATAGGTTTACTATGGATAAGACATAAAAATAATTGGGAGGTTCCTCGAAGATACTTAAATATCCATTTTACAACTTCCCGATGCTCTTTTCCGGAATTTGATAAAAATCGGTTGACTACTCCGACAGCATGAGAAATATCAGGTATGTTATTCATCAAACTACCCACAGCGGAAGAGTCTGGTATGTTATTCATTTCTTCTATGTCGCTCTACTTTGTAGGTGATTGGTTGGAAGAAAGTTTAAAATTCCTTGCAAGTGGAGAAGTAACAGTTTTGCTTTGGTCATACTGAATCTTTCTAAAACCTTCTCAATATATCTTTCTTGGGACAACCATAATTTTTTATCACTCTATCTCGAGTGATCTTTATTCCAAGATTTTTTTTTGCGGGACCAAAATTCTTTATTACAAATTATTTGCTAAATTTCATATTCAACTTCTCTATATTGTCAATATCACGACCAACAATCCGCATATCATCCACGTACACCATAAGGATGATAAAATTATTTTCAGAAATTATTTTGATGAAAACACAATGGTCAGATGAAGTTTTATTGTACCCGTGCTCCACCATGAAGGAATCAAAACTTTTAAACCAGTGACGTAGGGCTTGTTTGACACCATACAAACTCTTCTTTAGTTTGCACAACAAATGATCTTTATCTTTAGTCTCAAACCCTTCAGGTTGATTCATTTAAATTTATTCTTCCAAATCACCATGGACAAAAACAGTTTTCACATCAAGTTGTTCAACTTCCAAATTCAAGCTAGCAGCTATTCCAAGAACAACACGAATATATGACATTTTTACTACAGGTGAAAATATTTCTTCAAAATATATACTTTTTCTCTGACTAAATCCTTTGACAACCAACCGTGCCTTGTATCTTGGTTGTGGATTTCATTTTTCAGTCTTCAACTTAAACACATATTTATTTTTGAGTGCTTTCTTCCCTTTTGCTAATTCTACCAAATCGTATGTGTGGTTCTCATGTGATGACTTCATATCTTCTTGCATGGCCTTCCACCACACCCTCTTTTGAATGTGCCCCATACCTTCTTCAAAACATTCAGGTTCTCCCCTGTTAGTTAGTAAAATGTACTAATTTTTTGGGTATCTAATCGAAAGTCTACGATCAATGACTTCATATCTTCTTGCATGGCCTTCCACCACACCCTCTTTTGAATGTGCCCCATAGCTTCTTCAAAACATTCAGGTTCTCCCCTGTTAGTTAGTAAAACGTATTGTTGGGTATCTAATCGAAGGTCTACGATCTCTAATGGATCTTCTCAAATGGGGTTCTTCAGTATGATTTCCTTCAACTTCAACTGTTGTTTCTTCACGATTAAGAGCCTCTCCATGACCCTCATACTCAACTGGAAATGGTGCATCTGGAACTAAGTCAATTTTGGCATCGACGTCTGATTTTGCATTCCTAATGCTTCTAGTAGGAAGTTCATATTCAATAATTTCATAAATTACAAAATGGTTGAGTCTCGATCTGTGATGGAATAATATAATTTTCTACTAAGAATTTTAGGTCAATTCGTTCAACACAATATGAAAATGGAAGAATGTATTTTAATGTCTTCTGTTATTGATAAAGTGCCTCATTCATGGAAGAATTTTAAACACACTCTGAAACACAACAAGGGAGAAATGACTTTAGTGTAACTTAGCAGTAATTTTAAGATTGAAGAGTCTCTAAGGGCTCCATATGAAATCAGTAATCCTAAGGGTAAAAACAAAGTGGGAAACGTATCTGTAAATATGGCTGAAAGTAGCGGAATCTTTAAGAATGCAAACACGGATAAGGGGAATAAACGAAAATTTAAAGGCAACAACAAAAACAACAAATTTTCCAACAAAAAACCTAAAACAGAATGCTGGAAATGTGGCAAACCTGGTCATTTTACAAAGGATTGTCGAGTTGGAAAATGAAAAACAATGTTGGTCCAAGTGGAAACATTGGTGGTTCAAATGGATACAAGGATCCTGAAAAGCAACAATGTCAGATTTTATTTTAGAATTTCAATTTCGGTCAGAATTATATATCTCTAATATTCGAGACATTTTATGTGCCGGATATCAATGTTGCTTGGCGGATTCATTCTGGGGCAACAACTCATATATGTAAGCATCTTCGATGGTTCATTAATTTTCATCCGACTGAAGATAGATCTTCACTTAAGATTGGAAGCAACCAAACCAATTAAAGGACTAGGAAATGTTAAATTATTATTTACATAATATTAAATAATATATTATATGTTCATGGGATTCGAAAGAATCCTTTGTCTGGTGTTATTTTAAACAATTGTGGTTTCAAACAAGTGTATAAAAGTGGCAATTGTGTAGAAATATGAATAAAACAAAACTATGACATGCTAGATTATTACATGTTCAATATTGAAGAATAAAAGACACGTCGAAAATAAGCTTTATTTCTCATGTGGATGCAAACATTAAAAAATGTAAGACTTGCATGTTAACTAAGATACCTAGAAAAAATTTCAATAATCTTAATAGAGTTTCTAAAATATTAGAACTAGTACATAGTAAATTATGTGATTTCCATGCTACACATTCGTTAGGAAATAAAAAGTATGTTATTATTTTTATTGATGATGCATTTAGATATTACTACATTTATTTGTTCCATACTAAAAATGAAGTTCTTGATAAGTTTAAAATATATAAAGAAGAAGTAGAGCTACATAAGAATGATTTGATTAAAAATCTATGTACGGATAGAGGAGGTGAATATTATGATCTTATATATTTTCAGCCTATTGGTATAAACATCAAACAACGCCTCCTTATACACAACAACAAAATGGTATAACTGAGAGGAAGAATATGACTTTAAGAGAAATAGTTAATTCTAATTTGTCCTATTTGGGTTTAAGTGCAGGATTTTAGGGTGAGGCTATGTTAACAACATGTTATTTAGTGAATCTTATTCTTACGAAAAGGAATAAGATGACCCCATTTGAGATTTGGTTTAAGAAGCCCCCTTACACTAAAATATCTAAGAGTGTGAGGTTGTAGAGCAGTAGTAAGACTCATTGAACCCAAAAAGAAAAATTTGGGTGAAAGAGGTATATATTGTAACTTCATTGGATATGCTGAGCATTATGTTGCGTATAGGTTCTATGTGTTAGAATCTAATGACTATATGTCAGTGAATGCGGTTATCAAGTTAAGAGATGTAAAATTTGATTAATAGATATTTACTTCTATACCTAGACCTAGAGATGTGATTCAAAACTTGTTGAATATGAACTCAATTTAAACTGAAAATATATTAAGTGGTAATGTTTGTGTACCTGAACCTTCTGAACCAAGAAAGAGTCCTAAAGCTAGAAAAGTTAAGTCATTCGGATCTGATTTTCAAATTTATTTTGTTGAAGGGTCAATAGATAATATTAACTATCAATATCAATATTGTTTGGTAATTAAAGATGATCCAAGGACTTATAGTGATGATATGACATCAATGGATAGAGTCTATCATGTATAATAATATATGGGAGTTGGTTGATTTACCTCCTGGTTTTATTTCATTGGGAAACAAATGGATCTTTAAATGAAAAATGAAAGTATATGGTACTATTGAAAGGTATAAAGCTAGACTGGTTATCGAGGGTTTTAAACAAAGAGAATTAATTGACTTCTTTCAAGTTATGCTCCGGTTACTAGGATTCTCACTATAAGATTGTTGATTAGACTTGCATTTCTCCAATATTTTAATTCATCAAATGAATGCGAAAACTGTATTATTGAATAGTGATTTAAATGAGGAGGTTTATATAAAACAACCGGAAGGTCTTTTCATGCCTGGTTCCGAAAACAAGGTATGAAATTTGAAAAAGTCTTTGTATGGTGTGAGACAAGCGCCAAAAGAGTGGGATAAAAAAATTGATAATGTGATATTTTCTAATGGCTTTATTCTTAATCAAGAAGACACATGTGTGTATATCAAATTTGATAATTCTGGTAAATGAGTTATGATTTGTCTATATGTTGATCATATGTTGATTTTTGGTACTAAAAAAAACCAAGTTGATGAAACGAAGATTTTCTTACCGTCTAATTTTAAGATGAAAGATTTAGAGGAAGCTAGAATTATTCTTGGTATAATAATCAAGAGAGTATATTGATTTCTTAATCTCACTATATTGAGAATAAATTGAATAAATTTAACTTTAGAGATTGGTAAGCTTGCCTATGGACCTTAGTCTTAAGCTTTTAACTAATAAAGGTGCTTGTATATCTCAACTTGAATACTCAAGAGCGATGAGGTGTCTTGGTATGTTATTTCTCCTGGTACCATGACACTACTATAGATGAGGGAGAAAGAAGTGTCACCAGTCGTAGCCCGTGGGGTAGTTTGATATGCCCATAAAATCTCGGTTAGTTTGTCTGGCCATTTGCCTTAGGCTCCTTTAAACTTCTTTTTTAATTTATTCCAGGATGATTCCTAAGGTTAGTACGGTGTGAAGAAGTGCTGACTTATCCCATAACGCTGGCAGGATGCCGTGACCATAGTGGTTTCAAATTAAGGTCCATTGTCCATCATTAGGATACTAGGTATTCCAAACCAAGCTAAAATGTGATGGTGAATGAAGTTGCATATCTCTTGAGCTAGAGTCCGAAAGAGAGATTTAGTTCCTACCTATTTTGGGAAGTAATCCACCGCGACTATTAAGAATTTCCGCTTGTCGGTCGCCATAGGAAGTGGTCTTACTAAGTCGATGCCCCATTTTTCGAAAGGACAAGAGATAGCCACGAGTTGCATCAGCTCAATTAGAAGGCAAACAATATTGATAAAATTTTGACATTGATGGCATCGTTGGACAAGTCGCTCAGCATCGGTCGCCAGTTCCGGCCAGTAATATCCTGCTAACAAAAAATGTCGAATAGGGCTACGGTATCCACAATGTTCCCAATCTTCTCCTACATGTAGATCGTGTAGAACTAAAGTAGCTTCTGGTTGATCAAGGAAATAAAACAAGGATCATATTAGACTTTTGCTATATAGGAAGTTGTCTAACACACAATATTTGGTTGGTTGTAGTTGAAATGCTCGAACAGTTATGTACTCGGTCAGCAAAACGTAATTTTGGAGATATAATATATAAGGTTTTCTCCAATAACTGACATTTTCGATTGTGTCGCTTATGTTGAGAAACTTTATATTTTGAAGTTGTTGAGTAAGAATAAATGGATGTTCTCCTAGTGTTGCGGTTTTAGCCAATTTATCGGCGACAGAGGTTTTCAGGCAAGTTACCTGGTCGTGTACCTTTGCTGTAAACTTAGAATAATATTCTTTGAATATTGTTAAGTAACCTCGTATTCATTCTTTCTTAGCATCATAGGTGCCCATATCCAGACAGATGAGTAATTGTGAGTTAAAAGAGCTGGTGCTCAGATCTTCAAGGCCACAGGTGCGACAAAAGTCATTGAATGATGAGATAATGTTGTTCCAACGGTTTTCATTTTTGGACTTCTTAGAGGGGTTACAGATCGTACTAAAAATCCCAATGACAATCCATGGTTTAGAGGTATTGGTTTGGGCGATGGTGGATATATCCTTCCCAAGAGCTTGCTGATCGATAGGCTCATTAAAGTGATAAACTAGGGTGAGGTTTAAGATTAGGTTCTTTGCGATCCAAATAATATTACCGTCCATGATTTGGGGATAGGTGAAACTCGACGAGGTGATAGTGCAAACGTTTGGGTCCACGCAATTCAAATCCTACCGTAATGGTAGTTATCTTGGTTTTTTTATAAAGAGCCACCAAGGTAACATTCTTTTCATAATATGGTAAATATTATTAGGATTCACTATAGTTTCAATGAGGTAGATGACATTGATACTATTACAAAAATGGAAGTCACAAACAACTTTTCGACAAATAGGGTCGTTTAAATCCCTCACATTCCAACTAGCGAGACGCATTGTTTAAAACATTAATTTAGATAAGAGTTGAAAATAATATTAGTACATAGTGGGGGTGTTCCCATACAGATTTACCTAACCAGTGGGGTAGACTTACCGATTTGCATTTCGGGCGATGTGATTTCAGTGGTGGACGACTGTTTTTCTTCGAGGCCAATTTGACCAGCAACAAAGTTATTGCTAGTAACGGTGAGGCATTTGGTCCATCCAGAACACTTGGTCATTTTGCATATGTCTTCGTAGGTTGCTAGTGGGGGCGAATTGTTGTCACTAGATTTCGAGAGAGAGACCACTAGGGTGGAGGTCATTGGTTCTTTACCGGGTCTTTTTTACAGGTGGCTTGTATCAGAGGAGTCCTTGGATATATAACATACGGAGGCGGTGTGTCCGAAGGAGTTTTGACGTGTACAAATGGCTGGAAGACCCTGGAACTCTACCTGCAAGACATGTTTCTTACCAAGGAAGCTTATAGTGATGGACAATGGGAAATGGCGGTGGGTTTCATGATGATGCATATTCTTTCAAAGTTGAGTCTGATACGGCATGCAGTGTGACATAGATACGGGTTCCCACATAGCTTTCATGAATGTGGAGGCCTTTCTCCAAACAAAGCTGGTGCGGCATACCATGGAATTTTACCCATAATGGCTTTGAACGCCTTCTTTACCAAAGTGTCGATTGGCTACCATCATTTTGGACATATTGGGTGGCTATTAAAAAACTAGGGAGTCATCTGAAATACTTAGCTGGTGTTGTCAGTTGAAGATAATTTAAAGAAGAAGTGTCTCAACGATGTTGGTTTGCACCGTTGAAGCCAATGGAATCGTTAAACTTTGGTAGCGAGGGATTGAACACGAGTGGCAGCGCGTTTCTTGGATATGAAGTAACCACATAAGCATTTGGCACAGTCATTTTGGTCTCCTGCAATCGCATCCGGTCGGAATATTATAAAATGTCTATGAACATGTATCACATCAAATTTCTCGATTGTCATAGTGGAACGTGGGTCTTGAGGCTGTGATACCACACTAGCCCATTAATGGCTAACTGGAATGAGAATGACAGACGATATAGTGCTCAAGAGGGGAGAGAGGGGATGAAGTGGAGATTACATGTTGACTAAGGAGGAAGGCATATTAAACAACATGGTTGATCACTGCATCAGATTGATATTTGAGCTTGCGGGGTAGAATATCCAGGGCGAGGGCCCATAGAGCGATAAACTTTGAAAACACGTAATATATGGAATGCCATTTACTATTCTTTCACGGAAAGGATTGCAGATACATCCTCGAAAGAGGATAAGATTGAGGTTTGGGGGGTAGATGATACAAGATAGGTGATGTTAGGGGTTGCATAGGTACTAATAACCGTGGAGTGATGTTGTTGATGGGAGTTGAAACTTGAGAGAGAGATGAAGAAAGAAAATGTAACTGAATCTTTTTCTTTTATTAAAACTTTCTCTACAATATGTATTTACATTTGTAATATTTATAGACACTAAAATTTTGTTCAATTGTGTAACAGAAATTAGTTAGACATTGTTACAAAGTTTGTTATTGTAATGGACTGTTAATAACAAACTCAGCCCATTCAAAACAACCAACAATGCCAAGCTTTAGGTCCAATATAAGAGTTTAGGTTGGCAGCCCATGACCCGGTCCAGAACACAGCCCAGCCATATAAAAGGCTTAAGAACACAGCTTCACCGACTTACTGTTTCTCCAAACCCTAGATCGAAACCACAAGTCTCCATCTTTCCCAAATCTGTCGAAACCCTAGATCACACAGCCACCTTCTCTTTCTCTGAAACTTCTTCTTCTTCAACTATTCTAACTTCCCTCTCAAACGAGACGGAGGTTCACCAAGGCTCAGTTTGTCCCGAAGAAACAAGAACCGATTTTGAGACAGATGTTTTGTGAGCAAGTCTGCAACTTGATCGTGAGAAGGTACGTACCGTATGTCTAGTAAGTTTTGTGTTACCATATCTCGTATGAAATGTAAATCTAACTCGATATGTTTTGTTCGAGCATGAAAAATAGGATTTGAAGCAAGAGAGCTTGCTCCAAGGTTATCACACCAGATAACTGGAGCTCTGTGAAGATCTAGACGGATCTCATGAAGCACTGATTGTACCCAAATGAGTTCAGAGGCCAGATTTACAAGCGATCTGTATTCTGACTCTGTACTCGATCTGGATACAATCCCTTGTTTCTTTGAAGACCACGAAATCAAGGAGTCACCCAGAAACACGCAATATCCACCAACAGATCGACGGTTATCCAACGAGGCAGCCCAATCGGCATCAGTAAAGCCTGTGAGTTGGTGAGAGTCGCTCGGTTTGATGTGGAGCCCCATCGTCTTAGTACCAGATAAGTATCTTAGAACCCGTCTAACACATTGTAGATGAATTTTGGTAGGATTTTGTTGAAACTGACTGAGTTTGTTAACAGCAAACGCAATGTCAGGTCTAGTGTGCAGTAGGTACTGTAAAGACCCTAACAAGCTTCTGTATTTTGTAGGGTTTTGTAGCAATTCACCATCAGTTTTGGAGAGAGGTGGAGTAAACTTCATTGGAGTCGTGCATGAGTTAGCATTAGACAAGCCTTCTTTAACAAGTAAGTCTTCAATATACTGTGTTTGAGTCAAAAATAGACCAGACTCATCTCTTTTAGCCTCAATACTTAGAAAAAGCCTTAGAGACCCCATATACTGTGTTTGAGTCAAAAATAGACCAGACTCATCTCTTTTAGCCTCAATACTTAGAAAAAGCCTTAGAGACCCCATATCCTTTAGAGCAAATTCAGAATTAAGCTTCTGAATAAATCTGGACACATAAGATGAACAATTACCAGTGACAATAATGTCATCTACATAGACCAGTAGAATGACAAAAACACCTTTAGGCCGTAGAAAGAACATAGAGTAGTCAGCCTTTGAATTTTGAAAACCCCATAAGATCAGTGTATCCTTGAGCTTGGAATACCAGGCTCAAGGTGCCTGTTTCAATCCATATAGAGCCTTGTTTAGCTTGCATATATGGTTAGGGTATTTAGGATCAACAAAACCTTGAGGTTGTACCATGTACACATGTTCTTTGAGATGACCATTCAAGAAGGCATTATTGATATCAAGTTGCCTGATGACCCAGTCCCTAGACACAGCAATAGTGAGCACTAACCTTATCGTAGAGGCTTTAATCACTGGTGAGAAAGTCTCGTTGAAGTCAACCCCAGGCTATTGATGAAAGCCTTTAGCTACAAGTCTAGCCTTGTAGCGTTGAACAAACCCTCCTGGGTTATATTTAACCTTATACACCCATCTGCACCCCACCAGACTCATGTTACTACTGTGGGGAACGAGAGACCAAGTATGATTGTTTATCAAAGCATCATATCCACACTTCATGGCCTGAACCCATTGAGGACATAAAACAGCCTCTGAAAACTTAGTAGGTTCTTTAACAGTGGTAGTAGATGTAACAGTAGTTCCTGAGTAGATATGCTTAGGTTTTGAAATACCATCTTTAGCTCTAGTGGTCATAGGATTTATTAGAAAGAGTTTGAAAGGTAGTTTGATTATTAGTTCTGTCAAAAGGTAGCTCAATGAATAACTCACCAGGTTTTGATGATTGTATTTCGGGTAAAGTGTTGGGCAAGGAGTTTTGAGGAGCAGTGGGATCTTGTGAATCAGGTTGGGCTTGTGGAGAGATGGCAAGGCTATCAGGTGAGTTATTACAAGGTATGTATAAATTTGTTTTGTCAATTTGGTTTGAACATAAGGGTTGGTTAGTATTTGGATGTTGGTGACTATTGTGGTGGTTGTTAATATGTTGTAGAGTAGAGCTCTCAGTTGGCATGTATAGATTAGGCAACTTAGGCAACCAGGAGACTCTAGAGACATACACAGGGGACTTAGTGTTTAGGAAACCAGACAGACATGGAAACTCACATTCATTAAAAATGACATCCCTTGACACATAGACTCTCCCACTAGGACTGAGACACTTGTACCCTTTGTGAACCCCACTATACCCTAAAAAGACACATTTGACAGAGTAAAACTGAAATTTATTAGTTTGATATGGTCTAAGACACGGAAAACAAGTGCACCCAAAGACTTTTAGGAACATGTAGTCTGGTTTAGAACCAAATAGCTGTTCAAAAGGAGATTTGTCTTTTAGAAGGAGTGTAGGTAACCTGTTAATCAAGTAAACAGCAGTGTGAAAAGGTTCTGGCCAGAACTTGTGAGGAAGACCAGACTGAGCTAGAAGGGTCAGACCAGTCTCAGTGACATGTCTGTGCTTCCTTTCTGCTCTACCATTCTGAGCAGAAGTGTAAGGACATGATGTCCTGAGCTGGATCCCTAATTCTTTAGCCAAGGACAGAAAAGACATGAACTCACCACCCCAGTCAGACTAAAAAACTTTAATCTTTTTATCAAACTGATTTTCAACTAGAGTCTTAAACTCTTTAAACACAGTCACAGCCTCACTTTTGAATTTCAGTGGATATATCCATGTGAACCTACTATAATCATCTACAAATAATATGTAGAATTTATAGCCAGAAGTAGATAGGACTGGAGCAGGTCCCCACAAGTCAGAATAAATTAAATCTAGGACATTAGAAGAGTGAGAGACTGAATTAGAGAAGGGTAATGAGTGAGACTTGCCTAATTGACAATCATCACAGAAAAGTTTTTCATTGCTAGCAACAGTAGGTAGATTACAACTTCTCATCACAACAGACAGAACACGTTTAGAAGGATGGCCCAGTTTTTTATGCCACCAAACCTTCAGGGAATCAGAAGTATTAGTAAGAACAGACACATGAGAAACAAAAGAATTCGACTTAGGAAAGGTTGCCTTAGAAGTCCTAGGAATAGAAGAGTCCTCCAACTTATAGAGCCCATTTTCAACCCTGCCTTTAAGTAGAATCATCCCGGTTGTCTTGTCCTTCACAAAACATTCAGAACTGTGAAACTCAATAAAAATATTATTATGAAGAGTTAATTGAGAAACAGAAACTAGGTTTTTGTTGATATAGGGCACATGTAAAACACTGTTTAGGAGGATCTGTTTGTTGGTCTTAGTAGATAGGCAAGTCTTACCTAAGTTAGAAATGTTCATTTTACTACCATTACCTACTATCACTGTTTTATTACCTGTGTACTGTGTTTTCTGATTAAGCATCTTAGCTGAGTTGGTGACATGGTGGCTAGCACCACTGTCAACATACCAACTCTCATCACCATTCCTTTGTTCTTGTGAAACTGTCATCACATTCTGATCCTGGTCATTCCTTTGCTGATCTGTTGGCATTTGCCCCATCACATTAGGATCATCCCTAAAGTAGCAATAAGCAGCCCCATGACCAAACTTGCCACATATTTGACAAGTAGGTTTGTTGTTAGAGTAGTAGGACCTACCACCTCTGCCTCTGTTAGGACCTCTACCCCTGTAATTGTTAGAGTAGTTTGAGGAAGACCTTCCTCTAGAACCTCTACCTTGATTCTTGTTTCCATACCTTGAATTCGAGCCATAGTTGTTGTTGTTGTTGCCAGAAGACTTAGTTTCTGACTTGTTAACAGAAGTGAGACTCAAATTAGCCATAGCAACCTGAATTTTACCTAGTTGTTCAAGCCTGCTTTCGTATGTAAGAAGAGTAGCTTGTAGATCAAGCCAATTTAGAACATCTTTGTCACTTAGATGGACTGCAATAGGAGTGTATTCACTGTCAAGACCTGCCAAAACCTGTGAAACCAAATCACTTAGAGAGATAGGTGAGCCAGCCAGACTATCAGCAATGTGCTTCATCTTAGCTAGGTACTCCTCCATAGAACTAGCTCATTTCCTGGTTCTTTGAAACTCAGCTTTAAAGAAAGTCACTCTTGACTTCGTTTGAGAGCCAGACAGCCTTAACACCGCATCCCATAGACCTTTGGAGGACTCCTCCTCCATCACCTGAGATGCAACTTCAGCACTCATGGTGCTGTACAACCATCCCAACAACAACTGGTCTTTAGCAATCCAGTGTGTCATATTCTACATTATCAATTAGAGAACCATATGGTCCAACTATAAGCTTGGGAGGACAAGGTTTCTCACCACTTATGAAACCTCCCAGCTTGTTACCTCTAATTATAGGCAACACCATAGTCTTCCATAGAAGAAAATTGTTTCTGTCTAACCTGAGACTAGTGAATGCATTCATCTGATCCATTGTATTCTTTTTATTTGTCAACAGGTGATCCATTGAAGACGTAACCTGCTCAGCAGATCCTGAGCTGAAGCTTGGTGAGTCAGTCCCTGCCATTGAAGACGTGACCCGCTCTAATACCAAGTTGAAACTTTAGAGAGAGATAAAGAAAGAAAATGTAACTGAATCTTTTTCTTTTATTAAAACTTTCTCTACAATCTGTATTTACATTTGTAATATTTATAGACACTAAAATTCTGTTCAATTCTGTAACAAAAATTAGTTAGACATTGTTACAAAGTTTGTTATTGTAATGGACTCTTAATAACAAACTCAGGCCATTCAAAACAACCAACAAGGCCAAGCTTTAGGTCCAATATAAGAGATTAGGTTGGCAGCCCATGACCCGGTCCAGAACACAGCCCAACCATATAAAAGGCTTAAGAACACACCTTCACCCACTTACTGTTTCTCCAAAACCTAGATCGAAACCACAAGTCTCCATCTTTCCCAAATCTGTCGAAACCCTAGATCACACAGCCACCTTCTCTTTCTCTGAAACTTCTTCTTCTTCAACTATTCTAACTATGGGTGATGGGGAGCATGCGAAGGGGTAGGTATATTTGTATGGTTTTGGAGAAGCTGGACGATCGTTGCAAGGATACTTGTGGGTGGAAGATATAAAGGGGGTTGGGAGAGGTGTTTTGTTGTAACATGATTAAAAACGTATTTACTAGAAACAGACACAAGATCGACGGAGGAATTTACATTGCATTGGATAGAGATATTGATCTGCATGGGGAGGGCAAAGGAAGTAGGGTTTGGATGGATGGAGACTGAGGGGGTGGGATGGGTAGAGGAGGGAGGGGAACTGGAACATGCATGAGAAATAAAACCAGGGGTTCATGAGGATTGTGTGAAACCTGAGGTGACGAGGCACTGATGCTTCGAATTTAGGGATGGCAATGGGTCGGGATGGGTGCGGTTATAGTTGAACCCATAACTCATCCCATCTAGATTTTTCAAACCCATACCCTAACCCGTACCCGTCGAGTAGTAATATTTTTTCCACACCCAAACCCGTCGGGTTTGGATACCCATCCGCGGTTACCCACCAAAACTATATTTTTTTAGGTTAATATTAAATTTAATATTTAAATATAGATATACTATTTTCAAAATATATGTTATATAGTGATAATTATCGAATATTTTGTAATATATTAATAATTAATATATGGTTTTGGTATATGTTAGTAAATAATATTTTAATTTAATTAATAATATTATTACTATTAAGAGAAACTGAAAAATCAAATTAAATATTTAACCGTCGAATGATATTTTTCAAAATATACGATATTCTAATTACCAAATATTTCGTATTTTTGTTATGTTATTAGTAATTAATATATGGTTTTGGTATATGTTAATTTTTTTTAATTTAATTAATATTATTAATAATATTAGATCTATAATGAGAGTATCAGTATCAGATTTGCAGAAACCAAAAGAAAAAAAATATTTAATAGAATGAAATTAAAAAATCACATGTAATGTTTAAATATAAAATATTATTTTTCAAAATATATTGTATATATTAGCAAATAATATATGATTTTGGTATTCAAGAATACAAATATGAATATTAAATATTAATAACTCAATTTTAAGGTTTAATAAATAATACTAAATAATTTATTATTTTATATAATATTAATTTAGTTGGTACCCGTCGGGTATTATCCAGTGAGTCGGATTCGGGTTCGGTACTCGTGAGAAATTTCTTAAACCCATGACCCATCCCAAATCCGACGGGTAGTAAATTTTCAAACCCACGTCCCATCGGTGAAATTTTTTCAAAACCCATAACCCATCTCATCGGGTCGGCTCGGTTCGGATACCCGCGGATTCGAAATAAATTGTCATCTCTATTTCGAATTAAGCTCAGGATGACGGTAGTTTCGCTGTCATGCAAGCATGTGGGATACCTCGGGGAATCCCTATTTAGCTTGTTAAACGGCTGAAGAATTGCTACGGTGGAAGAATCGGACTTACCCATGGTTAGTCAACATAATTGCATAGGCCCAGAAGACCAGATAGCTCGGCATGGAGGAAAGGAATATTTCTGAACTAATGTTCGGCCGCTTACTCTATAATGCTAAGTTAAGCCCCTTCCCCGATAATACTCCAAGGGAGAGAAGACAAGGTTGTTAATAGAGCTTTTTGCATGGAGCATGTGTTCATTTCCAGTAAGGATAGCATGGAGTCTCTATAAATTTGAAACAAATGCTGAGGAGTCAACTTCCGATAGGTCTTCATCATTCTATACTCCAAGACTTAGCGATGCCACATGTAATGAGGAGATGAGATAAAAATATATGTGTGGGGAGAGGTCTGTTTCGAAAGCAGTTGGAACACATGACCACATTTATGATTCTAGCGAGAGGCATGGGGACTGGAGGACCAATCGATTGATGACCCGAAAGAGAGAGACACTGCAGGGAGAAAACCGGCAAGCCTAGCAACTACTAGGGGAGATGAATAAGGAAAAATGGAGAGATTTCTGTCAATTCTTAGACTCAATGAGTCTAAATCCCGAGACAAGCAGGGAAGGGCTCAACTGAGAGGCCGACTTCATACAATTAGAAACATGCACGATATTGGGAGCACCGTCGAGGTTACGGTAGACCAGTGATCCTGTTGGCTCATCGTTGTGTTCTTGAGAGACCCAGGGGAACGGAAGACAACCAGCAAGCTTCCATGGAGAAGGTCTATGTAACCACATCAGAGGGAGTTTTTCGGTCCCAATTGAAGAAGGGTGGAGGAGTCAGACAAATCATCCCCTGCCCAGACTGAAGCAGAGACCCAAGGCGAATGGCGTCATCCACACTACAGCAGTTCAACATTTGCTCGTCAACATGCCTTACCAGAAAAATAAAAATGATGAAAGAATCTTCATCAACCAGCATATGAGCTGGTGATGAAGGTTTTAGGATAAAAACAGTTGAAATTAGTGTTTGAGTTTTGAAAATATGTTAGTTTTTTGTTTGATAAAAAACAGGTTCTAGAGAAAGTTTCTATAGCCGTAACAAATTTATAGTCTCAAATAGTCACAAAACGCTCTAATGAACAAAAAGAGTGAATGACATACCACAAGCCCTTATTTTATGTACTTTAAACATTGTTGCGTGTAGTAGTGTAGAACGTTGTATAAGTCAATTTCAGGGTATCAACTTAATAATTAGGGTGGCGACCAAAGTTCCACATCCAATATCGGTTAAACATGGGAATGATCAGTGGTATATAAGTAGGAACATACCTCAACTAGTATGAGGTTTATGAGGCTTTTTGGTAGTGGATCAAATCAAAGCCGTGAGGGCCTTTTGATAGTGGATCAAATCAAAGCCGTGAGAGTCTTACCAAGGCAGACAATATCAAATATTGTTGACTCCATATTCCCAACATTAAAAAAACGTCTAATTGCAGTAATTTTATTTTTCGCTATAGAAAACGAGTAGCTGCCATAATTTTACTTTTCGCGGTAATAAAACGTGTAATTGCAATAATTTTATTTTTTCTATAGAAATTGTTTAATTATAGTAATTTTATTTTTCGTTCTAAAAAACGATACTTATATATTTAGCAACCAAAAAATATTTTTGCTGAATATAACTTTATGAAACAAATATTTTTTTGTAAAATATAAATTTAAACAACTAAAAATAATATTTTTAATTTTTAATTTTGTTTAATAACTTCGATATTTATAATTAATGAATAAAAATAAGAAATTTTATTTATAAAATTAATATTTTTAATTAATAAAAAGAATAAAATTTTATAGAATAAAGAGTTGATATTTGTTTATGGTGCCAAATTGAAATTATAAACTATCAACGAAATATTGAACAATATATATATATATAAGTCCTAACTTCGACATTCAACAATATTACTAAAAGAAAAATCTAACATGTTACTGCAACAAATCTGACATGCCCCTAGCATTAAAACCGATGGCTTTGAAAACAGAGCTAATCTTCTTTACTAATTTGGTTTTATATTCAGCAATAAGTTTTTTTTGTTCTATATTTTGAAGAACTATAATATTTTCAAGCATGTTCATTTTATCTCTTAAATACATAACCTCTATAATATTTGACTGAGGATATGCACTAGACGAAGAACTACTTAATTGAGAATTAGATCTACCAGTCGAGTTCTTGAGAATATTTATAGAAACGTCCAGATCTACATCAGATAAAGATGAGATACTTCTAAATTCGTAAGTATCTCCATCTTCCCTTCCATTATTTTATAACAAAAATTGAAAAATAAAAACAGTTATAAAATTATTCATATAACCTTACTCACCTAAATAATAAAATAAGAAGAAACATAATAGTTAGAATTAAAAGAGAGCCAGCCATTATGATGACTACAATGTGTTAGACCTTATTAAAAACTTAAGTTTCAACCTAACCACAATACACAAACATGAATTCCATATTGAAACTTCTAAAACATTAAAAATATATGACAATTAACTACAAACCACATATGCAGGTTAGTTCAACTAAATGTATAGTTCGTGAGGGAACTATTAATTTCAAAATTTCCAGCAAAATCTGAGATGGTTATTATGAAACTATTAGGAAACGTGCATCTCAAAATTTCCATCAAAATTATGATCCCTAAGTTAACAAATTAACAACTTTGAAATGATTATTATAAAACTATTAATTTCAAACTACACTTACAAATATCTTTCAAATTTTCAACTTCAAAATTTTTTGATCCCGCTGCTCTTCTTTTTGAAATTCGATAAGAAAGAGAAGTCGATCCAGAGTGATGATACATCTTTCTCTAGCTGCGATTTACTTTAATGATACTCGATCTATCCTACAAAATTTAATAGATAGAGAGACAAGTTGTAATCAATGAAGTATTAAATGTACATTACAACATGAACCATTATCATTGAACTAGTAACGAAAAAAAATGTAGAGTTCAACTGACTAGTTCAAATAATACGACCTCCTCTAATTCTTTAAATATGTGTTCGTGCTTACAAGCACGAAAATTTTGATACGTCTTATAATATACAAGACAAGTCTAAACTTGTACTAAAATAATTTTATAATTAACTTTCACCGAGTTAAGTATTTTCCTACTAACAAGGGAAGTAGATCTTACACCAAAAGCAGAAAAAAAATACCATTTACAATTCCTCAGTTATAATTGTCCAATCGTAAATTAATATTTTATTAAAATATATCATATATCGTGCGTAAATTATTAAGATATATAACTATGTATAAATTGTTACTAATACTCGGATAATTTGTGTAATCATGATTTTTCCCATGTTGATAGAATATTTAAAACAACAATCCTACAACTACTAAAACTAACTTCTCCCAAAAATATATGTATCCAAATTCATCTATCTTAAGACAAAATTTTAGCACGTAATAATGGATAAAGTTTTATGTAACTCCCAGTATACTAAAAGGAAATAAAATAGAAATAAAACAATTAAAGCACCTTAACCCGCTTCACTTGCGATCGTTACTATATAAACGAAATTGGTTGTTCGGGGAGGAGGGTCCCAAACAATTTGTGGTTTACATATTTGATATAAGGAACACTAAGATGATAGTAGGTTTCAAACTCAAATAAGCGTGCTATTATAAACACATTAAGACTCACTACATGTAAAAATACAATGCAACTTTAATGATTGTGTTCAGTGTCGTAGCCAAGATCCAAACATGATGGTGTTCTGATCATCCTAGAAATTTCCTCAATTTTAATGACAATAATCCTAGAAATTTTTTGAAGTCTTTTAATCTTCTGTCTCTCTGCGGTTAATTTTAGTAATTAAATTATAGATATTTGTATTTGCTTCTTTATATTTAGTAGTTGTTTTAAAATATCTACCGATTTTATATAATTTTATAAATCAATATATCTATTTATATTAAAATAATATAGATTTATATTATATATTAAAATAATATAAATATTTTTAATTAGATATTAAAATAATATAAATATTTATGTATATAAAATAAAATAATATAAATTATGCTATATATATATATAAAATCTTGTTAATATATAACTAGAACAAATTAACATATATTATGGATTCCTAATCATGGCTTTAACCAACAAGACTAAAGACTGGTTTGGTTATATAAATACTAAAGATAGTATTTTAAGAGTCCGGTGGGTTCCTCGGACTCAGAGGAGGTGGCTCCGCCTATAGAACTTCTGCCTAGTTTAAGTTTATGAATAAAAAACATTTCAATTTTCTTAATTTTTTATTATTGTACGTGTGCTACTGTAAATGCTAATAGTTTTATGTAGGGTGAAAAATGGTTCTGGAACCGCGGTTCAAAACTGACAATCTGTTTATGAACTGTCGGTTTAACTGCGAAACTGGTCCATTAGGACCGCAAACCGGCAGGACCGCAAACCATTAGGACCGCCAGACCGTCAGGACTAACAGACCGCCAGGACCGCAAACTGGCAGGACCGCAACCCGCCAGGACCGCAACGCGGCAGGATTGCGAAACCACGGTTTATTTGTAAAAAACCGCGGTTTATTGGTAAATATTATAAATATTTTATTTATTTTATAACCAAAATGTTATATTTAAAAAATATTGAGATATTGCATATTATTGTAGAATTATTATTACATTTTGGTTAATATTAATTTGTTTTGGTTATTAATATTTTAAGTGTTGTAATTATTATATAGTCCAAAATTTTAAATATTATTTATGTTATAATCACATTTTGAATATTATTATTATGTTTTTAGATCTAATATTAGTAGCGTTGATTTTAATATTACAAGCCAAAACTATATCTTATCATGTTCAAATATTACAAATTCTGTGGTTATAATTTTAATATTACATTTTGAATTTTATTATTGTGATTTGGTTTTAAATATTACAAGTGTTATATATTAATTTTTAAACCAAAATCATATTTTATGATGCAAAAATATTACAAGTCATATTGTTATGATTTTAATATTACATTTTGAATTTTATTATTGTGATTTGGATTTAAATATTACAAGTGTTATTTACTATTTTTAAGTTATATTGTTATAATTTTAATATGACATTTTGAATTTTATATTGTGATTAGGTTTTAAATATTACAAGTGTTATTTATTATTTTTAAGTTATATTGTTATAATTTTAATATTACATTTTGAATTTTATTATTGTGATTTGGTTTTAAATATTACAAGTATTATTTATTATTTTTAAGTTATATTGTTATAATTTTAATATTACATTTTGAATTTTATTATTGTGATTTGGTTTTAAATATTACAAGTGTTATTTATTATTTTTAAGTTATATTTTTATAATTTTAATATTACATTTTGAATATTATTATTGTGATTTGGTTTTAAATATTACAAATGTTATTTATTATTTTTTAAACCAAAATCATATTTTATCATGGTAAAATATTACAAGTTATATTGTTATAATTTTAATATTAAATTTTGAATTTTATTATTGTAATTTTAATAATGATTATAAAATTATTATTACATTTTGGTGAGTATTAATTTGTTTTGGTTATCACAAACATCATTCATTACAAGTGAAAATTAGCGGATTGGTGTGTATTAGTAAGTCTACGATTTATAGGCATTTTAAAACTTAAAACAACGTTTTTTTTTAAATATGCAATAAAATACTAATCGAAACTAATTAATATCGCAAATAATAAAAACTAAATTTAGACTAATACCAACTAATACAACTAATAACAAGCAATAACAACTAACAACAACTAATAAAATTAGAATTAAAAGAGCTAATTTAAATTACTATAACAATTAAATAACTTGATAAATTATACGAAGCTCTTAATTGAGCTATTATAATGTTATCCCACCGTTATTTAAGTGTTTTGATCAAATAGAAACAATTTGCGAAAAAAAAATCAAACAATTCCGAAAGTAGGACTACAATATATAGAGTAAGAAATTTGAGTTTTCTATAATATTTAGAACAAGTAGAGAGATTTAGAGAGACATAGAGAGGAGTATATGAATTTATGAGTTTGGATTTGGGGTCTCCTTTATTTATAGAGGAGACCAAAAAAAAATAAAAAAAACGAAAAAAAAAATTCCGGACCGTCCGGACGTAATCTCCGGACGCTCGGACCGGAAATTCGGGCCATCCGGAGATCTGTCCGGATGGCCCGGACTTTTGATTTTTCTGTTTCTTTTTTTTAAAATTTTTATAGAATTTTTTTTAACAACTATGTTTCAAGAAGTGTTTGTTTTGTTTCTTTTTTTTATTAATGTTATTTAAATCACTTTCACTTTCAAATTCTATTTTGGTATTTACAAGTAATTTAAGTTTATGCATGTAATTATACAATTCTAAAATTTTTAAATTTAAACTTCTAATATTGAATAGTTCGAAAATACAATAAACTATATAATTCATCTAACCATAAACACTTCAAGCTTGAAAGAATCTAAAGAATCACCTAATAATTTAAAATTAGAGTACAATTATATATCTAATATGTATATATTATTTAATATGTACCTAATATTAAATATAACATCTTAAATATTTAGTATGTTCAAACAATATACAAATCATTTTACAATTATATTGTTTACGATATCTTGTTTAAGACAATCAAATTTTTATTTTTATATTTTTACAATTATTGAAAGTTGTAATCAAAATACAAGTAGATGTATATATTTTATTTAATATCTACATAATATTAAATAAAATATCTTAAATACATAAATATAAATATATAATCAAACGTATCAAAATCAAATTACAATTATTTTTTAGAATGTAATTGATTGATTATAAAATTTCGATAGAAATGATAACATATTTAAATTAAAATACATGAAATAACATAATTAACTCGTGTATATGGTACATATCTCAATTATTGAAATTAGATTCGATTAATACTTACAAATTAATTTTAAATAACATTATAAAATATTCTTGATAAACGGTTCTTAAATGGTTTGGCTGGTGGTTTGAACTGATAAACGGTTCTTAAATGGTTTGTTTGGTGGTTTAGACTGACGGTTTAACTGCGAAACTGGTCCATTAGAACTGCAAACCGGCAGGACCGCAGACCGACATGACCGCATAAGAAGCAAACTGGCAAGACCGCAACCCACCAGGATCGCAATCCGCCAGGACCGAGACCCGCCAGAACTGCAACCCGTGATTCTGATTTAAACGGTTCCGATGGTTCGCGGTTCAGACCATTTGCCACCCTAGTCTTATGTGATTTGTGATATTAACATAGTAAGAATTATATTTTGATGCTCCTTGTTATGGCCTAAGTCAAACACGGAAAGAAAAAATTAAATCGTAAGATTCAAGCGCTATTTACGCATAATATTTTTTGAAAATAGAAGGGTAGATAGACAGTTGTCAATTGTTTTTAGAAATTATCAATGTCACGAGTCTATTATGAAAAATATCATAAATCACATTCATTTTTACAATCTACTATTAAAATATGCAAGTTTTTAGAAATTATCAATATCACGAGTCTATTATGAAAAATATCATAAATCACATTTATTTTTACAATCTACTATTAAAACATGCAAGAGAAGATTATAAAGGGAGATAGATTTTCATAATTGATGACATATTTACTTCAAGAGGGAGTTGTTATTCACAAATAATAAATAAAATAGATCCATTAAATGACTTCTAAAATATTTAGAGTAGTTTTTATATGTAATTACAAGATGTAAAATTATCAAGTTATCACTTAAACCATTGAAATGGGATTCGTCAAAACTAGTGCTTTTATAAGTTAACACATCATATATTCCAAAATTGATCCGTAATTCGGGTGAAAAACATGAAAGCTTCTCAAAGTTGTATTATAATTAGGATTGTCTTCCTATATGTAGTGTGAAATATTTTACTGTGAGTTTGAGACAGTGGACCTTTTTTAGCCTCTTCTAATCTTTTTTTTTTTTTTTGCTTCTGAACCATCTCACCTTCACCCCCTGACTCTTGTTCTAGTTCTAAAGTCTAAACTTCTTTTTATAATATACATACGATATAAATATCTAATGGCCGTTCATGAAATTAAATTCTGCTCTACATGGTGAAAATGAGTCCATTTGATGGCACCCTAGTCTTACTTTATGATAATATGTATTATTAATTTCAAGTGATGTCAATTTACTCCACTCCCTCTTCAGAGTTGAAGATTGAAAAAAAGATAAGATTTGAAAATTTTGTAACTATTTTTCTTATTAGAAATTGTAATCAGTAGTCCCTCTTTATAGTAGTAGAGGGAATCTAATTTGTTAGGCTGTTTTGCCATCATGGACAGTTTGTTACATTTTGTTACACTCTCAAATTTAATCAATTTGTGTTTTATTAAGAGTATCTAGTCCAACACAACATTAGGACGTGTGATGAGGTCCATAGTGTGCTGGACTCGACATAGGCCTTAGTGAGCCAACCAGACCGACCCGAACAAAGGCCCAAATACCAACAGCCCTTGAGACCAAATCGACAACTCTGATTGTTGTCTGAAAACCCTAGCCACTCTTCTCTTCTCATTCTCTCTGGTTCTCACCTCAAAACACAGCAGCCATCAATGGCTTAAACTATTCTTCACATCCCCCCCGCAAACGAAGGGGCGACTCTGTAAGCCCGAGTTTGTCCCTAAGGAAAGAAAATCGGTGGTGAGCGAGAGGCTTCGTGAGACAGTCAGCAATCTGATCGTGAGAAGGGACGAATCGAACCTGAAGGGAGCCCTGTAGTACCTGATCTCGAACGAAGTGGATGTCGAGCTCTATATGTTTCGTCCTCACGTGGAAGACAGGGTTACAGGCGAGCGAACTCGCTCCCAGATTTTCACACCAGATGACAGAGGGAGGTGTGACTGGGAAGTCGATTTCGGTGAGGATTGATCGAAGCCACATCAATTCAGCCGACAAATTCGCCAATGCCCTGTACTCAGACTCAGTCGACGACCTAGCAACGACGTTCTGCTTCTTGGAGGAGTACGAGACCAGAGAGTCTCCAAGATAGACACAGTATGCACCAATGCTTCGTCTATCATCTGGAGAAGACGCCCAATCAGCATCGGAGAAGCCCTGGAGTTGAAGACTACAGCTGGGTTTGATATGAAGGCCAACCCAACTCGAACCAGATAAGTAACGAAGTACCCGTTTTAAACTTTGTAGATGTAGATTAGTAGGCGCTTGCTGATATTGTCTTAGCTTATTGACAGCAAAGGCAATATCAGGGCGAGTGTGCGTTAAATATTGCAAGGCCCCTAATAGACTTCTGTATGGTGTAGGGTCAGCAAGAGGAGTTCTTGATGTGCTCGAGAGATGGACACCAGTGGCAATAGGGGTTGGACATGGCTTGGCCTGAGCAAGACCTTGCGAAATCAGTAAGTTTCTTATATACTGATGTTGAGGGAGATAGATGCCAGAGGGGTCACGATGAACCTCTATTCCAAGGAATAGATGGAGTGGCCCCATGTCTTTAAGAGAGAACATAGCATTGAGTCTGTGAACAAAGCCCTGTAAACATGCTGATTGTGTGCCTGTGACAAGAATGTCATCAACGTAGACCAAAATTAGAATCACAGTGGACTTAGAAACAAAATAGAATAGAGAGCAGTCAGCTCTAGAGTTTTTGAAGCCTCATTGAAGTAATGTATCCTTTAGCCTAGAATACCAGGCTCTTGGAGCCTGCTTGAGACCATACAGGGCCTTGTGAAGCTTGCACACATGTGTAGGCTTTGCAGGATCCTGAAACCCCTCTGGTTGAGCCATGTATACATCCTCAGTAAGAAAGCCATTTAGGAAAGCATTGTTAATATCTAGTTGTCTGACCTCCCAGTCTTTAGAAACTGCGAAAGTAAGAACTAGTCTGACTGTAGATGGCTTGATTACAGGACTGAACGTTTCTGAAAAGTCAATGCCAGGGGTTTGATGAAACCCCTTGGCAACAAGTCTAGCCTTGTACCTCTGAATAGAACCATCCATTTGATGTTTGACCTTATAGACCCATTTGCAACCTACCACATTCTGAGTAGGACTCCAAGGAACCAAAGACCAAGTTTTATTTGACATAAGGGCCTGATACTCAGCCTCCATAGCAGTGACCCAATGTGGACTAAGAGCAGCCTTAGAGTAGGTAGTAGGTTCCAAGGTAAACAATTCAGTAGTGATGAGACAGCCCACATAAGGGACTTTAGGGATACGAGTCCCATCTTGAGACCTAGTTTGCATATGATGAGTGTGAGGTACAGATTGTGGTTTGAGAGAGGGATTAGAAAAAAAGCAGGCAGATAGAAATTTTAGGATTAGAACAGTCAGTGTTTAGGGCATTGTTTGAGTCATGTTTGTGAGTAGATGAAATAGGACTAGAGGTATGAGTATAGGGAGAAGAAATTGGCTGATTAATAGTTGAGATAGGGCTAATATGAGTGACAGGTTCAGAACAAGTATCACTACCAGGATTAGAAGAATTTAGAGTGTTACCTTGTGAGGAAGACTGATGTAGATGACTGACTTCATCAGAGACACCAGGAGAGGCAGTAGTAGTAGTGAGGTTGTCTTTAGTCACAAGACCTGTAGGTAAAGAAGGAAACCACATCTCTAGGGGACAATTAGTTATAGACTCAGAGTTTGAATTGTTTAGGAAACCCCCTTGACAAGGAAAATTATCTTCATTAAAGACCACATTACGAGAAGCATAGACCTTCCCGATAGAACTTAGACAAACATACCCTTTGTGTGACTGACTATATCCCAAAAAGATACACTTTGTAGTGTGAAATTGAAACTTATGAGCCTGATAGGATCTGAGACAAGGAAAACATGCACAACCAACATATTTTAGAACAAGATAATTTGGGACTTTGTGAAATAATAGCTCATAAGGTGACTTGTTAGACAAGACTGGTGTAGGAAGTCTATTTATAAGATAGATAGCTGTTTCAAAAGCTTGAACCCAGAACTTGTAGGGCAGGCTGGCTTGAGCTAAGAGAGTCAGTCCTGTCTCTACAAGATGTCTATGTTTTCTTTCAGCCCTGCCATTCTGTGCAGATGTATAGGGACAGGACTTTCTTAGTATAAAACCATGCTCCTGAGCCATAGTGGACAGGGGTAAGTATTCCCTTCCACCATCACATTGAACCACCTTGATAGATTTATCAAACTGTTTTTCAACTAGAAGTTTGAACATTTTGAAAACCCCAACAACTTGACTCTTATGCTTGATAGGATAGAACCAGGTAAACCTAGTGTATCATCTAGAAAGATAACATAGTAACTGTGACCCTAAGTAGATTTTATAGGAGATGGACCCCATACATCTGTATGTATGAGATCTAGTACACTTTTAGCATAGGACTGAGACACAGGATAGGGTAAAATATGGGATTTACCAAACTGACAAGCTTCACAAAAGCCACACTCATCTTTTAATAATAATAAAAAGATTACAAGCCTTAAGAACTGTGTTTAGAACATGATGTGATGGATGGCCAAGCTTCCTATGCCATCTATCGTTTAGGGAATTAGAAAGATTAGCAGACAAAACAGTAGGAGAAGCTACATCAGTAACTTGAGACGTAGAGACTTAGGCAAACTCTCCATTCTGTACAGCCCATCCTTAGTAGTCCCTCTGAGAAGCAGTGTCCCTGACACCTTGTCCTTCACAAGACAAAAACCATCATGAAATTCAACAAACACCCTGTTAGATTTAGTAAGTTGTGAAACAGACAGCAAGTTCTTATTTATTTTAGGTACATGTAAGACATCTTTTAGGTAAATAGGTGTTTTAGTGAAGGATTGCAAACTAGAATTCCCAATGTATTGTATTGGCAACCTGTGACCACTACCAACCATAATACCCTTGTTACTTGCATACTCAGTCTTCTGTGTCAAAACACAGCTGAATTACCATTTACATGGTGAGTAGCACCAGAGTCAGCATACCAAGCAGAGTCTCTAGTTGAGTCTTGAGTGGTTAGGTAGGCAGAGTGATCTCCATCCCCTTTAGGTTGTTAAGATGAGGTAGACCCCATGACAGATGGATCATCTCTATAGTAACACACTGGTGCTGAATGTCCAAACCTATTGCAAATCTGGCAAGTAGGTTTGTTTTGGGAGAAACGTCCCCCTCTCCCTCTAAAGAAATTGTTTCTGCCTCTTCCATTGTTATAGTAGTTATTTCTTCCTCTGTTGTTTCTATAATTGCCCCTATACTGTCCATTAGACCCTCTTTGACTGTTGTTATTGTTTTGTGGTTTGTACTCTGCCTTTTGAGTAAAGTTATCAGAAGCCAAACTTAGGTTAGACACATTATTCTGCAGACTCAACAGCTGATCTCGTCTGCTTTCAAAAGTGAGGAGACTAGTTTGTAGATCTAGCCAACCAACAGATTCCTTATCTGCTAAACTCACAACAATAGGGGTGTACTCAGAGTCCAAACCAGCAAGGACTTGAGTCACCAGATCATCAACAGATACACGACAACCAGCTAGAACAAGATTATCAGCTATACTTTTCATCTTACTTAGATAGTCATTCATGGTAGAAGTACCTTTACGTGTTCTTTGAAATTCTGACTTGTAATAGGTGATTCTGGCCCTTGTTTGTGAGCCAGAGAGTTTGCTGGCAGCATACCATAACTCCTTAGAAGTACCTTCTTGCATAAGTTGGGTAGCCATCTCAGAAGTCATAGTAGAATATAGCCAGCCAAGTAGAAGCTGGTCTTTCGCAACCCAATCTTCATACTCAGTATTCTCAATCATATTCCCTTCAGGATAATTAATAAACTTAGGAGGACAGGGCTTGTCCCCTGTGATGAAACCTCCTAGTTTGTTGCCTTTCACAATAGGTAGAACCATTGTTCTTCATAATAGATAATTGTTTCTGTCAAGCCTAATTTGATTGTTGTTGTTGCTGATTGTTTGCAGGTGAACATTCTTGGCTGCAGTGGAGAGACAACAAGGAAGGACTGAGCCTAATGACTCATTGCTTAGTGTTGGTGAATCGGGATTCGCCATTGAAGGCCTTTGAAGGCTCTGATACCAAGTTGAAGATTGAAGAAAAGATAAGATCTGAAAATTTTGTAACTATTTTTCTTATTAGAAATTGTAATCAGTAGTCCCTCTTTATAGTAGTAGAGGGACTCTAATTTGTTAGGCTGTTTTGCCATCATGGACAGTTTGTTACATTCTGTTACACTCTCAAATTTAATCAATTTGTGTTTTATTAAGAGTATCTAGTCCAACACAACATTAGGACGTGTGATGAGGTCCATAGTGTGCTGGACTCGACATGGGCCTTAGTGAGCCAACCAGACCGACCCGAACCAAGGCCCAAATACCAACAGCCCTTGAGACCAAATCGACAACTCTGATTGTTGTCTGAAAACCCTAGCCACTCTTCATTTCTCTTCTCTTCTCCTTCTCTCTGGTTCTCACCTCAAAACACAGCAGCCATCAATGGCTTAAACTATTCTTCACACTCAGTCCTCATTATCTATTTCTCTCTCTCGCTCCCACTTCTATTTCTCTCCATTTTTTTAAATTGATGGGCCAAACCCATCACACTTTTATTAAGAATCAAGTTTTTATACACACTAAAACAAAATAAAGATGGCCCAAGACGTTAATCTTAACCCTAGACGAACGCTTTCTCTTTCGAACACTCTACAAACACTCCAAAATCCCCAAGCACCAATAAACCACTAACCACTATAGCCAGAGCTCCAAAATCCTTTCAAACCAGCTTGATCCAGATCACTAACAACACAAACCCATAGCCACAACAAACCCTTTCGATCAAAGCCAACATCTACCAGCTTTTTACTAAAACTGAAATTTATCGAGCCAAAAAGCACAGGAAATATGAACTCCAAATCGACATGGAAGAGGAAGAATCGACAAAAAATCCAAGGTAATTTCCAGAACTCACTGACTTTTGAATTAAGCAGTCCTCAATTAATAGGAATAGATCTGATATGCCATAACCCTAAGCCCTCGAGAAAGACTATGGCTCGTAGCTTAGCAGGGGCATCATCCTTTTCAAAAAAAAATCCCCATTAGATTCAGAGACAGAATGAGCTAGCCAGTCCGCAGCCTCATTCTGTTATATGAATATGTGAGTTACCTTCATGGTAGGAGTAAGAAGCCGGTAACAATAGTAGATAGAAGCCTTTAAGAACCAGGGACACTTGTTTGTAAGAATCATCTCGCAAATTAGCTTAGATATCGTCTCAATATCAATGCTAGTGAACCCTTTAGACCGACACATCTGAATACCATCCATAAAATCCCTAGTTTCTGCCATAATCGAGCTCCCTTTACCGTACCATTTACTGAATCCATATACCATTTCACCCGAACGATTACAAATGATACAACCACCAGTACATTCCCCACTGTTCGAATAAGCTCAATTAGTATTGAGCTTATAACGGCCCAATTTAGGACAGACCCAACTAAGAGCCACTGATATGTGATTTCTTTTGAGATTGTTCACACAGTTTAAGGATGAACCAACATTACTGTCATAACCCCAATGCTGATTCTTAAGAAGATTAGCCCTGTCCAAATCTGATAGAAGTTGAATAACCTTTTCAATCATGTCAACGGCTCTCAAATTTCTGTTCTCCATTTTAAGCTTGTTCCTGGCCAACAAAATAACCCAGACTATTATAGGAGGTAATATATTTCTGACCTGAACCTCCTTATTGGAAGACCAGAACCAAGTTCTCATTAAGTGAGAAATAGACATATTCCTAGTAACGTAGACCTTGAAATTCCCAGCACAATAAGCCCACACCTGTCATGCTTTCTCACAATCCATAAAAACATGATTCACACTTTCCATATTTGAGAAATTCTGCCCTTTCTCACAAATTTCTGCCCAAGTGGTTTTAGAGTTGAAACAACCATCATTACTTAAAGTCCAAGAATTAGTGTATTTCATAGAATCATCCAGGGTAACTTTGAGAATGCTCTGAATTTGAGATGGGTTCAGATCATTTTCAAGGTTGTTAATCATCCAACCATTGGACCAATAGTCCTTGATCAACAAGGGAACATGAGATAGCATATCCTCACAACTATCAAAGGTCTTGAAGGCCTCACTAGAACACCCCGTGTCAAGATTTAAATCCCAATTCCCTTCTTTCACATGCCATACAACATATTTTTCAACTTTGTCCCTAATAGACCAGATTCTCCTCCATACATGAGAGCTGTTGTTTTCCATAAGAACCGTGAGAGGATGATGATTCTTGAAATAGATGCCCTTCATTACCTTAGACCGGAGAGTGTTCTGACTTCTTAAATTGAACCATAGCTTGGAAGAGAAAATAAGCAGCATATCCTCGATGCTTCTAATATTGAGATCACCATTATCAAACGATTTGTAGATCTTAGCCCACCTACACCAACTGATAGCAGCCTTGTCCCGGTTAGTTCCCCAGAGAAACTTACTGTAGAGAACCTCAAGCCTTCTAATGAATGTAATAGGAATTGAAGAGTGATGTATAGTAAATAAAGGATAGGAGGTTAAGACAGACTATATTAGGATTATCATACCCCAAAATAAAAGGGTAGTTTGATCCCATTCATTTATCTTGTTCTTGGTCTTGGTAATGATATCCTCATAATTACTAACCAAACTTTTGTTGTTTATCACTGAGCCCGAATACCTGAAAGGAAGATGGAAAATCTTGAACCCAAAGAGACTTTGGAGTCTTCTCGCATTGTGAGGTAGATAATCTTTAGCAATAATCACACTAGATTTGTTTTTATTAATAATCTGCCCAGACACCTCTTCATAGTGTCTAACAACATTCATACATTTTTTACAAAGACATTGGAGCCATTGCAGATAATGAACAAGTCGTCAACAATGCTTAAACACGGTACGTAAACAGCTCATATGGATTTAAATCTTATATTAGGATCAGAATCAGACAATTGAGTAAGGTTCCTGATTAGATAATCCTGAGCCAGAATAAAAAAGGGTTGGGGATAGTGGATCCCCCTGTCTCAACCCTTTGTTAGATTTAAAGTATCCTTTCAATACCCCATTTATTAAGACTGAGAACTGACAATTCTCAGTATTTCTCTCAATCAGTCTTATAAAGTCATTCATGAAACCAAAGGCTTGCATCAGACTAAGAAGGAACGCGTGATCAAACCTATCAAAGGCTGTATCCATGTCAATCTTTAGCATTATGTATCCTCCCCTAGATTTAGTATGAAGATCCTTTGTAAATTCCTGAGCCAACATTATGTTCTCATGTATACACCTCTCTTTAGTGAAGGCTCCCTGAACATTTGAGATGAGAGTAGGCAGAAGAGTAGAAATCATTCTATTAATTAGCTGAGGAAGGATCCTACTAAAGTAAGTAGTTAAATTGATAGGTTTATAGTCTTTCCACTCCTTAGGAGAAACACTCTTAGGGATTAAACACAAAAAAGTGGCAAAAATACCCATAAGAATCTGACCTTCCTTAAAAAAATCCATAAGAGCTTCACATAGATCACCTTTAATAATTGACAAACAGAATTTGTAAAAATGACTATTAAACCCATCTGAGCCAGCAACAACTGTAGAACTAAGCTCTTTGATAATCTCAAAGATTTCCCCTTCTATAGGATCCTTCATTAGTCTATCATTATCAGTCTTAGACACTAACTTAGGGATATAGTCCTCAAGAACATTAGAACACCAAGGATTGGGACAATCAGAAATCAAAATTTTAAAATGATTCACAGTTGAATCACCAATAACATTGGGGTCCTCCTCCCAGTTAGAGCCAGTCCAGATTCTATTAATTAGAGACTTTTTATGCTTCCTTTTGACGTAGTTGTGGAAAAATACAGAATTCCTTTCTCTCAATCAGTCTTATATTTCTCTCCATTTTCCTTTGAAACTGTCTTTTATTTTCCGTCTCTATTTTTATCTTCATGAATAGGAATCTGGCGAGAAAACAAACACACTATCAATTAAATTCCTTTTGGTAACGAGAAAGCAAAATTTAAGTGGTGAACACTATTTATCTTTATTCTGTCTTCCTTTCTCGAAAAAGATTTTGCAATTTTTTATTTTTCTTTTACTTTAATGTTCCTTTTTCTTTTTCCAAAATCTCATTTTTCTTCTCACTCACTCATTGTTTTTTCTCGGATACTATCTTGGAAGAAAACGGCATGCAGAGAGTTTGTCTTTACTCTTTACATACTTCAATGTACCATGATCATATACAATACAAAATCATTGTATGCAAGGTATGAATTCCGGTGTTTTAATTTCCAAACCACAACGTATAACTTAATGTCGTAGGTGACTGAAGTCTAGTCTTTGGTCCCACTACACTTCTCGCTGAAAACAGACGACTGATAGCTCCTATTGGCTCAGCATAGCTCCAATATCCATTGATGCATCACAATACAATTCAAATCCTTTAAAAACTTCAGGTAAGATCGGTATAGGGGGGTGGTTAGTTGTATTTAGAAATACTCCGAACAATATGTTTACCAAAATGAGAAACTACAAATTATCAACGAAATTTTTAAGAACAATATAAGTTTACCTAAGAACCTGGTTTCAATTAATACATCGAAATACACTCTAAATACGGTATATACATAGAAAGGCAGAACCTAGTTTATATGAACCATCGAAATACATTAAAAATTATGACTCATTCAATGAATATTTTTAAGGTGTTTTTAGTGGAGGTCCAAACGCCAAATGAATCTTGAAATAGGTATTCCAGAACAATGAAGAATAACCTGAGCTTTCTAGATTGGTTTGTCAGAATTTCAAATCGTTGCCAGAGTAACAATTTTTTTTTCAAATATATTTTGAAGATCAATATATCTATTGAAAGTACAATTTTTAAGTATTAGATAGTAATAAGATAGTTAACTAGATATTTATGATTAATGTTATTTTTTTAAATATAAGTATAAAAAAAATCAATTTTCTTATAATAAAAAAGTAACAATTATTTTTATATATTATTCAGCTTCGATATTGATTTTTTTTTTTCAGTATTATTTTATATTTATATTTTTCTTCTATGTTTTGATGATGTTATATTTATTTACTTGAAACGATGCTACTTTGTCTAAATGAATTGATGATACTCAATAATAACTATACTTTTTTACTGCAACATTTATATAACTAAAACTAATATCTTTGGTAAAGGCCAGGGTTGGAGAAAACAAATCTCCAAACAATTAGCTTGTTTGGATTTGAAAATTTGTTTTGAAAAGACAACCAGCAATAATAAAAGAGTGTTTGGAGATGTTATATTTGTTCGAAATCAAGATTAGTGTTTAAGGTCTAAACAACTATTTTTAATGTATTTTTTTTTAATTTTTAATATTTTATAGATTTATTTAAAATAACGGAGAAAACCTGAATCTATTTAGATTTGGTTGTGCTTTGTTTTATTGCTTGTTGGATATTTGTGTAATTTTGGATTTTTTTAAGAGTTTTCTATCAAAGCCCTTTATTAGTTTTTTTATAATTTGATACTTTTTTTTTGTTAACTTTTTATTTTTTGTACACCCTACGATGAGGGTTTTAACTGTCATTCTTTGTGTTCGTATTCTTCCTTTACGAGTATATTTAGCCTCCGAATTTGATTTTCAATGGTTTATGGTTTAATGTTCTCATTTTAACATAACCTAAATAGTATTTTGACAATGTAACAGAAACTCTTATATTTTCCATCCTGCCTACAAATACTTGCACGCATAAAAAGATATAGCATATTGATACAAACCCTAAGTTAGACTATCATATATGTGAGCCAGTCTCTGTGGACCTTTCATGGACACGATTCATTTATATTTCTCTTTTATATATTTCTCTTTTACGTATAAAGAGATTATCATGTGGGCTCAAACTTTCTACCAAAACAATGTCCGACGACATTTCAAGCTTTGGTATGTCAATAAACTCAAATTCAAACAACACCTAGCTTTATCTGATATCAAAATAGTCCACATGTTTTTTTGCCAAAGCTATCAATTCTGATTGGACAATTGGAATAAGTATATATGTTTGTATAACTTTTTTAGAGCTTCTTATTTCGTCTGTTTTCTTCGACTAACTCGATATCTTTCTTTGTCAGCAATAAATCTATATGAGCATAAAGCTTTTTAATTGAATGAATAAACTATCGATGATAACAGGCATATACTTGCTTATCGATTCATAAAGAAGATATGATTCTATCTGTATTTCATTAATTATCCATCCCATATATCAGACTACATTCACTTCCACCTAAACCTTCCCTACATTTTACATTATATTCCCCCACTTTTTCACTATATAAAAGTGTTGGTGCCTTTTCTACTATTTTTTAACTCAAAACAAAAAAAATATAAGATGAAAGAAAGAAAAGAGAAAGTCAGTTGTTATCTGGAGCTCCCTCTTACACTTCATTGTGACCTCTTTATTCAAGAGAGTTTCGTACACTGAAGTGTTTGGGGGAACTCCGGTTTCCATCTGATACTCAATTGATTTTTTGTGAAGACGGATTGTTCAATCACTAGAGGTATGAAGATGTGATCAGCTCTCACCCGAAGTTCCCTTGACCACTTCATTGTGCACTAGATTTTGGTATATATTTAAAGTTTTTTACTGAAACGTCACCCATTTCAATGGTATTCGTGAGGACAAGCCACATATTAGATATTCTCTGGAAATTGCTGCTGGTGATTAAAAAGTATATTCAGTACGATATCTGTTTATTTACTCGCATAGACTTACAGTTGTCATATGGCTTTAACAATTAGATACAAGCTTCATTTTGGTACAAGTCGTCCTCTAAACACTATTCTAACACTGAAATATATTAATTTTAGTCGAAGTCAAATGATATTAATTAACTGCTAAAGAAGATAGTTAATGCATCTATGATTTTGTTTTTCTTAGAGCAATAATATTTATTGTATTTGATATTTGTTTTAAATAAGCATTGAATACATGTGTTATGTATTCGGACAATTATTAGTAATGTATATTGATTTTTAAATTAAATAAAAGAAACGTTTTCATAATATATTGTTTATCTTTAGTGTATATTAGTTTGTAATAAGTGTATGCATCTCTAAAACAGATATTAGAGTCTAATACTGTCTAATACTCTGGTGTTGTGTACATTTTATATATATATATATATATATATATATATATATATATATATATATATATATATATATATATATATATTTGTGTAGATTACATGGACCTCAACTCAACGGTGGTATCAGAGCAGGGTACAAGAAGATATAGGTATGGACGCTTCAAAGGATCATGAGAATAGCTTGAGAGACTTTGGGAACAAATGCAGCAGCGTGAGAGACGTTGCGAAATATGCTTATGTTTTTAATGGAGGCAAAGTTAAAAATGGAAAAGTTGCACAGTTTGTAATATTGTGTGTAGACGATATTGCATTGAAATTGACAGCAATTGTCATTTTTATGTGTTTTGTTTCTGAAAAGATTAAGGATATCTTCATCAGGATGTTTTTCCTTTCCGAAAGATATATGCAGAGTTTTTTTCCTCCATATGGAGGACAAGGAATTTTCTCTCCATGTTGAGGACAATGAAGACGGATTTGAGTGTAGACCGTCCAACAACCTATCCAAGAGAAGATGAGCACACAAGATCTTCATCAACTCTTCAGAAAAATGGAAGATCACGAAGAAAGATAAAAATAAGAATGCAACATATGTAATGGTCCACATATGGAAAAAATATATCCAAACAAATCACAACAAAAATGAATCAATTATGCAGATGGATGCAGACGACGAGGAAACAATAATCGTGTTCAAAGATAAGCATTGAACACGTGTTATGTATCAGTTATTAAATTAGTTATTATGATAAGATCAAACAGTTATTTAGTATCTTATATATAAGCAAAACGCGTATTGATGTTTTAAATGAAATGAAAGAAACATTTTTATAATGTGTGTTTGAATATCAAAGAGTAATATGTAGAGAAAATAAGACTCAATGTATTAAAGTGCAGCACAAAATGGCTTTAATTAGCCTACAAGAAACGTTCGATATTCAAGTCAATAAATGATAAATTTTATTGACCAAAATAGTATCGTCTAAAATACTAATTGATGTAACGTCTAAAATACTAATTGCTATAACGTTTAATTATTAAATTAGACAATTAAAGCAATTAAATCAATTCCAACAATATATGCAATAAACGAGCTTCACAACTTCTTGATTTGTAAGATCTCGTAGGTAATAATACCTTACATCGATATGCTTCGTGCTCCTATACATTACCGGATTCTTCGAGAGCTTAATTGAAGAAATGTTGTCACAATAGATTTCCAGACACTCAGATTGTTCAGATGTGATTTGTTATATAATTTCTTTGAGCCATACACAATAACAAGCACAAGATGTTGCAGCAATGTACTCTGCTTCGGTTGTAGATAAAGTAAGTACCTTATCTACATAGAGACTTACCTTGATATACTTCACTTCTTCCCTCTTAATGAATAATGTGTGATCATGACTACTTCTGTCGAATCCATCTTGCTTGAAATACCTCTATAAACGACAAAACCAAGCCCGGGGAGCTTGCTTCAAACCATACAAAGATTTCTTGAGTCGATGTACTTTATCTTCTTCACCTTTTTTGAAAAAAAAACCTCTGGTTGATCCACATGCACCACTTCTTTCAATTCTTCATATAAGAAAGCATGTTTTACATCTAATTGATATACTTTCCAACTTTTGTGTGCAGCAATAGTCAATAAAATTTTGATTGTATCCCATCTTGCAACCAGTGGAAAGACTTCATCATAATCAATGTCTTTTTCTTGTGCATATCCTTTCACTACCAAGTTTGCTTTGTATTTATCCATTTCTCCATCTTCATTTAATTTTGTCTTGAAAACCCATTTAACACCGATTTCTTTGCATTACCCGGGAGAGTTACAAGTTCCCATGTGTTGTTTTTCTTAATGGCTTCTATTTCATATTTCATTGCTCCAATCTAATTTGTTTCTTTGACAGCTTCTTTAAAACGCATCGGATCAGCAATAGACATAAATAGTGCTAATGCCATTTGTACTTCAGCCTCTTCATCTAAAATCCTTTCTCCACTTTCATAATCTTGCATCTATATTGGTGTTGTATGACTTCTTTTCTGATGTGTTTCAGGTGACATGACATTATTTTTACCAATGACATCTTCCTCAACCGCTTTGATTTCTTCATCATTCTCCTCTCTAGTAGTGTCTTGTTCTTTCCGTTCAAGACTATCATCTGAATTTTTCACATCAACATTCAAATCCCACATCTCTTTCTCTTCAACTTTCAGATATATATTTAAACCAGATTTTTTAATTGGAGATATAGTGAACATGCGGTTTATTCTTATTATAGAGTTTATAATCAAACCTTTACGAGGATGGTAGATTTTACATACTCCTTGGTCGATCAAAATAGTTAAACTATTAGGGTTAGACCTTCAACTTCAAACTTCACATTTCATTTTCCATCACCTCCATTCGTGAGCTATTCCCTAGTTTTACTCCATGTCTAAAGTTTTCATTGAGCTCAATAAACCAATCTTTGTTACCTGTCATATGATTTGAATAACCAGAATCGATAAACCACATCTCTTTATCTTCAACCTCTTTGATATTCATATGAGCCATCAAAAGTAATTCTTCTCTTTCATCGAACTCGGTGTAGCTTGCTTTCTTTTCTCCATTTGGGCACTCGTATTGATAGTGGCCTAGCTTGTGACACCTGAAGCATTCAACGTGAGCTCTGTTAATACTCCATCCTCTACCACCTCTTCCCCCGTCTCTCGAGAAAATACTTCCCCATCTGCCAGAATTACTTATTCCACTGCATTGTCCGTAGCTGCGTTCACCCTCGAGTTTCAGTACTTGTTCTTCAGAGACTTTGCATCGCATTTTCTGTTCATGAACAAGTAATGAGCTTTGCAATTCATCGATTTCCATTTGATCAATATATTTTGACTCCTCAATTGAACATACAATATAATTGAAATCTTCCGTCATCGTGCGCAGGATTTTCTCAACAATCTTTATATCTTTGAGGTCTTCTCCATAGTTTCTCATGTCATTTTCTATGACCATGACTCTTCCAAAATAATTTTTCACTGTCTCACCCTTTTTCATCTCCTCTGTTTCAAACAATCTTCGAAGCCTCTGGAGTTGAGCACGCTTCACTCTTTCATTGCCATGATACTTGGTCTTCATTGCTTCCCAAAGTTGTTTGGATGTCTGATTTTGAGTAATGGTCTTCAAAATAGTCTTATTGATGTATTGGAACAAATAATTCTTTGCCTTCAAATCTTTAAGCCTTGATTCATCCAACATCTTTTGCTGCACTGCCGTCAACACTTCACCTTCTCCAGGTTCCTGGAGACTTGGTTGAATCATACACCAGTACTCCTTTAAACGTAAGAGATTCTCCATGAGTAAACTCCAATGATCGTAATCTCCATCAAATTTGGGCACACATGGGGCACTGAAATTGTTCGAATCAGATGCCAATTTTTTTTCACACTTTCTTCACTCTTGTTTCACACTCTCTTCACTTTTTTTACTCAAACACTCTTGTTTTACTCAGACACACATACCTTACTCTTTTTGTGTTTCACTCAGACACACATGCCTCACTCTTTTTGTCACTCTTTTTGTGTTTCACTCAGACACACATACCTCACTCTTTTTGTGTTTCACTCAGACAAACATACCTCACTCTTTTTTGTGTTTCACTCCGACACACATACCTCACTTTTTTTGTGTTTCACTCCGACATACCTCACTCTTTTTGTATTTCACTCAGACACACATACCTCATTCTTTTTATGTTTCACTAAGACACATATCACACTCGCACTCAAATTATTTTACTCAGACATAAATACCTCGCACTCAAATATTTTTACTCACACACACATACCTCCCACTCAAATTGATTTACTCAAACACACATACCTCTCACTCAAATTATTTCACTCAAACACATATACCTCTCACTCAAATTATTTTACTCAGACACACATACCTCTCAAACATACATATTTCACTCTGATACCATGTTAGAATATCAAAGAGTAATATGTAGAGAAAATAAGACTCAATGTATTAAACTGCAACACAAAATGGCTTTAAATAGCCTACAAGAAGCGTTACATATTCAAGTCAATAAATGATAAATTTTATTGACCAAAATAGTAACGTCTAAAATACTAATTCATGCAACGTCTAAAATACTTATTGATATAACGTTTAATTATTAAATAAGACAATTAAAGCAATTAAATCAATTCCAACAATATCCAGTTTTATCTCTAGTATATATTAGTCTGTAAAGAGTGTCTGCATCTCTAAAATTGTCTAACATTAGAGATTAGAGTCTAACATTGTGGTGTTTGTGTATATAATATATTTAGTATATATCTTTGGGTAGATTATATAGACCTTAATCCAACAATTTGATTTGTTTTTTTTGTGTGTAGTTTTGAGGTTAAAAGCTAGCTCTTAGTTTTAGTTTGTTTATTATATGGATATACTAAAAAAAGAATATAAAAGACGTAAATCCAAGATGTCTAAGTATTTTATAATCAACAAATTTAAAGCACCTTCTAATTTAGTTTATTCGGTTATTTAACAAGATTAAGAAGATAAAATGAAAAATAAATAAATTTTTGATTCCAAAGAGTGATTAAGGTATTAGAGAGAGAAACGAACATCGTTCAACAAATATTTAGACATGTTCAAATGAGAAATCAGACCCGTGCGCAAGGGTCTCGTGAAGGAGAGACGACTTTAGCGGAGGTCTCAACAGGTGGCTGAAGTCGAGGTTCAATGGGCGCTAGGCCTTTGGTGTTTGTCAAAATTGTGATATAAGTGTGAGCCATACCTCACGAACTAGCAAGACATTGTGCGCTTCGGGCCCGAAGGCCCTCACGGATTTTCCCTTGGGTGTACTCCCAAAAGGATAGAGTATGAAGTTTATTCTTTACATCCCCCCTTAAAGTTGATCCTAGTAATTCGTTAGAAATCCAACGGTTAAGCCACGCCATATATGGCTATACATTCAAGACGGACCTCAGTGAATTAGCAAGATATTGTCCATTTTGGACGCGCAGACCTGCATGGATTTGCTCTTGGGTGTACTCCGAAAAGACCTCTATCTAGTTCAGGTGGATTCACACTTATATACACTCTATTATTTTCAATCTTAGCAATGTGATATTGGGTTTCCTCTATGGGATGAAGTTTATTCTTCATAATGCTGGTTAGGCTAATGACATGTGATGAAGAGAAGATGCACAAGTTAAGTTTGAAAGTACAATTTCTTTCAACTCATATATATTTTTGAAACCCAAGATACTTTATAGTGAACAAGCCCAATACGTTTTTCATGTCAAAAGCGCACATAGATTATTACATGTTCAAAAGAGTAGACCTGTTACATTTTACGAAATGCAAACTCACATTTGTGATGAGTTGTATTATGTTGTACTGTCTTCTATATTTTAGGGATACTATTTGGTACAAGTTTATCACCTTGATATATACCTGTACTGAAAGGCAATAAACAAATAAAGATTGTTATCATTGTGTTGTTATTTTATCTCTAGCTTGTGAACAAAGTTGGTAGATGCTAACTTTAAATTGGAGACTCTGTTCTGGAGATTGACAAGTTTATCTAGTCTGCTCTCAAAGGTGGGCAGACTTGTTTGGAGATCCAGCCAACTTAGAGATTCTTTGTCAGTTAGGCTTACCACTATGGGTGTATGCTCTGAGTCCAAACCAACAAGGACCTGAGTAACTAGGTCATCCATAGAAACTCCACAACCAGCAAAGACTAGGTTGTAAGATATATATTTAATCTTGTGCAAGTAATTAGTCATAGTATAGGTACCTTTTCGAGTTCTTTGAAATCCTGACTTGTAGTATGTGACCCTTGCCATTGTTTATCAGCAAGAAACTTTCCTAGCAACCTCCCAAACGTCCTTTGAGGTTTCTTCCTCTATTACTTAAGATGCTACCTCATGGCTCAATGTGGAGTAGAGCAAGCTAATAAGGAGTTGATCATTCACTATCTAGTCCTTATAATATATGTTTACTGATATGTTTCCTTGAGAGTCCGTGACAAGTCTAGGAGGACAAGGCTTTTCCCCTGATATGAAACGTCCTAGTTTGTTCCCTTTGACTATGAGCAACACCATGGTTTTCAATAATAGGTAGTTGTTCCTATCAAGTCTGATGTTGTTACTCTTGTGTGCAGATGTAGGCTCGTGGAGGTGTCATTGAAGTTGTTTTGAATGACAAACATGAAGGAGTCACTACTGAAGGATGGAGACTCAAAAATTTCCATTTTAAGCTTGACGGGCTCTCATACCAAGTAAGAGACAAGATGAAGGCTGGATAATCTATTAGGTTAAGAATCTCTTTTAATTCTTTTAAAAATTGAAATTATGTGGGTTACATAGGTTTTCGTATATAGGAAGTTCCAACTATAGATAAGATTTAAAGGTTGTACAGCGGTGAATAATACAACGTACTACATTCTGATTTGTGAGTTTGTGAGACAATAACGTCACTTAAGAGTAGCATGATCTTGAGCTTACAACCACTTAAAAAGATATAGAAATTTTAATAAAAAAATTATATTATTTTAAAACAAACGTGTTTAAATATAGAGTATACAAAATCTTATATAGAAACCATTTCAAACCCTAATCAAAGATTATGAAAATAAATTAAACACATTGACAGACATCCTATCAAATACGAATACAATCCTAATTGATTTAATATTTATAGTATTCTTCATCTAACTTGGATATTAAAATAAAAGTTTGGATCCCTAAATAGTGGAATTTAGTATTAACCGGACTGTCAACCTCATGTACCCAAGTGTAGAATAAAATATGTTTGGGTTCTCAATTACATAATTTAGTACGTGAAAAACTCGAAGTCAAACGAGACTTAGCTTTATTTGAAATTAAACTAACGTGTGTTTGCCGGTAATGAATAGTAAATCGTCCATCGACTATTGTATTTGGTGGCAGATAGTCTTTTGACTTTCAAATGTCCGTTGACAGTCCTTCGACTATCGCGTTTGGATAAAGTTAGTCCATTAGACCCTCTGATCCATGAGAGGCTGCCACCTGTCACCACTAGTCCTTTGAGTTTAGATCAAACCTAAAATGTAAAATATATATATATATATATATATATATATATATATATATATATATTTGTATAAGTTTTTTAGAAATTCGTATTTAGTCTGTCTTTTTCATTTAACCTGATATTCTTTTCTTGTCAGCAAAAAATCAATATGAGCATAAAGCTTTATCATTGAATGAATAAACTATAATAGAAAGAGCCAATGTGAAGATGTAAAGATAAGAGGCATATACTTGCATTGCATATCAGTTCAGTATCAGTTCATAAAGAAGATATGATTCTATCTGTATTCATTAATTATCCCATATATCAGACTCCATTCATTTCCACCTAAACTTTCCCTACATTATACATTATATTCCCCCACTTTTTCATTATATAAAAGTGTTGGTGCCTTTTCTACTATTTTTCAACTCAAAACAAAAACATAGGAAGAAAGAAAGAAAAGCGAAAGTCAGTTGCTATCTGGAGCTCCCTCTTACACTTCATTGTGACCTCTTTATTAAAGAGTGTTTTGTGCACTGAAGTGTTTGGGGGAACTCCGGTTTCCACCTGATACTTAATTGACCTTTGATACACTTATAGTTGTCATATGGTTTTAACAATTAGATACAAGCTCCATGTTGGCACAAGTTGTCAACTAATAGACAAATTAAAGAGATTTTAAAAATAACCAGAAGATACTACGTCACTATTTTTAGCATGGAAATATTAATGTTAGTCGACGGCAAAGGGATTGATTAACTGTTAACGGAAACAGTCAATGTTTTTATGATTTTGTTTTCTAGTTTAATATTAATAGGCCTAGTTTTCGGGTTGGTTGCGGGCCTTATTACTTATAAGTTAAACACAGACCTTATAAAGGACTCTTTGAAATATCTATTCTCGCATTAACTATTTACTCTTTCTCTAATATCATATTTTTATGCATTTATTATCTAACAACTTATGCGAATCCGGACCCATAAATGGTGATCACAATGGAATCGCATTCCAACTTGTATTTGAAATTAACTTTCAGAAACAGACTGGTTTTTATGTCGCTCCCGACACGAGCGGCTGCAGAATCACTGCTCTAGGAACAATTTGTATACCTCTCACCCTTGCGAAAAGGGTTGGATTACAAAAGCACCTGACTGTTCTCTCGCCTGCTTAGTAAAAAGAAAAGATGAGTCATGACCAGTGGCGTAGCCAGGATGGAAACACAGTGGTGTCCTAGACTGTCTGATTATTATGAAATGAACGTATATATATTTATCAAAATAAATTAAAATAAAATAAACAATAGTTATAAAAAATATGGCTTACATTAAATCTCAAACTAAAATGTGATTAAAATTAAAATAAAAATGAAAATAAAAACATAAATGCAAGTTACTTTTACTTGTAATTACCTTACTCGTAGCTTGAAACTATTAAAGGATAGTTGTGTTACTAACCATGGTAAATACCTCTTTTTCAATAGATGACACCAAACAATCATTAAGTTATCAGTCACTCATTCTATTTCTCAACTCATTCACATAATTCAAACTTGAGAAAACTCACATAACACTCGTCATTGTTACAGGTAAAAGCAAAACAAACTTCAAACGCTCATAAACCCAATTGAGAATTTTATGCCTTTCTGTATTCACAATAATCATAGAAAGTTCCGTGAGTCCTTTTATCTCGTGTCTCTCCTTCGGTTAACTTCAGTAACTAAATTAGAGACATTTATATTTCTTTTATATTTAGGATTTGTTTTAAAATATCTATGCATCCTATAATGACAAACATAAAAACTCAACCAACAATAAAATTTTAACTTAGCATTGCAAAATAAAAATTATGATTTATGCACGTCTATTTGCTCTTAAATTGAGCTCTACGACTCTCTATCTTAAGAAAAAACATAGATCAACCAATATTATTCTTCTCTATCTTAAGAAAAAACATAGATCAACCAATATTATTCTTAAAAAAACATAAGACATGTAGCAAATATTCATTTTGAGAATTAATAACATAAAAACATACTAAATATCTTAGTGTTTGAAGCTGGTTAGCGTTTTGTAATTAATAGTAAAATATCAATTGTTTTAAAAGATTGCATCTTGTAGTTAATTTAGATTATTTTTTAAATCAATATATTTATTTATATTAAAATAAATTTATATTAGTTTTTAAATAAATATAAACGTATATTATATATACATTAAAAAAATAGTATTAACTAAATATGATTCGACTGGTAGAAAGTACTATAAATAAAAGTAAATAAATATGATTCGACTTGTAGAAAGTACAATATAAAAAAAAGTAAGACTAAATTAACTGTTGTCAACACTTAGTATAGAACTCAGTAACTTGTGGGTTCCTCCCATAGTTTTTTACCAGCTAGACCAACGGGTGGATCGTTTGTACATGTGCTAAAGATGTACTTTAAGGAATCAGGTGGGTTCCTGGGACCCCACAGGACCCCACCTGGCTCCGCCTATGGTCATGACACATAGGGAGTCGATATGACTTACCATATTGACAGCCAACACAAATGACATCTTGATGTGTTGATTTGAATAAGGGAACTCCTTCAAGTAACCTATTAGTTGATATTTGCTGCAATAATTGATTACCAACATGTATGAGTTGAGCATGCATAAGTGAAATTGTTGTATTTTGACTTTTCTTTTCTACATACGCCTCACTTGCAGATAAAATATATAAAGAGTTTTCATTTCTTTTGGTGAATAAGACATTATCATCAACACTTCTATATTCATCAAGAATCTGAACATTATTTGGTTCGAATAAAACATACTTACCAGAACTAGTGATTTGATAAAAGAAGGAAGATTATCTTTAAACCCGGTACTTGGTATACGTTTTCAAGTGTAAGATTTTCCTCATCTGAATCGGTAGCCTTCACATTGAAATCACCTTCTTTCACTACTGGATGTAATGAGTTGTCCATTGTGACAATTACTTGTTTTCTCAAATGAGGACGACTATCGGAAACTATAAAAGCATTACCGGTAACATGATGTGAGCAACCAAAATCAAAGATCCATACATTCTTGTAGTCAATACAACTAGTATCAACCTTTGATTTCCTTTTAGATTGATACGTAGCATGAGTCATGTTGTCTGGTTGATTAATAACCTCAATCGAGAGAGAATTTTCCCACTTTAGCTCATTTCTATCTTCAACATCATGTGCAACCGTTGCATCGAATTTAACGATTTTTGAATAAAATTCGGTTAAATGTGGCCAGGTTTGCCACATTTCTTACAAACAAGCTTTGCACGACAATCCGAATTCATATGTCCAGTCCTTTTGACATCTAAGACATGTCACTTTAGAGTGGTTTGCTAACTCCCCCTCGTTATTTTCTGCTTACCACTATTTTGAGAAAGACTTTGTGTGTTTTTCCACCTTGTCTTCTCTTTAGTAAATAGTATATCTTCAACATCAGCAGAATACTTACCAAGAATTTGTTTAACCAATGCTTCCTGGTTATAGATTATTGTATCTAACTCAACAATTCATGGTTGGTTAACCCATCCTTGTGTTGATGATAAAAACGGCACGAAGTCATGTCATAATCCACGAATCAAATTACGGCTTAGATTTGCATCGGTAATTGGTTCATCACTATCCAAACTTAAAATTTCTAAACATACATTCTTGACTTTAAAGAAGTTATCATATATTGACATATTAACTTGGCTTAAAGAAGCAAGCTCATTCTCAAGGTATAGAAAACGCATAGTATTGTTTTTGGGTGATTAACCTGTCAAGAGTATCCCATATATCCTTTGGAGAATCTAAGGCACGAACATGATCAATAAACTCTTTACCGATTGAAGTTCTCAACGCGAATAAATCCTTTCCGCACCCTCTTTCCATTTCCTCCTTAACTCGGTGCCGGAAACAAGATCTCATAAATCTTGTCCTTGAAGGAAAGCCTCAAGACACAACCGCCAATATTGGTAATTGATTCCAACAAGATTCTTTGTAGATATATGAGAAGCTGAATTACTTTCCTTAATATTGATTTAAAAGTAATAACACTTGACAAGATTTTTTTAATTTCACTTGATAATAAAATCAAACACTTGATATGGAGAGACCTTGCTCTGATACCATGAAATAATTTGAACAGACAGGAAGTTTGATTTTTATTACTTAAAGAATGAAAAACACGAGTAGTTGGGAACAATATTTGGGAACTGTCTCACTTCTAGTATAATTCCCACTACTCCAAAAACATCATTTAGTAGTTGGGAACTAGTTGAGAACTGTCTCACTTATATTAACTAAAATTACACGAGGGTAAAGGTGCACTAAATTATGACAAGTAGTTCTTGCATATGTATTCCAACATTTATTTGGATCCATTTGCAAAGGATAGAAAATCAAAATATCCTATTGATACTCCACAAAACAGGTTTAAAATAAGTGGCTATAAAAAAAAGTCTTTTAACACACAAGATAAAAATTAAAAGGTAAATCATTGAACGAAATCTAATGACGATTGTTTCACACAAAACAAAAAATGGATAAATACTTTCCTGAAAAGCAGCCCAAACAGCAACAACAAGAACCCCATTGTAAACCAAATAAAAAGTAGATAGATACGTAGTTTAAGCGACAATAAAAAGGCTAAGCTTTAGCTAACAAGGTAAATTCTCTTCTTGTGTCTTCCAAAATTAAATAAAAAATGCATCATAAAAGTAAATAAAGTTATCATCATCAATAGTATAACGTCAGAATATTGGTGATCAAAGAGAATGAGCAAAGCATTATTAAAAAGATTTTGTTAGTGTCTTCGGCAAAAATTTCAACTGATTAAATCTTCGGTAAACGTCGTATGTGGGAATGTTGTTTTTAAATAAAATTTAGAACTAAAAAAATGATTAAGTCAATAGTTAAGAAGGTATTAACTTTTTCCTAATATTTTTTTTATCAAAGTCATATATTTTAAAGTTTAACAAGAAACAATTCATCTATTATTTTCGAACGAGTCATCTTTAAGTTTGAAGATGAATAATCTTTATGTTTGGTGGTTGATCGGGCTTTATATATGTCATTTACTAATGAAAATTAGTAGGATTATTAATTCTAGTTGATGATGTAATATTGATAACTCTCCTTATAGCTGCGATAATTGTTAGAAGTGTATTAGTTTATATAGGACGCTCTGCTAATATGCTTTATAAATCAAGCTATGATTGGATGATTGATGCTTTTCCATTTAAGAAAATCGAAATGATTTTGTTAAGTTTTTTGGAATAAAAAAAATTATGTGGGGGTAGTTTAATTGAATGTAACTGTTGTTAAAGATGAATTAGAAAAACCGGTCGGTATAATATTTATGATAGTTGAAGCTTAAAGTTCCTATAATATAATTTTAGGAAGATGTTGGTTATATATATTGGGAGCATTAATTGCATGTTTTTATCAATATATGAAATATAATGTTAATGGGAAGGTATATAGGAATAATTCGAGCAAACAAGAAAACATCTAAAAATTGTTATTCTTTATTTTTAACGTCGAAAAACCGTAATATTTTTGCAACATCAAGAGTTTTTAGGAGACATGTTTACAGAAGAATCCTATGAACCTGCGGTGCGGTAGTGACAAAAGAAGATGTAATTGATGACCTACAAGAAGTGTTAAATGAAAATAAAGTGTTAAAGAAAGAAGCATTTTGAACTAACTAACGAGAAACTAGTAAAAATATAATGCGAGATTGAAGAATAATTTTAAAGGAGGTTAATAGGATTGTTTGAGGAAAAATATTTATGTTTTTCATGGAATATTTATGATGTAATTGGGATAATTCGAACAATAATTTATCACGAATTAGCAATACACAATAGGCTACAACCTATTGTTGATGTAAATGCTGATGTGTTTTCATGAGTCATAAGGTTATTTAGGTTATAATCAAATTAAGATGCATCCAAATGACACAGAAATTATTGTATTTACGACCAAAAAAAGGTTATACTATTACAAAGTAATTCGTATTTAGTTTTAAAATGTTGGAGAAACGTACCAAAAACTTGTTAATCGATTTTTTTCTAACAGTTTGGATATAAATTTGGAAGATTTATGTAAATGATATAATAATAAATAATGATTTAAATGAATGTATATCAAAATTATATTAAACAGTTGAGATTTTAAGAAAATACAATTTGAAATTCAGTCCTTTGAAATGTTGTTTTTGGTAAAGTTGGGAAATTGTATTCGGTTTATGATAAGAAAAAAAGAAATTTAAGTTGGTCTAAGTCAACTAAAAGGATTATTGACAATGATCCAACCAAATTCAATTAAAGAATGGTAAAATTTGACGAGAAAATTGGTTGTTTTGTCAAGATTTATTTTAAAGGCCCTAGATAAAGCAAAATTGTTTCTTTGATATCTTGAGATGATATAAAATATCTTTTTGGAATCATGATTCTTCAAAAGAATTTGATAATCTAAAATAATATTTGATTCCACTTAAAACTTTGACGATACCAAAAGAAAAGAATGAGAGTCTTTGTCCTTATAATTGGTAATTGGAAAATTTGTTGTTAGTGCGATATTGATAAGGGAATGTGATAGAATTTAAAAGCCAATTTACTATGTCAGTATGATCTCGGTTGATGCTGAATCCGTGTACTTAAATTTAGATAAGTTTTCTCTTGGATTAGTTGTTTGGGCATGAAAAGTGCGGCCGTATTTTTAAGCGCATGTCATTATTGTTATAACTTCTTTTCTGATAAAAAAGGTGCTTATGAAATACATGTTTCTAAGAGATTAACAAGATAGCTAATTAATTTGGGTGAATATGAAATCCAATTTGTACCAAGAACAGCAATAGAAGAACTAATGCTGGTTGAATTTATTAACGAGTTCCAAGAATAAATGGATGAATAAAAGAATTTGAGTCGATGACAAATAATTTGAAAAAATGAAGAATGAATTATTTGAGCTAGGCATGGAAATATGGGTATGGTACGAAAGAATCGAACTGAACTGAACCAAAATAATAGATTCGGTTCGGTTCCGATTCCTTATAAATACAAGTACGGTTCCTTATCTTAAATACAAATGGTTCTTGGTTCGGTTCGGTTCAAAACTGAGAACTGAATAACCAATAGTACCCTTAAATATTCATGGTTATTGGTTCGGTTCGTTTTGATTCTATTCAGATTCACATCCTTTAATAAATTTGGTTCATTTCGGGTTCGGTTTCAAATGATTCTATTGGTTACAAAGTAACCATTTGGTTCCTTTCGGGTTCGATTGAAAACGGTTTATTTAGTGACAAAGTAACCATTTGGTTAGAAAGCAACCAATTGGAACTGAACCCGAATGTAACCAAAACATGAATGTAATCAAATATTTTTAGTTCTGAAATTAAGTACCCATACTAAACCAAACCGAGAAGAACCAAACCAAACCAAACCAAATTTTAATTGCTTCCGAAATGAGTACTAGTTTTAAAGAACCAAATTCAAGCCGAGAGATCTACTGGTGTAAATAATAGTGGAGTTGCTATTGTATTAACTATTAGAATGGGAGATAAAATTAATCAAGCTATTAAATTCATGTTTCTTGCTACTAATAATGAAGCGGAGTATGGAGTTTTGTTGGCTAGAATGAGATTAGGTCGTATTTGTAGAGCTTAAATTCTTATTTTTTTGTCTTATTCTCAAATAGTAGTTGGTCATTTTCAAGAAAATTTTGAAACAAAACAACAAAACATGAGCAAGTATTTAGAAATAACAAAAGAAAAGGTTATGTATGAACGATTTTGAATAATATAGAATAAAAGACATATTTTTTAAATTTAAAATTGGTAGTATAAAGGATAATCTGTTGGTAATGATTCGAGTTATACCACCATTATTTTGAAAAATAAGAAGTATTAGCACTAGGTAATGATAATTATTGCATTACGATTACATGATGCAAATCATGTTCTTTTTTACATTTTCTATTAAAAACGTGTTACGCTGTATTTATTGAGTTGTTTACGAAATAAAGAAGCTTCATTTATTTTAAAATATCTACAAGAAAGAGAAGTGACTGTGTAGTACTGATAAAGTGGATTGATAAGACATTTTATTTTGGTACGATTTTCTTCAGCAACATTTTTAGCAGATGGTAGGTTGTTGGTAGAATGTTGTGATCCCTGTCAATGTTTTTCTAATACAAATTGTATTCATAATGAGGCAATGGGATCAAATCCTGTCCCATGTCCATTTGATAGATGAGAGATTGATTTAGTATGACCATTATCAATGGTGACAAGAAAATGCATTTTTTAACAAGTATTTTTTATTATTATATTAGATCGATAGAAGAAAGAGAAAAGTACCCATAAATACCTTCTCAACTATCAAATACCAACATGGTACCCGTTTTTGGACTAGTTTCATAAACTACCTAGAGCCAATATATGGACAATTATACCCTCTACGGTATAAAAGGGGATGTTTTGGTGAAACCCACTTTTTTCACCTTCTAATCAGACTTTTAGGTTCCAATTCCCCCCACTTTCACATTTCTAAATTTGAAGAGAGAGAAACACGTTTTACGAGAGCGAACCCAAAAGTCATTTTTCAAAGCAAACATATCAATCGACGCCTCTATTCCGACCACTGCTGACACCCACCGGCTCACCACCGGCCCCGTTAACGACTGTCTCTGTCTCTGCTCCGATATTTCGTACATCAACCGGCGATTCACCGGCGACAAGGAACCACTGTCTCTGTCTCTGGTCCGAAATTTCCCACACCAACCGGCGAACCACCGCCGACGACTAGCTTTCGAAGCAACCACTGTGTTTGTCTCTGTTTCGATATTTGGAACTACACCGGCGAACCACCGCTCATTGTCTCTGTGATACCGATTACGCCTTCGAACAAAACAAGGTATCTATAACTGTCTCTGTTCGATTCATATGTGTCGATGTATAGGTTGTTTTACATTGATAGTCCATGCTGTATGACGTCTAATACTCTGGTAGTGAGTAAGGCGATTTGTTACTGTTTCTCGATACGGAACGTTCCGGCCACCGTAACTGCATCGACATCACCATCGTCCGCCTCCATCTCCATCGAACATGTACGTTTTTTGTCGCCGTCTTCCCTACTCTCTGTGCTTGATATTGGGTATTGTTTCCTTTCTGTAAACCCCAGAAGGGATTTGCAGATCGAATCATGTCTCTGTTCTAGCTTTACTTGAATCCTTAACCCGCATAAAAGATCTGGTTTTTGTCTGAACCTAGTCTTTTTGTGTAACCTGTAACATACAGTATGGTTTTTGTGTAACCTGTAACACTGTGAAGCTTGCAGGTTAGGCATACAGGTTCTTTTTTTATTTTTCTCCTTTCTATTAAGTTCAGGTTTTCATAACATATTTAGGTTATAGTTGTGTTGGTTAGAATGGTGTTGTGTCGATTAGAATGCTGTAACGTCGTGTATCGTAGGTATGTGGCTGCTGTTGTAAGCATTGTGAGTTTACGTAGGGTTGGTCCATATCTAGCAATATTGGTTGCATTATCTATCAGTGTTTGTGTATAGTTTACAGTCCGACGCCATGGGTTTGAACCTGGTGGAGAAGAGGCGGAGGAAGAGGAAGAAGAAGAAGAAGAAGAGGAAGAAGAGGCGGAGGAATCTGATGGAGATGATTCTGATTAGGGTTGAACATGTCGATGTAGTATCATGGAACTGTTGGCTTATATTTTGTTGTGTTTAACGTTTGTTTATGCTTTTTTTGGACTGTAACGAAACACAAACCCTGTGCAGTTGAAGGAAGCAGTTTTACTTGCAGTTATTTAAAAGAATAGCAATGTTGGAAAACTAAGATATCAGAGTTATGGTAAATTTAAAAGAACAATGTATGTAGACCTAATGTATAAGATGTAAGCATAAATAGCAAGGTTGAATAAAGTGGATATCAGAGTATAACAGCATAGATAGCAATGTATAAATGAATACATATCAGAGTCTTAACAAATGTAAGTAAAGTATCAGATGGATCTACAACGAAACAGAAAACATACTTTAATTTATCTGTTAGATATAAAATACATAATCTATCAAATTTGTATAGCGTGGCTATCAGATTGTAGCAGCATAGATATCAATGTACACATGAATATATATCAGAGTCTGAAACAAACAGACATGAAACGTGTCAATGTTAAAAGTGTAAGAAGCATAAGTCAAAATACAAGGAGTGCTTATCTTTGAGATGAATCAGGCATGAAAGATGTGTTAAACCTCTTGAACAAATGTAAGCAAAGTATCAGATGGATGAACAACGAAACAGAAAACATACTTTTATTTATCTGTTAGATGTAAAATACATAATCTATCAAAATTGAATAAAGGGGCTATCAGATTGTAACAACATAGATAGCAATGTACACATGAATAGATATCAGAGTCTGAAACAAACAGACTTGAAACGTGTCAATGTTAAAAGTATAAGAAACGTAAGTCAAAATACAAGGAGTGCTTATCTTTGAGATGAATCAGGCATGAAAGATTTGAAGTACATCTTTAACAAATGTAAGTAAAGTAGCAGATGGATGTAAACGAAAACAGTAAACATACGTTGATGTATCTGTTAGATGCAAAATCCAGAATCTATCAATGTTGAATAGAGTGGCTATCAGAGTATAAAAGCATAGATAGCAATGTATACGTGAATAGATATCATAGTCAGAAAGAAACAGACATGGAACATATAAATGTTAAAAGTGTACAAAACATAAGTCGAAAGATAAGGAGTGCTTATCTTTGAGATGTAAAATGTTACAAAAAAGTCGATAAATAATGTTTAGAACGGAGCATCACATGACCTCCTATTATGCCCCGATTTGAAACATCGACCACAACGGGACTGGTTATGACATAATCAAAATGTTGAATTGAATCACAACAGCTTAATTGGATTGAAACAGTGAGTCAGTTTATATATACAATGCAATAACTTAAAGAAGGTACATGAACTATGGTAACGAAAGGAATGAAAACGGCACTTCTTCAGTTACTCCCTTTTCCATCTCCATTTTGCACCTCCCATTTTTCAGTACCCAACACAGCTTGAAGCTCCCTCGAAAGAAACTACCCATAAATACCTCGAAAGCTCATCCTGTATCTAGCAATGTCTCATGCTGTATCTAGCAATGTCTCATGCTGTATCTAGCACTGTATACAAGGCATAAATCGCAACTGATAAATAATATAGTGTCTAGCAATCAGATATGCACTAAAATCGCAATGTATAAAACAGAGCTGGAAAACTGCAATTTCTTACCGGAATGTAATCAGAGCCGGTATCGATGCTTTGATTCGACCAGAAACAGAAACTAAACGATTTATTTCCATTAATATACATTAGCTACGCTAGTGAATCTATTGTTAAGATCGAAAATGGAAACTTATTTCAAAAAGCAGCCACAATACCTATATAAGTTGCAAGATATTTTTCAACACAAATAGCAAACTGTCATACCTAAACTATCAGGGTATATGGACTATTGGTCTGGTTCCAAACACATATATCAACCTATTATAGCTAACATATAAGGGTGTATGCAGCAAGAGGAAATAGTTTGAAACATATAGCAATATCACGTACCTAAACTATAAGAGTCATGGTCTATTTATCAACACATATAGCAACATGCCATAACTAAGATATCAGGGTGTATGCTGTCAGGTTTAATCTACAAACACATCAAACCTATCAGGGTCTATGCAGTGATCTAGCAACATCAAACATACAATTGCAGGCGACAAATCGCAATGTGTATCCATATAAATTTCAGGGTTCAAAACAGAGGTGGAAAAATGAAATTACTCACCGGAATGTGATCGGAGCTGGTTTGGATGATTTGAATTGAGCAGAAGCAGATGGTAATAAGTTTCCTGCAATTAACGTACATTTTTTGAGAGTCTAGAATCGATTTCGAAAATGGAAAACGATTTTGAAACTAAAAACTCAGCTATGTTACTGACCTGAAAGATGTACCGTTTTTGGCTACGATTTCGAAACTTAAATCATTTGTTATGAGGCTGAGATACGGTGGTCTAGGAGGCTGAGATACGGTGCAAGATCGGAGCTCGACCGGCTGAGACGGTGCAAAATCGGAGCTAGGAGACTCTGGATGAAGCTGACGACGTCAAACCGGAATTCTGAAACTCGCCGGTGATCGGAACAATTTGAAAAGGCGATTATATGGATCGCCGATGATTAAGACTAGTTCGACGGTGGTTGTATGGTTCACCGGTGGAGAGAGAGAAGAAGAGGAGAAAGAGAGAAGAAGAGGAGAGAGAGAAGAGTGGAGGCTGTTTTGAATTTCAAAATTCAAAAATAGAATGGGGGTTGTAACAAAAAACCCTAATTTTTCACAAATCAACCTTATATACTAGGTTGAGGGTCATCTTGGTATTAAAAAAAGAAAAGGTATTAGAAGTGGATATGTTTAATGAGTTGGGTGTTAAGTGAGCATTAACCCATTTTTGGGTAGTAGGTTGTAATAGGTTTGGTTAAAAGGTACTTAGTGTGTCATTTCCCTAGAAGAAAACACATTAGGAAAAATAAGAGCCCAAAATGTTTGTAAATTTTTGCAATCTATTGGTTTGATTTGTTATCGAATTCTGAAGGTTTGTTATCGAATTCCAAAGATTTTACTGACGGATAATATACCTCAATTTCAAAATGATATTTATAAATTAGTTTTGCATAAAATATAGGATACAACACTATTTAACTAGTCTGTGTTATTCACAAGAAAATATGAAAACATATGTTATAAATAAAAGCACTTGACATAGAATTTAGAGAAAGTTAGAATTACCTAAAGAATAATGGCCAGATTTCCTAAATTAAGTTGTATTGGCATATAAGAAACCCACTAAAGTTGTGATAACAGAAACACCATTTGATGCGGTGTACGGGATGGAAACAGTCGTTGCGATTAAAATTATGATTCCTAATCATAAGGTTCAGTTGTATTCATTAGACAAAATGATAAAGAAAAGCAGTTCGATGTTGATTTAATAGAGGAACAAGGAGAACAAACTCAAATTATAGCAAACCATGATAGAACATTGATGCAAAGTCGTTATAATGCAAAATTGAACTTCATAAGTTCTCTAGAAGGAGATTTGATATTATGAAAACTATTTTAGTGACAAGACTAACACACCATGAAGTTGGCTCCAAATTGTGATGAAACTTTTATGCTAACTTTTGAGGGGCGCAAAGAATATTATAAATCGATGGATTTAGAAGAAAATCGACTTCAACAACTTTTAAATTTTTATCATGTATATGTTAGTTATTTAAATTTACGGAAGGAACTATAAAACTTTTTAACGAATTGTTTTGATGAAATATGCTTTCAACAATTGTTATAAGGAGAAAGTGGTTATATGATAATTAAAACAAGTTAATAACTAACAAACAAATATAGCTATAAGCTAGACGTGGCTAAAAGGCATAATAGGTCATGCGATTAATTAAAGTGAATATGAGTATAAGTTAAGTGTAGTTGAATAAGGTAATATGCGACCCTAAGGCTGTAAAAACTAGGTTGTAATGGCCTTAAGATATGATTATGATTATAAGACAATCTTAGGTAATAAAATAATAAATATCCATGCACCAAAATCAAAGGTAAGATAACTCTAAGCTAAGTCCAACTGAAAAATATAAGAGGCGACACTAAATTATAAATGAATCCTGAGAGAAAATAATGATGGGTAAGTTAATGAGAAAATAGTTTACATTCATAAATGTTTAACGATTGTTTATATAATCGAGAAAGAATAGAATATATATGACATATGATAATAACGGAATCATAAAAAGAACATTAAATATAAATATAGTAACCATCCATCCGATAAAGAGTTTATAGAAGATACAAAAATACACGATAAAGGTGACAATCGAGTACTAGCCAACAAACGTTCCAAACAATAGATGTTTCAAAAAACATTCATTCAAAACACGAAAAAGGATCTTACTTGGAGTGTAAATAGGGATGTTGTTTTTTGGTAGTGTCGTCATCCGTTTAGTCTTTAATATTTTTCTTTACTAAATATCAGCATCTTTGGGCACTGCATGTCGCTTTTAAAGGAGCAGTTTTTGTTATCAACATATAATTTGATACTATTTAATAAATTTAAAGTATGGTCCCGTGAAATTTGTGTTGTGAACATTTTTTTCAAGTATTCTTCTTAATATCGTTTCACGACGCTAGTCTACCTATCGGTTGCAAAGAGTAAGGTATGAGATGCATTGGCTGGAAAATATTGGTCAATTCGACTGAGGTCATTGGCCAAGAGTCCAACAGACAAGACAATGTTGCATCTGTAAAGAGGTTATCAACATGTGCATATATTTCTTGGTATAATTATTAACATAAGGTTTCAATTTTGATAGTTAAGTCTATATTTCAATTAGAAACCGAATTGGCTATTTCTTGTTGAAATAGAAATGGTTAATTATGTTAGGAATTTGTTATTTTTTTTATTGAGAAAGGTATTAGTACCTGCTACAGGAAAAATATAACAAAAGATCGTAACAAGTAGGAGTTTTATTTATCAAACATAAAATAAAGATACAAATTGCTTCGATAAATATTTATGATGGAGGCCTTAATTTTGTTATTCTTACTTCAGTCTTTGTGCATTAACACGGTTGAATTGTTTGTTCAACGTTTTCATTAATAAGTTCCTCAATTATCTATCTCTAATGGCAGGGTTCAGTCTGTTTCGCCTGCTCTGCTCATCCTCTGTATATTTACTCGGTAGATTTTTGAACGTTTCTTTATTATTGAATCATGCTCGGTTTGCTCAGTGAGACATGTATTTAGCCGAGCTCCTTTTTTTAGTATGAGCTATCGTCGTCCTCCATCTATTGGTTTCCTTGGTGGCTTTTGTTTGCTCCTTGGATTGCCCTCGACGATATAGCTCTGCCTACATTATTCTTTCATGATACCTCAGTTATGTTATATTTTTTATTTTCGATGCGCAACCTTGGTTAATCATCTACTTATATAATCCCCCGCTTGGTCTGGAGTTATTTATGTATTCTTACCTTTTCTACTGCTTGGACATACTAGACGATGGTTTTCCCTCATCTAGGCACCCGTTAGTGCATGGATTGTGTGTGAGAAACATAAAATTGATGAAGTCACATAAAATCACTTACTTTTAGGTATCTCAATCTTCCTGGAATATTTACTAGTCATTGTTGATGTGAAAAAACTCACAATAATCACCTTTCGTCTATACCCAATTCATCAGGGAACTAGGAGCAGGAAAAGGCTTGATGAATCGAAAATTGGAACATCGTCGGAATGCCAAGTGTAAGAAGAACTATTATTAGCCTATGTGTTAAAATCCTGATGGCGAAAACTAACCCATGTGTTTGATTGATGCATGTGAGAGAAAACACTAGGATTGGTGCAAAGAGGGTCTGTAGAAAGACGCAAAGAATCCCTTAATTCAGGGAGCTAACTTTATCAACAGGACGTGGTTCCAAGAACCATCTCGTATGTTTACCTAAGTGAATTTCTTAAAATCTGAGTTGTGGCTAGTTCCTGAATTAGTTATCGCGGAGTGCGATAAAGTTATGATATTAGAAAGTGGAGAGGTGGCTATTATCGAACGAATTTGACCTTTGATGGAAAAGAAAGGTACATGGCTTGCAATAGTATAGAGGTGTGGTTGTCAGTGCCCAATGGTCGTAAAGCGAGGGAGGCAAGGATCTTGTCGTCCTTATAGTGCCAGAATCAGAAATAAGGCGAACTGGGAGTTGTTTAGAAATTGGTTGAGGTGAACCAGATGGTGGAGGATGTTGCCCCGCCATGAGATTAAGTTGGTAGAGACCGTACTCGACAGGTTCGAGAAGAAGATGATGAATTAGAGGACCAAGTGACTCATCTGTAAAAGAAAGCACATGTAATATTTGATGTAATTCATCTGTGAACGAGGAAGCTCCAACTGGTGGATGTAGACGATATTGATGGAGCGCGAGGGGCAGGTGATCCAGCAGAAAAAACCGCAGGTGTGAAGCGGAAAATAGTCAGGGCAAAGCACCAGAGGTAATAGTTCCAGATGAAGCGTGAGTGGGAGTTCAACCGAGAGAAGTATCTAAAGATGATGAAGACAATATGCCGGAAAAAAATCCCGGAAGACTTAGTTTGAATAATGGAACACTTTTTCAAGACTTCAATTATCCGTCTATTTTCCTCATTTGTGCAAGCGGTGGGTTTGGGGTAGGCTATTGTGAATATGGTGAGACCAGAGTTGTTACCAACAAAAGAAAAAGAAGTTGAATCGAACAAAGGTAAGAGGTTAGCGGAGGAGCTCCCGCCACCAGATGTGGTAATGTCATCTCTATCAATGTTAATGTTTGAACACCTCAAGAGGATCTCGAAGCTGTAATTCTACGAAAATATTCCTTATGAGCGACATATCACAGAGGCAAGTGGAGCTGGCAATCGAGGTACTCTGTGTTATACTAACCTTGTTGTGAACGTAGATGCACCATAACTTTGTCGTATTATTATACTGACGAATATCTAAAGCCGATTACCAAATTATGGAGACGTGGAAGTATGAGCCTATGTTTTTTAAATCGGTGAGAGGGTTGACCACCAAGCTTCCTAGATATAAGAATCCATATGGAGTATCTAGGGTGAAATAATGATAAGGCAATGGAAGAAAAAGAAAGTTTGTGTCAAAAAATGGTCGCGCTCCACGTTGCATTGGCTACTTGTGAGGCGACATGCAAGGAGCTGACCACTGGAAATTCCGCGTTGATAGCCTAGAATATCGGGGCTAATTAAGAGAAACGAGGAGGTGACGTCCCAAATTAGTACTCTGCTTTCTAAGAATGTAGCCCATGCGAAGAGAGTTAAAGATAAGTATGAGCATATTGTTGGTCTGAATTTTGATAATGGGAGACTAACGGCTCCGATTGAGGAATTAAAAGTAACGATGGAGAAACAACGCAAACAACTGTTGAAGAATGATACATCAGGTTTAGAAAATAAGGATGGGAAGGTCATGGAGGTTGCTATGGCGATGATGGCCTGAAACCAGAAAGAGGTTATAGTTGAACTGATGTCTTTGAACCCGGGTTTGAAGTTGGGTTCTTTAGAAATATTTTCACCAGTCGAGAAGGGATGCACAGAAGGGGGTACGTCAACTATCATTCTGACGTGCTCGCAACAGGAGCTAGCTAAATTTCCCAACTCGATAGCTGAAGCAGATATGGTTCAGCAAAACATTGAACAATCAAAAGATGCTAAGTTTAACGACCCGACCTTGATGCATGACGCCTGAAGTAATGCATGTTTGGAAACTTTATGAAATTACTGTTTTTATTGTTTTTGTAATTGTCACTTATTCCACCAATATATATTTTTGCCTTGTTTGACAGTCAATTAGATAATTCTAATTGCGTCACTATGACATCATCGTTGTTTCTATTAGTTTAGGATCGATATTTTTATGTTTCTTTAGTTATGGAGACATGTGTTTATCTATTATAACTATGGAGCATATCCTAACAATGTCGAGCTTAATTGAGCTAATTGCGTAGCTATTAGTTATCTTATTCATGGCGAGGTCAATTACACCTTATTGCATAGCCCACTCAAAGGATTGATCCGAGATCAGTACACTTTATGTAGTTATGAGTGAGATGTACCCCCCGGGTTATTCGTGGTGAGGTCCTTTAGACATTTTGCGTGGCACGTAGCCTTTTCGTATTAATAAAATATAGTTTATGGGCTCAGCATGGGCCCTTGCGTAGCTTGTAGGCATGGCCATTGATCCATTTGCTATTGTAAATATGGGTAAAATTAACAATCAAACAAACCAATTGGCGAAAACAATAAATTGTATTGTAGTAAACAAAATGACAATTGTGTGTTTGATTTCACTTTTGTTTTTTGTGCTTTCCCTTTTATTTTGATCTGAGTTGACAGGAAATTAGCATATTTCCCTTACAACTGGTATCAGAGCCAGACTGATAGCGATCCAAAGGAAATCAGATTTGAGTGGGAGCAATGGCTATACACGAAGGAAAGGTGAGACTCGAACAATTCGATGGCGTAGATTTTAGATTCTGTAAGATGCAGATTGAAGATTATCTGTACCAGAAAAATCTTTATCAACCCCTCTTAGAAAAGAAACCAGAGGGTATGAAAGATGAAGAATGGACCCTTCTTGATAGACAGGCTCTTGGAGTCATCTGATTGATGCTATCCCGCAATGTTTCTTTTAACATCATAAAGGAAACAACCACTGCGGATCTTATGAAGGCTCTCTCTAGTATGTATGAGGAGCCATCAGCGTCTAACAAAGTTCACTTGATGAGGCGTTTATTCAATTTGCGAATGGTGAAAGACGCTTTGGTAACTCAACACCTTAATGAACTCAATACAATCACAACCTAGTTGAGATACTTGAACTATCGGTAACTGAGTTCACCATGGAGGGGAACCTGAATGCTATGATGAAGCTTGTCATACCAGTGATGCTATTAAGTGGGAGTTTGCCATGAAAAATGAGATGAAGTCTTTAATCTCAAATGATACATGGGACCTAACTGAGTTACCAATGGGTAATAAGGCACTTCATCACAAATGGGTGTATCGGGTGACAGATGACCATGATGGCTCTATGAGATACAAAGCTCGACTAGTTGTCAAAGGGTTCCAACAAAAGGAAGGAATTGATTACATCGATATTTTTGCTCCAATAGTGAAGCTCAATACTATTAGATCAGAGTTGAGTATTGTTGCCATTGAAGATCTTTATCTTGAACAGTTAGATGTAAAGATATACATGTATCAACCAGAAGGTTTCTTAAAAGAAGGGAAAGAAAACATGGTATGCAGACTTAAGAAAAGTTTGTATGGTTTAAAACAAGCTTCAAGACAGTGGTACGGGAAATTTGACGGTTTTATGCACAAAGAGAGTTTTTAGAAGTATAATGCGGACCATTGTTGCTATTTTAAAAGATGTAAGTTCAGTTATATCATTTTGCTACTCTATGTTGATGATATGTTAGTAACAGGTTCAGATATGGATGATATTAGAAGATTGAAGCTACAATCGTCAAAAGAATTTGACATGAATGACTTGGGTTCGGCGAAGAAGATTCTTGGAATGCAAATCATAAGAGATAAGCATAGAAAAGTTTTGCAATTATCTCAGTCAGAGTGCATCGGTCGCATTTTGAAGAGATTTTACATGTGTGATGCAGAGCCAGCTAGTACACCATTGGCAGGCCACTTTCGTTTATCCAAGGATCAATCCCCAAAGACGGATGAAGAAAAAGACTTCATGGTTAAGGTTCCTTACGCGTCAGGTATTGGAAGTTTGTTGTATGCAATGATCTATACGAGACCAGACATTTGTCATGCAGTGGGAGTTGTGAGTAGGTTTATGTCAAACCCAGGGAAAATTCATTGGGAAGCTGTCAAATGGATTTTGAGGTACCTACTAGGTACCACAGAAAAGTGTTTGTACTTTGGTAAGGGTGAGTTGAAGGTACAAGGCTACGTAGATGCAGATTTTGGAGGTGAAGTTGATCACCAGAAAAGCACTACCGGTTATATATTTATTGTTGGAACTACAACTGTTAGTTGGATGTCAAAGTTACAAAAAAATAGTCACTCTATCAACTACAGGGGCTAAGTATGTAGCAGTGACTGAAGCCAGTAAAGAGATGATATGGCTTCAAGGTTTGTTAACCGAGTTGGAATTCAAATAGAAGAACAACATTCTGCATAGTGATAGTCAAAGTGATATTCAATTGGCGAAGAATTCAACATTTCATTCAAGAACCAAGCACATTAGTCTTCGCTATCATTTCATTAGATCTTTATTGGAAGATGAGGTGCTAATAATGGAAAAGATCCAAGGAATCAAGAATCCAGCTGATATGTTGACAACGACAGTAGCCATTGAAAAACTGAAGTTGTGTTCAGCTTCAGTTGGTCCGCAAGAGTAATAAGACCAGAAAGATCTGCTGCATAGAACAAGGTGTGAAGACAGGTTGAAACCAGTCTTCAAGTGGGATACTGTTATTCTGATATAATAGTCCAGCCTTATTCAACATTAATGATATTGGATAGAAGAGATGCTAGATGAAAAGACAGTGAAGATGAGGCAAGTGTTAAACACATTAAAGAGAGCTCGAATGAATTAAAAAGACAGTGTAATTTTAGTGGGTCATAAATTACACATTAATGACTGTAAATGTTTTCACCTTTTAAGTGTTATAGTCCCTACAAAACTAAGTGTTAGGGTTTTTGTGTATTCACCAAAAACGGCAGAGTCACTGTCTTCTTCTAATAAAATTGATCTGCAGCAGATCCGGAGACGTAGGCATAATTTGCTGAACTCTGTTATTAATTGTGTGTTTGATTTCACTCTTATTTTTTGTGCTTTCCCTTTTCTTTTGATCTAATTTGACAGGAAATTAACATATTTTCCTTACAATAACTCCAACTTCCGTATAGGCTGAGGGCCTCTTTCTTGCTACTAAGATCGTTCAAATAACATTATTTTAATCACCTTATCATCAGAAGGCCTCTTTCGCACATTCTTATTGTGTGAGGATTATTTCATAACTTTCACATGGGAAGGAGAAGCTTCATCTTCATCGAGTGGAGGAAAGACAAAAAGACTTGTACCACATTAAGGATAATCACCAGCCACTACGGACAAAATATTTAGGCATCATACGAGCAATGTAAAAGTTGAAAAAATTGGAAGCCTCATTTACCAAATGAGTATACTTTTGTTGAATACCCTACCACTTCTGTTTAACAAAACTAGATTCACAATAGGGATTGAAATCAAAAAATAAATAACAAAAACCAAACAAAGTGAATAAGAAAAAACTATTAAGAAATAATAAACTTACACTTAAAGAGACCACCTTCTGCTAAGTGGGGTCTTTGAATGTCCAAAACTAGCCTCTTAATTAGGCGTGGCAAATGGTTATGGAACGCGATTCAAAGCTGACAATCTGTTTTTGAACTAGCGGTTTAACTGCGAAACTGGCCCATTAGGACTGCAAACCGGCAGGACCGCAAACCATTATGACCGCCAAACCGGCAGGACTGCATAAGGAGCAAACCGGCAGGACCGCAAACCGGCAGGACTGCGAAACCACAGTTTATTTGTAAAAAACCGCGGTTTATCGGTAAATATTATAAATGTTTTATTTATTTTATAACCAAAATGTTATATTTAAAAAATATTGAGATATTGCATATTATTATAGAATCATTATTACATTTTGGTTAATATTAATTTGTTTTGGTTATTAATATTTTAAGTGTTGTAATTATTATATAGTCCAAAATTTTAAATATTACTTATGTTATTATCACATTTTGAATATTATTATTATGTTTTTAGATCTAATATTAGTAGTGTTGATTTTAATATTACAAACCAAAACTATATCTTATTATGTTAAAATATTATAAATTCTATGGTTATAATTTTAATATTAAATTTTGAATTTTATTATTGTGATTTGGTTTTAAATATTACAAGTGTTATATATTATTTTTTAAACCAAAATCATATTTTATCATGAAAAATATTAGAAGTTATATTGTTATAATTTTAATATTACATTTTGAATTTTATTATTGTGATTTGGTTTTAAATATTACAAGTGTTATTTACTATTTTTAAGTTATATTGTTATAATTTTAATATGACATTTTGAATTTTATTATTGTGATTAGGTTTTAAATATTACAAGTGTTATTTATTATTTTAAATTTATATTGTTATAATTTTAATATTACATTTTGAATTTTATTATTGTGATTTGGTTTTAAATATTACAAGTGTTATTTATTATTTTTAAGTTATATTGTTATAATTTTAATATTACATTTTGAATTTTATTAGTGTGATTTGTTTTTAAATATTACAAGTGTTATTTATTATTTTTGAGTTATATTGTTATAATTTTAATATTACATTTTGAATATTATTATTGTGATTTGGTTTTAAATATTACAAATGTTATTTATTATTTTTTAAACCAAAATCATATTTTATCATGGTAAAAGATTACAAGTTATATTGTTCTAATTTTAATATTAAATATTAAATTTTATTATTGTAATTTTATGGTCAGTATTAATTTGTTTTGGTTATCACAAACATCATTCATTGCAAGTGAAAATTAGAGGATTGGTGAGTATTAGTAAGTCTACAATTTATAGGCATTTTAAAACTTAAAACAACGTTTTTTTAAATATGCAATAAAATACTAACCGAAACTAATTAATATCGCAAATAATAAAAACTAACTAATACAACTAATAACAAGCAATAACAACTAACAACAACTAATAAAATTAGAATTAAAAGAACTAATTTAAATTACTATAACAATTAAATAACTTGATAAATTATACGAAGCTCTTAATTGAGCTATTATAATGTTATCCCAACGTTATTTAAGTGTTTTTATCAAATAGAAACAATTTGCGAAAAAAAAAAATCAAACAATTCCGAAAGTAGGACTACAATATGTAAAATAAGAAATTTGAGTTTTCTAGAATGTTTAGAACAAGTAGAGAGATTTAGAGAGACATAGAGAGGAGTATATGAATTTATGAGTTTGGATTTGGGGTCTCCTCTATTTATAGAGGAGACCCAAAAAAAGTTTAAAAAAAAAAAGAAAAAAATAATAATTTCCGGACCATCCGGACAGATCTCCGGATGGTCCGGACGTCTGGTCCGGGGCATCCGGACGTAATCTCCGGATGCCCGGATTGGAAATTCGGGCCATCCGGAGATCTGTTAGGATGACCCAGACTTTTGATTTTATTTTTTTTTTAGAATTTTTTTTAGAATTTTTTTTAACAACTATGTTTCAAGAAGTGTTTGTTTTGTTTCTTTTTTTTATTAAATGTTATTTAAATCACTTTCACTTTCAATTTTTATTTTGTTATTTACAAGTAATTTAAGTTTATGCATATAATTATACAATTCTAAAATTTTTAAATTTAAACTTCTAATATTGAATAGTTCGAAAATACAATAAACTATATAATTCATCTAACCATAAACACTTGAAGCTTGAAAGAATCTAAAGAATCACCTAATAATTTATAATCAGAATAAAATTATATGTCTAATAGGTATATATTATTTAATATGTACATAATATTAAATATAACATCTTAAATACAAACAATACACAAATCATTTTACAATTATATTGTTTTTACGATATCTTGTTTAAGACAATCAAATTTATATTTTTATATTTTTACAAATATTGAAAGTTGTAATCAAAATACAATTAGATGTATATATTTTATTTAATATCTACCTAATATTAAATAAAATATCTTAAATACATAAATATAATCAAACATATCAAAATCAAATTAAAATTATTATTTTTTGAATGTAATTGCTTGATTATAAAATTTCGATTAAAATGATAACATATTTAAATTAAAATACATGAAATAGCACAATTAACTCGTGTATATGGTACATATCTGAATTATTGAAATTAGATTCAATTAACACTTACAAATTAATTTTAAATAACATTATAAAATATTCTGATAAACGGTTCTTAAATGGTTTGTCTGGTGGTTTGAACGGGTGATTTAACTGCGAAACTGGCCCACTAGAACTGCAAACCGGCAGGACCGCAACCTGACAGAACCGCAAACCGCCAGACCCGTAAACCGCCAGGACCGCAAACCGTGGTTCTGATTTAAACGGTTCTAATGGTTCGCAGTTCAGACCGTTTGCCATCCCTACTCTTAATTAAAAAAATAAAAACAAACATGTGATTCCAATTTTTTTTTGGAATTGGAAGGTTGGTAATAGTTTTGACAAACGAATCTTTTGTAAAATGAAAATAGGCACTAGGCTTTGCAAATTAGAATCATATATTTTATGAGCAATACGGATCTCATTTATTGAGAAATGTTTACCAACCTTCTTGCGAAAGATGATAACCTACTTAAATAACATCCAACAATTTGGAGCAATTTGAGTTGGGAAAATATGTGTCGCTTGTAAAAAAATAAATAAGCTCGCGTGCAAGATAGTATCGAAATTTGTGATCGAGATTGGTATTGAAAAAAACCACTTCATCGCCACGATTCTCCCATATACATGAAACCTAACTTTAATACCGCTAGGAATTGTCCAGCCAATCAGTTTTTGCTAACACTATTCCGGTGGAAGGTACCGATACAAGTAAACAGATACAGAATCTCTTTGAGAAACCAGAAAATTTTGGAGAGTTCAAGAGTCACCTAGAGGAGTAGCTCTTGTAAAGCTCAGTAAGATCATAATGAGTAAAGAGAGGGAAAAATGAAACAATAATAGGTAAAGACTTATCTTTCTTAATCTTAACGAGTTTCTTTCTTTCAAGGCGAGGACGAAATGGACGTGAAGTGTAAGAAATCTAATCTCCACTAGAAACTAATATATTCATTCTGGTTGTTAAAAGCTACACCATTTTTCTTTATTTTTTCATTTCACAAAAAAATATATTAAAATTTTGACAACCAAAAGTGACCTGGTTTGCTAAGGATCGAAGACTCGAAGGAAAACCAAAAATAAAATTTCCAAAACAAAGAAAAGAATTTAAAAAATTGAGGAAAAAATAAAGTATTTATAAGAAAAGTAGATCAATCAAAACAATAACTCTTTTTTATCTTATGACTAAATATTAATTGAAAAAAGAATGGAAAAGGACAAACATATTAGGTAAATGATCTTTAAAATGACTTTAAAAATGTTAAATTGGAATGTAAGAGGATTAGGTAATAATAAAACTATTAGGAGGATTAAGAATTTAACTAAAAAGCATTGTATTAATATATTAGCTTTGCAAGAGCCAATGGTAGCAGTAGATAGAAGTGTAGAAATCTGTTCTAAATTAGGTTTTGAGTGTGTTCAGACAAACATAAGTAACAAAGTATGGATTTTATGGAGGAATGGTTTTAAGAATGAACTTTTAGATAACTTTGAACAGCTTTTAAATGTTAGAATTAGTCACTCTGCATATAGGGATATTGTTTTGCTTACTGTTGTATATGCTAAATGTAACATTAGTCATAGGTTAACTTTATGGAATCAGCTTAGAACTTTATCTGTAAATATGTTGCCTTGGTTAGTTGTAGGAGACTTTAATTCTATATCTAACATTAGTGAGCAAAGAGCATGTAATAATCTACATACTAAAAGTTTAGATGATTTTAATGAAATGATCTTTGACTGTAAATTGGAAGACCCTGGTTATGTAGGTTCTAATTTCACTTGGACTAATAAGCATAAATGGAAAAGGTTAGATAAATGTTTATATAATGACTTTGGAGAGATACTTTTAATATTACTAGGGTAGATCACTTGGCCAGGACCTGTTCTGACCATTCACCACTGTTAATAACAATTTTAAAACAAAATAATTTTCAAAAAACATCTTTCAGATTTCAAAACATGTGGTTAAAGCATGATGATTTTATGAAAACTGTATAAAGTAATTGGTCTATACCTTTAAATGACTCTTCTGCTATGTATGTTTTTTTGGTCTAAACTTAAGAGATTAAAAAATCATCTACAAAACTGGAATAAAGTTACATTTGGTAACATTTTTGTTAACATAAATAAAGTTTAGGATGAAATTAAACTTGCTGAAATCATGATTGAGGAAGATAATTGTGTTGAGAACCAAATGAAATTGCAAGAATTAAATGCTGTTTTAATAACTTTGCTTGAAAAATAAGAAATCTATTGGTGTCAAAAAAGTTATGTCAATTGGACTGCTGAAGGTGACAATAATTCTTCAACTTTTCACAATTATGTTAAGAAAAGGAAAGTTAAGAACAGAATTAATGGAATATATGAAAATAGCATTTGGGTAGAAAATGAGGAGTTGATAGGTCTCTCAGCTGTAGGCTATTTTAAAAACTTGTTGAACAAGACTTCTCTAATGAATGATCTGTCTATTGTTAGAAGTGTTATACTAGAAATTTTAACAGAACAATGTAATGATAGCATTTTGAAACAACCTACTTTTGAAGAACTACATGATACAATAAGATCTCTTAATAAAAACAGTGCTTCTGGAGTTGATGGATTCAACTCCAGATTTTATCTTGCTTGTTGGCCTATAATTAAATCTGATTTACATAATGCTGTTATGTTATTTCTTATGTTCAGATATACCTAAAGGCATGTTCTCTACTTTGATTTGTCTTATACATAAAGTTAAATCACCCAAATATTGGACTCAATTCAGACCAATTAGTCTTTGTTCTGTGTTTAATGTGTTAATCTCTAAACTGATACAAAGTAGAATAGCTAAGCTTCTACCATTAATAATTTCAGACGAACAAGGTGCATACATTGAGAATAGAATGATTCAGGAAAATATCTTAATAGTACAGGAGTTAGTAAAGGATTTAAATAGGAAAACTAGAGGTGATAACCTTATTTTAAGTCTAGATATGTCAAAAGCTTTTGATAAACTTGAGTTTAGGTTCATATATGAAGTTATGTCTGCCTTTGGTTTTAATGATCTTGTAATAAATTTAATAAAAAAGTCTATAGAACATATTTCCTTCTCTGTTATCACTAATGGAATAACTTCTGGGTATTTTAGGTCTAAGAATGGTCTTAGGCAGGGTGATCCCCTTTCACCTTGCCTATTTATAATTGCTGAAGAGTTTTTTATTAGGGGTATTAAGTTGTTGATAGATCAGCAAAAGATTAAACCTTATAGTATGAGAAGTAATTTGAATATTAGTTGCCTATCTTATGCAGATGATATAATATTATTTTTAAATGGATCATTACCTAGTGTTAAAAACCTTGTTTATTTCTTAGATTTATATCAACAGTTATCTGGTCAGCAGTTGAATAAAAAAAAGTCTACTTTTCTAACTTCTTCAAAAATAAACAGAATCAGGTTAGAACACCTTAAAGATTTCTTAGGATTTAAGTTTTCTAAGTGACCTTTTACATATTTAGGTATCCCAATTCATTCTAATAACTATGCTGAACATTTTGAAGGTTTAATAGATAAGGTTAAGAATATGATTCATGACTGGAACTCTAAACATATATCTTTTGGTGGTAAGATGACATTAATAAATTCAGTACTTATGTCTTATCCTATATATTACTTGCAATCAGTAAAACTACCTCTAAAAGTTGTTTCTAGGTTTAATAAGCTTTTAAATAAATTTCTTTGGGGCTGTAATGAGCTTAACAGAAGTATGATTTGGATAAACTGGATTAGTCTATGTAAGCCATTCAAGGAGAATGGTCTTAATTTTAGAAATTTGGATGATATTCAAACTGCTCTTGCTTATAAGTTATGGTTCTCTTTTCGAAGTAAAAAATCCTTATGGTCTAAGTTGTTACATTCTAAGTATTGTAATGGTATACATCCTTTGCAAGCTAGATTAAGGAATACTGATTCGAAAGTTTGGAAAAGAATGTTGGAGGTTAGGCTAGAGGCAGAGAAGCATGTTAGGTGGAAAATAGGCCAAGGTAATATAGATTTCTGGTTAGATTAATGGAATGATATGAAACCACTAATCTTGTTAACTGATACTAATTATCATCATTATCAGCAAACTAAAGTTAATAAATATATCATTAATCATTCTTGGAATATACTTAAGCTTCAAAATAGTTTGCCTTTACAGTATGTAGATATGATCATTACAACACATATAAACCTAAATGCTTTTGACTCTGCTATTTGGAAGCTGTCTAGTGATGGATCTTTTAAATTGAAGGAGACTGTGTTAGAACTAAGGCAAAAACATTCTTCATCTATTATTAAAGATAAAATATGGAACAATCTATCTCCTAAAAATGCTCTTTTTGTCTTTGGAGAGTCTTGAACAATTTGATTAGTGTGGATACTATACTTCAATCAAAAGGTTTTCATCTAGCTAGTAAGTGTATGTTCTGTGATAGCACTGAATCATTGCATCATGTATTTGTTTCTTGTGACACTGCATGGCTTGTATGGAAATTCGTTTATGAAAAGTTTGATATTATTATAGGAAAACACATGACTATTAATCACATTGTGAATATTTGGTTTCTATCAACTTCTAAGAGAGTTCATATTAGAATTGTTTTGCCTTCTATGATTATTTGGAGTATCTGGAAAGCCAGGAATAAATATAGGCATAGTAATATTTCTTCTTCATATAAACAGATTGTGAGACAGATCATGTTAATGATTACTTCATTAGATTTGGCTCATGCATTATCTAGGAAACATTGGTCCCCTGATTTTAATTCAGCTAAACAGCTAGGTTGTTTTAATCATATAAAGCTTGCCAAACTTTTCATGTACATTAAGTGGGTTAAGCCTGCTAGTAATCGTGTTAAGCTTAATTGTGATGGGTCTTCTTTAAACAATGGTGAATCTAGTTTTGGATATATAATAAGAGATAACTTAGGTAATATAATAAAGGCTAAAGGGGATGTGATAGGAAAGAGTTCTCCTATTTGTGCAGAAATTGCTGGGTTATTAAATGGCTTAGCTTACTGTAAAGAGAATAGTCTTAAGTTAGTTGATATTGAATTAGATTGCTTAGCTTTGTTTAATATGCTAGCCTCTGGTTTGAGTCATTGGTACTTAGAACATAGCTTATTGTGTTGTAGACAATTGATAGTTTCACAAATGACTATTAAACACATTTATAGGGAGCAAAATCTGGCTGCAGATTGGCTGTCTAAACATGCTTTGAAAGTTAAAAATAGCTTTTGTATTCAATCTCAGCACAACTTTTGTGAGTTATCTAGCATATTGAGGGTTGATATCTTGGGCTTGGGAAACTTCCGTTATACTTAATACTCGATCTGTTCTTTACTTGACCTGACATTGTTTAGCAAGTCGAAGGACTTGACTACATGTTTTATCTTTGATTGCAGGTTTCAGGTTACCAGCAAAGAAGTAAAGGGTGAAGAGCTGTAATCAATGAGGCATACTAAGGAGGGAGAAGTAGACTCGGAGGTACACTAAGGAGACAAGAAGATACACGAAGATGAAGATACACTAAGGAGGGTGAAGACTTTTCGAACACAAGGTGGAAGATTGGGTGATGCAAGAAGATGAAGATACCAAGCAAAATGAAGAACAAGGATTACTTAAGTTCTTTAATTTGTATCATACAATGAGCTATTGGCTCATAAACAGAATATCAAAACATTTGTAACATATTTCTTCAACATCAATAGATATATAATTTTTTGGGGAAAAAAAATTGAAAAAAGAATGGAAGGCTACAATTACATGTGTCAACCTTTCTTACCATTTTCCATGTTTATTTAAACAAATTGCAAAACACCTTCCAATTCCAAAAATTTGACCACATCAAAATAAATTATAGCACAAGTAAACAACATACCTTACAAAGAAATATTTATCTCGATCCACATTCGCCTTAGCTGACATTATCATCTTTAGTTGACCAAATAAAAAGATAAATATATATCCTTCCGCCTGTAGCCGATACCCTCAGTCCTCCATAAGAATTACGAACTACGAGGGCTGCACAAGAAATTTATATGAAAAATATGAAACTCAAGGAATCTATTAATCCTTCAACATAAACATATTAAAAACAATAAAAATTATAATATTCATTCCCCCATCTGATACCAAACTTTGGAGGCTACGGGTTTACCTTCGGTTAAAGAAAAAACTAATCCAATAGAATGAGTAAAGAGAAATAAATATTACAAAAGTATATGTCAATCCTTATCCCATCTTTCACCACAAACTACGAGGACTAAATAATCACGATCAACAAAAAGTTTAAGCATATTAATACCAAAAACTATGAAAACTACGCAACTACGGTAAAAAAAAATTAATGCATATTAATGCAACTATAACCCTGAAGACAACCTTCAGCCTATCAAGTTGACCAAGGAAATTGTTCAGTAAACAACAAAGCTTGTTTCAAAAAAAATAGTAGGTGATTTAAGAAAGACAACATATACTTTAAAACGATAATAGAAACTTCGACGAAGGCAAGATGTGTTTTAAAATCGACAATAAGAGCTTCGGTAAAGACAAACAATGCTTCTATAACCAGCAGAACTATTTTGGACATAATCAATTTAGTCGCTACATGTTATTCCTACTGATATCGGTATAAATACTGTGCCCTTAACACATTAGCTTACCAGCAATCTAGGTACTAAAAAAACTCGGTCTAATTGACTGCCGAATCTAAATCAGCTAAAAAGATTAAATCATTATCCTTATAAGATCAAAAAATATTTATCATAACACTAAATCCACATCTACATGTGTAACCATTGTTATAAAATAACATTTTATCATTATTCATTTTTATTTTCACAGTAAAAAACTATTCAACTATTATCTTTTATTTTCCTCTAAATTTAGAACACGCTTCTGCTGAACTTAAGGGACACGAAAATCAGGACAGTTAAGATTAATACTATATTTAAACTAAGTAGTTTAAATATTTGATATGTATTTAGTTGTTTTAAGATTTCTATAAAATAATTTTGGATGAAATGAATTTGTATTTAAATTTTATATGGTAAAAACAACTAATTGCAAAAGACAATATTGGTAAAATTGATAAGAAAAACTCATAACTTAACAGATAATAATGATACGAAACAAATGCATTCCATTTCAATTTGACACCTAAAATATAAGGAATACTAAGATAATAGTAACTTTTAAACTATGCACACCTAGATAAACACGTTAAAACTTGCAACATGTAAAAATACCATGCAACTTTAATTGTTGTTCTTAGTTTAATAAATATTAATTTTACAATGATTTTAAGTTTATAAAATAAGAAACAACATTTCAATTTTCTTCTTTTATTATTGCACGTTTATTACTATAAATATTAATACTCTTATGAATGTCAATAACATGGTAAGAATAGTATTTTGATACTCCTTTGTTATGGCTAAGTCAAACACGGCAAAATAATTAAAATGGGAAGATCTAAGCATTAATTAGATAAGACAAGTGGAAAAACAAAAATTGTTAAGTTGTTATAAAATTATCAAAATTTTTAGTTTATTACAAAAATATCATAAATCTTGTTTATTTTTTGCAACCTTTATTAAAATATTCATGTGAATATGTTAAAGGGAGGTAGATTTTCAAACACATCTAACTTCAGAGGGAGTTGTTATTCACAAATAATATCTTATCTAGAGAATAGTTCGCCAAATATAACATAAAATAAATCCGTTAAATGACTTGTAAAATAATTAAAGTAGTTATGTCGAGAGTTTTACGTATAACTACAAGATATAAAAATATTGGTTATCACTTAAACTATTTGAGTTGGATCTCTCATAAGTAGCGTCTTTTGGCTCTTGTGAGTTAAGATATCATATATATGCTACCCGATCATAAAGTCATAATTCATAACATCCCATTTTGAAAAACATGGAATATTTATGTTTTTATAATTATATTCTGGTTTATTTTGGTGAGACTAGTTTATTCTGATATTTTGGATATTTTTTCTAACAAAGGATAATATTGTTTCAGTTTTATTTTATTATTTCAAAATAAAAAGTAGGTGCATAAACAATGTATTGAAAATCCTTACCGTTAACCATATTTTGTAAAAATAAAAATATTGTTCAATATTAGTATTAGAGTCGCTAAACTTCTAATCCCTTAAATTTGTTGATCAAATGCTACGTAAACAATTTACTAATAGCATTTTTGGAGTTAGCAAATGAGAAATTAAAAAAGAAAACTATTTTTTAGTAGTCCAAGTTAAAATTTATATCGAAAAACAGAGTTACGATAATATACGATAAGTCTATACCCTCATCAAAATTATATAATTTTATTAAAAATAAATTAATCTTATAAAAACAATTGGATCCGCTGGTTCTCTATGGAGAAAATTTTATGGGATTTTTTTTACAAAACTATATAATTTTGACTTATAAAATTGGCACTGCATTTGAATAATAGTAGTAATATAAAAGCTAATTCTTTTATAAACTTCTTTTTTTCTTAAATGATTTTTAGAAATAGTTGTATTTTATTCCAAAGTAATATTTTAACAAAGGAGACTCTAGAGAGCCTTTAGAGAGCTGTATTATTTAAAGTAATATTCCAAAGTAATATTTTAAAGTAATGTATTCTTTGCAGTGACTCTTTAGAGAGCCGTATTATTTATTTATTTATCTTTTTTGTTTTAAAGATTTTTATTAGATTTTTTTTAGTCATCCATAAAATTAAATAATTGGCAAAGTTACATAGCGAATCCCTAAAACTAGGGTATGAAAAAATAGGGTTACAAGCTTAAAAGAAATCAAACTTCTTTAATAATAAAGAAGAGCTCATTCAATCCATCTAGGAAATGAACGACGAAGAAATCCTCCTGAACTAGTAATCAAAGCTTAAAGAAATGAGCTTGTAGATCATCACGAGAAGGCATTGAGCAGAGAACTCCTAAACCAAATGACAACAAATCGAAGCAAGTAGCTTCTAGATCAACACGAGAAGGCGTCAATCAGAGAACGCCTAAGCCAAATGAAGCTAATCGAAACCAAGAACAAGAAAAATTGAAGCGAAGCTAACACTCTGAAGATGATAGACTATGAAGACTTTCGCATTCTCCCAAAGATGAAAAAGAACTCCTCAGAGATTGAAGAAATTTAATGAGACCTCGAAGAGCTCTGTGATGGACTCAAAAGACCTAAACCTTCGAAGACTAGTAGAGACGAATGATAAATTTCAAAGACTCAGCAATCTGCAAATCAAAGGGCTTATGTTAGTTTAACGATTGAAGGTTAACTAACCCTCAATTGACCAATCCCCATACTCTTGAGAACCAGTATAGCAAGCAAGGGATTGGGGGCGATGAAGTTCTCGAAAGGAATCTTCATCTTACATTTGATAGTCCACCTTGCAAGCCAACCGCCTGCAAGGTTCTGCTCTTGAAATGCATGACAAAGTGACATTGAAGAGGATATGAGGCCTCTAATGCGAATAAACATCTGCTCACTAGGCATAATCGAGTTGCCAGAATTAAGTAACGAAATTAAGATTTCAGAGTCGCTTTCTATATCATTGTTAGAAAGCCTTTTGATTTTACAGATAGTCAGGCCATCTAACAGATTTCGAGCTTCTGCTTGGATTGGCGACTGCTTGCCATAGGTGTTCCCATAACCCAAAAAGATGTTTCTAAGATGATCTCTAATTATAATGGCACCGCTGGTTTCTCCAGACTGAGCATAACAAGCATCAGTGTTGAATTTCAGTCTACCATAAGAAGGAGGAGTCCAGTAAAGGTACTTGATTCTATTCTGGATATATCTGCGTAAATAACAGCCTAATTCATTAGTTGCCTGCTCACAATTTTTCCAATACTTAAATTTGATTAAGTTAGAGTAGTCTGGAGCAGATATTATATGCTTTATATGTTGAATTGAAGACTCAGCAGTAGTGGTAGAGTCCTTGAACTTGATTCTGTTCCTAGCTTGCCAGATAACCTAGTTGATTATGGGAGGCAAGATTGTCTTCATATGGACTTTCGAATGCGAGGACCATGACCAGTTCCTGCCCATATGGATTGGGGTCATAAACCTGTAAACCTTGACATTGAATAGGTTAGCGAAATATAACCAAATCTGCCAAGCATGCTCACAAAAAACAAAGACATGCTTGGTACTCTCCACATTACTGCAAAACAGATATTTAGAAGCTAATTCTAAATATCTCTTTTGCATTGTGACCTCCGTTGGAATAAAGTTTTTCAGTAGTCTTCAGTGAAGAACAAAGCATTTAGTTGGAGTGATTTGATTCCAAGTCCTTTCAAATAAATAAGATTTAGGATCGTTTTGATTAATTTTGTTAAGAGTGTCTTTAATATTAAAAGAACCAGAATTTGAAAGACTCAAATGAATTTTGTCCTCTTTATTGCTATCAATTTTCAACTTTTTAATTAGGTTGATACCATAGCTAGGAAGTATTGAACTTATCGTGTTAAGGTCCCAAAAGTTATTTCTCCATAATGAGCTGACTGATTCTCCTATAAACCACTTGTTATCAGATTCATCTTCAAATTTAATTATGGGAGGAGCACCAAACCAGTTGTCCATCCATATGTCGACTTCTCCTTTGCCAATAATCCAGGTAATATACTCTTCAACTTCTTTCCTAACATTATTCATTCTGCTCCAATTTAGGTAACCCTTCTTATTACTAGTGATTTGACTGGGATGATAATTCTCATAGTAAATACCGTGAGTCATCCTAGACCAGAGGGGATTCTTTCTTCTAAAACCAAACTAAAGCTTCATGGAGTAAACTCTCTAGTAGTCAATAAGACTATGAACATTTAGGCCAGATTCACTGTAACCTTTACAAATGGAGTTACAATAACACTAGTGAATGTTATGCTTCTCATCAGTAGAGCCCTACAAAAACTTATTAAAGATTTTCTCTATTTTGAAGATAATGGAAGATGGCAGCTTGCAACTGTGACTCCAATAGATATGAATGAGGAAGATGACACTCTTGATAAGAGTGAGTCTCCCAGCATAGGACAGGATTTTGCCATCCCAAGCCAGAATTTTGCTGTTGATCTTGTCAATCACAAGAAAGAAATTGGAGATTCTATTGGTGGAGCTCAGGGTAACACCCGGGTAAGTAGTAGGCAGCTTTCCAATACTGAAATTAGTAAGAATTTGAATACTCTTCAGCCTGTTTTGATTGTTGTTAGTGGCAGCTATTAACTGAGTCTTATCTCTGTTAATAACTTGGCCAGAAGCATCCTGATAAATCTGCAATAAATGACCAATTGAGTTCATAAAAGTGGTTAGACCATTTGAAAAGACTAATAAATCGTCTGCAAAATCCAGACATAAAATGTCAATTTTGCTTCTACCCTTAAACTTGATGGTTTTATCGGTATTATAAAGGCTAGCTAAGCCCATAATTAAAGCTTCCTCAACAAGGATGAATAGACTAGGATATAAAGGGTCTCCTTGTCTGATTCCCTTGTTGGTTTTGAAGAAACCAACTGATCGACCATTAATTAAAATAGTAGCATAGACAGAGGAAATAATGTTACTACTAAGCATAATAAACTGATTGTTAAAACCGAAACTTGCAAGAACTTTAAAGATAAAATCATGGGAAAGGTTGTCGAAGGCTTTCGAATATCCACTTTTATTATAACATTGTTTCTTTTGGTTTTCCTTTTCAGGTCATGAAGTAGCTCCTTGGCAATCAGGATGTTTTCGTGGATGGATTTTCCCTTCAGGTCATGAAGTAGCTTCTTTTCTTTTTAACAAAGTCATGATAGGTACTAGTAATTCTGTCCCCATTTTTAATCCATGCAGAATAAGTTTTCTACTGCCAATAGCTTTCCTCCATTGAAAGTGCAAGGAGGTTGTCTACAAGTGATTTGGAGAGGCCAGTCTTGTGTTCAATGCTTTTGTTATTACGATAATTTCCTTTAAAATGGGTGACTCTGACCTCGGTATCTTTGACCTTGTCAAAGATGTCACCAAAGGTATCTGTATTCCAGATCTTTAAATCTCTTTTAAGCGTTTTTAATTTACTCCACGATACCTTAAGAGGGTTGACTGACATGTTTCTTTGCCAGTTATCCTCAAAATTCTTGATAAAACTAGGGTCCTTAATTCACATATTAAGGAACTTAAAACTGTTACTAATCTTTCTTTTCTTATTGCTAATGCATACTTTTAAAGGGCAGTGATCAGAATAAGTATAAGTCATGTGGCTCACATCAGTGGAGTTGAAGCTGTTAGTCCAGTCCTAATTGACCAGGACCTAGTCCAATCTCTTGCCTTTGAGGTTCCTCATCCAGGTAAATTTGGTGCCCATAAAGTTTGAGAAGTGTACCTTTGGATTTCGATCAGGAAATGTTTTGGGTTATGTCATTTGTAAAATGGGAATAGAAGCTGCCCAAAACAACTAAAATATTTAGTATCAATGACATCACCTCAAACTATAAAAAAGTGCAGATCTTAACAAGGTGGTTAGCTACTCTTAACATATTCATTTCTAGATTTTCTGACGAATGTTTCCCTTTCTTCCAAATGTTACGAAGACCAAAAGAATTTGAGTGGACCTCGGAATGTGAAGCAACATTTTCAAGCATTAAAATGTTATTGTCATCAACAGATATATTATCCAAGCCTCGAATTGGAGAACTACTCTCTCTGTATATAACAATATCAGATTTTGCAGTAAGTGGTGATTTGATAAGTGAAGATTTGGGAATTTCAAAGCCAGTGTCAGCAAAAGTTTAGTGGCAGCAGAAGAAAAGTACTTGAAGCTCAAAATGTTAGCTTTGGATTTAGTAGTGGTTGCCATGAAGATGTGCCCCTATTTTCAAGCTCACACTATTGAGGTTCGAACTTCATTCCCACTGAAATTTTATTTACAAAGCCCTGTTATTTCTAAGAGGATGACCAAATGATCAGTTGAGTTAAGAGATTTCGGAATCATCTTTTCACCTAGGACGAGTATCAAGGCCCAAACCTTAGTAGATTTTCTTGTTTAATTCCATTCACGTAGATCAGATGAAGAGATGAACAAGAAAGTCTTGCCAAGCAGTTCGATGTGGATAGTTCGAACTGATATGGGCTCTAGTGTTTTATGATGTAGTGCTGGAGTTTAGCTGATTGCTCTATCTGGAGAAACAATATTTAAATCCCTTAAATTCGGCTTTCATGCATCAAATAATGAAGCTAAATATGAAGTTACATTGGCTGTTTTAAGGCTTGCGAACATTTGTGGGGCAACTTGAGTTCATTTAGAAACATATTCCCAATTAGTAACAAATTATGGGGTTGTTCTAAAGCTAAAAAGGACCATTTAATTTTATATCTCTGTGAGCTTCGGATTTTGACTCTTTTGTTCGATTATTGTGGAGCATATCAACCGAGATGACAATACAGTTCTGATTCTTGGGCAACTGTGGCATGCACATAAGAATATCCTTTTATCTATTACAGGAGAATCCTTCAATTTTAACCCACTCAGAGAAATGTAAATAATCAAAAGAAGTTTTCATCACACTAAATGTAATTAAAAGCGATTGGAGAACTGATATGCTGAATTTCTTGTTAACATGAACACTGCCTCAAGATATGCACCTCGCTAAGAAGTTGAAAGGTAAAGCATGTGGCTATATTGTGTTAGATGGGGTTTTATACAAAAGGTGTTGAATATGCCATTATTACATTGCTTGAGCAAACAGGTGTCACAGGAAATTCTTTCAGAGTTACATGATGAAGAGGGTTCAACATATTGTGGGTTCAAAGCATTGACGCGTCAAGTTTTGCTGGCACAATATTATTGGCCTTCGATTATGAACGACGCTAAGAATTTAGTTCGAGGTTGTGATACTTGTTAATGATTCGCTAATTCTATTCATAAACCTGAAGTTTTGTTCATGTCCATTACTGAATCCGTCCATTTTCGCAGGTGAGGATTTGATTTATTGGGACCATTGCCAATGGCTTCTAGAGGATGCCAGATGGTTATTGTGGCAGTGGACTATTTTATGAAGTGGGCAGAGGTTGAACCATTGTCTGGAACAAAAGCCAAGGATGTAAGTAAGCTCATTATAAACAGTATATTTGTTGTTTCTTTGGAGTATCTCAAAAAAGTATCACAGATAACGGTCCTCAATTTAACAACAGAGAAATGTCTTCTTTTTGTGCTTCGAGGGGAATAACACAATGTTTTTCTACAACTTTTCATCCCCAAGAAAATGGTCAGGTAGAGGTGACAAATAGATCAATTTTAGAGGTTTCAAGAATAAATTAACAGGGGCTGCAAGCAAATGGCCAAACTATTTACAAAAGGTGTTATGGGCTTATTGAACAACTCATAGGGAGGTTACTAAAGAAACTCATTTTGACTTAGCATATGTGATGGATGTTATTAGTCCTGCAAAATCTATATTACCGTCTTATAAAATAGCTCAATATTTGGAGGACATCTGAATATGATTCATTATCAGGCTCTTGTGAGGAGTAGATATAATTCGAAGCTAAGGAAAAGAGCCTCAAAAAGATAACCCCGAATTGGGAGAGTCCCTATATGGTTGGAAAAAAAATCAGGTTCTTCTCGCCTTTGTAACGAGCAGGGGAGGATGCTTCAACATCCTTGGAATATACAACATCTAAAATTTAACTATGAGTAATTATCTTTTTTGAATTTTTTTTCTTTTTGAATAATTGGCACACTCTTTCTTACCTTGGTGGCCAATGGAGGTTTTAATGAGGTTTTCTGTAAATATTCGATGCTATCAATAAAACTATTTTTTGGCCAATGCTTGTTTATGTATAATTATTTAAATTATTTTGTAACTAGTCAAATAGTGATCACCTTTGAAGTTGACCAAGATTAATTATTCCAACGTTTTGTATAAACTTTTTAAAAAAACAACATATTCGAAGTGATGCGTTCATTAAACGCACTACCATATTTGAAGTGCTGCGTTCATTAAACAGACTGTAATCATTCGAAGTATTATGTCGTCTAAAACACATTATTTGTGTTAAAAGTGTTAACATTTTCTAAATACACTTTGTATAGTGTATAATTATTTGAAACAACCATGCCTTATAAGATACAAATGAAAATATTAATAGAAATAAAGATACTATTGCATAAATTCCATAAATATATAAAAAAGTTTTTAAATACCAAAACAAATGGCATTTAACAGAGTCGAGTCATCCTATAACAACTGGATGACATATAAAAAAAAAAAAAACAATGTTATTTATCGTCGGAATTCTCATCGTCCGACTCCTCTTAATCAGAAGATCTAACCTCTGATTCCGCCTCTTCGGATGAAGAAGAAGAAGCATCAAGGTCAAACGCTTCGTTGGGGAGATTTTGAATGGGAATCCGCTCATAGAAATTGTAAAGATCAACCTTTGCAAATGAGGCATAAATTTCGCGAAGAAAGCTTGCTACATTTTTTCTTAGCAGCAGTCACAACAAGATTTTTCTCTACATCAAACTGAATTTTGAGAGCATCAATGTCCTCTTTTAATTTTTTCTTATCATCTTCACTCTTATTTAGTTAAAGCTGAAGAGTATAATAATTTCTTTTTTTATCGGATAACTCTTGAGAATGTTTAGACTTTGGCTTTTTTATCTCATCTTTGTGAGACATATTAAGCTCTTCCGTTTTTTTGTGCACAGCTCTGAGATGATTTTTGAGGAAAATGAGTCCTTTGAGCAATTTTGATCTGGCATCTTGGAATTCGTGAAAAGGGTTCTCCACCATACCACAGAATATTTCCTTTATTTTCTTCTCAGTAGGAGAAATTTTCTTTTGACGAACCATCTCCTTCGCCATTTTCTCCAAGTGGCTTCATGAAGATTCAACTTCTTGGCATAATTTTTGTGCTACAGCGCCAAGGTTAGAAAATTGTTGAAGAACAACGGGTACGTCTTCGGATGGCTATTCGACATGAATGAATATTGGGCTAGGGTAAGGTATAAGAGTAGAGGAAGATGAAGACAAAGATACCTCTGGTGAAGTTTCCTCGGAAAGACAGGGGTAAATGTTTTACCATAATTTTGCAGTTGATCTTGAATTTCTTGAATCTCTGGATCTTCATCTCTGGCAAGCTCTTGACGTTGATCGAGGTTGATGAATCTATTAGGATTAAAGTGGTCATATCTTCGATTATTGTCTGTGGCAGTTTCTCCTTGCTGATTGTCTCTTTCTTCATCACCTGCTTCACTTTCTTTTTGTTGACTTTCCACCATAACAACCTCGTCAGCATAGGAAGAAACCACCTATTTAACAGTTTCTACAACTTTTTTTTCTTATTTTAGGAGTTGTTTTGGTTGTGTTTTTTTTCTTCTTTGAGGCCATTGTTTTGTTCCTTTTCTATTTCTTCTCTCTTGGATTTTGGCTGCGAAGTTGGAACTACTGAAGGGCTAGAACCAAATGTGTTGGCTACTTTTTTTAATCTTTTTTCCCTTTCTTTTTTATCTGAAAACTTACAGTGCAAGTAAAACCTCCTCGGATGGCTCTTGAACAGGGATGAACCTTTGGTTATTAAAGGGAAGGAGAGCCAATGAGGAATCCATGGGAGTATCTTAATTCACTATTTTATGTAAGAGAGGAACAATAATCTGATGACCAATTATTTGAAGCTGGTCCTGGATTCGTTGAACCTTCAGATCCATATCTTTGTAGAGAGCTTGAAGCTCTTCTTCGTTATATGCATCATCAGGAAATAAGTAGTCATCTCCTCGGTTTTCTTCTGTTGTCATTCCTCATTTAGTTTCATATGTTTCTATTCCTCTTTGATTATCATCTATTGTAATTCCTCATTGATGACCTTCTGCTGAAGTGTTTTTAGCTTCTGTATGAAGAACTTCAAATACAACTTCTTGAGACTGTTTTTCTGCTACCTTAGCAGGTAAAGTTTTTGAAGTGCTCTTTTTTTTTCTTTGAGGCAACAAATTTCTTTCTTTTTGAAGAAGGTCCAACCTTGATACCTTATTCAATTGTAGGAAGGTTTGTGTCAGTTGTCTTCATATTTCCCTTCTTATAAGGGATCAGATTTTCTAAAGGGCTAGCACCACATGTACTAGCGGCTTTTTTATTTTTCCCTTTCTTTTTTGGGGGAATATGGCTGTCACATCTGTTCCTCACAGGAAGAGTTACATTACCATCTGGTGCTACCAGTCCGTTCACGACCAAATGGACTTGGTGGCTCTATCAGAATTTCGGGGAGGTCAACACCCAAGGTGATCCTCCACAAGTGGTTGTTGATAAAAAAAATTACGCAGAAAAGCTGGGTGGAACCCATTTCCCCATTGTTTTCTGTCCAAGTGGCCAATTTCACAAAGATGTCTTTTGCATCTTTCTTGCAACCCTTGAACCTTTTCGGACAGAAAAAATAGACATGAAAAAATAAGTACAAGTAATGTAGAGTAAATGAAAAGATGAAAAGATTAAAAATCTTACTGTTGCTCCTCTATACGAGGTTGAGTTTTGAAGGATTCTCCTCTCATATCTCCTTCCCATTTTCCCTTGCTCGAAAATGAAGACAAATCTTTGCTTCCAGAAATTTGTCAGCTTTGAGGAGATCATCGGTTATTTTGAAGTCATATGCAGGGGTTGGATAGTAGAAGGGAAATATCGGTCCCTTCGAAAGCCTAGTCATAACAAGGAAATCGTTGATAAAGAGATGAATTTAGCTTAGTCTTGAAGCCACACTTACCGCTAGAAATGTGAAACAAATATTTGGTGTTGCTTGTGTAGGGAAGAGGTCTAGGAATTCAAATTAGTAATGAGAACCGAACAACCTAATTGATGAATTCTGGAAAGACCACCAGTTTATTTTCACCACAATCAAGTGAAGTCTCCCCTTCTTTTGGCAGCCGGAGTATAATGTTATTTGCCATTCCACATTGTGTTTTCAGACGATTAACTTGAACTTCGTTCTAATAAATATGTGGTATATGTTTTAAGGCCATAATATATTCGGGGAGGAATGGTTTCAGGTTTACACTAACTGAGCCAACAACGTCGTCGGGAATAAAAACTTGAGCTTTTACTTTCTTTTTCATTTTAGCTTCCCTTTGTTTTGAGGCATCGTCTTTTGTATCAAACGCAACTCCACTTTCTTTAGCACCAGTTTTAGAATGAGTAGCTTTTGAATCTGCTTCTTCTTCAGAAGCTTCATCTATTAATCGACATGGGTTGGAGGTTAAGACTAGGTTTTCCTCTAAAATATTCGAAGGAGTTTGTTGTGACCCAGCGATAGTCTCAACAATCTCCCTCGGGGTGGAGATGGTGGTGTATGGTTATCTGCAAGGTTTTGGGTCATATTTTGTGAAGTGTTAAAAGCATCGATATCTCCCATGGCTATGAATGTTTTATTTTTAGCAGGTACACTTAGAGAGAGGTGAGCTTTTGTTTGAACCCGTAGAGTTTATTTGCGAGAGTCCGAAGTGGATCAACTCTAGTGGGTGATGTAGTTTCTTCTGATTCTCTATGAGTAGATACGGTCTGAGTTACTTTGTGATTCTTTTGAGGAGATGCAGTTCTGGAGTAAGAAGGTGGTGGAGGAGGATTTTGAGATATTGATTGAAACGGTGATCATGATTTTCAAAGAAATTTTGGTAAATGAGAATTTTCTCGGTTTGATGAACTTTGAATCCTAGAAAGGCTTAAGTTGGGATTAAAATTACCGTAAACAGTAGTTTTAGTAGATAAAGAAGGAGAATTATCTATCACTCTTGCACCTTTATACTCAGCAGCCCTTTCGTCGATACACAAGTAACCGTAAGCGCCAAAAATTGGTTTTTAAGTGTTGGAGATTTTTTCATTAACTAAATTGAAGAAAAAAATGCATATCAGTTTATAAAGTTTGAAAATTGATTGGGTAGTATAAATTTTTCGGTGGATGTAGCTAAGAAATTAGGTGTTAAGGTGGAATTAGCTAATGGTTTTTTGGGTTGTATAAGTTTTCTCTCACTAGAAAGTGTTTGTAAAACATAAAAAATGACTGAGAGAAGTATTTATCGAAGAAAATAATAAGAGAGAAAGGTCACAGAAGTGGAAGACGGGGTAGCGATGATTAGGCATAAAAGTGGAATATCAAGCGGTTGCTTGAGAAAGAGATATATGACACCTGTTAATTGTCAGATCTAGTAGCCTGTGTAGTTCCTAGTAAATCATCGCACCCGTTCCGTACAATTCCAAACAATTCTGACCGTTATGAGAAGGTCAACTCATGTTTCTATATATTAATGTTCGAAGCACGAAGCAAGGGTCACGATAATTTCGATGTTAAACATTTTTTAAATAATATAAATTGGAAGCAGCATTACATAATGCATTTGTTCATGGACAAGATATGTTGTCAACAATAATTTTGACAAGGAAAGGACGAACTATTTCGAAGCAGATTGAATTTTGGCACGAAGCATTTTCTACCTATTATGATTTACGATGATAACTAGTTCATATTAATTGTTTTTCATAAGAATGCGGGAGCTAGTGATAAGGATATAGAATGTTGGCGTGCTTAAATGTAATAAACTAACGTCTTATATGAAAAATTATATGGTTGGAGGATAGCTTTTGGACTATTCGTAAATATGAGGACGAAAATGCAGTTAACCCATTTGTATAACCAATTAAGTTATACAAAGTCAGAACGCCTATAAATAAAAGCAAAGGCGGTGAATAAAAGAGACGACATTTTTAATTCAATACTTTGACTTTGAATTTCTCTCTCTAAAATCAAACTCTTTTTTAATCTCTCAAGAACTAGATCTACAATCAACACTAGTAATCATCGGAAATCAATGGTAGATGAAGATTGTTAATTCTCAACATCTAATTTGCTTTAGATTAAATATTTACATCTCTTCAACAAAATGATTTGTTTCAATATTTGTTGTCCTCGAACAAATACATATTCAGATTTTTCTCGAATGTAAACTATTTTTTAATTGATTTAAAAATTATAGGTCACATACTCGTCTTCATCAAATAAAATTATACTCATGTTCACTTCAAAGCTCGTTCAAATGTTGTACTCAACCCTTTGCTTCTGCTTCGAAGATTCACACTAGAAATCTTTAGATGGTATTTTTTGTAACGGTTGGAAATGTTTGGAATACTCTAGTACGCATGCAAAGACCCACTAGGCTCTCATTAGGTCTGACAACTAACAAGTGTCACATTATTCCTTTACAAGTAATTGTTTAACATTCTCTCTTTTTACCCAATACTCATCATCACCTCTCCAACTTCTTTGACCATTTTCTCTTTCATATCTCCTTTATCAATACTCCCTCATAAACTATATGTGTTTCACAGATATCTTCTAGTGAGATAAAGTTACATTCTCCTGAGAAAATCCCCAACTACATTCACCTAAGAACCCAATTTCTTAGCTATCTTCATCCGAAAAACCTATTTCTTGGCTATCTTCACCAAAAGACTCATCTTTTCCAGCTAATATTCAAATTTTATGAACTAATTTGAGGATTGTTCTTCATCTTAGTTTATGAAAAAATCCCCAACTACTAAAAAAGTAATTTTTTACTTTTACAATTACTTGTGTATCAGTGGAAGGGCTGCTAATTATAAAGTTGCTGGCTTATAGACAACTCTTTTCAATTTTCAACTAAAACAATTGTTTACAGTAATTTCAACCCGAATCAAAGTTCTATTAATTTTCAGAGTTCATCCAACCCAGAAAGAAACCATTCACCGAAATCTCCTCGAGATTCGTCTCCACCTCCACAACTTCAACACCTATTACTAGCAAATTCCTCACAAGCATTGCCTCATAATTATTCTCCCGTACTTTCTGTCTTTACATCAGTTTCTCCTCAAAATAAACATAAAGTAACACAAAGCACATCCATTCGCCGAAGATCATAAATAACTTCATCACCCATCAAATCCAATCCACCTCGAATATTACGCAATGAAACTCGCCGGATTCAGTCAAAAAATCATCTCTCCCAAAGTCTTCCTGTTAAAAAGAAAGCAATCATAGCTACGGGAGACCTCGAAGCTGATAACATTTCACAAAACACCACAAATAACCTTACACCACCATCTCCTCCTCTGCGGGAGATCGTTAAGACCAACTTGGAGTCACAAAAAACTCCCTCGAATAATCAAGAAGAAAATCTAGCCTCGAACCCGAATCATCCTCAACTAATAGACGAAGCATCTGAGGAAGAAGCTAATTCAGATTAAACTACCTCCAATTTTGAGGCTAAAGAAAGTGGTGTTTCATCTGATACCGAAGACGGTGCTTCGAAGAAGGGGGCACCAGAGAAAATAAGAAAGCTCTCGTTGAAATTTTTGAGGATGTTGCTGTCTGAGTCAATGTGAATTTAAAACCATTCCTCCCCAAATACATCATGGCGCTGAAAAATATGCCATATATTTATCATAGTGATGTTGGAGTCGAACGTCTAAAGAAGCAATAGGGAATTCCAGACAAAATAGTTCTTCTACTACCAAAAGAGAAGGAGACTCCAATTGATATTGGAGCAGATAAATTGGTGGTCTATCCTGAGTTCATCAATTGGGGTCTCCGGTTCCCACTGGATCCGATGATAGCATAGTACTTCGAACTTCTAGATCTCTACCCTACCCAAGAAACACCAAATTTATGGTTCACGCTCCTGTCAGTGATTATGGCTTATAGACTAAGCTAAACACCTCTTTCCATTAAATACTTCATGGTCATGAATCGTTTGTCCAAAGGTCTGGTGTTTCCCTTTTACTATCAAACAATTGTGGATGATTTCAAAATAATCGACGATGTGCTTGAGGCTAAGAAATTCTTGAAGCGAAAGTTTATCTTCATATCTTGAGCATGGGAGAATGGGAAAGAAATATCCAAGAAGAACCATTTAAGAGTCAATATTATTTGGAAAATAAATACTAAGTTCTCTTATCTTTTCTTTTATTCTTTACAACTTATATTTATTTTTCACATGTATTAATACTGTACACAGGAAATACGAGCAGATACAAAGCTCGTAATAATAATGCGAAATATATATTTGCCAAGTTGGCCCCTTGGATCGAAAATGAATAGGGAAACGGGTTCCACTCAGCTTTTATGCCCATAAACTTCATCAATAGTCATTTGTAGAGGATCTCCCTACTTGCTGATCACTTAGAAAATTTAATGGAACCACCAAACCCACAGATTGTTGTGAAGAGATTGATAGAACATGATGGTTAGGTCACCCTACCGTTACAAAATAGATATGAAATTCTGAATTCAAATATTTTCCTTGCTACCTCATTTTTAACTCTCATGCCTTACAATAATAAGAGGTCCATCCCTATCGAAGAGCCATCCAAATTAGTTTTACTTGCATAGCAACCTTTTTCCAATATTTAAGTAGCAACTAAACAATTGTGCACAAAAGAGAACTCTGGCCGAAGCCATTCAGAAATTATGGCTAAAGATATGGTTTAATGGAAAAAGAAGCTGCTAGAGAGAAAAAGATGAGAGAAATATTTGGTAAACAAATTGAGGAACAAATTCATGTGTGAGGCTGACAGGTCGAAATTAATAAAAGGAGCCATCCACCTTAAACATCCTCTAAGATCTTGATGATGAAAATACAAACTAGTTCAAGACTTCCCATTAAGTTTAAATAGATGAACTTAAAACCAAACATTCCATAGATATATCCAAGGAGCGGAAAAATCTACCTATCTTCAACATTCTTTGAACGAATGTGAAGAAGAAAAGAAGAAGATTTGTCATGAAATGGCTTCACTCAAGACAACATTCGACGGAGAAAAACAAGTTGCTGTGAAAACTGCCGAAACTTAGTGTGGACGGGACATCCTTTATGCAATTAAAAATGCCGAGAAGCAATAAACAGTTTCTTTGCTCCGCCAATTCCACGCAGCATTCCCAATAGCAAATATGTCAAGATTTTGGGAATTAATCCTCATGGAAAAAAATCCTAATGAAGCCTTTGATCCTGTACCAACTGATTCTTCCGAAGAGATGAAATCCAAAAAATATGAGGATGCCCTTGAGCAAGTGGGAGATTCATCAAAAGAAATCCGAAGAGAATGAATGATTTTTATATATTTTTGTCTTTGTGTTATGAAGTCTGACTTTTGTTGTCAATGACTCATTTATGTGAATGCTTAACTTCTTCGCATTCAAACCCATGTTTTGTAAGATCGGTAGTTTAGTTCAATGAACAAATACTTTCCTTTTTCACATTTATTTGCTACCTTTTATCGAATTATGAATATTTTTTATTTATGAACAAGTTATTATTACCTCAAACTCCAATATATGTCACAAATGAATTTGTAATATCTTAAATAAATAGATTGCACTTAAAGGACATATAGCCCTTGGAATACAACCCGTGTATTTAGAAAACGTTAGCACTTCGAATACTACAAATGCATTTAGAGAATGTTAGCACCTCGAATACAACTAGTGCATTTAGATAATATTAGCACCTCAGATATAACTAGTATGTTTAGAGCATATTAGCACCTCAAATACAACCAGTACGTTTAAAGAATGTTAGCAACTCGAATACAACCAGTTACTCTTGGTCACCAGCTTCAAATATGATTATTTTTTTACCAGGTACCAAGATAATATACATCTTTGTACATATAACAACCATTGTCCAAAATAAAATTTTATTGATGTCATCAAATATATACATTATGCCTCATTAAAACCTTCATGGGCCAAAAGGATAGGAAAAAGTATGTCAATTATTAAAAAGAAAAAATTATTCCCAAAATAACATCAAATATTCTATATTCCAAAGATGTTGAAGTAATCTCCTATGCTCATCACAAAGGAAATATGTACCTGCTTTATTCGCTCCATTACCACATAAGGACCCTCCTAATTCGGGACCATCTGTCCAAGTTGTTTGTCCTTTGTATGGAGAAATAACTTTCTCGATACTCTGTCACCTACTTTAAAATCCCTCATTCTCACCTTCAAATTTTCGTGAATCCTAATCAAAGTTTGATAATGAGTCATATTGAAATATATCCTAACTCTTTTCTCTTCGATCAAGTATCGGTGTGTTCTTTTTGCTTGTTCAATTAGCCCTTCGGAATAACGAAGTACTCTATAAGAAGGTAAACTAGATTCTGTAGGGATAACAACATTAATACCATACATTAAGGCAAAATAAGTTTCTTAAGTGGCCTATTTAGGAGTTGTACGATAAGCCCACAACACCTCTTGCAAATAGTTAGGCCATTTCTCCGCAGCACCTGATAAATTTTTCTTCAAAACCTCCAAAATAGATCTATTAGTTACCTCAACTTGACCGTTTGCTTGATGCTGAAAAGGTGTAGAAAAACATTGTACGATACCCCTCGAAGCGCAAAAGGAATTCATTTATTTGTTGTTAAATTGAGGATCATTATTTGTGGTGATTTTCTGAGGAACTTGAAAGCGACAACATATATTATTTACAATGAACTTAATAACATCCTTGGCTTTTGTACCACATAATGGTTTAGCTTCATCCTAGTTCGAAAAGTAAAGTATCGCCACTATAATCATCTGACGTCCTCCAGAGGCCATAGACAATGGCCCTACCAAATCTATTCCTCACTTATCAAAAGGGATAACTTCAAATATGGAAGCGAACGATACTGTTGGCTTGTGAATAGAATTAGCAAAGCGTTGACAAGTATCACAACCTCGAATTAAGACCTTAGCATCATGCATAACTGAAGTCCAATAATAACCTGCCAACAAAACTCGGCGTGTCAAAGACTTAAACCCACAGTGAGCTGAACCTTCACATCATGCAACTCAGATAAAATATCCTGAGATTCTTACCAACAGAAAAACACAACAATGGTCTACTTAAAGATTTTTTGTATAAGACTCCATCTAATAAAACATAACCATGGGCCTTGTACCTTAACTTTTTAGCCAGCTGTGCATCTTGAGGTAACGTACCTCTTAGTAAATAATTAAGGATATTAGACTTCCAAATGACATCGAATTATGTCTGGAGTAACAAATACTTCCTCAACATATTTCCATTATTATGAAAGTGTTAAAATCAAAGGACTCTCATGTACCAGTATCCATGGATATTCTTATGTATAAGAAATTTTTGCCAAAGAATCAACAACTGTATTATCTCATTACTTAATATCTCGTACAACCACTTTGTCAAACAAAAGAGTCAAATTTTGAAGCTCGCATAGACACAAATTTAATTGATCTTTCTACGCCTGAGACACAGTTGCCATATGATTTTTCCACTAGTTGTGAATCTATTTCTAAACGAACTATTTTCGCTACACAAATATTTGCATCCCTTAATATAGCTACGTACCCTCATACTCAGCCTCATCATTCGATGCATGAAAGCCAAACCGAATAGCATGATATATTTCCTACCCATAAGGAGCAACTGATTGAACCCCTGCATTACATTCCAATATACTAGAACTACCATCAGTTCGAACCAGCCAGATCGAATTTTCTGGTAAAACCTCTTTATTTTTCCCTTCATCTAATCGGCTCGAATGAAATTTGACCATACAATCAGCCATGTATTTGGTCATTCTACAAGAAGTATTGGGTTGTTGTGACAAATTATTTAGTGGGAAAAAAGTTTGAAGTACAATGGTGTGAGCTTGAAAATAATAGCGTATTTTCCTCGCACCCACGACTAAAACTAAATCCAATTTTTCAAGTTTCAAATACATTTTTGTCGATGCCAACAAACCTTTACTAAAATAATAGACTGGCTTTGAAACTTCAGCATTCTTCAACCCAAATAGCATGACTCTACAATAATGTAATCCTCGATCAGTAATGAATGTAGTAATTTCTTGATCTTTTAGATCCATTTCAATCTGATTAGAACCTGCAAAGGCATCCATAAAAGAGATAATTATATTCGCTGAATTAGAATCAACCAGTTGATCCATTTGTAGAAACAGATCTTTAGGGCATGCTCGATTAAAATATGTGAAGTCAATTTACATTTGCCATTTTCCATTTTTATTCTCGACTAGTACTGGGTTTGCAGATTAGAAAGGACATTGTGCCTCTCAAATATGTTCTACCCGAGGGAGACGATCCACCTTTTCCACAATAACCTCTGACGTTTCTACAAAAAAGGCTCGTCTCTTATGAATAAAATGCTTTATCCTCGAATTTATAGCTAGGTTGTAACATATTATTTCAGATGGAACTCTTATTACATCCTCTGTTTTCCAAACGAAAAACTCCAAATATCAAACAAAAATTGTAAAAACTGATAACGCAAAGTAGGAGACAACAATGTTCCTATTCGTAAAGTCTTTCTATTAGAAATATATATATACTTTTCAATATCTCACTCACTTTTAAAGAACCTGCGGTCTCTCTCAAATCATCTATTCGCTATTATCCGAGGTTAACATCCTTGGTTGTTATTCAGCCATCTGATCCTCAAAATTAGAACCTCTAACTCAGAGTGTTGTTGCATAACATTCTTTGGCCAATTTTTGGTCACTTTGAACCACTCCAACACGGTCTCTAATGAAATATTTCAAACATTGATAAACATTAGACACAACTACATACATTCTTGAAAGCCAATATCTTCTAATAATATCATCATAGCTCGTTGGACATTTCACCACCATGAACAAGGCTTCAACTTTTTTTTAAACGAGCCTTTTCCCAAACACACTTCACCTTTGAATTCACCAATCACCTGAGTTGTTACTCCTGTAAACCCAATTATAGTGTGACCAGACCGACAAATTTGAGGTGGATTACGTATCCTATAATGCGTAGACTTAAATTACAAATTTGCAGAACTCCTTGTATCTATCAGAACACGTCAAATTTCAGTTCTAGATCTATTTCTCCCTATAACCACTGCATCCTCATAATGACCAACTATTCCCCTCAAATCATCCTCATCAAGTAAAATAAAATGAATATCATGCTTTCCATATAAATGAGTAGACATCATTCCGTCTACGTGAGTTGATAAACTGACAACGTGCGTTTCCTGGAACTATTAGTATTACCAGACATAAAAATGAGTAGACATCCTTCCTTCTACGTGAGTCATTTTAAATTTACAAATATATATATATATATATATATAATGCTAAAATTTATTACAGATTTAATTATATCATATTTGAGAAGTAGTCGTATTGTATAACAAATTCTATTTGTCAAAATTTGTTTTGACTACTCAATGAAGTTATTTATTTTTCTGTAGTTATTTCAGTTTGAACACATTCCGCAGGCTTCAATCGGCAACCCAATTATTTTGTCCAATATCCGGTCACCAATTCACTAACGGCCTAGACCTATCACTTTGGCTTTATTTTATGGTTAGCCAAAATAAGGTTTCACTTATAATTCATTAATGGCATCTTCTTTTTCATAATTTTTTGCCATTACAATGCTATATTTTTATCAACATTTTTTTTAAAAATAATTTACTTTAAATGTCCCCTTTTAAATATGGCAGAGATAAATGAGGTCTTAGTGTTTTAAAAAAAATCGTGTACAATAGAAAGATTTACTGAAGAAAGCTAACATTTAATTATAGAATGATCTATGTTTGGAGTTTTTATTCGATTGAGGATTTTTTTGTGGAATCATGAATTGTTCCTATACTAAATTAAGTTTCGATTGAGGTTCCATGTGACACAATTGTGGAACTCGTTTGACCATTTCTCTTAAGCCCACGAGCATACTGTTACAAAAGTGATAACTTCCAAATATTGATGTTGGGACTTAAATATCGTTCTAAAAAGAATAAAACTAAATTTGAAGGTTTGAAGGTTAATAATAATTAAAGTTATAATTGGAAAGAATGAGTAATTATCTTCGCTCTACCACTTATCCGGCACTCTGCTCAGATTTTTTTTTCTAGATATCTTTTCACCATTCTTCGAGCAGCTGCTTACGAAGAAGAATTGTTGCTTCCATACTTTATCAACTACAAGAAGATCATCTACTACTTTATACTTATTTCCAGAGGGTGTATCTAGGGCTGTTGCAGTATGTTTGGATGTTTCTTCTTCTTTGCATGATGGTTAAAAGCAGACTTTCTTCTTACCAGAGTTGTTATGAATTTCTTCACATATGATCTTTCTTCCGTATCCAAAGACCCTATTAAAGTGATCCATGATCAACATGTGCTAATTGTCTCCTCTGGACCGGCTTGGTCTCGAAGACTGAGTTTTGGGAGCAAAAAATTGAATGTTAGAGAATGTCAATTATAGGGAAATTTGTTTTCGTAATCAAATGTTTGAACGATGAGTTGGGCCCTTTTGTCTTCTGGAATTCCAATAGCTCTTCTAGCTTTTTTCTTCGCTTCGACTTAATCGAAAGTGGAGAAGCAATCATCTAGCACGCAATTGATACAAAACATACAAGTCGAAGGATGATGTATCGCATCATGGTTAAGATGATTGTCAGGAAATCTTTTCTAGTATTGACGAATTGAAATAAAGGGTTTGCGGTGGCTAAAGCTATGAAATTCTCTCTAATCTCTAGAAATTATAATAAGTGCAATAAAAGATGAGAGAAAGAGAAGTATTTATAAAGGATAATATCAAAGCCCAAAAGCTGCATATCAAGCCTCTTTTATGCTTTAAGATAATGAAGACCGCGTGTACTCCCCAACAACTTATTATAGACTTACCCTCTAAATTTTATACCTAAGTTATTCAATCATCTCTCCAAAAACTATATTGAGCTTATTTATCATCTATTTTACATTAACACCCTGCCAATTTTTTTGGAAATGTCAATATTCATTTGAAGAATAATAATTAATTTTATGAATTGGTAATAAGTCTCATTTGGGATCATACTTTTGAGCCCATAAACCATGGAAAAAGGTGTTTCAGTCGTAGCTACTCATGGACCGTCCTATATGCCCACCATAGTTCTTGTAAACATTCAGGTCATTATTCATTGGTTTCATTAAGTTTCCTTTTAATTCCATTGAAAATGGTTATTTTTGTCTCTTTTACCTATCCATTCGATAAAGAAATTGCAACCATTCATTCTGAAATTATGGAACATTATCTGTAATTAGTATTTTGGGAACCCCAAACCTACTCAATATATTTTCTTGCAAGTAATAACATACTTACTTAGAACGAGTCCTCATTGAAGAATTTTCCTTTATCCATTTTGTAAAGTAATACACAGCCATAATAAAATTTTACCTTCGTCCAGTTTTTATTGGTAATGATCCTACCAGTTTTTATTGGTAATGATCCTACCAGTTGTCATTAGTAATGATCCTACCAATTCTAATAACAAAGAAGGAACATTATTTGATCTCATATTTTCACTTGGAGTATGGCTTGCATTAGTAAATATTTGGCATGGATCATAAATGTTAACCATATTCATAGTTCCCATTAATAAGGTTGGACTAAAAAATCCTCATAATAAAAATCACATGATCAACCTTTCATATATACCCGTGCACGTAAGTTCTTTAAAATTAACAAACTTTTATTTTTATTCAAGCACTTTAGAAGTAGTCATGTCAAACTCTTCCAATAAAATGCCTCGTCAAGTAAAACATATTTTGTTGCTTTTATATTTAAAAATCTTGCCACAACTTTATCTCGAGTTAATATTTGGTCTTTAAGAAACTATATATACTTTTGACGATAGTCGTTAGCAATATCAACGTACATTACTTCCATCTCATATTTTTTAAATTGATTGTCATACTACCCTTGAATATTACTATTGAATTTATTTCAACACAACCAATTTTCAAAACCAAATTCAAATATTGTTTCGTATTATTGCTTGCTTCAAATGTTCATTGGCTTTAAATTATTACCAACTGAGAATGAGGCACTATATAGATCATGTTCGCCCCACATATACAAGCTTATTTCATTCTTACTATAACAGATTCCTCTTCAAGTTCATTGTTAGTAGTGTCAAAATCATACTTACTAGCTTGTTTTATTTCCTCTTATACGGTGACTAACACAGTACGTGCTACACTGCCACTTAAACTTGAAGCTTCACCGATTTTTACAATTCATTATATGTTTTAAGCACATATTATCTTACATTTTCACCTTCAGTATCCATTTATCTTCTTAAAACTCATTTAAATAGGCTACTATTATTTGTGCTTTAGGTTCCACTCTTGTTTCATATTTTGTTTCATACTCGTGAATTCAGTAAAATAAATGGTCAAACGCCATAAGATATTTGTTATTTAAAAAATATTTACCGAAATAAAATAAGTCTGATTGATATTACATGAGTTTGGAAATGTGACATTCACCAAAATAGAGTCGTGATATGATCTTCATTTTTTTCCATACCTATATTTAAAATGAACTTACTTCTAAAATAAGTACACAATTCATCAAAACTTTGAATAGTTGAAGAAGGAAAGTTTTAAAACAAATGTATAAAATTTCCTCCAAGAGTTGTGGAAATGCTATACAAAGGAGAGTGTAGTAAGAATAAAATCTGAGCATTGTATTTCTGATTTACTCTAAGTGATGCTCTAGATTTTTGTTTCCATCGTATTTATCCATCTTATAAGGATCACATTTTCTTGGAAACTCTCCTTCACGAATTGTATAAAATAAAGGAGATTTTGCTGATGTATATGAATCTAGTTTTGGCCTCTTAAATGTTTAATTCGTCATTCTTTCATTTTTTTTAATTTACTTCATTATTATACTATTTTTCGTTTTCTTCATATTTATTTATTTTTCTTTTTTTAATATTGTTTTGAACATCCAACTTGTCTTCATTTTCATTTTCTCTATATGTTATTTGTTTTATAAAAAAATTGCAAAGTTCTAGGAAAATATTAGAATCTAAACTGATATTCTTCATCTATTTGATTTTATAACACAATGAATCGAAACTACTATTTTTTAACTAATTCATTTTTAATTTTAAGGAATTAATAGATAGTGAATCCTCACCTTCGATTATAGAAAACAACTCTATAGACGAATCTAAACCAAACATTGCTTGTTGAATTAGTAAATTATTTGTTATATCGACAAACATAATTTTACATCTTCAACTTTACAGTTGAGTGGGATAACATTTGACAAAACAGATTCACTCACCACTGTTTCATTCCTAAAATTCAAAAAATAGCTTAAGATTATATCGCGCTCCTTCATTTATAGATGTTATAAATAATACATTTGATCTACCTTGTATGGCCTCGTCTTTAGCAATTGGCATACAACATTAGTGACTTCTTAAGCATTTGTTGAAGATATATGAACCAAAAAAACTTTAAAAGAATTCATTTCAAATTCGTGAGCGAGTTAACACCATTGGTTAAACTGATTGTTTGCAAAGGTGTTTCCTACAAATGGTGCCAAAATATTCAAGATAAATATTTTAAAAAACACTTTTAATCGAAAATGCTAAACCACTCATAATAACAAAAAATGCTCTCAAAATATTATATATCTCTCAAGTTAAAAAAATCAGATAATTTTTTAATAAGGCCATGACCTCTATTTATACTACTGTTTTAGTATTAATCATATGCATGAATTATATGTATCGTTATGACTACGTGGCATTTACCTATTATAAGGCTTATTATAAATACTATACTATTACTGTCTAACTTGTGTATAGTTTTTTAGTAATATTGAATAGTGTCTTAAAAGTTTCTTGAGTGTTCATTTTAAAACGTAAGCTTAATGTTTGTTCTACTTTCGTGGAATTATTTCCTCCAGCTTGATCACTATGCGTGGGTGGTACATATCCTTGTTTAAGATATTTTCATTTGTTACACTCGGTGCAGTCTTCATATTTGGATCCTCTTATTGCTTTATTTATTTGTTATCATTCATTATTTCTCATACATGATGATAATCTTCTATATTATTAATATTTTATTATGTCACTTTACTTATTCTTTACTAAGGTTGTCACCTACACTTACCGCACCTCTTTATATTTCAATTTAGTCCATTTATATACCTTGAATTATTCCTCATAATACCATATTGTTTGTTAACTATATCTAACTTATTAGTAGGTTGCTCGACTTTTCCTAGTGGCTGAAGACTAGTTTTTTTAACCGTTCCATATTTATTTTTGTTTAATTTTGAGAGATTTTATAAAGTCTTTAGTGTTCATCTTGGAATCAAACTTTTATTCTTTTGTTGGCCTTCTAAAGTCTTTAGTATTATTTTACTTGAAAAGAAAAAAACAACTTGATACATTGTAAAGGGAACTTTTTTTAATCTCGAATGCCACCTTAGAAAACTTCTTGCGCCACCGAGGTAGGAAATAACACTTACCATTTTTCGTAACATCTTTCATTATTGTAGGCTAATAATAACCATAGAAGAGAATTCTTTGCTGAAGCAATTTGTAGCCACATTGAGGAATTTATTCTCTATCATGTAACTCGTCTAAGGGGCCTAGGTACCAAACTAATAGTTTGGTTAGTCATTTTTATTTTATGTACTTTCGTTTTATTTTTGGAGATGATTTATTCAACGAGATATTTCTTGATATGATTTCTCTAATACTCCTATTTTGATAAAAAAAATTGTATTGTCATTACCCTTGTTGATGTATACGTTTATATAATTGATTGGGTAAGGTAATAGATTTTAATTATTGAAAACTAGTTACAAGGCCAAAGTTATGCAGATAAAAAATTCTAGCGTATCAGCAACTATATTTTTAGATCTTAGGACTTCTTTGAATTCAACTTGCTCAAATAAGGTAAATTGGCACAAAAGTTCTTGTTAATTTTGAATAATATTTTATTTTTTGGCTTGAGTTTGGTCCAACACTTGATTGACCACTAACTATGAAACTATGAGTAGTTGAATGCTTTGGCCCCACAAATTTTGGGTAATCTTAATCCTGCAATTGCGGGTTCATACTTTTATTGTTGGAAGCTGAAAAGTCAAACTTAGTGAACTTAATTACAATAATTTGTGTTTGTGACATGAGCCAGATTCTTACTCATAACCGTTGATTGTCACTTTCTTCACCAGTTCTCACATTCTATGTAACTTAAGGTTTCTCTTTTATTGCGCTTTAAAATTATACGCATATTGTAAAAAACATCTACCATCTTGAGCCTTGATTGTTTTTTTGCTTTTAAGTGGATATTATAGTCTTTTAATTCTACTGATCACTTGGTTAGTCTTTCAGATAAATATGCTTTTTTATCGCTTTTCTTAGGAGTAAAGAAATTCTGACTTTTGTCATGTGGGCTTGGAAGTATAAATTTTTTTTGTGGCTGCAACTACCAAAGCCAAAACAAGTATTTATAATTGGAAACATCAAGGTTCAGTTTAATTACAAAATATATAGCTTTAGATATCTTCTTTCTTCCTTGAATATAATTTCGTTAACGGCATAGTGTGAGATTGATACATACATATGTTAATATTTTCCTTGCAAAGGTCTTGCTAACACTTCAGATGAAGCTAGATTTTGCTTATGTTATTAAAATCTTCATTCCATGTTGCAATCCATTTTAACTTCTATACTCCTCTGAGCACATGGAATAACTCTCGAATTTATATCAAGATAAGTATATGTTTAGTACAGGTAGTCTTCTAGTCAAAATTTGTACCTCATTTGCATTTTTTGGTGGATCTATGGATCTTCTTTGATTCCTTTTTTGCTAACCATGTAAATGAAACATTTACCTCAATTCACTCTGAAGTTATAATTGTCTAGATATATCTCGAGATTATTGAGATTTGTAGAAGCCTCAACCAAATCGACTCGATGGTCTTCCTTGGAAAGACTCATAACCAACATGTCCTCAATATAGACTTGTATGTTTTCGCCCAACTATTTTGAAAATATTTTATTAACCAACCGTAGATTTTGTCCTCTATTATTTTTCAATCTAAAAAAATTATTTTTTTAGTATGTATGTTATTGATCTTCTGCATACATATGTATTTTATTATAACCAAAAACGTCTATAAGAGCATTTTGTTTCCGAATGTTGCACCTACATGTTGGTCAATCGACAAGGAAAAAATGTACTTTATATATGCCTTGTTGAGGTACGTGAAGTCTACTAACATCGTCAATTTTCTAATTTCTTCTTAACCATGATTTAATTGGCCATACATATTGAGCAATGAGACTCTTGTATATATCCCACAACATTAAATCTATATACTTCTTTAACAAATTACTATGTTTTTTGTTAGAAGTATGATATATTCTTTTATATGATAGGTCAAAAGTTTTTGTTTAGTTAGAAATCATGAAATATGGCTTATGTTAGGACTCTTATTTCACCACGTATGTTCCATGCGAACATATCCAAATTATTTTATAAAACATTAAGTATTTTATACTTGAGATCCGTTGTGATGTCTCGCCCAATCCTGATGTTAGTTCTTCCTTTTATTTGTATATTCTCTACATCATCCCTCGGTTGTATTGGACAGTGGGATTCTTTAGGGTCATCTATTAGTTTTAGGACGACTTCTTCCTTTATTGATTTTTAAGATTTAAATGTTAGGGATGGTGTGTAACACTCCCTAAAGTTTTTGTAGTTTCCTCTTATCACTATTACTTTTTCATTGATTGGGTACGTAATGCATTGATGGACCATAAACATTGCAACATGTATTTGGTATAGCCAAGATCTTTCAAATATGAAGAGTAAGGTATGTCTACTACATTGAGTAGCAATTGGACTTTTTTCATGTTACATTCCAAAAACTCCCTTAGTAGGTTTTTATTTATCTCGGTGAAGCCATTCAAGATCCGTTGAGTCGATGTTAGCATCGATGGCCTTCTCATTTGTTTACAAGTGCCTTTGTAAAATATAAATGTTAAGCTCACAATGTTTATCTTTACCCTATTGACTTCTATTTTGTCTAATTCCACTATTATTAGTAAGACATTGTTATGTTGTGCTTTCATTCCTCTTAAGTCACCCTCTTTGAATATTAATATTAGATATGTGTTTCGATAAAAATGTGGAGATAATTATCATTGATATTGTACATTTACTTCATCGACCTATATTTTCCTTAATGTTTTGGAGATTCTCGAATATAGTTTTCATCCTATAACTTATTGTTATTATATTTATGTTCGGATTCGACTTAATATCTTCCATTTTTATAATAACGTTGTTGTCCAACACTCTTTTTTCTTTGGTTGATGTCGAGACTTATTTGGGTGTGTCTTAATCAGAACCTTAGTTTGATACATATATTTCTTTTTTTCGAACAATTATTTTAGTTTGTCTTCGTCTATTAGATTTCAGATATTATCCTGTAAATCTTGAAAGCTTATGGTAAGGTGCCCGATGTTATTTTAAAATTTAAAATACAAATTCATGTTTCATGTGTCCCTGCAACTTCTTAGTCGGAGATAATTGAGAACTCTTAGATTTCTCCTAAAGTCTTGATTTTAATGTTGCGTCTATTTCAGATTTTTCTTTATAAAAATGTGATAATTTTGTATCATACAATATGTTGTATTATCATCTTCGACCGAATTTTTAGACTTATTAAGCCAATGAAAGAACAAACATAGTCAATTTTTTTGTTTTTTATTTATATTTTCTATCATCTTCTTAATCATCACGAGCTCCTCTGAATACGAGCTATATATATTATCAATATGTTGTTGCATCTCTAGGACAGGGCAGCATCAACGGGATCTTTTGTCATCAGAATTGAAACTTCCGTTTTGCAAAGAGAAAATTAGTATGACTATTAATGTTTGGTGGTAAAAATTGTTCTAAAAAATATATTTTATAAACCTTCACAAACATAATTATCTGATGATGAGTTGTTTTATGCAAAGATTAATCAAACTCTAATAATATTATAAAAAAGAATATTGAAACTAAAAAAGTGAATATAATAAAAAAAAAACTATTGTCATTATTTTAGAAATTTGTACACGTTTTTCAAAATATTAAAAATATTATTTATGGAATTAATAACACGAATATATAATATTATGTATATCTAATTTATTTTGTATATATTATATAAATTAAACACAATCTTAAAATTATGTACACTTTTTTATTTAATCCAAACTAATATTAAAATTATATTTAAAATTTATTAATATTTGTAATGAAATTTGTAACGGTGATATTAGTAACCTAGACTACTGTTGTATTCTTTTATGGATATATTTGATTGAGAAATTTATGTTGCAATGAAAATCTATTTGAATTGTATTAGTAACTTTAAAAAAAAAAACATTTGTATATGTGACCCAATTTTTTTCCATTTTATAAAACCAAATATTGTGTCAAAACACTAGTAGTTTGGATATTTGATAACATTTCAATAAAATGATTTGAGACGTAAGGTGGTTTTATTTAAAATTTACATTTTAAAGTTAATATCAGAAGACAATGATTTTAGATAAAGGTGGTTTTATATAAAATTTAAATTTTGCATACTAAAAACAATTAATATCAAAAGACAACAATGGGTGGACTTGATAAATTTTTTGTCATAAAAATTAAATATATAAATGTAGTTGTATATGTCGACTCTCAGTTTTGTCACACTGTTAACTAATGATAAAGACATAATCTGACACTTATATATAAGGAATACTAACATAATAGTAACTTTCAAACCCGAAGTGGTATAACCTGAAAAAAGAAATTAAGAGGTATAGCCTAACATAATAGTAACTCTAATGCTTATTCTTAATTTAATATATAATAATTCTCCAATATTTTGAATTTATAAAATAATAAACGATTTTTCAATTTTGTTCGTCTTTTATTGTATTCCACCTTTACTACCATAAACATTAATTGTTTTATTCCATTTGTGACATGACCATGGTTGTAGTAGTTGATATTCCTTGTGTTTGTTTAAGTCAAATACTGCAAAATAACTCAAATGGAAAGAATTAAGCATTATTTTTGTTTAATGGTTGTTCTTGGTTTAATAAATAACTTTTTTATGAAAAACTAATTATAAAAAATATCATAAATTGACCTTACAATTCAAATTCCATTTACTTTTCAAAATGATGTGAAGGTGTTAAAAGGAGTGGTTTTTCATAAATAATAATGCACCTATCTTCAAAGGGAGTTGTTTACAAATCCTATCTTATCTAGAAAATATGCCGCTAAGAGAGTTGTCTTTCCAAATATAATAATATAGTTATTTTTATGGAGAGTTATTTATAAATGATATTTTATCTTGAAAATATTTCACAAAAGGGAAAAAATTGTTAAATGTCTTCTAAATTTTTTAGAAGTGACATATTGCTTTAATGTAAAGTAGTGGAATGTAGATAAATGTTAGTTACAAGTTTTCAAGAATTTTCCAAGAAATAAAAACTAATTCTAAAAATTATTCTTCCTAAAAATGTTAGGAGTGACATACTTTCATGTCTTGAATAACACTTTACCTGATCGGCCAAAGATTAGGAACAATCCGGTGTATGAAGGGTTAGGTATCCAAGGATCTTTCGTTGATCTTTTCAAATCAAATTCGGAGAAGATAAAACACAAAAATATCTATGTACCCAGAGATAAAGATCAGATTAATATTCATTTTGAGGCTGAGGATTTGGCTAAACTAAGGGAGAATGCTAACACACACTAGTTGGAAGGTTTGCTAGTGGGAGACCAAGTTATAGTATTGTTAAAGGTTTCTTGGATTCTTTTACGTTTAATGGGGACTACAATGTCACTAGCTAGGATTACAGACACATCTACATCTCCATTTCGAGAAGTAATCAATGGCTACAATAATAGTCCTGCACCCTCCGGACGCCATTGGTAGACGCCCAATTAAATCCAATCCCCAACGAGGAAAAAGTATTGTCTCAGAAATAGACTCCATTGGCACTGCTGGCACATGAATTTCGTTGCCATATTTTTGACATGGTCATACTTTTTTGCCATTTCTTTAGCATCAGCCATTATGGATGGCCAATAGTATCCAACCAACAATACCCTCCGGGTTAGGGCCCTGTAACCACAAATGTGCTAATCCTTCTCCATCATGTAGTTTGGACAAAACAATTTGGGATTCTTCAATCCCCAAACAACGCATGAGAGGTTTGCTGAAGGATTTTTTATAAAGAATTTCTCTTATGATCAAAAAACCACGAGCCTTATGTTTTATTTTCCTTGCCATAGCTTTTTCCGGAGGCAAAATCCCGTCAGAGATATATTGAAGAAGGGGAAATCTCCAATCTTTAGGTTGAACAACTTGTATACTTAAGCTCTCCACCTCTTCCTTGTTCTGATTTCGTTGTATGGATGGGAATTCTTGTATATGAATCCAAGGGTAGGATTCAGAGTACGCTATGGTTGCTAAAGAATCTGCCAACATATTTTCTAATCTAGGAATATGCTCATAGCAAACATTTTGGAAGTTGCCTGCCACCTCTTTAAGGATGAATAAGTATTTGATCAGTTGTTCCTTCTTGGCCTCAGACTCACCTTGAGCATGGTGGATAAGAAGCTGAGAATCACTCATCAATTTAACTTTTGTATCACCACATGGGAAAGCTAACTTAAGACCCACTATAATTGTTTCATATTTAGACTCATTGTTGGAGACCCTGAACCCAAAGCATATAGCTTAATATAGTTTATCACCATACAGAAAGGTTAAGCAAATTCCAGCCCCACAACCCATTGTGCTTGATCCACCATTCATCCGGACAACCTATTGCTTTTTAGTTTTCTCCTCTCAGGCTTGTTTTAAATTTTTATCCGAATGAAACTCAACCAAGAAATCAGCAACAGATTGAGCTTTGATAGCAGTTTGTGGGGAAAAATGAATGTCATAATCACCCAACTCTAGTGACCACTTGGTCATCCTGCTTGATATGTCTGCTTTCTGAAGAACATTCTTTAATGGAAAATATATTCGGACGATGATGGAATGAGACTAAAAATACAGCCTCATTTTTCTCGCAGCAATCACTAAGGCTAGTGCCACCTTTTCAAGCTTTAGGTACCTCTGCTCAGCATCTATCAGGCTCTTGCTGATGTAGTACACCGGACGAGGATAATTGTCCACCTCTCTTACCAATACTGCACTTATAGCATATTCTCACACAACTAAGTAGACATAGAGTGTTTCTCCTTCGACGGGCTTAAAAGGGGTTTTTTTATGAAGACAGGTGCTTCTTTATTTCATTAAAAGCTTGATTGCATTGTAGAGACTAGTTGAAATCTTTAGCACCTTTCAAGGTCTGAAAAATGGAGCACATTTGTCCGAAGACCTTGAAATAAAACAATTCAAAGCAGTCAATCTTCTTCTCAGCCTCTAGACTTCTTTAATATTTCGAGGGGGGGTCCATTTTTAATAGAACATCGAGCTGATCCGGATCAGGCTGTATCCTTTTTTCACTTATCACATAACCCAAAAACTTTCCGGACTGCACCCCAAACACACATTTTTCTGGATTCAACTTTAAATTCACTTTTGTCAAGTTGGCAAAAGTTTCTTGAAGATCAATTAGGTGCAACTCCTCTTCTAAGCTTTTAACCATCATATCATCGATGTACACTTCCATATTTCTGCCAATCTGATCAATAACCTTTGTTAACCAACCTTCCATATTTCTCCGACTGTGGTCGCCAATTTGGTGAGGTTTATTTTGGACTGAGGATAATTTTGTAAAGTGTTTTGGAAAGTATGTAGAGTATTAAATGTTTTAGTATAAAGTAGTGAGAGATTTGAGCAGCTTTGTTGTATTAAATGTTCATTACCCTCATTAATGAAAGTAGTTGGGGTATTTATAGCTATAATTAAGGACCCATGGGCTTTCGGGTTAAGTTATAAAATTGGGTCAAGTTTAAGGATTCATTTACTTATTAAGCTGATTAGCACATAGCTTAGTCAAATAGTGTTTAGTTGTTTCTTTACTTTTGTCCTATCCGGATAGTTCAGGGGCAAGTTATGTCCAAATTTCCCTTGTCCGAATAACACATAGAGCTGTGACTGAATAATCCGAACTCCTCAGATGTAATTGTCAATGATGACCAATTTTTGCATCTTAACATCAAGCACAACTCTATGTCCAATTCTTTCAAGGTCACGGTGATCTATGCTAAATGCATCAGGAGCTTAAGGAGGCTTCTTTAGGAAAACTTAAGGAATCTTGAAGAGGAGGAGAGTGAATGGATAGTTCTTCAGAACTTTAATCCTATTTCTAATCCTAAGGAGCAACTACAATACATCACTAACTGCACTGACAGCATGGATGATTTCAACAATTTTATGTTGGACTGTAATCTGATTGATGCTGGCTTTTCAGTTAATATGTATACTTTATCCAATGGTAGGCAGTGGAGGAGGCTGGATAGGGTCCTCATCAATAATAAGTGGCTCAATTATTTTGAAGGCACTAGTGTCACTCATCTCTCTAAAACATGCTCGGATCATTCTCCTCTTTTAATCTTTCTTTCGTCAAGCTTAACTAAAATGAAATCCTCAATCAAGTTTCTTAATATGTGGTACTTGCATAAATATTTCTATAAGTTTGTGGATGACTGTTGGGGGATTGAAACTAATGGTTCCCTTATTCAAAGGTTTTGGTATAAACTCAAACACCTTAAAGCTAACCTGAAAGTGTGGAATAGAACTGTTTTTCGAAACATTTTTTACTCTGTTAAGCAAGGTGAGGCTGATATTTATATCCTAGAGGCTAATCTTCAAGATACTAACTCTCCTCATGATAGAGAACTTCTGGATAAAGCTAAGGAAAACCATCTTTTGCTCTTTGCAAGGGAGAAAGAGTTTTGGGCTCAGAATTCTCACATAAACGGATATAGAGATAGTGAAATAAATACCTTTTTGTTTCATAATTATGTGAAGAAAAGAATTCAGAGATCTAAAATATCTATAATTTGGGATGGTTCTGTTTGGATTGAGACCCTAATGGTATTGGGGAATCAGTTGTTGACCATTTTAAAACCCTTATCTCTGATCTCCCAAATCTTGGAGCTCTAACATGTTACGATATTGTATACCTAAGCTGGTGTCTGAGGCTGATAATGATATGCTTATGGGGTTACCTATTGAGTCTGAAATCTATGCTATCATTAAAAATCTGAGTCCTAATTCTGCTACTGGGCCAGATGGGTTTAACGGGAAATTTTGTAAGTACTGCTGGCCCATTATCAAGGAAGACTTATATAAGGCTATAAGGGATATCTTGAGGGATGGTTGTTGTCCTAAGGGCATCTATGCAACTTTATTATGCCTTATTCCTAAGGTGGATTCGCCTAAATCTTGGAAGGAGTTCATGCTTATTAGTCTGACTACCTATTTTAGCAGAATTGTATCTAAACTAATCAATTCAAGACTCTCTATCCTCCTACCTAATCTGATTTCCTCTGAGCAAGGGGCTTTTGTCAAAAATAGAAGCATTCATGATAACATTATGATTGCTCATGAACTTTCTAAGGACCTTTCTATGAAGTCTAGAGGAGGTAATATTTTACTAAAGGTAGACATGGACAAGGCTTTCGATAGGTTGGACCATACATTTCTCCTAAGTGTATTTGTGGCATTTGGGTTTAGGGATGATTTTATTAGAATGATTGAAAGAAATATTGCTAACTGCTGCTTCTCTATTCTAATTAATGGTGAGCTAAGGGGGTTCTTTATATCAAATAAAGGCTTGAGATAAGGTGACCCACTGTCACCAAGTCACTTTATTCTAGCTCAAGAATATCTTCTAAGGAACCTAAAGAATATATCTACTGATCTGAGTTCTAGTAACTACAAAAGCAGAGGGAATTTAAAGGTACCTTGCTTATGTTTTGCTGACGACATCCTAGTCTTTTGTAATGGCTCTACCGCCTCTGTCTCCAGCATCATGAATCTTTTTAGACATTATGAGGATATTTATGGGCAATTAGTTAATGTTGAAAATTTGAGATTCATTACCTCAAGGAAGCACTCTCCTCATCATATTAGAAGGCTGAAGCTCCTTTTGGGATTCAAGCATTCTTATATGCCTTACAAAAACATGGGTTCTGTGATAAGTAACACATTACGGGTAAGTAACTTTGGAAATCTTGTTGCTAAAACCAGAAATAAAACCTATGAATTGGATCATAAAATCCTATCTATTGGGGGGAGATTGACACTTATTCAATATGACTTAACTACTTATCTTATCTTCACCGTTCAACACTCTACAATTCCTAAATCAGTCATCAAAAGTTTGGAGGTTCTTTATAATAAATTCCTATGGGTTTCAAAGGATAATAAAGCTACTATCAACTGGTGTAAATGGTCTAAGCAATGTTAGAGGGGTTGAATTTGAGAAGAATTGAAGATTTGGTGGATGTTTTTTTCCTTCAAACTTTGATTCAATATGAGAAGTCAAGATTCCTTGTGGGCTAAGTTAATTAAATCTATCTACTTCAACAATCAACATCCTTTATTGGTTCCTTTATCTTCTAAAAGCTCTTATGTTTGGAAGAGAATTCGGAAATTTAGGGATAGGGCTGATAATTTTGTTATTTGGCAAGATAAGGCTAGTAATATGGATCTCCTAATGGACAGATGGTGTACTAGAGTGCCTCTTATCAACCTTTCTGGTATTATGGACAGATCCACCTATGTTGGCTCTTTGGTAAAAAACTGCTGGGACTGGGACAATGATAGATGGAATATTCCCTTGTTGGTGAATGTTTTGGACCTAGATCAGATCCAAAACATTGTTAAAGTTTCCCTGAATAACTCTAGTGAGGATTCTATCAGTTGGACACTCAGTGATAATGGGCTCTTTGATACTAAAGCTATGGGAAGGAAATTTGCAGGAAATGAAATAAATCTAACCTTTATGGGAAGACTTGGAATAGAGTAACTCATAGGAAATTTTATTCCCTCCTGTGGAGAGTACTCAAGAACCGGTTTCCTCTTGATTCCATCCTGCAAAAAAAACATTTAGTTAGCCTCTAAGTGCCAAAATTATAACAATGTTGAAACTGTCAAGCATGTCTTTGTTGATTGTAATCAAGCATGGGAGGTTGGCTTCACTTTTCTTCCCCTAAGAGGTGCACCCCCTCATATGCCAAACCGGTTGGAAATCTGATTGGGTTGGGTCAACTCCAACCATTTCGTGAACGTAAGTATTTATTTACCTTGACGGTTAGTTTAAATATTAAGACATTCATTTTATTATGATTTCGTTTTGTAGTTTGGGATTAGAGCGGAGGCCCCATGCGCGAGGATACATCCTTGTTTCTTAAAGTTGCGTTCACCGGAAGTAGAAGGTTGGGCATTTCCGATTGTCTCTCGTATCAAGAGATACGAAGAGCTTAAAATGGTAACCCTAATGTAACCGATTTATCCGCTTTTGTTTGATGACTATGTGATTGTAAAGAATGTACGATTTTCCACGTTTATGAGGATGTTTATCTTAAAAACATTAAGAATTAACTTCTTAATTTTTGGATTGCATTAAAACATTACACTTTAATCAAAATCATTGCATAATTAGAAACACATAAGAAAACAACTTAAATCGAGAGATAGATAATAGCCTTGAGTTAACATAGCATACTTAGTTCCATGGGGATGGATAGTTCCATCCATGCTCATAACATTTTTCGAAATGATATTCCTCTTCCTCGCTACTTCCTTTAGGAGTTGGGTTATTATTAACAGCGCTGGCTATTGCGTCCGCTCTCTCTTGCAGTTGTTGCATCGCATGTAACACCATCTCTAGCGTAATTGTACTTTGAAATCCCATACTGAATACATTGCGGGTTTTGCTTCGGACTTTGTAAGTAAGTGACTCCATCAGTATAGTCACTATTTTCAGTTAAGCTAACCTATCAGCCACTTATTCGCGTCTTCGTGGTCGGGACATTAAACATACTAGACACAATACCTCCCTACTTTGGTTGAAGAACATTTTGCATAAAACTGCATCAACGAAACCAGTAGTCTCCTCTTGCAGCGTGCCTTTGACGAAGTCAACTGCATTTACAGGTTTGCATCTTCGTGCATGTTCCAACCAGAATCACCCATTATTATAACTTCAATGTTTCATTTCATAGCCAGGTTCTACTATTTATAGATTGGAAGTTGGTGGTAGACGGCCAAAATAATAGGCGCGTATGGAAGTTAGGTTTCGCGGGTAAAAATTATTTTGCCAGTAAGGCTAAAAACATTGTCAGCCGCCAGTTGAACAATTGTCAACCGTCAGGGTATTAATGTCCCCGGCGGTTAGAAATTTCCAAAATCGCCGGTGCGAAGAAATTACCTCCAAAGAAGGTTGGAGGTTAAAGTTTGGTCTCTTCTTCGTCGGGGTACATATTTTCACTCGTCGGTTAAGATAGTCCCCCGGCGGGGTATCAATATCCCCGGTGGTTGGGAAATTTCAAACCGTCGGCACGAAGAGACTACCTCCAAAGAAGGTTCGAGGTTAATTTTTGGTCTCTCTTCCGTCGGGGTACATATTTTCACCCGCCGGTTGGGATAGTACCCCGGCAGGGTATAAATGTCCCCGACGGTCGGGAATTTTTACACTGTCGGGGGAATGAGACTATCTACAAATGATTTTAGAAGTCTAATTTTGATAGTTCACTCGTCGTGGTACCAATGTTCCCCCAGCGGGTGACAATGACCCCGGTGGTTGAAAAAATTTCAACAGTTGGGGGTCTATTCTTACCCTAGGGTAAGATCAACTTGCTTTCACCCGGCGGTTGAACAGTTGTCAACCGTTGGGTGAACAATTTTCAACCGCTGAGGGTATTCTAACCTGGCGGTTGAAAATTATTCACCCGCCGGGGTGAGGGTGTTCCAAAAAATAATTTTATGAAAACGTTAGCGTACATGTTCAACTTTAGATTTTAAGTCCTCCCTGATTAAGGATTGAACGATAAAACTTGTAATTAATGAAACATACATGGTAGAACAACAAACACATAAAACAAAGTTATATTAAATGATTCATTAGATAAAACAAACTTATATTAAATGATTCATTAGAGTGAAAATGAAAAACCAAAACATACAAAGCATGAACAATCCATAAGCCAAAATACATACATATGACAAAGGCGACTAGCATAATTATAAGCCAACGACCATTAATTTCAAGCACCTTTCTTCCAAAAGACACGAGCTCGTTAGGGAAATCGCCTAATGGCCGAACACGATTTATCGTGTTGACTACATCAACCGCGGAGCGCTTGCTAAGAATACGAGGCGTGATGTTTATATCAACCGTACCTCTTCACGTATTCCTTGTACTTGGGGGATGATGTCTGCCTACTCCCTTCCAAAGGCCTCGAGTACCTATCAATCGCGTTCAGGTGCTCCATCCAGTTCGCCAAGTGCCTACCATGCAGAGCATAACAAATATTGTCTCCTCTTGAGAGACCAGTTCTAGGAACAAGGGGTGACAACGACTTCTCCTGAACCCAACCAAACTGCCACATCACTCGGTCCGGGTTATAAGCCTCGCCTACCAACATAAGGCGAATATGGTTTCGATACAACCCTGCTCTCACCACACTTCACGAACATCCTCGTAAGGTCGGAAAATCAACTACAAACATGAAATTACTCATATAAACATAGAATTAATAGGCACATATTAATCAACGTAAACAATCTAACTTACATCCGTTTTCGCAAGTCCGCCGCGAGGATGTAACGGTCGTACGGCTTCCCACGAGCGACTGTTCCTGAGACCCTTTTGGGCAACCACGCAAGCATTTTCGGATCGGTCGGGCTATAACCACTATTCACCGCCGCCCAGAAGATAGGAAAGTGGTCATAGACCTAACACTCCAATAACTCCGAAAACCCAACCAAGCTCGTCAATGAGTGCATTGAAATTCCTCCTAAGCTCCTGTGCACAAATAAATAAAATAAATAAAATTAAGATGTTGGGTGAAATATACTAGGTCCCCGCCGGGTGAAGCTGGGTTCACCTGACGGGGATAAAATAATATTTCACAAATTGAATTTATACCCCGACCGGTCAATCCAGTCACACCCGACGGGGTACAAAATAATTCTGGTATTTTTTTTGCTACCCCGTCGGGTCGCCCAGTTGTTACCCGGCGGGGTTAAACAAAAACCTGCAAAAAAATATTAACCCCGCTGGGTGGACTAGTTCTCACCTGGCGAGGGAATTACGAGCAGTCTGATATTCACCATTAAAGGACCTCGAAGCCAAATATGAATCTACCACTAAACCCCGAATCAGTCACAACTTAACACTCATAACATCAATATACCACTACAAACACCAAAATAAACATGTATTTCCCTATTTTAACAACCAAAGTAGCACAAATCTAGAAAAACAAAAAAAAACAAAATATAAGAAAAACAAGATTTAAAAGTAGAATCTACTAGAGTTGTTGTAGAACGATTTAGTATCGTCGCCGAGTTCGATTTTGTGGGTAGTGAGTTTGGAGGTTTGATGAAGGAGAGAAGATGAGAGGGAAAGTTGGGGCTGATTTTGGTTTGATGATTTTTCTTTTCTTTGGGATGGTTAGACTTTAGGGTAAGGAGTTAGTAAAAGTAAAAGGGATGTTTTGGATATAAATATGGGGCTACTTAAAATTTGTGTGGAAATGGTTAAAATTGGACTGCTTATCGAAAATGACCCTAATTTAGCCAAAACTTTAAAAAACATTAAAGAGAATAAATAAACAACAAAGAGTAAATGAGGGGAGTAGCATTGTTCTTCTGAAATACTTTTGGTTTCTTGTGTTTCATGTACATAATCAAGTACAACATCACCATTTCCCCACCAATCTCCGCTAGAGGTCTGGCCCATTAAAATACCTACCATGCAGGTCATAAGTAAAGAACTTCCGGCCTTATGGGTGGCAGCCAGGGGCGGATCTACTATGGGGCTAGGGGGCGCGAGCCCCCCTAGCCTCAAGGTAGATTAGTGTTGGGGAACTTTTTATTTTCAGATTTTTTAAGGAAGACATGCTCAAAATGTTTGATCAATGGTCAAACGGTGTCGGTTTTGGCGGAAATTTGGACAGCATGTTTGGGACATTTAAGGCTTCAATATATCTGATTGGATTGTTATTTGATGCTACGGTTTGGGAGAAATCACTTTTGGAATATTGTAGTAGTTTTTGTAATATTATTCATTTTTGTTTCTTTTTTTGTTAGTTTATTATGTTTAAAATGGTTGGTGGATTGCAGATTTTTATTAGATTGAATTGGATATACTTTTACCTGCAACTTATCATAATAGTACCATTATTTTTGGTGGAATCTTCATAAGTCTCATGGTTCTTTACTCTTCACAATGAAGTGGTCTTTTCATACAAATGTTTTGGTTTTTTGATTTATTTTACCGTTGATTATTTTCAGTGATTAGGTTCGTGGTTTTATTTTGTTAATAAATCGGTTGTTGTTTATTTGGTTAGCTATTTTGAAGTTGATATTGTGGGTGGTTGATATACTATATTTGGGTCTAACAGTTGGTATCATAGCTCCATACTCAGACAAAAACGTGATGTGGATGAAATTCTTGGATGTCGAAGATGATGAACCATCCGCCATGCTCATCAAACGGAGTGACTTTATTATAATGTATAAAAATAGTGTGACTTGATTGATTGAAGTGAGGCTAAGGAACATCTAAGATGCTCTAATAAGAGTGAGAAAATATATCCATTGTAAAGCTTTATGACTTAGATACGAATCATGACACAACCTAATTAGAGTGCACATTATGTAAGTCAACTGAGGGGAGGTAAAACTGGTAGAATCTGATATGTGCGACCAAATTTCCACATCGGATATGTATGAGAAGGATCAATGACAAATAACTAAGAACATATCTCAACTAGTATGAAACCTTTTGATTTTATACATAAGTACTATAACTGTTACTAACTAATATATAAACTTAAGATATATAGACATATGCCTAAAAATCAGATGTAGAATTTTTTATATATATTTAATTTCAATAAATATTCATGATTTTTTTAATCAATAAAAATGTCATGATTAATTTTTTTAATATTTTCAGACAAATCATAAAAAAAATCCATTAAAAGTACGATGTGAATAAAAAAAAAATTAAAACATGTTTTTTATATATGAGACTTCCGCCCCTCTTTGTCTGGATTCCTAATTCCGCCATGAGCAACCTTGTCATGCTATATCAATGCAATGAGAAATTGGGCGGCTATTTGGGCACATTCATGTCCTTTAGCGGTAACTGACGCTTTCACGCTTCTAGTGGAAGCGGAAGTTCATTCTTTCATGGTAATCCTTTCGGCATTAGGCTCATTAAAAATATTTACAAATTCCATTTGATTATTTTTACGGTCTACTTGATTTGTAGCTAGTAATGACTCGTCGATATTCAACTTTGCTTGCATTCCTCTAGATGCACCTTCCGAATTTCGACACTTCCAAACCAACTTGCAAACGTTTCCTTAGCAATGCATGGCCACTCACTCTTCCTCCAGCTTCAGCTTTGGTTGCTCTTTTACAGCCTCATATTTTATTATTTGCTTCTCAAAATCACTTGACTCAACTACTCATCAACCTTCCTCCTAGATTATCTCTCGGGTTTTAATTTCTCTGTCTCGATCGATACAAAATACACACTAACACCCGTTTGCATTATATATTTCACATGCGGCTCCATCGGGACGGGGTCCATATGTTTCTCATTGATTAAGGAATATATATTCAAAATTCAAACATCCAAAAATAGTCAATATTTATCACATGGTTTCTCGTTAAAACGATGTTACGATCTCATTTCAAGACCAAGGTCCGTGTGACACGTTGCTGCATCTTAGATTGTCAACCACATTGTCCCAATTCATTGGATATTCCCCAACCATTGGGTCTTGACTGAGCAAGCCAAACACTAGTTTTGGTGAAGCAGAGTGTCAATAAGAGTTAGGTTATGGTTTAGTCATTAAAGTGGATTAGGTCTTGATTGAGCAAGCCAAACACTAGTTTTGGTGAAGCAGAGTGTCAATAAGAGTTAGGTTATGGTTTAGTCATTAAAGTGGTTGGTCTCTGAATGTTAATCAGGTTGACAAAGTATTTATGTGTCGTATCCTTGCCTTGGATCAGGTTGAGACAGTTCAATAGGTAAAGCCCAACAAGGATCTTTGGACCTTTCTTATGACTCAATCCCCAAACAACGTATAAGAGACTTGTTTCTCAATAACAGTAAGTGTAACAAACTTTTAAATCAATAACTAAAGTTTGCTATGCATGTAATAAACTTTCTAGTCTATAAATACATGTAACAACTTGTAACAAATGAAGAGTTTGAATAATATAAGAAATATATTAAACCCTACCAAAGGTTACCTACGGTTGTTCTACAACACGAGTCACCTTTTGAGAGGTTGTTTGGTCACAAACATGACTATTTGTTCATAATGAGTTTTGGGTGTGCTTGATTTTCATGTCTAAGACCCTATGAGGAAAATAAATTTCAATTCCATTCTATCAAATATGTTTTCAAGGTTATAGTAATGTTCATAAAGGTTACAAGTGTCTCAGTTCTAGTGGGCGAATCTATGTCTCAAGGGATACTATCCTTTATGACGAGAAGTTTTTTGAAAAACACATTGACTCTTTATGGTTGCCTAAGTTTCCTAGTGAACAGTTATGAGATGATTCTCCAATTTTCAAGACTCTCTAAGTGGGCACCCTAATGACTTTAAACAAAAACATTCACTAACAAGAATTTCTCAAAAAGTTGTACCTTAAACAGACTCTCTAGAAAACTTACAACAGTCCTTACATAACAATCACAGAGGTTTACAATTAGTACAATCAAATCGTATAGCCACACATACTAGAGCCAGCACAGTTGCAAACATAAATCCTACTAAATCCTCTGAGGCTATAGTTATTTCACAATAGGCTCAGGTTATGAAGACTGAGTATGATGCTCTCATACCCAATCATATCTAGTATTTCTTTCCTACACTAATGATATGAGATTGGTAGGTTGCAAGTGGGTAAATAAACTAAAATACAACCGTGATGCTTTTGTTCAATATTATAACGTTAGGCTTGTTGCTAAGGGGTTTTATCAGCCACAGGATATTTATTTTACCGAAACTTTTAGTCAAGTAATCTAAGCCTTTACCTATCAGACTTGTTTTAACTTTGGTTGTTTCTAAAGGTTGAGATATAAGGAAATTAGATGTAAAAAATGCCTTCTTGAATGGTGTTCTCAAGTAGTAGGTTTTTCTGGTACAACCTGAAGGGTTTGTGGATAGTAAGTGATAAGTCTGGATTCTGTCGCCACATTTTATGGGAACCGGACAGGGTCAATTTGGACAATGTCCACCTTACCGGACAGGGGCAGTTCGGACACCATCATCCATTGAACTTTCCAAACAGAACTAACGTACTTGAAACCTAATCACTTTTTGACTAAGCTACATGTTCACTTACTTAGAACTAATGGGTCCTTAAACTCGACCTGAATCCATTAAACACGACCCGAAAGCCCATGTGGCCCAAATATAAGGGTATAAATACCCAACCACCAACATTAAATGAGAGTAATGAAAATTAAATACAACTAGGCAGCTCAATTCTCCCTCTACATTCTACCCAAACATTAAATACTCACAAAACTCCACAAAACTCTAGATAGAAATTACAAACTTACCCTCAGACAAAAATAAACCACACCAGTAAGTATCCTTCTCATGTGTGTCATTTACACAAAGCATTGTATTGCATGAAGTAGACTCCGCGTGCCTGGCATTCAAAAGCATATTGACAACAGGTTTCTATTATCCTATTGGTCTATGTTGATGAAAATATAGTCACTGAAATACACCTTTCTACTTGAACAACTTTATTGAGATACTCAACTCTGAATATTCCATTAAATACATGCGTAGTCTAAGACATTTCCTAGTTATTGAAGCTTACAGAGATGACGCATGCCTGTACCGGACTCGGAAAAACTACATCAAGAACTTACTTGATAACGAAAGGCTCTCCACTGCTGGTCTTTAGTTTAACTTCGATACGTGTGACTCTCTTTATTTTCTAGTATGATGGTGAAAGTCTCTTGTGCCCTAAAAATACATGAGTGTGTTAGGGTCTTTATAGTGTCTTTTTCACACTCGTGCACAAATTGCTTTTACAATGAATAAATGAGTCAATTCGAGCAATGTCCAACCAACATACATCAACAATATGTGAACAAAATTTTATGATACTTATCAGAGACTTAATCTGTTGGACTTCATATCAAACCAAGTGATGATATTCAGCTCAGTAGGTTTACTGATGCTGACTGGGAAACTTCTTTGGATGATCGTTGATCAGTGGGGAGGGGGGGGGGTATTGTGTCTTTTGTGGAGATTATCTGGTCTCTTTGTCCTCCATAAAAAAAGAGTTGTTTGACAATACAATACTAAATTTGAGTATCACTAATTGGTAAATGTTTCCTTAAAATTGATTTGGTTTCGTTCTGTGTTTCGAGAATTTGGATTTCCTCTTTACCATTCTCCAGTTATCTAGCAAGATAACCTTGGAGCTCGAGCAAGTCGCCTATTTTCTCACCAAACCTCTCTCTTAGGCTCGCTTCTTGTTTATGCTTGACAAACTTGGACTCGGTATCGCTTTCCTTCGTTTGAGGGGGGGGGGGGAGTGAAGAAACCTGGGTCTCGACCAAGCAAGTAAAACACTAGCCTCGGTGAAGCAGAGGGTGAGAAAATGCTAGGGTAGGGTTTGGTCGACTTGGGATAAGGTTGAAGTGGCTTGTTTCTTAGCGTTGATTGGGTTAATGAAGTATTTGTGTGTCGTTCATTATCTTGAATCGGGTTGAGACACTCCATAGATGAAGCCTAACAAAGGTGCTTTGACCCTTCTTATAACTCAAGCCCATATAATGTATAATAAACTCATTTCTCATTAACAATAAGTGTAACAAACGTTTGAATCAATAACTCAAGTTTGTTACACATGTAACAAACTTTTCAATCTATAAATACATGTAACAACTTGTAATATATGGAGAGTTTGAATAATACAAGAAATATATTTCACGTTGAATTTGACTCATTTTCTTTGCAGTACCAACTTTGTCTCATCTTCATCCACTGATAAATAAATCGGAAACTTGAGTACAAAATATTATCCATTTTTAGATATTGTTTGTCAAATTCCATATCTATTTTTGGATATGACAGGATAACTAAATCTTAAATACATGCTAAAAATATCTGAATGCGTATTAATATCCCCATTGGACAATTCGTGATTGTCCTAAATGAGTTTTCTAAGGTACACTTAAAGCATGGACGCCTTTTTGGTTCGAAATACTTTTCTCCTAAAAATAAGAAAGGCCAACAAAAAACAAAAAGAGATAGTGATCTTGAAGATAATATAAATGTATGTTCTATTTCCAAACATTCTTCCATTTGAGGTAAGTTCCTGTAAAAAGAAATTATGCCAAGGAAATGAATATATTTCTATTAACTTCGTATGCAAATAAATATGGAATCATAACAAAGTTGTTATCAATTTAAAAATCTGATTTACAGTAGTTATTGAGTTTACTATTAATATTGATGGCTATGAGCCACTATCTATTAAACAATATTGTAAAAGACATGATTGGCCAAAATTGGAAGATGTCATTAAAATAGAATTACACTTTCTCACTAAATATAATTTTTTAGACATGTAGTCTCAACTCCCATAAATATCAACCTAGTATGTTGTAAAAGGGTCTTCGCTCGAAATGAAATAAGAGAGATGAGTGTTTCTCCTATAAGGTAAGACGTTTAGAACAAAATTTCTCACAAAAATTTGGGATTGAATACAAAAGAATAAATTCCCTTATTATAGATGTTATTACATTTCAATACTTGATAAGTATGATAGTCTCTAAGAACTTGATACACATATGCTTGATGTGGTCATAATAGATTTGTATGGAAAATTTAGTTTATCCGGATGCAAACCACGCCACTTGTATTTCCTCAAACTTAACAAAGACTTATATGGACTAAAACAATTTGAGAAAATATGGTATAATCGACTGAGGGAATAATTAATAAATATAGGTTATGTAAATAATCATATTTATCCATAAGTCCATGTATCTGTATACATTTATTATACCAAATTAGTGGGAACTTTTATATATGTCTTAAAATAAATTGAATGGTTAAAATGTGAATTTGAGATCAAAGATCTTGGAAAAAGGAAGTATTGCCTCAGATTATTGATTGAGTATCAACCAAGGGGCATACTTATACACCATATAATGTATTCTAAGAAACTTTTAAAGCGTTTTAACATGGATGAGGCTTATCGACTAAGTAATCCTATGGTTGTTGGATCACTTGACACTTGTTAATATAATTGTGAATGTGTCTTTTATATTTTTACTCTTTGTATGAGTTAAAAACATTAACACAAATCTCCATCCTATAATTACAATTATAATGTATATATATATATATACTGTTGTAAAAGTAAACCCTAGCCCATATACAGACTAATATTAAATAGCCCATATATATTTTAACATAACCCATATATATTTATTTCTAATTGATTCTAATCTGACACTCTAACACCCCCCCCCCCTCAAGTTGGAGCATGAAGATTATGAATGTCCAACTTTCCAAGCAAAAACTCAAACTGTTGTTTGCCTAGTGCTTTGTTATAGATGTCTACACGTTGATACTGAGTAGGCACATGAGATGCGTAAATAACCCCATCAAGTATTGCATCTCGTAGAAAAATGACCATCTACTTCAATATGCTTTGAACGCTCATGAAACACGGGATTGTGGGCAAGATGTAAAGCCAATTGACGATCATAGAAAACTTGCATAGCCCCTGAGTGTGAAACCCTAAAATCCTTGAGCAAACCGTACAACCACTACAACTCAAAAGTCAATCCTGCCATAGACCGGTACTCTGCTTCAACGGAAGACAATGCAACAATTCTTTGTTTCTTAATCTTCCAAGAAACATGGGAATCACCCAAGAACACCATTAAACCACTCACACTGCGCTGAGTCTTAGGACATCCCGCCCAATCAGAATCACACCAACCTATCAGAGTGAGATTACAACTACTCGGTAGAAGAATTCCATGATCCATGCTCCTTTTCAGATAACGAACAACTTGTAATGCAGCCTGCCAATGATCCTGTTGAGGTTTCTGCCTAAACTGAGATAAAATATGTATCGAAAAATAGATATTTGTTCGGGTAAATGCCAAATAAATCAGTCTGTCCACCAACTTACGGTACGCGGACCCGTCGATGAGTAGCGTCGACTCTCTCTTTCCAAGTTGGTGGTTTTAATCTATGGAAAATGGTGCAGGCTTGCTGTCAAGTAAACCTGTCTCATAAATAATGTCCAAAGTATATTTACGTTGGTAGAGAAAGATACCCGCGTGACTCTGTGCTAGTTCAATTCTATGAAAATATTTGAGATGACCTAAGTCCTTCATATGAAAGTAAGTGCTCAAGTAGTTCTTAAACGCCACCAATGCACCAGGGTCATTCCCAAATAGAATAAGATCATCAACCTACACCAAAACATGGCTACGACAACCACTCGTTGAATAAGAGAATAAAGAATAATCTGAATAGGACTGAACAAACCCATACCTCTTCAGTGCAGCCACTAACTTGGCAAACGAACACCGAGGTGCCTGTTTTATGCCATACAATGATTTGCGATGACGAAAAACTTTTATTTCGCGCCCTCTTTCAAAACCTGGAGGAATTTTAATGTAAACTTCCTCATCTAGATCACCATGCAAAAAGTTATTCTGTACATCCATCTGAGGTAACTCCCAATTCTGAGCTGCTGCAACAACTAAGAAAAGATGTACAGTAACCATCTTGGCAACAGAGGCCAAGGTCTCTATATAATTAACCCATTCTACTTGGTGATTAACGAACACGACCAAACGAGCTTTGAGGCGCTCTACTCTCCCATCAGCATGATATTTAATTTTATAAATCCACTGACTCCCCAAAGCTTTCTTCGTTGGAGGTAAATGTGCCAAGGTCCAAGTATGAGTATCCTCTAGTTCCTTAATTTCTTGTTGCATTACATTTCTCCAACCAGAGTTTTGCATAGCCTCTCGGAATAACTTAGGCTCATCCCTAGAGGTAATAGCTGCAAGACACAAGTGGTGTGCCAATAAGAAACGAGAACTATCTATATAATGAGTTATAATATAAGGTATACAGTGATCACCAGATGGACTAGAACCAAGAGCCATGAGGAGTAGATGGTGCTGAATGTACAACAGTAGTCATCACAAAATCCTTCAAACGTTTAGAAGAAATTTTACTACGCTTTGCTATGTCCAAGATCTAAAGAAATACCTAGAGTATCTGAAAGTACTGACGGATCTGAGGCACCACTACCACCAACCGGAGGTAGAAATTGCGCATCACCAACCTCAGAAACCTCCGTAAGTGGCCCTACCACAGGGACGCTGTCATTCGACGACTCATTGTCTTCAGTCGACGACGCCTTCTCAACTTTATCCTAAAACTCTGGAGCAGTAGTAGGAGGTGTAGTGACTCAGTCTTAGGATAAGCCAACTTATATAGCACATTAACATATACAAATGGATATACGGGAGACAAAATAATCTTGACTCTCCAAATCATATTCTTTCCAACATTTCTTTCTATACGGGTAGCCCACAAAAACACACCGACGACTACGACTTGAAAACTTGTCACCCTTAGACTTTTGATCATGCACATAACACAGACACCCAAACACACAAAGCTTAGAGAAAACAAGAGGCACAAAAAAATCTTAAATGGAATTTTCAAACTCAAAAATTGAGAATGAGTTCTATTAATCAAATAATCGGCGGTCAAAATACACTCCCCCTAAAATTTAACAGGTAAGTTACCCTGAAACCTGAGAGCACAGGAAACATTCAATATGTCTATGTTTCCGTTCAACCCTACCATTCTGCTGAGGAGTACCCACACATGCAAATTGAAAAATAATACCCAACTCATTAAAAACACGACGCGCAGAGAAAAACTCAGTGCCATTATCACTACGCAGTGTCTTAACAACTCCATTAAATTGTTTCTTAGCCATTGCGATAAAATGTAAAAACATGGAAGTTACTTATGTTTCCTCAAGTACTCATTTAGTGAGAAAATATCGCAAACCACATGAAGGCAAAGTATGATATGGCCCCATAAAGCACAATGAATTAATTTAAAGCAAGCAATCGCTTTAGAATCACTAACAGAAAAACACTAACGAGTCTGTTTAGCACGAAAACAAACATCACACAGGTGAGCTACACTTCTATCACCACTGCTAGAAAAAAAGATAAAGATTGAATTATCTTAGCCGAGGGATCTCCCAACCTACGGTGCCACAAATCAGCATCACTATCAACCACTGCAGCAGTACAGACTTTGGTATTCACAACCCCACTGAAGTAGTACATTCCACCTCTCCGCTCACCCAGTCCAATCACAGTCCCTAATCTTCGGTTTTGAATAACACAACCAAACTTAACATAGGAAACAATACAGTCGACATCATCAGTCAAGTGGGATACTGAAAAAATATTACAGGTAAGCTTGGGAACCAAAAATACATTATAAAACGATAACTGACAAGATAAACGTACACTACCACAATATGTAGTAGTAACCTAAGAACCATCGTGAAGGGATACTACACATGTTGGCATAACAATAACATTATGTAATAGAGAGATGTCATATGTCATGTGATTAGAAATCCCAATATCGATAATTCAAGGAGTACTAAAAAACTCAGTACTCAGAAGCTCATCAGTCTGGGAAACTTTGTTTGCTGAAAGAAGGGAAATTAACTACTAACTCACTAGAAAGATGAGAAGCCGCGTCAACATGTAACTCGGCAATAGCCGCAGCCGACGAACTCATGGTGGATGTCCCAACTGTTGTGTTGCGTGGAATTAGAGCACCGCCGGCTAGCCATCCGCGCGGACCTCCTTCTCTACGACCTTAAGGTCGTGTAGCGCGAGGACGTTTCACCCAGCTTGCAGGATACCCATGTTTGGCGTAACAATTGGATTCCTCATTACCAATTTTATGACAATAAGTACAAAAGTGCTGAGAATAATGTTGGAAGTACCCGATTAGTGGACAGAATTGTAAATGCCATGAGAGCCTTTGAAAAACTACAAGAAACATATCGGTGATGAGAAAACAAACAAGACTACAGTGGTAATACGTCAGCGCAAGAGAAACATGACCGAAAATATGTCGGTCTCGAGAGAATAAAGGTTAAAAACACGTCGGCTAATGAAGAGTACACCAGAAACACGTCGACTGATGAAGGTTGCGCTTGAAACATGTCGACGCAAGGGGAAAAAGACCAGAACTATGTCGCTCTTGAGAGAAGAAAAGTTGGATAAACATCGGCTGATGAAGGTTATGTCGGAGACACGTCGGCGCAAGGGGTAAATTTTAAGAGCAATGGATAAATTTTAGAGGCTAGAGTTTCAGAGACTTTGATTCCATATAATTATAATTGTGAATGTGTCTCTTATATTTTCACTATTTGTATGAGTTAGAAACATTAACACAAATCCTCATCCTATAATTACAATTACAGTACATATATATATATACACACACTGTTGTTGAAAGTAAACCATAGCCCATATACAAACTAATATTAAATAACTCATATATATTTTAACACAACCCATATATATTGGATTCTAATTGATTCTAATCCTAACACTCTAACAACGCTAAACATGATAATTTTCATCCAAAGGAAAATAAAGAAAATTTTGATGGTACACACGTACCATATTTAAGTGCGATAAGTGTAAAGTTATATCTTGCTCAATGTACTAAATATGTCATTTATGTTGCACTAAAATGGTGAGGAAGATACAAATCTGTTCCTACAAAAAAACATTAGAATGATGTAAATCATATCCTTTGGTAATTTCGGGTACTACAGACTTAGGATTATTTTACTCCAAGGATGTGTCACACACTCCGCAACTAGTTTGATATACAAATGTTGGTTATATTCATAATCCCCACGAAAATACTTCTCAAAAGATTTAAGATATTATTTTTATTATATATATTATTTTTGAGCCGCATCGGTCGTATGAATTAGAAATCTGAGCCTGATCCGATCGACTTGCGGGTTATTATTTCTAAACTTGTATATGCTCCGTTTGAAGTTCGACTAAGCCTGGCCAGGTTTGACCAAACATGAGCCACATTTCCATCCCTAAATGTGTTGTATATTATGTGGATGTCTCACTAACACACCTCTTCTAATGAAATGCATGTTCACTACTTGTCACCATATTAGATCTCCTAATAAGATGCATGTCCACACTGCTTGTCACCATGTTAGATCTCCTAATAAGATGCATGTCCACTGCTTGTCACCATATTAAATCTCATCTCCTGGTACGATGCAGGTTCACTCTTTCTCATAATATTAGATGGAAACATTTATTTAGTTAACATCTAGTCGTTCATTATTTCTCACCATATTAGATGGAAACATTTATTTAGTTAACATCTAATCGATGATTTTTCGTCTATCTCCATATAATAACTCCTGTAATTCATCAAGTGATACGCATACAAAACAAATATCATTTCTATATTTATTTTAAAAAATAAACTTTTATGTTCCCAAATTTTTGTTATTTATTTATATCTATTATAAATTATTTTACATTCAATCTATAGCATTGTTTTAGGTTACCGTAATGGCTAGTTTTATCATAAAATAATAATATATTTGTTCCTAAAAGGAAATATGTTTTATCTATGATAAATTTACAACTATAGTTAGTTTTTCTATAAAATAATTATATATCATCTTTTCTAAAATGGTTGCCCTTAAGTTATATCTTATTTAGAAAATAAAGTTACAACTAAAGTAATAAAATAGCTTGTTTAAATAACATAAAAGAATTAAAGTGATTATATCAAAAGTTTTACATATAAGTACGAAGAGTATAAATATTGATTTATCACTTAAAAGGTATCAAGTTGGATATGTCTAGGAATGGTGTCCAAACTATTCAATTCCTCCACTGGTAGAGATTATGCGCATCCATTATCAATAGGGTTATATAGTCATTATTCATAACATCTGCTGAAGAATATTATCGGAAGTTTATGTTGTTCACCGTATGAATGAAAACTAGGATGTTAGTCTACTTTGATATAGTATGGGGATTCTTGTTTATTAAAGAAGGATAATGTTGTCATTATTATTTTTCTACAAGAAATTAACAATATGCTCGTAAACTATGCATTACAGATGCTTAATATTCATCATATTTTATAATAAACAAATTATTCTACAACATTAAACTCACTGAACTTCTCACTTTGTAGGCCAAAATTAGAATAACAATTTATTAGCACTATCTTGTGAATTGCAAAATTTGCAAAATGAAAAGTAAGAAACTATCCAATTAAAACTATTATACCGAGACAATATTTGATATAACCACTATTAATGTTACACACCATTTCTCGATATATTTGATAAATGTGTTTTAATGTATTTGGTTTATGTTGTCTGGATTGAAGCAATCGAGTTTGGAGTCAAACTATAGCTATTATATTTTAATTATATTTTTTTATTGTATTTTTATATTAAATTTATTAATTGCAAATTAATACACAAACTAACAAAAAGTTTATAATTATGATAGAAAGTATAAAATATTTCAAAACTCAAGTCGTTGTAGTTGTACCATGTGTAATTGTACTAGGTTGAATAGAAGGGAATGCTCAAGTGGCTGTGATCTGCTAGTGAGACGAGGTGTTATCAGATATTCCACAGGGACGATGAAGAATACTTGAATTAACCGAAAGTTTGTGTTTGGAAAGAACGAATTTGCATTAATCAGTAGTGTAAAGATTTTACATCATCAATAATTTGTAACGTATCTTAGGGTTTTTCTAAGTTACAAATCTTAGTTAGTGCATTTTTAAATAAATTCTTGTCGCACAACATACCCCTTATTTTTATAATATGGTTTGGACCCTAATCTAACATCCTCTCTAAATCATAAAACCCTAATCTAACATCCTCTAAGTCGTAAAACTCTAGTAGATTACGTAAAATCAGAAACATAGACACACCCATGTCAAATAAACAAACAGAAGAGATCAAACCTTACAATATCATCACAAATCAGAAGAAGCATATAACTTCGACCAGTCAACTCAAGAACAATTAAATTTAAATTGACGATTAAAGGACAACTTTCACTGGAAGGAGAGTGTACATGTGAATCAGAAGAAGAAACTAACACTCGCCATAGTTGTGTTGCTAAGTATGATGTAGTGAAATTTATTCTTATTCGATGACTGTATTAACAGAGGTAATAATTTATTTCCTGATTCGGTATTGAATTAACAAATTCGAAAAAAAAATATATATATATATATAATATGGTTTGGACCATTAAATAAAATTCTATTCTAAGTTGATAGATTTTTATTATAAATGTTTCTAAAAATAAATTTAAATTGTACAAAGTTCGCGAATTAATCTACGATAAACTAATATAGTTATTAATAGATTATGCAATTCTTCGATAACTTGGTTACTCTTCGATAACTTGGTTGTTGAGGTATTTATATTTTGAAGTAAACTTAAATAGCATTATTTCAATTAGGTACGCATATCATACTCACGTTATAGATTTGAGTTTGTCCAAATTTATTTAAATATTATCCTAAATGTAGGGACCAAAACTGGTCATCTTTAAAATTAGCTACATCTGATAACGCAATAGCTGCTATTATTTTTAACTTTTTATAAATCAAATAAATTTTATAAACATAAACGAAAGTAAATATTGAAATTATCAAATCAAAGTTAAAACTGAACTTATTAAGTTAGTCGGAGTTATGGTTTCTCAAATGTTTTTTATTACATAAATAAATAAATAATTCAGTTTAGTTTATGTTATAGAATATAAAGTATACATATGGTCCATTCAATTTAGGTATAGGATATCTTAGACAATTTGTCATGTTAGTTAGGGTCGTAAAAAAATCCGAAAAATTCGATATCCGATCGAAATATTCGATATCGAATCCGAAAAAAACGGATAATATCCGTATTCGAAAGAAAACGGATAATATTCGTATCCGAATTCGTATCCGAAAATAGCGGATATGGATATAGACATATCCGTATTCGAAATATCCGATATCCGAAATTATATATATATATATATAAAATTTAAACATATTTTTTAGCTATCCCACATCGTAAAAAGCAAAACAAAATACTAAGAAAGTTGTTCATAAATATGGAAGATTGCTTCTTTAAAGATTATAACTTATCCTACATCTAAAGTTAGAAAAAGAATCGTTACCATACTGTTTGTAAAAGACATGGTGGCTTTTCTTAACAAGTATATCTTTTTTAGTCTTATGACTCTTATCCCACCTCTAAAATGTGGAAAAGAATTGCTACCAAACTTTCTATAAAAGACATGGTGGCTTTTCAAAATAAGTATATTTTTTTAACCTCATCCTACATCTAAAATGGGAATATGAATTTCTACTAAAGTGTCTATAAAGGTAGCCTAACCAATAATGCAATTAGTTAAAAACTTTATTGGATATTCGGATTCGGATATTATTTTTAAAAAAAATTCGGATTCGAATAGTGATTTCAGATTCGGATTCGGATATAGACAGATTCGTATCTGAAATATCCGTTTGACAAGTGTTTCAAACAATACTTCCAAATTCTTGAATAAAATAATATATTTTCATTCTTTCGAACTTTTGTTATTTATTTACATTTATTATAAATTATTCTATGGTAGATCTATAATATTTTTGTTATCCGATTTACATCCCTAGCTAATTTAATCAAAAAATTAATTATATATCTATTTTTAAAAAAAGTTGTGTTTTATCTTATGATATATTTATAACCATAGCTAATGTTTTCATAAAATTATAACATATATATCTATTTTCAAAAAGTGTTGTTACCCACAAATTATATCTTATTTATAAATTAAAGTCACAAATAAAAATATAAATTAGCTCGATTAAACCACATAAAATAATTAGAGTGATACGATAAGTAGAAATATGGATTTGTCACTTAAAAGTATCTAAGTTGGATACGTCTACATATGGTGCCCAATCATTGCTCCACTGGTAGGGATTATGTGTATCATTTATCGATTGGATTATGAAGTCATCATTCATACCATCTAGTGGGGAATATGATGTTTATGGTTTTTTCTTCCAGCATGAACACAAAAAAAACTAAGATGTTAGTTTACTCGATATAGTATGGGAATTTTTGTTCTTTAAGAAAGGACAATATTGTCTCTATTTTTTTTTTAATCAAATCAGTTTCATAACAACAAAGCCATGTTTAGGCGAATACAAACTGTTTTTGCTAATTAACAATCCCCGTAGAAATAAGTAAAAGCTGAACTACCCGACACAATTCATGCCAGATCCCACCCTGAGAAAAAGGAGCTCTAAATTCGAGCGAAGGGACCAACACCAATATCATATATTCCTTTAAAAGATGCAGACATACATGGTCCACGACAACATATTTTGTAAGAAAATTTCAAGTATGTTATAGGAGCACCAACAGGTACAACAAACCTTTCATGCCTATTGCTTTTTCTTCTTTGGCCTTCTTTTTCTGCGGGGTTTGTGAGCGTCAGAGTTGGAACTTAAATTGCTACTTTGCCCTGACATATTGTCTATATTTTTTTCTTACAATAAATAAATAACATGTTCATAAACTATGCATTAAAAAGCTTAATATTTATCCTATTTGCAAAATAAAACTACTCTACAATATTAAACTCACTAAACTTCTCGCCTCGCCAAAAATTACAATAACAATTTATTAGCACTATCTTTTAAGTTGCAAAATAGAAGTCTATACTTTTTGCGAAAGTTAAAAACTATTCCTATCCCCAATTAAAACTAATATACCGGTATATTAGGAGAAAGAATCTGATACCTGTATTTTAATTTATTTGGTTTAGGTTGTTTGGATTGAAGTGCCCAGTTTGGAGTAAAACTATGGCTATTACTCTTTCAATTACTTTTTTATTATATTTTTAAATTTAAATTTCTTAATAATTACGAACCAATACACAAGCACAAGCAAGTAGAGGTGTCAAACGGGTTGAACCAGCACCAACCCGCACCGTTTAAATCAGAACCACGGGTTGCAGTCCTGCTGGGTTGCGGTCCTGCCGGGTTGCGGTCCTGCCGGGTTGCGGTCCTGCCGGGTTGCTCCTTATGCGGTCCTGGCGGGTTGCGGTCCTGCCAGGTTGCAGTCCTAATGGGTCAGTTTCACAGTTAAACCGCCAGTTCAAACCACCAGACGAACCATTTAAGCACCGTTTACCAGTTCAAACCATCAGCCAAACCATTTAACCATTTAAGAACCGTTTATCATAATATTTTATAATGTTATTTAAAATTAATTTGTAAGTGTTTAATTGAATCTAATTTCAATAATTGAGTTAATTATTCTATTTCATGTATTTTAATTTAAATATGTTATCATTTTAATCGAAATTTTATAATCATCAATTACATTCTAAAAAAATAATTGTAATTTGATTTTGATACGTTTGAATAATATATTACTATTAAATAATATATACCTATTAGACATATAATTGTATTAAAATTTTAAATTATTAGGTGATTCTTTAGATTCTTTCAAGCTTGAAGTGTTTATGGTTAGATGAATTATATAGTTTATTGTATTTTCGAACTATTCAATATTAGAAGTTTATATGCATAAACATAAATTACTTTTAAGTTGTAAAGAACAAAATAAAAATTGAAAGCTAGGTAAGTGATTTAAATAACATTTAATAAAAAATAGAAGCAAAACAAACAATTCATTAAAAAAAACCAAACAAGTAACATAGTTCTTCAATCAAATAAAAAAGATAAACATTACAACGATAATGAAAATCAAATGCGAAAAACTAAGGAGCTTCATCGTTGTTGTTGTTGTTAGGTGGTTGACCTTGCAAATGCATGTTCTCCATCATCTGTCGCATATACTCCGACTGTTGGGCTTGAGAGTTTGCAAATCGCTCATTCCATTGATCTTGTCCATGATGCCACTGCTCGTATTGACCATGCCACTGCTCGTATTGACCATGCCACTGCTGGAGGTGACCAAGTTGATCATTCACCCCTACTTGCCACTGCTGTATCTGGCTAAGGTGGTCATTTACCCCCCCCCCCTGCCAATTTTGAAATTCACCTTGCCATTTTGTAAAATCATCATGCCATTCCTTTTGTTGAGTATGTGCAAACTCAGCAAATTCGCGATCGGTTCGTATTTGTTGTGGCGGTACTCCAGAAGAAGCACTAGCATTTAGATCGAAAGACGCTGCAGCCTCAACTCGATACTGAGTAGGTGGATTTGGCGGTTTTGTAAGACCGTTCGCAGTATATATCTGATTCAAGTATTGTCTATGGTTGTTCCATGCCTCCAATTTCGAAATCAACTCTCCATCCCAAGAGTATATTTCCTGCAAACGCAAAGAGTTTCTACCTATAGCACTAGTCGGCCTCACATTCACCGGAGTGTACATACTCACATCAGCTCCTTTCGAAACAAGCAATTTACTCAATATCATCCCATAAGGTAGTTTATCCGTACCACACCTCGTAACCATATTTCGAATCATCAAGCTAGGTAAATTAATTATTCCCTGATTTCGAATGATAAAAGCAGTAACAAATATTTGAATATATGAAAGCTGCGAATCATTGTTACTAGGGGGAAGAAATATACTATTTACCAATTTCAAAGCTAATTTCCCAATACCATCCAAATTACCCCGCATGGCTCGAAATTTACCGTTAATTTTCGGAGCTTCCTCACCAGCACAAGTAAGAATCTCTACTACTTCTTCGTAAGACAAAGGCCAATCATCACTCCAGATCGTAGGGCGATAACTAATGGTAGGTAATTTATTACCGGTATACATATCATGAGTTGGAACGGAAAAAAGATCTTCGAAATCAGTTTCAAAAAAACTATACTCTTTACCATTAATGAAACAATTCATTCCTCAACCTCTTGGATCATTTTCGATTAATCTAGCTGTGGCATAAAACCTTCGCACTAGTTCTATATACCAATCACATTTGAATGTAACTAGTGTCATCCAACCTAGGCCATTAGTAGGTTCAATAAGTTTGAAATTTTTTTGCATACCCTCTATTTGGATCAGTTCCTCGTAGTCCAGAAACATACCGGACCAAATTTTTGTTACACCTCGACCTCCTTGCTGATTACTACGGATGCGAATCTCCCCCTCGGGGCGATGTTCGATAGTCTCGCTCTCCGTTACCTCCCGCTCCATGGATTCAAACAACATATTTTCCATCTCTCTCACTTGGGAATCGGTTGGTTCACTACATCCACCTTTACGAGCATTCTTTTTTCTTTTTGAAGACATTTGCGAAACCTGAAATTTAAATAGAGTTTGAAAAATATAAAAAAAATTTAGAGAAGTGTAGTAGAGAGAGGGGATAGATTTGTAGTGGAGAGGGAGAGAGGGGAGAGATTTGTAGTGGAGTTGGAGTGAAAAATATAGGAGGATGTATGTAGTATTTATAGGGTTTTTTTTTTCTCCTACTAGCCGTTTGATGACGTCAGCATGACGTCATCAAGCAGACCATCCGACCTAGCATCCGGATGGTCCGCGCCAACGGCTAGTTCGTTTGAACTAGCCGTTGGTCATCCGGGGCATCCTGATCGATATCCGGATGGTCCGATCTGCCTGTCCGGGCGTCCGGGCAAAACCGTCCGGATGCCCCGGACCGTTGTCCCGGACCATCCGGACGCCCATCCGGATGGTCCGGGCAAATTTTTTTTTTTTTTTTTTTCGGTTTTTTTTTGGGTCTCCCCTATAAATAGAGGAGACCACAACACCAATACTCACACCTCTCAAACAACTATCTACTTCTCTCTAAATCTATCTATTTGTTCGAAAAGTTCTAGAAAACTACAATTACTTATTTTACATATTCTACTCCTACTTTCGAAATTGTTTGATTTTTGTTTTTCCGCAAATTGTTTCTTAGTTGTTATTAGTCTAAATTTAGTTGTTCTATCTTGTTATTAGTCTAAATTTAGTTGTTATATCTTGTTATTAGTCTAAATTTAGATTTTATTATTAGTATTTTATTGCATATTTAAAAAAAAAAAACTGTTATTAGTTTTAAAATGACTTCAAAACGTAGAAATACTGGGATAAACCAACCATCTAATGTGGATCTCAATACCATGGATGATTTTTCTCCAGAATTCCCTCACATTGACACACTCTCCGCCCACGAAAGTGGTGGTGGAAGTACTAGTGGGGGGAGATCTCGTAAGAAAACATCTTGGATTTGGAAACACTACCATCTATCAGAAGATGGTTTGTCTTGTATTTGTAACGTGTGCAAAAAAATTTATCTTCACGTAAGTGGATCTAGAAATATGGGCACTAGCACTATGGTAAAACATTTAATTAAACATTCAGTATATGATCCTACAAAACCTAACCCAACTAATGTTTGCACGAACCCTCAAACAGGTCTTCCTTTTGAGTTTAACCACGATACGTATAGGGAAGAAACAATGATTTATGCAGTCGGTAGTTTACAACCATTTAGTTTTGGGGATTCTTGGAGATACGAAAATTGGATGCAAGCTGGGGTAAACCCACAGGCAACACGCATTCCACGTACCTCTTTGAGATCGCTAGCCTTTAAATATTATTTACAAAGAAAAAAAGAGATTATTCAAACTATACAGACTTTGCCATGGAATGTTTCGATTACTAGTGACATAGCTACTTTTACTGATTTAGATATGATATGTGTTACCCTCCATTGGATGGACGCCCAATGGGTCCTCCAAAGGAGAATTATATGGTTTGAATCAATTGGGAAGCATAACGCACAAATAATTAGGGAGAGTATGATTGAATGCATGAATGTTTATGGCATTAAAAACAAGATTATGTCTATTTCGTTGGATAATGCATCTTCTAATATTAGTGCTATATAATTGCTTATACAAGATTGCAATCCCCCTTTTCTAAAATTGTTTCACACCAAATGTTTATGCCACGTACTTCAATTAGTTGCGAAAGAAGGAATACGTATGGTTCAGGGTGATTATATTACCCCTATAAAAAATGGGATCCTATTTTGCTCGACATCCGCTGCTAAAAAAAGAGCTTTTAAAACACTTGTTACTTCAAATGGGAAAAAATATAAGAAACTTTTATTAGGTGTCGAAACTAGATGGAATTCTACTTACACAATGCTTGCACGTGCGCATGTTTTTAAAGAAGAGATTACGACGCTTTATAATGCATATCGTGAAACACCAATTGAACCAGATCATTGGAAATTTTGTGCACACATGTTAAGATTTTTAAGACTTTTTAAAGAAAACACCCTAACCTTTTCTTCACAAAATCAACCTAATGCTCATTTGGCCCTTTTCACGATTGCTAATCTTGCCATGCATATGGATGAATTTAGATCACATTATGCATGCGTAGACATGGTGCCTGGAATGGAATATAAGTTCACAAAGTATTTTCATCCAATCCCTGATAGTTATTCATTTGCTTGCCTTTTAGATCCTTTTTCACGAAAAGAAAAATTTGAATTGCTAGTTAGATGCTTTTATAACTCTGTACGGTTTCCTACAGATAAACCCCCGACCGAACCAATTGACCCTCAAGGGTATATTAGCGGTATATATGATAGTTTGTATAATATCTATGATAAGTATGCTGCAAGATATAGATCAAATACATCTACAAATGTAAGTAGTGGTAACAATAGGGGTAGAGGGAGATCTACTAACTATGTTCAATTGGCAATGTTACGAAACAATATTACAGAAACCCCTCAATCTGATAATGAATTGTATAGATATTAGAGCACTAGGTTTGATTTTACGAATTATCCCAACCAAGGTATTGAAGATATCATAAGATGGTGGGGTACCAAAATTGAAGAGTTTCCTATTCTTTGCAGGACTGTTAAAGAGATTTATGCTATACCTATGTCTACAGTTGCAAGTGAGTGTGCTTTCAGCCAAGCGAGGTTGCAATACACGACTAAGAGAACAAGATTGACAGGCAAAGCACTTGGAGTGCTTGTGGCAGTTAAGGATTGGAGAGCGGCGGATAAAAGGATGCAAGACATAGAGTTCAGAGACGAAGTGAACGTAGACGACATCTTCGAAGATTATCCGGATGATTACGAAGATATACTTGAACAAGAAATTGCGGAAGAAAACGAAAATGACGATGAAGATTTTACTTACGAAGAAGACGAAGCTGGAGATGAATGATGTTTGTAATAGTTTTTTGCTATTTTGTATTGTAATTTGAAAACATTTGTACAACTCCTGGCCCGCACGAGTATAAACTGTGAACGGCTAAATTATCCAAAAATGACTTTACCTTTTATTATAACAACAACAACTGTATTATGAAATACTTATAACTTCATAAGATCTAATTTTGGTTTAAAAAATAATAACAAACACTTGTAAAATTTAAAACCAAATCACAATAGTAATCAAAATGTAATAATATAGTTTTAATATGCAATAAAACCAAACACTTGTAATATTTTAACATGATAAGATATAGTTTTCGTTTGTATTAGATCTAAAAACATAATAATAATATTCAAAATGTGATAATAACATAAGTAATATTTAAAATTTTGGACTATATAATAATTACAACACTTAAAATATTAATAACCAAAACAAATTAATATTAACAAAAATGTAATAATAATTCTATAATAATATGCAATATCTCAATATTTTTTAAATATAACATTTTGGTTATAAAATAAATAAAATCAGCATAATATTTACCAATAAACCGCCGGTTTTTTACAAATAAACCGTGGTTTCGCAGTCCTGCCAGGTTGCAGTCCTGCCAGGTTGCAGTCCTACCGGGTTGCAGTCCTAATGGGCCAGTTTGCGGTCCTGGCGGGTTATTCCTTATGTGGTCCTGGCGGGTTGCGGTCCTGCTAGGTTGCAGTCCTAATGGGCCAGTTTCGCAGGTAAACCGCCAGTTCTTAAGCAGGTTGTCAGCTTTGAACTGTGGTTCCTGAACCATTAGACACCTCTACAAGCAAGCAACAAAGTTATCGTGAGTACGAAGTATTTCAAAACTTAAGTCACTGTAGTTGTACTAGATTGAATAGAACGAAACACTTAGGTGGATGTAAATCTGCTAGTGGGACAAGATGTTACCGTGACATCCCGAGGACGTTCAAGAATATATATATTATTTTAATTTAATTGTTTTTTATTAAAACAAAAGATTTAATTAAAGTTTTTACCTAGATTTTGGGTTGAAATCGAAATTAAATCTGTTTAATAGAGCGCAATTGAAAAAACAAATTCTTCTCCCAAATCAAATCTTGGAGCTTTTATTTGCTCTATTTTCAACACTATTGTTCTTGTCATTTCAAAGTGATTCAAACTGATTTCCTTATGAATATAGGTGGTTAATTTTTTTCCTTTCTAAATTTATGGGAAACTTCTATTTCTTATTTGAAGGTTGAGAGACAACTCCACGTTTAAGTTCTTTGCTTCTGGCAATCATTGATTCTAAGATTTTCATCTCAACATCCGAGGAGTAGCGCTTTCAGTTTGAAGATCTTTTATGCTTTTGTGACTTTATCTTCTTCATCTTTATTTATTTTGACAAGGGAAGGACTTAATATCTTTGAGTTTCTACAAAACAAATGAGGTATTTATTTAATCAATTCTTATATAGTCGATTTGTAAGCTTTCTAAGAATGTGATTGCCTCCAGTTGAGTTGGAGCTTTAAATATTTTATAATCTATCTTCATTTTGCATCTTAGAGTTCATCGAGCCAGTTAATCAACTCCTCGATTTTGTTTTTTAAAGATGTGATGAAGAGTCATTTTATTGGTGATTAGATATCTAATATTGTGTAGCACATATTTTAGATAATTAGGAAAAGTTCCAGATGAAATAAGAGAGACTAGGATTTCAGAGTCTGATTTTATGCCTACTTCCCTCATTCCATTGATTTTGCATATTTTTATACCATCATGTAATGCACGAGCTTCAACTTTGAGTGGAATGAGCATTCTATAATTATTCTAGTAACCATAGATGATGTTTCTTTTGTTATCATGTATGATTATAACACCCTTTGATTCTCCTGACGTGAGACAGTAATTTTCTTGTTCATTTTGAGATGATTAATACATCCAAAAGTAGTTGCCTCTGGTTCATTTTGTTTCCAGTGTTTATTCTTCAGTAAGTTTAAATGATCTAGGCTGCTTAGCATATTGGTGATGTAATTAATTGTTAAACCTCCTGAGAATGCATCTCCAATTATCTTGGTCTTGTTTCTTTATATCTAGACAGCTCAGCTTATCATTGTAGGACGAATAGTCTTAATGTGTGTTTTGCTAGGTGATGACCAAAACCAAGCTATAAACATATGCTTTATATTCATATAATTTCGGATATCCACCTTAAGAATACCTTCAAAGTGTGACCAAATGCTCCAAGAAAAAATACATTAGACCAACATATGTCAAAGTCTGCAAAAATACATTAGACCAACATATGCCAAAGTTATGTGTCTAGTCTACATAATTGTGTTATAGGAAGCTTATCTTGAATCAGTCTCCAAGCAAGAATTCTTGGAGTTATCTGGTTCCATAACTTTCTAAAAGGAAAGATTTGTAAAGGATATGTCTAATGGTATGTATTGTGTCTTTTATGTTGAAATTTCCATATTTAGAAGGCATCTAGTGGATAATATCATTAACTTGGTCATTGATACTAGTTTTTAACACTAGTTTGATGTTGGAGTCTGTTAATGTAGGTTTAAACGTATTGACATTCCATTCATTATTGTCCCAAAAGGAATTAACCGTAATACCTTTGAACCAACTAATGTTAGCATTTGAATTCAGGCTGATTAGAGGAGGTCTTCCATACCAGTTATCCAGCCACAAATCAACCTTACCATTACCTAATATCCACATGATCTTGTTTTCTTCAAACTCTTTTATTGTAGACAACATCTTCCATGTTTGAGAACCCTTTTTGTAAAGGGTGACTTCCTTTCCAGTAGATGCTATGGAGAAGATTAGCCCAGAGGACGGGTGTTTAATCTAAATCTTATCCACAATTTACATGAAACATCTGTTTGGATATCTTGTAGACTTCTTACATTTAGTCCTCCTTCACCATATATTTTACAGATTGCAGACGAGGAAGTCCAATGTAGTTTCTTTGCCTTATTGTTTGATCCTCACAAGAACTTGTTCATCAATCTCTCTATCTTTGCAATGATAGAAGCAGGCAGCCATCAACTCTGTAACTAGTACAAGAGAATAAACATTAACACTGAATTAATTAATGTAAGTCTTCCACCATATGATAATTTTTTATCATTCCAGTTTGCTATCTTTTCTTGGATCTTTTCCAGAAAAGGAATAAAGTTGGTTGCTTTGTTGTGTACACTAAGTGTAATCCCTAAGTAAGTTATAGGAAGATAACTTGTACTGAAATTTGTTTGAATATCGAGTGTTCTTATTGTTCCGAGAAAGATTAGTTGCTGTTATTATAATTGTTTTTGCTTTTTTGAGTGATTGTCCTGATATATTCTAGTATACGTGCAAAAAAATCCAATTTTCTTCGTAAAATTAGTTAAACCATTAGTGAATATTAGTTGATCATCAAAAAATAAAATCATTGAGATAATCATCTTGCTTCTGTTAGAAAATCATTAAGTCTTATCATTAATAAACATATCATTCAATCCCCTTAAAAGAATTTCTTTAGCTAAAATAAAAAAGAAACTCGGGGATAAGGGATCCCCCTGCCTGACTCCTCTTTTGAGTTTAGAGAAACCCGATGATTCCCATTTATAAGAATAGATACATAAAGTGTTTTGATAAGATTACCCACTAGTGATATTGCTTTGTTGTTGAAGCCAAAAGACTGTAAAAATTTGAATATGAAACTGTGTGATAGGTTGTCGAAAGCTTTTGACATGTCCACTTTGATGACTATGCTTCCAGCTTGAGTATTCATTCCAAAATCATGTATTGGTTCCTTTTCAATTAGAATATTTTCATGTATCGATTTAACTTTTACGTAATCTCCCTACACTTCAGAGATCATTTTAAGAAAAATAGTAAATAATCTATTGTTAAACAATTTTGACATAATTATGTTCATCATGGACCAAAGGCTTATAGGTCTATATTGGTTCACATGGAATGGTTTTTGGATTTTAGGAATTAAACAAATTTCAGTATCCAAAATACCCTTTGGAATGTCTTGGCCATTTATAAAGGATATTAAACCTTTACATAGATATTGTTTAATCATTCTCCAACATGTTGTGAAGAAACATCTATTAAAGCCATTAACCCATACTTCTCTTTTTGAGTTTATACTCTGAATTGTACTTCACACCTCCTGTTCTGTAGGCAAAGCTAGTAGAAGATTGTTATCTCACTCATTAATTACTTTAGGGATTACATTAAATATGTCATTATTCATATATTCATACTATTATTTAATATTATAATAAGAAGGAGTAGAGAGAATATCTTTAAAGTAAGCCTTTTTTGATGATTTAATGGTTGCATCATCAGAATGCCATTTTTGTTGAGTTTTATTCCTGTTAGTCTTCTTTTTCTTCTCTTTCTTTTGACATAGTTGTAGTAAGTTCTAGTGTTTATGTCTACGTCTTGAATCCATTTAGAATAGCATTTCTGCCTCAACTAATCTTCTTCCATAGAAAGGGAAAGAAGATGCTTGGTTGTGGCTTTAAATAGGTCGTATTTGTCTTTTAGGCTATTTGAACAAATGTATTGAGTTTCATTTTCCTTGACATTTTCTTCAGTTTGAATTACTTTGTCAAATACATTACCAAAGTAACTTCTTTTCCAATCTTTCATCACATTCTGCAGCCTCTTCAATTTGTTCCAGAATACAAACAGTGGCTAGCCATCCATAGGTTCATTCCAGCTTGATTCTACAATATTCAGGAATTTTTTGTCTGTTATCCATACATTAAAAAATTTAAAGCTTTTGATGTACTTAGTTATGTCTGTAATAATTGACATGTACATGCCATGTGTTCCACTTTTATTTCAGCAAAGTAATCTTCTCATTCTTGATTGAATTACACATGATCCAAGCGTTTCCGTTTTGTTTTGTTAGTCTATGTGAACTTTGTACCTGAAAAACCTGCATCTTCTAAAAAACAGTCTTTAATTACATCATTAAAATTGTTAGAACTCTGAAAGTAGTAATTAATACAACCAATTTTCTCATATGTGGAGGTTATGAATTTAAAATCACCCGATAATAACCATTCCTTAGTAGTCTGAGCAATGTTGCGTATTGTATGCCAGAGATCCATTTTATTTATTCTTTGGAATTTTGCATACATACATGTCACATTGAATGTTTTGTTTAGGAGAGGGTGCTTGATGCTGATATGAATGCATTCATCAGAATCCAGCAATATATTGATCAATAGGTCTTCATTCCAAATCATCCAAACTTTATTCGAAACATTTGTAAAATGCTTTGGAAGCTTAAGTTCGCCTGATAGGGATTCAATCTTGCTTCTATCTATCATAGGCTATTGGATGAACAAATTTTTTCTTTTTTATTTTCTAATATAAACTTTAATCTTCTAACTGAAGTTTTGTTGCTAGCTCCCCTATGTTCCAACATAAGGCTTTAATCATTTGGGACTTATAAACGAAGCTCTTACCGTCTCTTTAAAGTGAAGAGATTTCATCACTAAAGGTTTATTTCTTTTGTTTTCTCTTGCTAGTTTCAGTTTTCTATCTAGCAGTTTTGGGAGCTTGATCAACTTCTCTATGTCTGAGGGTTGAAGTAAGAGGAAGAAATCATGTGCTGTCTTGTTGGGTGTTAGGTAACCAACTGATGGAAATTTAGATTCATCATATTGAAGAAGATTATGATCAGCTTGTAAAGATTTAATTGTTTTAATTGATGAGTCCGGAAATATTCACCACTCACTATAGAAACCGGACAGGGGTAATCCGGACAATAATCACCCACTGAAGCATCCGGACAAGACAAAATTATTAAAACACTAAACATCTTTTGACTAAGCTAATTGCTAATCTGCTTAATAAACTAATGAGTTTTTGAACTCGATCTGATTTCATAAGTTTGACCTGAAAGCCCATATGACCCATAATTAAAGGTATAAATACCCATCCACTTTCATTAATGAGGGTAATGAACATTTAATACAATCAGGCAGCTTAAATCTCTCAGTACAAAACACTTAAACATTTAATACCCTTGAAATACCACAAAACATCTGACAAAATTACCCTCAGTCGAAAATAATCCATACCAAATTAGCGACCATACCGGGAGAAGAAGGTGCCTGAATCTAGCATTCAAAACCAGCAAGAAAAACCAGTTAGGATGAATCCGAACGAGTAGGCAGTGCCACCAACTTTGGCAGAAGTGGTGGGAGAAAACGATGAATATACGATCGAAGAGCGAGACAGGTTGAAAGCTGAGATAGAAGCCTTAAGGACTGCTAAAAAGATGGAGTTAAACTTGAAAGAAAAATCAAAAGTGTCAGCTATTCACCACACTGACAATCCAAGGGAGCATGACCCATTAGCAAAGACCCATTTGAGTACTAAAAAGACTCATGTCAGCTCAAAGAATTCTCACTAGTCTAAACCGGTGGAGAGATCGGAGTCAGAATCCTCTAGTAGCTCCTCGAATGAAGATGGAGTTGAGGAGTCCCTGTCATCCAACAGTGATGAAGGCAGGTTTAAGAAGAAGTAAAATTTGGTAAAAAAATATTCAAAAAAGGGACAGGCATGGAAGGTTGAAAAGGCATCTAGGTAAAGGGGCATCTCACAGCCAGAGCCATGGTCGGAGGCATATAGACCAGCTGTTGATGGATCCTTTCGCTTTCCATGATGAACCAGGTATCTTTGCAACTCCCAATGAAGATATTGTGTTTAGTCGTGGTCGGAATTGGAGACAAACTCCATTGTCTTCCAAATACTGTCCGAAAACCTTCCAAAGAGGTTTTACAATACTAAGATGGAAAAATATGATGGGAGCAAAGATCCAGATAATCATCTGGAGCAGTTTAAAAACTTTATGGTGAATTTTGACGATGATGATAAGTTTCTTTGTAGAGCATTCTCTCAATCGTTTACGAGGAGTGCTCTCAAGTGGTATAATAGTCTGCCACAGGTATGCATCAGAAATTTTGATACCTTTTGGGTGGCCTTCTGGAGGCAGCTTGTTGGAAGTAAGGAGGTGAAGGGCAATGGATACACTATTATCCATTGTGCCCAAGTGCCAAACGAATCATTGAAAGAATATATAAGTCGGTTTGTGAACACCAATAATGGATTAGCTGATTGCTTTGAACAAGTAGCAATAGCTTCTTTAAGACAGGGTTTGAACCCTGGCAATCTGGCTGATTCGGTAACCAGGAAGAAGGCCATGACGTGGGGCGATTTACTGAATCAGGTGGGAAAAAAAATCAATGTGGATGAAACAAAAAAGACTAGGGTGCACATGCAAGTGAGATATGCCCCAGCTGCACCAAACCAAAACCAGAATCAGTACGGATACAAGGCTAAGGAAGCCGGATAGGTTCCCAACAGGTCGACGACTCAATCTCACCCAGCACCAGCTCAGAGCCAGCAGTCCATAAATAAGAGGGGACCTTGGGTCCAACCGCAGTGGTTTGCCGAATTAAAAGAGAATGTGGCAACCATCAATGACAAAAGAAAAGATGAAGTGCATTTTAGGAACCCGACAACGCTTCAATCTCTCAGGGAAAGTTGTAATGCTTGTTTCTGTCAATATCATCGTGATATTGGCCATAACACAGAGGATTCCATCGCTTTGAAACAAGAGGTGAAAAATCTGATTGCAAGAGGAAAATTGGGTGCTTATGTTAAAAGAAGAAGTCGAAATAGGCCTGATAATTCTCATTGGACCGGCCCAACAAACAATGCAGGGACGTCGGCTCTGGACGGGGCTATGGTAATTAATGAAAGATTCGATGTGGAATCAGAATATTTGGATCCTAATCTAGCCCAGAATAAGGTGGGCGTTATCACAGAACACACCAAGACGGTGTCCGGGCTCATAAGCTTTTTTGAGTCACTCACCATTTTTAGGGGGGACACCATGACTGCACCAACTCCTTCTTCAAGGAAGAGGCATGTTCACACCCTGGCTACTGAGTTGGAGGGAGGCATGTTCTCCTATCAATCGCAAATTCCTTTTCCCTTCATTGTTTTTTGATGAAGATGATTTGAGGGACATAGCTGGTCCCCATGAAGATGCTGTGGTGATAGGAGCATCCATTAGGGGCAATGACATTAGGCGAATTTTGGTGGAAACTGGCATGTCAGCCAATATCCTCTTTTTAACTTCCTATAAATAAATGAAGAATCCAGCAGTAATTCAACGTTCGAACAGGTCTATCGTGGGTTTCACTAGAAGCTCTGCAGACGTAGTCAGAGAGTTTGAGAAGGAGGTTTTGTTAGGCAAGGGCCCTTTCAAAAAAATGGTCAGAGTAATTTTTGTTGTGGTAGATTGTCCCACATGCTATAATGTTATTTTGGGAAGGTCTTGGCTCTCCAGGATGCATGCTGTGGCTTCGACAGTTCACCAGTGTTTAAAATACGTTGTGCAAGGACAAGTGGGAGTTGTCAGGAGTAGATAAAAGATATCAAGGGAAGGTTATGCAACAGCACTGGCCCCTAGAATTTTGGGGGTCGTTCGGATCAGTGAAGATTAACAGTTGGAGGGGCCCTCTGAGGGAGAGGGTGAAATTGATGACCCCAGAGAGACCCCAGGTGTTTTAATACCAAATGAAGAAGTTGAAACTCACTCTTTGGCTGAATGAAGAAGTGTTAAGATTGGATCTAAGATGACATCAGAACTAAAAAGCAAAGTGTTATCTTTTTTAACAAACCATCAACACATTTTTGCTTGGTGCAATGCTGATGTAACCGGAGTGCCTGCAGATGTTATATCACACCAACTGTCCATCCAAAGAGATGTAGCACCCGTTTTGCAGAAGAGAAGAGCCTTTTCTAAGGAGAAAGCTGATGTCATAGTTCAAGAGGTTGGCCGGCTAACTAAGATGAGGCACACAAAGGAATCTCAGTACCCTTTATGGAGAACCAATCTAGTGTTAGTAAAAAAGAAAAACGGGAAGTGGCGTATGTGCATCGACTTTACTGACCTTAATAGGGCTTGCCCAAAAGACCTATATCTAGTCCCCCAGATCGATCAGTTAGTAGACTCCACATTTGGGAACAAGTTGTTTTCCTTCATTGATGCCTTCTCCGGTTATAATCAGATTCAAGTGGATCCGAAGGACTAGGAACACACTACTTTTGTTACTGACAGGGGCCTCCATTGTTACAAGGTGATGCCTTTTGGATTAAAGAATGATGGGGCTACTTATCAGAGGTTAGTGAACAAATCATTCGCTGATCAGATTGGAAGAAATATGGAAGTCTACATTGATGATATGATGGTAAAGAGTGTGGAAGAAGAATTACACTTGGCAGATCTGCAAGAGACTTTTGCCAACTTGGTAAAAGTTAATTTAAAATTAAGAAAAATGCATTTTGGGAGTACAGTCCGGGAATTTTTCGGGGTATGTGATAAGTGAGAAAGGGATACAACCTGATCTGGACCAACTTAATGCTTTACTACAGATGGATCCTCCTCAAAATATTAAAGAAGTACAAAGATTGACAGGGAGGTTAGCTGCTCTAAACCGTTTTATGTCAAGGTCTTCGGATAGGTGTGCCCCGTTTTTCCAAACTTTAAAGGGTGATAAAGACTTCAACTGGTCTCCATAGTGCGACGAGGGTTTTGATGAAAGAAATGAACATTTATCTTCCCCCAAAACTTTGTTTAAACCTATTGATGGAGAAACATTGTATATATGTTTAGCAGTCTCTGAATGTGCCATAAGTATGGTGCTAGTAAGAGAGGTGGACATCCGGAAAAAGTAGTAGCAAGAAAAATGAAGTATAAGGCTCATGATTTTTAATCATAAGAGACATCATTTACAAGAAGTCTTTTAGTAGACCTCTCTTGCGCTGTTTGGGGATTGAAGAGTCCCAAATAATGCTGTCCAAACTGCATGTTGGTGAAGGGTCAGCATACTGTGGTTATAGAGCTTTAACCCGAAGTGTTTTATTGGTCGGATACTACTGGCCATCTATAATGGAAGATGAGAAGGAATTGGTAAAGAAGTGTGATCCATGCCAAAAATATGGTACTGAAATTCATATCCCAGTTTTCCCTTTGGAGTTGATGTCTGAGCCAATACCTTTTGCTCGTCGGGGACTGGATGTGGTGGGACCTCTACCAATAGCATCCGGAGGGTGCAGAACTATTATTGTAGCCATTGATTACTTTTCAAAGTGGATAGAAGCTGCCCCCTTGGCAGGAACTACTTCAAAAGCTGGTATAAAATTTATTTTATCTAATATTTGTTGCAGATTTGAGGTTCCACAAAAGATAACCACAAACAATGGGCCACAATTCGATAACAAGGATATATAGAGTTTTTGTGCCTCTAGAGGCATCCAGCATTGCTTCTCTTCTTCTCTCCACCCACAGGCGAATGGTCAGGTTGAAGTGCCGAACGGGACCATTATATCCGGTTTCAAAAAGAATTTAGAAGGGACTGCTGGAAAGTGGCCAAGCTATCTACAAGAAGTACTATGGGCCTACCGGACTACTCCTAGAGCTGCTACACAAGAATTCCTGTTTGCCTTGGTATATGGTATGGATGCGATTACTCCTATAAAGAAAAATCTTCCATCATACAGAGTCTACAATTTTTCCGAACAGGCTAATGAAGTGGCAATCAGAAGTCAACTGGACTTAATAGAAGAGAAAAGGGTTAAGGCTCATCTTAGAGACACCCATTATCAAGGATTAATGAGAAACAGGTTTGCTTCCAGAATCAAAAGAAGGGATTTTCGTCCGGGGGATAAAGTATTAAGAAAAGTCTTCCTATATACTAAAGAGAAGCAGTTTGGCAAACTAGCTCCAAATTGGGAAGGAATCTATGTGGTCATTGAAAAGCTTAAGCCTGTGACATACAAGCTTCAAGACAAAGACGGAAGAATCTTAAACCACCCTTGGAACATTGAGCACCTCCGTTTGTATCTAGAATGAAAGTTATGTAAATATTTATTTGTTTAAAGTCCATGTAAATATTAGGGGGCATACTCTTTCCTACCCTGGTGGCGCAGGGAGGTTTTAATGAGGTGTCCGGGTTTTTTAACGAAATATGATGCCTTCTTTAAATATTCGGAGTGGTTTGATTTACATTCTCTTTAAAAACATTCTAAGTATCCTTGACGGATCAGATTGATCTGGTGGAATGATGACCATTTAAATATTTGTCATCGGAGAATTTAAACACTCTCATCTTAAAATACTTATAAAATAAATAGGGGCTATTTAAACATCAGCCATCAAGATTGAACGAATAACGAAACAAAGCAAGAATTTAGCAAAGTAAAACTGCCAGGCTAACACCGGAGGATGATATTAAAACATATAGAATGCCTTCGCCATCCAAGGACTTTGAATTTTAAAAAGAAAAGGCTTGTCCAGGCACGAGCCAGACACAATTACAAAAATTCCTTGGCCATCCAAGGACTTTAGTCTGACATAAGGATAAAAGAAAAATAGAAGATAGTTAAAAACTTAAGGTTGGTTTCCCTTAGATGTTTCTGCTTCATCTTGTTTCTTTTTTGGATCTTTGGGTTCATCATTAGAGCTCTCTCCGGTCCCTTCTTCCTCGTTAATGGTATCATCAAAACCACTAGAATAATTTTGTTTATCACCATCTGCCATAGTGTGGAATGGGAGGTCTTTGTATTCCACATGTTGCCATAAAGTGCCAAGTGTCCTATTCAGCAATGTTCGATAAAAAAGCAAGACCATGTCAGATTTAACTTCGGCATACCTGTCTTCTAAGGAATCTATCACCTTGTTGGTGTATGCATCGACCCTGGCCTAGATTGTCTTCTCCTGCTCTTTTATCAAATCTTCCTTTTCCTTGGTAATTTTGGACACAACGCCTTCCAAGGAAATTTTTTCACTAGACAGGGCTTGGGTAACATTATCCTTGGTCTTCACCTCCTCTTTCGAAGCGAAGAGATCATTCTCCAAGCCAGAACAATTGGTTTGAAGTTCTGTGTTATATATCTCCGAAGTGGCCAGCCTGGTGTCCAAGTCTTCTTTCCATTTCTGTAACTCCTCAAGCTCTTTCCTCAATGCTTCAACACTCCGATTGGCGAGGAGGATATCATTAGATAAGCTCTCTTTGTCTGCATTGAGTGTGCTGATAAGGGTAGATTGACTTCGCACTTGCTTCTCCAGGTTGAGCATCGGCTGAATATGGCCCAGCAAGGAATGAGTCACCGTGTCATTCTCCCTTGAAACAGTGAAGGACTTAACATTGTAAGTAACCACGTTTGAGGAACTTGGGGGAAGGTAAGGGCTAGCAAAGTCATCTTTTTCAAGATCATCAAAGTAGAGGCCAATATTTTAGAAGCCACTGATGTCCACCCATAAATATTGATATCCCCTCTGGTACCATTTCTGGCATGTACACCACTTGGGATTTTCTCTGCCAAAGTGGGGTTTGTTGGGTCGACCGGAGGAAGAGACTCCGAAGGCCGGAGGGAAACTTCATCCCCCAAAGAGATTTTCTTCTTCTTAGCTGCCCTATCTTCACTATCTGCTCCCCGTTTTCGGTCCTTCTTATGAGCCTTTGAAAGATCTGGAGGTCCACCTGCCTCCCTAATACTCTCATCTTCAACCACTTAGTATCAATTCCCCCTTGGGCCTACACACCCTGACTCGCCGGGGCGATCTCCTCAACAGCACCTTGAACAACTTCTGTTGCATCTTATTTTTTCTTGCCCTTCATCTTACTTGGGGCTTTTGCTCTGGAAGGAAAGGCCAGCTTGCCATCCTTCTCTTATGTTCTCTAGAGGATGACAGCTGGAGGAGGTAGAGTGGTCAGCTTCTCCCAAGTAAGGTCTCTCCAGCCTGTCGTGTTCCAGAGGTGGGACCTCACTAAGTTGTCGGAGGTGAAGCAGTTGTGGAAATGGTTTCCCCATTTATCAGCAGCCCAAACGTTCAGCTTGGCACATGTAGTCTGCCCCTCCTCCACATAATCGGAGAACTCATTCGGCAACACTAACCAACGAAAAAGAAGAGCAGTTCAGAAACAGATTTTTTACAAAGAAAGAAAGGCAAACATAATGAAATATTTACCTGAGCTTTTCCATCTGCTGGTGAGCATGCTAGAGTTGACACCAGCCTCAATTTTCCTTCCATTTTCCCAAGCCCCACTGATAAACAAAAACTGGGTCTTTCAATTCTTCTCTGACTCGAGAAAGTCATCTACCACCTTAAAGTTATCTCCCATATTGTAGTGGTAGAAAGAGATGTGATGGTTCTTGCAGAGGCTGGCCACAGCAGCGAACTGCTCCATTGGAAGTGGTATTCCGGAGAGCCTAGAAGCCATAATATAGGCCATAAGAGTGTACTAAGCGTTGGGACTCAACTGGCTTGGACAGAGTTTTATCAGATAAAAATATATGACAATCTCTCGATCCAAGGGAAATCTGAGCCCCCAGTTAAACAGTTCCGTATAAATGACTATCTGACTGAGCTTACAGTCCATTGGGGTCTCCGGAGTAACCGGAATCCTCACCTTAACAGACTCAGGGATCCCCCACTTTGTCCTGATCCGGCCTAAATCAGTAGTATAAGTGTAGACATGGTTGATATTCTGCATGGCCAACATATACTTCACGTTTACTTTGTGGAAGCAGGGTCCTATTTTGCCTTCCAGGCACTCCGGTAGATGCGGATATTTCAGACAGAGTTTCTCTTTGCCTTTGCCTTGTTTATCAGTGGCAACATCCCTAGTCTACCCGGAAACGTCGATATCAAATGGAGTATCTTCTATACTGTCCTCCATCACCTCTTCCATCACCATGGAAGGTTTATCAGCCATTGTTGGTGGGGGAGTGCTTGTGGCTGGCTCAGTAAGTTTTCCGGACGGTTGAGAATCACCCTCTCTTAGGGGTCTGGTGTCCGGTAGGGACTTAGTTCCGGATGGCTCATTACGAGAACTAATTCTAGTAGCCTCAGGACCAGATAATTTGTCTTTTGGGACTCTGATAGATGCCCCTGATCCAGTAGCTTTATCCTTGGTCCTAGACTTAGAGGGCCCTGATTTTAGGGACTTAGGTTGAGAGACAATTGCCTGACCCTTTATTAGACGGTCTGTCCGGCGAAGAGTAACCTTTTCTGGGGATTTCTCAGTATCTGACCCCCATAGTAATGAACGGAGAGGGTCTCCTTGTGCTTGATACTTCTTTCTCCCGTAAACCAGAGGGCGGTGACTCCTGAACCGAGGAGCCTTATGGAATGGGTGAAAGGCTTGGTTGAAATAAACGCCTAGGTTTGGAACTTTTAGCAGAGGATGAACCTCGATCAGCTTCTGAAGACGATGTTTCGGGCTTATCGTTTGGAGAAACTGGAAGACCCGCAGCAATACGTATCTCTCGCTCAACCTTTTGTGATTTTTCTAACTCTGAAAGATTAAGCCAACCACCTTTCACCAATGTGTTTCTTGCCGTGAACATAAACCTACATAAGAAGAATTTTGAGAAGAGAAGTAAAAGCTCTGAAATGGAGAAATGGCGAAGTGATGAAGATGGTAAAACAGTGAAAAGAAGTAATTTATACTAGTAACGAAAAGTTACCAAATACCTAGGAGAAAACGAAAAGTCAAAAGTAATGATTAAAGGCGGCGCTGATGTCATAAGTATTAAATGAAGAGGTTGCTTTTTGGGATTAGTGGGAGCGCCATTCTAGGAAGAAAACAGTTGGTGAGACGAATCAAAATATGACATGTGTCCCACGATCCATAGCCAAAATCTTGAACTTTTGAGAAGTATTCAGTCACGATAAACCCTGAGCTGAACACTTAAACATTAAGGAGAATGTTACTAGTGCCTAAGAGAATTTTTTGGTCTTGCCAAAGGCCTTCGACAAAACCTAAAAAATAGGCTACTGATGAGTCCGGAAATATTCACCACTTACTGTAGAAACCGCACAGGGGTAATCCGGACAATAATCACCCACTGAAGCATCCGGACAGGACAAAAGTATTAAAACACTAAACACCTTTTGACTAAGCTAATTGCTAATCTGCTTAATAAACTAATAGGTTTTTTGAACTCGACCCGATTTCATAAGTTTGACCCGAAAGGTATAAATACCCAAAACCACTTTCATTAATGAGGGTAATGAACATTTAATACAACCACACAGCTTAAATCTCTCACTACAAAACACTTAAACATTTAGTACCCTTGAAATACCACAAAACATCTGAAAAAATTACCCTCAGTCGAAAATAATAAACAGCATTAATGATTTCCTCATCCTCATTGTCTTCGTTTACTGCATTTGTTTCTTCTTGTGTTTAAGGTATTTTTTCATCTGTGTGTCTTGTATGTTTATTCCGAGAATTTTCCTTTGTTCTGGTTTCTTCAGAACTAAGTATCATTGTTCTTTTACTGGTCTTGTTCTAAGGATTAACTATTATTGATTTAATCGTGTTTGACATATCTGGTTTGTTTTCATATTGGGTATGGTGTGGTGTTTTAGGTGAAAATTTAGTGGTATTCTGGGTTCTATGGTTAATTGATTCCACAAAATCATACTTGAGTTTTTTGCATGTTGTTTTGTGATGATCTACATGGAAACACTGATCACAGTACTTGGGTACATTCTTGTAGCTAATGTGGATCCATGCTCCATTATTGTTTCCAAAGCCTAACCGCACGTTATGTTGTAACTTCTTGGAGATATCAATCTCTACCCAAGCATAACATGCATTATATAATACTCTATTTTTAGGTGGGATCCTACATTTTATTGGAGGTCCAAGTGCAGACGCCATAAAATGAACAATATCATTATTATACAAATGTTTAGGTAATCTTCCAATTCTTATCCACATAGGCACAATAAGACATTCTTTTTTTTCGGACTGAATGATGGTTGCCATTTAAGTATACGCATCAAGTGTTCACCCATTGTTCATATGCCACGAGACCAGATCTTGCTAATGTCTTATTTTAGCGAGAATTCTAGGAACGGATGCCTCGAGTCCCAATTTGTGTATGAAAAGTCACATTCAAATCTTCGCTCTTTAAAGAATCTGTCCAATATTTGTTTCTTGGGGACGCTTTTCGAAAATTTTCCAATCAATGTGTAGGATGAAGATGATTGAAGAATATCATTTACATTATTTTCAAACTGTAAATCGATCTGAGTTTCCTTATGGTTTGTGTATATTTGCTTAAATTTTGCACGTTTTTCAGGCTAAGTGGCTACTTCCAAGTAAGATTTCTGGCGAAAGTTTGTTGGGTTTCGTGGCTGAGAAAGTGTCAATTTCCCTTACAATTGGAGTTGAGGAAACTCTATGTGGTTGCTGGCTATATTTGCTTCGATTCAGTTGTTGGATTTCAATAGCAAGTAGCCATGGATTCAAAGACTAGATAAGAAAGTAGAATTATCTTAAAAACCAAAAAACAATTTCTTAGAAAAAAGAATCTTTCAGAATTGATCTAAATAACTTCCTTTTTTACTATAAAAATATTTGAACTAAAATTTGTAAATAAAACAATATATATTAATGGAGTAAAGATTTTACACTCCCAGTAACTTGATGCAGTTTATCGTAATTTTTTTTAAAAATTACAAATCTTACTTAGTGCGGCCAAATAAACTTTCCCCCAATAAAAATAAATATATTTTGAATTAAACGTAAAAAAACATAATTTCAATTTGGTTCGAATATTACATTTACATTATAAATAAGAGTTCATTCAAATATTATCATGAATGTACACCTATACACCAACACTAGTCATCTTTAAAAATAAATATATATGATAATATATGAGATAACGCAACAGAGCTTATATTCTTATAAACTTTTATGAATCAAATAAACTTCATAATCATAAACCAAAGTAAATTATAGTCTTAAAGATACTCGGACGCAATAGCTATTCAAGCAATGATTTTTCTATGCAAAGAAACATTCCACTTGTTCAATGAGATTCCATCGAAATTAAGTACTCTTTATCTTTATGGTGGTAAACTTGTTTATACAATTATACAGCTTCCAATACATATTAAATGGGAAAGTTAGAAGTTAGTATATGATATAAAATAAATAGAATAGAAATCGAAAATTAAATAGTTACACAAACAATAGGCTGACCAACACAAACAACGGACTGGCAAAAGTATCGAAAGGACAAAACTATAAACATTAAGTTGGAAAATATAATAGAAATAAAACCATTGAAACTGTGTTTCAGTACAAATAAATATAAATAAATAAAAGAAAACAATTCGTAGTTTACCTATTTGATATGTATTATGGTGTCTCAAGATTTCTATAAAATGATTTATGGATGAAAGGAGTTTTTATTTAAATTTGATTTGGTAAAAACAATTAATAACAAAAGACAACATTGATAAAGTTGATAATAGAAAATTCATAAAATTTAACTCCATATGTTGGTTATCAGCTTCCTTATAGTTAGCTCATAATAATAATGATATGAAACAAATTCATTTCATTTCAATATGGCACTTTAAAATAAAGGGAATACTGAGATAATAGTAACTTTCAAACCCAAATACGCACCCCTAAATAAACACATTAAGACCTGCTACATGTAAAAGTACAATGCAACTTTAATGTTTGTTCTTAGTTTAACAAATATTATTTTTACAATGATTTTGATTTTATAAGATAAGTAACAACATTTCAATTTTCTTCTTCTTTTATTATTACACCTGTATTACTATAAATATTGATTGTCTTATGGGATTTGTTACTTATTGTCATGGCTAAAGTCAAACACCCCAAAATAATTAAAATGAGAAGATTTAAGCTTTAGTTAGATAAGAAAACTCAAAAACAAAAATGGATTATAAAATTATAAAGTTATTAGTCTATTATGCAAAATATCATATTGACATTCACTTTCCGCAACGTCCTATTAAAATACTCATATGAAGGTGCAAAGGGGTTGGATTTTCATAAATAATAACATATAGATCTGGGAGTGTTATTCACAAATAATATCTTATCTAGAGAATAGTTCTCTATAAATAAAAAAATAATAAAATGAATTGTATTTAACATATAGAACCCATCATTGTGTTAAAAATAATGAATGACGAAATCAGATTAAAATTCGCCAAATAAGAAATCATATGAATAGAAAAAACAAAATGAAACTAGTGGATATGGAAAACCCACCATCATGAGAAGTTTAATGAGTCTAATGTTGTAGAATATTTTTACTTTTACAATATATGGTGAACCTTAAGCATTTCCAGTACATAGTGTATGAAGATACTTCTTATTTTTTATAAAAAAACAAAGAGTCGGACAACATTGTTCTTCAATAAAACATAAACATCCAATGATTTTTCAAATGAGATGTTATAAATTCTGGCCTTATGATCCAATCCAAATGTGTGAAATGATCAATCTCTTATGGCATATATGATATATGATATCTTAACCCAGAGAGTCACTACTTTTGATGGATCCAACTTAAATAATTTTAGTGATAACTCAATATTTTTACATTTTCTAGTTATATGAATTTTGTTAGATTTGGCTCATGCCCGTTGGGTTATTCCTTTTAGGTCTTGTCCCTTTTTTTCCTATATATTTTTCCTATATATACACTATCAATTGTAAATAATTTAAAATCATATAGGATCAAAATGGAAGTTGATCCAACTAGTCAACTTAAGATGAAATTAAAAAAGAGAATATTTGTGTTACTTTAGATTTATAACTATTTATATATAAATAGATATAATGTTAAAATTTATTACAGATATATATTCTGTTTCACAAGTTTAATAGTATAACCAATTCTAACTTTTAAGACTTCTTTTGACTACTCAACATCAATAAGTTATTTATTTTTCTATAGTTATTTTAGTAAGATCATATTTGGCATGTTTTAACCATTTTGTCCAATATCCAACATACTAAGCTAGACCTATCACTTTGGCTCTATTTGATGGTCAGTGCCAAAATAGTGTTTCACTTCCGATTTATTAATGCCACCTCGTTTTTCAGAATCTTTTGTCATTGCCGTGTCTTTTTTATTACACTACTTTTTCTTATTTTTTTTATCAACATTTTTTTTCAAATGATTTTTTTTAATTTTCTTTTATATTCTTTGTCGGTGGAAGAGACAAAAGAAACATCTTATTCTTTCTTCAACAATTTCTCTCTGTATCCAAATGAGGTGGAGATAATCCTAGTTTTTTCATAAAAAAAAAATAAATCGTGTATAATAGAAAGGTTTACCGAAGAAAGTTGACATTTAATCCTGGGATGATTCATGTTTGCAGTTTTTATTTGATTGAATATTTTTTATACACGCTGCGGAATCGTGAATTGCTCTCATGATAAATTAAGCTTTGATTGAGGTAGCCAAATGTGACTACAAACCAAGTTATTCTGTGTCAAACAATTGTGGAACTCGTTTAACTATTTCTCTTGAAACCAACGGGTGTAGCTTTATGAAAGTCTTTTGGATAACTTCCAAATATTAATGTTGGTACTTGGATATAGTTCTAAAAAGAATGAAAATAAATTTCAAGCATTGAAGGTTAATACTAATTGAAGTTATAATTGGAAAAATTGAATAATTACCTGCGTTTTCCCACTCATTCGGTACTCTACTCAGATTGTTTTTTTCGACGATCTTTGCACCATTCTCCCAACATGCACTTATAAAAAAGAATTTTTTCTTCCATAATTTATCAGCCACAAAAAGATCACTTACTGCTTTATACTCATTCTTTGCGATAAAAAATATAAAGGGTAATGAACGTACAAATTACTCCACTGACACATCGATCTTTGATAGCTTTGATGCCATGATACATGACATCAAAGTGAACCATGTATTCAAGCTAGCTTGACTAGGAAACAAGCCAAACAGTTCAAGTACTGAACTACTTCTGGTACAACAGGAACTGGGACTCCAATTCAGCACATCTCGGAAGACGGCCAATTTTGTTTGTGCATAATCGAGTGGTGTCTCTCTAGACCTCGGGAGCTATATTTTCACATCCTTTGGGATTTCCCACCAAGCATGCAGCTCACCAACCACCTTTTTGAAATATTAGTCATACGTGATTGCGTCGACACATATCAAGTATTTAATCTTTACGTTTTGAAAATTGGGCCCAACTACCTCGGCTACTAAATGAGGTAATTCAACCTGTAATTTTGTTCTTCTACTATATTTTCCCCTCGGTCTCTTCCCTTCACCTTCCTTTGGGATATCTACTTCCCTCTCAGTTTTGCCTCATGATTGGCTTGACACACCACACCAGCTGTTGATCTCATATCGTACGCTTATCTGCCTTGTCGACGTACCGCATCAGGTTGCTTCTAGAGGTTAGCTAAACCCCTCTAGCTGTATCATTTAAGAGACATCAACCCTTTCAACGACATCAACATCACCTCCAACTGATTTCTCTTAAGTTGTATCTAGAATTGTTGGAGTATGTTTGGTATGTTCATTCTTCTTTCCATGATGGTATAAAGCATTCTTTCTTTTTACCAGAGCTGTTATGAATTTTTTTCACATATGATCTTTCTTCGGTATCAGAACACCCCATTAAATAATGCATGATCAACGTGTACTAAGTGTTTCATCCGGATCGGGTTGGTCTCGAAGGCTGAGTTTTGGAAACTAAAAATTGAGCGTTAGAGCATGGATGGTCAACTAGTATGGAATGCAAATCATAGTGAAATTTGTAACTAGTGTAAAAATCATACTTACCTAGCTCGTTTTATTTCCTCATATACGGTGACTAACATAGTAAGTGCTAAACTACCACTTAAATTGGAAGCTCCATCGATTTTTACAATTCATTCTATGTTTTTAAACATATATTCTCTTAAGTTTTCACCTTCATTATCCATTTTATCTTCTTGAAACTCATTTAGAAAAACTACTATTACACGTGCCTAAATTTTGACTCTTGTTTCAATAAAATACATGGTCAAACGTCATAAAATATTTGGTTTTTTAAAATATTTACCGAAATAAAAGAAATCTGAATGATTATTACATGAGTTTAGAAATATGACGTCAACTTTCTCACAACTACCACCAATCTAAGAGCCAAAATTTCAAAATCTAGATTCGTTTAAACATCCACCATAATTTTATTCATATAATAAACCGGTGTTTAAATCTTATTATATTCTCTCATCAAAACAGAACTTACGACAACAATTGATATACTGGAAATTATAAGACCAATGTTTTCCTTTAATAGGTGTTGAAAAAACCTCAGTAGATATTATATATATATATACTATTGTCATCGAAAGCTTTGGTAAATTTATCCATTTGAAATATTTTCCTATTTTAATACCGAAAAATTCATGACTTTTATTTATTTAATGATTTGGATATGAATCTACACAAAGCTATAAGGTGACCTATCAATTTTCAGACCTTTTTAATATAGTTGGAGTCGTAGGTTGCTTCCAACTGTGTTGGGCCAGCTTCAACACATGTTGTTTTGATTCTGTACAAAATAATTTTACCACATCGTACATCAAAGAAACATTTAAATATGATAAAATTAAGTTGAATTTCGTGAGATTATAAAAATTTTCAATAGAGGTCATTAAATGATATTCTTCAATGTTACTCTTTACAATTTTATCATCCACAAAAGATTCTAAAATTTTCGTTATTTGATTAACAAAGATATAATTAACGAGCTTTTGGTAACTTAATATATCATTCCGCAACCTAAACTATGTTACTTTGTAACTATATAATCCACGTTATGACATAAAGGTCGTCTATCTTCATCATTTGGATGCATTTTATTTTGTTATACCTTGAGTAAAAGTGCATGAAAGACGATATTCCAGGTCCTGCCATTGAATTTACTAATCATTTAATTCGAGGTAAAGGAAAAAATTCTTTTCGACATGTCCAATTTAAATCAGCATAATCAACACAAACTCTTCGTTGCACATTTCTGTTTTTCACCACAGCAAGATTCTCCACCAAATTTGGATATTTTGATTATCCGATATGAAAACTTTACTAATCTCGTCGCATTAATAATCTTTCCAACTCCTTGATTATTGGCTTATATTTTTCAAGAATACATAACACTTGTTTTTCCTTTTTTTCTTTCTAGGACTATGGTTTTCTGTAATTTTCTTGCTAACTTCTCCTTCCATTTTTATAATAAATTGAGCCAATTTACCACTGTCAACTACCTTTGAATTTTATCATTCAAATGGAAAACATTTCTTGTTTCCTGCCTATAATCATGATGGTAAGCACAATAAAATCGTATAGTTATTTCATTATTTGGATTCATCATTGATCGTGGAGGTCAATTGTTCACCTTATCCAATGTTTTATGAAATACATTCGCAATTGATTCGTTAAAAGAAGTAGGGATTCTATTTAAAATATCATAATACGATTAGCTAGGTATGTTTTGTAACGTGGCAACATCCTTTGGTTTTTATCCTCAATGCTCTTTCTGTCCGGCAAACCCGTCTTTTATTTTGGGGATTTAATTATTACAACATTTTGTATTCTAGTTTCTTCCACCTTAATAAACATCTACGATCTCTTTCAAATCCTCAAGTATTTTACTATATGATATTAAACATATTCCAGATATGCTAATAAAGCCACATCTTTTATATAATGATCCAAATAGTTCATCTATTGGATAAACTGTTGTACATAGTTTCTTAGATATTCAACTTTCTTTTGTTATAGTTTTGTGATATAATCTTCATTTTTTTTCATACCTATATTTTAAATAAACTTACTTCTAAAATAAGTCCACAATTTATCAAACCTTTGAATGGTTCAAGAAGGAAGGTTATTAAACAAATCTAGACTAATTCCTCCAAGATTCATGGAAAATGATTTACAAATAAGAGTGTAGTAAGAATAAAATCTGAGCATTGTATTTCTAAATTAATTTAAGTGATGCTATAGATATTTTATTTCATCATATTTAAATGATCAATTTTTCTTGGCAACTCTCCTTCAAGAAATTTCTAGAACAAATGAGATTTTGTTCATGTATATGAATCTAGTTTTGGCATCTTAGATGTTTCATTTGTCATTTTTTTCATTTTTTAAATTTACTTCATTATGATAATATTTTCCATTTTCTTCCTTTTTATTTTATTTTGATATTTTTTCTTTGAATAGCTAACTTGTCTTTATTTTCATCTCTTTGATTTTGTAACACATTGAATAAACACCACTATTTTTTAATCAATAGTAAATCCTCACATTCGATTATAACAAAACACTCTCTAGGCGAATCTGAACCAACCATGGCTTGTTAAATTGATAAATCACTTGTTAGATTGGCAAACATAATTTTACCTCATCAACTTTACGGTTGAGTGGATAACATTTGACAAAACCGATTCATTCACCAATATTTCATTCCTAAAATTCAAAAAAATATATCTAAGGATTATATCGCGCTGCTTCATTTCTTGATGTTGGTAATAATACATTTAATCTAGCTTGTATGGCATCAAGTTTAGCAATTGGTAACACAACATTAGTGAATTCTTAAACATTATCTATGAACCAAAAAAACTTTAGAAGAATTCATATCAAATTTATGAGCGAGTCAACATTATTCGTTAATTGATTCTTTGCAAATGTGTTTCCTAAAGATGGCACCAAAATATTCAATATAAATATTTAAAAAAGCAATTCTAATCGAATATGCTAAACTACTCAAAATAACAAAAAAATGCTCTTAAAATATCATATATCTCCTAAGTTTAAAAAATCAGATTATTTTCGAATAAGACCATTACCTCTATTTATACTAAATTTTTAGCCGCAATCTTATGCATGAATCCTATGTATCATTGTGGCTACATGGAATTTACCTATTACAAGACTTATTCTAAATACTACAAGATTACCGTCTAACCTATGTAGAGTGTTTGAGTAATATTTGATAAGGGAAGGAAAATATGATGATAAATAAGCTTTGGTCTAACAAATACAATAGATAAATAGGTGTAATTAGTTTCCAAGGACCGTTCTAAAGCAAACATAGGGACTGAAGGGGCCAAGCGTAATAACTAATAAGCTTGGTTATGTATAGTAAATAAGTGGCCTGAGAGATCCATTTTAACAGTGGTAGTTATGTGATTTCGTTACTTACCTCATGTACTATATAAATGACACTCCCTTTTTCGGAAAATGTCCAATGATTAGTCATTTATTACTACATTTATTCCTTTTGTCTCTTTATCTTTCTATTAAATACTATTTTCTCACTAAAAGCACCTGATACAAACATTTATTAGACTGGCACTCCTATAAAAAAATCTTCACATCTCAATTTACTACTAAGAAATATCTGAATTCATCAGTGGCGTCGTCTGTGGGAAAGCGATTGGTACCAGGAATCACCGTTCAAAAACCCTGAAATTAACCTAAACATTAAAAAATAATGGAAACTGAAATTCGTGGAGAGATAGAGGCAGATCCGAAGAACAATGCGATCAGAGTCTCTTCTGGAGATCTTGTGATGGAGGAACAAGTAATAAATGAAGGAACCGACAATAATTGATATGCTGAAGAACTCCTTGAAAAATATGTCTTGGTAGCCAAGCGGAAAGAACTGTTAGAGGACATTGGGAGGCTAAATGTTGAAAAAGAAGCGATGATCAGGTCACGAAGAATCAAATCAGAAGTCCGACGAGAACACATTGTTGTAGATCAAGCCCATAATGTCAATCAATCTGAGGAAATGCATCAGAGAAAAAATCATCAAATTCCAAAAAGCGAGTTAAATCTGGGCAACGATACGAATCGAAAGAGTCCATTGATTATACATTTTTAGTTCAGATGAATGTTCGGCCTCAGATACATATGCTAGGTATAAATCAAGTCACACACAAAGAGATTCGATGGTGCATAAAATCTCTCATCGAGCTGGTCGAAGGACTAAGGTCTCAATGAAGGAAAACCATGATCATGGAAAGAAAACGTTATATTCCGAAGAGCCTGGTAAAGTGGTATATGCAACTCGACAACAACATGTAACTCCTCAAATGAAAATTCAATCTAATAGCTATAATCTGGACTATTGTGTGAGTAATCAATTTACTTTCTCGTCCGAGGAAGGACTATATGTGACTTCGAACGAAGGTCCATGGGGAAGCGCATATAAGATCAGACATAATTGGAGGTCATCTTCACTCTCCCCGGAAATTTTGTATGGACATCTTCCAAAATAGTTTGATATATCTAAATTGGTAAAGTTTGATGGGACACAAGATCCGGATAGCCACATCGAACAATTCAAAAACTTTATGATCAATTACGACGATGCTGATAAGCTATTCTGTAGGGATTTCTCTCAAACTTTCAAGAATGTTGCATCAAAGTGGTATAATTTCTTACCTCAATGGTGTATCAAGAATTTTGTTATGGAATATGTTCCAACAACATTTTGTTGGAAGTAAGAAGTTCTGAGTAAACGCGGATACTATAATCTATTGCAGGCAGAAAGTGGGAGAGAGTCTCAAAGAGTATACGAAGCGTTTCATCGAAGTTAAGACAAACATGGAGTTTTGTGAAGACAAAGTAAGTCCGGGTGCCTTTCGAATGAGTTTTCTTCTTGGGGTGATGAAGGATAATACCGTAGAAACGCATGCTATGACATTTGGAGCATTGCTGGAACAGATAGAAAAACGAATTTTAGTTGAAGAAAATGGATTATCAAAAATAGAATCGATGTCACAGTTTAATCTTAAATCAGTTCTACCAGGATCTGACCATGATAAGAGCCAATGCACCACCAGTGAATGTTCGACAGTAAACATCGCAACCAACAAGTACAGTCTGACCATGACCACCTGTTCAAGTTATAAGTCAGGCACCTCAAAGGGTAGTCAACATTCAACAGTACACACTAGTAGTCAACACTCAACATTATGTTCGGCCCATGTCAAACAAATAGTTCCAACCAACTCATTATGATGAGTTGATTGAGTGTGTAGCTACTATCTTTGAGAAGGCACATTCGAATGTACACTTTCGTAAGCCCTTTCTAATGCAGACTACGAAGGAGCATAGAAAAAATAAGCATTGTCAGTATCATGAGGAGGTCGGGCATGATACAAAGGACTGCGTGGCATTGAAAACAGATATAAAATATTTGATAGAAAATAGGAAGTTAACTTTTTTTGTGAACAATAATTCTACAGTTTCTCTAAAACAAAGAGTTGTTCCAAAGCAAGAGGATACAATGATGGTATCAGAAATAATTGATGAAGAATCTATAGATGCATTTGATATCTTTGTTGAGTACTTAGAACCATAACTGGGCAGAATAGTATAAATATGGTAGAAGAACCGATAGAAAGAGGAAAAGTTAGTAAGTTATGTGCTTTCTTTGAGTCACCAACAATTTTTGGAGGAGATACAGTTGTAAGAATATCAAATTATTCTCGGAAGAGACACATCGTTAGTCTAACAACACAACTGGAAGCAGGCGCTTCAACACATGTGTAGAAATTTGTCTCTAATATTTTGTTTTAAAATGATGATATGAGAGATGTAGGTGGTCCGCATGAGGATACAGTAGTTATCGGGGCAGAGATAGTGGGGAACGAGATACGAAAGATTTTGATTGATACGGGTAGTTCAGCTAACATTATGTATATGACTACTTACAGCCAGATAAAAAACCCACCAACAATCTTACGATCGGATCGAACGATAGTCGGATTCACCGAGGATATAACTGAGGTAGTCAAAGAACTCGAGGGAATTGTTGAATTGGGTCGGGGACCATTCAAAAAGGTAGTTACAGTCCTGTTTATAGTGGTAGATGCTCCTACATCTTATGCTGATATCTTTGAGAGGTCTTGGTTATCTAAAATGTATGTTGTGCCATCAACCGTCCATCAACGTTTAAAGTATGTTGAGGGATGCAATGTGGGACCAGTTAGAAGCAGCCAAAAGATGGCATGAGAGTGTTACCGAGCCACGTTGGCCCTCAAGAAGCTTAAGGTTGTTGAATAAAAAAGAATAACAATCAGTGGGGGTTACCCGGAGTCTGATTCCATGGATGATATGAGGGAAGAACCCGAGTTCATGGTCCCAAACGAAAACTTTGAGGATCATGTCTTCTTTCCGGGTAAAAGCCTCAAAATCGGCACAAAATTATATCTCGAGGTAAAATAAAGTTTAATCAATTTTTTATCAACAAAATCATATTGGTTTGCATGGTGTACAGAGGATTCCATTTGGTTTCCAGCGAATTTCATTCGTCATACGCTTGCGGTACAAAGAAATGTTCATCTGATTATATAGAACATGAGATCTTTTTCTCAAGAAAACATTGAAGCTATCATGGCAGAGGTGGATCATTTAACTAAAGTGGATCACATACACAGTCACAATATCCTTTATGGACTGCTAACCCAGTCCTAATAAAGAAGAGTGGAAAGTATGTGGACTTCACTGATCTAAATTGAGCATGCCGCAAAGATTATTTCCTTGTACCGAGAATCAGTCATTTAGGTTACTCAACATCCGGAAACCGACTATTTTCCTCATGGATGCTTATGCAGGGTATAATCAGATCTAAATGGACACAAAAGATCATGAAAGTACAACCTTCATCAGAAGAAGAGGTTTATATGGCTACAAGGTAATGTCGTTTAGGTTAAAGAACGCCAAAGCCATTTGGAAGAAACTTTGAGGTTTACATTGATGACATATTTGTCAAATATTCAAAGGATGAAAACCATTTGGGTGATCTAGAAGAAAATTTTGTCAACTTGAAAAGATAAACCTAAAATTTTAATGAAGAAAAATATACATCGGGGGGTAAGATCAGAAAGTTTTTAGGGTACATAGTCACTGAGCATGGTATTCAAGACGACCCAGTGAAATTAAATGCTCTGAGCACTATGATGCCACCGAGAACGATCAAAGAGGTACAAATCTTAACATGAAGATTGGTAGCGTTGAATAGGTCCAGATCGCGATCATTGGATAACTGCGCTCTTGTTTTCCAAGTATTTAGAAAAGAGAATTGTATTAATTGGACTCAAGAATTTTCAAAGGCTTTTCATCAGATCAAAGAATACCTTTTCTTCACCACAGATCTTGACAAAGCCAAATCCGATGGAAAAATTATATATCTATTTGGTAGTGTCAGATTTTGCTGTGAGTACGGTTTTAATCCGAGAAGAGGATAATGTTCCGAGGCTAGTATATTACGTGAGTAAAAGTCTTCTAGATGCTAAGAAGCGATACCCCAGGTTAGAAAAACTATCCATTGCGCTAGTTACTTGTGCGCGAAAAATGATACCTTACTTCCAAGCTCATTCAATTGTCGTACGAACATCTTTTCCATTAAGAAATATGTTACAAAGGCCTGATGTATTGGGGATAATAACTATATGGTCGGTCGAACTAGGGGATTTTAATATTGGATTTGAGCAACGAACTGTTATTAAAGCACAACCATTAGCTGACCTCTTAGTTGAATTTCACTTCGAGCAAACTGATATGGAAATTGATGAGGAAAAATGTGGAGCAAACTGGACAATCCGAAATGATGGGGGTTCAAGATTGTCTGGTTATGGAGTAGGGGCGCAATTGGTTTCTTTTGAAGGAATTGCAATGTATCAAGCTATATTATTTAGATTTAAATGATTAAATAACGAAGTCGAATATGAAGCTGCTTTAGGAGGCTTGAGACTTTCTAATATATGCAAAGCAAAAAAGAGTAAGGCCGGTAAGTGATTCACAACTTCTCATAAACCATGCATCTGGATTTTCGGAAGTAAGAAAATATCATTTAGTAAAATATATGGGGGCTTTGAAGGTTTTTACATTGGATTTTGAAGGTGTCAGATACAAACATGTTCACAGAGCTGGAAATTCAGTAGCTGATTCTTTGGATAAAAGTTCTTACCCAGAGGAGTACCCTTGGATAATCATAAAAGAAAACCCTTCTATAGTAAAGGGATCTGAAACAGTTGAAGGATCTGTCAAAGTTTTTTAAATGGCTACAAGTGTGGAAAAATATTGGAGGAGTGAGATTCATGAATTTTTGGTGAATGACATATTACCAGTTGATAAGGTGATGGCTAAAAGAATACAATTAAGGCATATGGGTATGTGGTACTCGGAGATGTATTGTATAAACCATCTTTTAGTCAGCCTTTACTTGACTGTTGAGGAAGAGGTAAATTACATATGATAGTTTTCAGAGCTACATGACGGGGAAGTTTCAGCGCATTGTGGCAACAAAACACAGATATGAAGAGTTCTTCTTGTAGGGTATTACTGGCTGACTCTCTCTTTGGATGCTAAAGAATTAGTACAGAAGTGTGATACCTGCCAAATATTTTCTAAAGCAATCCATGCACCAGATATGCCCCTCAGATTTATGCCTGAGTCTTTACCATTTGACCGATGGGGCATTGACCTGATCGGACCTTTACCGATGGCATATTTACATCGATAGACGATCATTTTTGTCGTTAACTATTTTCTAAGTTGGTGGAAGCTAAACCTTTGATAGGGACAAGAGCCAATGATGTGATCAGATTTATCGTTTCCAACATTTGTTGTCATTTTGGGGTTCTGAGGAAGTAACAATGGACAACGAACCACAGTTCGACACCAAAGAGATGAAAGCCTTCTGTGCATCTAAAGGGATACAACAATGTTTCTAGAGAACCTTCCATCCCCAAGAAAATGGCCATGTCAAAGTGACTAATTGGAAAGTTTTGGATGGTCTAAAAAGAACTTGGAAGGCAAGGCTGGAAAATGGTTGGATTATCTACAAGAAGTTTTATGGGCTTACCGAACCACTCCTCGGACTGCAACGCAAAATTTACCGTTCACACTCGTTTATGGGATGGATGAAGTTCTACCATCGTAGAAAATCTTCCCATCGTTTAGGCTCAGTGAATATTCCGAAGAAACAAATACCAAGAGAAAACGAACAAAATTCCATTTGGTAGAGGAAAAAAGAAGAAGGGCACAATTAAATTCTCTACGCCATAAATTTTTAATGAGAAGTCGATATGATTTAAAGGTTAGGAGACAAGAATTTAAAGAAAGGGACAAAGTAATAAGGAAAATTTTCCTTCATACGAAATAAAAACGACTCGGCAAGTTAGTTCATAATTGGGAAGGTCCGTGAACGGTGACAAAAAAAAGTCAAGCCAGGGACATACAGACTTAAAGATAAAGAAGGAAGATATATTCCTAACCTCTGACACATAATTGAGCATCCTGGTTGTATTAAATGTTAATTAATCTCATTAATGAAAGTAGTTGGGGGTATTTATACCCTTAATTAAGGACCCATGGGCTTACAGGTCAAGTTATGAAACCGGGTCAAGTTTAAGGACCCATTTACTTATTAAGGTGATTAGCACACAGCTTAGTCAGAAGGTCTTTAGGTATTTCTTTACTTTTGTCATGTCCGGATAGTTTAGTGGCACATTTATATCTGATCTACCCTTGTCCGGATAACACAGTGAGCTGTGACTGAATAACCCGAGCTCATAAAAAACTATAAGTTTATTATAAAAATATCATAAATTCTGTTTATGTTTTCACACCCGATATTAAAATATTCATGTGAATATGTTAAGGGTAGTTGTTGCATATTATGTGGATGATTCACCTATATAGTTCTCTTATTAGCATACATTTTTGTCATTTGTGACAATACATGCTCACCACTTGTCATTATACTAGATGAATATATGTATTGAGTTGACATTCAGTTGATGACTTTTCATCATCTCCCTGTAAATACTCTTGTAATCCATTAAATTATATATCTATAAAATAAACACCACTTTCAAGTTTATGAATAAAAAAATATACTTTTATTTTCTCAAAGCATTATTATTTACTTATATATTATAGATTTATCTTACTATAGATTTATCTTATGATAGATTTATGATATTATTTTATCTTATGGTATATTTAAAATATATTATCAACATGAATTAGCTTTATTTTTATGATAGTTGGGTTTGGCTATTTGGGATAGCAGATGAGCTATCTTCTTCAAAAGTTAAGGTAATTTCAAAAATACTGTCAAATAACTAAGTTGTTGATTAAATCTTTAATATTTATGGAGGCAACTATATTTCATGGACTTAAATGCTGAGTTACTTGTATAGTGTTAAAATCTTACAAGCACTGTTAAGGCAAACAAATTTGCATCCCAATAGGATAAAGTGTTGACTATGATATTCCTTCGTCATTATATCCAGGAATGATTAAGATCTAAATATCTAACATGAAAAGAATCAGATGTTCTGTGGAAACTATTAATAGAAAGATATGACCACCTGACAATGGTAATTTTACCAAAACCTCAAAATGATTGTTTGAATCTATGTATACGTGATTTCAAATCTGTATCAGATTCTAACTCAATATTGTTCAACATAACCTCACAGCTACAATTGTGTAGCGAAGATATAACTCACGAGAAAATAGTGGAGAAAACATTTACCACTTTTTGCATGTCCCAAATACTATCATGCAACAACAATATCAGGAGTTCCGTTTCAGCAAGTAGTTAGAGTTGATTTTTATATCTCTTGTTGTTGCACAAAATAATGAGTTATTTACGAAAACTTATGAATCTCGTCATATGGTCTTTGTTGTAGTGCTTGAAACATATGTAACAACTAATAAAACATATGGAAATGGACAAATTATAAATTAAAGGTAAATTTACTTGTAGTAAAAAGAATAACTCGTATAAATTTTTACGATACAGCCATACCACCATGAGTGAAAAAAAATGTTATAACAAAGAAATAGAAAAATCAAGAAATGAAAAAGATTTGTCTAAACATCCGATAAAAGACAAAGAAGATGTATGTTATCATTTTGGAGTAACGAGACATTAGTCACGTACATGTTGTGTGGTGAGGCATCTTGTAGATTTATATCAAACATCCTTGAAAAGACAAACGACTAATATTGAGACAATTTTGATCCAGACTACTGACGCTTTCACTAGTTCTCTTCGTTTGGACTTTGCATATATGTATGAATGTATGTTTTAGGTTGTATCTTTTTGAAGTATGCAACATGTTTATTATATGATCAATGTTTTTATATCGTCTATATTATTCATTTTTTCATAGTTGTTATGAAGGATATGAATTCCAGAGGTAGTCTATCCATAGTTAATCTTGAATATGAAAATACTTGTTTAATAAATAGTGACAAGACAAATAAAATATTCAGAATTAATAACTACTTTATGAATTTAAAGGATGTAAGAAAAAAAAATACGGTATCCGGTCCAACATTAAAAATATTTGGAATAGTCAATATTATTTTACCACGAGGTACAATATTAAAAATAAATAATGTCTTGTGTTTCCTTAAAGTTTCGAGAAATCTATTGAGTTGTTTAAATATTCGTAAGAATGGATATCACATTGAATGAACGAAGGTGATTTAAAGTACTTATCACTTCATTTAACATGGGCCATAAACATTTTATACAGAACCTTGTACTTATTGTTAATGGTTTGTACTTTACGTCTATTAAAGATATTTATTCTTATAATTTTATAAACCATAAATTTAATTATCCATTAATATTCAAATTAGGCATGGGCATTTTAACCGCAACCGAAAGAACCAAACCGAAAGAACAGAACCGAAGTGGATTCGGTTCCTTCATAATACCGAAGTGGACTCGGTTCATAACGGGAACTACACCGAAGAACCGTGGGTACCCGTTAAGAACCGGAAACATTTATTAAACCTAAATTTAACAATATTTGAAAATATATTTCTCTTTTCCAAAGTTAGATTCATCTAAATCTGTTGTTTATCACTAACCTATGATTATATTCTCTTTAATAAATGACAGCATAGTTAATTCAAAATGGCGACATATCTATAAACAATTAGGCGAATAGACAAAATAACAAAATATCAACCTTTATATAATCTTATAGACTTGATATTATCACTCATTTTTTTTATATTACTAAGATTCTTATTTAATATACCAATTTTGGATCTCTCTTATATTTAGTATTTAATTTTCTTACACTCTAACACAATTTTATATTTTTGATTTATATATGAGTTTTATATCTGTTAATATTGCACAAAATTTAAAGTATCCAAAAATATTTGATTAGAACCGAATTCAATACCCATGCGGAACCGAACTGAGAGGAACCGAACCGTACCAAAACAAATTTTATTTGGTTTTAAATGGGTACCAGTTTTGAAGAACCGAAAGAACCGAGAACCGAAAGAACCGAACCGAACCGAACCGAACCAAAGAACCGAATGCCCATGCCTAAATCAAGCTCTAGCATAATCGATTAGTGGACTCTTGATCTATAATGATGCATATGATTGAATATAATTCCCGGGGTCATCCTTTAGAGAATCAAACGTTTCTGTTAAACATGGATTTTAATTGTATTATTTTCTCTATATGATATTTTATAATTACATCACTGACCAAAATTATTTTTGAATCTCCGATTTTTATACAAAGGATTCAAGGATACATATGCGGTCTTATACGTATGAAGCGTGGACCCTTTTAATATTGTATGGTCCTTGGTGACGCATCTTGCAGACAATCGCGTGTTTGTATTTTGTCGACCTGAAATATATGTATTTAGTCAGATTTTAGCACAAATAATTAAACTACATCACTACTAGAGAAACTAATTTTTACAATGAGTTGAAAATGACGAATATCATCACTTAGCTGTTGTAAAATGGTTTCTTCAGCGAGTCTGCGGCCGGAGGTTCTGATTAGGTTAACTAGGGTCACTAACCAAACTTAGTTGCCACCGGAAGGCTTTTGCAACCGACAATTAGGTGGGAAGCATTAAAAAAAATTCAACCAGGATGGAACTGGTCATGGCGTTGCAACTTTCGTTATAAGTTTGTTGCACCATTTTAGCCAAATGGTTAAATCTGTTGGTATGTCCGTCATTGCAAACGTCATTGCCATATGCTTTCATATTAACTGATCTTAATGTCGTCTTTAACAGTGTTGCAAGACCGTTGTCAAACTTAATAAGAATGTTTTTAAAAAAATGCATGACTATACAACTCTATTTCATGATTCAAAAATTCAAAATATAATATAACTAAACAAGAATAGAAAATAAGATCCAAAATTACAAAATACGATTCAAAAATACAATTTTCATTCACAACAAAACATTCATAATACTTATTTTTAATCCTAAAATTCCAACAAGCTACCATTAACTTATAATAAATTGCACTTACATAACTTGCATTTAGGTTTAGGTTTTCTTCCCTACTTGAGCTAATGTCCTCTTGTGTCCTAGATAAAATTCATTGAACTTCCAATGAATTAATACACTCAATAATAATCGGATAAATTAAACACTATATATATATATTAAAAGTATCTAAAATCTAACTATATTTAAAATTTAATAAATTAAATCTCATATAAATTAAATAAAAATATATAGTAAGATACAAAATTTTGTATATATATAATATCTAAAATATAATTATATTTAAAGTTTAATTAATAAAATCTAATATAAATTGAATAAATAAATAGTAACTTACGCGTTTTGTGTATATATAATATCTAAAATATAATTATATTTAAACTTTAATTAATAAAATTTGATTATAATTCAATAAATATATATAGTAAAATAATATTTAAAATATAATTATATTTAAACTTTATATATTGGTATATATATCACTATTTAATTAATAAAAACAACAATGTTAGTATATTTTTCTAAAAAATTTAGTTTTGATTTTTTAAATCGAATAAAAAATTCATGAATACAAACAATAAATATTAAGATCAATTAATAAAGTTTTATTATATTTCCATTTTGAGCGTGAAATCTTGAGCATATCCATCGGTATCATTCGGGCAATACCAATTTTTTTTTTAAAAAATCAAACTACATAAAAAGATTTTTTTTTTACTTAAACAGTTGGAATAGGACTTTGGAGGACAAAGAGGAAAAAAAAATTATGGCCATGAACCACGGGTTCAGGGCTCTGAACCGGTGGTACATGACCACCAGTACCACCGGTGCACAGCCCAGATCCGGTGGTGTTGGGCTTGTGAACCGATGGTACAATGCCTTCGCACCAGAACGGACTTTTTTTTTTTTTTTTTTACCTTAGTTTGGTTTGATTCATGCTTGATTTCTTGTTTTTATTAGAAAAAATTTAATTTTTTTTGAAGTGAGTTTGAATGTTCTTGAGGCAACTTTGAATGTTCAAGAACACTTTGAATAACTTCACCAAATTGTAGCAACATGAGTTTGATCTACTAAATCAAAGTGTTTTTGGGTAAAGATAGTAAGATATAGTTAGTATTTTTTTTACTTAATATCAATTCTGTAATTAAATGGATGTTCGAAGGTATTTTTTTCAGAAAAAAATCAGACTAAAGTCAACTGCATTTTTTGGGTAAACTTAAACCAGTTTTGGGTTTATATAGCCATACCCATTGAGCTAGTTTATAGCTTCTACACCTTCTTTATTTCCGCCAAGATACGTGGAGGAAGTTCAAAAAATTCTATGTGAAGAACTAAGGAGGCCTATTGACAGTGTGTATGCATATGTTGACATAAACCTCTTGTTTCATCTTCTATAGCACAGGTATTCCTTAATGTATTGATTTTCTTAGGTAGTGTTTTTTGTATTCGCGTATCACTTGTATTCGAGTATCACTTATGAAGTGATTATTCTCTTCAATTTTTTTGTCTATAATCTTGAGCACTGCTAACCAATTAGGGTTTTTCAAGGGTTCACTAATATTTTAGAAGATGTGATAAAACGATTAGGGGTTTTCAACCGTTTAGGGTTCTTGCGAGTTTGGATTTTTGGTTGTTGTCCCAACTCGATGCATAAAATAAAACCTTTTTAATTTCAAGTCTTTATAGCGCTTGATGGTTTTAAGTCTTGTTGTTTAAGTGGATACATCGTTGTTTGAGTATTTTGTTTATTTGTTACTGTATCATATGTTTATATTAATGGTGAATACAATAGTTGAAAATAATAATCGAAGTTTATTTCATGAGCGATAACCTTAAGTTATATTAAGTTTACAACTGAAGGGTAAAGAGTTGGTAAGTTTACAACTGAAGGGTAAAGAGTTGGTGGCTCTGCAGTGTGTATTAAAATCTAATCAAAATCTTTGCTTGGTATTTCTTTATTAATCATATTTGACAAGAAAATTTAAGTCTAAAGTTTGGTGCACCGCCCAATCTTGGTTTAATTTTTCTGTGAAGGACTCAGCTTGAATTGAGAAATGTTGAAAGTTCGAACATCCCTCAAAACTCAAAATTATGTTGTAAGATTAAGATTGATCAGAAACATCGATGTTCAAGCCGAACAGTTTTCTCCCGTGATCTTGAACCCAGGGACAACCCAGAGCCGAAGTGTCCTATAGGAAGTGAGAAGTCTTCATCATCTGAATATGACCCACAAGACAAGGTAGTGAGAGCTATTTTTGTATTACCCCTTGTAAAATGCAGTTGAAGGACCAAAATCATTTGTTATGTTTCTTAGCATTTATATTGTGTTTTCTATGTAGTCAACTTTGTCTCCAGTTTTGTAAGTCTCTTATGGCTTGTAGTACTCAACTGGCCCGAGGTTATTCTAGCTCATTATGATCTGTCTAGAACTTGGAAGGTGAGCGTTGCATTACCAATATTGTTATTTTACCGGACTCGAATATGAATCATTCTTATTTTAAAATCTCGAACAAGAACCGATGTAGATTACATTTTTATTTGAATAACATATTCTTTCATATAGTCGGTATATTAACTTAAATTGTTGTTATCTATGTTTTAACCGTGGGCAGACATCTTTTATGAGGAAGTCGGCAACAAGCATGTTAAGTGGGAAGAGAGTTGGTCATGCAGCCGTAAGTTTCCCTCTTTTGTTGGTTATGTGTTCCATGGCCTGCGACTATCATAAGGTAGGGAGTTAATCATTTTGTTCTTGCTCATTAGCCACAGCCTGCAGAAATGAATCTTGGTGCAGCAATGGTATATATGAAGCAGCAAATTGAAGGTATTCAAGAACTTGATAAGTCAAGAGGATATTTTGATTCATTCACTTTGTAAGGTTCCGGGTTGGAGTGAGAAAAATGTTCAGGTATTTTAGAAATATTGATTCCCTATTTTGCTATTTTCTGTAATCCTTTCTAAGGGAAGGCCTCATGGTGTACATTTTTACACTTGCAGGTTCAGCAGTAGGTTGTTGAAGTTATAACCTATATAGCTTAGACTTCAAAAAAAATTCCTAAGAATGTGTTGTGGTCAATTCAGCAACAAAATACGGCCTACATTCTCTAAAGTTTGTTTTCTGGATGAGTGAGTTTTGTCATGTAGGTCGTTGTCTTCTTTATCGTTTTTCCTTTTGTTTATTGCGCAGAATTCAATGAAATACTTGCAGTGAGAATGAAAGGTTGCAGATCGCTTTTGTTACCTTCCAAAGTTCAGAAGGAGCAGAAACAATCATTCTATTATCGGTAAGTTTATGTCATTTTGTGTGTCAATCTGTTTTTTTATTTTTGTGCCTAGACCAATTCCGATTGTTAATCTAATAGTTGATAGAGACAAATGCAAGACTCTAGTATAGTTTGTTTACACAGTAGATACGATTTTCTATTATAAGAAAGAAATTTGATAGTATTTTTCTTTTGTCCCTTACAACTTCTCTGGTAAATTGTAAATAGGTCAAAGCTATTTCCTCCATGTTATTTTTTATTTCCTCCATCATTTGAAAAATCCTCCATGATGTTATTTTCTCCATAAAGGAAGTTACAAAATTGCCCTTTTATTCATTTTTTCTTCACAAAACCATTACCCTAACATACTCATTCTATTCAGTACAACAAAACTCATTCTTCACCCTAGAGAACTACCTTACAAAGAAGAAAACTCATTTTTCACTTATCACTACCTTACAACAGCTGATTCGAAGATAGAGAAAGCTTGGAGAAAGAAATTCTAGGTTCTTCCCCATTATCAAATTTAGGGTTTAACACTTGGTAGCAAACAGGTTTAGGTGTAGACATGTATACAAATAAATTATGTTGCCTACTTTTTTCGTATCTTATTTATCACGGAATTGAAGACGACAATAGGTTGATTATATTTAATAACGAGCACCATACTTTTCTTACACTGGTGTTTTACACTTGATTCCGAGAGGGCCACTCGGAATCAAGTGCAATGTCTCAGTGAACAAATTATCACATAATATGACGAGAGAGAGGGTTTGCAACTGATTCCGAGTGGCCCTCTCGGAATCAGTTGCACATTTTTTTTGAAAAATTGCAACTGATTCCGAGTGGCCCTCTCGGAATTAGATGCACATTTTTTTTAAAAAATTACACCTGATTCCTAATCCCCGGCTCGGAAATAGTTGTTTTTTTTTCCAGAACTGTAAAAACGGGTTTAGGTGAAAAAATAAGTTTCGAAATAGGTATTTTGAAGCTACGAAGTTGTAAAACGTAAAAACAAGTTTAAATTACATTGTTTGTCGATTGAGTGCTGTTCTCCGGCTTTGTTTGGGTTTCTTCATTTTCTATGATTAATCTTCAATAAAATTGAAGTTCTTTGTTTTAGGGTTAATTTTAGAGGTAGAATCATATATCTTGGATTAAAGTTAGGTTAATGCTGTGTTTTTTCATGTAAGACTATCTATTAGATAAATGACATCTAGTGATAAATTTGAAATAAAAATAAGGGTAATTTGGTAAAAGCAAGTCACTAGTGTTTTTAAAAATTTGAAAGATGGAGGAAATAAAAAATAACATGGAGGAAATAGCTTTGGCCTTGTAAATAAGCTTGGTTTTGCGATGCGGGTACTAGTTATTTGTGGTTAATCAAGGTCAGGAAACTATCTGCTTATAAATTTATGTTTAATTCAATGACTAACTTATTTACCTCACTCATTATTTTTGGAAAATCACGTACAGAAAACACACCGGCTCTCGTAGGTCCAACCCACTACTACTATTGCTAAAAAGTTTAATTATAATAAGATTTTAAAATATTCAAGTATAAGTAGGGGTATCAAACGGTTTGAACCCGCGAACCATCGGAACCGTTTAAATCAGAACCACGGTTTGCGGTTCTGCCGGATTGCTGTCCTGCCGGTTTGCGGTCCTGGCGGGTTGCGATCCTGCCGGTTTGCAGTTCTAATGGGTCAGTTTCTCAGTTATCTGTCATTTAGGAACCGTTTATCAAAATATTTTATAATGTTATTTAAAATTGATTTGTAAGTGTTAATCGAATCTAATTTCAATAGAGATATGTACCATATAAACGAGTTAATTATGCTATTACATGTATTTTAATTTAAATATGTTATCATTTTAATCGAAATTTTATAATCATGCAATTACATTCTAAAAAAATAATTGTAATTTGATTTTGATATGTTTGATTATATTTATGTATTTAAGATATTTTATTTAATATTAGGTAGATATTAAATAAAATATATACATCTAATTGTATTTTGATTACAACTTTCAATATTTGTAAAAATATAAAAATAAAAATTCTTGTCTTAAACAAGATATCGTAAACAATATAATTGTAAAATGATGTGTGTATTGTTTGTATTTAAGATGTTATATTTAACATTAGGTACATATTAAATAATATATACCTATTAGACATATAATTTTGTTCTGATTTTAAATTATTAGGTGATTCTTTAGATTCTTTCAAGCTTGAAGTGTTTATGGTTAGATGAATTATATAGTTTATTGTATTTTCGAACTATTCAATATTAGAAGTTTAAATTTAAATTTTTTAGAATTGTATAATTATATGCATAAACTTAAATAACATTTAATTAAAAAAAAGCAAAACAAACACTTCTTGAAACATAGTTGTTAAAAAAAATTAATAAAATTTCTAAAAAAAAAACAAAAGTCAAAAGTCAAAAGTCCGGGCCATCCGGAGATTTCTCCGGATGGCCCGAATTTTCAGTCCGGGCGTCCAGACCATCTGGAGATTTGCCCGGATGGTGTGGATTTTTTTTTTTCATTTTTTAGTTTTTTTTGGGTCTCCTAGAGGACACCCCCAAATCCAAACTCATAAATTCATATACTCCTCTCTATGTCTCTCTAAATCTCTCTACTTGTTCTAAATATTCTAGAAAACTCAAATTTCTTATTTTACATATTGTAGTCCTTACTTTCGGAATTTTTTGATTTTTTTTTCGCAAATTGTTTCTATTTGATAAAAACACTTAAATAACGTTGGGATAACATTATAATAGCTCAATTAAGAGCTTCGTATAATTTATCAAGTTATTTAATTGTGATACTAATTTAAATTAGTTCTTTTAATTCTAATTTTATTAGTTGTTGTTATTAGTTGGTATTAGTCTAAATTTAGTTTTTATTATTTGCGATATTAATTAGTTTCGATTAGTATTTTATTGCATATTTAAAAAAAACGTTGTTTTAAGTTTTAAAATGTCTATAAATCGTAGACTTACTAATACTCACCAATCCGCTAATTTTCACTGTGATAACCAAAACAAATTAATACTAACCAAAATGTAATAATAATTTTATAATCATTATTAAAATTACAATAATAAAATTCAAAATTTAATATTAAAATTATAACAGTATAACTTGTAATCTTTTACCATGATAAAATATGATTTTGGTTTAAAAAATAATAAATAACATTTGTAATATTTAAAAACAAATCACAATAATAATATTCAAAATGTAATATTAAAATTATAACAATATAACTTAAAAATAATAAATAACACTTGTAATATTTAAAACCAAATCACAATAATAAAATTCAAAATGTAATATTAAAATTATAACAATATAACTTAAAAATAATAAATAACACTTGTAATATTTAAAACCAAATCACAATAATAAAATTCAAAATGTAATATTAAAATTATAATAATATAACTTAAAAATAATAAATAACACTTGTAATATTTAAAACCTAATCACAATAATAAAATTCAAAATGTCATATTAAAATCATAACAATATAACTTAAAAATAGTAAATAACACTTGTAATATTTAAAACCAAATCATAATAATAATACTCAAAATATAATATTAAAATTATAACAATATAACTTGTAATATTTTTGCATGATAAAATATGATTTTGGTTTAAAAAATAATAAATAACACTTGTAATATTTAAAACTAAATAACAATAATAAAATTCAAAATGTAATATTAAAATTATAACCATAGAATTTGTAATATTTTAACATGATAAGATATAGTTTTGGTTTGTAATATTAAAATCAACACTACTAATATTAGATTTAAAAACATAATAATAATATTCAAAATGTGATAATATTTAAAATTTTGGACTATATAATAATTAAAACACTTAAAATATTAATAACGAAAACAAATTAATACTAACCAAAATGTAATAATAATTTTATAATAATATGCAATATCTCAATATTTTTTAAATATAACATTTTGGTTATAAAATAAAACATTTATAATATTTATCGCGGTTTTTACAAATAAACCGTGGTTTCACAGTCCTGGCGGTTTGTAGTCCTAATGGTTTGCGGTCGTGCCGGTTTACTCCTTATGTGGTCCTGCCGGTTTGCGGTCCCAATGGTTTGCGGTCCTGCCGGTTTGCGATCATAATGGACCAGTTTCGCAGTTAAACCGTCAGTTCATATACAGATTGCCAGCTTTGAACCGCGGTTCCTGTATCATTTGCCACCCTTCACAAAGAAAAGTGTTGTAATATCAAGTACCATACATAAGGATAAGGACGAGACAAAAGCTGAAGACAAAAGCTGAATCGATAGAAGATTTGTTGGTTGATTGGCGAGGCAAAACTTGTAAGCCCAACAAACATATTGGAATGAGAATTTCCTCTTTTGTTGTTGGTTTAATTTCTAACCCTTTCTTAATAATTTTATAAAAATTAGTTATTATAATTGTGAATAAAAACGTGTATATATATATTTCAGATAATCTTTGTTAGGCCTTTAACCGTTTGAAATGATTGTGATTGCTTCTGTTGGGAACAATCTGATCATTTAAGTGTTCAATGAAATGCACTTTCCTTTGTCGAAACCAGCAAACGTAGTCACCAATTTTGTAGGAACAATCTTTCTTATCTCTCTGTTGGGTGGTTTCCTTTCTGATTCTTCCTTGGGTAGCTTTTGGACCATGTTTGTCTTTGGCTTCGTTGAGCTTAAGAATATTTTGTATAGGGTTTTTTCTTATTGTCGGTTCAAGCTCATATTTCGCAACTAAGACCAGTTCCTTATAGATGATTAGACGAGTATACTTGTTTAGTTTCCTTTATCTTCGTCGTATCAAATTCGTAGATAATGATTTTTCTTAGGGACATAAATAATGTGAGCTAATTTTGTTTATTGTTGGATGTAGTTTGTTGCAACGAAGCTCGACAAAATACTTTCAGATATTGGGGCTACAACCATCATCGACGGAGGATTGGGCGATGATCAGCACCATTCAGGGTATAATTTAGATTCAACCATGTTATATATATATATTGGATGATTTTATTTATTCTTAGGATTTCTGATGCTTTGTGTTTTCTTTTATTCTTGCCTTCTCTATATATTGTTTGTGTTCTTGTGCATGGGATCCTAAGGTTTTCATTTTATTTTAACCTTAAAATTCTATTTTTTTTGTTTAGGGGATAATCAATCATAAAAGTATAGATTTTTATGAAATAGGTCTAGGTATTTGTTAGGTTAAATCAATAAAAGTATAGATTTTATGAAATGATTTTTAATATATGTTATGTTTTGATTACTAAATTTCAGTTCGTGCAAATTAGAAGTGATTCTTAAAGTTTATATGAGTTTATTATCTTAAGTTTTTGCAATTTGCTGGGTTTCGATCTAATAAGAACTCATTTTATTTTCGTACATGAAATCAATTATGCAAAGTTAGCCAATTTATAACCAATCATTAACCTATGTTAGTACCGTGGATTAGTTTACATTAAATTTATTAAAAAATATTTAGCACTGAATTTGATGAACTTAGAGAATCTTTAGAGAGATTTAGAAGTGAAGATGTTCGTAGGAGAGGGTCGGAAAATGGAATATTTGTATGATGTAACAGCAAACAGTGAATTACTAGAAAGGGAAAGGGACAAAAGGAATAAATGTTACAATAATTGATCAACCATTGGCCCTTTTTCCCAAAAAGGGATGTTCTTTATATAGTAAATGAGGTGGATGGTAAAATTAGATAATTACCACCGCAAGAGTGGATTTCTTACCCTACTATTTGACTATTTACAATCAAGTTCTTGGGGTATATCATTTGGCCCCTCTATTTCTTATGTGTGCTTTACTTTGGTCCTTAATCATAAAATACATAGACTTTGGTCTTATTTGTAAGCTAAATTACATGTTAACCACCTATATTTTCCTTCCTTTATCAGTAGCCCCCCAATCCATGTGCAGTTCTCTAGATGTGGACTTTAGTTGTTATTTTACATTGTTCGGATCGGAACCTACGCTACCCTGTTCGGGTATTTTGCTTCTTTGACAAAAACCTGATATGGTCGGATCGGATCTTGCCATCATCATAGTCGGATTTCCTGCTTCTTGGTAAAGATCTGATATGGTCGGATAAGATGATTTGTCTTGCTGACCTCACCTCTGGTCATGTTGATGTCACTTAAGTAATCATTTATGTCAGGCGCGCACGCTTCATTTCAATGTTATCGAGTCAAATACCTTTTAGGCGGCGCAGCTACATGGACACGCATCGCACTCTCATCCGCTCCGTCGGTGCGTATTTCTAAGTGATTCGAAATAGGCGGGCGTGGCACTATACCGTTAGCCTTTGCCTATTCACCTTCTGTCTTCCTTGACTATAAATACCCAACTCTTTTTCTGAGTAAAGGTTTTTGTTTGTTTTCGAAAAATTTTGTTCAAAGGAGAGAGACCTTATCTAAACCAACTTCTTACCCCAGATTTTCATGCATGACGAGTTTATCAACTTTGAAAGATATAAAATCTGGAGGTGGTTCAACATCTCTAATCGGATCGGCACTCGCAGACCTACTGGTGCAAAAGAACATCCTTCCCTTGTAAAGATGTGGGAGTCTACCTTTCGCAACAAATAGTCTCCCATCCACGAACGCTCCATCAATATTGTCGTATCTTCCCCTAGTCAAGCACACCTGTCAAGTGGTGGGGTTGATCTATCTGCTCCTTCAACTTCCTCAACTTTTCCTTCTCAATCTTCTCCCTTCATCGTAATGGGTGATGAAAGGGAAAACCACTGGTTAAAGAAAACAGAGATAGAGCTAAATGGAAAAGGTCGTCTGATCCGACAACCAAATCGGTTAGGATGAGGATTCCCTCTTCGGTCTCGACTCCTCCGGTAACCCCCCAGGGTTCCCCTCAAACAACACATAAGGTTAGCTATAGGAAACCCTTGCCAAGGGGGACTCGGCCCGAACCTTCTCTCCCGCCTATTCCAGAAGATCAAGAGGGGAATCTGTCCGATGACCCACATAATGATAAAGAAGACCCTGACATTGTGGTGGTTGAGGCATAACCACTTCGAGTTATTCTTAATGACTTTCCTTCCTCGGTTAATGATGTTCTGGCTCCTACCTCAGAACCTACCACTAGTCATTCCCCTCACCAAGGTGAGACTTATTTGTTAAAGAGTAAAAAGAAGAAGAAATGTTGCGCTGGTCTGCCTTCGAACATAGAAGACATCTTGGGCGACAACCTTCGTGATATTGAAGCTAAACATCTTTTGGATTTGTATAAAGTGAAGTATAAATATTTTCATCCAAAAGAGGAGGTCAAGCTAAGGGATCTCTGGGGTATTCCTACTAACATCACTATCTGATTTTCTACTGTTGGCGAGACACCTTTGTCGGTTCGGAACAATGAGTTGGTGCTCTATACTGAGCTGATGAACTGGGGTCTCCGACTTCCCCTCGACCATCTCTTGGCTGAATACTTTACCTGATCGGACTTTGTCCTTCTCAAGCCGGGGCCAACATGTGGTACACCCTCATGGCTTGCATTATGGCTTCAAGGCTCTCGGAGAACGCTTTCACTATGGAACGTCTCATTTCTGTCTCGTGTGTGGCTAAGAATACCCACTACCCCTTCTATTCGCTTGGTTTTCCCAGGAAACTTAAAGTGATAAAGGATTTTTTAGATTCCGATTAGAAGTGGAAGCAACAGTTCGTGTTTATTTCCGTGTTATAGGGGACCGGCTTTGAAGACTCCAATGACCTCCCTCATCGGTTAACGCTGAAGTGGACCAGACATGTTAAGTACTCCAACCTAAATATTTTCTGAGTCGTCGGGTTCGGTAGATTCTAACTTTGTGTTTTTTTCAACCAAGAATAGGATTGCTAAGTATTTTAAGCGTCACTCTAAATCCTGCAAGGCTATCTTTGAGAAGCTAAGTGCTTGGTCAGGTGAACACTGGGATCACAAGTTCCACCAAAGCTTTTTTCTTATGAACTTTGCCAAGTGTAATCTATGGCGGTGCAATCTTAATGAAAAGAATACTGCCTCGGAGCTCATGGTTCCTCCCCCTAGTTATGATGTCCTTAAACATTTAGGGTGCCTAAATAGTGCAGTTTACCCCCCCACTAGGGCCCGGGCTCCGAGTCATCAAAATGCGGAGGAACCCGAGAAAGGAGAGGAAGAAGAGACCGAGGAAGACGCCGAATCCAAAGACGACACTCCCGAGGAGATAATGGTCAATGGTCAAGAAGGTTCTCAACCTGAGAATCAGGGCGGTCCCCAAAAAACAATACAAAGAAGTCCTCCACCAGAGGCTCAGGGTGATAAACACAACGAGACTGAAGTGGGTTTGCCACAAGAGGCATGGTCATCAGAGTCTCAACAGGAAGCCCCCCCCCCCCCGGTCCTCAAGCAGTCTCCCCAACATCTCATACAGAAAAAAAATCAAGTGAAGCTGATCATACAGTTGAGATGAGGCATCAAGGTCGGGCTGGTGCAACAAGGCGGCAGAAGTTTACAGCTGAAGAGAAGAAGAAGAGAATCGTTGAGAGTGGGGGGAGCGATAACACTACGCGTCCAAGCCTTCATTTGTTAAAAACGTTCGTGGTTGTCGACTCGGACTCGGGTGGAGAATTTGTATCCCAACGAAGGGAAACTTAAGAAGGTGATTCTGACGAGTAAAGGTATCCCTCTCCTACCTCACCTTATTTCGATGTGTATGACAATGACTATGTTGCGAATGAGTTGGACAAGATTTTACATGTCTCTGCCCTACTCGATAGCAAGGAAAATCGCGCAAGAAATACTATAAAAGTGAGGTTATTGAGAGAAGGGATGAGGTGAAAGCCTTAACTTCTCAAGTCTCAAAGTTGAAGCTTTAATTGAAGGACTTATCCGACGAGCTCTTCGAACAGACGGAGATATCCTCTAAAGTAGAAGGCTTAGTGTCTGAGTCCGATAACTTGCAAAATGAAGTAAAGGAGTTAAAAGATGAATTATTCAAGACATCAAAGGTGACCGCCAAAGTAGAGACTCTATCTTCCGAATCTGATGAGCTAAAGAAGAAAGATAAAGAGTTGACTGATGAACTTGCTAAAGGAAAGAAGACCTCCGAGAAACGCTTGGCCAGCATCACTTCTCTTAGGAGCGAACTATCCGAGGAGAAGACTAAATTCGACGATGAAAGAGAGAAGTTCGTTGCCAAGGATGTCGAGCGTGATACGACGGTAGATGGTCTTATTGAGGGCTATTACAAAATAAAGGTATACCTTAAGAATGTTGTTGCAGACATCGAGAAACTATCAGCGGAACATGAAAGCTTAAAGAAGAACTTTGAAGCTAGGCAGAAAGAAAGGGATGCTAAGTTGATATCTGTAATAGTGATGGAGATGCATGAAAGGTTCCCGGATCTGCACCTTGGCAGTCTTTGGACTCAGATTATTGAACATCATCCAACCCCCACAGTATCCGTGAAGGACCCAAAATCCAATGAAGATTCGCAGAGCTCATCGTCGGACTCGGCATCCGATTAGTCTGCGCTAGATTTTTTTTTGTTGACTGTTTGTCCTTTGAACCTGCTAAAAGAAACTTTTTTCTGTAATCTTCTCCTCATCATGGGAGCTTACAGTGATATAATTTTAGTGTGATTTTTTATTAAGTTATTTCTTCCTCATGTTTTTCTTCTTGTGATTCAATACTGAATTATTTATTCAAACGTCCTTTGGTTTATATTTTAAGTTCAAAAAGATGAAATTTCGGGACCAAACTTTTTTTGAACATGTTTTGAGTTCAAAAAGATGAACTTTCTTGTCCAAAATTCTTTGGAGTATGTTTTGAGTTCAAAAATATGAACTTTCTTTTCCAAACTTCTTTGGAGTACGTTTTAAGTTCAAAATGATGAACTTTGCTAGTCGTTTAAGAAGGAAATAAAATTCAATATATAAGCCGACTATTTAGGCACCTCATTAAAACATTCCTGTGCCACCACAGTAGGAAAGAGTATGCCACCGGAACTTACATAAACTGACAAATAAAATATTTACATATCACACAATCAAATCAAATAAGCCTTTAGGTGTTCAATAGTCCACGGATGGGGAAGATCTCTTCCTTTTTTGTTTTTTAGTCGGTACATCCATGGTTTTATCTTCTTTGTGACCGTGTACGGACCTTCCCAATTTGGGGCAACTTTTCCGAGTCTCTTTTCTTTCGTGTGCAGGAAGACTTTTCTTAGGACTTTGTCCCCCACCTCGAATTATCTTCTTCTGACCTTTGACGAGTAGCGGCTTCTCATTAAGGTTTGATAGTGCAAAGAATTCAAATGTTCCCTTCTTCTTTTTTCTTCTATCATATCTAGTTCGGTGCGCTTACCTTTGTCATTCCCCTCCTCGAAATACTCACTCAATCGAAAAGATGGGAACATTGTTTCCGATGGCACTAGTGCATCCATTCCGTACACCAATGCGAAGGGCGATTCGTGTGTTGCGGTCTGAGGAGTAGTCCTGTAAGCCCATAGAATTTCTTGTAGGTAATCCGGCCACTGACCTGGTTTACCTTCTAAATTCTTCCTTAGTCCGTCCAAGATTGTTCGATTGGTTAGTTTGACATGGCCATTCGCTTGGGGATGGAAGAGTGTTAGAAGTATTTTTGTATCCCTTTAAATGCGCACAAAATTCTCGTTTCACTGTTGTCGAACTGTGGGCCATTGTCCATCGTAAGCTTCCTAGGTATACTAAAGCATGAGAAGATGTTGGAGATGATGAATTTGATCACATCTTTTGTTTTTGTTCCTGCTAGCGGTCCGGCATCTACCCATTTGGAAACATAGTCCACAGCAACGATGATTGTTCGACATCCTCCTGAAGCCATAGGAAGTGGTCTGACTAGATCTATTCCCCATTGATTGAAAGGAAAAGACTCTGATATTGATTCTAGATGTACTCCGGGAAAGTAGATCAAGTTGACAAACCGCTAGCAGGTATCACATTTCTGGACCAACTCTTTGGCAGCCGCTGAGATGGTCGGCCAATAATATCCTACCAGAAAAACTCTTCGTATCAGCGTTTTGTAATCACAGTACGCAGAGCCTTCTCCGTCGTGCAGTTCTGAGAGTATTAACTATGACTCGTCTTTCCCTAAACAGCAAAGTAGAGGCCGGCTGAAAGATCTTTTATATATAGCATCTCTGAGGACCACGTATCTGTAAGCTTTGAAACATATTCTCTTGGATTTTACTTTGTCAACAGGCAGTGTGTCATGAACTAAGAAGTCTTGTATTTCGCTTCTCTAATCTCTTATTAGGGCTGTGGATATTTAGAAAGCTTCGATAATTCCTACAAACGATTCGGATCCCTTAATTATCGACAGATTTTCTTGAGCCACTATCCAGGGGTGTTCCTCTGAGTAAGACGCTTTGGCCAAAGAATCAGCCACTAAATTCTCTGCCCTATGAACATGTTCGAATCAGACGTTTTTGAATTCTAAGGTCAAAGCCTTCAAAACTCCCAATTACTTCACCAAATGATCTTTCCTCTCTTCTGAACGCCCCAAATCATGGTTCACAAGAAGTTGAGAGTCGCTGATTAACTTGACTCGTTTTTCCCATAAATCGTTGCAAGTCTTAATCCGGCCAAGGCCGCTTCGTACTCTGGCTCGTTTTTTTATCCCTGGAATCCAAGTTAGATTGCCTAGTACATCGCAATACCATCCGGGGAAGTTAGTTGCACTCCAGATCCACATCCTGATGAGCTGGATCCCCCATCAATTCGGACTAACCACTCAGGATCGGACTTTTCTTCCTCCACATCCACGCCATCCTTGCCAGAATGAAATTCTACCAAACAATTGGCTAGTGCCTGTGATATGATTGAAGTTCGCGGCTCGAACTCAATGTCCAAATCCCTGAGTTCCACCGACCACTTAGTCATTCTAGCGGACACATCGGGCCTCTGTAACACATTTTTCAAAGGAAAAGATGTTCGTACGACCACTGTATGAGCTTAGAAGTAGGGCCTCATCTTTCGAGCTGATGTTACTAGGGAAAGTGCTAACGTTTCTAAAATTTAGGTATCTCTTTTTTGCATCCAAAATACTTTTTCTTACGTAGTAGACTGGTCTTGGAACGTTCGATTCTTCTCGGACTAAAACCAAACTGACCACGAAGTTGGACACTGCTAAGTAGATGAACAATTTCTCCCCCGAACACGGCTTTGTCAGGATATCCGGGGATGAAAGATGTTGCTTGATGTGATTAAATGCGTCCGAGCATTCTGGTGTCCAATCGAAGTGATTCGCTTTCCTCAGCACGTGGAAGAAAGGGGCACATTTATCTGATGACCTGGAGATGAACCTGTTTAAAGCAGCCAACCTTCCAGTTAAAATTTGCACCTCTTTGATCGTTCTAGGTGTGATGAGGCTTCTGCCTCCAATTGCGTTGCCAAACTTACGTTGTGCCTCTTCCTCTAATAATTTTATATACTTTCTATCGTATCCCTTTCGAAAATGGTTAGTGATTCTAAAAATGAACATAACTCACTAACCTTTCCTCTGGGGATTGACTCTTCTACCCCGTTTACACTGTTCATGCCTGGCTTCGGATCAAGGTATTTCGTGGTAACATCGAACGCATCCACAAACTCCTCTTCGATCACATCGGATATCATTATGGTATCGTTTTTCCTTGGAGCGCGTTTTGGTGCCACTACGGTATTCTTCTTAACAAAGTCAACCAGCTTTATGTTCTCTATCAGATACTGGACTTCTTTCTTTAAACCTCTTCATGTGCTTCGTCGGAGTCCGTAGTGGAAAAGGCTTGCGGAAATGCACATTTGCACGTGCCTTTTCGAAAATAGTTGAGATACACTCACTCAACTCGGTGTAATGAGCTGGTCGGACCCACATATTCGAAGCCGGTCGGACATACTGTTGAACTACCTGACTTGCCTGTTGATACTGCTGGTTCTGCGTTGCCCGTTGAGGGGTCTGATTCGTTGCTTGAACTGTTTGAGCCCGTGATCGGACACTCGCGACCGGTTGCGTAGCATGTGGTCGGACATTCACCGTCGTTGTACTAGTTTTGGCTAAGTTCGGATCATGATAGAATTGAGACATGGATTCTATCTCCGAGGCCCTGGTCTCCTCGACTAAGATTCTTGTTTCTACCTGATCTAACAAAGCTTCAAATGTCATAGCTTGTGTTTCCGTAGCATTAACTTTCATTACCCCCGGAAGAAGACACATTCGGAAGCCAGCCAATGCTACCTTGTCTTTGTAAAACTCTAAGTCCGTCTTGACTTGGATGAATCGCTTGGTGTATTCTTTCAAGCTCTCTCCAATTTTTTGTCATCAATAAATGATGGTATCTCCGTTGACACGGAACGTTTTGCTTCCGATAAAGTGTTGTCGGAACATACTTCACAACATATCAAAATTATTTATGCACCCCTGAGGCAGATGATTGTACCACTTAGAGGCAGCGTTCTTGAACGTCTAAGAGAAAGATCCACACAATAATTTCTCGTCATCATCGTAGTTAATCATAAAGTTCTTGACCTCAAGTTGTGTCCAACCTTGTAAGCACCCCCCCCCCCGGACCATCATTAGGGGCTGGGCACAACCTTTCTTCATTCGGGGAAGTAAAGTGATTACTGACTCGGTAATCTTGATGATATCTATCAAACTGAGGTTATCTCCAAGTGGTGACATATTCTCATCGTAGATTTCCCGTTTTATCCTGTTCCTCGGAGGACACTTTCCACTTACCCGCATCAGCTTTCTTCCTCGAATCATTTCTTCTCCGACTAGTCCGATGAGCATGCTTACGTGCCCTCGAATATCTGTGTCTTCGATCCACCTTGTACCTCGAATCTGTCTCCGAAGAGGAAGACTTATCATAACTCAATGTCTTCTGGTAACTCTTTTCGTCTAGCGACCAAAACTGATTCTTTTAACAGCTCTTCCGCATATCGATTCAGAGCATCGTCTTCGTTCGTGACCTGCTCTTCCATCAGATGGTCTCCAGACTCAACACCGACTAGATCTCTTGTCGGATTAGTCTCGATCTCTCCACGAGCTTCAGTATCCATATTTTTTAGAGTGTAGTTTTCAAGGTTGTAGAAATTTAATTCCGGGTACCAAGCGGTTCCCACAGACGGCGCCATTGATGAACTCAGAGAATCTTTAGTGAGATTCAAAAGCGACGATGTTCGTAGGAGAGGGTCGGACTAGGGAATATTTGTATGATGTGACAGCAAACAGTGAATTACTAGAAATGGAAAGGGACAAAAGGAATAAATGTTACAATCATTGATCAATCATTGGCCATTTTTTCCAAAAGGGAATGTCATTTATATAGTAAACGAGGTGGATGGTAAAATTACATAACTATCACCGTAAGAGTGGATTTCTTACCCTACTATTTGATTATTTACAAACAAGTTCTTGGGGTATATCATTAGGCCCCTCTATTTCTTATGTGTGCTTTACTTTGGTCCTTAATTATAAAATACATAGACTTTGGTCTTATTTGTAAGCTAAATTACATGGTAACCACCTACATTTTCCTTCCCTTATCAGAATTGAATTGATTCTTTTTTCTTTCAAATTCAAGTTTTGTGCCCCCACTGATCAATTCTGTACATGGAAGTTCATAATATTTGGTTGTAGTTCCAGTCTCTATAGCATCATCGGTGATTGCCTGGATGGTAACTGAGACGGTTACCTACTCACAAAACTCAAATATTTATCTCCAGCTAGCCTTTACTTCAAATTCAAATTTCTTAGGTGGTTTATTCCATGCCTCATTTGGTCTGCTTAGATATTCAATTCTTTAAAAAAAAACTGCAACTTTATATTATCAAGATTCAAATTTGATTTTTTAAGGTATTCAGTGAAATGATATTGTTTGTATTGATTTTCTATCAAAAACAAAACTACTAGGGTTCAAGGTTGGTGTTGCAATCATTGTATCACTATAACACCTAAAGTCTTTGCTTGGAATTATTTACTTCACTGTCCAAATGGAAATTATTCCTGTTATGGAATTTGCTTTCAACCACATGGACGAAGTAAGTGCTCTTTATTGTCCCTCACTAATAAGCAATAATTTTTCACATTTCTTAATATTTTATCTATAGTAGAGGAACCTTTATCAAATCATTATTTGGTAATAAGTAACTTGGTTAATAAGTTTTCAACTAAAACTTTTTAGGTGGTAACATTGTCCCTTCTAATGATTTGCGGTGGTTCTAGCAGATAACATTAATGGGATATGTTTCATATTGTGCGTTTGGTCTTATTTTGATATTTTGTTGCCTCATAAAGAGCCGAAAAGTAAATATAAATATCAAAGCGAATGTTTGTATTAGCCTTTTGCTGGCTATAGTAATTAGACCAATGAATAATAACGTTATATATTTTGTTTTCAAATTATAAAATATAGTTCTATACAGTGGCGGATCCAGGAATCCAGATCAGGAGGGGCTGAAGTATTACATAAACTAGACATGTTTTAAAATTTTTTTTCGTACTTTTAATTTATTTTTTAATAATTTGTCTAGAAATATTAAAAAAAATTAATCCTGACATTTTTATTAATTAAAAAAATCATGAATATTTATTGAAATTAAATATATATAAAAAATTATACATTTGATTTATGGGGCATATGTCTAAATAATCTTATGTTTATATATGAGTTAGTACCAGTGATAGCATTTATGTATAAAATCAAAAGGCTTCATACTAGTTGAGATATGTTCTTACTTATTTGTCATTGATCCTTCTCATACCTATCCGACGTGGAAATTTGGTCGCACATAAATTCTACCACTTTTACCTCCCCTCAGTTGACTTACCTAATGCTCCCTCTAATTAGGTTGTTTCATGATTCATATATAAGTCATAAAGTTTTACAATGGATATATTTGTTCACTCTTATTAGAGCATCTTAGAAGTTCCTTAACGTCACTTCAATTAATCAAGTGACATTATCTTTATACACTCTAATAAAGTCACTCCGTTTGATGAGCATGACTGATGGTTCATCATCTTCGACATCCAAGAATTTCATCCATATCACGTTTTCGTGTGGGTATGGAGCTCTAATACCAACTATTAGACCCAAATAATAGTATATCAACCACAAGCGAGATTAACTTCAAAACAACCAACCAAATAATAAAAAAACCGATTTATTAACAAAATAAATCAACAGTAAAATAAATCAACAACCAGAATATTTATATGAAAAGACCACTTCGTTCTGAAGAGTAAAAGACCACGAGACTTATGAAGATTCCACCAAAAACACTTCTACTATTATGATAAGTTGAAGGTAAAAGTATATCCAATTCAATATAATAAATATCTACAACCCACCAACAATTTTAAACATAATAAACTAACAAAAAAAGAAACAAAAATGAATAATATTACAAAAACTACTCCACTATTCTAAAAATGATTTCTCCTGAACCGTATCATCAAATAACAATCCAACCGGACATATTGAAGCTTTATATTTCCCAAACATAATGTCCAAATTTCAGCCAAAACCGACACCGTTTGACCATTGATCAAGCATTTTAAACATAACTTCTTTAAAAATTCCGAAAATAAAAATTTCCCCAATACTAATCTTTCTTGAGGCTTGGGGGGGCTCGCGCCCCCCCAAGCCCCATAGTAAATCCGCCACTGGTTCTATAGCTATGCATTTTTTGAGATTATCATTAAATTTAATAACGGGCTTACAACACTGTTAGTGGCGCCATTATGATTAGTTAATATGCAACCAAATGACAACGACGTTTGCAACGACAGACAAGCTAACAGATTTAACCGTTTTGCTGATATCGTGCAACGACTTCACAATAGAGGTTGCAACACCGTGATCCGGTTCCATTCGGGTCAAATTTTGCAACGCTTTCGGTTGCTTCCCTGTTGTAAAAGCAATCTGGTGGCGACTGAGTTTGGTTAATGACCCTACTTAATACAACCGGCACTTCCGGTCTTATACCCGTTGCAAAGGCCTTTTTGCAACCGTGTTTTAACGATTTTCTTGTTGTTTTCAGGTCGTTGTAAAATCAATTTATCCAGTAGTGTTTATTATTCGGTGTTTATGTGCACTAGATCATAGGCCTTAACGTTTATTTCTTTTCCAACAAGTCTCTCAGTTATTGTTCACACAAACAGTCATTTAAAGTTTTATAAGATTTTCAAACTAATATCTTTGCAGGATGCTCTTGTTAAGTTTATCCATGTAGTAAGTAAACTAGAGCTGCACAGACAATACGGCAGTGTACAAGGTAGATAATCATATGATCTTGTCTACATTAATTACTTCATTTTAAAGGTAGAGTTCATAATGCAAAAGGTAATTAGGATAAAGGTTGATAGTCTATGGATAGATGAAAGCGACCGAGTACTATATCATCAAACCAACGGCATGGGTCATCTGTCACATAAAACGTTTTATGAGTATAAGCATCACAAGAACCACATAAAAGAAATGTTTGTAAATGCAGGTTTTGTAAGGAAACCGCTAAGATCATGTGGTAGTTGTAAGGTAAAGTAGGTTGTGTTAAAAGAATTGGTGATCCCTCAACAAGTTTAATATGGTAAGTGTCAGAAGGTAAAGTGTCAGGGATGTATTGAATAGAATACTTACAAGAAGACGGGTACAACTGTCAAGAACTTTCTATTGTGTGTGAGTTGTTTGCCGTACTCTATTTACTCCCACCAAGTCAGCCTGTTTTAGATGCCATCATCGTCAGCAAAAGGTGTTCCTTTCTTCTGGTGAAAGAAATTATACGTAACCTAGAATGAGAAGCAATGTATTTAGTGGTAAAGGTACACACTCCGCATAGAGAGGGAGAGTAAGTAAGAAGTGATGTTAAAAAAGAACATGAATAGTTTTGGATTTAATCTCGTTCTCTCCTTAAATCAAACACAATTCACATTGTGTGGTTTGGTGGTCTCAATTTCGGTAGGGGTAGGCATATCTATACGTGGTCTCAATCTCGGTAGGCATATCTACCGAGAACAAAAAAATCATAAACTTATCCGTATATTATAAATATTTAGCTCTAAGAGAAGATATCAATGTAAAATTAAATGACAAAATGGAATTTCGGTAAACTGCATTGATCATAATACACAAGTTTATGGGACAATAATCATAAATCTAAAGTAAGAAACAAACAAAATATTCTTCTAGATAGAGGAATAAGGAATAGAGTTACTTACCAGTAAAAGAGAGTGGCGCACTAAAAAAACGAGAAACTAGTAACAGAGAGAGTGACGCACTAAACTATGCTAGATTATTGATGACGTTACTGAGGAGAGCTACGTAAAATAAGAACGGGAGTAAAAGATATTAGTGTTTTCAAACAAAAAAAAATGGTTTCAAAAGATGAGAAAGCTCAGAGTTTATTTTGAAAATGGATAAAAGAGATCATAGTCGATAGGAAGAAGAGATGAAAGTAAAGGTTTCAAAAGATGGTTGGGTCAGGTTGTTAAATTTTGGGCGGGTACTAGTTGGTAAATAAATTTGGAGAAAAATGATATATGGGTAGCAGTTTTAATAAATAGAGTTAATAAAAATTTGGTAAAAATTTAGGCGGTCTATAATTTGGGTGATAAAATTGGGTTTAAAATGCATCAACCATCTCATTTAAAAATTTAAAGAAAAAAAAGAAAACAAGTATGTTGCAAATCCATTGCAACCAAACAGGTTGTGTAACTAAATACTACTTTAGTTGCAATTCTGTTTCAAAAACTGACCGTTTTTCGTGAAATATGTCAAAATAGGATTTGTTGCAGATGCGTTACGGACTCGTGTCTACTTGTAACAGATTAGCAACGAGAAAAGCAAAGGGCGGTGAAAAACAGTTAATCTAGTAATGCATATATATTTCCAAGAGTTTCTCATAAAATCTATTCGATTAGATGAAGCTGGTGAATATACATCCCAAATATTTAATATATATGTTAATAGATATGTTTCCATGAGTTCATGCTAATTTACATGTCTCGGCTTTAATTCGACTTCGGCCTATTAAATATCATCAGTATTCAACTTAACAACTTATTTTGGGCCATCACCAACATGTTACTCATCTTCGTGTTTTTTTATATCTCCATGTAGCACCTCTATAACGTGTAAATTTGGTCCCATAACATAGAAAATACATGTATATTGGCTTTGACTCACCTTTGATTGTAAATCATATTAAATCTTTAACATGTTTATATTCATAGATTGTTTTGTTTATTGTCACTTTGATGAGACAAGTTTCCCACCATTATGGGTTGGAATAAGTCCGCCTGAAGATCTGATATAGAGTGAAACGCAGAGAAGCCTAAAGGGATAAAACCCTAATTTTTTTATTAATAAAAAACAATGCCCAGAACAATGAATAGAAGATAGGTTTATATAGAGTTCAAGCAAAACCCTAAACTAAAAATATGAAAATTACAAAAATAGCCTAAAGTATTAAAATTGCGAAAAAAGAGGATAGATGAGCCCGAATGCCCAAAAAAACTCATAGCTCACGAGCAAAGCTGGTGACTTGCGTTCGTGACGTTGTTTCCTTCGAAACAAGGTGCTGTGGGTCAAAATTTGACACCGGAGCTCCGAACTGTCAATTCACCGAACTGTCTGCATCATTCCCGCCGGGGTAGAGAAGATTCGCCCTCGAATCTGAACCGGTCTCCCCATCAGAAGAGTCACCTGCATAAGGAATCAGATGCTTAACATTGAAAACATCAGTCGTGCGGACATGGCTAGGCAAACGTAGTCGATAAGCATTCGGATTGATCCGCTCCACAATCTCTATTGGACCAATCTTCCGGGCAGCCAGTTTATTGTATTCACCAGCAGGGTACCAATTCTTTGTTAAAACTGGCCATACATAGTCACCAACTTCGAACTGAACAGGACGACGATGAGAATCTGCCTGAGACTTATATTTGGCGGTGCTCAAGACAAACTGATCATGAGTCTGCTGGTGGGTTTGGCGAATCTGTGAGACAAGTTCCTCAGCAGTTGTATGAGGACGAATCTTGCTAGGCAGTGCTAACAAGTCTACTGGACCCCTAGGCACAATACCATACATCACCTGAAAAGGACAAAAACCCGTGGATCTGTTAAGGGCATGGTTATGGGCGAACTCCGCCTGCGGTAAGCGCTGATCCCAAGCCTTCTGATGATCTCCTACCAGACTGCGCAACAGGTTACCGAGCGATCGGTTAACCACCTCTGTCTGACCATCCGTCTGAGGGTGGTAAGCACTACTGAAGTTGAGCTGTGTATTCACCATACGCCATAAGCAGCGCCAAAAATGACTCACAAACCGGGTGTCACGGTCAGAAACAATGGTACTGGGAAGACCATGAATACGATAAATCTCCCGAAAGAAAAGTTGCGCAACACACACTGCATCAGATGTTTTTCTACAGGGGATGAAGTGTACCATCTTAGAAAAACGATCAACCACCACAAAAATAGAATCGAATCCACGCTGAGTCCGGGGTAAACCAAGAACAAAATCCATACTGATGTCGGTCCAGGGCTGAGCAGGAATCGGCAGGGGTAAATAAATACCTGTATTTGTGGATGTTCCCTTGGCCAACTGACAAATTCGACAACGGGCGACAAAACGACCAACTTCCTTCCGCATCGATGACCAAAAAAAGGATGACGACAGCAACTGGTATGTTCGATCACGGCCCACATGACCTTCATTATGCAGCTCCTGGATCAGCTGAGGACGCAAACTACAGTCAGGGATACACAGCTGTACGCCACGAAAGATAAAGCCATCTTCCAATAAAAAATGAGAATGTTCGCCCTGCTGAATCAGTTCCATAACCCGAGAAAAGAATGAGTCAGTAACATAAAGGTCAACAAAAGAATCAAAGCCAAGAACCTGAACGCGCATCTCAGTCAACAGAGTGTGACGTCGGCTCAAAGCATCAGCAACCCGATTCGTAATACCGGCCTTGTGCTTGATGACAAAAGTGAACTACTGCAAATAAGCTATCCAAGCAGCATGTCTATGAGATACTTTGTCTTGACTACCAAGGTACTTCAAAGAGTCATGATCAGTATATAACAAAAATTCATGCTGAAACAAGTAATGACGCCAATGTTTGATAGCCTGAACTATCGCATAAAATTTAATATCATAAGTACTAAATCGCAGTTTGGCATTTGCCAATTTCTCACTGAAGAAAGCCACAGGACGCCCTGATTGGGAGAGAACTGCCCCAATACCAAATTTAGACGCATCACAATGAAGCTCAAATGGCTGTGAAAAGTTGGGCAGCACCAAAATAGGCGCTGTTGTGAGACGCCGTTTAACTTCTACAAATGCTGCATCAGCGTCGTCGGACCAACTAAATTTTGTGCCCTTCATGCAATCCATAATCGGGGCCATAATACTGCTGAAATGGGGAATAAACGCCGATAAAATGATGCTAAAATATGAAAACTACGAACCTCGGTAATGGAAGTAGGTCGAGGCCACTGGTCCACAGTAGCAACTTTTCTCGGATCAGCTCGTAACCCGTCAACAGAGACAATATAACCCAAAAATTGAACAGCTGGGGACATAAACGAACATTTGGCAGTAGCAGCATAAAACTTATCTCGACGCAACATCAATAACACCTCACGTAAATGGGATAGATGCACAGAATGGTTAGAACTATAGATCAGAATATCATCGAAGTAAACAACAACAAATTTACCGATGAAAGGCCTCAATGCCTGATTCATGATACGCATGAACGTGCTAGGCGCGTTGGACAGGCCAAACGGCATCACCATCCACTCAAACAAGCCCTCACTCGTCTTAAACGTCGTCTTCCACTCATCACTAGGACGAATCCGAATCTGATGGTATCCACTCTTCAAATCAAGCTTGCTGAACACAGAAGCACCACCCATCTGGTCTAACAGATCATCCAGGCGAGGTATAGGAAACCTGTAGCGAACAGTGATCTTGTTAATAGCTCGGTTGTCCACACACATACGCCAAGAACCATCCTTCTTCGGTGTCAGTAATGCCGGAACTGCGCAAGGGCTGAGACTTTCCCGAATATGTCCCTTCTCCAACAAATCCTCCACCTGTCGTAATTCTTCATGCTCCTTCGGGCTCATTCGGTAGTGGGGTCGATTTGGAAGAGCAGCACCAGGGACCAGGTCGATCTGATGTTGAATATCTCTTAGAGGAGGTAACTCGGGTGGCAAATCCGCTGGAAACACATCTGCAAACTCCTGCAAAAGAGACTAAATGACAGGACTATGGTCCGCCTTGGAATTAGGCACAACAGGGTCACAGAATAATAGGAAAACCACGCCAGCCTCTTCCATGGCTGTCTGAAAAGAAGCACGGGACAACAAAGTCGATGTGGAAGGAGTAGAGTGAATGCTCAGGGGTCGACGCTTTGCTGGCATAAGAACGATCTTTTTTTCCCCGTAAGAGGAATGAGTAGGTATTTGCACACCCATCATGTATAATAGACAGATCGTACTGCCAAGGACGGCCAAGAAGTAGATGACAAGCATCCATAGGGACAATATCACAAAAGACTTAATCATGGTATGTTTGCCCCACTGAAAAAGAAACAAGCACGCGCTTGGAGACGGTGATATCCGTACCTTTACTTAACCAGGCGAGCTTGTACGGCTTGGGATGCAATTCTGCCCTCAACCCTAGCTTTGAAAACGCTGCTTCGGAGACGACATTCTCGCAGCTGCCAGCATCAATGATGAAGGTGCACACCTTCCCGCCGATCGTACACGTCGACTGGAACACGTTACTCCTCAGCCAGTCGCTCTGCTCAGGAACGCGAGGAGACAGGAAAGTGCGGCGCAGCATCAGCACTGCTCCAACATCGCCAGTCACAATTTCTTCCGCATCCTCAAGCAAGTCATCATCGTAGGTATCGAATTTCGGAGGACCATCAAGAACAATAGGATTCGGTTCAAACGCCTCCTGAGAGAAGAGACCCCTAGCACCCGCAGCATTTGGACACTCTACCTGACGATGCCCTAATTCGCCACAGTCATAGCACCATAAATTGCTTGAAGAACGGCTTGGTGCACCGCGCCCAGGAGGGATCTGATCAAGTGTTGGGCGGCGCCCAGGAGGGATCAGATCAGGTGTTGGGCGGAGAACTGGTTTGGACGCCGAAATCCCTGAAGGAGCACCGGTCCTTATGCCAGTCTGGGTCCGGCGAGCCGACTGCTTTTCTGCCTGGAGGGCACGCCGATGGGCTTCGGAAACAGAGGAAGGATCGAACATATTCAACACATCTTGAAGCTGAAGGCGTAACCCGCCAATATAGCGGGAGACCCGCTGGTGCGGCGACTCGGTCACATCTGTGCGAGCCAGCAGCTGATAGAATTCTTCGGTATATTCATCCACAGATCTGGGTCCCTGACGAAGATTCCGAAGTCCCTGGTAGAGTTCCCGCTCGAAGTTGTAGGGAAGGAAAGCCTTGCGGATTTTTCTTTTAAATTTCTCCCAACTCTGGACTTTATTCTTGCCTGCACGCGCGCGGTTCTGCTTCACCTGCTGCCACCAAGCCTGTGCCCTACCGCGTAGGTGGATGGTGACTAATGCGACACTTCTCTCCTCTGGAACTTCCTTGAAGTCCAGGACTTCTTCAATCTGGGATAACCAATCGATAAGTGCCTCTACCTTAAGGCTTCCATCAAAGTCCGGGACGTCTATCTTGAATCCAAGCTCCCAGCGGCGGGTGTGAGAAGTATTCTGGTCGATCCCCTCCCCAAAAGGGTTATCCATACCCTCAACCTCTGTGCCTTGTTGCCTGGCGTTAAGATCAGCCATCTGACGGGTAAGATCGGCTACCTGACGGCGTAGGTCAGCAACTTCACGATCATCTACATCACTTGTATCTCTAGTCACTCTAGCGCCACCGCGACTGCTGGTTCTTCCTCGTACCATCTCGCAGTACTGCATGTGTCTAATACCACTATGATATAGAGTGAAACGCAGAGAAGCCTAAAGGGATAAAACCCTGATTTTTTTATTAATCAAAAACAATTCCCAGAACAATGAATAGAAGCTGGGTTTATATAGAGTTCAAGCAAAACCCTAAAACTAAAAATATGAAAATTACAAAAATAGCCTAAAGTATTAAAATTGCGAAAAAAGAGGATAGATGAGCCCGAATGCCCAAAAAAGCCCATAGCTCACGAGCAAAGCTCGTGACTTACGTTCGTGACATTGTTTCCTTCGCAACAAGGTGTTGTGGGTCAAAATCTGACACCGGATCTCCAAATTGTCAATTCACCGAACTGTCTGCATCAAGATCATAATAATTTTTTTGGTATCTATCAGCTTTGTATCATCTTGATTTACGCACAAATAAATCAAAAAATTTAGTATAAAATATTATCATATGCATTTGTGGATACGATAATAATAATTAAATCTTAAATACCTGCGTAAAAACATCGTAGCACGTATTAATATCCACATTGGACAATTCGTGATTGTCCTAACAAATGAATCGTCTAAAGTACGACTGAAGCGTGGATTCCCTATTGGTTCGAAAATAGTTTATATTAGAAATTGGAAAGGCCAACAAGAAACGAAGATAGATAGTACTTTTGAAAATAATATAAATGTGTGATCCTTGTTTCCAAACATTTCTCTAGATTATATAAGTTCCCCTGAAAGGGAATTAGGCTCAATAAATGAATAAATTTTCATAAACTTTGTATGCAAGGAAATATGGGATCATAACAAAGTTTTTATTGATGAAAAAATCTTATTTACAGTAGTTATTGAGATTACTATGAATATTGACGGCTATGAGCCACAATCTATAAAATAATGTCCTGAAAGTCATGATGGTCCGAAATAGGAGGACATCATTAAAATAGAATTAGACTATCTCACTAAACGTAATAGTTTTAGACATGTAGTTTCAACTCCCAAAAATATAAACCTAGTAGGTTGCAAATGGATCTTCGCTAGAAAATGAAATGAGAGAGATTAATTTGGTTGTTACAATGTGGGACTTGTAGAAAAAAATTTCTCACAAAAATCTGAGATTGAATACAAAGAAACATATTCCCCTTTTATAGATGTTATTCCATTATGATACTTGATAAGTATGGTAGTATATGAAAGACTTAATATTCATATGACAGATGTAGTCACAATATATCTTTATGAAAAATTAGATACATATATCTACATGAAAATCTCATAAAGATTTAGCTTATGCGGAAGAAAACGACGCCACAAGTGTTCCCTCAAACTTAACAAAAATTTAAATGGACTAAAACAATATGGGCAAAAATGGTATAATCGGCATGGTGAATACTTAATAAATTTGGGATATGTTAATAATCATATTTTTCCATAAGTCTATGTATCTGCATATGTGTATGATATCAAATTGATGGAAACTACTAGATATGTCTTAAAACCAATTGATTGGTTAAATGTTAATTTGAGATCAAAGATCTTGGAAAAATAAAGTATCACCTCGGATTTTTGATTGAGCATCACCCAAGTGGCATACTTGTGCACCAAATGATGTATACTAAGAAAAGTTTAAAACGTTTAAACATGGATAAGGCTTATCCACTCAATGCTCTTATGGTTGTAGAATCACTTGACATTAAAAATGATCATTTCATCCAAAGGAACATAAAGAAATTCTTCACGGTCCAGAAATACCATACTAAGTGCAATAAGTGAACTATTATGATCATTATGGCTGTGGATTACTTTTTAAAGTGGGAAAAAGTTGAACCATTGTCTGGAACAAATGCAAACGATGTTATTAAGTTCATTATGAATAATGTTCTAGTAGAAGTGACTAATAGATCTATTTTGGAAGGTTTGAAGAAGAATTTAATAGGTGCTGCGTGGAAATGACATAATCATTTGCAAGAGGTGTTGTGGATTTATCGTACGACTCCTAGAGAAGCTACTTAAGAAACACATTTTGCCTTGATGTATGGGATGGATGTTATTAGTCCTGCAGAATCTACTTTACCTTCTTATAAATTACTCCAATATTCCAAAAAGCATAGCTAAATTTGATCTAAGAAAAAAAGAACATAGCTAAATTTAATCGAGAAAGAAAAAATTAAAGCTCATTTAAATATGACTCATTATCAAACTCTGATGATGAGTCGACATAACTCGAGAGGAAATTTTATGGGATTCGAGTGCGACATATATACTAGAAATGATCTAACTAGAAGTTTCGATCATGGGGAGTTATCCTTGGATTTAACGCGATGCATTTTTTGTTCCCTTCTCCAAAGTATTTTTCCAATGAGTTTTCTTCATCGAGGTTTTTAACAAGGCAACATATGAGTTTTTCAATGAGTTTTTTTTACTGTAAAGGTTTTAAAAATATTCTATGAACGACCAATCATCCAAATGTGAGTGTTTAGGGATGACAATAGGTTGTTTACTCAGTCCGTACTTATTTTTTGGGCAGTTGAACCTGAACCCAACCTGACCCGATGTGGACCAATTCGGTTCGGTCTGCTGATATTAATCTTATTTTATTTTATTTTAAATATATTATATTTTTATTTTTATATTATATTTTTATTTTATAAATTATATTAGTTTTTATATTTTATATTTTATTTATATATATTTTATTATTTTTGGATAGTATCAGTGGAGCGAATTGAAATTCTAAATCCGGACCAACCAACGGGTTACAATTTCTAAAATCAATATTTGACCTGGTTTATGTTTAGACCGGACAAATTTCGACCGGATGAGTCCAAACGAGACCCATATTATCATCTCTAAAAATGTTGTATATCATGTGGATGATTTAACGACATACTTCTCCTACTGACACGGAAGTTCACCAACATTAGAATTTATTTAACTAACACTTAGTCCATCACTTTTACTCATTTCTTTATAAATACTCTTGTAGTCCACTAGTATGTCATGATATAGGTACAAAATAACCGCACTTCCAAATTAATAAAAAGGAAAATATATCTTTAATATTTTAAAGTTTTGGTATTCATTTGCCTCTATTGTACATTATTTCACGGTTCACATTATTCTATTTTGGGATTGAATTTACAACCATATTTAATTTTTTTACAAAATAATAATATATTGATTTCTAAAAAAAAGTTGTGTTTTATTTTTAGAATAAATTTACAACAATAACTAGTTTTTTTATAAAATAATATGTTTTAAAAAAAAAGAATTGTTGTCCACAAATTATATATTATTTAGAAAATAAAGTCACAAATAAAAAGTTGAAATAGCTGAGTTAAATAACATAAAACAATTAGAGTGATTATATCAAAAGTTTTACGTATATAACTATCAAAATTATAAATATATATATCTCTTAAAAGTATTAAAGTTGGATACGTTTAGGTGCCCTAACTATTCGATTCCTCCACCGGTAGCGATTATTTGCATCTTTTATCGATTGGATTATACAGTCATAAAGTCATCATTCATATCATCCCGTAATATCATTGGATGTTTATGGTTTTTATGTAAGAATGAATCTGGTATAGGCTGGGGATTTGATTCTTTAAGGAAGGACAACCGTTGTCTCTATTTTTTTATACAAAAAATCAATAATACGGTCACAAACTATGCATTAAGATGCTTAATATTTATCATATCTTGTAAAAAAATACTATTCTACAACATTAAGCTCACAAAACTTCACACGCCACAATTTAGTAGGCCAAAAGTTAAACAATAAACAATTTATTAGCACTCTCTTCTAAGTTGCAAAATGAGAAAGTCTATACTTTTGAAAAGCTACCCATTTGTATCCCCAGTTAAAACTACTATACCGATACAATATTTGAGATATATATTAATGTTAAGGAACACCCCGAAGCAATCCAGTTTAGAGTACAAACAATGGCTATAATTTTTTAAGTTATATTATTTTATTGTATTTTTATATTAAATTTATTAATAGTTGCAAACCAATTTATAATTATGCTCACTATAGAAAGTATAAAGTACTTCAAAACTTAAGTCACTATCTCAAGTGGATATAAATCTGCTAGTGAGATGAAGTGTTACCATGACATTCTGGAGAGACGTTGAAGAATATATATTTGAATTAACCCACATTTTGTGATTAAAATGAACAAAACTCCATTAGTGCATAATCAAATAAATTCTCCTCCAACAAAACAACAACCGCCCCCTTTCTTTTATATAATATGGTTTGGACCATTAAATAAAGTTTGATTCCTAAAAACATTTAATAAGTTTATATAAAAAAGATTAAAAAAAATTAATCTAAATTCTAGAAAACTCACATATTAATCAATTATTAACTAATGTATAATTATTAACCCATTCTCGTAATTCCTTTAATAATATAGTTAATTGTTGTAGCACAGATATTTTAAAATATACACACACAAAAAATACATAATTTCAATTTATAAGTATCTCAACAATATTATAAATAAAAATGAAAATGAAAAATTAGATTGGTTGAAAATTATATACACATTATAATTAAGAGTTTATTGAAAAAAACAAATATTAATCTAATTGTGCACTCATGCACCAACACCAAATATTTTTGAAAATAAGTTATATGTGATAAAACTGGAGCTGATATTCTTTTAATTTTTATTTATAGAAAGCTCAATAACGATTTGGTCAAATCAAAGTTAAAACATATTTTATTAAGTTAATCACAATTATGGTTTTTCAAATGTTTACGGTCACGTATACAATGTATCTTTATTATATATATATATATATATACTAATTTAATCTAGTTTATGCTATAGGATATACATTATATATATATATATATATATGAAAATAAATATATATACTAATTTAATCTAGTTTATGCTACAGGATATATACATTATATATATGGTTAATACAATTTAGATATAAGATATCTTATACAATCTGTATATAGTAAATTCTAATGGCAGTTAATAAAGAAGATTTTGTGTTCAGAAACATACTCGGATTCAATAGTTGTCCAAGTAATGATTTTTGTATACATACTCGGATTCAATAGTTGTCCAAGTAATGATTTTTGTATGCAAAGAAATATTCAACTTCTACCTGAGATTCATACAAAATTAAATACTCCTCTTTACGTTGCTAAATTTGTTCATTAAATTCTTTACAATGTTAAACACCTTTTATAGTGATAAAATAAGAAGTTACTTTATCCTGTGTGGCTGACTATCGTTATCTTGAACATTTGAATATGTTATATTTCCTTTAGTTATCTTGAACAGTTGAATATGTTATTTTTCCTTTTAGTTTAAAAGGATCAATTTATTACATAAAAATATATGGTCTTAAATCTACGTGAACAACTCATTAGATCAAATAAATGGTTATCATGTATCATACATTCTATTTACATTGAACTTGCTAATAAATTAAAAAGAACAAAACTTCTTATCTATATATATATGAAGATCAAACTCCCAATAATTTACAAAATACATCAAATTATATTATCGCTAAATATAGTTTGATATAGGTTTTATGATAGAAATTCGTTAGATTATTGGATCGATATTTAATTATCTAAATACATATAAATTGGTTTTATATGTTATACGTTTTTTTATAAGGGTATATGTTAGAATATTCAATGTATTAAGTTTCCTTGTATTTAAGTATTCTATGTATTGAGAGCCTTATTATTAAGTTAACATCTCTAATGCATCAATAAAACAAAAAGGAACATTTTCTAATAAACATAAAACTCTAGCCGTTTCCTGCGGCTACTTCTCTCTTTGTTTTTAACATGGTATCAGAGCATGTGTGATTCTGGAAATTCTGAACATCCTCAACAAAGATGGCTGGCAATGAAATCGTGGTCATTCAAATTCCTGATGAAGTAACAATGCAGATTGCTGCCATTCTGAGAAATGGTCTCGGAACACAACAATAAACAACTAACCCCGAGAATTTATCCCTAGAGATTAAAATCGGTGGTGACAACTATGCCCTATGGGCAAACCTAATGAAGAAATCAATTGGGGGAAGGGGGAGAGGTTCTCACATTACAGGGAGCCGGAACCTCCATCCAAAACTGAGAAAACATATACAAGGTGGGAATAAGATGATCAATGTGTTTTCACATGGATTATCCAGAATCTTGAATCCAGCTTGGTAAATAATGTCTCGCAATATCCCACTGCAAAATCCCTCTGGGATGGGTTAGCCACCACAACGGTTCTGGCACAGATTCGTTACAGGTGTTTGACATTCATAAGAGGGATAATTCATTAAGGAAAGGGTCCGATACACTAGAAGACTTGTGGAACAAACTGCAAAACATCTGGATGTCTATAGATAGGCGAGATCTGAACCTTATGAAAGATCCAGAAGACATTCAGATCTACAATAAGAAGACTCAAGAACAAAGACTCTATCAATTGCTAATGGCGATTAATAACAAGCTGGAACCAATCAAGAGAGATATCCTGAAAAAGGATCCTCTTCCTTCTGTGGAAACAGCATATGATACAATACGAAGGGAAGTGGCCAGGCTTAATATAATAAAATCAAGTTCTTCTGATAGTGACTCGATTGAAATTGGAATGGGTTTGGCTGCTAAAGATTCTGGACAGAGGTTTAAATTCTGATCCAAATAGAAAGAAGATAAATCCAAGTTGTATTGCACTCATTGTGGGATGAAGAAACACACTAAAGAGACATGTTTCCAGCTGGTTGGCTATCCAGAATGGTGGGAGGACGGTCATAAGGAGAAAAATAACCAGTGTTTCAGATCTAATGTCAAACAGGCTTCGTCTACAAGTGGCGGTGAAGATCCGACTAAAAATGAGCAAGGAAGTGGCACTGGTTTGAAGGAATGGCGGCGAACTCCTATGAAAAACTTGGAGGTAAAGGGATTGAGAAATCAATGAATTGGTTCTTTGATTGCGGGGCTACAAACACCATGTCTTATGATCCTAAAGACTTTGCTGACATGTCATCTCCAAAGAAGTCCCATATTGAGACTCCTAGTGGACAAATTTGTGAAGTCAAAAGGGGAGGTTCAATTATTTTTCGGAAAAATGGAAATTAAAAACTGCCTCTACATTCCTTCATTATCCCTAAAGTTATTATATGTTAGTCAAATGACAAAACAACTCAACTATGTGGTTTTTGTGTATCCATTTTTTTTGTATTTTACAGGACATTCGTACGAAGGAGATCATTGGGCGTTGTACAGAACAAGAAGGTCTCTATTATGTTGATGAGGTAGTTCATAAGGGACATGCCATGCTTGCTCACAGAACAACCGAAAGGAGACTTTGGTTATGGCACCGACGACTTGGTCATCCTTCTTTTAGCTATCTTAAGAGTTTGTTTCCTAGTTTCTTTTTAATAATTCCATTCGTGAGAAATGTGAAACCTGCATTCTTGCAAAAAATCGTAGGGTCTCATTTAATCAAAGTAATACTAGAGTTGATTATGCTTTTTCGCTAATCCAGTCTGATGTTTGGGGTCCAGCACCAAATTCCACTAACAATCAAATCAGATAGTTTGTTTTATTTGTGGATGATTTCTCAAGAATGACTTGGATATACTTCATGAAACATAAATCGGAAGTACCATAACTATTTGTTTGTTTTTACAAAATTATTTTGACTCAATTTGAAAAAAAATACAGATTCTCCGTTCTGATAATGGAACAGAGTTTGTCAACCAAACAATGCATAATTGTTTTCAAAACAAATGGTCTTATCCATCAAACCACTTGTCCAAACACACCTAAACAAAACGGTACTTCAGAACTAAAAAATTGTATTTTACTTGAAAAAACTCGTGCTATTATGATTGAATCTAGAGTTCCTCATTCTCTTTGGCCAGAAGCTCTTGCTACAGCCACGTATCTTGCAAATTGTCTACCAACCCGATGTCTAGGAAATAAAACTCCGTTACAAGTGCTTGCCACCCAAGTTAAAATTCCATCTGTTATGACCTTACCACCTCGTGTCTTTGGTTGTTCGGTGTTTGTTCATATCCTTAAAACTAGCCGAAAGAAACTTAATTTGTGTGCTGAAAATTGTGTATTTAATGGGTATGGTGTCCATCAAATGGGCTATCGGTGTTACAATCCGGTTACTCATCGAATCCATGTCACCATGGACTGTGACTTCTTAGAATTCGATTATTTTTTTGACCACCAATCTCGTGCTCGGGGGGATAAAGTAAGTGAATCACTCGACTGGTTGCTATATGGAACTTACTTTGAGGATGCGCCGACAGAGTCGGTAGATGGCGCCACCGAACACGCCTCTTCCAACATAAAGGAGACTGACGAGGCAGTTCTTACCACCAATAATTCTCCCGAAGACAATGTCCAACAAGAAATAAATGCCATGGATACTACCAGTGAATCAGCCGAAGAAAATGTCCATCAAGAGGTAAATAATTTACAATTTCATAATTCACAAAATGCTACTGACCATGACATTTCAGGAAGTTCATTTGTTGAAACTCAATCTCTGGTTCTTCCCCCAAGAAAAAATAGAGGAGTTCCTCCTGACCGGTATTTACCGGAACACGTTCCTCGTGCTTCTACATATCCGGTAAAAACGGACAGGAAATGAATAACGAATATTTCAAAGGCGTTTTCAGCTACTATTCTCTCTGAACAAATCCCTAAAACAGCTCAAGAAGCTAAGAAGATGACTTAATGGCATGAGGCAATGAATACCGAAATGGAAGCTCTAAAAAGGAATGGTACATGGGAGAATTGTGTGTTACCACAAAGGAAGGAAGCAGTCAGGTGTAGATGGGTGTTTAATATAAAATATAAATCTGATGGCACCATTGAGCGACACAAGGAAAGATTGGTTTACAAAGGATATACACAAACATATGGTATAGACTACTCTGAAATGTACTCTCCGGTTGCAAAGATTGACACTATCAGAGTTTTACTTTCAATAGCCGCGAATAAAGATTGGCCTATTCATCAGTTTGATGTAAAGAATGCTTTCTTACATGGAGACTTGGAAGAAGAGGTATATATGGAACCCCCACCAAGGTTCCTTGATGGTTTTTTAGAAAATGAGGTATGTAAACTGAAAAAGGCATTATATGGGCTAAAACAGTCTCCTCGTGCTTGGTTTGGGAGATTTATGGTGTGGATAATAATTGCCTGAGGGTAGGCAGGTAATTTCAAGTGGAGTTTTAAGGTGGTGTGTGGGTGTTTAACGGTGGTGTGTGGGTGTTTAACGGTTAGAGTAGAGAGTAGAGAGATGATTAAGCAGCTTGGTAGTAGTTAATTCTCATTACCCATAGTTAATGCGGGTGGTTGGGTATTTATAGTGTAATGTTTGGGCCCTTATGGGCTTTCGGGTCATGTTTAATGGACCCGGGTCATGTTCAAAGACCCATGAGCTCTAAGTAGGAGAGCAGGTAGCTTAGTCAAGAAGTGTTTAGGTTTTTTAGTACTTTTGTCATAGTTCGAACAGCCTTAAGTTCACAGTGTTCACAGAAATCTGTCTGGTCCAAGTGACCTGTTCGATCCCTGTCCATGTAACCTGTCCGGTATTCGGAGAGACTAGACCAATTTGCCCTTGTTCGGGGAGCATGCTGAATTCGGACTCATCAGGAGCCCCTTTTTTAGGTGTTTGAGCAAGTATTCTTGTCAAAGAACTGAAAACAGTCCGACGTCAGAAGTGGTTTTCAACCCGGACAGATCAAGCTTTCACGAATTCAAAACTATTTTTGTCAGAGTTAGTGGGACACGTGTCGCTCTCTGATTGGTTATTCCAGCCGTTTTTTCACCTTGAATTTCGCACCACCTTCTTCAACAAGTAACCTCTTTAATTACAAGTAGTGACATCAGCGCCGTCTTTTAATCATTGCCAAACTTTTCGAATTCTCCTAGGAATCAACTCATTTTTTCAGATTTACTATAAATTCAAACTCATTTTCCACTGTTTTACCATCTCTTTCACATTCACTCTGCAAATTTACTCAGAGCTTTCTTTTTCTAAAGCAAAGGTTTTCTGGATAGTTTATGTTTACAGCAAGAACAGCACTGATCAAAGGTGGGTGGCTCAATCTTTCGGAGTTGGAAAGAGCACAAAAAGTTGAGAAGGAGAGACGAATAGCAGCAGGGCTACCTTCATCGCCCGTTGATAAACCAGTCGCCTCTGTTACTGAGTCAGATCGAGGCTCATCTTCCTCCAAAGGTACTAAGCCCAAAAAACTCTTTCAATCCATCCTTTCGCCCATAGTCTCTAGTTCCTCAGTTCAGGATTTCCCATAAGTGCTCCCCGGGAAAGGTCGTCTGGTCCGGATGCCAGCAGTCCGGTACCTCCAAGAGAGACTTCTGCCTCTGAGCCCCAGCCTGAGATAAGAAGTCAAAGAAACACGGAAGGCCAGCAGTCCGGTAGCCAGGCTGAGCCAAGCTTTAACCCTCCCCGGACCACTACCACAGACATTCCCCCAACAATTATGGAGGAAAGAATGGAGGACTCTGCTGAAGAGGTCCCTTTTGAGTCTGAGTCCTCCGGCCAGACTGAAAATGCTGTTGCTGCCAAAAAAGGCAAGGAAAAACTGTACTTGAGGCATCCGGACCTGCCGGAGTGCCTTGAAGAGAAGGTGGGGCCGTGTTTTCACAGAGCTGAGCTCAAATACCTCTTGGATTTACAGAAGACCAAGTATGCATTCATCCATACTGCTGAACTGGGTCGAATGCGCACAAAATGGAGGATCCTAGAAAATGTAAAGATAAGGATTCCCATTGATCCGGAAACCCCTATGGATTGTAAGCGGAACGAAATAGTCTTTTTTACAGAGCTATTTAATTGGGGACTCAGGTTCCCCTTGGACCCGGAGATCGTTAGGTACTTCCACCTGGTCAAGCTCTGCCCGAGCCAGTTGAGCCCTAACGGCTGGTTTACTCTTATGTCATGTATCATGGCATCTAGGTTGTTCGGGATTCCTCTCCCTATGGAAGAGTTCGCAGCAGTGACCAACCTTTGCAAACATCACCAATTCCCCTTCTACCACTTCAATATGGGGAACGACCTTAAAGCTGTTGATGATCTGTTGGAGTCCGAAAGCAAATGGAGGAGCCAATTTTTATTTGTCAGTGGCACTTGGGAAAACGGCAAAAAGATCAAGGTCGGAGAGAACCCAAGCCTCCTCAGGAGCAGGTGGAGGAGTGATCGTAAGTTTCACCCTTCAAATCTTTGACCGTTCCTCCTCTTTTAAGTTAGTTTAAATTAACTGATCTCTCTTTTGTTTTAACAGAGCTGCCCAAGGAGTTCGGGGACTACTTGAAGGCCGGACAGGTCACCTGTGGCAAAATCAATGCTTGGGCCGTAGAGAACTGGGGGAATCGATTCCACGATGCTTTTACTAGTGGAAATCTGGCAAGGTCTCATCTGTGGAACACCACAGGTCGGAGAGACCTGACTTTGGAAGAGCTCACCACACAACCTTCTGCAGATACTGTGCTTAAGAGGTCCCACGAACCAGATGGGACACTCTTCCTGCCTGGCCGGGCTAAATCCCCAAGCAAAATGAAGGACAAGAAGAGAGGCAAAAGGGTGGCAAGTGATGTTGAGAAGGATGCCCCAACCGCCCCGGAGGGACCGGCCCAGAGCCAAATCGATGCTACTCTCTTGCAAGTAGTGGAGCAAGAGACTGTAAGACAAGAAGCAGAACTCCCAAAATCTCCAAGGGCTTCCAAGAGGAATCGCAAACAGGAGAGTGGTGGGGCAGACCGGGCAGCCAAGAAGAAGAAGACTGCAAGGGGAGATGAGCTTGCTCTCCGGGATCCGGAGCCCCCTGTCCAGGCTGACCCCTCTGACCCAACACAAGCTGAAGAGATCCCAAGAGAGTTTCATACTGATGAAGTTGAGGGGGGAGATCTCAACCTTGATGAGATGGACATCACCGGTCTAGATGGGCTTGGCGAATATTTCCTCAACCTCCCCAGAGACGACTTCGCAGGGCCTTACATCCCTCCGAGCAGCTCCAATACGGTCAACTTCAATGGTAAGCCTTTCATTGTTTCTAGTGAAAAGGACACCATAGCCCATTCCTTGCTTAGGAATGTGCAGCCAGTACTCACACTGGAAAGACAAGTCCGGAGTCAGGCAGACATCATTAAAGACCTCAATTCTGAGAAAGAAAAGCTGTCCGGAGACCTTCCACTGCTACTACCAATGCTGACATGCTAAAAGAGGCAAATGAGGGGCTAAAAAAGAGTCAAGAGGAAAGCACCACAAAGGTTGCCACTCTAGAGGAGACAATTAAAGACCTCCGGGAGAAGCTGTTCGGTGTGGAGAAAGATCTTACTGCCTCAAAAGAGGAGACTAAGGAAAAGGAAAAGATCATCACCAACCTTACTACAGACCAGATTGCTCTTGAAAATACAGCATCCAAGGCTGTCGAGGAGAAAACCGCTTTGTTAAGGGATCAAGAGGCTACGATCAATGCCAAGATCAATGCCTATTCCAACCAGATGATTAAAAGCAAAGAGCTATTGCTTGAGAAGGTTAGGTCTGACATGGTTCTTTTATTCCATAAAAAATTTCCGGGCAGGAACCTAGGGGACTTATGGGTTTATGTTGAGCCCGACGAGCTTCCATACCACACGATGGCTGAAGGTGACAGGTTTGGCTATTCTAGTGGCTCCTCAGTTGATGAAGAACACACTAGAGAGAGCCCAGACGAGGGGAAGGACGATCCCAAAGGCAAAAAGGTAGTCGAAGAGAAAAGTGACTTAGAGAGCAAGAAGACAGATGAAGGTGAGCCATCTTCAAAGGCTCAACCTTAACCCACAATCTTCCTTGTTTATTTTTCATTCAAACTAAAGTCCTTGGTAGGCCAAGGCACTCTTTTTGTAATAGTGTCCAGAATTCGACCGGACAGGTTTTTGTGTTCTATTTTGACTTGTTTAAAAGTCCTTGGAAGGCCAAGGCAAGTTTTAAGTTGTTTTATTTAATGAATACCTCTGTTTTGTGCAACCATCATCTTCTTTCATTGTTCATTTTAATTTTGATAGCCAGAGTTTAAGTAGCTTTCAGATATTGCATTGTGAGAGTGTTTAAATTCTCCGGCTAGAGTTTAAATAGCCTCTAGAAATTTCAGTCCGGATAGTATGATAAGGAACAGAACTTTAAACAACACTTAGAAAATTTTTCAAGAAGGCATTGAATTTCATTGAAACCTCTCCGGGGAGGGGAGAGTATGCCCCCAAATATTTATATGGATGTTTAAACAAGTAAATATTTACACAAGTGTTATTCCAAGTAAATCCGGAGATGCTCAATATTCCAAGGATGAGTTAAAACTCTGCCATCTTTGTCTTCCAACCAATAAGTTCCAGGCTTAATTCTTTCAACCACCATATACGGACCCTCCCAAGTTGGGGCCAGCTTTCCGAAGAGTTTTTCTTTAGTGTGTAAGAAGACCTTCCTTAATACTTTGTCCCCAGGTTGGAAATCTCTTCGTTTGATTCTGGAAGCAAACCTGCTCCTCATCAAGCCTTGATAGTGTGCAACTCTAAGGTGAGCTTTAACTCGTCTTTCTTCTATCAAATCAAGTTGACCTCTGATTGCCACCTCATTAGCATGTTCGGAGAAGTTATGAACACGAAAAGATGGGAGAGTCGCCTCTATGGGAGCTACTGCATCAATCCCATACACTAAGACAAAAGGTGATTCTTGTGTTGCAGCCCCAGGTGTTGTCCGGTAGGCCCACAAGACCTCTTGTAAATAACTAGGCCACTTCCCAGCAGACCCTTCCAAATTCTTCTTTAAACCGGACAATATAGTTCTATTATCCACTTCAACCTGCCCATTTGCTTGTGGATGGAAAGGTGAAGAAAAACAATGCTGTATACCCCTAGAGGCACAGAAGCTTTCCATTTCTCTATTGTCGAATTGTGGCCCGTTGTCTGTTGTTATTTTATGTGGGACACCAAATCTGCAACATATGTTGGATAGAATGAATTTTATAACAATTTTTGATGTTGTCCCTGCCAGAGGGGCTGCTTCTATCCACTTCAAGAAGTAGTCTATGGCCACAATTATAGTTTTGCGCCCTCCGGACGCCACGGGGAGAGGCCCTACTAAATCCAACCCCCATCGAGCGAAGGGAATGGGCTCAGAAATTGACTCTAGAGGAATGACTGGTACATGAATTTCATTGTTGTACCTTTGGCATGGGTCACACCTCCTCACCAACTCCTTAGCATCTTTCATGATTGATGGCCAATAGTATCCGGAGAGTAATACTCTTCTTGTTAAAGCTCTAAACCCACAATGGGTTGACCCCTCACCATCATGCAATTCGGAGAGTACCACTTGTGCCTCATCATCCCCCAAACAACGTAGGAGAGGTTTACTGTAGGACTTTTTGTACAACATTTCTCTTAACACGATAAAACCACGAGCCTTGTGTTTCAACGTTCTGGCTAGTGACTTATCTGGTGGCAGGACACCATCGGAGAGATATTGTAGGAGAGCAAACCTCCAATCTTGAGGTTGCTTCACTTACATTTCAAAAATTTCCTCTTCTTTACCCTTACCAAGTTGAATTGAAGGGCTTTCAAGCACATGGATCCAGGGGTATGACTCAGCTATAGCTGCTTCGTATTCGGACTCGTTATTGGATGCCCTGAAAGCAAAACAAATAGCCTGGTACATGCTGTCCCCATATGAGGAAGTTAAACATATTCCTGCACCGCATCCCATAGTGCTAGATCCACCGTCTGTTCGGACGATCCACATTTTCTTATCCTTTATATCAGTAGCTTGCTCTGAATCCCTATCAGAGTGGAATTCAACCAGGAAATCAGCCACAGCTTGGGCTTTAACTGCTGTCTGGGGAGCAAAGTCTATGTCGAAGTCCCCGAATTCTACTGACCACTTAGTCATTCTGCTCGAAATGTCTGCCTTCTGAAGGACATTCTTTAAGGGAAAATAGGTCCGGACGATGATAGGATGAGCCTGGAAATAAGGCCTCATCTTCCTTGCAGCTATCACCAGGGCTAATGCCAATTTTTCGAGTTTCAAATAACGCCTCTCTACATCAATCAAGCTTTTGCTGATGTAATACACTGGATGGGGATGTCCACCAACCTCTCTTACCAGCACAGCACTGATGGCACAACTTGAAACTGCCAAATAAACGAAGAGAGTCTCCCCATCTATTGGTTTGAACAAAGTTTTGGGAGAGGAAATATGTTTCTTGATTTCATTAAAAGCCTCATCACACTATGGGGTCCATTCGAACCCCTTCGCACCCTTCAAAGTTTGAAAGAAAGGAGCACACCTGTCCGAAGACCTCGAGATGAATCTATTTAAGGCAGCTAATCTCCCCGTTAATCGTTGCACTTCTTTAACGTTTCGAGGAGGCTCCATTTGGAATAGAGCATTGAGCTGGTCCGGATCGGGTTGTATTCCATGTTCACTTATGATGTACCCTAGAAACTTCCCGGACTGCACTCCGAAGACACACTTTTCAGGGTTTAATTTCAAATTCACTTTTACCAAGTTGGCAAAAGTTTCTTGGAGATCGGACAAGTGCAACTGCTCATCCACACTTTTCACCATCATATCGTCAATGTATACTTCCATATTTATTCCAATTTGATCAGCAAATGCCTTGTTGACTAACCTCTGATAAGTAGCCCCAATATTTTTTAAACCAAATGGCATCACCTTGTAGCAATGTAGACCCCTGTCAGTAACAAACGTGGTATGCTCTTGATCTTTTGGATCTACTTGAATCTGATTGTACCCGGAGAAGGCATCCATAAAGGAAAGCAGCTTGTTCCTAGAGGTAGAGTCTACTAGCTGATCTATCCGGGGGACCGTATACAAATCTTTTGGGCAAGCTCTATTGAGATCTGTGAAGTCAATGCACATGCGCCACTTGCCATTTTTCTTTTTTACTAGGACAGGATTGGCAGTCCACAAAGGATATTGAGATTATTTAATGTGCCCCATTTTTGTGAGTCTGTCAACCTCTTGTACAATGACATCAGCCTTTTCTTTTGACAAAGCTCTTCTCTTTTGAACCACTGGTGCTACATCTCTCCGGACAGATAGGTGATGGGATATCACTTCTGATGGAACTCCAGTAACATCAACATTGCACCATGCGAAAACGTGCTGATGGTCTTTCAAAAATTTCAACATTTCTTTTTTCAACATTGGTGGCATCTTGGACCCTATCTTGACACTTTTACCATCTTCCAGATAGTGCGTTTCAACTTCTTCGATTGGTATCAATACTCCAGGGGTCTCTCTGGGGTTATCAATTTCACCCTCACCCCCAGAAAGGCCCTCAAACTGCTATTGTTCGTTAATACGGACTGCCCCCGGCGTTCGAGGAGCCAAGGCAGTGGCATAACATTCCCTTGCAATCTTTTGGCTGCTCCGGACAACTCCAACCTGCCCCTGAACAGCATACTTCAAACACTGATGGATTGTTGAAGCCACTGCATGCATCCTAGAGAGCCAAGACCTCCCTAGAATAGCATTATAGCAAGTGGGACAATCCACCACAATAAAGAGTATTCTAACCGTTTTCTTGAAAGGGCCCTTGCCCAATAACACCTCTTCTTCGAACTCCCCGATCACATCTGCTGAGCTGCCTGTGAAGCCCACGATTGACCTGTCCGAATTCTGTATTACAGCTGGATTTTTCATTTTCTTGTAAGTGGTTAGGAAAATGATATTGGCTGAGCTTCCAGTATCCACCAGGATTCGCCTTATTTCATTGCCCCTTATAGATGCTCCTATGACAACAGCATCCTCATGAGGGCCAGCAATGTCTCTCAAATCATCTTCATCAAATTCAATGAAGGGGAATGAATTCGGTGACTGATAAGATGTCATGCCTCCTTCTAGCTGGGAGGCTAAATTATGAACGTGCCTCTTTCTCGAAGAAGCAGTAGGAGCTGTCATAGTGTCCCCTCCGAAAATTGTAAGCGACTCAAAAAACTTAATGAGCCCGGAGACTGATCTAGAACATTCCTCAATAGCACCTACTCTGTTTCGAGTTGGATCAGGATCCAAGTATTCAGATTCCACATCAAACCTTTCAACTATAACCATAGCCCCCTCCGGGGCAGCATTACTTGGACCAACCCAGTGAGTGTTGTCAGGCCTGTTTCCTCTCCTTCTTTTAACGTATGCACCCAACTTCCCCCTCTCAATCAAATTTTGAAATTCTTGTTTTAATGCTATGCAGTCATCGGTGGTATGGCCAATATCATTGTGATATTGGCAAAATGAGTTGTTACGATGCTCTCTGGAAGACTGCAAGGTTGCCGGTCTCCGGTAATGCACCTCATCTTTTGTTTTATCGAAAATGGTGGCCACACTCTCTTTAAGTTCTGCGAACCACTCCGGTTGGACCCACGGCCCTCTCTTATTTCTGGATTGTTAACTCTGAGCAGGAGCTGCTGGTTGAGACTGAGCTTTTGCCCTACCATGCCCCTGTCCGGTTTCTCTTGCTTTGTTCCCGGACTGATTCTGATTTGGAGTTGGAGCCACTGGGGTGGATCTCACCTGCCTGTGCACCCTGGTTTTCTTTGTTTCATCAATGTTTATTTGTTTGCCAACCTGATTTAGCAACCCTCCCTAGGTCATGGCCTTCTTTCTGGTTACTGAATCAGCCAGATTTCCTGGGTTCAAACCTTGCCTTAAGGATGTTATTGCCACTTGTTCGAAGCAATCAGCCAACCCATTCTTTGTGTTCACAAAACGGCTTATGTACTCTTTCAAGGACTCATTTGGCTCCTGGGCACAATGGATTATTGTGTCTCCATTACCCTTCAGCTCCTTACTCCCTACGAACTGCCTTCGAAAGGCCACCCAAAACTTATCGAAATCTTTAATACAACCCTGAGGCAGGCTGTTGTACCATTTCAGAGCACTCCCCGTAAATGATTGGGAGAATGCTCTACAAAGCAGTTTATCATCATCATCAAAGTTCATCATGAAGTTCTTGAATTGCTCCAGATGGTTGTCCGGATCAGTACTGCCATCGTACTTCTCCTTTTTAGTGCTGTCAAACCTCTTGGGGAGGTTTCCGGACAGAATTTTAGAAGACAGTGGAGACTGCCTCCAATTCCTTCCACGACTGAACACAGTATCCTCATTGGGAGTTGCAAAAATACCTGGCTCATCATGGAAAGCAAAAGGATCCATCAGCATCTTGTCCGTATACCTCCGGTGGTGAGATGATCCTTTGCCAATATGTCTTTTCATTCTTCCATGCATGTCTCTTTTTCTTGAATATTTCTTAACCTGCTTTTGCTTTTTCTTGGTTCGACCCTCATCGCTGCTAGAGGACAAGGATTTTTCATTTCCCTCACTGCCCGAAGAGCTACCCGAAGATTCTGAACTCGAGTCAGAACTCTCCACAGGCTTGGACCGGTGAGACTTTTTAGAACTGGCATGCGTCTTTTTAGTGCTCACATGAGTTTTTGAAGCCTCAGGCTCTCTGGGTTGTCGGTGTGATGAGCAACTGATGCTTAGGATTTTTCTTTCATGCCCATCCTGGCCTTTTCAGCCCTCAAAGCTTCTATTTCAAGCTTTAACATGTCGCGCTCTTGGACAGTGTACTCATCGTTCTCTTCCAACACTTCGAGCAAAGCCGGTGGAAGCTCTGGATTGTCCGGATTCATTCGGACAGATTTTCTTAGCTGGTTTTGAATGCTTGATTCAGGCACCTTCGTGCTCCCACTGTGGTCGCCAATTTGGTGTGGATAATAATCGCCTGAGGGTAGGCTGGTAATTTCAAGTGGATTTTTAAGGTGGTGTGTGGGTGTTTAACGGTGGTGTGTGGGTGTTTAACGGTTAGAGTAGAGAGTAGAGAGATGATTAAGCAGCTTGGTAGTAGTTAATTCTCATTACCCATAGTTAATGCGGGTGGTTGGGTATTTATAGTGTAATGTTTGGGCCCTTATGGGCTTTCGGGTCATGTTTAATGGACCCGGGTCATGTTCAAAGACCCATGAGCTCTAAGTAGGAGAGCAGGTAGCTTAGTCAAGAAGTGTTTAGGTTTTTTAGTACTTTTGTCATAGTTCGAACAGCCTTAAGTTCACAGTGTTCACAGAAATCTTATTGGTCCAAGTGACCTGTTATATCCCTGTCCATGTAACCTGTCCGGTATTCAGAGAGACTAGACCGATTTGCCCTTGTTCGGGGAGCATGCTGAATTCGGACTCATCAATTTACAATGGCAATGAAGCAGTATAGCTACAAACAGAGTAATGAGGATCATACCTTGTTTTACAAAAAGAGAGGAGAATTAGTCACTTGTCTTATAATATATGTCGATGATGTGATTATAACGGGGAATGACGAAGAAGAAATTAGCTCTCTTAGGAAAAACCTCTTCAAGGAGTTCGAAATGAAAGACCTTGGGGGATTAAAGTATTTCCTAGTAATCGAGGTTCTTAGGTCAAGATGAGGGATTTATATCTCCCAACGGAAATATATATTGGATTTATTAGCTGAAGTTGGCATGGTGGATTGCAAACCAAATAATACTCCTATAGTTGTGAATCACAAACTAAAGATAATTGAAGGGGCCAGACCAGCGAGTAAGGAAAGTTACCAAAGGTTGGTGGGAAAATTGATTTACCTGGCTCACACTCGACCCGACATTGCATACGCGGTGGGAGTAGTTAGCCAGTTCATGCATCATCCTCAGGAAACACCATATGGAGGCAGTAATGAGGATTATTCGATATCTCAAAGGCACACCAAGAATAGGCATATTTTTAAAGAAAAATAGACACCTTGATGTTGAAGTATTCACAGATGCTGATTGGGGAGGGAATCCTAACGACAAGCGATCAACTGCTGGCTACTTTACTCTTCTTGGAGGTAACTTGGTGACTTGGAGGAGTAAGAAACAGAAAGTAGTATCACTGTCAAGTGCTGAATCAGAATTTTGAGGAATCTTTAAGGGGATTACCGAGATACTTTGGTTAAAAAAGATAATGAAAGAAAATGGATCCCCTCTAAAGTGTCCAACTCAGTTAATGTGCGATAATAAAGCTGCGATTAAGATTTCAGAGAACCCGGTACAGCACGATAGAACAAAGCACGTTGAAATAGATAGGCACTTCATAAAAGAAAAGATTGAAGATGGGACAGTCGAACTCCCGTTTGTTAGATCCGAAGTCCAACTGGTAGACATACTGACAAAAGCGGTTGTTGCATGAACATTCGAATCAGTTTTATCCAAGTTAGGTATTGGTGATCCCACTACACAACTTGAGGGGGAGTGTTAGAATATTCAGTGTATTAAGTTTCATTGTATAGACCTCTAAGTTCTCTATATATTGCGAGCCTTACTATTAAGTTAACATCTCCAATGCATCAATAAAACAAAAAGGAACATTTTCTAATAAACTCAAAACCCTAGCCGCTTCATGCGGCTACTTCTCTCTTTGTTTTTTAACACTATAAAACATATTTATCACATGTCGTACTCCAACTATGTTGGACCTTATCATTAATGACGTTTTCTGCAAGAAGAGAGTAGTACATGTAAAATATATATAAAAAATCATCATAGAAGGTCCATAACTACCACGACATCGTTTTTTAGTTGCCAGTAATAGGTTTGAGGTTTTAGACGAGGTCGATTGTACATGAATGTGTGGAGAATCAATTTAATCATATCTCCATACATGGACAACTAGAAAAAGAGTGTCAAGTTCATGCAACAGATATAGCAAGTCTTTGACGTTTAGTCGAGAATATAGACCCAGACCTCCAAAGTTAAAATCAGAGGATATGCAAATTAATATAGAAGAAGATTCATCAGAAGTTCTTGATGGAGCATCAGAGCCGCACTGTAGATGTGAGGCATATTGGTCTGATTGTTTCTCATAGATTGGGGCACATGACTCAGTACTATCAAAAAAATACTTCTTCATATAGAGAGTGGTGAATTGATTTTTTTTGGAATAAGAATATCCAGAGTGAAGGTGCAACCGACGTTGTCGTTCTCGACACCAGGGCCGAGCGGGTGGTCGATACGACTAACATAAGGCCCCCACTTAAGGGTCTCAAGTAAAGCATCATTTGGCTCTGATACCGACGAAACCACCTTAGATTCTACCTACAAAGATAGTTGAACAACAACCTATCCGAACTTATCCTCAGTATATGCATTCTCCATTCCCACCTATGAAACCTCCTATTTAGCCTCAACAACAAACAATGCAACCTCACTGCCGCCTGTACAAAAACCTTTTTAACATTCTCTTCTATTTCCAAACTCAACTTGGGGGATATATTTATGATTTAGATAATACAATCAGAACCATTATGACTAGCCTACAGATTCCTGAATCTGTGTCGTTCTTGGCTCGGGATCAGTCGAATAGAAGGCAAGATAAAGAGTGGAGAAGAGTTGAACTCGGGGTACCTGGCTAGTGCTGAGGGAAGGTTATTGGCATGGCAAGTTTGTCAAAGCATAACACGAGTCAAAATTATGCTTCCAGTGGTGTTCAGTTGAATATTGAACCACCCTCTCTTGTAAAGGAGAATGAGCAACATATACATTTTTGGCGCCATCATTATTGTTGTACCGCGAGCTTAAACATTTTCCCAATATGTACTACCATAATATCGTGGTCATGTCGGATATTTTATTAAGGCAATTTGAATTGCAACTAGATGAGTATTTTTACTAATGCATGCTCTTGAATCTAGTTATACGCTTTTATTTTAACCTTCTTGTTTATACATCTGCAGATGTATAATAACTTACTGATACTTGCTTATCGACGAATGACACCAAATGATATCAAGACTATGGATAATATTAAGGTAGAGTCGTTTGTGTTGGATCCGTAACAAAGTTGAGTAAGAACTTAAGCAAGTTTAAACGAGGTTATGCGTCGTTAAAGCAAAACTTCTAAAAATTAATGATGGATAAGCTAGAGGCGCGAAATTTAATGGTGAAGGTATGTGGTGAAATTGATGCATTGAGTGCCTAAAATGCAAGATTTAGCGCGCAAAAGGCTTCTACAGTTGAACAAAATGATGAGAAACAATCGTAAAATTATAAGCTAATGACATGTAATGATAAGCTCATATCATAGAACATAAAGTTGGAGGACCAAAATTTTGTATTGTTTGAGCATCTTGATACTTTGTTGACACGACATAATGCAAAGATTATTAAGAATGTTGAGTTAAAAACTGAAAATCTCGCGTCAAGAGTTGAAGTAAAGAGGTCAAAATGTCTATAGAGGATTTGGAAAATGAGGTTCGGGAAGAAGTTTCAAACGTGATTAAGAAGAATAAAAACAAAGCTTTGACGTTTGCGCGGAATTGTTTGCAAGGGGAAAAATGTTATTCAGCAGTTATGGAGAAACAAGTGTAATATGGTCTTAGTAAATCCAAACAAAATTGATGCCTGAGCACCAGTGGGTGACTTCTTCGTTGAGGAAAAAGAGGATGATGAAAGTGAGTACGAGCAAATTTGTAGTAAAGGTACCGTTCATGAAGGGGATCATTTTAATTAAGCACGCGGGTCCTTCGCATTGAATGATTGGACGAGGTTGGTAGGGTCGGTTTTATGTAAAAAAGAACGTAATGTTTGTATCAACTTTTGTTGTGTTGTGTTGTGTTAATAGGAAATTTGTTGGTTTTCAATTTGTTGTGGATTGTTATCGAGTGTTTTTGTTAATTTAGTATTTTATTGATTACATTTTGGTCATGTTTAATCAAATATTCTTTGGTGTTCATTTCGTAGCGCCTCCATCTGCTTGAGTTAGAGATATGATTAATACGGTTTAAATTGGTTTGGAGGGTGTTTAGATAATTTTGTGGTGGTGTAATAAGTGTAAGGTGGAAAGTAGAGAGATAATTGAACTACTATATTTAATGTTTAGAGAGATAAATTTAAACCTTCTTAAATGTTGTTTGTTAGAGCTTTTAGAGGCTGACTTTGGGTTAATAGGCCAAACGGGTCGGGTCATGGACACAGGCGAAGCACAAAGAAAAAAAATACCATAGACCATTACCTAAATAAACATTTAACAAAAAATAATAAGTAAGAAAGTATTAAACATTTGATCACGCATAGATAGGTCAAAAAGTAAAAGTAAAATAAAAGTATAGTATTTGTTTTAGGTCTAAATTGACCCTCGAAGAAATCTGACCCTCTCAAAGCAGCATCCTTTGAATATTTCCGACTCCATCATACAGTGTTGGGTTGCCTATTTCCACAAACACAATTGTAATAAATCAGTCAGTTGAACACGAAGGCGTATATCCTTACAACAGACGTAACATTCCTTATGATTCTTCTTCGACTGCCGAGTCATCCACCCCACACGGCCGTTCACCAAACCCATCTCGATCTCAAAGGGTTACTAGTCGTCGGATTCCTTCAACCTTTAAAGTCATGGGTTAGGATTCTAAAGAGAACACTCCACATGAACTAACAAGACAATCGACAAGTAAAGCTAAACCATACAAGGAGATGGGGCCAACACAATAACAGACAAATTCAGCAATTCATCCCCATAAAATGTAAACAAGGAAGAAAACCTAGCATCTCAATGAGTTGAGTTCCTACAAAACCCGAATAGGGAACAAAACCATGCATCTCAACTAGGGCTGTCAAACGAATATTTTTTATATGGATCTGCCTATATCTGAATCCAAAATCCAAAATTACTATGTGAATCCGAATTCGAATCCGGATTTTTTTTAAAAATAATATCTGAATCCGTATCCGACGGATATTATCCATATATAGATAATATCTGAATCCGAATATCTCAATTTCCACTAATTTTTTTAAATAATAACATTATTGGTTGGGCTACGTTTACGGGAACCTTAGTAAAAATTCATACTCTCATTTTAGATGTGAGATAAGGCTAAGAAAAATATATTTATTTTGAAAATCCACCATGTCTTTTATCAAAAGTTTGATAGAAATTCTTTTCCATATTTTAGATGTGGGATAAGAGTCATAAGACTAAAAAATATATACCTGTTAATAAAAGTCGTCATGTGTTTTATAAACAGCTTGGTAGCAACTCTTTTTCCAACTTTAGATGTGGGATAAGATACAATTTTTAAAGAAGCAACCCTCCATATTTATGGCCAAATTTGTTAGTAATTTGTTTTGCTTTTTACAATGTGAGATATCTAAATGACATGCTTAAATAAAAAAAATTATATACGTTTATTTATAAAATTTCGGATATCAAATATTTCGAATACGGATATGACTATATCTATATCCGTTATTTTCGGATATGAATTCGGATACAAATATTATCTGTTTTCTTTCGAATACGGATATTATTTGTTTTCTTTGGATTCAATATCAAATATTTCGGTAGGATATAAGATTCTTTGGATTTTTTTTACAGCCCTAATCTCAACCAGTTGAGTCATCTCAACCCGACCAAGATCTTTTTTAACCATCAAATAACGAGGAGAACGTTAGACTCAACCCATTTAACCTTCAGGATCTGGTCTGAGGGTAATGGAAGAAAACATGGAAGACTTCAGTGAAGGTTCTTCTCTTGAGACATCTGGTCAAACCAGGGAGAGTTCGAGGTGAATAAAAAATGAATATTCAAAAAACAGAAGAAGTAAAGGTAGCAAGGGCAAAGGTAAATCTCTCGAAATAGAATCTAAAGCGCTTCACCCTCTTTAGTCGGATGTGTCACGTCTAAATTTGCAAAGGTAAGCGTCAAATACCTTTTGGCTCTTAACAAAATTATTTATGTTTATTTTCACAAAATAGAATTAGAGGTTATTCGTGCCAAGTGAACGTTCCCTGAAGTACTTAAGTTCACACTACCCCAACCTGAAGAGACTACGATGAACTTCGTTCCTAGAAAGTTAGTACTTTATACGAATGTGCTCAACTGGGGCCTCCGGTTTACCTTGGATCCTGAAATTGTATCATATTTAAGTTTGGTAGGGTTGTGTCCAAGACATACTAGTTTGAATTCTTGTTTTATATTAATTGCATGCATCATAACATCTAGGCTATCTAAAATATCGATGTCAATAGAACAACTAGCTGTTATTGCGGGGTTGTCCCGCCACTCTCAAATCCCCTTTTATTACTTCAACATGGGGAATTACTACAACGTAGTGGATGATTTGTTAGAGGTAGATAAAATATGGAAAACGAAATTTCTCTTCATCAAAGGCTGGTGGAAGAATTGTAGGAAAATTACCTCTCAGATTAATCTGACCAGCTTACCAGATTCTTGAATAACACAGGTACATCTCTTTGAATTTCTTTAACCTCATATTCTTTCTTTTATATAATTATTAGTTATCATTAACGTTTTGTCTTTAACGTCCATTTTGAAGCCTTACATGCACCACCTAAGCGATGCGAATGTCACTTTTAAGAGGCTAAATCAGTGGGCGAAAGAAAAGTGGTCTACTGGCTTTCATCAATGCTTCACTTTTGCTAACTTTGGTCGAAGTAACCTTCGAAGGATTAACTCCAAGCGTGTGTTGACATTGGAGAAGTTTTCCACTCTTTCTCGGTCCTTTTTCCTTCTAAAGATAACTGAATATGTTGATGGAAATTATATCTTCCAACCAGCAATTGAGCCCCCATCATTCAAAACAAAAAAATAAAAATAATAAAGAAGGTACAACAAAAAAACGTTGTTGAAGCTGGAACCGAACAGTAGCCGGATGAAATGGATGAGGCTTTCTTAGCTGTTGTTGCTGCCATTGTCAAATGAGGTGATGTGCCTATGAATCTTCATGTGTCCAAGAATAAGGAGACACACAAAATAAGAAAAGAAGACAGTGAAAAAATAATTAAAAAGATAAAGAAGACCTCACCCCGTTCAGACATTGTACTGCGTTCAGATATCATTCCTCCTACAATTCCACATGCCAATCCTCCTCCGAATTCTGCATCTGACCTTGCTTCTCCCTTCCTCCCCCACATTTTAACGACATTACAATAGAGATGAAAACCCAATGGGGAATATTTAAGGGTTTGACTTCAAGAAATTCAAAAAATACTTTCTTGAATCTACAAGCAACGCCACCAATATAGTGTTCATTAGTGTACCCTTTGAGTTGTCATAGGAAAACGATGTTGTGTGATATTCAATGTTGAGTTGTGTGAAGGTCATCATTGAGTTGGAAAGAAAAGTGAGGTGCCATAGAGAAACCATTGCTTCTCTTCAAGAGGAGAACAAAAATCATAAACCTCTCGTGAAGAGGAAAAAACCAAAGCTGCCCGTGCATCCGAAGAGGTCAAATCACTCAAGGAAGATCTGGCCAAAGAAAAGGCTGATTATGAAAATTCACAATCATCTAGATCTGGAGAAATCACTTCACTGAAGAATTAGCAAACTACTGACAAGAGAACCATCGAACTCTTGTTAGGTAAGAAAAATAGTCAAGAGGCTCTTGCCAAAAAGTACGATGATGGATTATCTTATTTCAATACAACATCTAAACAAACAAGTGATGATGATATATATGCATATGTTGATGTGGTTATAGATTCCCTAAACAAGTGGAACGCCTCAATTAAATCAGATATATGTTAAAATTACATAAGCGATTTCATACGTTAGTCCTCGGGTCTTTGTGGGGACTGGTTCCATAGAACTTGTTGCCCCCTGATATGCTTATGTATAATCGACTATATATTTTTTATCACTCACCCAATGATGGTTCTGATGATAGTGGTGAAAGAACTCCAGGAGTGGGAGCTCAGAAGAAGAAGAGGAGGAAACAACCGATGAGAACGAGCCTAAAAGTTAATAATTCAAATTTTATATTGTGCAAGTCATTGTTATATACAAGGAATTTTGTGATAGTGGGTCGGTGCTTTGTGTAAGTCTTTGGTAATGCCAAAGCATTGTTTCTGTTTTTTCAGTTCGGGTCTTATCAAGTCCTAGGGTTTTTCGAGGCTTTTTATAGTTGCTATTATTTTTGTGGCTTCATCTTATTTCCTCGTTTTTTTTTCATTCCATGATCCGCTTTATTCGAAGGTAATCAATCTTTGAGCATAAATCATTCAAAGGAACATAAAGTTAAAACTCAAACCATTCGAAGGTAATCCATTTGAAGGCACGTGAAGTTAATACACAAGACATTCGGAGGTATGTCATTCGAATGCACACAAATATAATATACAAGATATTCAAAGGTAATCCATTTGAAGGCACACAAAATTAGCATATAAGCCATTCTTAGGTAATCCATTCAAAGGCATACAAACTTAACATACAAGCCATTCAAAGATAATCTATTCGAAGGCACACAAATTTAACATACAAGCTATTTAAAGGTAATCCATTCGAAGGCACACAAAATTAATACACAATTCATTCGAAGGAAAACAAGAAAAAAAATATAAGTATACTTATAAAAAAAATTAAGGAAAATATGGTAGACTGATAATGATTCGTACACCTCGTTAAAACCTTCGTGAGTCACCAGGGTAGGAAAGAGCATGCCGCTAAATATTTACAATGCATATTTATTCAACATATAACATTGAGTGTTTGATGTTCCACGGGTTCCTCAAAGGACTTGGTCAATTAATCGATATGTCCTTTACTTAATTAGTCTGTGGTCCTTCCTAATTTGGTAAAAACTTTCTGGGTTTCCTGTCTTTGGTGTGTAAAATATTTTTCTCAAAAACGTATCCCCCACTTAGAATTCTCTTCTTCGTATTTTAGATGCACACATACTTCTCATTAAACATTGAGAATGCACCTTTCATTAATGAGCTCTGATTCTCTTTTCTTCAATCAAGTCTTGCTGGGCTTTTACTACAATCTCATTATCCTCTTCGGAATAATTTTGGACTCTAAAAGAGCAAAGAGTAGATTATATCGGTGTTATTACATTCATCATATAAACCAAGGAAAATGAAGATGCTTGTGTAGCAGTATGTGGAGTAGTTCCATAGGCCCGCAATACTTCTTGAAATTAATCTGGTCATTTTCCTACTGTCCTTTCTAAATTATTTTTTAGACCCATCAAAAAAATTGTGTTTAAACCCTATACGTACCTGCTAGCTTGAGGATGAAAAGGTGAAGAGAAACAATGGTGGATTCCTCTTGATGTATATACAATTTTAATGTCTTTGTTGTCAAATTGAGGACTATTATCTGTTGTAATACTTCTAGGAATTATGAATCTACAACATATGTTGGAAATGATAAACCTGATTACTGCTTCAGAAGTAGTTCCAAAGAGATTTGTAGCTTCCACCCACTTGGAAAAATAATCAACTACCAGTACATAAGCCATTGGTAGGAGTTTAACCAAATCAAGTCCCCATCTATCAAAATATACCACTTTGGATATTGATTCCACAATAACTGGTCACATATGTATTGCATTTCCAAATCTCTTGCATGAATCAAATACTTTAACTAGCTCTTTAGCATCTGTCATGATGGATGGCCAATAATATACTAATAACAAGATCCTTCTAGTCAAAGCTTTGTAGCCACAATCGACAGAGCCTTCCCCACCATTCAATTCATATACAATTACTTGGGCCTCATTAGATCTGAGGAAACGTAATTGAGGCTTTCTAAAAGATTTCTTGTAGAGGACCCCTCAATTCCATAAATGACTTGGTTATTCAACCCATTACATCCTATTTTTGTAACATACTTTTGAACTGAAAAAAAAATTTCAAACTGTGACAAAGTGCGCTTGAAAATAGAGCCTCATTTTTCTGGCTGTTATTACCAAGTCTACGACTAAATTTTCCAGCTTCATATATCTTTTCTCAGTATCCAACAAACTCTTACTAAGATAATAAATCGAGTGAGGGTAATTGTCAACTTCCTGGACTAACACTATACTTATAGCATGATCAGATATTGTCAAGTATACATAGGGTCTTACTCTAATTAATGGTTTAAACATAGTTTTGGGTAAATACAAATGTTTCTTAATTTTGAGGAATGTTTTCTCAGAGTTTGCTGACCAGTTAAATTTCTTGGCATTTCACAATATTTAGAAGAATTGTGCACATTATCGGATCACCTTGATATAAACCTATTTAAAGTTTTCAGCCTTCCAGCTAACATATGAACATCTTTTGTAGACCGGAGAAGGTCAATAACCATAAATGCATCTAATTGTGTTGCGTTAGCTTGAATCCTTTTCTCATTAATGAAATTCCCTAAAACAATTACGGAATGTATGCCAAATGTGAACTTCTCTGGATTCAGCTCTAAATTGATGGTTGTTAGGTTGGAGAAAGTTTCTTTGAGATCAAGTAAATTATCCTCCTCCCTTAGAATCTTCAACATCATGTCGTCAATATAAACTTATACATTTCTCCAAATATGACTGGAAAACGCTTTGTTTACTAAGTATTGGTAAGTAGCTTAATCTTTCTCTAATCAAAAAGACATTACCTTATAACAATACAGCCCCATGTTAGTGATAAATGTAATATGCTCATGCTCATTTGAATTCATTTGTATCTGGTTATACCCAGCAAAACCATCCATAAAACACAACAACTTATTTCCAGAAGTGGGGTCTACCAACTGATCTATACGAAGGATATAGAAAGGATCCTTGGGACATGCCATATTGATGTCTGTGAAATCAATACATATTCGTCATACCATTTTTCTTTTTTACCATCACCGGGCCCACTTCCAATTGTACAGATAACCTATGGCAAATGATGTTGGATGGTCACCTATTACATCTTTATTACACTATGCAAATAAATGCAAATTCTAGGATAAGAAAGACAACAACTTTTCTTTCAATTCTAATGAATATTTAATTCTTATTCTGGCCTTTTCCCATCTGTAAAAGTATGCATTTCAACACATTCAATACGAAAAATGCACTATATGTCTATCTTATATCATCTATATTGTTTGGATCCAAAGAGAACTTTAGTAACTGTATTTTCGTTTTTAGTTATCATATTTTTCCAGAGACTTTGGGGCAAAAGAAAACATGCATCTTTGATAGCCAATATCTTCTAAAACTTAAATTATAAGAGGTCCGACAATATACCACTACAAGAAAACTCTCATCATTTCTTAAATGGTATTGTGCCAAGAATTGCTTCTCCTTCGAACTCCCCAAAAACATCAGCAGAGTTGCCTGTAAACCCCACTGTGGTTTCATTCGAATGGAGAACGACGGATGGATTCTTCATTATTTTATAGGTGGACATAAATAATATATTGGGTGAGCTACCAGTGTCCATTACGATTCTTCAGATATATGTTCTTTCGATATATGTCCCTTTTACTACAACATCCTCATATAGCCCATCAACATTCCTTAAATCATCGTTATTGAAAACTATAAAGGGGGCAATATTTTGATATAAATGAGAAGACATATTCCCTTTTAATTGTGTGGTAAAGCTAACCACATGCCTTTTTTTGGAATAACTTGAAGGAGCTACCATCATATCTCATCCGAAAATAGTTAACGAATCAAAAAATTAACACAACTTGGATACCCTTTCATTCTTTTCAAATACCACATCCATATAAAATTTCTCAATAATCACCATCGTACTTGCCTGTTTATGAGCTTGTATTGCTTGTCTTCGAACAACAAGTAAAGTTGTATATGCCCCACTCGTGCTTGGCTGTGATCTTTTACCCACTTGTCTGCTACCCACTTGTGATTTATCAAAGGTATTTAGCTTCTCATTTTCAATTAACGATTGTGTTTTCTACTCCAAAGTAATTCAATCTTTCGTATCGTGTCCCACATCATTGTAATACTTACAAAATCGTGTGTTTCAATTTTCCTCAAATTGTAGATGGGTGAGGGCCTCTCGAATTACACGAAATTCTTCGACCTGCCATATATGATCATAACATTTTCAATCAATTCTGCAAAATAACTAGGCTGAACCCACTTATTCCCTTTTGTTATAGATTGTTTCCCTTGAATGGACTGGTTCGATCTAGTTCGATGAGAACCATCTGTAGAGTCTCTCAGACGATTGCTAACTGTAACATACGACTGGCTATTTGCTTGTGGAAGAGGGGTTGAAGGAGAAATTTTATATTAATAAGGATATCTCAATATGTTAGTTTCCTCTAATGGTACTTTCTTTCAAAATTGGTTTAATAAACCACCCCAAGTCATAACTTTGTTACAGGTTACTACATCAGCCAACTCACTAACTAACAGTCATTGTCTGAGTGCAGTTATAACTACCTGCTTGAAGTAGTATGCCAATTTATTTTTGGTATTCACAAAACGTTTGGTATAATTATTTAAAGATTCATTAGGGTGTTGCCGACAATAAATTATAGTATTCACATCACCTCTAAGTTATTTCCTTCCCACAAATTATCTTGGGAATGCCATAAAAAACATGTCAAAGTTCTTGGAAGACCCCTGCGGTAATATGTTATACCATTTCAATGCGTTATCCTTAAAGGTAAAATCTCTACACAATAGCTTATCATCATCATCAAAGCTCCTCATGAAATTCTTGACATGCTCAATATGGTTATTGGGGTCTTTGATCCCATCATATGTTTCTATTTTTTAGATATCAAAACACCTAGGTAGATGTTTATAGACAATTTCCGTAGACAAAGACGACTTCCTTCAATTATGTCATTGACTAAACATGTAATCCTCATTAGACATAGCAAAAATACCATACTCATGTATAATCTCCCAAGCTAAGCAATATGTATCCATATTATATTATTATTAATGTGGTAGCATATTTGATACAATTCTATATTTATAAGTATTTTTTCTATCATGGGGTCGGCGTATATGTTTAACTTCTACACTAGGGGCTAGTATGGCCTCTTGCACAACCTTACGACTTAGGCAGCCTCATTCTTGGTTTTTCAATCCTAATTACAATTTGACAAGTATGTCAGGGCTCAGTATGGCCGGTTTCATAACCGTAAGGCTCTACTAATCTCGAGCTTGGTTGATTAACCATGATTGCAATTTGACTCACCATGGCTCAATATGGCTGCTTGTATAGCCATACATTCTTTTTATATTAGCCCATTCACTAGTTTAAGCTCGTAGTTTAGGGCTCAGTATGACAATTTGTATAACATAATGGTTGTTCAATCGTAGACTTCGTTTTGTCAGCCATGATTTCTTACTTATCATTCTGCATGAACCCCTTTGTGTTTTGTAACTTTAATGTCTTACTGTATGCTATACAGCGTGAGGGATATAATTATAGCCGAGACACAAGGGGATCATAAAAAATATCTACGTTGGCATGTTTTTAATATGGAGAGTGGTCGGCTCGTAGCCTTACTATCATAGAGACTAATTTATCCTATAATTTGTTTTGGGAACCTTAAGTGCGGTGATATTATAAAAATAGATGCTAGTATGATATGTTTTTTGGCGTCTGCAAACTCAACGGATTGATTTTTCAAGTCGAATATAAATTGTAGCATCGATATAGTTGTCAATCAATATTTATCAAGTATTAGTATCCATATATATGGAAAGTAATTCTTGGTGAATAAAATGACATTGCATGTTTGTTGGTAAACTTCTTGATTTATAAATTATCTTATATTATACATGATTAAAAACCCTCATACGCCTTCCGAAGGGAAAAATAGTGCACATCCGCTTTAAAAATTTGTATTGTATAGTTTCCAGTAGGGGATATTTCGGTTGCGCTTTTTTGCATTTCCTTTCATGTTTTTCTGTCTATACACCCCGTGATATATTTTTAACATTATTTTGTATGGTCCATCCCAGTTGGGAGCTAAATTGCATGTGTTTTTTTCTGTCTCCTCGTAGAAGATTTTCTACATGACTAAGTGTCCTTAAGTGAAGGCTCGAGCTATAATTTTACAGTCAAATCTGCTCTTCATTAAATATTTTCAGTGTTCTGCTCTGTCCCAAGCATGGCTTCCGCGTTCCTCAATCAAATCGATAGATATTTATCGTTCGTCATTGTTGGTGGCCTCTGAGTAATGGTTGAACTTGTTAGTAGGGATGGTGATTTCTTCAAGAATGACCATATACTAAGGAGAATAGGTTTCATTGGTGTCGGCATGGGGGTTATCCTATAAGCCCAAATCATTTCGGCTATTTTATTAAGCCACTTCCACTTAGCTCCGACGAGTTTTTTTCAAAAGATGATGAGAATGATTAAACTTGTTACTTATACTTAACCGTTCACTTAGTGCTAGTATGGGGTGGAAAAATGTTATTCTACCCCATACCATCTACAAAACTTTTAAATTGTATCATTTTGATATGTAGATCGGTTAATTGTGATCAAAATTCTAAGGATGCTGAACTTAGATAAGATTTGGTTGTATATCAAATCGCAAATTTCTTGGGATCTCGTCTTGTACAGAGCCTTCGCTTCAACTCACTTTATGAAGTAATCAACAACCACCACTAAATGTTATCATATTCTGGTAGTCATTGGTAGAGGTCCCACGAGGTTGATCCCCTGCTTATCGAATAAATAAGGCACTATGACGATGTTTATTAGTTCTTTGCGAAAATAATTTACATGAACATAATTTTGGTAACCGTCACAAGTGCGCAAAATGGCTTCCGCATCGGCTGCTAACTTTGACCAATAAAACCTTGTCAAGAGGAAACTTTTGATTAAACTACAATGTTCATATTGAGTCCCAAGAACCCCTCCGTGCAGGTCTTTGAGATTGAACATAGCCTCGCCTTTGTTTAACCAACCTAACGTTCGTCACGTAGCATCTTTTCTATAAACAATGTCATCAATTCGCATACTTAACCGCGTGTATCTTTAATACACGTGCCTCAACTTTAATTTCAAGGAGAATCCGATCACGTAATCATGACAAGTATTCTTGTCGCTAGTCATCGAGCATTTTTATTGCTATGACCTCAGCTTCGTCCATGTTATCTTCACTAGTTTTTTATTTCTTGTAAGATGATGAGGGGGTTTTATCCCAAACGCAGTGTTTTTGCTAAGGAATTTGTCATTTAGTTCTCCAAGGGAGGTATATGTTCGTATACTACACAATAAAATTATTTTTGTAGTCTCGTAGAACCATCCTTTCATGATATCTTGTTTTTTGTCGGATAAACCCTTTGATTGACTCACCACCATATGATAATCAAATCATACTCGTATAGATTTAGCTCCACAGATACGAGTCAACTTTAAGCCTCCCAAAACTTTCTCGTATTCGGTAATATTATTGGCAACTTCGAAGCAGAATTTGAGTGATTGCCTGATTTCGTCCATAATAGGTGTGTTTAAGAAAATTCATGCTCCCCCTTCATGAAGATTAGATGCTTCAATTCAACGACCCATTCTAAAAAAAATCATATTCTAATGTAATGTTCACTGTGTTATTAATTTTATTTGTCGCGAATTTGTTTACAAATTCCTCCTCTTCTTGTCAATTGATCGTTATCTGAGGTTCATATAAGATCTCGTATTCCCCTAACTCTACTAACCACCACATGATTCATCCTGAAATATTTGATTTATGCATGACATTACTTAGAGGAAAATAAGTGCAGATGATGATGGTATGACTCTAAAAATACAGCCTCATATTTCTTGCAGGTTGGTGAACACATGCACTCATTGGGGAATCAGATGAGAGACGTACAAGAAGCACTACAGAGGGTGTTGAACAACCAAACCAACAGATTTCGAGCTCCAGGTTCAAGCAACCAGCTGTCGGGATCTTAGAGTGAGACTGCCCGCGAGCGGAATCTGTTTGCTCCTCGGCGAGAACAAGGTAAGGGTCATTATTACCCACAAGACTGTCGTAAACAAGTCTTTGAGCAGCCGCCAACGAGAGATTCTGATCTGAACACCAACAAGGTGGGAATCTGGATTCAGACTGGAGATCCGGAATTCCAATGGGGCCTCGAACCGGAGAAGTTTTTAGATTGGATCTCCTCAGTTGAAGAAGTCATTGATTTCAAGGAGGTTCCGGATGCAAAACAGGTACATTTGGCTGCAACTAAGTTCTGAGGCCGAGCTGCATCCTGGTGGCAACAGCTCAAGCTTGCCAGATCAAGGCAAGGTAAGCCAAAAATAACAAATTGGGCTAAGTTTTTCAAACACTTGAGGGCTGTATTTTTTCCTTACAACTATGCACGTATCATGTATCAGCAGTTACAAAACCTTAAACAAGGGTCAATGACTGTTGATGAATACATTAACGATTTTTTCAAGCTACAAAACAGTGTCGATATTGTTGATTCAGCAGATTAGCTAGTATCTCGCTATATAGAGTTGATGAGATAGCAGTTTTATGACCAAATCAACATGTTCGACTCTGTAAATTTTCTGAAGCACACCAGTGCGCACTGCATCTGGAGAAAGCCGTTTCACAAAGGCCTTATGGAGGTGGTACTGCCATAACAACTCCATTGGCGTTCCCAAAAAATACGGTTCTAAGCCCTAACCCAGGAGTACCAACTGCTGCTCCTATGCGTACAGGTGCTACTTCGCAGGACCCTAGTCGTACAGTTACTTCCTCATACGTTCGGTGCTACCATTGTCATGAACTAGGGCACGTTGCTTTACATTGTCCAAAATTACGAAAACAGCCGCAACAATCGAGGGGGTTTTTCGCTCACACTGCTGATTTTACCTGGAGGGTGAGGCACGGTCTGATGAGGAACCAGAGGATGTTATTGATGAGGTTCAAGAGAACCAGGTTACATGAGGAGATATGAGTCAGGAATTGGTTTTAAGGCGTATCTGTTTGACGTTGAAAGTCGGAAGTGAAGGGGATGATTGGCTACGGAACAATATTTTCCAGTCAACTTGTACTACCGGGGGAAAGGTATGCAAATTTGTTATTAATTCAGGAAGCTGCAAAAATGTTATCTCTGAAGAAGCTGTGCAGAAGCTGGCCCTGAAAATAGAAGACCACCCAAACCCCTACAAGATCTCCTGGTTAAAGAAAGGTAGTGAGGTAAATATCTCTAGAAGATGTCTGGTCTCTTTCTATGTTGGTAACTATAGGGATAAAGCATGGTGCAACGTCATTGGGATGGATGTGTGTGACTTGTTGCTAGGTCGACCCTGGCAATATGATAGAGGTGTCACATATGAAGGTAGGAGGAACCGCTACAGTTTCATATGGAATATTGTCAGGTTCATAATAGCACCAACTAGAGAGGTATCCCCAAAACCTGCCCTTGCAGTATCAAAGGAGTCGGGTAAGAACTTTATAGCTCGAAAGGCGTTTATAGAACATGCTCATGAAATAGGGATTATCTATCTTTTGGTGGTTAAATAATTTAGTACTGATCCATTTACAGGTATACCTGAGTGAGTTCGACCGCTAATAGCAGAGTTTTCTGTTGTCTTTCTTGATAATCTACCTATAAGTCTTTCTCCATTGAGAGATATCCAGCACCAGATTGACGTAGTACTGGGTGCAAGCCTACCAAACCGACCGCATAATCTGATGATCCCAAAAGAGCATGAAGATTTTTGTAGACAGGTGGAAGAACTGTTGATGAAAGGCCACATCCGTGAGAGTCTTAGTCATTGTGCAGTTCCTACACTATTACACCAAAGAAGGATGGCTCATTGAGAATGTGTGTGGATAGACAGGCTAGCAACAAAATTATAGTCAGATATCGGTTTCCTATTTCTCGCCTTGATGATTTACTAGATCAGTTGAATGGTGCTACTATGTTTACGAAGCTGAATTTAAAGAGCGGATATCACCAGATTCGTATTCGTATGGGGGATGAGTGGAAAACAGCCTTCAAGACCCGAGAAGGTCGGTTTGAATGGATGGTAATGTGATTCGGTCTTTCTAACGCTCCTAGCACGTTCATGCGGGTTATGAACCAAGTATTTCGCCCATTCATCGGAAAATTTATTGTTGTGTACTTTGATGATATTCTTATATATGGTACCACGGAAGAGCGGCATATCCAGAACTTACGCGAAGTGTTGGTTATTTTGAGGCGACAGGAGTTTTCTGTAGGACTCGATAAATGTTGTTTATGACAGATTTGGTCGTCTTTCTGGGGTATGTCATGTCAAAGGATGGGCTGTCAATGGATCAGTCGAAAGTGGCAGCCGTGCGAGACTAGCCTATTCCTACTTCCAGTACTGAGTTCGCTCTTTTCACAGATTGGTCTCCTTTTACAGACGATTCATACATAACTTCAGCACAGTCATGGCTCATATTACAGACTGTATGAAGGGCAAGACATTCTGCTAGACCCCTAAAACAGCTAAGGCGTTCGAGGAAATCAAGGTAAGACGGACCACTATACCAATTCTGGTTTTACCTGACTTTTCTACAGGATTTAAACTGCATTGTGATACGTCTCGATTGGGCATTGGATCTATACTCAACAAACGAGGCCGCCATGTAGCATACTTCAGCGAGAAGTTAAGTATAGCTAAACTCAACTACAATACCTATGACAAGGAGTTTTATGAACTTGTACGAGCTTTGATGCACTGGAGTTCCTACTTGGCCTACAATGACTTTTTCCTCTACACCGATCATGATGTTTTGAAGTAGCTGCAGAGTCAGGAGAAACTCTCTTCCCGTCATGCACGTTGGGCAACATTTACTTAACAATTTACCTTTTCCATTAACCATACTTCCGGGGCAGTTAACCGCGTAGCTGACGCGCTGAGCCGGCGTAGCATGATGATTTGTATGGAATGATAAGTTGTGGGATTCAAGATGATAAAAGATCTACTGGCTATCGATCCATATTTTGGTCTTATTCTAGAGGACGTCAGCGCAGGTTTGAGAAAATATTTTGCAGTGAGCAACGGTTACCTCTTCAAAGGTAATTTACTATGTGTTTCTATGGGCAGTTTGAGTTTACTGATTATACAGGAGAGACACATCGAGGGGTGTGGGGGTAGAGATCAAACCCTTCACTCTGTATCTAGTCAGTTTTTCTGGCCGCATTTGAGGCGAGATGTTATCCGTTTTGTAGTTGGTTGTCGGGTTTTCCAAGTGGTAAAAGGTACATCCTCTAACACAGGTCTATACCTACCATTCTCAATACCAGAAGGACCGTGGTGAAACGTCAGCATGCATTTTATCTCTGGGCTGCCAAGAACATAGATAGGTAACGATTCTATTTTTATGGTGGTTGACAGGTTTTCTAAGATGGCCCACTTTATTGCCTGCAAGAAAACCACAAATGTTGTGAATGTTGCTACTTTATACTTTCGTGAGGTCTACCGCTTGCATTGTCTACTCTAGAATATCGTGTATGATCGCGAGACATGGTTTGTCGGGAATTTTTTGAGGAGTTTGTGGCGCCTCACTAACATAAAGCTGAGTTTTAACAGCGCGTATCACCTGCAGACGGACGGCCAAACCGAGGTAACTAATCGAACGGTAAGCAACATGTTACGCAGAGTTGTTTATGGGAACTTGAAAGCATGGGATTCCCGCCTTTATCACGTTGAATTCCCGTACAACAGGAACCACAAGCGCAGTATTGGGTATAGTCCCTTCATGGTAGTCTATGGTTATAACCCACGGGGTCCTATGGATTTGGCTTTCCTAATGGCTGATAAGGTTCTAGCTAAGGTTGAGAACGCCATTTCTGATCTATGGGAGATCCATGAGAACACCCGCAAAAACCCGGAGAAACAACACAGAAGTACAAGGTTGCAGCAGATAAGAAGCGCTAACTGGTGGAGTTTGTAGTAAGGAACTTTGTATGGGCAGTTTTGACCAGGGATCGCTATCTTGCGCACGAGTACAACAAGTTGGGTGCAAGGAAGGTGGGTCCGTTTGAAATTATTGAAAAGATTAATCCCCATGCATACAGGTTGAAGCTACCCAGCCACATGAAGACCCGTAACATTTTCAATGTGAAGCACGTGGTGCCGTTTACCAATGTTGTTGAGGATGATGAAGCTGATAATTCTTCCGAAGAAGGAGAGGATGATGTAGTTGCACAGGCCCATGACTATATGACCCTTTTGGACAAACGGAAACGGGATTTATTTGGGGTCCAGATATCCGAATTAGGCACTGCGACCACTCAAATCCATCGTTTAAGTCCTCTTTTTGCTGTTTTTATGAATTTTCTGCATTTTCCTATTTTTGTTGAATTTTATTAAAATACTTAACCAGCTCGAATCGCTTTGCAATTGGGCAGGGCTTTATTTTATTTCATAAGTAACAAGCTATAATTTTGGGCTAGGGTTTCGAGCACTTTTGTTAAAGGCTTGCAAACCCTAGTTTTGCCTCAGACTTCTTTTGAATAGAATTTAAGTTTTTTCTGAAATCTCTTTTTTTTTACTCTGACCTAGGATTAGAGCTCTCTATCTTTCTGTTTCTCGTCTTTCTTTCTCTGTATTTTCTATCGTCTGTTCCATCTCGTAGCTTGGCGCTACCGTTTTACCTCTGCTTTATGATTTCGATAATTACAGTCAGCAATTTCTACTCGTGATGACTAATATTGTATGTTCTTCTTGATTTACCAGGATTAATCGTACTGATATTCTCTAAACAAAATGTCCGTTGTTCTTTTCAATTTGGAGGATATTTTAGGTTCAATTTTTTTGGCGCCTTTATACTTTCCGCCAAATTTAGTGGACAAGGTCATATCCTTTGTTTTCATACGATTGTACTTATTCTTTAATAAATAGAATTGTGTTAGCTCGAAAAAAAAAACTAAAATAGTATCTATAAATCATAATTTACTAAAAAAAATTATTGTTATAAAAATTCTCTTTTCTTTGTCATAAAATTATAATCCGAGTTGACTTATTTGAGAGATACTGATATTAGTGACATGGAGATGTTGATATAGTGATATTAGTGACATGGAGATGTTGATATAGTGATATTAGCAGTGCCATTCTTCGACATCAAAGGGTGGGGTATGATATCCAAGATAAAATGGTTTCAATTTCTCTGTTTATATAAAAATTTGAGTTTTCTTAATTTAAATATTTATTACAATATTTATTATTTTGGCGGGGTACTATTTAAGATCTAAAACTAATACTATTATTCATTTAACATCCATATTTTTATGTGTTTTTAAAAAAATACATTTTATTCAAATATTGATTATTTTAAACTTAAAAATACTCTAAATATCTTTATTAATTATAAAAAAAAAATTATGTTTCTTACTTCATCTTTTTTTCTTATTTGTGCCTCTCTCTATTTTATTACGTGAATAAAACAGTACCACAATATTATAGATGAAGATTTAATTTTGTATCCAATTTTTTCTTCTTTTTCGTATGATTTTGATTGTGTTTTTACGTGATTTCGAAGTTTGATTTTGGATATTTGTTTAGATAAGTCGATTTGCGTGTTTAAGTAACTCGATTTGTTATTCGAAATAGGTAACTTGACATCTGTTTTCTTTGTGAATTTTAGGTAACTTGATTGTGTTTTTACGTGATTTCGAAGTTTGTAGTGGAATTGTTACATTGCAGTAAGGTTTTGGCCGATTTTAGTATGTTTGTGTGTTTTTGGAAATTTTCGTCCGCGAAAGGGTTTCAAGTTTAAACGAAGAAGATGAAGTAAGAAGATGCGAAACTGGTTTTACTTTACGTACTCATAGTTGTGAAACATGTTTATTCTTTTGTACTAGTAGATGCAAAACCTGTTTATAGCTAGATGCGAGTCGTTAATGTTTTTTGTACTTATAGATGCTAGATGTTAGATGCTAGAATATAATTTTTTAAAAAAATTCAAAACATATCAGGAATGGTACTAGTTTTATTCGTCTTAAAAAAGAAAAACAATGGTATTTTTGGATTGTTTTTCTGAGTTAGGCTTTATAAGATACGAACTTTTAAATTCTTGATTTTAGAGTATAAATGAAAAAGACGACTGTTAGATGCAAAACATTTTCTGAAACCTTATTTTTTCTAGATACGAAACATTTTCTAAGTTTGTACTGGTAGATGCAAAACATTTTCTAAGTTTGTACTGGTATATGCGAAACCATAAAATTATGGTAGATGTGAAAACGGCTAAAAATCATTGTTAGTCCCTCATGTTTACCCTCTTGTATCAAACTAGTCCATCACTTTCACTTTTGTCTCCCACCCATCCCTTTCGTTTGAGAAATTTGTACGATTAGTCCCTCGCACATGTGAACCATTTAAAAACTGACACGTGGCACCTAAATCCCAAGTTTTGTATCACTTTGGTCCCCAAATCCCAAGTTTTGTGTCATTTTTTGTCCCCCAGAATGTGCGGGATGATAGATTGTGTAAATGTCTCAAACGAAGGGGATGGGTTGGAGACAAAAGCGAAGGTGAGGGACTAGTTTGATACAAGGGGTAAACATGAGAGACTAAAAGTGATTTTTAGCCTGTGAAAGCATACCAACTATGATAGATGTGAAACCATGCATATGATAGATGTTAAACCATATAATGAGAAACCAATGTATCATATAATTTAAAAAAATAAAAACATATCATGAGTGGTACTAGTTTTGCTTGTCTTAAAAAATAAAATCAATCGTATTCTCAGAAGAAAAAAAAATCGAATTACGGTTTAAGAGATACCAAATTTTAAGAAAAAGATGTGAAACCTTCTTTTTTTGGTAGAGGCGAAACCTTTTCTGAGTTTGTACTCGTATATGTGAAACCATGCAATTATGATAGATGTGAAACCAGACAATTATCATACATGCGAAACCAGACCAACTATGATAGATGCTAAACCATACCAATTATTATGGCTGTGAACACATGCATATGATAGATGTAACCATTTAATGAGAAACGAGTGTAAAATATAACTTTTGAAAAAAAAAATTGAAAATATATCATGACTGGTACTAGTTTTGTTCGTCTTAAAAAACAAAACCAATGGTATTTTTAGATTTTTTTCCGAGTTACGGTTTAAAAGATATGAAATTTTAAATTTTCAAATTAAAAATAAAATAAAATAAAGAAAATGTACATGCGATTACTAGATCTTTTTGTGCTTTTATCTGTAATAGGTTTGTTGGATGGGTCTTAAATAGTAAGTCTCTATATTATTTTTTAGAAAATATCACTTAAATAAAGATGGAAAAAATCGGTATCTAAACAAACCACATTTGTTTTTTAGAGTTGTATCTATTTTGTTAAGTGTTAATAATCATATATTAATAAATTAGTATCTACATATAAACACATATTATTTTAAAATATTACTAGTTATTTTTTCTTTTTCTTTTTTGTGTTTTTTAAAAACATGTCATATCAGATAGATCTATGAAATACATTTTCTGATTTAAGTTGTGACATTCTGTGTAAATTGGTTGGAAAAAACAGCGATTGTTTAGTTGCGGTTGCAAAACTATATCCAAATATGTTATGAAAATAACAAGAAAATAGTTGTGGAAATAGGTCTTTGATTGTCAAATAAGTTTGATTATGTGAAAAAATAAAATACAAATTTGTTTTTGTGTGAAAAATAAGTGTTAACTCAATGTGAAACAACTAACTTCGAAAATATGATCATTTATGGTGAATATTGTTGTATATAAAAAAATAAAATTGTTGAGTTACTTCTAAATGTATTCCGAAAATAAGAAGAAAATACTTGTGAAAATATGACTATAGTTGGTAATAAGTCTGATAGTTGCGAAAATAAGAAGAGAATCAACAGAATTGAAAATATTATTGGGTTCAACCACACAAAATTATCTTTCACTTATCTAGGATCATCCATCACCTCTGAAACTAGAGTCAGGGATTTTGAAGGCATGATTTCCAAGATCACAAACAAAGTATCAGATTGGTATAAAGCTACTCTCTCTTTTGCTGGTAGATTGACCTTGATTCAATCCATTTTGTCAGCCATTCCCGTCTATATAATTCAACACAAGGTCATCCCCACCTCTGTCATAGGAAAAAATGAAAGCATTTACAACAAGTTTTTATGGGGGAATAAAAAACAAAAACACAATTACCTGGTCTAAATGGGATATACTTTGCAAGCCTCATGCTCAAGGGGGGTTGAATCTTAGAAAGATAGAAGAAATGCAGCTTGTCTTCTCTTTGAAGCTCTGGTTTGCATTCAGAGCTCAGAACTCTTTATGGGCCAAACTGACTTCATCCATATATTGCAACAAATATCATTCTATTCTTCCCCCAATCCCTTCCAATTTTTCAAAAGTTTGGATCAAAATCTTGAAAACTAGAGACACTGCTGAGTCATTTATCTAATGGAATCATGGAGTTGGGAATATTGATTTCTGGCTTGATCAATGGTGCTCAAGGAATCCATTCATTCTACTAAACGAGACCAATGACAGATCATGGCTATGGGATGCTAATACACTGCAGTAGATCATAGCTGCAGTGTTACGTCAACTGCAATTGAGCTTATTAAGAAAATCAATCTCTTTGAAAACAAAGACAGAATTAAATGGACCCTCTCTGCTGATGGTTTCTTCAACACCAAAGAAACCTACAAACACATAAAGAATCTTAGAAATATCTCGAACTGTTTTCAAAAACTCAATGTCACTCCCATGAAATTCTCCTTCTTCCTCTTGAGATCGATTTTCAACTGGATCCCCACTGATTCAGTCGTTCAAAGAAGCACATTAAAGAAACCATTCAACACATCCTGATCCAGTGTACTATGTCCTGGGATGTCTAGATCCATTTCAGTTCTCTTTTTCAAATCTACATCTTTCCAAACATGACTCTTACTCACCTCATTCGAGCTTTTTACCGGTCTTCTTCAAATAATTGTGATATTCGATAGATTCTTCCCTCAATCATCTTATATGTGATCTGGTTTGCTCTCAACCAAGAGAAACACAAAAACCAGAATGTTATTTCAACCTCAATAATAAATCATGTCCTATACATACTCTCGGGGATTGATAATGCAAAAAATCCTTAAAATTGATACTGCGAAAAAGACTATAAGCTCTCTAGCAGTCTTGGATGTGTAAATCATCTCAAAACCAGCAGGCTTCCATTGTCTCTTAAGTGAAAAAATCCAAAATCCAACAGATTCAAATTGAATACTGATGGAGCTTGCCTGACTTCTGGTGAAAGCAGTGGGGGTGGCCTTGTCAGAAACCATGAAGGTGACTTAATTCTGGGTTTTTGGAGGATCTATGAAAAAAACTCTCCTCTAATTGCAAAGTGTCGTGCTCTTCTCGATGGTCTGCTTATATGTAGAACAATGAACATCACTAATCTGGAGATGGATTCTGACTCCAAAATCCTTGTGGACCTTCTCTCTTATGGAATGCTCCATGGTATATTGATCATCTACTCCCTTGTTGTAGAAAACTCATCACTTTGTAAACGATTATCAACCACATTTATAGAGAACAGAACTTTGTCGCGGATTGGATTGCGAAACAAACTCTCATTGTTGGTAAGCCATTAAATTTCAACCATGATGATGCTCCACCTCCATTGAAGGCCATTGCCCTCCTTGAGAGCTTGGGTATTGGTTATCTGATATCCCAGCAGTCGATCCCTCTTTTTGACCTAATTCAAGCTGTTCTTCTTCATCAAAATTGTGTATCATCTTCTCAATTTGTTAAACAAATTATTTCGATTCAAATCAAGCTCCTGAAATCCTTGGAAATTATGCCTCTTCCTGGTGTGCCTTTGAGATATCGAATAATCCTCATTACTGCCTCCATATGGTGTTCCTGAGGATGATGCATGAACTGGCTAACTACTTCCACCGCGTATGCAATGTCGGGTCGAGTGTGAGCCAGGTAAATCAATTTTCCCACCAACCTTTGGTACATTTCTTTATTCGTTGGTCTGGCCCCTTCAATTATCTTTAGTTTTTTATATACAACCATAGGAATGTCATTTGGTTTGCAATCCACCATACCAACTTCAGCTAATAAATCCAATATATATTTTCATTGGGAGATATAAATCCCCCCTCTTGACCTAAGAACCTCGATTCCTAGGAGATACTTCAATCCCCTAAGGTCTTTCATTTCGAACTCCTTGAAGAGGTTTTGCCTAAGAGAGCTAATTTCTTATTCTTCATTCTCCGTTATAATCATATCGTCGATATATATTATAAGACAAGTGAGTAATTCTCCCCTCTTTTTGTAAAACAAGGTATGATCCTCATTACTCTGTTTGTAGCTATACTGCTTTATTTCCATTGTAAATCTCCCAAAGCAAGCACGAGGAGACTGTTTGAGCCCATATAATGCCTTTTTCAGTTTACATACCTCATTTTCTTGAAAACTATCAGAGAACCCTGGTGGGGGTTCCATATATACCTCTTCTTCCAAGTCTCCATGTAAGAAAGCATTCTTTACATCAAATTGATAAAGAGGCCAATCTTTATTCGCGGCTATTGAAAGTAAAACTCTGATAGTGTCAACAATCTTTGCAACCGGAGAGAACATTTCAGAGTAGTCTATACTATATGTTTGTGTATATCCTTTAGCAACCAATCTTGCCTTGTGTCGCTCAATTGTGCCATCGGATTTATATTTCATATTAAACACCCACCTACACTCGACTGCTTTCTTCCCTTGTGGTAACACACAATTCTCCCATGTACCATTCCTTTTTAGAGCTTCCATTTCGGTATTCATTACCTCATGCTATTGAGTCGTCTTCTTAGCTTCTTGAGTTGTTTTAGGGATTTGTTCAGAGAGAATAGTAGCTGAAAACGCCTTTGCAATCTTTGTCATTCCTTTCCTGTCCGTTTTTACCGGATATGTAGAGGCACGAGAAATGTGTTCTGGTGAATACCGGTCAGGAGGAACCCCTCTATTTTTCCTTGGGGGAAGAACCAGAGTTTGAGTTTCAACAAATGAACTTCCTGAAATGTCATGGTCGATAGCATTTTGTGAATTATTACATTGTAAATTGTTTACCTCTTGATGGACATTTTCTTCGGCTGATTCGCTGGTAGTATCCATGGCATTTATTTTTTGTTGGACATTATCTTCGGGAGAATCATTGGTGGTAAGAACTGCCTCGTCAATCTCCTTTATGTTTGAAGAGGCGTGTTCGGTGGCGCCATCTACCGACTCTGTCGGCACATCCTCAAAGTAACTTTCATATAGCAACCAGTCGAGTGATTCACTTACTTTCTCCCCCTGAGCACGAGATTGGTGGTAAAAAAATAATCGGATTCTAAGAAGTCACAGTCCATGGTGACATGGATTCGACGAGTAACCGGATTGTAACACCGATATCCCATTTGATGAACACCGTATCCAACGAATACACACTTTTTAGCACATGGATTAAGTTTGTTTTGACTAGTTTTAGGGATATGAACAAACACCGAACAACCAAAGACACGAGGTGGTAAGGTCATAACAGATGGAATTGTAACTTGGGTGGCAAGCACTTGTAATGGAGTTTTATTTCCTAGACATCGGGTTGGTAGACGATTTGCAAGATACGTAGCTGTAACAAGAGCTTCTGGCCAAAGAGAATGAGGAACTCTAGATACAATCATAATAGCACGAGTTTTTTCAAGTAAGGTATGATTTTTTCGTTTTGAATTACCGTTTTGTTGAGGTGTGTTTGGACAAGTGGTTTGATGGATAAGACCATTTGTTTTGAAAAAATTATGCATTGTTTGGTTGACAAACTCTGTTCCATTATCAGAACGGAGAATCTGTTTTCAAATTGAGTCAAAACCATTTTGTAAAAACCAACTAATATTTCTTGTACTTCCGATTCATGTTTCATGAAGTATATCCAAGTCATTCTTGAGAAATCATCCACAAATAAAACAAAGTATCTGATTTGATTGTTAATGGAATTTGGTGTTGGACCCCAAAAATCAGAATGGATTAGCGAAAAAGCATAATCAACTCTAGTATTACTTTGATTAAATGAGACCCTGCAATTTTTTACAAGAATGCAGGTTTCACATTTCTCATGAATGGAATTATTAAAAAAAGACTAGGAAAAAAACTCTTACGATACCTAAAATAAGGATGACCAAGTCGCCGGTGCCATAACCAAAGTTGTCTATTGGTTGTTTCGTGAGCAAGCATAACATGTCCCTTATGAACTACCTCATCAACATAATAGAGACCTCCTTGTTCAGTACCACGCCCAATGACCTCCTTCGTACGAATGTCCTGTAAAATGCAAAAAAAATGGATACAGAAGAACCACACAGTTGATTTGTTTTGTCACTTGACTAAGAAAACTTTAAGGATAGTGAAGGAATGTAGAGGCAGTTTTTAATTTCCATTTTTTCCGAAAAAATAATTGAACCTCCCCCTTTGACTTCAAAAATTTCTCCACTAGCAGTCTCAAGATGGGATTTCTTTGGAGATGACATGTCAGCAAAGTATTTAGGATCATAAGACATGGTGTCTGTAGCCCCGCAATCAAAGATCCAATTCATTGATTTCTCAATCCCTTTACCTCCAAGTTTTTCATAGGAGTTCGCCGCCATTCCTTCAAAACCAGTGCCACTTCCTTGCTCATTTTTAGTCGGATCTTCACCGCCACTTGTAGACGAAACCCGTTTGACATTAGATCTGAAATGATGGTTATTTTTCTCCATATGACCGTCCTCCCACTATTTTGGATAGCCAAACAGCTGGAAACATGTCTCTTTAGTGTGTTTCTTCATCCCACAATGAGTGCAATACAACTTGGATTTATCTTCTTTATCTTTGGATCGGAATTTAAACCTCTGTGCATAATCTTTAGCAGCCAAACCCATTCCAATTTCAATCGAGTCACTATTAGAAGAATTTGATTTTAGTATATTAAGCATGGCCACTTCCCTTCGTATTGTAGCATATGTTGTTTCCACGGAAGGAAGATGATCATTTTTCAGGATATCTCTCTTGACTGGTTCCAGCTTGTCATTAATCGCCATTAGCAATTGATAGAGTCTTTGTTCTTGAGTCTTCTTATTGTAGATCTAAATGTCTTTTGGGTCTTTCATAGGGTTATAGACATCCAGATATTCAGCAGTTTGTTCCACAAGTCTTCTAGTGTATCGTACCCTTGCCTTAATGAATTAGCCCTCTTATGAAGCTCAAACACCTGTAACAAATCTGTACCAGAACTGTATGTGGTGGCTAACCCATCCCAGAGGGATTTTACAGTGGGATATTGCGAGACATTATTCACCAAGCTATATTCAAGATTCTGGATAATCCATGTGAAACACATTGATCATCTTGTTCCCACCTTGTATATGTTGTGTCAGTTTTGGACGGAGGTGTCGGCTCCCCTGTAATGTGAGAACCTCTCACCCTTCCCCCAATTTCTTTCTTCATCAGGTTTGCCCATAGGTCATAGTTGTCACCACCGAGGTTAATCCCTATGGATATATTCTCGGGGTTAGTTGTTTGTTGTTGTGTTCCGAGACCATTTCTCAGAATGGCAGCAATCTGCATTGTTAATTCATCAGGGATTTGACTGACCACAACTTCATTGCCATCCAGCTTTGTTGAGGATGTTGAGAATTCCCAGAATCACACGTGCTCTGATACCATGTTAACATGCACATGTTCTACGTAGCATCTCAGTTGTTTCCGCATGAAGCGGCTAGGGTTTTGTGTTGATTAGAAAATGTTCCCTTTTGTTTTATTGATGCATTAGAGATGTAATTCAATAATTGACCAATAGTAAGGCTCTCAATATATAGAGAACTTAGAGGCCTATACAAGGAAAGTTAATACACTGAAAATTCTAACAATGCTCCACCTCCATTCAAGGCCATTACCCTCCTTGAGAGCTTGGGTATTGGGTATCTGAGATCCCAGCAGTCGATCCCTCTTTTGACCTAATTCAAGCTGCTCTTCTTCATCAAAATTACGAATCATCTTCTTAATTTGTTAAACAAATTATTTCGATTCAAATCAAGCTCCTGAAATCCTTGGAAATTGTATATGTTCGTCTTCCTAATTTTTTGGTTCGAGTCAAGCTGTGAAAGCCTAGAGTTCAGTATTCTCGAAACAAGATAGATACAGGCTTGATGCAAAATCAAAATTCACCATAACTGGAAAATTCTTCGCAGGTATTCCTAAAAATATTTTTTAACTAAATATTTTAATGAACGAAGGTTCAATGGAAAGTATAGTGCATCAACATGGTATGCTCGTCATCTCCTGGTGGAATTTGATCTTAAAGAAGATCTGGGAAAAATTTGGGTCAGGAACACATGGACGATTGACCCTTCATTGATGATAGTTCTCAAATGGACTCTTTCTTTTGGTCTAAAAATTGAGAGCCCCATCAGATCTATCTGGATCATGATATCAAAGGTTCCAGAGAATCGGTATAACGAGGCCATGATACAATCAGTTGCATCTACAATTGGTAACCCTATCAAATCTTCGATACCTTAGACAAACATAGCATTTTATAATGCTTCTTACGTATGGATCGAGATGGATATAACCCAGTACATTCAACACAAGATCTGGGTTGGGTTTGGAGAAAACGAGGGTTATTGGCTGAAAATCAGCTACAAAATCCTTCATAAATATTGTCACCATTGTATTCATATTGGGCATAACATAAAAGATTGCAAAGGCGTTTTCACAGGGAATATTCGAAGGATTGGAAATAAGGCTTCCTTGCGCAAGCTTAAATCAATAGTTCGTAAAGAAAATATCATACTTGTTATTATCCATGAAGCTCTGTTTAATGTTAATCGACAGGATATTATTGGTTATAAGCCTGGTTTTTAATTACTATGTGGCAAATATTTCTAACAAAATTTGGTTGTTTTAGAACCAAGAATTGAAGATTCTCAATTCCAAGGCTCCTAATCATCTCGAAGAAATTTGTTTTTTAAAGAATCTGGGAGTGGGTTATATATGAAGAGATTATAAGTATATTTCCTTATAGTTAGATTTATTAAACTGTCTATCCATCCTAACCTGATTCTTATTACGATTCTTATACTAATTATCAATTGCAAGAATTTTTCTCTCGAAAAAATAGCTTTAAATAATATTAATCGTATACTATTTATCTGCCCTAATATTTATATTCTCAAATGATACTAACATACCCAGCACGTATCAGCTGATTGTTAGTTTCTATAAAGTTTCGTTGCAGATTTCAGATAAAATAGCAGCAAAGATAGAATCACGAGACAAAGTTTACAAGAAGCAAGCAAAGGATGACATACAGCTAAGAAAAATTTCAATACTCAATTAAGACAATCTAGCAATCTAATTCAAGAATATCATCCAAAAAAGGGTAAATTAATAAAAGCACTACCTGGGTTAATCAGAAACGCATTTCTGAAGCGCTATTAGTATCAAATGGAGTATTTTTCGTCTAAAATAAGGTGTTAGGTGCTCTCCAAACTGATACTCAAAGTAGATCCCTACCTTCCAGTAACTCTCTTTCTCTAAAAAAAGAACATAAACAAGCCTTTAGAAAGTAAGCATTTGGAGTCATTCAACAAAAAAAGCCTCAATGACCAATTCAAAAAGCTCATACAAACAAAATGAATTCAGAGCAAATTCAAATGAATGGAGTAATACTTGTCAAATTAGCTGTGAGCGACTTTCTTTCACTTGAAGAAACTCACTGGTTGATAATCTGAGCAATGTAAAAGTGGAGGTGGTTATGGTATCTGGATAACTGATACTCACTGGATCTTTTTATTTGAGGAAAAGCTTAGCTAAGACTGGTTAGCTGTTAGTGGCCAATTTACGCGATCCATGATAAATGTCGAACTGATGTTGGCTAGAATTTCAAAAAGTCTTGATTTTACTTCAATTAGACAATATAGAAAAGTTAACAAATTAACCTATTATTTGAACAGTTAACTTTCTCAAAATTATATTCATGTAAATTTTGAATATTAATAAAAACAGTTATTTTATTAAAAGAAATAAAAATATATTGAGTTAAAAAAAAAAACATGTTGATTTATATGGGAGCGGATAATTATCTGTGAGTTGGAGCTTTAAATTTTGAAACTGGTTTATGTTGGAGTGGGTAGTTTTTCTTTGAATATTAAAAATTTATGATAACTTATTTTCAAAATATAAATAGCGCAAATTATCGTGATAGCACCTTAAATGAAATCCCTATCTATAGTGTAATAACATTTTTAATTTAGAACTTACACTGTCTCTTACTCCCTAAGATAACATAGTACCTTATTGAGCCTAAATAGTAAATAATATCCATAAGGTTTTGACTATATAACATTTGGGATGTCTTTCTTTAAAATAGAAATAAAATAAAAGTTGTAATTTTTATTAATTGTTAGTAACTATTAATTTAGTTTTCTCTATAAAAATTATATAGTTAGGTACATTGCAAAGCAAAATACTTAGATGATTTGTGATGTATAAAAAAGTTTGTGACTTATTGATATTTGTTTGTTTAATCAAATTAGTCAAGTTGATTTTTAAGGGAAAGGATTATGTTTTATAATTAATTTTTAAACAGTTGTTTTAAAAACAAAAACAAAAAGAACAAGTTTTACTGGGCGATAAAACTAATAGATTAGATGCAAATATAAAAGAAGATAAAACTAATAGATTAGATACAAATATAAAAGAAGGATAAAAAGTATTAATTGAACAAAAAATAAATACATTAACTAAAATTAAATAATAATAAAATAATTATAGATAAAAACCGAGGATAATAAGTTTACTCCTCTGTTTTTTTATATAATATTCTCCTACATAATATTCTAATAAAAAAGATAAGAAAACAGTAGAACAATGATGTTCAATATAGATAGTTTCTGTAAGACTCTTTACCTCATGTAAAAACTTTATTGTTTTTTTAGTAACGGATTATCATATTTTTGTTTAATTATTTTGAGAATATATAGATCATTCATATTGAAAATACTCACTTTAGTTTCGGCTAATATCTTTTGAAATTTATTTTTTATGAGTCGTTTTTATGATGAATTAATTCTTATTTTTATTGTAAGAAACTTGATGTCATTCTAATTAATACTGATTACCAAAATAAAATTTATTTATTATCAGATTTGATAGTAAGGATAAAGAGAAACTATCGGGGATTTTTAAACATATAATTGTGGAAAATTTTGGTATTCGAAAACCCATCATGGAATCTATAAAAGCTTTTTTTTAAGGTTTCAGGTTTAAATGTGATTTCAATATCGCTCAGTTAGATTACAGACATGTATTTATTGAGTTTGAGTTGAAGGAAGATTTGATCAAATCAGGTGGTGGCGCAGAAATGTCTGGGCTATTAGTAATAAAACTATGAAAATCCTGAAATGGGGGTCATTCTTTAATCCAAATTGTGAAAACCCTATTACCCCTGTTTATGTTAATCTTCCTAACTTGCCAAAATATAACTTTCATGAAAATACTTTTGTTGAAATAACAAAGAGCATTGGCTCTCCTTTGAGTGTGTGGGTTACATCTAAGCATCTTGCAATGCATAACTATTGCAGAGTTTGGATTGAAATGGATGTTTCTAAACCTCTGCCTAAGAATCTATGGATATGTTTTGGTGATGAATAAGGTTTTTGGCCATAATTGCAGCCACTGTTATCATCTTGGCCATAATGAAAATGCTTGTAGGAAATCCAGTGCTTCTATCAATCCTCAGGCTTCTATAGAATTTAAGTCAACATCTTGGCATGCAATGAATCAAAGTCATCATCTCAATTCTATAATTGTTAAAGATCAAGGAGAAAATTCAAAGATAGGAACCATAAATTACTATATCTAGTGAATCTTCCCAAGATAACTCTGTGGAAATTAACACAATGGGTAATAATCCTATATCTTATAATGATACCATATCTACTAATAGTGAACAACATGTCTCACCTGCTGTTTCGGATAGTTCTGACATTATTGGAGCCATTCACACCATTGAGTTTGGATATAAACTCCACCTTAACAATCCTCAACAAGAATCATCTTCTCCAAAAAAAAAAAAAACCTTTGGTACCCTCCCTTGTTCACATGTATCAAAGAAAAATGTTATGAGAAAGAATCTATACAAAGAATACAAAAACGTTCATCACAGAAAATCTTGTAAACTTAAATTATTGAATTCAAAGGGTTTAAGTTTTACCAAGTTACTGCAGCACAAAGGAGCTGTAAAATCTTCTAATTCTAAATGACTATTTCAATTTTGAATTGGAATGTTCGGGGGATTGGGAAAAATGAAACTATTCAAAGGTTACAATCTCTTAAAAGATCTGAAAATTTTGTTTTTTTATGGCCCTTCAAGAACCTATGGTTGACAACTCTAAAATGGATGTTATTGCTAAGAAGCTGGAATTTCTTAGGTTATACCAGTAACATCAGTAATAAAGTCTGGTTTTGTGGAAGCAGGATTTTCTTTTGGATGTTTTGGCTAACGAGGATCAGTTTACTCATCTTAAAGTAAAGAATTGTGGCTTAAACACGGACTTTAGAGTATATGCGGTGTATACTGAGTGCAAAAGGGTTCTCAGAAGTACTTTATGGGAAAATCTTAGGATTATTGAAGATAGAAGCAAGGAATGGATCATTTTGGGGGACTTTAATACCATTTTAACAACTAATGAGCAACTACACTTCTCTTCTATTTTCCTTAAAAGTATCGTTGACTTTAACAATTTTATATCTAATTGTACTCGAAATGATGCAGGATTTTCTGGTCCTAAATTCACTTGGACCAATGGTAAGAAAGTGGAGAAGGCTTGATCGTGTATTATTCAACAACAGTTGGCTCAAATATTTTGGTAAAACCACACTTGTTCACCTAGCTAATACATGTTCGAATCATTCTTCTATCTGCTTTTCTATATAATATAATCTGGACAGGTCTAAATATTCCATTAAACTGTTGAATATGTAGATATTATATGATGACTTCTACAATGAAGTGGAGACTAGTTGGTCTATTAAGTTTCATGGTAATGTTATACAAAAAAATTGGTTCAAACTTAAGAGATTGCAATCCGATGTTAATGTTTGGAACAAAACTATTTTGGGGAACATCTTTGAGTCTATTAAACAAATTGAAGAAGTTATTTCTTGCAATGAGATAAACTATCAAACTACTAATTCAATTAAAGATAAGAGAAGCCTGGACTCAGCAAAGGATACTTATACTAAGCTGCTTGCTAGGGAGGAAGCATTCTGGAAGTAAAAAAACATGTTAATTGGGTTAAGAACGGGGACATGAATAGTGCGTTTTCTACAATTTTTTCAAAAAAAGACCAAAATGAATAGAGTTAGCATGATTTTGAATTGGGATGAGTGAATTGAAGACTAGAAAGATATTGGAGATTCTGTAGTGGATTACTTTAAGAAATTACTTTCTGACAGTCATAATCCTTGAAACTCTAATGTAATTCTTGATTACATACTTAAAATAATTGAAGAGGAAGAGAATACAGGACTAATGGATATTCCTACTGAAACTAAGATCTATAGTATCATCAAAGCCTTAAATTCTTACTCGGCTGCTGGACCTGATGATTTTAATAGGAAATCCTTCCAAGTTTGTAGGTCCATCGTTTCTAAAGATCTATGTGATGCTATAGGGGATGTTTTTAGGAATCAATGTATTCATAATGGGTTCTATGCAACAACTATATGTCTTATCCCTAAAACTAATTTTCTTAACTCTTGGAAGGATTTCAGGCCTATTAGTCTTTCTACTATGTTTAATAGAATCATGTTAAGGTTGAAAATAACATAATCTCAACTATTCAACCTCTCATAATTTATAAAGATCAAGGAGCATTTGTGAAAGGGAGGAACATTCATGAGAATGTTATGATTGCCCAAGAACTCTCCTATGATCTTAATCTAAAGACTAGAGGGGAAATGTCATTCTGAAATTAGATATGACTAGGGCCTTTGATAGGCTTGATCATACTTTTATGAATGATTTTGTCTTCAAAATCATAAATAAAATTTCTGAATAGGATAGAACTGTTTTGTCTTTTGGTGGTAGACTCACCTTAATACAAACTATCCTTACTACTTATCCAACTTATATCATTCAAAATACTATTATCCTTAAAGTTGTAATACAAAGGATTGAAAAACTATATAATAATTTCTTATGGGGCTCTAACGAAAGGCATAATTCTATCAAGTGGACAAAGTGAACAAATGTTGGCAAAAGTATGAGTAAGATGGATTAAACGTAAGGGGTAATGAAGATCTTTAAGAGGTCTGTTCTCATAAGCTTTGATTGATTTTCAGAACTCAAAGATCTCTTTGCGCTCAAATAGTTTTCTCCATTTATTATAAGGAGCATCATCCTATCACTCACTCCTAAATCTATTAGAAGTTCTAAAACCAGGGTTAAATTGCTGAAAGTCAGGGATATTGATGAGAGATTCATTCTTTGGAATCCTGGTATTGGTAAGATGGACTTTGGCTAGATATATGGTGTTCATCGCAACCATTTACTACTTTTAATGAGGGTGAGGACAGATCATGTTATGGAAGAACTGAGGTGACGGAATTTTGGGTCAATGGTATTTGGAACATGGAGATGAATGAAGATTTTGTCTCTTATTCTGATCTGCTAAATATTCAGAAGATTACTCTCAGCAATACCGTAGACTATCCTAGTTGGACTATATCTTTAGATGGTAAATTTAACACTAAATATACATGGGAAGCTATTAGGAAAAGAAGCAACAATTCTAACATTTCCAATAAATCATGGAACTCAATTACTCCCCATATGTGTTCATTCATCTTATGGACAATTATTCATGGATGGCTACCAATTGATATTGTCCTGTAAAAGAGAAAATTTAAATTAGCTTCAAGGTGTCAACATTGTGATAACACAGAAACTATAAATCATACTTTTGTTGACTGTCAAATTGCTTAGAGTGTCTGGATTTATTTTGCTAGCAACCTCAACACTCATATCACAAGGAATATGACCTTTACTCATCTAATAAGGTTTTGTTACTGGAATTCTAACAAAGTTGTTCACCTAATCTCTATATTTCCTCCTATTATTGCATGGGTGATTTGGTCTTCAAGTAATAGAAGGAAGCACAATGATCATTTCATTAACTCTAAAGACATGATTGATCATGTTATTTTCATCAGTTCTGGTCTCGACATATCTAATCTTCTCAAAAGGAAATATTGGGGTAAATACAGTAGTGTTGGTCCATCTATTGGATTCTTAAATAAATAGGATTCTTTTATCGCTTCGATGGATCAATCCTAAATCATTATAGATACAAACTCAATTCTGATGGAGCTTGTAATTTATTCAACGAATCAAGTGGGGGGAGGTATAGTCAGGGACTGTAATGGTCTCATTATTTTTTGTATGGTTGTCTCTATGGTAAGAATTCCCCTATCGTGGTTGAATGTAGGACCTTGCTAGACAAATTGATTCTATGTCAGTCTAAAGGAATCACTAATCTAGATATCGAAACGGATTATAAGGTTCTAACTAAGATGATTCTTCGAAGAAGAACTCCATGGTTTCTTATTCCTATTATCTCATGTTGCCGTAAACTTATTTCTTCTAAGATGAATCTGATTCATATCTTTTGAGAACAAAATGAAGCGGCTAACTCGATTGCTACCTAATGTCCTTGGGGCTATAACATTTCTTGAGGGTTTGGCTACAAGATACTTGAGAGGAGATCCTAATATATGAGAAGAGATGAATTAAAAGGGATTTGTACTTTTTTTTAGTTGTATCCAGTAAATTAAGATATGCCTGAATTCTCTTTGAGACGAGAATCGATTGAAGATTAATTTGACAGATGAAGATATTTGATTTCGAGACGGGGGATCTGATTTTATGTCTCTGGCTTCCTATTGTTAAAACTTGTCTCACTTCATATGTTCTAACCTTGTCTAGGGTTTTGTTTTTAACCTGGATTGCTGGCCTTTGTTATTCGATTTGAAAAATAAAAATCTTCAATTTTTATGCAAAAAATAAAAGTTGTGTAGTTCCATTCAGACAATTTTAAAAAAACTTAATCACCTTACTTTCATATGTGTCATATTTTATATCTTTATAAGTCTTGTTTTTTCTTTTTAGTTTTTTTTTCTAAACTATGTTAACATATTTATATATAAAAAATTAATTGTAGGTGTAATTTTTTTAAAATGCTAGAACATAATTTCAAGGTTGTGGCTAAATTAGGGCCTAAATTTTGTTAACCATTCCTAAATTCTAGAGAGTCGTTTTTAATAAATAGTCAAAGACGGTTTTGCCCTTTGACCAAGAATTTTTAATTTTGTCTTGTAGTGCATTGTGAGTATAGTTAACCAAATATAGAAGAACACAAAATTACTCCTTCCAACAACCCTCGTATACTCAATATTTAACCAAAAATTCAAAAATTCAAAAAACTCAAAAGAATTCAGAAACTCCTAAAAATTCAAAAACTCCAAAATCACTAAGAAACTCCATACACTCGAAAACCTCCACAAATCAATAAATTTTTCGAAAAAAATTCAAATCATTGAAGAATGGATTTAGTACGTGAGAAGTTTGGTGAGGAGCGTGGAATTGCAAACATGGTAGTTGTTCTAACCAATCTTTCGAAAAAAAATTCCACTTTTGTAGCTGTTCTATGTTTAGAAAGTTGGACCCGAACTACCCCGCTGGTGGAAGCCTTTTAAACCGGCGGGGTTGAAGAACATTCAAAGTTGATGATGAATGTTCCCTGTCGGGGGTGGTCATGCCCAACCGGCGGTGGCATCGACTTCCACCCGCCGGTTCTAGTATTAGTCTCCCGGCGGGGATAAAGTGTCATCATCGGCGGGGCTGAATCCTTAGCTTTATTTACACATGAGGAAAAATAGTTTGGATCACCCCCGCTGTTTGGGTAATTTTCAACCGCGGGTTGACAACGCCCCAGGCGGTTCGGGTATTTTCACCCGCCGGGGTGTAGGTTGTTACCCGACGGGGTGTAGGTCGTTACCCGACGGGGTGTAGGTCGTTACCCGCCGGTTCGTCTTGGCAGACCTGGCAGTTGGACAATTTTGAATCGACGGTTGACAACATCCCCGGCGGTTGAAATGTACCCCGGCGATGTGGTATTTTTAAACCGGCGGGGGAAGGCGTTAATTATTTTTATTTGTGCCAATCTAACATAATCTACTATATTTGTTATATAGGCCGAAGATTTAAAGAATAAAGATTTTAAGAAGGAAGAGTTAAAGGAGGATGAGTTGTATAGTTCGTGTATGGTGAATGACGAGGAAATGTTGGTGCCTTGCTCGGTCGGTTATAGCCACTTGTTCGACACCAAATGTCACTACTCTCAAGTGGAGTGATCGAATGGGTGAAGTAGACTGCAATAGATAACGGGTTTGTGGTAATATTACGACGATGCAATAGACTTGATAGAAAAACTTTGAGAATTGAGTTTGTGTGTGAAAGTCTGGAGTTTACACAAAATTGGTAGAGCTGAAGCATCTAAAGAGGAAGTCAACCGGCACAAAAAAAAATGCGGATTCCCTTTCACATTTAAAGGACATAATTTGGGTGATGATTTGTGGGGTTTAGAGATCGAATTAGGCGTTTACAATCACGATACTACATCGTACAAAGAAGGTCATTCGTACTTGGGACGATTGAACAAAAAAGAGATGGATTTCGTAGTTAGTTCTAAGAAAATGGGATCCCGTCCTCGGGACATTCTCGGTGAGGTTAAGAATTTGAACCCCAAGAATTCTTGCTCAATGCGCACCGTCTACAACGCTCAACTAAAACATCGGAAGCTCGAGAAAGGCGGTCAGTTGCAATTCCAATACTTGTTGGGCGAACTAAAGCAGCTAAACTACTACGAATTTCTTAGAAACTCCGAAGACTGAAGCGATGTCATAGGCGAGCTTTTCTTCGCGCACCCGGTTAGTTTGGATTTCTTACGCACATTTCCAAACGTGATTGAAATGGATAACACGTACAAGGTGATCAAATACGGGATGCCATTGTACGAGGTCGTCAGAGCCACTTGTACGGGGAAGACTTTCTACATCGGATTCACGTTTATGTCGGGAGAAAAATTCTTGAGCTACAAATGGGTGTTAGAGTGCTTACATTATTTAATGGTAACTCACTCCATCGAATTACCATCCATCGTTTTGATGGATAGAGACTTGGCGCTTGTGAAGGCGGTGGAAGATGTGTTCCCCAATGCAATACACATGTTGTGTCGATGGCACATCAACATGAACGTCCTAGGGAAAACTAAAAAAATCATAAAGGAAAAGAAAGTGTCCAACGCATTCTTGAAAGTATGAAATCAAATTATGTTGGCTGAAACGCAAATAACGTTCAATGGCTACCTAGTCTAATTGCACCGTGACTTCAAAGAGTATCCGCAAGCAATTGAGTATACCGAAATTTGGTTAGGGCCGTACGGTGAAAAATTTTGACGTGGAGAACCAACAAGTGGATGCATTTTGTTAACCAAACCACAAACCGCGTACAAAGCGCTCATTCAACCCGGGAACATTTCATCGGTACGAGCAAAGGTAACTTTGAATCTTTTGTGTTGAAGTTGCATACCTTGATAGAATTGCAACATGGGGACATAAAGGGTTCATTCGAAAAGAGCCGCTTGTTAGCCCTACACAAGTTCACAAACAAGGTGTACGAAAAACTAAAAACCAACGTCTCACACTATGCCTTGGATATTTTGTCCGGCGAAGAAGATTGTGCTCGCAACATGACAATCGCGGGTTGTATGCATTGCGGTTGCTCAATACGAAGTACGCACGGTATCTCTTGCGCGCACGAAATCTACGAGTTTGTTGCCAAAGGGTTAGAGGTGCCTCTAGAGTTGTTCAACGAACATGGGAAGAGGTTGGGATTTCTAGTCCGTACATACCTCACGACTATCGAACAACTAAAGCGAAGCTTGACAAACTAGGTATGCGATGTCATGGAATCCAAAGATGAAGCACGAATAGAGCACGCCTACAAAATATGGTTTGCCGTCGTCCATCCGGAAACAACTACCATTTTGGATCCATTGGTGAAGCAAAAAGTGCGCGGTCGTCCACCTAACAAACACAAGTTTTCTATTGTCGGTGATGATATATCCACTAAACGCGACAATAGTGCGCACGAGTATGTGCTTGAATCAGAAAATGCAAGTTCTTTTTCATTTGCAAAGGAGTTCAAATCTCCTCCGGTAACGTCAAGTAAAGGGAAAAATATTCTGGGGAATAAAATTAGTTCTGATAGTGTTGCCGCTCGTAACAAAGGTAGTCTGATTCTACCGCAAGCAATTTGAACGATGCTTTTTAGTGGAACGGTTGATTGTAGGTCAAGCTCAACGGTGCCGGTGAAGGCAAGTTTATTAGACCCTAAAGGATACTTAATACAATTCCCCATCTACTTCAGACCTTTTTTGGACTCAATTAATGACGTAAAAGTCGGTGGCCATTGCGTGTACCGGTCGATCGCGTATGCGTTAAGCGGGCAACAAGATGAGTGGAGGTTGATAAGGGATGCCCTTTTCAATGAGCTCATGGATTATGCATCCGTGTATGTTAAAATATTTACAAGCATGGAGGAACTGATTGATGTTGTGGAGTGTGTGAAGTGCTCTGGTAACGTGGGTACTAAATCCCATTGTAAGAGGTGCACCGCCTCAAATGTCAAACCGGGTGGAAATCGGATTGGGTTGGGTCAACTCCAACCATTTCGTTAACGTAAGTATTTTTTGACCTTCACGATTAGTTCTAATATTAAGACATTTAGTTTACCGACGTTTCATTTTGTATCTTGGGATTAGGGTGGACGCCCCTTGCGCAAGGATACATCCATGTTGCTTAAAGTTGCGTTCACATGAAGCAGAGGGTTGGGCATTACCGATTGTCTCTCGTTGCAAAAGATATCAAGAACTAAAAAAAGGTTGCCCCGATGTAATAGATTTATCCGCTTTTGCTTGATTACTATGTCATTGTAATGCACATGCATGTTAACTTTTGATGTTTTTTCAGTTGATGTTTGTCTTAAAAACAATAAATTTTTAACTTATCAATTTGGCGATTGCATTAAAACATCCCAATTTAATGGAAAGCATTGCATAACTGGAAATACATAGGCAAATAACGTCGCATAATTAGAATAGACGTAAGCGAATAACGTCAAATGAAACACATGTACTACTCGAAACATAACAACTTAGTCGTCAAAATCGTATCCCAAATTGTCATCTGAATCACCCCTCTAATTTCTACTTGCAATCCTATCCTCCAGATACGCCACCATATCCCTACTTATGTAGTCTGCTAACGTCATGTTCCAGACCAAAGGTGCTTATTTCTTAATTCTAGCTGACATGAAAAGTAGAGCAGTGAGCGGTTGGACGAAGAGGTACCTGCTTCTGATTTCGTTACGATTTCGCACTTTAACTATTCATCTTCCATTACGACCATAGTTGAATTACCTCATACATAGTACACGGTCAAAGAATGCATCGTTCCTATCTTTCCCCATCTTTCGGGGGGCAACCCTAATCGCCATAAGAAACTGGTAGTCTTCATCAACCATAAACTCCATATGTTAAAGTTGTTCTGTTTTTTTTAAAGCTAGATGTTAGTTGTCTATTATGCAGCATGTTTATATAGAGTTACTAGTATGGGCGGTGGATATTTTGTTGGGAAGAGTTCTTATTAGAATTGGAAAGAAGTAATATTTTGGCGGGAGTTTTTGTGGTAAGGTTTTTGGCGGGAGTTATTTTGGCGAAGTTTTTGTGGCAAAGTTTTTGGAGGGAGTTTATGTGGTAAAGTTTTTGGCGGGAATTATTTGTGGTAAGGTTTTTGGCAGGAGTATTTGTCTATAAATAAATGTTCTATCCAGACACTGAAGGGTAAACAACTTGAAAAACCAAACAAAAAATATATATATATATGGAATGAGTTGGAAGATCAATATCTGATGAAAGCATCAGGCAAAGTTGGCAACACGCACATGAAAGAGGGGCGTAAAGCATACTGGGAGGCATTGTTATGCCAGATGTACTTGTTATACGGAAGGGATGGTGTCCAGCCGCCAAGAATTTTAAGGCGTGTTGATGAGGTGAAGGCTAGGTGGTCAGTCCTAGTCACATTTCGTCTTCATCCAGTTTCTGGCCTCATCGAATTAGAACGTCGTGTTGCGTGTAACCGGTTCAACTGCCAGGTCACAGATTCTATAATAGAGGATCAGCTGGATAAGGTCCGTTCTGACATTATCGACATCCGCATAGAGTAAATGCGTGATTACCAAGACGAGAAAGAAGAAAGGAGGCTGATATAAATGGAACTGACCAGATAGATAAATTAAGTTTGAGTACGTGTTATTTTTTAAGTGTCAGTTTGTATTTGAGTTTGTTTGAGTTCGTGTTTTAGTCTACGTTTCAGTATGTCCTTTGGTTTGTTTGATTCGTGTTTTAGTCTACGTATCAGTTTGTCTTTCGGTTTATTTGAGTTGGTCATTTAATTTACGTTTGCCTTTGTTCTAATTTATGTTTATTTCAGTTTATGCTTCTTATTAATGTATGTATGCTCTTCAAATGTTAACAAGATACAAAGAATATATACCCTTTTGTGGCATACGTGGATCATACGAAAGATACATGTTAAACAACAAAATAAACTACCATTGAATCAAACCGGCGGGTGACAAATTATCAACCGTCGGTTCAAATACTCCCCACCCGGTGTCGAATTTCCAAACCACCGGTTGACCAACCTGATCAACTTGGATTAGTGAATCCAAATGTTCAAACTACCCAACCGTCGATGTGCAAATTGTCAACTGGCGGTTGGAAACTACCACCGCCAGTGTAATAACATCCCCAGCGGTTCCGAATTTTCACACCGTCGGTTGACCAGGCTTGCCATGATGGATTAATGTCTTTGTAATTGCATAGTGCCCAACCGCCGGGTGGAAGGTTTCAGACCGACGGTTGGAATACTCCACTGCGGTTTTAAAACGTCACCGGTGGTGCAGAACTTTCATACCGGGTGTTGACACATGAGCCCAATTTGCCTTCACCTGAATTAATTTTAATCTAGGTTCCCGCCAGGTGAAGAGTTTTCAGTCGGTGGTTGAAAATTGGCTCGACGCTTGGTAGATTTACAACCGTCGGGGTACATACTAGATTTTGTTTTTGAAATCTTTCCGCCATCGACCAGTGGTTAAACAATTTTCAACCGCCGGTTGTATAATTTATCCCCGGCGGGGATGTTGTGAACCGTCGGGTGAAAAAATTCTATCCGGCGGGGTAGAGCTTTTGTAAGTCATTTTGTTTAGCTAAATATGTATTCTATTGTATGAGATTTAACGATGGAAATTAAATTGGGTAAACTATCTTAGGTATAAGGTTTATTAAACAACAAAGTGAGTGAAATAACGATTTCAAAAACGGATAGCAAACAATAAAATGCATATATTAAACGATTTAATATTTAGTCTGTAATTAAATATAGAAAGTATTACAAAACGTACCATAATCCAAACAACAAAATGTCAACATCTAAAACAACATACATATGAAGAAGGCAACTACCATAATCAAAAGCCACAGACTGGTGATATCCAGTACCTTCCTCGCAAACGACATGAGCTCGTCAATTGAATCGTCTAACGTCCGAACACGATTAATCGTGTTCACCACATCGACCGCGGAGCTCTCGGTAAGAATCTGAGGCGTGATGTTAAACCAACCGTACCTCTTCGCGTATGCCTGGTACTGGGGGGATGACATGTGAGTACTCCCTTCCAAGGGCCTCGAATACCTATCAATCACGTATAAGTGCTCCCTCCAGTTAGTCCAATTCCAACCATGAAGCGAATAACGAAGATGGTCTTCTCTCGAAAGACCGGTTCTAGCAACAAGGGGGTCAATCGGCTTCTTTTGGATCGAACCAAACTGCCGCATCACTCGGTCTGGGGGATATGCCTCGCTAACCAGCATAAGGCGAATAGGGTTTCGGTACAACCCTATTGCCTGCTCCCCCCACACTTCACGAACATCCTCGTAAGTTTGGAAAATAACCTACATAAAAACAATTACTCATACTACATCTTATATAGAATAGACAAATATTAGTAAACGTAAAGAAGCTAACTTACATCCGTCTCTCCTTGAGCCGCGAGGATGTCACGGTAGTACAGCTTCCCGCGAGCTAATGATATCGGGACCCTTTTGGGCAACCACGCCAGCATTTTCGGATCCGTTGGGCTATAACCGATATTCACCGCCGCCCGGAAAATTTGAAAATGGTCATAGACCCAACACTCCAACAAGGCCGAGAACCCGACCAAGCTCTTCAAGGAGTGCTTTAAAATTCCTCCAAAGCTCTTGTACAACCACACGAGTGCACAAGTACCCCATGCGTACTCACCAAGCCTCGTCAAGTCCTCAAGGTGATGGAGAAAATCGCACTGGATGTTCTTTTGGCTCGTGTTGGTGAAGATGGTACACCCGAGGAAGAACATGATGTATACCCTAGCTGCTGCCTTCTTCATATCCGTAGTAAGGGAGATATTGGAATCTAAATGCTCGTCCGCGGAGAATTTCATCCTAAGCCATCGGAGGCAGAATTCACTCCTGTCATGCGCCTCCATACCCGCCCGCACAACATCAGCTGAAACACCCAACAACTCTGCATAGCGTGTGTATGTTGCATCTACCGGCTCCAGCATAAGACGTCGATAATTCTTCCCTCGACCGGGAGGCCAGTAATCACGTACACGTGATCGAGCGTCAAGGTCATCTCCTTGAATCAAAACTAGAAGGTGTTCGTCTCTTGGTGCCACCTCTCAATGAACACCTCGGCCAACTGCACATGGTTGTTGAACTTTGGTAGATGGCGCATCAATGGCCAGAACGGTGTCCATTCCAACAAAACCCTAACCCCCAATTGTTTGCTAAGGTCCTACTGACCAAGCAAACCGTACTTCGACTGGACAGTAATACCCGAGCGCGACTGGAAAAAAAAAATTCAAACATAAATATAATGTTAACAAAACATTTTAACTAATAAAACATATAATTAATTCGATAACTTACGTCGTCTTTAAATGTGTAGTACGCCTCATGCTGCGCATAGTCCGGGAAAAGAAGCATGTTGTTTTGGGATAGAAATAGATTTTTCCATCCTTCCGGATCGGTTGGACGTCCTTCCCCACGGACCTCTCTTCGAGGTGGTGGCATTGGGACCTCTGTTTCCTCCTTCGTCTCCTCCTCGTCAATAAGTGCACGCCGCCGTTGAATAGGTACCACCTCTCGTGGAGGAGAAGATTGTACTATGGGCTCCCTTGTGGCATCACGCTCCCTTGTGACATCATATTTTCTATGCCGCAAGGATCGTTCGGTGTGGCTCGGATGCACCTCACACTCGGTCCAATCCCCACGTTCGGGGCGATCGACCGTCGGCTACCTTCGCCTTTTTTGGGGGAGGGACTCGCAAACCAAAGCTAACCTACCAACAATATACAACTAAAAACAACTAAATAAACATGCTTCGCCTATTCTAACAGCCAATGTATATCAAGATCTTAAAAACTTAAGAAAAACTAAATATAGCAAAAAACTATATTTAAGAGTATAAACTTACTCTTTTCATTTTCCCATTGTTGTTCTTGACTGGGTATTGATCTACTGGAGTTCTTGAAGTTTGATTTTGAGGCTGATTTTGGAAGTTTGTAGTAGTAAAGAAATTAGAGGGAAAGTTTGAGCTCGTTTAGATTTGTTTTTGTTTTGGAGATGGTTAATGTTTAGGGTTAAGAGTTAGTAAAAACGAAAGGATGTTATGAATATAAAAATGATGCTACTTAAAATATGTGTGGATATGGTTAAAATTGGGACTGTTTATCCAAAAAAAAATTAATTTAACCAAAACCTACTTTCAAAACTCAATGAACATCCTAATTAAGAGACACATACGAGAGAATGTTCTCCAGCCGTTTCAAAATGGTAGAAAAACTGGGCCTTCGTTTATTGCGTGTCCTGGAGCTATTCCTAAATGATAAAATCCAGCAATGAATTTGTTGACTTCGGACAACCATTTTGGAGACCGACAACCATCTGGGGAGATACTAGTCGACGAAAATCCTATTTTGATTCTCCTTTTGTTTTTAATAATTTTTTTTGGTGATAAGTTCTTTATATATCTAACTTGTGAAAGACCAAACTTTTCATTGCAATATACTAACATATATACATATGAATTTAGAACTCATACGAGATTATACGATCTAATCTCTACTTACAATGGGCCAAATTCGCATGGATATATATAATCATAACAATAAGTTCTAAAAATAAATTTTAAACTATTTTTGAATGTTATACATATTTATGGAGCTAATTTAAAGAAATATATTTTGTGTAGTTGTGTAGAATAAGGAAATAGAATATTTGTCAAAGTATTTTACCCTAAATTTTATGGAATATTAAAATGAAAAGTACCACTAAATACCTACTCAACTACCTAATTACTAAGTAGTACCTAGAATTAGGATAGTGTCAATTGGTACATCTACTTAATAATTGGACAAAAATACATTCCGACTATATATAATCGTTTTTCTCTTCAGGCCCAACATTTTCTCTTTTCCAAGTCCCCCTAAACCACCAAAACAAATCTTATTTTTTAGAAACCGTTCGACTTTCATTTCTCGTTCTTCCCCCAAAACCCTTAACCACCCAACCCCAAATTCTCCATTTCTTCTCGTATTATCGACTATACACCGTAGTCTACTCCCTTAAACAAATAACCAGCTATTGTTGGAGGATTTTTCGTTTAGTTTACGTCATCCGATGAAGAAGGAACCACTTACAGTAAGCAGGTACATCTCGATTTTGGGAAATATCTCTTTTTTCCGTTTTTGGTGGTTCACAAGTACTCGTTGGTGTTCTTTGACGGTCGACATTGCTTATTTATACTGAAATCATGTAGTTAGGATAGTGAGTGCGTATTTTTAGTTTTTGGGTATATCGTTCTTAACAGTAGTTTTAGAGGTTGCATGTACTTTTAATCGTTTTGTGCGTGTTGTGATGTATAGTAGATGATCTACATTCAGTTGGTTGTTTATTTTGGTGTTGTTTTCGAATTTCCCAGATCCTGGAAACGTGCATGTGAAAATTGAACAATTCGCATCTCGTTTGTGTAGTATAAAATAATTCGCATGCTATTATTTTGATGTTGTTTGAAAACAACTCTCAGCATACCGTGAGAGTTGTTTGTGACTTGATAACTTGAGAGTTGTTTTGCAACTCTACTAGCTGAGAGTTGTTTGGACAGATGTCTAAATATGGTTTTGACACTATATCATGAGAGTTGTTTGCAAACAACTCGCAGCATATCCTAGGAGTTGTTTGTGACTCCATACTTGAGAGTTGTTTTGGAACTCTACTAGCTGAGAGTTGTTTATTGGTTTTTGCAGGAAAAATGACCATGAAACCAAGCTTCTACAAGTCGGGATTGTTGAGCCTTGTGAAACTGCTGAGAGAGAACAACATTACATCTACCCACATCGAAGCTACGAGAAACATACTCTTCTACGCGCTTTTGAAGGTGGCATTCAAATTCCGAGAGGGGCAGTTAGCGAAGAGGAAGTTTTATGCGAACATTAAGTTTATTGTAGACATATTTTCGGTCTAGCAAGACGCCTTCCGTTTTGGGTCAAAGTTGGTCAAGATAATGACGGACAATGTAAATGTCATATTTTTCCTTAAGCATGACACAGAGGAAAGGAAATGGCTTTAACAAAAGTCGGGGCATTCCAAGCCAGATACGTAAACGGGGAGGAGAATGATTCAAAGATGATGAGAACGTACTTCATGGGTAAAACGTCAAGGAAGATAGGACGAACAAATACTAAATCAGTATCGAACAATATTTTAAAAGAATATCTAAATATAATTTATGTTATAAACAAGATGTTCAGATGCATTGACATAGTATATTGTGGTGGATTCTACAGGCAAGTATAGCAAAAGCCATCAGCCAAGGGGTCGCATGAGTTAGAGGATGTTGCCCGACTGTTGATATTGTTTTTGTGGTCAACATTATTCTACTCAGTCTCTCGAGATATAATGGGTTGGAATGTGTTGTATTTTGTCGAAGACCTCGGCAAAATAAACGACTATTACTAGTCCGGCTCAATACTGTCGAACCTTCTCCAGTCGATCAAGAGTTGTATTTTAGAAGGAAAACCCGATAGAGTTATCAGTTGTGTTGCACTTCTAGTCGTAAGATTGTTTTTGCTTAAATAAATATTACAACACTAACATAGAGCTCCTGATGACCACAAATTTCCTAGTACAGCCCTTTGTCATGGAGCACACAACAATTGGGCTAGAGCTCGAAAAGCCAGATCCAATCTCAAGGTTCTTCAAACGGTGGGGATTGGAGTCCAAACAATCGACCTTCCAACTGATTGGAAGCCTCCCTCTGCTGCGAGATAATAAGGTATGAAATATATATCTTTATAAAAAAAACTTGCGTGGTTTAATTACAAACAACACTCAGGTTATAGAGACACAAACAACTCTCAGCTTGTAGAGTTGAAACAACTCTCAAGGTTAGAGTTGTAAAAAACTTTCATGTAATGGAGGTGCATACAATATGAGAGTTGTAAACAATCCTCGCGTCCTTTACGAACAATTCTTAGGTATGATAGTTGCAAATAAATCTCAGCACTTCGGATATCGATGCAAACAACTCTCAGGATATAACTTGGTATTAAACAACTCGCGCCCACGTAATAACTTGGATGTTTTTCCCTTTGTCGGTTGTGGAGGATCCCCTTTGTTGGACAGAGGCTGAAATAAAAGTATTTGGAGTAGTAATAGGAAATTGGGATCCAGATCATGCACCTGTTTTACCGGAAGAAAAACTGAGTAAAAAGAAGAAAAGGGCAGCTCCAAAAATAAGAAAAATGGAGCGACACACACGGCAAAAGTCTAATCAAGACATACCAACCATAGACCAATAACAAGCAGTCACAAGAACAACGATTCCATCAACACCAACTGAGACAACCCAACCGGAGGCTGAGGAAGTAGATGATGATAGTATAAGTTAAACACTAGGTCGTTTTGTGCTCAAACATAAAGATACTTTAAAGAAGACTCGAGCTGAAGCAACATCAAAGATTTTGAAAACCTATACAGATAAGAATAAGTACCAACACAAGATCGACATATATATATATATATATATTTAATCTGTTTAATCCGCACTCAACAAATTATAATGCTTCTGGTTTTCTCGTCACAACTTGAAGAGTTAAGAATGAAGGTAGCAAGATTGAAGAAGAAAAACAACTCCATAATGCTCTCTTTTTACCCTTTTTCTCCCCTGGAATGCCTACAAAGGAGAAGCAACCAGGGTTACCAGCACTGCCAACAGAAGCTGCGTCCACTGATCAGGACCCGAATCAGGACATACAAATGCAAGAAGCTGAAAAGCATTATGGAGTACTACCGGAGGAGAAGAACAATTATGGGAACCATTCACTGGTACAATATGATGTAAGACCGGAAGAGTTATCGGTCACAACAGAGTCACACACAGTGGAGAGACAGGCAGACAAGTCTCCACCTACAGAGGAGGCAACGACAGTTCTGAGTCCTCCAAAGGAGATAGAAACAGACGACTCTCTTCTGAATGACCAACAGCTCGTACATCCCATGCCAGAGGACATAGGTTGAAAAGAATATAGATCTAATGAGGTAGAAGCTCGTGAGAAGGAAGTCGCAACCGAAGAGGATGGACTCATAAATGCAGAATGTCGTGAAGATGTAAGTGGATCTTAAGTACAATAAGATACAATTATAAAAAATGTTGGGCTGTTAAATCTAGCAGGTGTAGTGTTTTGAAAGAACCAACATATATGTATTTAAACACAACTCGCATCTTAATATGCGTTCTGGATTTTAAATAACTTGTGTGGTATATATACAAACAATTCGCAAATAGTTATGTTCAAACAAATCGCATTGTTTAGTCACACACGACACTCAGGTAGTATTAGCTGTGTTTAGTCACACACAACTCTCATCATAACTTAAGAGTTATTTTTTACTGCATAACGTGAGAGTTGTTTGGATAAAATTTGAGTTTTGTTTCCACAACTCTCATGATAACCTGAGAGTTGTTGGTATAAATATATATGATTGTTGTTCCAACTGTATATTTCCTGCGAGTTGTTTGCTAGAAGTCTAAGATTTGTTTTGCCACTAGTGCAAATAACTTCCTCCATGCCTATGAAACAGCATGCCGACCGAAAACAGCCACCACCAAAACAACAACAACAACAACTGATTCAAGGAGAACAACAACAACAACCAGCCATGGAAAAATGTGAAAGGATAACATAGACCTAAGATGCACAACCTGTAGTGATGGAAGATTTAGAGTCTGCCCATCCATGTAAGAAGTCAGAACTTCTCAGTCAGGAAGAAGCACTGTTAGAAGTCAGAACTACTCAGCTAGACAAAGACGTAGCTGAAGTCCAAAAAATGGCCAACACAAAGTCAGAACTAGTGAATCAAGCAGTAGTTCTGGGACGAGTACCGAATCAATCAAAAAAGAGAAAAGGCGAAGTTCCATAGTCTTTTGATACGCACGATAACACAGTACGTTTACAAAATGTATTTTTTATGGTTATTACTCGCAAGTTTCACAATCACTATTAGATGAAATTGATGATCTTGAAATCAATGATATGATACAACAGGATTTGGAAAATATATCAGAGGATGCAATAAATAAAAAATTTCAACAGGCTATTGATATTATCCCGGAGCAGTCAACGGCATTGGTCGTCGCAGATTATGTGGTAAGTGGATTTTTTAATAATAATACATAGAAGGTGCGTATTTTGGATTTTATAGTTTCACAACATAGTATATTTTTATGTTCAAGTCAATGGAAGAGATAGTGGGGGTGGATGACATGCTGCCTAATTTAAATTTACTGAAACCGACCCAAGAGCCGATGGAAGAGGTAAGTCTTTTAGAAGATCCAAAACCACTTGCACCGGTAACTCTCACCAACTGGCCACAAAAAACATCGGAAACTGAACTGAACGATGTCAGTGAATACCACAAAGTACAATTAATTTAAGGCATAGAAGACGAGGCTAATCCTCGGGTAAGGTATTTACCAATGCCAGAGTTTACCTACAGACTTCACGTGCCCGCGAGTGATGTGTTTGCGCTACCTTTCGAAAAGGACCCGGACTACAAGGTTTTTACTTAACAAACAACTCTCATATATGTTTAAACAACTCTCACATATTGTATTTAATAAGCAACTCCCCGTAGATTGTGGACACTTGGATCCTAAAGATGCTTAAAGCAGTAAAATGGAAGGTTCCAAGCAAAACTTTCCCTAAAGCCAAATATGGCGCCATACAAATTTCTGGCATGACTACGGTAAGTTTAACTATAAAATACAAACACCTAGCAGGTTATGATTGTAATATACTTTTACTTGAATGCAGTACCAACTGGAAAAAGGAGAGGAAATAACAAATATAGTTGATAATGTACTTGTAAAAATGCCTTCAGACAAGAACATTGTGCTCATTCCAATCTGCAGCACTAAGAAGGATACAATGAACCGTTGAATGTTGCTCGTTATTGATATAGACGCCAAGACGACAACAAACTACAACCCATTCTTGCCTCGCCCATACGCAGTGGACTACACAACAAAAACACCTGGTTCGTTGGTAAGATTAATAATTGTTACCATATTCCTGAGAGTTGTTTTGAACATCTATAAAGTATGAGAATTGTATGAAATTCCCATCATTTCCTGAGAGTTGTATGCAATTCATATCATGGCCTGAGAGTTGTTGCAATTCTATCACCTGGGAGTTGTTTGCAACTCTACAAGCTGGGAGTTGTTTACAACTCTATTTTGTGAGAGTTGTTGACAACTTCATTTCCTGAGTAATGTTTCGTGAGAGTTGTTGACAGTTATATTACCTGAGAGTTTTCAACCATTCTATATTATGAAAGTTCTTTGCAAATCTATTCCTTGAGAGTTCTTTCAAACTACATTCCCTGAGAGTTGTCGACAGCTATATTACTTGAGAGTTGTCAACAACTCTACAAGCTGGGAGTTTTTGGTAATTTTGTTAACTAAGAGTTTATTTGTACCTGATGCCTGATACAAACTATTATAAATAGTTGGAATATTGTCTCGAGAGAAAATACCTACCATAGTCAACGAATGGATACAAAGTCAAGAACGCAAGAAATATTCCACAACAAGAAAAAGGCACCCTCGACTGCGGTATTTTCATCTGTCAATACACTAGAGATTTCATCGAAAAAGGATACGTGCAGAAGACTTACCGAAAAGATATGGTAAGAGAGGTCAGAGCTGAAATGTTTTATTATTTCCTAAACAACGTAAACACTACCGACACTTGTAGTCATCTTTTTAATGTTCCGATCTGTGGAGGGAGCTAGTTTATTGTGTACATATATTGCTTGTAGTTTTTTGGTGTATATATAGAGTTTTTTTTTGTTTAAAAAATATGCAATGTATGACATTTTCGAATTCACTTGACAAAAATATTTGCAACTTATATAACAAATTACCCATACATCTTGATAAAAACAACTCGCAGCTATTACAAAAAACCTACTTTCAAACAACTCTTAACAATTACTTCCATCAACAACTCGCATCATTCCCTAATATATACTAAATAATTAGAAAACATACAAAAACAATACGAACAGACTATGGCATCTGCCTTGCTAACCGGTAATTGCATTGAGCACGCAAGCCATCTAATCAGTCACAACCCATTAACTGTTGAATTAACAGAGAGGAGGCTGTGTAATCATTAACATAGCCACCACCTCATTATGACTCCCTCCTTGCATATAAATCATAGTAATTAAAGGGTTGTTTTAAAATAAACTCTATAATCAAAAGATCATAACACCTTCATTTAAAATCACTTGTCTACCTTCGTTCTTTAGACGAGTCTTGGTCTTCCCTAACGACCAACAGAATCTCCGAATTAATCTCTCCGGTGACACCACCAAACAACCCAGCCTATGTAATGGACTTTGATATCGAGAAATACTTCCCTGCTGACTCTGTACCAGTTGAAGTGGTTGAGATGGTGGTTGACACTCTGCAAATAGAGGTTCCAAACTGGAAAAGGAAGAGGGAAGACACGAAGGGGGAAGAGGATGAAGAGAATAAAGATGTTGTTACATCATTAGAGGCCCATCAGATGGAGGAAGATCATGAGGGAGATGTTGATGATGAGCGTGAAGAGGAGGAAGAAGCCGAAGAATCCTCTAGTGATGACTGATCGTTACTGCTTATGTTTTTTGTTTTTTTTTCATGCAAACTGACAAACACTAAAGATGGTAGTATTTGTTTGGAAGTGTTTAGTGCATGAAGTTTGTTATGGCTATGTAATCTCTTTCTTTGTATAAACTTTTGATCAGTTTATAAAGTTTATGAATCGTTGATATTTTACAAACAACTCTCAGGTCACATCGAAAAATAACTCTTTTGATGTATTTTTAAACAACTATCATGGAAGTAATATACAAACAATTCGCATCAACGTCCTACACATATATGTGCAAACAATTCGCATCCTAGTATTTTGTTGTTGTTTGCAAACAACTCTCAACTATTCCTGCGAGTTGTTTGCAGATATATTTCCTGATAATTGGTTACAAACAATTCTCAACTATACCTCAGAGTTGTTTGCAACTATATAGTATGAGAGTTGTTTGCAACTCTATTTCCTGAGAGTTGTTTGCACCTCTATTTCTTGAGTATTGTTTCAACTCTATAAGTTGGGAGTTGTTTGTAGTTATATTACATGAGAGTTTTATGCAACTATAAAATATGAGAGTTGTTTCAAACTCCATTCCCTGAGAGTTGTTGATAGCTCAATTACCTGAGAGTTGTCAATAACTCTACAAGCTCGGAGTTGTTTGTGACTCTATAACCTGAGTGTTGTTTCCAACCATAGCCTGAAATTTGTTTATGTATGTAAGGTAGTTGTGCTGTGATATTGTAATACAAACAATTTGCAGTGTATGTAATAAACAACTCTCAATTTTTTATGCATTGTCCACAACACGCACGATATTACATATTAATGTATCGAACATATAGATCTTTAAACTGAACCTCACATGCCTCCTGTTATGACCAAATTTCAAACAACGACAACACCTTAGTTGCTTGGTTGTAACTTTTCCTCTAGATGGGATTCACTTTTTCTTAGGCCTTCTAGGGCATCTTTTCACGTTAGGAGTCAGAATTTCCACCTCCGACAGATTGTTAGAGCTTGATCATTCGCCGAAATCGGTTATCATCAGTATGTTGAAAGAGTAACTTGACCAGTAATTCTTAACCGTAAAGAACAACTCTATTATAGTTAGAGGATCTTGGTTGATAAACTGAATTGTCGCTAAAGCGTGAGGACATGGAAAAAACTCCTGTTGCCATACTCCACAATAAAATTTGAAATCCAACAAGTTTACAATTGTTAGAGTGTCTGAAAAGACTTCAAAACAAGGCTGCAGAAGACTTAAGTATTACCCAAGTTCGGCATTTCTCAACATTTTCCTTTAACTTGTTTTCATACTCGGGGCATAAATTAGTAATCCAGCTTAACCCCTCTTGGTATCTTCGTGAAACTTGAGTCATAAGCAAGACTCTAATACAGTCAATCAACTCAACAATGGGTAGGTCGCATAATTTTTTGACCTGATTGTTAAAAGATTCGGTCGCATTAGAAGCCATAGCCCCGTATTGTTTCCCTTTAACGTATGCCTGAGCATACTTATTCGGAGGTAAATTTTCAAGAAATTTTTTAACTGTTTCACCACATTCACGTAGAAAATTTGTTACTAGGTGATTAAAAAAATCTTGGGTGGGAGCATAAGCACATCGATGGAAGAAATTTAGCATCGTAGACTTATAGTCTCTGTTAGTATGTTCCAAAGCTTTTCTCAAATTTTGAACAAGATAGAAATAACAGTACGCATGAAAACAGTTTGGATACAAGACAGAAACAACATTAATTATACCGGAATGATGGTCAGAAAGAAATGGGATTTGGCGGTCCGACATATAAGGTTTCAAACAATCCAAAAACCATACTCAATTTTCTAAATCCTCAATGCGCACGATAATAATTGGAACGGGGAATAGTCCTAAAATACATGAAAACATACTCAAAATTGGCACTAAAGGATGTTCTTAATTATATTACAACTCGCATCCCATTATTCACGAGAGTTGTTAGCAACTTAGTATCCTGAGAGTTGTGTACAACTATATACTGGGAGTTGTTTGCAACTTTTTCCTAGGAGTTGTTCGAAGCGCTACACTGAGAGTTGTTTGCAATTCTTCCTTGAGAGTTGTATTGCAACTCTACTATCCTTGAGTGTTGTTTGCAACTCTTCCCTGGGTATTACCTGGGAGTTTTTTGTAACTCTTCCCTGAGAGTTGTATTGCAACTTTACTATCCCTGAGCGTTGTTTGCAACTCTTCCCTGGGAGTTATTTGTAACTCTATCCCTTGGAGTTGTTTGCGTCTAATAGCTGATAGTTGTTTTCCATTTTTGCACAAAGTTAATAATTAATCAAATTATAAAAGAAGTATGGAGCTAACCCTTGTTGTCGTCTTTTCCTATGGCGAAAAGCAATACACCCTTATATTTCCCGTACAACTAGGTTCCATCGACATACAACATTGGATGGCATGAATGGAAACCTTGAAGACATGAACCGAATGCTATAAAACAATGATTGAAGAAGTTTCCAACCGATAATTCCAACTGGCAGTCGATAGTAATATCGTGGCTCTTCAATTGTTGGAAGTACCCCCTTAGTAAACCCAAAGAACTTGAACTATCTCTGAAAACTCCCCTCATTTTCTTCTCCAAAGCATTCCATGACAAGCGGTAGGAGATGTCTAGACCGTAATCTTGTTTGACAGAAGTTTGTATGGTTTTGGCTGTCAACAAATTACATGCCCGGATAGAATCATGAATTTCCTCAAGAATCAATCCGATGTCTAATATCTATGTCTCTTATGTTTTTAGGAGAAAATGGGACAAGCAGTATGTTGCGCAACATATTTCTTAATCGTTATTAATCCGGTGTCGTATTTAATTGATGCGTAAAGTCTTCATTTGCATCCATTTGTAAAGCTATTTTAAAAATAAGCAGTGATCTTGTTTGTTGTATTATGCATGTATTTGAAAGAAAAAACATGCTCTAAAGCATATCGGCACAAAGATAACCTTAGAGCTGCACCACCTTCTTTAAAAGCTTGACCAACTCCTAAAATAGCATCAGCCCAACCAGTAGTAGCAAGTTGTTTTGTTCTCTGATCAGAATTACCTAAACCGTTGCTACTCTCTCGATGGTTAGTTGATTATGAGAGGGTTCTCCCAAACTTATGCTAGGCTGTTTATGCTTTTGACTGGAACCTTTATCACCAGATACCTTGAAACCAGAACCTTTATCAAGGACTTGTTGTTCTGTGAGAAAACTAACTTATTCCAAACAATCTAAATCAAGATATAATTCTAAACAACAAAATATTTCTCATTATTAAAGAAACAGTTCTCGTGATCCCCGCAGGGGTAGGTAATTAGGTACTTACCTCTGACCAGCTCCCCCCGTGTGCTTTCTACGTACTCTTGGATACTTTGAAAGTTTTCAAACTCCGTGAAAGGCACGATTGCAGTTTGGTGACCATGTTTAAAAATACAAACTCGTGATTTAGACATAATTTACCCTGCATTGAACAATGATAAAGCAGTCACGTGGAAAGTTAGTGATAACATACAATTCAACTACCACAAATAATTATAAAGTAGTCAATTTTATTTCCTAAGAGTTGTGTTAGACGATCCTGGGAGTTGTTTATAATTTTCCTTTTATTTTCTGAGAGTTATATGTAACTCTTGTTATCTGGGAATTGTATGCAACTATTTTTTGTGAGACTTGTATGCGACTATATATCCTGAGAGTTGTAGTCTACTTTATTTTCCTGAGGGTTGGTTCAACTCTATTATCTGATAATTGTATGCAACAATATTTCCTGAGAGTTGTGTTGCGACTCTATTTCCTGAGAGTTGTAGTCTACTCTATTTCCTGAGAGTTAGATCAACTCTATTATCTGAGAATTGTATGCAGCTATACTGCCTAAGAGTTATTCCAACTCTATTTTCCTTAGAATTGTGTCACCTATATTTCCTGAGAGTTGTTCCAACTCTAGTATCTAATAATTGTATGCACTTATATTTCCTGGGAGTTGTTTCAACTCTATTCCTGAGAGTTATCTGCAACTCTGTTATCTGAGAGTTGTATGCGACTTTATTCCCTGAGAGTTGTAATTTACTCTATTTTTTTAGAGTTGTTTCAACTCTAATTAACAACTCGCAACTTCATTTAACACAATTCGCATCTTCTACATAAAAGAAACCAAAAAAATCGCATCTCTGTCACGAATGTATGGACACCAAAAACTCCTACTCTATATATTGTTTCACGTTTAAATCAACATCGAATACACTAAAAACTAGTATATAACTAGTTAAACAACGATTAGCGTTTTAGATTAACATAATACCAAATAATCGCTCGAAAACAAAACAAAAAAAACAGAGAAAATGGGTTGAACTAGCTTCACTAACTCATGAACGAGTAGAACAACACATACCTCAACTCAGAAAATCAAGAAATAACCTCGCAATCAGTAGTTAAACACCATTAGGTAGACAAAATAAGATGAAAATAACAGTGGTTGCAAAAACACCATGAACGTATGATCTGCTCATGTGCGTGGAAATCATGCGTTAGATGTATTAATTATCAAGATTACATAAATATACACACCTTAAACTAGTCGATCACCTGAAAATTGTGGATTCTTGGTGGTTCTTGGTGGCCGTAAGGTTAGGTGGTTAGAAAGCGGCTTTAAAATTCCAAATCTTTAAAAACTAGAAAAGGGGAAGAAAACAGAAAATTTTCCAAATATAGTTGGTAGAGGATAATGTGGGTATTAAAGAAATGTTGAGTATTAAATGTAAGTATAGTATTTGAGATGGGTATTAAGTGGTAATAAAAAGAAAGTTAGCTATTTTATGATAATAAACTCGGATATATAATTATAATGAAAATTCAAACACTCTTTTAATAAAATAATACTTAGTTTTGTTTTATATTAGAATTATTCATTTTTGTTTTATTATAGGATTTATTTTGAACTATGGTATATTTGGTGAGAGAGGTCGTACATCTATTTGAGATGTTATTTTCTTCTTATACAAAAATTTGGAACATTTTTATTTTAGGATATTATTGTTTAACCTTTTATTTGATATTTATTATTTTTTTATTTTTCACTCATTAGTTTAAACACTGATTTTTTATAAATACAAAATTAAATCATATAACCCTCAATTTCTATTATTTGAATTTCCAAAATTTAAACTTTAAAATTTAAAAAAGAAAATTAAAATATAAATGAAAAAATAACCCATAAATAAAAAAAACAAAAAATTAATACAAAAAATGTTATTCGAACCACTGATTGTTTATGTTGATTTTTTGTGTTGAAATTGTGGTTTCATTAGACACCAGAATTTATATTTATGAAGCCATTCTAAAATTTATTAAAATGCATGTAAAATTTCGAGACAGTTTTTTGAATTAGATGTATTTCTTTCTAAAAAGAAATCTGCCGCCGCTATTCAGAGTGCAATGAGTGCACACAGGGTAAACCATCAGTAAACCACACAAGGTGACAGGGTCAGCCTCCCAAAGGGGTAGCCGAGTTGGATGAGTAAAGCGTGTTTGTGACCAAATGTCATGAGTTCGAGTCCCTATACGTACACTTTCTCGGCTGAGCCTGTCACCTCGTGTGGTTTAACTTCTGGCGTTGGTTTGCATGCTATTGCGTCAGACTTAGGGTTTACCCTATACGCACTCATTGCACTCTGAGTAGCGGCTGCGGGTTCCCTCCGGAAAAAAAAAGTGGCAGGTTCAGCCGAGAAAGCGTATGTAGAGAGATTCGAACTCAGTGACAGGCTCAGCCGAGAAAGCGTATGTAGAGGGATTCAAACTCATGGCATTTGATCATGAACATGTCTTACTCAACCAACTCGGTTAGCTCTTGGAGGCCAAAAAAATTATGTTAATTTTTTGTGTTGAAATCGTAGTTTCACTAAACACCAGAATCTACATTTATGAAATCATTCATAAAATTTATTAAAATGCATGTAAAATTTCAAGATAGTTTTTCGAATTAGATGCTTTTTTTTAAGAAGAAATCCACAGCCGCTATTGAAAGTGCAAACCACATAAAATGACAGATTCAGCCGAGAAAGCGTATGTAAAAGGATTCGAACTCAATGACAGGCTCAACCGAAAAAACGTATGTAGAAAAATTCGAACTCGTTTACCTCTTGGAGCCTAAAATTTAGTGTTTGTAGAAGTTCGAACCAAAATTTATTTATGGGACCCTAATGTTTCAACCACTAGACAATCAAGAAATTGGTTGAATTAGATGTTTTTTATTAATAAATACAGTTGATTTGGAGACAATACCTCAACATCTCTTGTACTTTTACTAAAGAGTTAATTATGAAACGTATCTTAAAATTACGTGATATGTTTCCACCACTATACAATCAGAATTTGTTTATCCATAGAAAAATCACATGATTCTAAAATATGTTTCAGCATTAGTTATTATTGTGGTTATGCTAAAAACTCTGGTTAGTCACGGGTGTTTGACACATGTAATATTTGTGCCACTAAGCTTCATTCGTCTCCAAAACGAGTCACTGGTGTTTCAGATCGTTGCATTTTTGCCACTGGCGCATGAAAATTGACAGAAAACTGACATGTGTCACCCCATTATACCCAAACCTGTTGCACATATGTCACTCATTAATTTTGACCTAAAATACCCCTGATTTTATTCTTTTTACTTTTTAATTTTTTATATTTACTTTTTACTTTCTTATTTTTATTTTTTACTTTAACTTATTTATTCTTACTTTTACTTTTACTTTTAATTATTTAATTTTAAACTTCTTCTCTTTCCCTGCACACTCAATTTTTTTCTTCTGAGTGCTAAGAACCCTAGCAATGGAGATATCGGTGCTTTGTATAAATATATATCTAAGGTTTGTTTTGGAGAAACCAACCATCGTACAAACTCGTATGTATATATATAAGAAACTAAAGACAGTAACCAAAAATTAATAATAAACAGTGCCAAAGATTAAATTTAAAGCGAGTCTTTTTATTTTTCTTCGTTCTTTATAGGCTAACTAAAGAAATTTTTATGCTTTCTCTCTCTCAGGTCTTTCTCTTTCTAATCTCGCATAACTTTCTCTCTCTAAAAGCTCAAATCCGATTTCAAAGGAGAGTACTTCTAAACCTCAAATCCGATTTCAAAGGAGAGTACTTTTTGGGAGTTTGCACAAATAGTTCCTCATAACGAGCAATTTTCGTGTTCCTCGCCCTTTGTTGAACCACAAGTTAGTTTTTCTATTCCATTTTCATTCCCTAATCTTTTTTTAGCAAAATAACACTATATTACTAAATTGAAACAATACAAAGTCAGAGGGGCGAAATTAGAAGCCATCACAAAGAAACGGGCTCAAAAACAAAGCAAAACGTACAGCCCAAAATCGAGGATTCAATCCCTAGATTAGAAACCCTAATTTAGACTCTCTCCCAAAACAGCTCCCACTCTCAACAAGCCTAAAACTCAGACCACCCAATCGCCCGGTCTGAGATCGGAACCACCAAGCATCAGTAACCCAACTACAAACCAACGAGCCAAAAAGCTTCAGTCGACACCATCATCAGCAGCAAAAATCCTATCCAGGATCAATATACCCAACCCCTAAACTCTCGAGCACGACAATGGCAAGGAGTGGGTTGGGGATTTCACGAATCGAGAAAGAGTGGTTCTTCCTTTCTGCAAGAACCCACTTCGAGATCCAATCGGCCGCTACATTTTCCGATCTGGAAATATGACTCACACACATTGAAAGAAGGATCAAGTCACTGATGTCATCATCAACAGATCTTTTCAAGCTGTTCACCAACGTCAAGCAATCAGATTCCAGATCTACATTACTCCAACCCCTCCTGTGACAGAGAATGAGGGCCTCTTTCAAAGCCATTCTTTCAGCTTGAAGAGGCGTAATTTTTCCAAACAAGAAGCATGCACCTTCAATGTAGTTCCCCTGATCGTCGCGCATAATTATACCACCAGAGGCCTCACCGGTGTAACAGCAAGCGCCATCGGAGTTAATCTTGATTCTACCAGCACTAGGAGCTTTCCACTTCAGGTACGCAACTTTTCTTTTACTAATAGACATAGCCCCAAGCCTAGCTCCTGCATCAGTAGCTCGAACCCAATGTTTAGGTTTAAGATTAGTATCAATAGCTAAAATAAAACGATTAATCCTACTGATTGCATTGCTAAAATTGTCCACATACTTATCAAACTTACAGTGGTTTCTGTTATACCATATTGTCCAAACAATCAATTGAGGGACAATGTGGGTAACATGAAATTTACTGTAAGTATACTTAAACCAAACAAAGAACATATGACGAAGACTCATAAAACATTTCACTGGAATATTGAACATGAGTCAATAATAATTCCATAAGGGCCAGGCATAACTGCAATTGATGAAAAGATGAGTAGCATCTTCACAATTGCAGCAAAACTGGCACTTAGAAACTAGATAGAAATGCCTTTTGGTGAGAACACTGTCTATAGGAACAAAATTGTTCAGTATCCTCCAGCTTAACAAAGAAAATTTTGAAGGAACAAAACTGTGCCAAATGTTTTTGAAAAAGAAAGATTTATTATTTTTCAGTCTAATACTTTCCCAAGTCATTTTTGTGTTAAACTTTTTATCTTTTGAAAGTTTCCACTCTATAAAATCCTCCTGATCTTGATTGATATTAACACAGCATATGTGTTGGTATCTTTCTTGGGAAAGGAAAGAAACAAGAGTGGAATCCCAACTACCATTTTTCCAAAATGTATTAATTTTAGCTGGAAGATACCAAGAGTTTTGCTCAGTAATAATGGGTTTCATATTATGCCATGAATCTCGCCAAAAATCAATGTTCCCACACCCAACCTTCCAGTGAACATACTGATCTGCATTATGTTTAACAGAATAGAGCCTCAACCGCGATTGCTCAGTATCTTTAGCTGAAAGAGGGTGTCTATCCTTACAGTAAGAACTAGTAATAAGGTCAGACCAAAGGGACTTGCCTTTTCTAAAAAGAAACCACAATTTATAGGAGAAGGTGAGTTGAATATCAGTCAACAATTTGATATTCAATCCACCTTCATCAAAGGGTTTACACAAGTTAGACCAACCAGCCCAATGAATGGCCTTCTCATTAAACTTAGGTCTCCACAAAAACTTATTGAAACAAAGCTCCAATTTGTTCAGAATATTCTTAGGGATTAAGCTGTTTTGCATCCAAAAGTAGACTATGGGATGAAGAACATGTCTTATAAGTGACAGTCTGCCACTATAAGACAGATTCTTCAGATCCCACTCATTGATCTTATTATAGATTTTAGCTAAAAGAGGTATATAGTGCTTTCCTTTATTGTTAGCTGCAATTGTGACTCCCAGGTAACTGAATGGAGCATGCTCAGACTAAAAACCCAAAGAGGAGTTGATTCTAGAAACATGGACATTAGAACATCTTGTAGAGGTAAAAATCTTAGTCTTTTCTCTCTTGATTAATTGCCTAGATTCATGCTGATAAATGTCAAGCAGGTGACTCAGGTTGTTGATAGTAGAAGAGGCACTGTTGGAGAAGATGATCACATCATCTGCAAAGGCTAAGAAAGGTAAGATGTATCCTGATTTAAGATAGAATTGCATATCATTATTAGTCACATAGAGGTTATTCAGGCCTCTTAAAAGAGCCTCCTCAGCCAGGATAAAAAGGGAAGGAGATAAAGGATCTTCTTCTCTTAAACCTGTCTTTTGAGGGAAATAACCAGAACACGAACCATTAATTAGAACTGAAACCATTACATTAGAAATAAGATTGTAAATAAGAGAGACAATTTCATTAGAAAACCCAAAACATTTGAAATTTTTAATTACAAATGAATGAGACATTCTATCGAATGCCTTAGTCATATCTAGCTGTAAAATAATATTGCCTTTAGAAGGCCTTCTACTAATATTATGAAGCATTCCCTTGGCAATTAAAATGTTATCGTGAATAAGTCTCTATTTAACAAAAGCACTCTGCCCTCTAGAGACAATTCTAGGCAGAATAGAAGAAATTCTCCTATTAATAAGGGCAGAGAACAGTCTATTCATAATAGTGCACATACTTAAAGGCCTGTAATTGTTCCAGGTTATAGGATTGGCCACTTTTGGAACAAGCACAATCCCAGTGGCAAACACTCCTTTAGGGATAGCTCTACCAGCAAGGTAAGCATTCAAAGCCTTGCACAAATCATAGCATATAATATTCCAACAGTGCTTAAGAAAGAAAACGTTAAAAACATCAGTGCCAGGGGCACTGTCCTTCTTCATTTCCTCAATGACAGATCTAACCTCCTCCCTAGATGTAGCTTTAATAATCTCTTCATTTTCCCTGTCCAAAACTAGCTTTGGAATATTGTTAAGTATTGAATCACTAGAACTAACATTATTACAATTAACAGGATCACTGGAGAGGATCATCTTAAAGTGAGACACAGTAGATGCAGCAACATCACCCTGATCAGTAAGCCATATATCATTATCTTTAATACCAACAATGTGATTTCTTTTCCTTTTCTTGGCTACATAATTGTGATAAATCTTGGTATTCCCATCACAATCATTTAGCCAAGAATTGAAGCATTTCTGCTTCCAATAACATTCCTCATCCTTTAAAGCCAGAATGAGAGTGCTATTGGCTTTAGAAAGCAAAGATTTAGAAATGCTATCATTGGTATTCTGATGAACTATCTCACAATTCTCCACATCTATAATAGCATATTTAACTTTGCTAAAAATATTTCCAAAAATCGTAAAATTCCAGTTTTTCAAATGCTTTTTCAGCCTTCTAAGCTTGTACCAAAAAATAGTACTCTCATCACCATTACAATGCTTGGACCAGCTCTGAATTACACAATTCATGAAGTCAGGGTGATTGGCCCAAGCATTAATAAACTTAAAAAAACACTTCTTAATATGATTATTGATATTGGAGACATTGTTAATAGAAATTAAAAGAGGGGCATGGTCAGAACAAGTTCTGACCATGTCACAAACCTGGATAGTCAAATCATTTAACAATTTTTGATTGACCAACACCCAGTCTAACCGCTTCCAAACCTTGTTATTGCTCCAGGTATAACAAGATCCAGTGTGCCCAGACACATCCAGCTTGCAGTGTCTAATAAACTCATTGAATTCCTCAGCACCAATGCCATCAAAGCTCACACAATTCAGCTGATCATCAGGGCTTCTAGTAGAGTTGAAGTCCCCAGCAATGACCCAGGGCTTCAAATCACAGGTAAGATTACCTAACTCATTCCAAAGAAACTTCCTCTGGGTTCTCTGACTCTTAGCATAAACAGAAGTAAAGTAACAATTGAAAGATGCATAAGTAATATCAAGATGTAAAAACTGATCATGATCACAAATACTTTATTAGAATTATTAGCCATATAGTTATCAAATCCAATCCTCCTAGCAATTAAATCAATCTTATCAAGTCTAGTCATAGGTTCTTGAATGGTGATAAATTTAACATTCTCATTTTTAATAATAAACTTTAGCCTAGCAATCGTAGGATTATTATGAATACCACGGGCATTCCAACTGATAACTTTAAACATTATCAGAGACAGACCTATTGTGACCATTTTCTCTCTTTCTTAGAGAGTTTATTGATAATCTTCTTGAATTACTGTACTTGTTTGCAGATTTAATTTTGCCAGAGATAACAGATTCAAACCCTTGATCAAGATCATTACAGCTAGTCTTTGGAGAAGGGTTATGACTTCCAGTATCTTCACCACAGGGGGACTCCTGCAGATTATCCTTGCCCAAAGAGTTATCATCCTCCTCAAGACTCTGAAGAGCACTAATGAGGATCGGGTCATTGTCTACAGCATTCTTCTCTTTCACAGGGCTTGCCACACTTGTTGAAGGGCAAGAGAAAGAAGACCTATCTTTAGCTGTAATTATTGACTTTAGTTTTCGTCTGTAAACTTGAGTAAAGGTCTGAACCTTAGTAGATTTAGGAACGTGAACATATGTAACCTTATCATGTAACAACTCAGGCTCATCAGCCTTTTTATTATTAATCTCAATACTATTTTTTTCAATCTTGGAACACATTTCAGTATTCTTTTTACAATTTTCCGAGCCATGCCCCAAATAATGGCAAATCGTACAATAACATGGCGCATTTTTGTAACTTACACCCAACCAGCACCCATCACGCTCGCCAAAGCCCACCCACAGTTTCCTCTTTAGCAATGTTGAGACATCAATTTCAACCAACGCAAAACAAGCGTTAACTTTAGCCCGATTTATCTCAGGTACCACCACCTGATGCACCAAACCAAGAGAAGCAGCCACCTCTTGTATAACAGATTTGTTATACATATACTCAGGCACCTTCTCAATCCTGACCCAGAGTAAAGCCACCGGGGACTCAAAGTTTCTGCCACTTTGAGGACACCACTTAATCACACGCATAACTTTACCTTCCACCTTCCAAAACCGCCTCACCCATAGTCTATCAGCATCCTCCAACACCGAGAACTCCACCAAGATTTGTCTTGAGTCAATAGAAGCATAAGTGAACATTCCCTTAAACTTGAAAGAATCAAGAAATTTTTGAAATGCCAGCCTCTTGGGGATACCATCACTGAATTTAACAATGAGAGTGATTCTTGATTGAGACAAAAGATTTTTCTTTGTTTTCATGTCAAATAGAATAACGTTATGATCCTCACATAACACAACTTTTTCAGAACGAAACTCAGCAGCCTCCACCCTATTCTTTAATGCATCAGAGTATAAGCGACCAGACGAAGCAACATTTGGACTGTTGATGGCCACAGGAATGTTGTTTAATGGAGGAAATTCACTAGCGTCACAAGAGTTATTAGCCATAACTCAAACCCACGCTGCAACCACCAGCAAGGGCATGGCTGGACGACGAATCAACAGCGAACTAATGCAGGATGAATAGAAGATCACCAATTTGCATTCCCTAATCTCCCTCACTCATTTTTGTATTTTTGATTTCCCTGGTGATTAGTGAATCTATCCTAGACATATGCTGTGTATATGTATACCAATTTCACTTTGCTTGTTGTTGTTATTGTTGTAGTAGTTTTGTGACTCAGAAAAAGTTAAGAGGCGGCAGTTTTTTTTCCGTTAACTTTTTTGTTGTTTCGCTGCGTTTGGTCGTTACTGTGTGTTGGAGAGGTTGATTTCATTGGCGTTGGTGGTGGAACCTGGTCATGTCTGCTGCTGGTGCTAAACCTTTGATCTCGGTTGATCCTGAGGAAGGAAGCACTGACCCGCAGATTTTCCAGAACGCCAATGTGAGCTTGAGATCTCCATTGTTAGGGTTTTTAGCATTCAGAAGAAAAAAAAGAGTGTGCAGGGAGAGATAAGAAGTTCAAGATTAAATAAATATAAATAAGAATAAATATAAAAAAGTAAAAAGACTAAATTAGGGGTATTTTAGGTCTAAATTAATGAGTGACGTATGTGGAACAAGTTTGGGTATAATGGGATGACACGTGTCAGTTTTCTGTCAATTTGCACGCGCCAGTGACAAAAATGCAACGATTTGAAACACCAGTGACTCGTTTTGGGGACGAATGAAGCTCAGTGGCACGAATGTAACATGTGTCAAACACCGGTGACTAACCAGGGTTTTTAGCCATTGCGGTTACAAAAATACATAATTCATGTGTCCGATAATTAGTTGTTATTTTTGAAATAAAAAAATATCTAATTTTTAAACCATATCTTGAAACTAGGTTTATTATTTTTATCTTTCAATTAAACTCATTCATTCTAACGGTAAATTAGCTTTGAAACAAAGTATTTAAATTTCCTAAGAAAATAATAACAATTAGATGGCCAAATGACCAAAAACAAATAGACAATAAAAAAAATTATATGCCAACCTTATATAATTTGGAAAGGTTCAAAAAGAATTATCAATTACACAAATCATAAAAGGAAAGACAATAAATTTTGCGAAAATCACTACCGTTCGATCGAGACAATACGATTAAAATATATATATATATAAGAACGATGTAATTATTTTGTTCAAGACAAACAATAAATAAAATAAAGCGTAGTATAACCAAACACATAATATAATATTTAACACGGTTCGGATTGTGAAGAAATCTTACATCCACGGGCAATCGGCATTCTTTTGTTAAATAAAGTAGGTTACATAAATACTCTCAAACACAAAAAAAACTCAATCATTCTTTGTAACAAGAGATGACGTGATTCACATAACCCTCTCTTCAATGTTTCTCTCTCAAATCGCTTATCTCTTAAAATAACTAGAGCTATTTTACTATTCACATAAATATATTGCTCATGTCATTGCACCGCCACAGTCACTCTACGCTCCATATTGCATAGCAATATCTTCTCTAATTTATAAGTTTACAGAAAACTGTAATTCTTCATGAGACAATCCAAACTAACCCAGTAATCATCGGCTGAAATAACTCTTAATCCAATAATATAAGAAACCTAAAAATATAAAATTCTAATTAATTTAGAAAATCCAATTACTATAAAAAAAAATATAATTAATAAAGGATTAAAAAAAAGGAGATCTAATTAGTAATTATAGAACTCTGCTTCTGTCATATGTGGTGTTATGGTCCATATTGCTTCAGATCAAATATTGCTTCATACTAGCTCATACCACCCAGCTTCGGACCAGCCTACTTAGGCTCAACACATATTTTCTTCGACACAATGGTCACCAGTCTTTGACATCTTATCTCATCCTTTAGGATCAGCAGACGTCTCTGCAACTAAGTCACGGCTCAAGCTTCACTATAGAGTTTCAATAAATCTTTCCTAATACATATTTTCGGCAGATCGAACTATACTCATGTAGTTCTAAACGAATACCTATGTTGACGAGTTACTTCTAGTTCATACCTAATAATTCTTCACCTAGTCTTATTGATGTAAATTAAAAGTTGAAAAGACCCAAATTCTATAAAATAATATGCTTTAATTTATTTATTTATTTTATATTTCAAGGAATTTATTAAAATAGCAAATCAAATCTGATGATATTCAGATTTGATGTTATTATGTTTATTTGTGTTTCCTTATTTTTTATTAAGGTTTTTGGTGATTCATATTTAAGGCGATTTAAGCCCTATGTTTGAGATAATTGTTGTTTTATGAAATAAAAAATATTCGGACTTTGTGTCTAAGAGAATTATTTGTTCATGAAACCCTATGGTTTTGTTTATCTATCAAATACTGATGTTATCAATCGTTCTTGCTAATAATTTGTTTCCATTTTATTTGGTATCAGAGCCTTAGATATCCAGCTACGTGGATACATCATCAATTGTTTCTTCAAAGAAGGACGTATGTGACGAACCAGTATACGATGACTTCGATGATGATTATTTCCTGGTGAAGAAGACTGAGGTTGAGAAAGAGAGAGCTCTTCGTGACCATAAGTATCACAGGAATTGATCGGTTATCAACTAGACACATCGTGACGCTGATGTGTTCAAAGCACCAGTCTTGTTATTCAGGAACTTATTCAAGGTTCCAACTAGTGGCGATCCCGGTTATCAGATATCTCGTAAGAAAAGACAAATATATTGTTTTTCCTACTGATGTTATTCATGATCTACCTTTTGATAAAGGTAAAAATAATTCTTTTAGAGACTTCACTAAATTAATTTATAGTGATATCTTATTAATACTGTTTGTTGGTCTAGAAGAATTTATTTTTCTACAAGAAACTACATTGTGAGGGTTTTGAAACTGAAAAGTTTCTTAAAAACATATTGTTAATTGTGTGTTCAAAATTTCACATTTTTGACGATGTATAGTATGGTAATGAAGACGTGAAGCCAGGGGTTAGCGCTTAGTATTGTTACTTTAAACTGTATTCTTCGTGTGTGTGTGTGTGTGTTGAAATTGAGTTGATTGATTATGTATAGAAAATATTCGATGAAACGTTTAGAGAAACAATATGAATGTTTTTTTAAAATTCTACATCTAGGGAAATTCGATGGAAAATTATTTACAACCATAAAAGAATGATGTAGCTGACAAGTGGAGAAGGCCCGAACTCCGTAAAAATATATTTTTATTTTATTTTATTTTATTTTTATATTTTAATGATTTTATTAAAATATCAAATTAAATCTGATTATATTCATATTTGAAATGATTTGATATTATTAGGTATATGTGTGTTTCTTTATTTTGTATAGGAATTTGGGAGAATCCTATTTAAGGCGCCTTAAGCCCTGTTTTTGAGACGATGATTATTTTATGAAATAAGAAAAATTCAGACTATGTGTCTAAGAGAAATGTGTGTTCTTGAAATCCTAGGGTTTCGTTATCCATCAAATACTGCTGTTATTTATCGTTCTTGCTAATAATATGTCTTCATAGCATTAAGATGATAGAGATATAATTATCAAATAAAATAAAAACAGATAGAACCCTAACCCTACGGTAGTAAGAACTTGCAAGTTCAGAAAAAGTATTTCAATTCAACAAAAACTATCTAAAACTTAAAGCATATGAAGATTCATATAGTAGCTACTTAAAAGCCTAATCAGAATACAAGGAAATAAAGTAAATGTCATAAAATAAAGTCAAATAAAATTTTGATACAGTTAGATTTGATTTGAATAATAAAACATATTCTTAAAAATATAAAAAAAAATAGAACACACTAAAACATGTTTTTGTATTCTTAAATGTCGAAAAAAATTTCCCAAACTTCGTAACTCTATCATGTTCCTGATAGTTGTTGGTCCCTTTATATATGCTCGATTTGACTACCCACGATGCCTAAACCGGATACCCGAGTCAGCAATAAACCTCATTTACGTCTGTCCAAATGGATACATACTTATGGGTCGTCTTGTCTACATCACTTATACTGTTTAAAAATTTGTTGCATACAATGTTATACTCTTTAGAGACCAACTCATATGCATCTCCGACTTACATCAGTCTCTACAGTTCGTGAGCTTTGAAATCATTGGTACTTTGGTCGGAGCATCTGAAGGGTTTTCCTCGCTATTATTCTTAGCTACATTCACTTTCTCTGTCTTCACCACGTCTCAAATGAAGTGCAACTTAATGTCTACATGTTTAGTTTACTTATGAAACTTCAAATTCTTCATTAAATGAAGAGTATTAGCGTTATTTAAGAAAAACACCATATGTTTTTACACACTAGTCACTCAACAATCCATTCAGCTAAATATCTTCTTTTATAACTTTCGTAACAACCCTATACTCAGCTTTTGTAGATGACAGCACAACAAACTTCTGTATACAAGACTTCCAGTTAACAACTCCTCTAAGCACACTAAACATATAACCTAAAATAGACTTCCTTCTATCGAGGCAGCTTACATAATTGGACTAAACATACCCTCCAACACTATATTTCCAATATCATTCTGATCGTAACATAACCCTAGAGCAGCCGAGCCTTTCAAGTATCTCATGAGCCACTTGAGTGCATATTAGTGCGACTTCCCCATATTTGACATGAATATTCTAAAAATACTTATGACGTAAGCAAGTTCAACTCTCGTGCAAATCATAGCATTGATAATGCTACCAATAACATCTGCATAAGGTATCACCAGAGGATACTTCTTATCTACGGCTTCAATTGGTACTTGAGTGGCATTAGGTTTGAATTAGAAACCAATGGGAGTTCCAACCTCTTTTTCTTCGGAGTTAAAGAACTTTTTGCAGCTTTCTATGTGTATATATATATATATATATATTATTGTTGAGAAAAAAATAAATACCCCTTCGGTTTGTTCCTCTTGATCTAAATACTAACTATCCTTTAAGTCTCTCTCATATCTTTCAACTCAAAGTTTATTTTCATATAAGTGTTTACGGCTTTAATCTTCTTCATATCTCTTTCAGAAATGTCATCCATATATTACAACAATAGGACTTGTCTCTTCATGTGTATTTCACAATTCCGATAAAATAGTTGTCATAACATCTACAAATATATTTGATGAATCTCATAAGAGAATGAAATATTTTATTCCACTACCTCAGTGAGTGTTTCAGCCTATATAGGGGTCTTTTCAACAAACACATGTCACCCTCATTCCCTTCTTCAAACACTTTCTTTTGATACATGTAAATTGTTTCTTTTAATTCACCACGGAAAAAAGTAGTACTAACATACATTTGATCTTTCTCAAGATCAAATCTAACAACAATTGACAACAGAACCCTGATTGAGTTTTACTTCATAATCGGCGAGAATATCTTATTAAAATGAACACCATATTTGTGTAAATCCTTTAGCCATGAGTCTAGTGTTGTATAAGTGTATCTCAACACCGGAAATAATTGGCTTCCTCTTGAATATCCATATACTCATAACAGCTTCTGATCTTTTGGTTGCTTCACAAGAATCCAGGTGTTCATCTCTTTGAGATATCTCGATTATTTCGAGCTCAAGAACATATTCTTGTATTTCAATAGATCAAGCATAACTAATTACATTAACAAAAGTATACATATGCGGATGTTTGTTGGGTCACTATGCTCCATCACTCGGTAGTTGATAACTGTTAAGTTCGTAGTTCCCTCTCATCTGATAATCCAAAGGCCCTGGAACACAAGATCTTCGGCCTACTTTGAACTCTTGCAGTGGTTGGTCTTTTTCTGTACAACCCAATATGGAACCAGGTCAAAAATATTCTACAAAAGAACCTTCTCTAGCTTCACTATATAGATCAGATCAATCATCAACTTCACATATATTCCCGATGGTACTAGGTTAAGTCTTTAATTTTTTATTCAATAGTGTGTCTTCCTCATTGAAAACCACATCCTTGTTTATCAAAGCCTTCGTACATCCAAGTTCAAGACACCACAACCTATACCCTTTAACTCATTCCAGATAGCTGAGGAGTAAACATTTTAGTATTTTTAGCCTAAGATTATATTGCTTCACAGGTTCGTAGGCAACATATTTGAATACTCTCTAATATTGTAACTTAGGTTTCTCTCTAGTCCATGCCTCTTGAGGAGAAAGGAACTTAAATTTAGTAGATAGAGTCAGGTGGATGATATATGCAATTGTTTTCATGGTTTCTCCTCGGAACCTTCAACCCACTCTATTTGTATAAAGCATACACCTAACCTATTCTAACATGATTCGATGCATTCTCTCAGCAATCCTGTTATGTTGGGGAGTTCCACTTACGGTTCACTATCTAGAAATGTTAAGATATTCACAATAGCTAGCGAAATCCTTCTTCACATATTCAAAACCATTATTAGTCTGGCGTTTCTTCAACATTTTCCAGGTTTGATTATTTATCAAAGTTTTCCAGTTCACAAAGGTAGAAAATTCTACATCTTTGGTGTTTAAAATTAGATCCCATACTTCCATGGAATAGTCATCAATCAGCAACACAAAGTACTTTGTAACATTTATAGTAGGTTCACATGTTAGACCCAAATATCTAAATGAATATAATTAAGTACTTCATTGGATGTCTGGTTATTGGGCATAAACTTATCCTTTTTGCTCTTACCCATTACATTGATTTCATAAAAACTCAACTTCTTAATTATTGTACAATCTAAGAACCCTTTCTCCTTATTTTATTTAGTTTATTCTCACTTAAATACACCAGTCATTGATGCCATAACCTGGTACAAACCTTCACCGTCGAGAACTAATACACTATTAGTCCTATTGGCTTTCATAACAATAATGAAGTCTTGCAAAACCCTAAGTCTGTCATCTTCACCCGTACAGGTAAACCCTTATTAAGATTTCAATGGAAAAAAAATATTACGTTTAACTTTGGGTGCATACCTTACATTTTTAATCATTATCTCAAGATAAGTAGACAACTTGAGCCAAATCGTTTCAATCTCTGACATCGCTTGATTCGTCATTCCAAATGATGGTCATTTTATCATCACTCATTCGCAGTTCTTCAAACCAATGCTTATAGGAAATCATATGGAATGATGCACCTGAATGTAACACCCATATATCGTTATACTTGAAAAAAATAAGAAGTTATTAACCAGTCAGCATACTCACAATCATCACATATCATTTTAGATTCTCTGCCTTTGGTCTTTTGATAGTTGTTGCAATTTTCCTTCTCTAGGAAGTTCCAATTGATATGTCCTTTTTTTGCATACCCAACATATCAATTTTGAACCTATTCCAACCCTTTTAAAATTTTATTTATCTTACTTGAATCTCTCTTCCCAAACTATCATTCACACTCAGTTGTGTCTTTTAGATTCATCATTCACAACATTATTCTTTTGAAGATCTTTATAGTTCAAGGCGCTCTGGATTTCGGTCATCGTATGGGGGTCTTTTCCATAGAGCATAATGTTCATGAAATATTCATACTTATTCGATTGAGAACTTAAGAGGATAATTTATTGGTTTTCTTCCTCCACCTTCATACCGAAAGCATTCAAGTCGAGTACGATTCGGTTGGAATGATCTATGTGCCTTTGGATTTCTTTACTATTATCCATTGACATCGTGTAAAGTTGATTCTTCATATATAATTTGTTTGTCAAAGACTTCTTCATGTAAATCTTCTCCAACCAATCTCATATCCACAACGTCGTAGTACTTCATTTCACAATCTTTTTATGAGGCAATTATGAGCTTTATACAATACCACAACATCAATCTGTTTAGATTTAACATTAATATCAGTATTCAATCTCTCTTGTACTAGGTAAGCCTTAACCTTAATTATCTAGATATTTTAAATCATTAGATCCGTTAAATTTTATAGGCTAAACTCTGTGGAGTTTATCTTTCGTGGTTTTCAGTTTCCATGCGAGATCTACTTCTTCATCCTACAAATCTATGATCGATTTAGTTCTCTTTTTTATTTCACGCTCACCGCACCATCTTTTGTGGAAACCTCTATTGTTCGGCCGAGGCAAAAATCGATATACAATTAAAAAATCTACGGAAGAATGATGTAACAAAAAATTTCAAAATAAGCAACAAATAAAAGAAAGCGTAATACAATCGAGCACACAAGACAGTATTTAATGTGGTTCATATTATAAAAAAAATCCTACATCTACGAGTAACATCCACTCTTTTATAAATAAGTAGGTTACATAAAGACTCTCAAACACAAAGGACCCAATTACTCTTTGTACCAAAAGATGACATGATTCACATAACCTTTTATTCAGTTTTTATTTCTCATCTAACTTATCTCCTACAGCTATTTCACTCTTATAGGAAATATGTTTCTTACGTAATTACACCACCACAATCATGTCACGCCAAACATTTCATAACAATTTATTCTCTTATATGGTTATATAAAATCATAAAACTTGATCTGATGTTTCATAATCAATGACTGAAATAACTCATAATCCATTAATATTGAAACCTCATAAATACAAAATCTTAATTAACATTGAAGACCCAATTAATATATGATATCTATATAAATTAATAAGACTAAAATTTGAGACCCAATTACTATAGAATACCTAGAAAATAAATAACTCATTTTCAGCCCAATTTTGGTGTTACGTTTCAGCTCACTTCAGATCAAGTGGTGCTTTAAATAAGCTTGTTTTGGACAATAGCTTTGACAAAATGGTCACCATTATTGGAAACTTTGTCTCAACCCATAGGATCAGTAGATGTCTCTACATTTAATTCACGGCGTAAGCTTCACTAGAGGACTTCAACAGTTCTTGTGTAATACATGTCTACGACATATCCACATATGTTCATGTAGTCATACGGCAATAGCTCTGTTTATGAGTTACTTATAGAATAAACCTAACAAGAATAATCTAGTTGCTAATAATTAAGCTGCATTATTTAATAGGATCAGCTTATGTTGGAGGACCCAAGCAGTAAAGTTGGTCGGATTTTGCTTAGAGGGACAGTTCTGACCAAATAACTAAATTCAATAAATAAGAAGTATTTTTAATGGCTCACCTAGGTACTTATTCGCTTATGGGCCTGGGGTATCGTGAGATTGGCTCAAACATATACCTGACCCGAATGGCCTATGGATCCAAAAAGAGTATAAATAGTTCAACAAACATCATTAAATGGGTTGGACTTTTTTCTCTCCCTAATGAATAAAAGAAACTCTATTATATATCTACCTCGTACTTAGTATTTAATATCACACAAACCAAATAACTTCTAAAACTACCCTTCGATTAGATTTTATTAGCACCAGATTGGCGATCACAGTGGAAGGCGTGAGGTGCCTCAATAACCTATTCAAAACCATACTTGCATATCGTACTTCAGAGTTCTTTGAGGTATGAATCTTGACATGCAAGAAATTCCCCCTCTTGACAATGAGGGGATAAGAGGTGATAATGAGCATGCTAAAATATCTCATGCCAATCATAACACATAAGAAATATATATTATGCAAGAAGAGCGTGGTAGGTTAAGGGCTGAGATTAAAGCTTTGAGGGCCCAAAGACAGGCTAAAATAATTAAAAGGGAAGTTCGTTGCGGGATGTATTGTTACAGATGAGCCTGGTAACAACCACAAACAAGATGAAAATGATCATTCCTCGAAGGCTCACACAGGTTCAAAAACGGAATATCAGGCTAAGCAGTTGATGAACACATCGAATTATGCTGATGAATAAACGACAAAATCTAACTCGGATATTTCTTCTTCCTTATCAATTAGTGACCATGGTCGTCAGAAGAAGAAAGCAAGTTTAACTAAAAATCATTCTAAGAAAAAATATAGAAATAGCAAAGGTAAAAATAAGAAATATCAAGGTAAAGTAAATAGAATGGAAAATTACGGTATTGATCATTTATTAAGTGATCAATTTGTTATTCGGTCTGAACCGCGTATCTTTGCCACTCATGATGAGGATTATATGTTTAGTCGAAGTCATAACTAGAGGCAGTCACCTTTGTTTTCAAAGATTTTTTCTGGACATCTACTAGGCAGTTTAATAGCTCTATAATAGAGAAATATAATTGAAGCAAAGATCTTGATTGGTGTGGTTTATTTTAGTCTGAAGGTAAGTTTGTAATTTTTGTTTAGAGTTATGTGGAAGTTTGTGAGTATTTAATATTGGGTAGAGTGTAGAGGGAGAATTAAGCAGCATGGTTATATTTATTTTTCATTACCCTCATTTAATGTTGGTGGTTGGGTATTTATACCCTCATATTTGGGCCTTATGGGCTCTCGGGTCGTGTTTAATGGACCCGGGTCGAGCTTAAGGATCCATAAGTTCTAAGTAGGAGAGTAGGAAGCTTAGTCAAGAAGTGATTATGTTTTAAGTACTTTAGTTTCTGTTCGAACAGTCCAGTGGATGATGGGGTCCGAACTGCCCCTGTCCGGTTAGGTATACATTGTCCAAACTGACCCAGCCCGAAGAGACTTTCAAGTGGGAGATAAAGTTCTAAGAAAAATATTTTTACACACCAAGGAAAAGAATTTTGAAAAGCTAGTTCCGAACTAGGAAGGACCATACATTGTATATGAAAAGATCAAACAAGGAACATATAAGCTCTTAGACAAAGACGGAAACCTTTTAAAGCACCCTTGGAATGTTCAGCATCTAATGTTGTATTTAGAATAAACTTATCTTGTAAATATTTAATGTGTTCTAGCTCAATGTAAATATTAAGGGCCATACTCTTTCCTACCCTGGTGGCGCGGGGAGGTTTTAATGAGGTGTCTAATTCTAAATCTATTTATCATATTTTTCCTTTAAAGAAAAGTGTATGTGGTTTTGGTGGGATTAAAGTTGTGTCACCTTGGATTAAAGTCGTATTGCATCCGAATGGATTACCTTTGAATGGCTTGATGGGATTAAAGTTGTGTTTCCTTCGAATGGATTACCTTCGAATGGCTTGGTGGATTAAAGTTATGTTGCCTTCGAATGGATTAACTTTGAATGGCTTGGTGGGATTAAAGTTGTGTTTCCTTCGAATGGATTACTTTGAATGGCTTGGTGGAATTAAAGTTGTGTTTCCTTTGAATGTATTACCTTCGAATATCTTGGTGGGATGAAAGTTGTGTTGCCTTCGAATGGATTACCTTCGAGTGGCTTGGTGGGATCAAAGTTGTGTTGTCTTATAATGAATTACCTTCAAATGGCTTGGTCAGATTAAAGTTTGTTACTTTAGTTCAACTATCCCAAGCTTTTAATCATCTTTGAATAAAAATAATTAGTTGGGATCAGAAATTAATGAAAGAAAAAATATATATTGAAGCATAAAGTGGATATAAATAAAGATGACATAAAATATCTTTGAATTATAAAAAACAAATCTGATCCAAACAAAAATACTTTGTATATAACAAGGACTTACACAAACAAAGTTGCAAATTAATCTGATCCAAATACAATAAAATTCCTTGCACACATCAAAGACTTTAATTAAAATACACATGCACATATAAATCATTAACCTTAGGGCTCATTCCCATTGGTTTTCTTCTCTTCTATTTTCTTTTCCTTGTTTTCTTCTTCCTTTTCTGGATGCTCACCATCCAAATCTTCTTCGGCTTTATCATCAGAGTGGTAATCATCAGATTTTTCCAACGAAACATTTAATTTATCACTCTTAGACAGACTACGAAAATGAATCTGGTCAGCTAGCACATACCTCTAAAACTCACCAAGAGACCACTTGAGGAATGTATTATGAAACAATATTACCATATCCGACTTAATGGATCCAACTCTCTATTGCATAGACTCCAATATTGTATCATCATATGCATCCACAGCATTAGCTATCTCATGTGAAGTATTTTCTTTGAGAGAGGTGATTTCATCTTCTTTGTTCTTAAGAAGATCTTCCAGCTTTTTCTTTTCTTCGGATAAATGTTGAATGTTATTTTTATCCTTAACATGTTGAACCTTCAAGGAAATGATTTATTTGGAAGTGGATGACTATAAATCAGTATACTTAGACTGCATCTTATCATGATCGGATTTGGATTGAACTAGCCCTTTATTAAGGGTCTTCACTTCTTTACCCAAATTTTTGACCTTGTCTTTCTTTGCTCTGATAGAGTTCTTTAAACTTTGATTTTCATTTCGAATGGAGGAAATATCCTTGACTTGAGATCTTACCTGCCTTCCAAAGCAACTATTGTCCTTACATAGCGTAAGACTGCATACCTAGTTCATCATGTTTCTTAGACACTTTGAAGAACTCAATATCATAGCATTATTAATGGTAGTATATTGACGGAAAGCTTTGTTAAAATATTCAAAGCTGAAGTTTCCTATGTCATTCAGCTGGGCATCACCTTCGAAGGATAGTCTGTCAACAGTAGGAAGTACTGGGGAAGGAGGATCAATAGTCTCTTCTTTTTTAGAAGGAACCTTTATAGGAGTGATGGAATGAAGGATTTCGGATCGTAGTATGATCTCCGAACCAATGATGGTTTTATTATTCTTCACTTATCTTTTGTCACTGCCCTCTTTATTCCTCTTTTGGCCCTTCTTCTTCTTAACTGTTGGATAGCCTGATGGTTCCCCGATCTCCCCAACAGTGACTGCGACAGCCTTCAACAGGGCTGCATCGATTTCATTCGGATGCCCCATACTCCCTAGTTTGGGAATAACTCGAGATGAACCATATTACTTCTTTTTCTTCTTTTTAATCTTATCAAGACGACTGGGATCCCTATTCCTAGCTGGTAGATAAAGTTTACCATCAGCTTCCTCAATCTTTTTAAAAATAAAAGAAGATTATGGAGGAGTGTGAATTGTTCCCATAAAAGCTCGCAAATCGGATTTGTTCTCCATATGTGGGCTCTCATCATGTTTCCTGAAGTGAAACAAATATGAAATCCAGTTAACCGTTTTTCAGTGTCCCATTGATTCATTTTTATGAAAGTTGTTTTCCTATTTTCTAAATTTTGTGAAAAGAGATTTTGAGAACACTGTAAAATAAATCCGAAGTGAGAACTAATTATATCAAAGTATAGAAACAAAAGAAATTTTTTAAAGACATTTACCTGAGCTTTTCCAATATCTTGTGAGCATACTCGAATTTTCTTTAGATGTGATTTTTCTAGTCGTTTTCCCAAGCGCCACTAATAAAAAGAAACTGAGTCTTTCAAGGCATGTCAACTTCCAACATATCGTCAACTACTTTATAGTCATTCCCCATATTGAAGTAATAAAGGGGGATATGACCATTGCGGCACAAACCAGCCATAGCATTGTTTCATGGGCATCAGAATTTTTGATAGCCTTGAAGCTATGATGCTAGCTAGCAGCGTTAACCAGGCGTTGTGGCTTAGTTGGCATGGGCATTTTACTAAGTGAAAATACATCACTATTTCTGGTTCCAAAAGAAACCGGAGACCCTAATTGAGTATTTGGTGTAAACCACTAATTCTCCTGCCTTGCAGTCCATCAGATGTTTTTCACGAATAGGAATCCTCACTTTGTTTGATTCGGGAAATCCCTATTTTTTTTAATCTTATCCAATTCAGTTGTATTAGAATATACATATGATGTTTTTTTTAAAGCTAGCAAGTATTTGACACTAACTTTAGCGATATTGGGCCTGACTCGCCCAACAAGGGGCTCCGGAAGTGGTTCAGATTCTAGTAGGTTAGTTTTTTCCCTTTTAAAAAAACTTGAGTATTGCAGTTTGATAAAACGTCTCTAAGGGGGTATATTCCCCACTCTCATACATTTTTTGATCCATCACTCGTGGCCCTTGTTCCAAAGTTTCACTGGGTTTTACAATAGGATCTTTTTCCACAACTCGATGGAGCTCAGCAAAGGGAACTGTTGGATTTGTTTCTGAAGTAAGGTGTGAAGGAAGCTCTGTTGTAGTGACGTCTCCCAGAGGTGGATTCATCCCTAAGTATTGCTAGTATCGGTATGAACTTCAACAGATTTTTTACTGTTTTCTTGACCAATGATGGAGTTTTGGTTTTCGTTTTAGAAAGTCTCGTGATTCTGTGAGGAGTGCTTTCGCCAGTGTCTGATCATATCGCAATAAAGGTTGAATGAGGTTTGCGACTGCTAACTTCCTTTATTGAGTGTATTTTAGGTGGTCGAATTGATTTATTAGGATATGTAGACGATCGGGAAAAATGTAGATGATTGGGCAAGAGGGCTAGGTTTAGAGGAAAATAGGTGTTTATGAGATGAATAAACTTTATCTTTGTCTAAAATTTGAGTTACGATTACTCTGTTTGGTAGAGTCAGTGATCTGGCAGCGATTCTGGCTTATCTTTTCTCTTAGTCCAATTCGGATAGATTAAGTCAGCCTCCTTTAATTAACACATTCCTTGTTTTGAACATACAAACTTTGAAGAATATGAAGTTTGAGTTGAAAGATTTCTAAAATTGAAGAACTTTTTCTCACTCTAGAAATAGAAATAGTGAAAAATTACTCTTATAAAGGTAAAGAAGAAAAAATTAAGTGTTTACTATGGAAGAGGAACCAACAGTATAATTAGAAAATGTTATTAAATGTAGCCACTTTCCTTTTTTGTCAATAGATACAATTACCAAGGGTAAAACCGGTTAGTAGGTCCAATGACTACATGACACGTGTCTTGAAAAAGGTAACCGTATTAAAGTCGCGACCTTTCATTAACAGTATATTTAAGAACATCATTTGGACACAATTCGAAAATCATATACAATGTTAGCTCTGCCGAAATGCTTCAGAAAGAGCTGAGGGGGCTAGATGATAGGTTCGGATTATGATGGAGGATCCAAGCAGTAAAGTGGGTTGGATTTTGCTTAGAAGTGCATTTCCGACCAAATAACTAAATTCAATGAATAAAAAATATGCTTAATGACTCATCTAGGTGCTTACTACATTTTATTATACGTCTAAAGGGTCGTGAGATTGACTCAAACATATGACTCGACCTGAACGGTCCATGGATCCAAAAAGAGTATAAATAGTTCAACAAACAACATTAAATGAGTTGGACTTTTTTCTCTCTCTAATAAATGCAAGCAGCTTTATTCTTTATCTATCTCCCACTAAAGATTTAATATCACACAAACCAAATAACTTCCAAAACTACCATTAGATTAGATTTTATCATCACCGGTATTCACTATATATATATGGTAAAATTATTAGGCTTGACTCGATTTTCTTAAAAAAAAAACACTAGGCATGATCTGCTTAGTATCAAAATTGTCATTGAACTAAACAAATAAATTGACCAACAAATCAAAAAGAGAGTTTTTATCGGAAAATATCTTCTAAACCCACTAAAAGAAGTCTATATAGCAACCAAAATCGCATCAAATAACACATCGCATACAAATACAACAATCATAAAATTAATAGCTTTCGATCTTAATACATACATAGCTTGTGTTTTTCAAAAAGATAGGTTAGACTAGTTAACTAACTGAAAACACGGAGTACTAGCAAACAAATACTAATAAAACGCTGGATACTTTATATACAAGAAACATTACTAGTTTAATCAAGCGAACACACTGAAGACTTACTAGCATACACAAGCAAACAAATACTAATAAAACACTGAATATAGGCATAAAACATACACTAAACTACTAAAACTAAATGAAGATTCAATAAAAACATGCATAAGAACACCAACTTACTCAAAAATGCATAAAAATATTAAAACTGCGTACTCAATGATACAGAAAAACACAGATTAATACAGGTCTAACAAATTCATGGATATACTCAAAATAACATGGGAAACAATTTGAAATAATGAGAGGCACAATTACATGTCTAGAAACCAAATATAATGCCATGAAATAATGTCAGGAAACTAAAAATATCCAGTCTAACAATTTTTTTAAATAGATCCAATATATTTCTCAATCAAACACAATATTAGATATAATCTACTCGTATAAAAAAACAAAATATCAAACATTTATGTTATATCACAAACATTTTCTCTTAAATTTGACCTAAAAAGACAAAATTGAAACACATGACATAAGAATCAATTAGAAGCATAACGATTGATTGAATTGATTCAAAGCCTTCCAAAGTGTCAAACATTATATGTTAATTAAAAATACCCTTTCTTGGATAAGGGAAAAGATTACTCGATCCATTTCCGTATCCCTCATAATATATATAATAAATTACAAGTCAATATAATTAATTCAAACCTTATAGAGAGTCGGTCAATCTATATTCATTAAAAATAAATAAAAACAGTGTAACAAAAATTAAATCCTACATAGAGTTGACGGATTGCATAGCTGGATTAAGTTTTTCACCGGCTCTATCAATAAAGAGTGAAAACAAAAATAAAAATGGTTCACTTTCAAACTTGAGATACTCAAAAAGAAGAATTTTATATTTTTATTATTTAATTGTAGGCTAGAAGTAACTCGTCAACAGAGGTATTGTATTAAGAGTACGTAACTATAGTTAGATATATCGAAGACATGTATTAAGAAAGAACTGTTGAAACTCTCTCGTGAAACTTGAGTCGTGACTTAGTTGCAGAGATGTCTGTTGATCCTAAGAGTAGAGATAAATTATCGAAGACTCATAACCATTTTATCGAATAAAATATGTGTTAAACTGAAATAGGAAAGTTCGAAGCAGGGTGTTCCAAAGAGAGATGATCCAAAGCATCACTTGTTCCAAAGCAAGATGGACTGTAACACCACATCTGGACCGAACCAGAGTTCTCTATTTGATAGGTATTCTATATGAGTTGGACTCCCATTATGGTGTTCCAATATTAATTAAATTCTCTATATTAATTGAATATTGTATATTAATTAGTATTTTGTACTTATGATATTTCTTATATTAATGGTGATAAGGGAGTAGGCACCCATAACTAATATGAATGATACACATCAAAACCAAGCGGAACTGAACAAAGTGAAACCAAGGAAAGCAGAGCAGAGCAAGACAAAGACCATCAGAGCAGGGAAGATCGAAGCCGAGCAGGGCCGTTTAGAGTTGAAAGAGCAGAAAGACCTTGAAAGAGGACGATGCGCTTAAACCGATCAGAAGAGGTACGAGGTAGAGCGCGCTCAAACTAACGTCGGGCAGACCCCGATTAGAAGCACGCACGCTCAGCCAAAGCAAACTCAAGACCTGTCTGCGCCCGACTATAATCAAATAGAGCTCGATCAAAGGAAAGCATGCTCGAGAAACATAGTGTGCGACATCACTGGGCCAGAAATAAACTGACATCAGACCCGGCCTAAGCGGACAGGACAACTTTGGTATCATCCGGGTAGAACCGCAAAGAATGCCCAGCACAACAACCTGTGGAACTAACTGTTACGTCAACAAATGATAAACAAAGTTGGTATTATAAACTATATTAAAGGTCGGTAATCAAGGAAGAGTCAACAGTCAAACATCTGAAGACCACGATTAAATGGAATTTGTGACAATTAGTGTAATGACGGTCACGGTCCATTAAATGTTTGTATTTAATAAAAGAGTTACATCCTAGAGTAGTATAAATAGAAGGCTAAGGATTTTGTAAAAAGGGACGATTTGGATCTTCTCGAATCAATAAAAATACTACTTTGACAGATTCCTTGTTCTAGATTTTTCCCTTAACATTTTTGGCGCCGTCTGTAGGAAACGTCAAAAGAAAAAAAAATTCAATGATAGTAACTCGATCCAGGATTGATATCGAACCAAACCAGAGACGCATCACTATGACCAACCCCAACCATGTCGTCGATCCTGCTGCAGGGTCAACACTACCGCCTCCACCTAACCATGACACCCCAGATGAAGTTCTACAAAGAAGCGTTTCGACCCCGGTTGACCCACCAGTGGCACCAGCCATCGCAGCACTGGTTGCTAACTTGACCGACCAGACCCTACCACCTAGCCTTCCCCAGGACACAACTGATCAGCAACTGGAGCACCATATTTTAATGATGCAAGCGGCCAGGGTAAGGCGTATCGCGACCAAGAATCCATGGACATAGCAAACAAGGTGTACATGGCAGAACTCCAGGAAGGTGTCAATATGTTAACGTCAAAACTACGTTCAAACGACTACCAGCGCCCACCCAAGTCAGTCATTGAGGTAAGTCGAGCAGCAGTACGAGAAGGATCCTCCAAGCAGGGTCAGCTCGGTGAAGGAACGGGAGACATCAGTGGGCAAAAGCGCCTCAAGCATCACGCGCCTAGGGATGACAAAGAAGGAGCGAGCGAGCAGTATGACCATGTACGCCCTACCATGGACGCTTACGTCCTCAAAGAATCGCCTTTCACCGAAAAAAATCCTGGCCGCACAGCTCTCCAGAATATTCGACCTTTTTTCGATTAGAGGCTTATGATGGATCTGGGGACCCGGAAAAACACTTGGAGCAGTTTTGAAATATGATGCTTTCCTTTAATCCAGAAGATGCTATGTTATGTAGGGTTCTTTCCATGACTCATAAGGGCAATGCAATGTACTGGTTCAGCAGTCTTCCCAAGAGTTCCATAAGTGATTCCGCAGGCCTCTGGAGCGTATTCAGTAACCGCTGCATGGTTAACAAGGAATTACCCCAAGATCCTGATACCATCATGGACCTTTACCAAAGGAGGGGGAATCACTCAAGGGCTACATCCGACGATTCATGCACACCATGAATAAACTCCCCGACTTAGCCGAAAATATAGCGGTGGCTTCCCTCAAGCGGGGTTTGGACAAACAAAGTAAACTTTACGCTGATTTAATTCGCTTCCTCTCTGATAAAATAGGTGACCTTCTGGCCCGGGCGGACCAGTTCATTAAGGTAGATGATGCCACCAAAGTACCACCACCCTCGGGCGAGGCCACCCCAACCACCACAAATTCCGAAGAGGGCGGGGGCAGAATCCATGATGAGCGTCGCAGGGAATCGTCAAGACGAACGGACAGTTATCGGGGAACGTTATCAAGGGGAAGCGGCCGACCTAGAAGAGAATCTAGAAGACCGACGACCACTCCACGTCCGGCCGCTTACAAAAACCCGGCGCGGCAGTTCACTCAACTCACGGAGTCTATCTCAACCATTTACGACCGCACCAGAGATAGGATTCGATATCAGGCTCCCCGAACCATGTCTGCCCCATGATACACACGTTCAACACAGAACTTCTGCGCATACCATAATGATAATTGTCATGCAACCAACGACTGCTGGCAATTACAGAAAGAAATCCAACGGTTGGTCGACAACGGCATGCTAATCCAATTCGTACGACAGCAGACCTCGGGATATCAGAGCGGCAACACAGAGAGCACTCACACTAAACAAGATGAACCCCACAACAACGAGTTGCATGGTTGCTAAGAGGACCGGCCCGCCGGTTTAGGAAAGCAACAGTGGATGCTCACCATCGCCGGAGGTGGCTTCTTAGACGAGTCGGATCATCCGAGAAGGAAGCGGTCCGGAGACGAGGAGCGGGTGCTATCTGTAGGAGGGCAGTCCTATAGTCACTATCGCGATCCAGTTGCCGACCTCATTTTTAACAACGACGATATGAGAGGTGTCGCCACGCCCCACGAGGTTGCCCTGACAATAACCCTGGATATCTAAGGAGTAATGGTAACCAAAATATTGGTCGACGGAGGCAGTTCGGCCAATATCATCTTCAAAGCCAGCTACGATCAAATGTTGGGGGTCCCTTCATACAAACCCACGCAGCGCACTTTGACAGGGTATGACGGCAAGACCTCTCAATGTACATGGGAAGTCGAGGTACTAGTGAAGACAGCTTATGGGGCGACAAAGAAGAAGTTAAACACCACCTTGCTCATATCAGAGAACCCAAGCACATACCATGCAATCATAGGTCGCCCATGGTTACACATAATGGAAGCTACCCCGTGCACCTTTCGTCAATGTGTCAAGTACTCGGTCGGCAATTCATTAAGGATTATTCGCGGAAGCCAACGTGCAACACAAACATGCTACTCGGTGATCGTGGACCCCAGCAAACTCATCAGATAGAAATTAGCCGGCGAGTACGGTGCCGCTCCTCCCACCAACACCCCCTCGCCCAACCTCATGGACGACCCCCGCGATAGTGAAGAACAGGATGTCGAGCCTGAATACATCATTAACGAAGCACTGGCCAAGGGTCGCGTCCTACGCCTCGGCGCAAATTTGGACACAGGTTTCAAAACTTTATTAGTAAATTTATTATGTAACAATTTAGATGTTTTCACATAGACACGCAAGATGTCACAGGCATTGACCCGACTATCATATGTCATGAGCTAAACATCGACAGACAAGCCAAACCAGTGAGACAGAAGCGACGGTCTTTCTTAAGAGACAAGCAGGCTGTCATCACCTCGCAGGTTGCCAAACTACTTGGCCTCGGCCAGATTCGCCGAGTCCGATACCCCACATGGATTGAAAATCCAGTGTTGGTAAAAAAGAAGAGCGACGATTGGCGCATGTGCGTTGACTTCAGCGACTTAAACAAAGCATGCCCCAAGGACGCCTACCCCTTGTCACGGATTGATCAGCTGGTGGATTCGGCATCCGGTTGCGAATACATATCATTCATGGATGCATATTCCGGATACAACCAAATCTGGATGCTCCCGCGTGATAAAGATCACACAGCCTTCCAGATCGAGCAAGGCCTTTATTGTTATACCATTATGTTGTTCGGACTCAAAAACGCGGGGGCCACCTACGAATGCCTCGTCAATCAAATTTTCAAAGATCAATGAGGGTGTGACCTAGAATCCTACATTGACGATATGATCGCCAAAACTAACGACATCGACCGACACTTGCGAGCGTTACAAGATGTTTTCACCATCCTCCGTAAGTATAATCTCAAGTTAAATCCACTAAAATGCTCTTTTGGGGTCCGCACTGGCAAAGTTTTGGGTTACGTGGTCAGCAAGAAAGGTATCGAGGCCGATCCCGCATGATTATAGGCTTTATTGTAAATGGCGCCCCCCCCCCCCCCCTCCAGTATCAAGGAAGTCCAATGACTCACCAGCCGCCTTGCGGCCTTGTCCAGGATTATATCCAAGGCCTCCGACAAAAGCCACCCATTCTTTGGAGTACTACGAGGCGCAAAGAAATTATTTTGGAATAGTGAATGCGATACCGCCTTTACTACTTTGAAAGCATATCTTACCTCTCCTGAAATCCTTACGGCTCCAGAGCTCGGCGACCCCTATACTTATACATAGCCATATCCGCCCATGCCGTCAGCGCGGTGTTGGTCAAGAAAATCAGCAAGGGTCAATTACTGATTTACTACACTAACAAATTATTAGTCGATGCCGAAACGCGTTACAGAGATCTGGAAAAACTCGCTTTGGCTTTAGTGGTAGCAGCACGCAAGATGCGGCCAGACTTCCAAAGTCACATCATCACAGTTCGTACATCCTCCCCGTTACGTACCATACTGCACAACTCCAACACTTCGGGGAGTCTAACTAAATGGTCTATCGAATTCTAGGCGTATGATATCCGTTTCGAACCGCGACGGGAAATCAAGGGCCAAGCTGTAGCCGACTTCATAACCGAATTCTCCACTCCGCGACCACCTGGCGACAACCATGATTCCCCCATGGATGAGAGTTCTTGGACCCTAGAAGTCGACGGGGCATCTTCCACCTCGGGTGGTGGAGCCGGCATCCTTTTACAAACACCAGCAGGAGAGCAAATCAAGCAAGCTATTCAATTCAACTTCCCAGCAACAAATAACGAGGCATAATATGAGGCAGTTATTGTAGGAATGCGTCTAGCACATATCTGTGGTGCGACCAACATCCGCGTGCACTTGGACTCCCAGCTAGTTATCAATCAGGCTAAGGGTATCTTCGATGCTAAGCAGGAAGCCACCAAAACTTACCTCGCGATCCTCAAGGAAGTCGAAGCAGAATTTCGCTTCGTCCAGTACGAACAAGTATCCCGCCTCGCTAACTCTGTCGTCGATACTTTGGCAAAAGCAGTCGCAGCCGCTGACCACCCCCTCCTTATTACCCAGAAAGTTCCAAGTACGGCCCATTTCAGCCAGGAATCTCACGTATTTTCGATCATTAGTACCCACGATTGGCGCATCCCTTTCATTGAGTACCTCACCCATGGCAAAATACCACAAGATAAAGCTCTCGTCCGCATATTCCATGTCAAAGCGGCCGAATATTGCCTGCTTGACAACACCCTATACAGAAAAAGCACCACCCGGCCACTCCTCCGTTGTTTAAACAAAGAGGAAGCTTCAACAGTCCTTCATGATTTACATACCGGCAACTCTGGGGCGCATGGCGGCCACCGAATCCTCATTCGTCGTTTCCTCCTTGCAGGATTTTATTATCCCGAACTCGCCGCCGATGCTGAACACGTAGTTCAACAACGTCATGCATGCCAGCAATATGCTAACTCTGCCCATAAGCCGGGCGAGCCAATGACAACTAGCCTTATCCTTTGCCCTTTTAGAAAATGGGGCATTGATCTTGTTTCGCCTTTACCGATGGCTACAGGCAAACGATAATTTATAATCATCGCGGTCGACTGCTTTACCAAATGGGTCGAGGCTAAAGCATTGGCGCGCACTCGATCCCAGGAGGTATGTGACTTCATTCAAAACCAAAGCCGTCATACCAGCTGAAATATTGATCCCTTCTCACCGTATCACTACTTATCCTGAAACAGATAATGACGTCGGACGAGCGACAGACATCGACTTAATTGAGGACGGGCGCGACCAGGCGTACGTACGAGCCGAGCATTACAGAAGCCTGATGTGTAGCCGTTTTAATTCCCGACTTCGACCGCGGACTTTTCAAGTCAGTGATCTTGTTATGAAAAATATTTTCCATGGAGTGGGCGACCAGAAACTGGGAAAGTTATGTCCTGATTAGGACGAGTCGTACACCATAATCGCCAAAGGCCATCATGGACCATTCCGCCTCGCCAATGCCGAAGGCAAAGCCCTAAAACACCCATGGAATATAAGTCATGTCAAGTTATACCACCCCGCAATGTAAAAACTCTCGATGCGCTCTTTTTCCCTTCTGATGGCGCATAAGGGTTTTTTAATGAGGCATCTACTTACTTATTCATCAATAACATTTATCGTTTTTGCCAGCTGTGTTTATACTTATTTTATGTAACTCCGCCACAGGGTCATGTACCACGCCTAAATGGCTAGGAAATCAGGGTCATACTGTGCCACACTTAGACAATTTCTAATAAATATGACAAAGGGGTTAATTGGCTACGCTCGATGGACTATGTTAATGGGCCATACTGTGCTCAATACCGCACTCAAGTATTATTAAACGAGAACTAATCCAAGCCTACTGGGTTACGCAATTGGCCGAACCGGTCGCTCCGCGAACTCAACTATGGCCAATTTGTTAACCATAAGTTACGCAATCAGCCCTATTGTGCTCGATCTTACAGAAAAAAAAAATTCATTATCCGAACAACGTAAAGGTATAAACACGCGTCATGCCATTAACTCATTCAACAAAAAACACATTTAAATTACATAAATAAATCAAGTCTTTGTCACTCCAAAAAAAAAATATTTTAGAATTTTTTCTCCTACTACACTTAAGTATCAGTAAGATTCGCTACCACATCAGCGACGCCCGCCTTTCCTGTCTCCACTACTAGGAGAAACTTTTTATAAAGACCAAAATCTATGTCTGGATTAAAGGCCCTCAGTTCCATCAATAACTTCACCTTATCTTTTTGCACATTTCCCAACGCCACTTGCATAACCTGGTGCTCTCTGGCTTCTAAATCGGCAGCAACTTTCTTCTTCAATCCAGCCACCTCGCCGCGCCTCTCTTATTTTTCTTTCCGAAGTTTGGCTAACTGAATTTTCACATCAGCTAGCTCGACTGAAAGGTCAGCCACCTTGGAGGCTTGCTCTTCAACTTTGGTCGTTTGGCGCATGCGCTGCTCCATCAGCTGCGAATTCTGGGCAACAAGGGCCTCATTATTCTTCAACAGCTCATTATTTTGCGACGTCAGAAGGGTAGTGCTCGTCATCATCTCTAGGAACTGCTTACTTCCTGCATCTCGCTCTACATATGCCTTCCCCAACTGGCCTAATAACTCTTCGTTCTCCTTTTGCGCATTCCCCGCCCGTTGCTTGGCCAATCCATACGTATTTTTAAATCGGGCCAGTTCAGTAGTAAGCCCTTGCACGGAGCCAAAAAACATAGGCTCTGACTTCCACCTCTCCATAGCTCAGACGTCCACTGAGGACATGCGCTGATACGCTAGAGCATGCGAGTTATATTGCATCTGCACAAACACATCATTGAAACACTCATTTTTTCAATACATGCATAATACAATCAACTGAATAGATCACAGATTTCACTCAAAACATACCTCCAGAGCCAACTCCAACTGGCGCTGCTCATTGGAAGTGTATCGTAGAAGGACAAGTCCAAACCATGTAGGACTTAATCAATGATCATTAGGGATGCCGCAAGCATCACCAGCTTCACTGACGGCTCGGGCAGTGATTCAGTGTGCTGAGAGAGTTGCTGAGCACCATCCATCGCCTCTCCCGACCTCTCCGACTGCAACGCCTATGGCACCACGATGTTCACCAACGACGCCCCCGACCCAAGGCCGTGTACAAAGTTCTTCATTCTTTGTGCCACGTGAGGGGCACCTTCTTTTCCTTGACTCTTCCATCTGCCTCTAGGGTCTTGTCCTCAATAACTACTACCTCTGGCTCCTTCCCAAAGGATTTCTACTTCTCTTATCCTTGCACATCGCCAGCATCCTTCACCTGGCCTCCAACGGTTCCGTCTACCTCGTCTTCATGCACCAGCACCAGTTTCCGTTGTGAAAATGGGGAAGACTTAATTATCCTCTTCTTCTTCGTTTTCAAAGGAATGACCGCATCCTCTGAGTCCTCCTCACGGGAACTCGTCTTCTTGCCACTGCCTCCCGCCTCCTCAGCGACAATGGCTAACTTCTCTTCTTTGTTTGGCATCTTCACTTATTCCCCTTTCTGTGTCCCCTCGAGCGTAAAAAATGAGCTGCTCGCTTCCCTTGTCCTTCGACCTGACAGCACGGTCTGACCCAGCCCAAAGAAGTCACATTCCTCACATATTTGTTCCAATAGTGCTTGGAGCCTCTCCAAAGTGGCTTCTTCCTCACTTCCAGCCATCAAAACCCTACCGTCTTCTGCCACCACCAGTTCAGGGATACGCCACAGACCGACTTTAAGGTAATTCACCACAGAGAAGACTTGTGTCGGCTCGCCTCCCCAAGCAGCGTGCACTGCAGCAGATATCTTTTCTAAAAGATTCACCGACCCTTTTGGGCGATCCTCTTTGCACCACTCGTGGTATTTCCCCTCACCTGCATCAACACGACAAATTACAACCACATTTATCACCTAATATACACTCAAACACTTAAAAAAACCTTACACTTAGACTTCCACCGCCTTTCTAATTGAAGATTCATTGTAGCACTCTCGTGCTCCCAATTACCAGACACATACATAAATCTATGCTTCCAGGTCTTGTCTGAATTGGGCAAGTCCACTATATGTCTCGCTCCATCCAGTTGTACATAAAAAAAAGGGCAACTGAACCAACTTGGCCACCTTCATCCCCGCTAACACATCAGCCAAATAGAGAGGTATTCTGAAGTACTATGAGCTAAGCACGATTCTCAGCAACGTCCTCCACCCATTCGCTGTTAGTTGGGTAGGACAAATACCAATGAAGCTAAAAAATCTCTAATCAATGGCGGCAAAGGGAGCCGCAGGCCCCAATCAAACAAGGTCGTGAACAAGCAGCTCTCCCCCTACTCTGTTGTATTAGGTTGGTCTCCCGCTCGAGGAACCCTAACGATCACATCGTCGGGAAACCCATATCTACTTCTAAACTCCATTAGGGACCCATCAGTCAAGTACCCATACTTCAGAGTAATCTTGGCAAAATATTCCTCTAAAACCGCCATCTCCTCATACTCCGATTTCAGTACCTTCTTCATTGTTTTCTTTGGCGCCATGAATGAATCGACTGCAATTACCCAATAGTGGTTATAAGATTAGAGTTTCACCACATGACGCATTGCATTACTCTCAACAAACCCAGGGTTTGATACACATCGTGCATTTTTACAACTCTTACAAACCCTTTAAACCATTTCTCCTTATATTATCTACATAAACAACGAGCAAAAGACTCAAAAGAGGATACATACCTTTTTTATTTTAGTATTCTGCTCTCCGATGATGTCTCCAACGACTTCTTCGATGAGTGTACGAACAAACCGGTTCAAACACGACGATATTGAAGCTCTTCTCTCTAAAACTTTCTTTCAACCAAATGCGCACAAAATACTTTATCAGAATAAAGACTTAAGATTTTTTTTAAATATGTCTAAATAGTTACCCAAACGGTTCACTTACTCAACCGTTGTTAGAATAATGACACCTGTCAAACCCTTCATCGAGAACTCAAACGTTTAGCACGCTTTTTTGCACAAATCTGTCAAAACATCAAACTAAATCGACACACGCTATCGAATATGTTTTTATGATCTCTGTTATTATTTGATAATATATTTTTTTATTTGTAAACTTTCATTCCGGATATTGTAAGAATCCTTCAAAATTATATAAAATGGTATTTCATTTGCATGTTCGATGTGTTCATCGATAAGACTGCCACTTTTCTCTTTCATCAAATTTAGTATGCTAACTAGACCATATTTGAAAAACCATGCTTTAAGAGACATTTTTTCCTTGCATTAAAATATGAGACTAATTATAAAAAAAAGGTGAGACCACGTATAACAAACAAAGCGAGATGTGTTAATAAAATAGGCGAGACTATAGTTAGTTAGCAAACCATGAAAGACCAAATATAATAGACACGATAAGCATGCGAGAGTTCTTAAAAATAAACATGGCATGCACAAAAACACGTCTAAATATCCGATTCACGTGTAAAAACGAACCACAACATACAAATTAATGCGAGGTGTGGTGTGAACAGATAATGAAGATGTGAGATGAGGTTTTATTTCACCTTTGCACTGAATGAAACTAAAAATAGTCAGCAAAAAACATCAAAGAATAGGACATTATACAATACATTAGCACAGATTTACTAAAATATAACACATGAAATGCAAAAACAATTGATATTTGTATACTCTCAAACTCTGGTTTACCAAAAATAACAGTATGAACGTATATTTTACTACTTAACCCTAACTAGAAACCATTTCATCATTTTTAAGACTTCCAAATTAAACCTAAACCATCATACGCACATAAAAATAAAGAAAGCATACCTAGTTCTCATCTGTTAATTTTTGAATTTTAGGACTCATGCTTCAAATCAGGTCGAACGGAAACAATAGGGCTTTATGTGTAGGTCGCTTTCTTGAGACTCCTACTTCAAATACAGACGGGAGCTTCAAACAAGTGTCCGTGGTAAGAATTTCACATCAAATCAAAATTTTAGAGCTTTGTACATGTTTTTTATGTCTAAAAGGGAAATGAGGACTAAAAAGATAAAGTATTTCAAGATTTTTCAATTCAAATGAGAGAAAAGAAGCGGATGTTTGCCTAAAACAATCTATCTATACTAGTGGGAATATTTTTGTCTAATGTTAAGTACATGTATCTATTGGTAGTTCACCAATTTTGGATAGTATGTGCTAATGAGATACTCGATTGGATATTATAGATAATTAACTATAAAAATAATTGTGACATATTTTATAATAAAAATCGATCTTTTCTAATTATACTTAAAAAAATTAAAATTAACTAATATAATTTATCGATTTGTTCCATAAGTGTCCATAGTCTTAAATATTTGAATTATAAATCTGAAAATATAAAGTTTTGAATATATAAAATAAAAAATAAGTTAAAAAAATACGATGATTGTGATTAACTTTGGATTATAAAAAATGAAAAAAAAAATATCCTAGCCAAGGTTTTAACTATTAATATGTTAAAAGAAGTGGAGATCGGTTCACATAGAAAACAGCTTCAAAATAAAAATATGTTTAAAGCTTAGAAATTCGTTGTAAAAAATTGAGTTTGGGTCATAGATCGGTTAAAAACAAGAGAAAAGTACCCATAAATACCCACGCAACTATCTCATTACCACCTAATACCTAAAAATTGGATATTACTAATAGATTTCGCTACCACGATAAAAACCACAAGGAACTCTCTTTTCTTCTTTCAGCCAAATTTATCTTCTTCTTTTTCTTTTTTCTTAAAAAAATTATGTATCTTTCAAACTGTGCTCGAAAAGTAATTCTAAAAAGTACCATCGGCTTTGTTCTTGTAAGACGAACAAATGTAGATCCATGAATGATATTTTTTGGAATTGTTTTGTATTTTTTTTCTCGTGGCTAAAAATATACAACACTCTCATGATTAAAAATGTATAAAACTCTCATGGTTAAAAATGTACGGAACTCGCATGGTTAAAATGTACAGAACTCGCACAGTCGGATTATAATGAAGAATTCTTATGTTTAATATTCAATAAACTCGAATGGTAAAAAATATACATAACTCTAATGATTAAAATTTACATAACTCTCATGGTTAAAAATGTACATAACTCGCACAGTTGGATTATAATGAAGAACTCTCATGTTTCATATTCAATAAACTGGCATAGTTAAAAATGTACAGAACTCTCATGGTTGGATACATAATTTACAAAACTCTTATGGTAAAAAATTTGCAGAACTCTCATGGTTAAAAAATTACAGAACTCGCACGGTTGGATTATAATGAAGAACTCTCATGTTTCATACTCAATAAAATAGCATGGTTAAAAATATACAGAACTATCATGGTTGGAAACATAATGTACAGAACTCTCATGGTTGGAAACATAATGTAAAAAACTCTCATGGTTAAAATTGTGCAGAACTCTCATGGTTAAAAATATACACAACTCTCATGGTTAAAAATGTATCGAACTTGCACTGTTGGATTATAATGAATCGTATGGTTAAAAATATACAGAACTCTCATGGTCGAAAACATAATGCACAAAACTCTCATAGTTAAAAATGTGGAGAACTCTCATGGTTAAAAATGTACAGACCTCGCACAGTTGGATGATAATAAAGAACTCTCATGTTTAATATTCAATAAACTCACATAGTTAAAAATGTAAAGAACTCTCATGGTTCAAAATGTACAGAACTCGCATAATTGGATTATAATAAAGAATTCTCATGTTTAATATTTAATAAACTCACATGGTTAAAAATATACAGAACTCTCATGGTTGGAAACATAATGTACAGAACTCTCATGGTTGGAAACATAATGTACAGAACTCTCATGGTTAAAAATGTACAGAACTCGCAGAGTTAGATTATAATGAAGAAATCTCATGTTTAATATTGAATAAACTCGTATGGTTAAAAATGTACAGAACTCTCATGGTTGGAAACATAATGCACAAAAGTCTCATGGTTAAAAATGTGCAGAATTCTCATGGTAAAAAATGTACAGAACTCGCATGGTTGGATTATAATGAAGAAATCTCATATTTAATATTGAATAAACTCGCATGGTTAAAAATGTACAGAACTCTCATGGTTGGAAACATAATGGACAGAACTCTCATGGTTAAAAATGTGCAGAAATCTCATGGTAAAAAATGTATAGAACTCTCATGGTTAAAATGTACAAAACTCGTACGGTTGGATTATAATGAAGAACTCTCATATGTAATATACAAAAAACTCGAACGGTTGGATTATAATGAAGAACTCTCATGTTTAATATTTAATAAAATCACATGGTTAAAAATGTACTGAACTCTCATGATTGAAAACATAATGTACAGAACTCTCATGACTAAAAAAGTACATAACTCTCATGGTTAAAAATGTGCATAACTCGCATGGTTAAAAATGTACCGAACTCTCATGGTAAAAAATGTACATAACTCTTATGGTTAAAAATGTACTGAACCTTCATGCTTAAAAATGTACAGAACTTTCATGGTTGAACTCGTATGTTATTGACTATTTTTTAAAAAATCAAAAAATATCATCAATGGATCTAGTTTTGTTCATCTTAAAAAAACAAAACCGATGATACTTTTGAAAACCAAATCGAGCTATGGTTTAAAAGATATGGATATTTTAAAAAAGAAAAGAAAAAAATAAGAAAGAGAAACTTGGTTCAAGAATTAGAAGTAGTTAGGTAGCCGGTAATGAAGTGAATATTTGAGTTATTATTAAAGAATTGGATATTGATCTTATATAGACGAGATCAGTATTAAATAAGCACAAAAAATTGGTTTGGGTATTAGGTACTTTTAGTGTCATTTTCATAAAAACAATAGTTAGTTATTGGTCACTTCTTTGAGTGAAGTTATTGGGGTTATCGTATTTTTGTTGTATTCATGACTAAAGGTGGAAAAAAAAGGTCAACGGAAATGACTATTTTAATTAGGGGTGAGATTTGGTCGGTTCGGTCAGTTTATATATATATATATATATATATATATATATATATATATATATATATATATATATATATATATATATTTAAACTAAATCAAAATAATTAGGTTTATAAATTATTAAATCGATTTATTAAAATAATATCGGGTTTTTTCAGTTTCGCTCAGTTTTTCGGTTTGAATATTAATGTGATTTGGTGTATTTCGTTTCGTTTCGGTGGGGTGCGGTTCGGTTCGGTGTTTTTGAATTATCTTTTTGAATTGTTTTTTAATTTGAAAAAAAAATATAATAAACAATTTAAATTAATTATTAAACTTTTTTAAATTTATAATAACAAAATAATAATAATAATAATAAAATTTAACGTTATTATCTTGATAAAAAATCAGTATTTGATACCAAATAAGATGATTATCTATATTTGGTATCAAGGCCTTAACAAAATACTATAATACCTTGACCACTAACTTCTAACAACAACAAAAGTTTTCTTTTTAAAAAAAAGTTTGTATCTTTTAATTCATAATTCCAAAAAAAACTGAAATCACCGTTGTGTTTATATTTACAAGACGAATCAAACAAGTGGTCTATTTGATATGTTTTGGAAAAAACATTAAAATTGCTAAAAAAAATATTAAATTAATACTATTAAAAACTTAAAACTTTTAATTAGCATATTCTCTTTTAACATTGTTAATTAGCATTCTTAAAAAATTAATATATAAGTTTTATTATTATTATTATTATTTTGTAAGCTTCGCATCCTAGACACAATTCCCTATTCTAAAAAAGGGCTAGATGAAGAATAAAATTATAGTGAAACAATATTAAACTTAAAAGTTACAAATTACATCAAAAACTTGTAAAATTCATAAATGAACTCTGCAAACTTAGTTTACTTTGAAGAGAAGATATTTTTCAATTATATATATTTTCAAATGCATTGCGGTTCAAAGTAACTGACTTCCAAATAAGTGATCATGAAAAGAATACATGAATTAGGATTTCAATGTTCAATAAGGTATAGAAATACCTTGTGTGCAATCATTTGATTTGAAAGATCTTTCCTTTCAGAAATAACAGAGGGATGCTTCATTTGCTAAGAGAAAGAACGAGATAGAGAAGGACCTGGAGTGAGAATCGAGGAGCTCCAAGAAACCAACGCCTCGTCATCCCCTGCCTCAGTGAAATTGCCCAGTTTCAGAGCAGATGTTTTAATCCTTGGTTGCTTGCCATGGAAACATAAAACAACAATCATATGGCTGGATGAGGATCTCCAAGAAACCAACGCCCGGTCATCCCTTGCCTTAGTGAAATTGCCCAGTTTCAGAGCAGATGTTTAAATCCTTGGTTGTTTGCCATGGAAACATACAACAACAATCATATGGATGATGAAGAGTACCTCATCCTTCCATCTAGATTCACCATTGAAGATCAGTCAAGACAAATCCAAACCAAAAACTCATTCGTTGATCTGTTTAAACCAAGAAACTCTGTCATTAATGCTGATCTAAAACGAGAATTTGTGAAAGAGGCAGACGACCACTTCTCTTTTCAGTGCAAAAAAGAAGCTAAAGAAACTCTTATTCAGCAATCTAAAACAACTTTAGTCGGGAAATTCAGTAACGGTATTCCCAAAATATCGGTCTTTAACAGTTTCTTGAACTCTTTCAAGTTTACAGGATCATTCAATTTAGAAATAATGGACTCGCACCACATTCTGCTGGAATTTGGGTTGAAGGAAGATGTCAGTGTTCTCTGGTCTAGAAATGTTTGGAACATAGATGGAAAAATCATAAGATTGTTAAGATATAGCCCTGAATTGAACAAAAAATATGAAAATCCCCTGTCGATGGTCTGGGTTCGATTCGAAAAACTCCCTGAATTTCTATACAACTCTACGATAGTGAATGATTTAGCAACATCAATGGGTACACCATACAGAGTCTTTGTTCCAGAAAAGAACATGGCTCATAGTAACGTTTGTTACGCTCAAACAAAATTGAAATTTCCAAGAAATTGAAGCATAAAATGTGGGTTGCTTTTGGATCTGATGATGGATGTTGGATTTCTTAAAGCTATAAATATGTTCCTACATACTGTGATTACTGCTTCCATATATGGCACAAAGATTCTGAGTGCAAGAAAACTCAAAATCCTGACCCAAAGGAGGATAAAGCTGAATGTGTTACTAAAAATAATATCCCCAGAATTGAAAGCCATGAAATTGAAAATCAAAAACAATTCTCGACTGAAACAAGTCTCAATCAACATTTTAGAACAAGCTCAAGCCAACAAACTCAAACATTCAGCAAAGTTTACAGAAGAAAATTAAAGTCCATTGTTACTAAAAAAGATCAAGATTCAAAGAATGAAGACAATCATATGCAATCCCTGCAAGATCAAAGCATAGAAATACAAAGTAAACTGAATCAGAATGTTCAAATCTCAGACACTTAATCTATTGATACCAGCAAAGATTCTGCTACTAACGAAGGCATGAAAATAATTGAAGCTCTCCAAAATCTTGAACATGGTTACACTCAGAACAGCCAACATGATGATATTAATACTCTCACTCCTGAGTATGAAAATATAGAAAGCATCAATGTCTCCCCAACCAAGAGATGCACCATACGTAATCTGAATTTCAGCACCATAATCAACAGAAAATTGAAGTCAGCCAAGAAAGAAAGGAAAACTAATAAACTTGTTATCAATTCTCTAAAGAATACTGAGAACAAAAAGCAACAAAACTTCATATTTGATAATGATAAGGATAATTAGCTGGAATGCGAGAAGAATTAACAACAAACTAACTCTTAGAAGGATCATTTCTATGATTCAAGCTGAAAAAATCAGAATACTGGCTATTCAAGAGCCCATGGAGAAGGTTGATAAAATTGAAGGTGTGGCTAAGCAGCTGAGTTATAAAGATTATACATTACGAGATTTGGTTTTTAGGTGTGAGGATGTTAAGATTATCATCAAGCATGATCATGATCAGTTTATTCACACGGAGGTTCCTTACCCTGGATTAGATGGCAGTTTCAACTTGACTACTGTCTATGCTAAAAGTTAGAGAATTGAAAGAGTCGATCTTTGGGATAATCTGAAGATGTTGGTTAACACTGATAAAGCATGGATCACTACTATAGACTAAAATGTCATTACCTCGTCTGAAGAGCAGATTAGATGCACTTCCAATGATCAAAATAGTACTGACAATTTTAACGATGCTATTAGAGGCTGCAATCTTAAAAATGCTGGCTACGTTGGATCTAAGTACACCTGGAACAGAAACACTCGCTTGAAAAGATTAGACAGAGCCATGGTGAATTACAAATGGTTTTCTACCTTCAAGGAAATCCAGGTTTTTCACATGGTCAGAACTTGTTATGATCATGCTCCTCTCTTAGTTACTTATACATATAACTTACCTAATCATGTTAATAACAAAAGGAAAATCTTTAAGTTCATGAATATGTGGTCCAATGATGATCAATTTTTAAGTTTTGTAAAGAAAAACTGGAAGCTTAGCATTAATGGCAACTCTAATCATATATTTTGGTACAAGCTTCAAAGGCTCAAGAGGTGTCTAAGGGACTGGAATATTAAGCACTTTGGTAATATCTTTAATAGCATGAAATCATCTGAAGATAATGTGAAGGTGAAGGAAATTCATCACTACATGGACAACAATCAAGCCTCTAAATATGCTCTTTCAAAGGCTAACAGCTTATACATTAAAGCCCTTAGAAATGAAGAGGACTATTGGAGACAGAAGTGTTACAACAACTGGTTAAAATATGGAAATGGTAACACTAAATTATATAATTCCTATGTCTTCAAGAAAATAAGAAGAAACGCTATTAAAGGTATTAAAGAGGATAGGAAATGGATTCAGAACTCTAAAGACATTGGCAAATCAGCTGAGATTACTTCAAGAACTATTTAGCATCTGATCTTTATAAAAACATAGAGGAGGATAAGAAGTGTATCTAGGACAATATCTTTGAAAATATTCCTAGCCTTGTAACTACTGAGGAAAATATTTTTTTTCTAAAACCAGCTAATAAGGACAAGGTGTGGAAGGTCATCAACAACATGAGCAATGACATTGCAGCAGGCATTGAAGGTTTCAAAATTTCATTTTCTAAAGTCTTCTAGAAAATTATTAAAGAAGATCTATGCAATTCTATAAACTCTTATCTTCAAGGTAACATCATCCCAAGAGGTATTTTTGCAACTGGTATCTGTCTTATACCTAAGACAGCTAATTCTACATTTTAGAACAACTACAGACCAATTAGTCTATGCACGATGATTAACAGAGTACTATCTAATGTTATAAACTCGAGATTAGCTAACATTATGCCAAAAATAATATCCAATACTTAGAGTGCTTTCGTTAAAGACAGACTTATTCACGATAATATCTTGATTGCTAAGGAACTAATTCATGATATCAACAGAAAACCAAAAGCTGGTAACATAATGATCCAACTTGATATGAGCAAAGCATTTGACAGAATGCCGCATGCCTTCATAATTAAAGTTCTTTACTCTTTTAGTTTCTCTGTTGATTTCATAAACTTAATTAACAAGATGATATTTGATGTTAATATATCTTTGTTAATCAATGGTGATATGATAGGCTTCTTCAACCAGAAGAAAGATCTTAGGCTAGGAGATCATTTATCTCTTAGCTTCTTCATTCTGGCATAAGAAGTTCTAATTATGGGCCTCTACAACCTTTTTAACTCTGATAAAAAAACTTCAGTATGCTACTAGAACTAATTACCTAGTGTCATGTCTTGCATTTTCGTATGATATCTTGGTGTTTACTAATATATTAGCCACCTCTACAGATAAGTTAAGTAGGTACTTAGAAAAATATCAAAGAATTTCAGGGCAGGCTATTAATAAGGAGAAAACCAAGCTGATTACTTCAACAAAAAATCATCAATCAAAGATCAGAAACCTGATACTTCAGACGGGGTTCACCATTGAATATTTTCCCTCAAGATACCTTAGAATCACTCTCTGCAGTAACAACAAAGGGAATAATTTTAATCCTATAATTGATAAAATCAATGACAAGATTACTGAATGGGACACTAATCATTTATCTTTTGGGGGAAGAATGACTTTCATGGATTTTGTCTTATTGCCTATAATATTTTACTGGATGCAAAACATTCTTGTACCTAAAATAATTCTTAAAATACTGGAAACTACCTTCAATAAGTTCTTATAGAGGTCCAAGTTCAACAAAAAAAATAATCCACTGGACCTCGTGGAACTCGATCTGTAAGCCTTTTGAGGAATGGGGGCTGAACATCAAAAGTCTTAATAATATCTAGCTCACCTTCTCTCAAAAGCTTTGGTATCTATTCAGAAAAGACTCGAGTTTCTGGTCTATAAGATAATGCATAACATATATTGTAATAATTTTCATCCGTTAAAGACTAACTTCAATAAATTTGGTTCTTTGGTTTGGAAGAGATTGACATGAATTAAAGATCAAGTTGAGTGCAATATTAAGTGGATTATTGGTCAAGGTAACATAGACGTTTGGATCGAGGAATGATATGATCTCCCTCCCTTATCTAATCTCAACAATGATATAAATAGTTGATTTCTTGAATCTAAAGTGAAAACATTCTGGAAGTCTAACTCTTGGGACACTCTCACTCTGGAAATTTTTCTTCCCAGAGATAGAATCCATCATATTTCTACTTACAAGATAGACCCTAACAAAGAGGACTTGATGATTTAGAAACTCTCTAATAACCAAAGTTTTACTACTAACCTTACTTGGGACAGTATAAGGACCATGCACACAAAGTCAATCCTATTTAAAAAGATCTGGAACTTTATCATCCCGAGGAAGTTTTCCTTTTTTCGCTGGAAACTTATAAAAAAATATTATTCTCATTGATTTAATTCTTATGAAAAGGCACCTCAATATGGCTTCTAAGTACCAGTTCTGCAACCATATTGAAGATAAAAATCATCTTTTTGTCAATTGCAGTTTTGCCTGGCAAATCTAGAACTATTTCAGCTCTATATTTAAGATTAAAATCGGTAGACACATGGTTTTAACTCACATAATAAGATTGTGGTTCTGGTTGTCAAATAACAAGTTACATGTCACCCATATAATCCCCCAAATCATCTGTTGGATTATATGGAAAAACATAAACAACTCAAAAAATTGGGGAGTCGTGACTATGTGTCTTGTTCAATTGATAAAATCATTAGAATCACTATTGGAATCGACATGTCTAACAAGTTAACCATAAAAAACTGGTCAAATTCTATTGATGCGGGCATTTCTTTAGGTTGTAATTCAACTGAAAACAGAAAAAAGAAACCAGCTTACCTCAAATGGATCGCTCCTACTAAAGGAAGATTAAAAATGAATGCTGACGGTGCTTGTTCTCACAATGGGGAGTCTAGTGTAGGAATCCTAATCAGAAACTGGGAAGGTGATATAATTCTTGGTTCTGGTATCGCATTTGGTAAATTAACTCCTTTGCTTGCAGAGTCTAGAGCTCTCCTCGAAGGACTGATTCTTTGTAAGCAAAACAACTGGACTGAAGTGGACATTGAATCAGATAGCCTTCTGTTAATCAATCTCCTTGCTGATGGAAATGTTGTTTGGTATCTCGATTCCCTTATATCTATCTGCAGGAATTTTATTCATTCTAAGATGAACATCAAGCATATATCCAGAGTCCAAAACCAAGCCTCAGATTGGCTTGCAAAATAGACTCTGAATTGCAAGCAAAACCATTGTTTCAATCACCTTAATGCTCCCACTAATCTAATGGAAATTGTTTTTCTAGAAAACCTAGGTTTGGGCTATATCAACCCTGACTAATGGCTTCTCTCTTCATTCAACGGTTATTGGATATCAATGCAGAGTTTGTGTCTATCTATTTGGATTTTAGCAGATTCGACATTTAAAACTGGAAGAAGAAAAGTTTCGAAGAAGAAAAGAAGAAATTCTGAAAAGTCTCTCTATTAATTAATTTGAAGCTTTACTGTTTCGAAGAAGAAAGGAATATTGTGGAGGGAAATCAAAAATTGCAAATCTTTGGCGCCTATCTCAATTTTACTAGGAATAATGCTTTTAAGGACTTAAGTTTATAAATGTCTCGTTTATAGATTTTGTTTTGTAACCCTACAGATTTGGCCCTTTAACATTCAATAAAGAAATTTTATTCGCTTAAAAAAAAAGTTTTCTAGCCCAATAATTTAAAAATTATTTTGTTAATATTAAAATAAAATGAAATAATATTAATAGTATTAAACTAGAAAAAAAAATCGATATCATAAAAAATTTAAAACAAAAAAATATGCTCAAATAAGAAAAATATGAGTTATGATAGTAAAACAATAAATAATGATACACTATAAAAAATTTAAATAATTGATGTTAGAATAACCTAAATAACTTTTATTATAGAGTAAATAGACAATTAAGGTAGGATCACAAATTGTTTGATATCATAAGAGAAACAACCTAAAGATCATAAAATAATAATATAAAATGTAAAAGGATTATATAAGCTTTTCACTATACTAAAAGTATTAAAGGTATGTTCGAACCCCTGCCCACGTACACGTACATATGAGACTTCTTACAAAAACTATATAATATATATGGAGTCCATTGGTTTGGATATAAACCGATCTATTTGCTTGGTTCAGTGGATAGGTTTGGTTTTTTCGGTTTTCTCTCACCCCTGATTTTAATACAAATATAACATGGATAACTTTTTTTTATATACATCACCTCATTCTAACCACGATCAGAATATTAAGGCATATAAAAAAGGATAAAAAATTTAAGTATCTAACTCTATCAAGATTGATCATCATAGTGTTCAACTTTTGAGCGACCCATATATTAATCAGATTAAATATTTATACAGCACAAAACCTAAATGAAAACGGACCAGTGACGGACTACTGAGCTAATGCTATTTACTCTGTCAAGTAAATTAATGAAACGACCTGTTGGGACCATTAGTTGAAAACACATCATGACTGACCAAACTAAACAAACGACATACAAACAACATCCATGACAAATCTCTTCGGCAACACCAACCCTTCTTTCCTTTGATCAAATTCACCTCCTCCAGTCAGCTTTGATCATCTTATCTAAATCAAAGAAAAAGATAGCCAGAATGAAGATTCTGATAAAATATTCAGATAACCAAATAAAATTAGTTTAGCAGATTTATGTTGAAATTAGGCATCTTTCAGTGCTCAGTGTATGAGTAAATTTAATTAAGCTAGTTTAATTCTTACCACCCGCATCTCTAGAAGATGATAGCGACCTATCGCTGTTGACCACTCCTTTTCCAGAAGCAAGAACCAAGCCCTGTGCTCGAGGAGACACTGAACTCAATAACTTCCCATTGGCTGAAGAAGGCAGAGAATATCGCCGTGTGACTCCGTTTTTCTCAGCACTATCTTGTGAAAACCTTGGTGACCCTTGTTCTTTAAGTCTGGCCTTTGCCGATGCAGTTGGTGCCATATAACTAGGAACCTTACGTGTGCTACTACGCGGCCCATCATCTTGATGATCAACGTTTGCAGCAGGTAAAGAAGCTCTTCGATTACTGCCTTTCACATTCTCGGTGTTGGCGTTGTTATCATCCTTAGAGTATGTAATGGCATTTTCCACTAGGATGTTTTCAGCTCTATCATTCTTCTCCACAGTTAGCGAAGTCAAAGAAAGATGGTCCGGATTTTCAACAATTGGTAATCTTGTGTCAGGCTTAAGATCAGACACTTTTACTACTGTCTCTTCAACATCTTTGATTTCTTCAGTAGTTTCACTAGTTACCTTCACAGGAACAGCAGAAGTTGAAGCATTTCTAACGTTTGCCCTTGACTTCTCTTTATTTACCCCCGCAGTAACAGCAACCTCCCTCAGCGAGTTGGTACTTTTACGTAAATTATTCTTACCCTTGTCGATCTCGTTTTTGAAATCCTTAGTTGAATTTGATGGATTACCAGAAACCTTCTTTATGTTGCGTTTGGGTTTTTCGTTATCTGGAGTAGAATTGTCAACATTTGCATTTGTGGTTTTCTTCATGTTTCGCTTTGGCTTCCCACCATTCTGAAGATTGCCTTTCTTCATTTGAGGCTTTGAAACGACCTTCTTTGCTTCCTGTGAACGAAGTCCCCAGAATCGCAATTGCGTCCATCGTTCAAGCCATTCCAAGGCCGAGTTTGGTTCTCCAGGGGCATACTGTAGCCGGAGGGGCATTGCAGTTGGTAATAAACTCAGAAGCTGAATGACATGAAAAATTGCTTTAATGGTAGCCCTGAAGTAGCAAAATACCCAAAGGGATCTAAAACATGCATAAACCATATTAACTTTTTGACTTTCTATATACTGCTATATTTTGATACAGGCTCTAATACATAACAGGTATGACTCTAGACTGTGCATAAACCATCTTCTTGTGTTGCCATCATACTCATGTTGGTCTGAAATTAATAGTAAACTCATGCATCCTGATAACATCTTACTAAATCTACTTCTGCCTTTTTTGTCTGTGTTGAAATAGCCAGAATTGAAGATTATAAAAATTATGCAATTACAAAAGCAGATGTTACCTTCCGAATGAAGGCATTTTTTGACAGCTTCTCCACAAGCAAAGTTTCAGAGCTTTTACTACCCTGACAAACGAAAAAGAAAAAAGATATGAAAAGTGAGAATAGCGCAGATTTTATACACAAACAAAAGGACAGAGGAGCATGTTGTTATTATATATTCCGTCTTCAAAACAAGATCATTATCGAAGATGTTTTAACATACGTCCATGCACTGCTTCATGTACTAAGCAATAACTAAAGAAATTATATATATATATATATATATATATATATATATATATATATATATATATAAGCGGTGATAGTGTGTTTTATAAGTTCCAATATTTAGTAGGATAAAATTGACATAGGCAATCATATTCAATGCTAAAAAGAAAAAAACAAGATAAGTTTAACACTTGAGTCAATCGGAAACTACCATAGTTAGTCCCATGCGATTTTGCTGGATTTCTTTCCCGTTAGATGATGATCTAACTTTTCTACCACGAGCAAGTGCCTGAAACTTAACAATTCCCCACATACATGATAATGTAGCCACAGCTTGTCTTCTAACCAAGTGGCCACGAATAACAGCTTGTAGCCTTATGATGCCTTTTAGAGTCTGGAACGCCCTACGAGCCTTAAAATAGGCCACACGACCATCAGTAAAATATCTTGTTAAATAGGAAAATAAATAAAAAGGATGCTTCACAGAATAAAAATAATAAACCATGCCCAAAAAGGACCATTTCTGAAAGCAAAACTCACACGTCCAAATATCAACATGTTATAAATTTACACTGGAATATCATGCAAAGTTTAAACTTTAAAGGAAAGTACACTCTTGCAGTTTTTTTACTTTCAAGAAACTGTTAAAAACTTAGGTGCTAAACAAGTACCAGGTAACTGAGAGTTTACTCGAGACCCCCGCAATATAGACATTGCTAAGAGTAGAAGAAAATCTAGCTATCATGGATAATCCTTTTACAGAAATATTCAGAAATTAGGCACCTAAATCAGACAATTTCGTCAACAATGTAGTCAAAACATGGATAAAAAAAAACAATGACAGAAATCAAAACTTTGAGCTCCAGCAACACTTTCGCAAAAAGTAGTACTTACCTGATAACCTCTGAAAGCAGCCTGCATCATTGTCGCAGCTTGTTCATCCTTCATCTTTGCAGGAACTTCCACGGAACCAGAATTAATACCATCTTCAATCTCCTTTGTGGACAAAATTTCAACCCCGTTGTTTGGAAAGCCGATAGCCACTCCTTGTGATTGGTCCGGAACATTATTGGCCGGAGGAATTGGGGGCGAGATCGATGGACAATCCAGAGTGACTGTAACTTTAGAAGCAACTGGTGACTCTTCTTTAATCGAAGAACTCTTCACAAAAATAAAAACCAAGACACAATTAGATCACACGAGAAGGTTGTATCAAACACAAAATTTGATTTTACTATATTCCAAAAACAAAATTCGATATTTTTCTCACCAATTTTGCACCTCCTTTTGACAAATTAGACTTGGGGGAAGACTTCTTCTTCTGAAGCAAGCTGGTGAACCATTTTGCAGGACTCTTTCCCATTTCAACAAAAGCAGCTAATCACTAACTCACAAGTTTTGCACTAAATCAGATACTAAACTAAACCTCAAACACATGCAAAACACTTCACAATTTCACGATTTATGAACTAAAGACACCCAAAAACCAAAAACTTCATAAACGAACCTCAAACACCCACCAAGACAAAAGTGTCACAACAATCCTCAAAAATCAAAACTTCAAAGCTAATGTAAGAACAAAACAAGCATAAATAAAACTCTAGACGAACAAAAACGACAGCTATAGTGACATCAATCTACCAGGAAGCTATTGCGTATAAAAATGAAACATTCCCAAAAATAGAAACTAATATACAAAAACAAAACACACCATTACTAGTAGTAGAAGAGATCTAAATGATAAAAGCTTAAAACTTGCACAAGGAAACAACTAAATTGACAAAATTGAGTGTAATTTATGACATTAGAAGTATATTTAAACTAGATCTGTCAAAGTCACTACCTGAAAATGTAATACATTTCCAAAAACAAAAACCCTAATCCGTCATTTTCACTGTACCACAAAATCAAAGTAGAAGAAGATAGAAAAAAGTAATAAATTAACAAAACAGTAGTACCTTAAAACAAGCTTCTCCGTGTTCTTCGATTTACAGTCTCTTTGCAATAAATAAACCTAACCTAACCACTGAGCAGTGACAGAACTGGAATAAAAGATTGGTCTTTATTTAGAACGACAAGTATCCGTTGTTTTATTTTTTACTTTTTATTTTATTATTATTTTTAGATAGATAATGTATTTCGTTGTTTAATTCCTAACCGGCAATACTGAAAAATTGAAGGTCACGAAAATAAGAAATGCGACAGATATTTAATGCAGGAATAAAATAATAGTTTTATGGTTATAAAAAGACACTATTTTGTTGTGTTTCGTATTTAATGGCTGTGCTCATTAATTAATTTTTTAAATAAAAAAGTATCCGTTAATTAGTTGGCAGGATGCTATTCGACCTCTAATATGGCGCTCGCTTTGGTTCCCATACCAAAATCGTGACTAAAGTATCCGTCAATGGATCGGTGGGAGGACATAAGCGTAACTTTGAAGTTCTGTTGTAGTTTATATGGATAATTAAATTAGTGGTTAAACTGCACAAGCACCGAATCATTTTTAATAATATTCGAAAAGAACAATGGTCAAAAGATGGAACTCCTTTAATTATTCCTCTGAATTTTAAATAAAAGAGGGAGCAAGAGGGAGCAAGAGGGGGATAAATATTCAAAATCAAAATTATTTTAATATATAAAATATTATTTTGTTATTAATAAACCTTTAAACAAAAAATAAATTATGTTTATTATTTAATGCTTAATAATGTTTTATATCCATTTGTTTTAGTGATTTTTTATAATTTTTCAATAGTAGCTGTATGATAATTTTTTTGAGATTATAAATATATATTTGTAATTTTAATTTTGTTCGATGGATAAAAATATTATAGGTTTATGTGATTAGGTTTATGTACTTTTAATATTTATTGTATTTTTGTTTTTTATCTTGATAAATACAAATCGTGTTAACGTATTATACAATTTTATATATAAATTTACTATGGAATTTAGGTTTTAAATTTAGTTATGCAATTAAATACATGTATCTAATTATTTGGATTGTTGTTTTATTTTTATAGATTTTAATAATAAGGTATTAAAATCTTGAGTTGCAAAAGAAACCTCCAACGTAACAAAGACTAAAACATATTGTTTGTGATGGCAGGTTTAGTTAGTTGCGAAAACTACTTTTTCTTAGTTACAAATTTTTTTGTGAGATCAAGTCTATATGTTATGTATTTGCAAAATATAGAATTTTGTAGTTGCGAGAATATATTCTTTGCGTTTGCACGTCTACTTTCCATGTAATTGTAAAACTATATTTTTTTAAATGTGAAAACAAATAATTTGTCTAGTTGTAAAAGCTGAATTATTTGTGATTACAACTAGCTACCACAAAACTAATTATATGTGAGGTCACATATGTTTGCGAAAACTAGGTTTATTTATGTGCAAAAAATATTTCAATTGACATTATTATTATTATTATTTTGGTTTTATGTTCTTTTTTAGAAGTATGCAATGTCTTACTTAATATATTTTTAAATAAAATGACCAAGACGCAATTCATCCAACCTAATACCTTCAAAAATGTTGAAAGTATGATGTAGTTCGCGTTAAATAAGTGAGATTGGATGGTTAGATAATGTTTTAGAGGTAGTTGGTCTTGTTGTGATTTTAAAAAGTAGTTATGTAACAATGTTAAAGTTATAAATATCGAGATTATTGATACTATTGTGGATTCATGGTGGATGATAATTTGTCGAGTGGAAAAAGTTATGTTGTGATATATGAAATAACCGTTTTCCACTAGTATGGATTTTATGTGTTGGACAAGTTTCTAAAATTGTCACTTCTTCTTTCATGCTTGATTTATTTTGTTTTGTTGTATAATGTGGTTTTTATTTGAAATACTTGTATAATACAAGATCGAATATAAATGTTTATTGTTCGATGAAAGCAACCAATGGATGTTCATGGAGTTTTTATGCTCCAATCGATAATTCGACTTGAATTATGGTTTTTTTAAAGTACGTGGACAATCATAAATGTAATCATGTGCTTTCCAAAGAAAATAAATCATATTTCTCATCTGATTTGATTACAAATGAGATATGTGATGGTATTAGATCGATACATGATGTTACTGTAAAAAAAATGGACAAACTATTTTAAAAGGGTTGATTATGAAGATATTATAACTTCTTTCAATAGGTTAAAATGATAATTCGAATATTTAAAGAGTACTAATATCACAACTGATTTTTTTGCTCGAGTATGATAGAGAAAATCGTTTATTTAGATGTTGTTTCTTAGGTTATGGAGCTTGTCTATAAGGTTTTCACTTTTGTCCTCCTATACTTCTTAATATATGAAACATTTTTAACCGGAAAATATAAAGAAGTTTCGTTTTTTGCTATAGCCAAAGATGATAACAGTGATAATTGTTTTGTACATTTATATATTGTCCTATTATTCGTTTTTTTATCAAAACAAAAATGTTTTATTACTTAGGAAAAAAATTGATTTTAAATTTTCAAAACATAATAGTTGTTGACCAATAGTATAATTTTTACTTGCGAAACACGATCTACTGCAAAAAATAATATATTTTCACTTTCGAAAATAACATTTGTAAAGTATACTTGTAAAAATAATCATTTTATAACTTGCCTTATGTAGATCTATTTTCAGTATCTTTTGTTATTGTTAGGACTGGGGATGGGGATAATTGGCTATAATTTTTTGGAGTTATTAAGACATTTTTTTATTAATCGTCATATATGTGTAATTTATTTTGTCACGGTAGTCTTCATTCATTGCTACAATATATATTATCTTTATCATTTTATTGGAAATGTGTAGCTTACGATGAGACGAAGACGTACACCTAATAAGTTAAGGACAAATATGGTTTAAACTGAAACAGTCTGCATATATGTCTAGTGAAAGTATATCCAATACATGTACAAATTATTTTAGAAAAACATGGTACAACAAATGTTAGTTTTATGGATAATCTGACCCTGAAAATATGCATATGCATATTTTAAAAGCAAACGATATGGTTATCATATAGCTTGTTGAATTATATAATCATCAAGCTAAAAATGATTATAAACATTCTATTTTAGAATTACTCGACAAAATCATGATTTTTCTTGTGACTCGGATATCAAAGTGTCATGCATATTTTTTGCTGGAATATTGAGTTGTGTTTTGATATTGAGAAAAAGATTAAGAAAAATATCGAACTATCTCTGATAAGGTATTCTTCTATCAGAAGCAAACATTATCACTTCTCAAGATCCTCAAGAAGGTACCTCGAAAGCCAATGAAGCTAATCCAGAGGCTACCAAATTCGATGCTGAAGCTGAATCTCAAGAGGAAGCTGATGTATGTTCTGTTTCCGAGGAGGAAAGAGCAAAAATTGGGAGGAATCTGAGAGACCTCGAAAGCAAATATATTATCGCCTTGAAAAAGGTTCGATACATATATTCCTTAAAAATGATTAAAATAAAAGGTTATTGGGTTAACCTTATCAAAACCTTAAGTAAATTGCTAGACATAAATTCTAGAGATAGAAAGTGCTTAAGAGTTTTTAGAAAGAGAAAACATAAGTACAAAGTCAGTTTCAAGTAAAAAGTGTTCAACCCCTTTATTAGATTTGTCTGGTCCTTTATATAGAGGAGCCAAGACTTAGTTGAATAACTGAATCTGTTACAAAAACGGATTAATTGCTATTTAGTCCTTACAAATTATGTAAAGTTATAATAGCTTCCTAAAACTTACATCATTCATAAATTAAAGACAAAACTTATAATAATTACAATCAAGTCCCTAATTTACATTGTTTACAAATTAATTCTTAAAAACTCATTTCCATATCAGAAGCCCCCTAGTTCTCATGTCAGTAAATGAATGAGAACTAAAAAGTCTTCAAAACCATTTATCTTCGAATCATCAACTTGTCACAAATCAAAACAAACAAACTATTCAAAGTCATTGTCTTCGAATAACAGATCTATCATCATAAAAATAACTATTTGAAGCCGTTAGCCTAAACTATTATTCGAAGCGTAAATATCAAAATTATAAACTCTTAAAACCAAACTAATCTTAATGATATATTCGAGGCCATAGCCAAATGACCTTTAAATAATAACGAAAAGATTCGATGTAATCACTTCGAATAATTTCCAAACAAAAAAATCCTTTAACATGTTGCTTAGGCGTTCCCTCTTCGAATGTAACGGTTACATTCAATCGGTGATGTAAATCTGGCAAGTGTCGAACATCTAATCCACCCAGCGATTCGTATTCCAACCTATCACCAAATGGGTATGTCTATCTTCACATGTCTTCACCTACTTTAGTATAAATACCATTCATTTCTTATTTCAACTCTCTTTACACACAACCATTCTAAATAGAAGTCATAGCTTCTTTGGCTACCTTCAACTACTCCTCCCCTATTCCCAGAATTATCACTGCAAAACTCAAATCTTCCGATCAATCTTCATCTTCTCTGATCAATCCATTCCTGGTTTATGAGAAAGAAACCGGTAACCAAAAAGTCGAAGGCCATTTTACCCAAATTAACAGAATCTGCTGATAATGATAGCAACCTGGTGTTCGGTTCTTACGACTACTTTTGTATAACACAAAGAGCCGAAGAGTATTGAAGAGCAGGGTTAATTTTTGGTGGCCCAATTGGAACTACAACTGAGACATTTCGTTACGGTAACTTCGATCCTACCAAAGTTCCAAAACTTTCTCCTACTCCCAATATTGAAGAAAAATCTTCATTTAAAGTCTCTGGCCCTAAAACCCCTCGAGTATCTTAAACTCAGAGCAAAGTTTCTCCTCTGAAACTGAAAACAAATAACCTTTCCTCACGGAAACCCTCTTTGTCCAAACCTAAAAAGACCTTCATCGCAATGGGAGATGAATCAACAATAGTTCAAACCCCATATTCTTCGAAAATCATCACTAATGATCCTCCTCAAAGAGAAATGACAGAAGAAGCAACTCGAACTGTAATTCCTTTATCAGAAGCAAACATTCTCACTTCTCAAGATCCTCAAGAAGGTACCTCGAAAGACAATGAAGCTGATTCAGAGGCTACCAAATCTGATGCTGAAGTTGAATCTCAAGAGGAAGCCGGTGTCTATTCTGTTTCCGAGTAGGAAATAGCAAAAATTGGGAGGAATCTGAGAGACCTCGAAAGCAAATATATTATCGTCTTGAAAAAGGTTCGATACATATATTACAAATAAAGCCAAGCCTATTTTCTCAAAAAGCAATGGGGAATGGGAGAGAACATTAACCTTCGACTACCAAAGGAAGGAGAAACTCCCCTTGACTGTAAGGATGATGAATTGGTGGTTTACCCAGAAATTATCAACTGAGGTCTTCAATTTCCACTAGATCCGTTGATCGTGGAGTACTTCGAAGTTCTCAGCTTGTACCCTACCCAAGTAACTCCAAACCAATGGTTCACCCTAATGTCAGTGATCATGGCATCTCACCTCTCCAAAATACCGATCAGCATCAAGGACTTTATTTCACTTACTCAGCTCTCAAAATGTTTGAAGCTCACATTCTATTATCTTACATTGATGGATGATCTAAAAATCATCGACGATCTTTTGGAAGCTGATAAGTTCTGGAAACAAAGATTTGTTTTCATATCTGGAGCTTAGGAGAACGGCAAGCCTATTTCTGAAGATAATCCTTCGAAGTTAACTATGGTCTGGAGAAGCAACCGTAAGTTCTCTAAAAAAATTCTTTCTACCTTAATTTTTTAATACATATTTCCTTTTCTCTACTTAATATTTTATTTTGTTTGTTTTTATCAGAAAATTCGAAGCGCTACTCGACTCGTCGAGAAGTGGTTAAGGTGATATTCCAAAAAATTGGCTGCCTGAGTAGAATAACACCTTCCGTACCGTCTTCCAGCCCATTAACTTCCTTCGATGCCACATGTTTCCGATCACATAAGGTGGGCTGCCTCCCAAAGATTTATCTTCTTACCCAGATCCGAAGCTCTTCGTCCTAAGAATTCCACAAGCTGCTTGTAAAGTCTTTCTCCCAATCCGGAATAGATAAGACAGCCATCTGCCAAAAAATAAGAAGGAAAAAATCACTTAAGAGAAAAAAGGAAAAAAAGCAGTTAGCACATTTGGTGCTAACCCTTCCACACTTTTTAAACCGAAGCTTCGGAAACGCAAAGTTGCTGAACATCCTCTTTCAACCATCGCAGAGGGAGAAAATCAAGAGAACTCATCGAAAAAGAAGAAAAAATGCTTAAGTAAATTAAGAATAAAATTTAAGGAATCTTCTGATTCCTTCAGAAAGAAGAAGAAACAAAGAAAAATTACTCCGTACAAGTTGATGGATGAGCATGAAGACGATGCTGCTAAAAACCAACAACAACAACACCCCTCAAATCTTCCAACCGAAGATCACTCCTCGCAAGAAAATCCTGTGATTGTCATCGATGAATTTTCTCTTACTGTTTACCATCATCCCACAAGCTTCGACCCAAATATGTTCATTGATTTTGAAAAAACAGAAGTACTTGTTGGCGAAGAGGATCCTACCCTTAAAGTTATTCAGAATCATATGCTTGATTCTGCGAGGCCTACTGGAGTCAAAGATATTCTAGAATCAACTCGTACCTTTGAACCTATTACATCTCTGGATATGATCGACAAACCCAGTACCTCGGAATATCGCAGCCCTCCTCCAAATCCTGTAATAGCTATCGCTCTTCAACCATTTTCCGGTCTTGATACTGCTGCAAAAACTCTTGCCTCTTAAATCGAAGCCTCACAAGAACATCTCAAACAGTTAGCCAAAGATATGGTTTACCATAAAGAATCTTATGAAGCTGAAAAGAAATTTAGAGAGATTATGCACAACAACGTAGCCGAATTTTATGGTTATGAAATAGCCAGATCCGAGCTGATAAAAGGTGCTCTCTGTATAAATGGCCATCTTCGAATCAAGCATATGTTTGACACAGAGCTGCTGACAAAGTCACATGAAGACAAAATGGAGAAACTCAAATTCGATCATGTTGCCAAATTGAACATTGAAAAGTTCAACTCTTCCACACTTCGAAATTCTCTAACTCTTAGTGAAGCAAAAAATAGAGAGTTGCCCGATGAGATAGAGAAATTGAAGAGGAATTTCAAAGCAGAAAAAACTGCTGCTGTAACCACTGCCGAAGCTGAACTCTCAAAAAATATGCAGACGACTATTCAGGTCGGAAAATAAGATGCAACTACCCTTCTCATTCGAGAACTCCATGCTTCCTATCCAAAAATTAACCTCACAAATTTTTGGGACGACATTCCCGAAGAAAAACGTCCAAGTGAGGCATTCAACCCTGTTCTCAGCTCATCATCTTCAGAGGACGAATCATCCGAAGAAGAAGAATCTTCTAACTAACTACTCTTTTAATTTAGTCTTTTTTGTGCTTGTCTGATCAGAATACTTCTTTTTGTATTGTAACAACTCAATCTGAATGGTAAAGTGTTCTTCCTTTTTATATCGTTGTTCCCTACACTATTCGATGTTAAATACCAAATAAATGCAAAATCTTAATACAAAATAACAAGTATTCTCGTCTTCGAAAATATATGAATGTATTGTTTAGCTTGATTAGCTCATCAAAATTCTCAGTGAGTTTTAAAACATTCACCTCCAAATTTCAAATGTAAAATTGTTGTAACACATGGTTATTTATTCGAAAAGTATTATAAACACTTCGTAATATAATTCCCTTAACTAATCTCAAAGGTGATCAATCTTTGATGATTTGTTAAGATAGTATCCAAATAAACGTAAAATAGCCATTGGCCAAAAAGTGAACTTTATTGATAAAGTTGAATATGTACAAGTACATAACGCCTCATTAAAACCTTCCTGGGCCAACAGGGTAGGAAAGAGTGCGCCATTAAAAACAAACATTCCAAAGTATAAACACATGTCTACTCCCAATAAAGCTTCAAATGTTGAATATTCCATGGATGCTGTAGCATCCTCCCCTCAAAATCACAAAGACGATAAGACCCTGGCTTAACTCTTTCAACCATTGTATAAGACCTTTCCCAGTTTGGAGCCATTTTGCCGAAGCTCTTGTCCTTTGTGTGTAGAAAAACTTTTCGCAACACTTTATCGCCTTCTTTAAATTCTCTTCTTTTTAGCTTCGAATCATATGTACTTCTCATGAGAGTTTGATATTGTATGGTATTCAAATAAGCTCGAACCCTTTTTTCCTCAATCAAATCCACATTTGCTCTTCGAATTTCACTATTAAATCTTTCAGAATATTGAGATATTCTAAAAGATGACATTGTAGATTCAATAGGGCTAACCGTATCCATACCATATGCCAAAGCAAAAGGAGTTTCTTTTGTAGCCTCTCTTGGAGTTGTTCGATAAGCCCAAAATACCTCTTGCAAATATTTTGGCCATTTTCCTGCTACCCCCGATAGATTCTTCTTCAAGCCATCTAAGATTGTTCTATTTGTTACTTCCACCTGTCCATTAGCCTGAGGATGAAAGGGCGTCGAAAAACATTACTGAATCCCTTTAGAAGTACAAAATGCAGCCATTTCCCTATTGTTAAATTGAGGGCCACTATCTGTTGTAATTCTCCGAGGAACCCCAAAACGACAACACATACTATTCACAATGAATTTGATAACATCCTTTGCTTTTGTACCTGATAACGGTTTTGCTTCTACCCACTTCGTAAAATAATCCACCGCCACAATTACCATTTGCCTTCCCCTAGAGGCCATCGGCAAAGGTCCCACCAGATCAATTCCCCATCTATCAAATGGTATCGCCTCAGATATAGACATAAGTGGCACTGCAGGTCTGTGAATAGCATTAGCAAATCTCTAACAGGTATCACAACCTCGGACTAAATTTTTAGCATCGTTCATGATCGTAGGCCAGTAAAACCCTGCAAGTAAAACTCTACGAGATAAAGCTTTAAACCCATAATGAGTTGACCCTTCTCCATCATGCAAATCTAATAATATTCTTGTGATTCTTGCTTGCATAAGCATCGTAACAATGGTCTGATTAATGCCTTTTTATATAAAATTCCATCCAAAACTATATATCCAAAAGCTTTACCCCTTAACTTTTTAGCCAGTTGAGAATCATCTGGTAGTAATCCTTGGGTAAAAAAATTAAGAATATCTGATCGCCAATCGCGTCGGCTTTCATCAGTGGCAAAATATTCCTCTATAATTTCACATTGGCCAGGTTGAGCAACAATTGAAGGATTCTCTTGTAGCAAAATCCAAGGATATTATTCCTTGTAAGTAACATTTGCTAAAGAATCAACCACCATGTTACTTCATCGCCCGATATATTCCACAACCACATTGTCAAACAGAAGCATTAAATTCCGAATTTCCCGAAGATATAAAATCAAACGATCATTTCTTGCTTCGGAAAACCCAGATACTTGATTTGCCAATAACTGAGAATCCGTTTCCAGACATACTGAAGTTTCCCCACAAATCTTTGCCAATCTCAAACTTGCTAAAGCAGCTTCGTACTCAGCTTCATTGTTTGAAGCATGAAAACCAAATTTAATTGATTGGACCATTATTTCCCCCATCGGTGCTATCAATTGAACTTCAGCACTGCACCCTGAAATACTGGACCCTCCATCTGTTCGAACAACTCACGTCGAATCAGTAGGCAAAACTTTTATGCTTTATTCCTCATCCGATCTACATGAGTGGAACTCAAAAAAAAAGTCAGCCAATGCATGTGCCTTAATTGTTGTTCGAGGTGTAAATAAAATATCATAATATCCCAACTCCACTGACCATCTAGTCATCCTCCCTAAAATAGTTGTTGCAATACATTTTTTAAAGGGAATGAAGTTCAAAATTCTATAGTATGAGCTTGAAAATATGGACGCATCTTCCTAGCAGCAATTACCAATGCTAAAGCCAGCTTCTCCAACTTCATATACCTTTTTTCTGCTGCCACCAGACTTTTACTGACGTAATACACCGGCTTCGGAATACCTGAATCTTCACTAATTAGCACTGCTCTAAGTGAAAAATCCGATACGGAAATGTACAAGAATAATTTCTCCCCATCTCGAGGCTTTGTTAGGTCCTCGCACCACTTGAAAGAAAGGAAAGTATTTATTAGAAAATCTTGAAATAAATCGATTAAGTGTTGCTAACCTCCATGTCAATACTTGCACTTCTTTAATTGATCGAGGTGAATTCATTTTTATCAAAGCCTTTAGTTGTTCTGGGTCGGCTTCTATTCTTTTTTCGCTAATAATAAAACCCAAAAACTTCCCCGATCGAACTTCGAAGGTACATTTCTCCAGATTTAGCTTCAACCTGATCGCCCTTAGATTCAAAAAATCTTCTTCTAAATCATCAAGATGCACTTCATCCCTTGAACTTTTCACTACCATATCGTCTATATATACCTCCATATTTCCTCCGATTTGTGTAGCAAAAGCTTTGTTCATTAATCTTTGATAAGTAACCCCAGCATTCTTCAATCCAAATGGCATTACCCTATAACAATGGAGGCCTCTATCAGTTATAAAAGTCGTGCATTCTTGATATCCATCTGGATCTGATTATACCCTGCGAAAGCATCCATAAAATTCAAAATTTTATTGTCTGAAGTAAAATCAATCAATTGGTCAATTCGAGGAACTGGAAACGGATCTTTGGGGCAAGCTCTATTTAAATATGTAAAATCCACACACATCCTCCATTTCTCATTCTTCTTTTTAACCACTACCGGATTCGCAGTCCACAAAGGATATTGAGATTCCCTTATGTGCCCGACTTTAGACAACCGATCCACTTCTACAACAATTGCTTCCGCTTTTTCGAATAAAAATGCTCTTCTTTTTTGAATCACTGGCTTAACTTTCGGATCTATGGCCAAGCTATACCGGATTACTTCTATAGGTACTCCTATTACATCCTCTGTCTTCCAAGCGAATACATCCAACAGTTGTTGACGTAGATTAGGGGTCAATAAAGTTCCAATCCGAAGCACTTTCCCTTCTGAAAAAGTAAACTCCTCTATTTCTTCACTCACTGTTAAAGACCCCGGAGTTTCCCTCGGATCGTCAACCCTTTCTTCCAACTCCGAGGGAACCCCTTCTAACTGCTATTCTCGCATCAAATCTCCACTTCTGGATCCTCGGACCCGAAGCGCAGTGCCGTAGCATTCTCTGGTAACCTTTTGATCACCCCGAACCACTCCAACTCTGTCTCCAACCACGTAATTAAAACACTGATGGACTGTTGATACCACCCCATACATTCTTGAAAGCCATGACCTTACAAAAATAGCGTTATAACTTGTGAGACAGTCCACCACCACAAAAAGCACTTGAACCTTCTTCTTGAATGGTCATTTCCCCAAACTAACTTCCCTTTCGAATTCCCCAACAACACGAGCTGTTACACCCATAAATCCAATAATTGTACGATCAGATTGAGTAATCCGATGAGGGTTTGTCATCCTATCATAGGTGGACTTAAAAAGAATATTGGCAGAACTGACAGTGTCAATCAACATACGTCGAATTTTGACGCCAGCCGCCTCAGCTCCAATTACCACAGCATCTTCATATGGTCCTGCAATCCCTCTCAAATCATCTTCATCGAACAAAATGAAGGGAATGTCTTTCTTACCATACAAATGCGTTGACATCTTCTCTTCAATTTGAATTATCAAGTTGACAACATGCATTTTCCTTGAGCTGTCTGAATTTCTAGTCATTGAATCGCCCCCAAAAATTGCTAACGATTCGAAAAACTTACACAATTCCCGAACATGTCCCTTTTCTATAGAAATAACCTCAACAGGCTCCTCGACTACCATTAGAAGCAACCTGTTTGGATCCTTCTCAACATATTCATTAGAATCATCGAATAACTCAACTTGTGAATCCATTATCATCAAATTCTCAGCTGGCTGCGCAGCCTTCGAAGTTGATGCACCGTTATTCTTCGATGCACTTCCATGTGACTTCACATAAGTCAAGAGCTTCCCATTCTTAATCAAATATTGTATTTTTTTTCAAAGCAATACAATCATTTGTATCATGCCCAATGCCATCATGATACCTACAAAATTTATTATTCCTTTCTTCCCTCGGTCTGCTGATAAGAGCTGGTTTCCTAAAGTTCATAGAATTCTTAGTTTTATCCCAAATAACAGAAACACTCTCTGTTAAATCAGCATAGTACTCTGGTCTAACCCAAGTATTCGGCCTAGGCCTGTTGTAATTGTTGGATGAAGTGTGGTTCGAATATCCACCACACCGAGGAGGTAAATTACTGTTCTTCTGCCTCGACTGCTGATTATTCCCAATAGCATTATTATTTCCATTCGAGGGCTGCCATGACTATTGGTTGCATGTCCCGAATTCTTCAAAGTATTAATTGGTGTACCTCGGACTCTGCTAGATATTTCAACCTTAATTTGATCCTCGGCCTGAGCCATCAACGCTCCAAAAGTCAAAGCCCTTCTCTTTGTCGTTTCATTAGCCAGATCCCTGGTAAAAAACTCTGACGAAAAGCGGCCATTGCCACATTCTCTTCACAATTATCTAAACTTTCTTTGGTTAACACAAACCTCTTAGTATAATCTTTCAATTTTTCTCCTGGTGCTTGCTTGCACTAGATAATTGTATCACCATTAGCTCTCATTTCCTTACTTCCAACAAACTGCCTTCAGAAAGCAGTATAAAAATCCCTGAAATTTGAAATGGACCCCCTCAGAATCCCGTTGTACCACTTAAGAGTTGTTCCTTTAAAAGTTTGAGAGAAAGCACGACACACAAGCCGGTCGTCGTCCTCGAAATTCATCATATAATTTTTGAATTGTTCGATGTGATCATCGGGATCTTGCATCCCATCAAACTTTTCAACCTTCAAAATATCAAAACGCTTCAAAAGCGTCATAGAGCGAATTTTATATGTTAATGTAGAGTTCATCCAATCAACACCTTGAACAAATTGATCATCGGTCCCCATTGTAACATACAAATTCCTGTCGGTCTCAACATATTTATTCGAAAGATTTCCTTCATGCCAAGTTGATCGAGGAGCATTCTTAGACTTGCTCTCTTTTTTATACCTCCTCGAATAATATCTTTCTGATTCTCCCTTCGAAGAGCCTCTATGCCTTTAAAATCCTGAAGCTGAGCTTTCTACCTCCTCATCACTGGAAGTTATCAATTTTTGCTTATCTTTCTTATCCTTTCGAGATGAATATCTCTCTTTAGGAGACACAAAACATGTTTTTTTATGCTCAGACTTAGCATGTCTAGCATCAAAAGATCGATCTGACTGACCTTCAATATCGGTCTTTTCCAACTACTGCCTAACCTCATATTTGATTCTAGCAGAGCGTATTTCTTGCTTCCTTCATTCATATTTTTCATTCAATGCATTGATTTTATCAAGAAGTTGATTCATTCTTGTCTCAACATCAGATCGAACTTGGACAGGAGACGATCCATTAGTTCTATTCCCATTAGTCCCATTCTTTTGCAAATCATCTTTCACTGTTTCTAACGCTGATTGAAGCGTATGATTAATATTTTCAGGATTCATCTTGTGAATTTTAGTTAAAGAATATCACCGAATGAACAAGCTACTGATTTTTCTGCTCAGTCCCCAGCGGAGTCTCCAATTTGATAAGGTTTTGATTTGCTTAAGTAAATTGCTAGAGAGAAATTCTAAAGAGAGAAAATGCTTAAGAGTTTTTAGAAAGAGAAAACACAAGTACAAAGTGAGTTTTAAGTGAAAAGTGTTCAACCCTTTTATTAGATCTGTCTGGTCCTTTATATAGAGGAGCCAAGACTTAGTTGAATAAATGAATCTGTTATAAAAATGGATTAATTGGTATTTAGTCCTTACAAATTATGTAAAGTCATAATAGCTTCCTAAAACTTACATCATTCATAAATTAAAGACAAAACTTATAATAATTACAATCAAGTCCATGAATTTACATTGTTTACAAATTAATTCCTAAAAACTCATTTCCATATCAATCTTGTTCATGGATTATTTGGTCATATTTCCAAGTATTATAAGAAATGTATTACGAACTCATGATGGATGTTGATCTTTCAGTTACAAATGTACTTATGATATGTGATAAATTGAATGTTTACCTTGCTCAGATGCATTAGTTTGATACTTAGTAAACATGAAAGCTCTTTTTAATATATGTACAACCAAACTATTACTCAAGTTCTTACGAATCATACCGTTGGGATCTTCTTGTTATGGAAATAGTATAGGTATTTCTTTTTCAACTTCTTGTTTTTGTGATATAATTTTATCTTTTTGTGATCTTTTTGTTGTAAAATTAGTAGAGTCTGCTATGCTTCGTTTTCTTATTTGTGTGTACTTGAAGCATTATTATGTTTCCATATTGTGTACCTCTTCCACGTAGATTTTTTTAATATACAACTAATATGTGTTATTTTCTTTATTTTATTTTATTTTATTAACATATTGCCGTGCTTCATCCATAGTTTAAAGTAGGTTGTAACAGAATGAGTGGAAGCCTTTTGGTCATATTGAATCCTATCATTTCATATTCTATTACTTTCATAATATCAACCTGATCATTTATATTTGGTATCAATGGCATGTTGGTTGTTAAAAGCCCTTTAATTTGAGCATTTAAACAAAATGTCATGTAGTTTAAATATTCAACTTCATATTTTAGACTATTAATATGTTTTTAAGATTAATATTAGTATTTTCTGCTTTTCTATTTGATTAACCATGGCTAGATCATTTTTTTAAATGATTGAGGAATAAAAATAAATAAGTTAATAAATTTGTGAAAATAAATCTTGCAAAAAAAATGGATAAATGGATTTGCAAAATAAGTAAGTTGAATTAAAACTTGTGAAAAGTAGTGTATTTACAGACACATTATTTTGAGTCAATATTTACGGGAAAAAACTAGATTAAATTAATTTACGAAAACAGTGTTTTGGTCAATACTTATGGAAACCGAGAAAACTCAATATGTAAAAACATAAACTATACTGTATATAGTTAATTTTGAAACATAAATAGGCTTACCTTTTGATGATTTTTATCTTATTATTTATATTCATTCTCAATTATTTATTTGTTTATTTGAGTATAATATTCTCGACGTATCACTTCAAATGAATAAAAAATGGTTAGATATATGATAATTTTTAAACCGGTCTTCTTCTATGGATGTATCCAAAACTCGTTTGACGTTGCTTCTAAATCATTGCAACTAGAATCATTATGAATATTATTGAAATCAACTTCATTGAAATTCTATATTTGTTCATCTCTTTAATTTACATCATCTCTTTCATCATCTTCCTCATAAGAGATTTTTTGTCTTTCTTATCTATCTACATGTTATTCTTCTATGTCAGCATCACCTTCATTTGATCATTCATCCTTCTATTATGCTTCAATATCACCTTCAACTAATTTTTTATATGAACATTCTTCACATCTAAATTTCTTTCTTTTGGAATCAATAAGCTGATAAATGTTCAATAAATACCTACACTAGTATAAAATTGTGAAATTTAGTTTAATTGGACTTCAAAAATATGTGTTTACGAAAACTAAGAAAAATTAACTTATAAAAAATGTTTTATAATACAATTGCAAAAGCTGATAAATGTTCAATAAATACGTACGCTAGTATAAACTTGTGAATTAATTTAATTGGACTTGGGAAATATTTTTTACAAAAACTAAGAAAACTTAACTTATAAAAAATGATTTACAATACAATTGCAAAAGATAGGGTTAAAGTGGTTATAAACTATTATTTAAAAATAGATTTACACAAACCCGTTGTAATTCAATTTTGAAATCTATATTTAAAATGATATTTCTAATGTCAATTTTAAACATATCTGGTCTTTTTTATATTTTTAATGAATCAATTAAGATTTCTTTATTCTTTATAATACTTCTACCATTTGAAGTATCGTGGTATTGATCATTCTAGTATTTGTTTTGATGGTTATGTGTTCAAAAATAATAAAAATATATTATATAAACAATTTGAATTATTATTTAGTTATAATCATTTAGATTTATTTATTTTTGTAAATTTCTTATTATACTAACCACAAAAATTACTACACAACCAACTGATTTTTCTGTTTTGTTCCTACAATACTCCCAATTACACTCATTAATTTTTAGAAGTGTTAATATATAATTTTTTTGAAATAGCCACGACCTCCCCATGTGTAGAGAATGACACCTTTTGACCCAATGTATAAAATTAGAAGTATATATACATCTTTGACAACTTGTTCTCCTTATGCCGGCATTGTTGAAATAGTTGTACTACATAGTAATAATTATATATTATTTTAAATATATTTTATTAAAGTTTTGTTTCTTGCAAAAAGAAATATTTCTGAACTTACAAATTACAAGTATTTTTTGGCTTTTAAACAACTACTGCAAACAATAAGTAGTTTTAAACATGTGAAAACAATATCTACAAAAGATAAACATTTTTAAACTTGTTAAGCTCAAGCATTTTGAACTTGACAAACAATAGTTGCAGATAAAAAAATAGATTTTTTACTTTAATTTTTTTTCTTTATTATGTGGGGTTTCTTCCATCGATATTTTTAACAAAATATATAGAAAAATAAGTTTGAACGATCCTAGATTCATTTTTTTTGTTCAACTTGAGCTTGAACATTTTCTTTGTAAAGTTGATCTTTCTTTTTCTGGATCTGGTGTCTAAAATAACTTGTACATCTTTTTATGTAAGCTTAACATTTGTTTTACCAAACTAAAAACTGAGTTATTATAATCATAATCTTTTATTATTTTATATATCCTTTTTTCAAGTATTAAGAAAAAAATATTCTATAATTACATGAAATATGAAGATTTAGAAGAATAATGTATTTGTTCTAACCGGTATGTGTTTTATTCAATCTCTACTATATTAATTATTGTCATTGTAGGCACTGATCTATATCTGAAGAATATTGAAACATTTGTCATTATTTTGTATCTATATTAAAGAGTGAAAATATCAAAATCAGATTAATTATGAAATATAATACATATTTACTTGCACAAAACAATACTTGCATGAAAATGTATTTTTAATTTTCAAAAGATAGTATATTTTATCTTGAAAAACAATACATGCAAATATTTTGAACTTGTAAAAGACATTGTCTATTCACTTATACAAATGCAATTGTATGACTCTTGCAACACAACACAACAAACACAAAATCAAATATATAGACCAGTAAACGTTTGGTATTTGCAAAAAAAATGTTTTACTTATAAGAACAAAATTATAGACCCAAACAACATAAAACCCCCAAAAATCAAGCATGCAAGAACATGCATTGTATTTGCAAAATATGCTTATTCACTTATGGAAACACAATTGTAAGAACCACAAAACATAATAAACACAAAATCAAGACCTAACCTGGTCCATGCATTGTATTTGCGAAAAATAGTACTTATTCATTTACTAAAACAAAATTACAACACCCAACAACATAACATATATAAAATCAATCTCTAGACTATTGCATATTTTGTACAAACACATAATTAGCATGTAATCAGGAGTAATGCTACCTTTGAGTATCATCTTTTTAAAATAATTTATTTTACAAATTAATTGTAAAAAAACAAAGTAGATAAAGTTTATGACTTAAAACCCTAAAATATTAAAATATTAAGATTAGGTTACAAATTTGTAAATATAGTAAAAATATATTAGCTTGAATTTACAATGAAGTTATATTTTTTGAAAATAAAGAAAGAAATCGTTAGTAAATAGATGTTCAAGTAATAATTTAGATAACACATGTGTTTTTATGTATCTATTGTAACTTAATTTTTTTATGTATCAAGTCGTAATAAAAAACATGGTTGACAGTTAAATAGTAACTCACACTAAGAAAATAAACAAAACTTGAGTTTATAAGCTTGTATAAATAAATAAAAACTCCCAAATTGTCGATCTCTAGTATTTTTAAAAATAATATTTATATGAATATCTTATATTTTATTGGACTTCAAATATTAACCAAAATCAAGGTCATCATTGGTATGGTTAATCCTGCTTAAATAGTCAGATGAGGATACGAGATCTAGATGGAATGGTAAAAATTAAATAATAAATAAATCAATAAATAATAATAAATTAGTCATTTATTCATTAAAGTAACTCATATGTATATATAGGATTATAAAGTATTTTTTATAATCAAAAGATATTATATCTTATTTATAGTAAACTATATCTTATTCTAATTTGAATTATCTTTTAATAATCATATATTTAGTAGTTAAATGATATCTATGAATAATAATATATAAGAAGTTATTGATATTTTTTAAGAATAATACATTTTACTTAATCTTGATTATTCCACTTGTTAGTGAAATGTGTTTTACTTTGTGGATCAAATGATTTTTCACTTTTATTAGTTCTTGCGAGATAATCGAAGAATAATTAACATTGTAATACTTTATGTCAGACATTGTTGCTTTTTTTGTGAGACTTTACCAAAACTTGGTTGTATGATTATTTTTTATAACCAAATATTTATGCCCAAGATTTTCCAAACTATATCACACCCTATATTTTTCAGGATTCCTAAGAGTCTTGAATACATTGACGTCATTTATAGAATGCCTCATATTTCTCTAGCCGATTAAACCTCTAAGATGTCTTTATACTGGTTCTTTTTTACCATATTCACGTCTTATTAAAAACTCTCTGCCGACTAAAACCACTTTTGATGAAGAAAAAATATGTTTTCAAAGGAAAAAGAGTAAAACTAACATTTATAGTCTGCTAAACCTAGTGGAACACTTTTTGAATCGAAGAAACTTCAAATTTGCTTCAAACTTATTTAAAATTAGATTGATTCTAAATGTAGGAGACTATCCCCGTATTCGTTTCAAATTATAAATGATCATTGTCACCGGTTGAAATAAAGAAGTAATATTTATCTTTAAGATTTGGTTGGTCGAGACCATATGGTTTTAATATTATTAACAATTCATATGTTTTGAAAAACGTTTTTATCTGAATTTATGTTGAAAGTTGCTTAGTTGATATTGAATATTGGAAAAATTTAGAGGGCTATATACCATAAAGTTTGAAGTGCTTCATAAAGTAGCCTTTTTAAGTAACACGTGGTCGAGACGTGTATACTGAATTTTCTAAAAGGAAAGTCAGACTAATGAGTTACTAAACCAGATTTTAATTTATAATGTTGATGTAATAAAGTTTAATAATTATAGGTATTTTATGTGATAATGGGATTAGATTACCCAAATTGGATCCATGGATCATATAAGGCCATTAGGTCAAAAAAGTTTACGATAGCATTATTTAGGATTTTAGAAAATTTAATGGAACATTTACTCCTAAACTACTTTTGTCAGAGCTTTTGTCTCTTATTAGTAACCATACAACTTAATTATCTCTCGAAAGTTTATCCAAACTTTAATAATTTATTTGATTTATTACGAGGATATCCTCCCAAAATCTTTGACATTATCAACATATGTATGTGTGCGCGCATAAATCCACTATTGCAGTCATTACTATTTCTTGTATCTCATCCTTAATTTAGATTAATCTGAACCATTGGCCTATAAAATAATCTAAACCAATTTTAAAAACTTAAAATGATGAGATCGTTTGTATCTTTTAGTATAAATATGTCTGTCATAGCCTATTGACAAAATTTACTTAATTTATCCATTTTCCCCATTACAGTTTATCTCAGCTTCTAATATTTGCAACTTTTCAGTCTAAAGCTTTTAAATTTCACTTAAGTTTTCTTTTACGACCCAAAATTTGAAATTTGTGTCTTGATTTTGTTTATTTTTATTCAAAATGGTGAAAAGAATAAGTTCAACCCCCATTATTCAGAAAGAGGGTCATGACTCGGATAGTAAAAATTTGAGCACCAATGCTGCTTATGGTACTCATTCGACCAATATATTTGATAAAGTGATTAATCATTTTATTCGTCGTCGAAAGCATCGCCCGGATGAAGCCTTAAAAGTAAACCCTCTGTCAAAATAACCTCAAGGTGTTATTATATATTATAGGGTCAACAATGTATAAGTAGTTGCTCTATAGTAGTAATTTAAGTTGAATCGACTGAAATATTATAGATAACATACGTGAGTAGTTTACTTGATGATTTTGATATAATGAGTATTGTTGGACATAACTACAAATATATTAATCCTTTCATGAAGTAGTTTTCTTCACCCATATTCTTGAAATGGGTGTTAGGTTCATTTACTGTGCAGGACCACCTAACATTCTTTAAAGAAACTCTTATTTATCTGAGTTAATTGGTGCTAAATGCATGAAGGGTGATGATGGAAACTATCATCCTTATTCAAAAACTACGTGGCTTAGTAATTCTTTGGCCAAAACAAAATTATCAGCATACAGGGTAATCCTTTCTTATTCTTTGTTATGTACGGTGAGGAAAAAATCATGACCAAGCTCCTAGACTGTAACAAGATTTGGAAAAATGAATTTGTATATGTCATACTCTCATACTTAGATCCCGAAAGATAGCTAAAATATGCTTTATGTATCTTTTATTTTGATATTTGTGTATATATGAGTATCGTTTTATTCTAGACTTTCCTATGCCAAAGTTTGATGTTTTCCTATGCCAAAGTTTGATTATAAGTCGCATATAGAACATGTAAGGGAACAATACATCAAAGTTACGCAAAGGCGACTAAATTTATTTATTCATATAAAGATCTTTAGGTTCATAGACAATTTTTTAGAAGTGTTCTATGGCTTAATGTTTCTTGTATTGGTGGTTTTTTGTTTATAGATAATTAAGTGATGGTGAAGGAACTTCTGTCAAAATACCATAAAAAATAAAGGTTACTTCCAAAGCCAATAAAGCAAAAGGATCTCCTATGAAAATGGTCATTAAGAGGTGCTCTCCTTGTATAAAAGTAGCTACCAAGCATGTTAGTGCTGAAAGAGCACTAAACAAAAGTGTTGGTCTTAAAAAATAATATGTAACTTCTAGAGATAGTAGTAGAAGTTACGTTGATTCTTGGAAAAGAAGATGTCCGCGCTGACCAAGAGTTTGAGAGTTTTGATATTCATGAGTGTTAGTGTTAAATGCAATATTGCCAACGCTAAAATATATAATTTGAATCCTAGCCTTGTGTTATGAGAAGAAGAATACAAGTACTCATCCTTCTCAAGTAACCCCCCCCCCCCCATAACTTCTAGTGTTGTTGAAGTGAATGTTGTTGCTTCATATTCAAAAGTGTCAGTTGTTAATAAAAATGAGGGAGTCAAGTTTGTTGCAATTCTGAGGGGACTCATGTTATTACTAAAAATGTGATTATTGTTGAAAATGGTACTAGTTATGTGTATGATGTTCATGTTTAGTTTGGTAAAAGGAAAAGTCTGGTACCAGAGTTGTTGGTGAAGCTAGACTTGAAGGTCACGAGGGAGAATGATACACTAGTGGCTTCTGCCAAATCTGATTATTTGAGACAAGAGTTCTTTAGAAAGAAAATTTAAAAAATTATAGGTATGTCGTATCCTCTCAAGCCAAAAAAATCAAAACTAATAATGGCCCAAATGAGACTCGTATTAAGATTATTAATGATGATGTTTATACTCTATCATATACGAACCTGGATATTATAAATGAAGCTATTATAGTTACTAAAAATACAAAAGTTGTAGTTATTATTGAAGTGACATAAAATCGTGTGAGTATGACTGAAGTAGATTTATTTTTTGGGACTTCAGAAGCTATAATTGATGTAGTTTTAAATAACCGAAAGATGAAGATTGTGTAGCTACTGCAATGGCTATTGCCAAAGAGTTAAAGGCTTCACATGTTGAAAGCCATGAAGTTAGTCCAATAAATTCCCCGATTATTCTAGACGATGTCATAATTGATGGTGATCCCAAAAAGAATGTGGAAGAGAACTATGTAGAGGTGTTGATGGCGTGGTAGAAATTAGAAGAAAGAAACAATGATAAAACCCTAACCCTAGGTTAGAGAATAAAGGAGACTCAGAGAAATAATTCTTAAGCTCTAATTAATCAAAGTCTGACGGAAAAATAGGGTATATGTGCTTTATATAGCAAATAACCAAAACCTTAATCTCAAATAAGGGAAATTACATAAATGTCTTAAAATATAATAAATAAATAAAAATAACACATAAATATAAAAACTAGGTTTTAAATGTTTTATGGGTCAAATTTGTTTATTAAATTTTATGACAAATCACAGTTTTTTAAATCTGACAGGCTCGTCAAAATATTTGATTTGAGTACATGTTTGACCTAATTCCGAGACGTGAGCGAGAAACCAGTTTGACCGCAGTCTTAGCAACATCATCATTTCCCGGTTAGAAAGAATTCAACCCCAGTCTTAGCATTGTCATCATTTCCTAGTTGGGTAGAATTTGACCTCGAATTCAAAACGTTGAAAGAACTGCACTATGACAGTCTAATTTTACGGACTTGTCATGAGACAACTAGGTATTGGAAGTCATAACTAATAGATCCTGAACATGATGACCTATATCATAAATCATCTGCCTAAATAAAGCAACAAACGCTTTGAAACCTGTCATAACTTGAGGAACACATGATGCATTTTTAGCCACCTCATTGGCACAACTAACGAACAACCGTGTGTTTTTTGAGTGCTCAACATGGGTTCTTGATGAACTCATTGTCCATATTATAACGGTTCTACCATTTTTTTTCAACGGAAGACTGCATTATGCGGGTTAGCTTTGAAATGGAACATGTCCACTTTTTACCTTGCTTAGAACTTTTTACCTTGCTTAGCTTACGGATAACAATCGCAGTATAAGCAAACTCCAATTTATGTGATACCCTTCTTTCAGTCTTGTCCCAGCTGGCAATGATTAAGATGCACGTTCACTTCTTACAAAATTAACGAAATTCATGGTGGTTGTAAGGGTGCTTAATTTTTCATTGACTATGAACCCACTGCCGTCAATAGCGACCATTGAAGAACGGAAATTAGTCGCATATCATCGACAACATTCTGATATGCTTTGAGTACTGTCTTCTCGAATTTGTCTCCAACAAATATTAGCATTTGTTTTTTTCTCACGACCTGAAAATTCTCCTCCATCACAACCCTTATAGTAGTAGATATTTTCTTCCCCTTTAGAAAATCATCATTTTTTTGTGTAAGTTCTCTAGTGGGAGCCAAAAGAAAAGTTTGACACTGGACAAGACCATAATCAAGCTGTTGCAAGATCTCATAAAAAAAGTTGTAGTGTTTCCAGTTTCAGACTGTGCCTGTTGTATCGCATCAAGACCCTTGTATAAAGGAACAATTCCTCTTTGTTGAATAACAGAGGGATTCTTAAATCGATGTCTCTTCGTGTTCCTTTTTTATGACATTTTCTCCATTTTTCTGTTTTTCACAATTTGTAATAACACTTCCGGTTAATGCATACTTCTAAGTACTAGGCTAAATGAATACTTTTAAATATATTTATTTTAAGGTTTTATGTTTTTTATTAATAGTTTAGTTGTACAGGTTATCCGACAACTATATCGATCGATCCACAACCATTTTCCATTGTAGGATAAAAACACATTGAATATGACTGATTTAGACCATTTCCATGCATGTTATCTGGCTCCAGTATTACCTCAGTTTGGACATGTACATGGGATTCTACATAATATCCTACACAAGAAGCTGCTTAAAACTAAATGACAAAAACATAAAACTATGTATGACTTCACCCATTTTATGTGAAAGAATTGGTGGCATTTATAGTGTAGCCTCACGATGGGGGGTGGTTATATTCTTAATATGATTTTTGTTAATCTCGTGAATCCTACCATAGTTAGCCTGGAGGAGTGTGTGCATGACGATCACAAGACTGTAGTATTACGACAACTACGAATTGAGATGCAAAAAAGTTCAACTACCACAAATTTCGATGGGAATCACAAGTCACTCCAAACTTCATATGATTATTTGTACTCTATATTGGTCGTTTCTGGTAGGTTATCTTGTATTTAATTTACTGATTGTAATCGGTGTTTTCATTTCAGAATACTCTATTAGTTTGTATGTTATTTAGTATTACTAGTAATGTTAGTTTCAATGTTCACGTTTAGATTAGAATCTAAACTATTATTAAGAAGTTTTGTGTTATTTGGTAGTATTCTTATATTATTTTTTCTTTATTTTTATGTTAGGTGGTTATTTTAGATTAGGTGTTTTCATTCTTGGTTAAATAATAGAAGTTCAACTTTCTTCTGACCTTATTTTCATAAACAAAACTGTCAGAAATAAACATACATCTTCAAGTTCAAATTCGTAATTTCTTAACAAAAATAGACATGTATATTCATGGCTTATACCAACATTTGTTGGCGGATTTAGACTCTTAGTAAATGTTGTAGTTCATAAAATAATAATTGAATATGGCTTATATATATGCTTATTTTTGTCATTTGTTGACGAAATTAAGCATTGAAAAAGCCCTCACTTTTGTTTTTTAAGCACGATTAGTAGTCTAGATATTATTATTATTTCGACATGTGTCACTTGTTCATTACATAATTTCTATTCACCAATTTAACTGTATGATGAGATGAAAAATTTGATTTCGAAATTTATTTTTTTATTTTGATGAAAAAAATGGTTTCGAAATTTCTAATTTTTCTAAGGTTTTTTTTTTTATCATGAACGATATTCTCCTCGGCCTCATCATCATACTTATCATAGATCGACTTGTCAAATTTGGGCTCAGATAGTTTCAACGTCAAAACTGTATCGATTCGTTCAACCATCATAAGTACAACTCCTCTTAATTTTCCATAGACGTCCTAAAACTAGATGAGAAATATCCATAGTAACTACGTCACGCCATGATGTATCTTTATAATCACCAACATAAAATGTAATTAGTAAACATCCGGAAACTATTACCTTGTTGTAATTTATCAGTCCTAACAATATGTAAAGATTTGGAAGAGCATGAGTCTTCAACGCCAGTTTTTGAACGACCTCTTCTGAAATCAAAATTGTCACAACTGTTCGAATTGATTACAAATTTGTAATTTCTTCCCCCGATTGGCAGGTAGGCTGGAAGATGTTGTTCTCTATTCTACTTTTTAAATCAGCAGGATCCCGAAACATGATTCATATATCTGCGTAGAAGGAATTGTTTTGCTCTGATACCAACTAATGACGTGACGAAAATTAGAAGAAAGAAACAACGATAAAACCCTAACCCTAAGTTAGAGAATAAATGAGACTCATAGAAATAATTCTCAATTGGTTGGCAAATTGAAAGAAGAACAATAGTTTCGGGGAATCAGATAAAATGAATATGTTAATTTTAAGGTTGAGGAAGTGGCCAAATAAGATAATACTAATCTTGAGGATCTTAATTAATTATTATAATTACATATATTGTATATAACTTATCCATTTTACAAATCTTGTATACATAAATCACAATTTCGTATACATATTTTATACTATTAGGTAATTTTGATAATTTAATATATCTTCTAAATGAAGAAAAACTATGATGGTCATAGTTATATCAATCCAACAAATGTCTCTAGAAACTAAAAATAAAATAAAATACGAACCAAAATAAAAGACGTGAAAGCAACTTTCATCGTCAAATTAACTCTCAAACCTCTCACAACACTTCTGAATTTGTCCTAGATATTTTAGATAAATTCACCAATGGTGCTTGATTTTACTTAACATTCTTAAGATTTGAAACTTAATGCAACTAAATCATTCTTCTTACTAGCTTATATTTATATAGAGAATGTTACCGTCAAAGTCTATTTTGTGGTCAAGACTGAATCGTTTCCCTCTTATTGTTCACCTGTTATGCTGACAACAAAAATGTGTATCTCATCGTAACTAAACTGAGATGTAACAATGACGTCATCGTGAAAGGCTAATAAAAAGTAATTTTGATTTTTGACCATTTGATAGATTTATAGCTGAATTTGTTATAAATTTTACTACTGTTATTATAATAATGAACTCAATTCGTAACACTTCAATTTCCTCGAAAATTTACGAAGTTAGATAAATATAAAAACTAAAGCACTAAAATCTAAAATTTTACTAGTAAATTTTACAGTATTTTAATATTTTCTTAGAATATTTATTATGATATGTGTAAATAATATCTCATGTATTATGATCAAACTTATAGAATTGGACTTTATCCTCTTTACCAACAATCTTATTATTGTTCACTTAAATTTTACAATAAGAAGAAAAGATTTTTCGGTTATATATCTATCTATATATCATTGCATTTTAATAGACAAACATATCATAATTTAATTATATCTATGTTATCTTGTTTATGATTACCTAAAAAGTATAACTATAACCTAATTTTAATATCATAGAATAATGACATATTACTAAAAATACATTAGTTAATATTAATTTTAACATACGTAGTTGAATTTTTTTAAGTTTTAAGCTCGGATATACAATCATATAAACCAAATCGTCGTAATCCTTAGCGGAGAGCTTTAAACAACACTACACATTACTTCAAGAAGATAATTATTAAAGGAAAACATTATTGGTTCACGACCACATCTGAAAACAACCAAACTTTGTTTTGGTTGATTGGACTATTTTGTGATATACTTAACTAAAACCATTCAACACTAAAGGTTGACATGCGTATACGATGTGGGAACGCATCAACAAAATAATACAAAGATTTGTTCACCCTCATAAATATATATATATATGCATAATATTACTTTGGGACACTATTGGTCTCTCGTGTGAGCATCTAAAATCCTTTCTTGTATGAGTCATCCTTTGGGATCACTTTGGTGGTGTATCTGGGTTGTCAATACAGTTCCAGAGTATGAAAAATGAAGTATCCATGTATAAATTATGCTGAATAACGGCCTCTCATACTGAAAACGACTATTATATTATATTTTACCATACCACGAACATTTGTGGAAATGGTTGAGATCTAAAATATCCTTCAGAAGGCTTAGATATATGAAAAAGGGGTGAATGGTATTTAAATTCTAAACCTAAAACAAATAAAAATTAAGCATGAAAGACATCACCATATACATTGTAAGGTCTAATTGCTTAGTGATTGCAGGTTATTACTCATGTATCCCAAAGGCCATACATGCACAACATCCGTAACATGTTTCATAAAATGCATATAGTCGGGACAACATAAATATACATCATTTAAACCATCCAAAAATTAACATATGAATATACCAGTCACATCTAAACATGCAAAAGTATACGTGCTAAATAAAGTATACTGATATAATACTCAGTTGAAATCTGAATAACTTGTTGCATGCCTTAAGAAGATCCAGAACAACAAACATATAAAAAATGAAAACACATTGCAAAAGCCACGTTCAGTGATTTTATTTGCACGACAACGAGCAACAAGTCTCAACATGGAGGCTATGATCAGATATTGTCACCGCAATACTGGGCTCACTAGAACATCGTATGTTGAAAATCGTTGTGGCGCTAAACCAACTCGTTATAATGACCCAAATTTCAGAAATGAAAACCCATATCTTTGTGTCTAAATTATGGTTTCTTTTCTCATTTTGAGGGTCGATTCTTAATTAATTTGATTATACTTCACTCAATCAACTAAATCATGCTTATTAAATCCTCAACATATTTTTTTAATCTGTTATAACTAAACCTACGTCATGAATCATAAAATTAAATCTCAAATATGATATTTTTCAATATCCCAAATCAATATTGTAATTCAATTAAAAAAATAAAGATCAAACATGACTCATAACCAAACTAGTTGGCTCTGATATTAGATGTATGTATTAAAGATCAAAACCTTAATACGTAAATAAAAAAATAAAACATAGCATGATGATCAAGAAGTCTAGATACCCAAAATATGGATGTGAAATACATATAGTCATCTTTCACATTTTATAGACGGTATAGAATTTATCATGGGATAATGATTTATCTTGTTTAACATGAGAATTTATACTCGATAACAACTTAAAGGAGTAGCTGTCAAGAATCCTTAATGGATTAAAAACATTGATTACAGTGAGAAATATTTATGAGAATATGGAAGAAAAGGCGACATATTCTTTCTAATTTTCTAGTATGGTGTGCAAAATTTCTCCCGCACTGTTTATTCTTATATGTTTTGGTTGTTTTTTAACGATTTGTAAATATTTAAAAATATAATATATATATGTTTTGGTATTAAAAAGGTGTACAAGATCACATACTATTAGAAGGGGAGATGAAAGATGAGTGGTGAAGCCCGTAGATATTGACCTTATTGAGGCTATAGAGGAACCTCTTCTACGAAACTGTTTCTCCAACTTCAGTTCATATCGTAAAATATATAATATTTAAGTTAATAAAAATAATATTTTTAATTTTTAACATGAAAAATATTTTTATAATATAGGAGAATGTTATACGCTTATACAAAAATTATTCAAGATTTAGAGTTTGAAGTCTCATATTCAAGATTGGGTGAGAACAATACTGATGACACACTATTTGGTAAGCTAATAAAATTGTTTTCAAATTTCAAACCAACTCAGTGATTACAAAAGTGTTCATTGAGTGGTAGCATCCAAAAATTCGCAGTTTCCATTTCTGATTCAGTGAGATGACTATTACCTTAGACAATGTCTATGTGATTATGGGGTTGAACAAGTGAGATTGTAGATTTTTCACCTTATGAGAGAGATCACAAAGATGAGATGCATGTTGAGGCTAGTCTATTCATAGGAATAAATAACACAAATTTATGTGCCAAAATTAAGAGGTGCAAAAGCGTTTCAATTTCCTCTTCAAGAGATTCATCAACCACACATTATAAGATAACAACCCTTTAAGAGATGACTTGTGCAACACGTGGTTATTTATTGTACATGTTCGGATGTATTATAATTTTTGACAAAAATAACATGTACGTTAACATTAGGTAGGAATTCCTCCTCTGCGCTTTGGTACTTCAGATGGGTGATTATTTTTAGGGTAAATGCATACTGATGTATCTATATTATCAATTGGGAGAAGCTTCACAACACAAGATAAGGTGTAAATGTACTAATTAGCATTACTCGTAATGTTAGTTTCAATGTTTACTTTTGAGTTGGGATCTAAACTATTATTAAGAAGTTTTATGTTATTTGGTAGTAGTCTTATATTATTTATTTATTTATTTTTATGTTAGGTGGTTATTTTAGATTAGGTGTTTTCATGCTTAATTAAATAATAGAAGTTCAATTTTCTTCTCACCATATTTTCATAAAAAAACTATCAGAAATAGATATACATATTCAAGTTCAATTTCGTAATTACTTAACAAAAATAGACATGTATATTCATGGTCTATACCAACATTTGTTGGCGGATTTATACTTTTAATTAAATGTTGTCGTCCATAAAAAATAGTGAAATATTTTTTGAAAATATATATATGTTTATTTCTATCATTTTTTACGAAAATAAGCATAGAAAAACCGCTCATTTTTGTTTTATAAGCACGATTAGTAGTCTAGGTATTATTATTATTTCGAGGTGTGTCACTTGTTGATTGCATATTGTAGATTATCATATTTTAAAAGTAATACTGTTATAAAAAAGCCCAAAATATATAAATTCGATATATATATATAGATATATATATATATATATATATATATATATCAAATTCAAAAATATCGTATGCCCCAGAACAAACTTGAAGATCGGGGAGAGTAGTGTCGTGGTGCAAATCATCATGGAACATTTTTGTGGTGGATTGATTTTAATGTATTTTTTATAAACTATAGTAATTTTATGGCATAGATCGTATCGATCTACTCATGACTTCACATACGAAAACGGATCTACAATAAAGATGAGCTGAGTTATAAGCATTATTATATGTATTGGAATATATTTTACGATACTTTTAATGAAGACTATTTTGAAAATATTAGACATATGGTACTAAAAAAATATTTGTGAGTCCATTACATATGAAGTGTTTTTTTGTAATATGAAGATAAAGATTCTGATTATTCATCAAACTAGTTTTTTAGTTAATTTAGTTTTATTATGAAGTTTGCATGTTTTTTGTTTTATCTAATTTGGTTTTCATTATAATATCTACAAATGAAATGAAAATCGGTGTTATACTCCACAAAAAAATTGTTCGATAATATAATTAAACAACAAAAAATGTAACACTTGCAAATTATATACTCATAATAATAATTATACGTTAATAAAATTCAACAATAACAAATCTTTGATAATAAAATTCAATAAGAGCAACCATATTTTATGGAAATGAAATAAACTAAAGGTTACAAAATATCAAGTTTTACCCATCTATCGTTAAATTATGGATATATTGAAAATCAACTATTTTGATAATCATAATGGGTAGTGGTCGAAAAAGGAAAATTCTATGAAACAAAATTGAATACCACACATGTGCTTCAACTTGGCTTGAAGGCAACCATATGGTTTTTGTCATTGGTAAATGTCCATATTGAACCTTCTCAACCTATATTTTTTTATTAGAATGAAAAATTATAATTAATTAGATAATAATAAAAGCATTGAATGCAAATTTATAATTATGTATGTGAATGAAATGATTTCCGTTCACAAAAAAAAACTCCGATCTTTTTTGTGGATCTTCGATAAGGGGGTTCCCTTTTGATCGTTAAGTAAGTCGTATAATCAGTTAGTGCGAGACAACATAAAATGTGTTTGATATTGGTCGCAAGCAACTGATCAATGTTTGAATGATGTTTTTTTAAAATGTCGTACACGTTTTAGTTTTTCTTTCGATTAAAAGATTGTTATCATATGTTTCGTGTATATATAACTCTATATTTTCCTTCGAGTTCATAGATTAAATATTCTCTAATGAATCACCATATATTTTTGTTCCTAAAAACCCTTAAATCTACGACTCTAAATCCGCAATGCCCGTGGGTTTAACGTTGGTTACCTTAGTAACATAAGGATGCATGAAAATTGGTATGTACGACTTAAACGTCATTTTCGGCTCAACTTTACCGATATTTACCTCCATCTTAGGCTCTTGTTTATCAATATTTAACGCTATCTTAGGCATTATGTTACCGATATTCATCGCAATAAATGTTAGTTTACCTTTAGATACGGTTTTTGGTCGTTTCGCTGTCGGTTGTTTTGCAGTTGAGTTAGTACCGATTTTTTCACAAACCATTATAGTGGTGCTACTAAATGTACCAAACATTATTCTAAATATATCAATGGTTGTAGCAATGTTTAAAGTGTCCATATTAAAAATATTCAGAGTGTCCGCATTATCCACATGGGATTTAAACCACTCTTCTTTGACGTGTTCGATATATGATAGACTTTTTTTTGTAGAAATATCAACATACATTTTCTTTCCTTTATGAGGACCACGACTACAACTAGGAGATGATCCCGTAGTTTTACTATCTATTAGGGCTCGCACACAAGATTAGTATATATATCCTATATCTATGTAAGTTTTTAAACTAACAACATTTTCCCTATTATCGAACTCTTCTACTTTTGCATTTAAAAAAACACAACATACGGAAACATATTATTCTACTATAAGTTTAACCCGATGGATTATGAATATTATTTTTCAATGCTCATCGATAATATGTCAAAGAACATACAAAGTTTCTTTTTGGTTTGCCGCAAGTTCATGGGTACATAATAACCCAAGGGTCGTTCGACTTAAACAGTCACACATGAATGATTCACCTCAAACCGCCTTGACATCTTTAAAATTATCCATTATTATCATCAAAGTGTGCACATAAACCTTCGTTTTTAACTCACGAAAGCTTCAATTGATACCTACGTGCAATATGGTATATAATTCTTTCCAAAAGTCATATTATATTAAAATTTTACATCATAATAAACCCATTCAACTTTTGCAAAAATAGTTCGAAATTCAATTGGCTTGACCCATAACTTTTTTCCAAATTGGCATGTGCATTTTTTGCCATGAAAAAATGTATAACCTTAAATAATACTTTTTCAATTAAATAATGGTCTGCAGTCTTAAATATTTTTTATTAACTTAACCATCGTCTTAAAAAATTATAAACTAAACAATTGCAGTAAATAATATTTTAAACTATATAATGGTGTTAAATATTTTTTATAAACTTAACTATAGTATTAAATATTTTCTATAAACTAAACCATTGTTTTAAATAATATTTTGAACTACATTATAATCTTGAATAACTAACGTGCAACTTTAAATAATATGTTACCAATTGGACATTGTGTTATAAAAATATATGATTTCATTTGTGTTTGCATGAATAAGCTTCTCTTTATATGGCGTAATCCACGAGTATCGGACCTAGTCGACCGTCATTACAAAGTTATATACGTTTCCTATATTTTCATTAATATATCGTTCATGTCAGAAACGGTATTAGAGTCTATAATGTCATTCCCGACCGCCATAAATGAATCAAAATTGTTAACATCCTTGAACATAGTATTGACAACAATGCTTATGTTTATATGCCATTAGTATAACATGCGAGTCTTGGACAAAAATATATTTTCCAGACTATTGATCAAGGTAAGCTCATGATATGTAATGATAACTTAATAAAATAAATATACAAATAATAAAATAATTCGGGGTTATCGAACATGTATTTATTTTAATAATAATTTTCAAAATATAATTAATTTAATGTTTACACAATTCTCAAAAATCAGATTACGTTATATAATGTTGTTATCATCTTTATATCTCCAATAACTAACCTATTTGCATGGAATGTTTGTATTTTTAGTTACTTAGTTCCTACAATTGGATTATATAATCTAGTAACTTAGTTTAGATTTTAATAGGGTATGTTTGTAGGGTTTTACTCATTCAACCTAGGCTGTTAACACATTCTGAAGATAAATATAATCTCTTAGTCTCAACTTAAATCTAAAAAACAATCAAAGAACATGATTAAATTAAATTAAAATATAGAATTAGTTCATAGTAAATATATGTACAGAAAATGAAAGTTTAGCTACAAATAAACATTGTAATCATAATATTATCTAAGAAGAAGAAAGTTGAAAAATAAAATAAAATCACAGATCTAGATTAGTCGTGAAGAGAGTTTAGCTACAAATAAACATTGTAATCATAACATTATCTAAGAAAAAGAAAGATGAAAAATAAAATTAAATCAGATATTTAGATATGTCGTCAAGAGAATGTTTTATTTTTCTAGTCTAGTGATGATGATAAAAATCCAAAATACCTACTATTTATAAAGGAAATAATGAGTTTATTTTTCCTTTATATAAATTGTAGGCTCTTTAAAATATCTATTCATTTAATGTTTTCCAATTGTAATATTACTTATATTTTTCTTCAAGTTTTTTATTTTTTTTACTTTTATTTTTATTTTTAAGTCCTTCTTCATTTTATCTTTTTTTGTTTTTAACTAATCTTATAAATATATGTAAAACTCAAAAGTTAAAACAATGAGAGTATTTATTTGATTTATTAATTAACTAGCTAAGAAATTAGTGTGAATACACACATTCAAAATACACTTGTTATTTTGCTAGTCTTAAACAAAGATAAATATCACAAAAATAATACGATCGAATGATATTATTATACAATATAAAGCAATACCAAAATTTATAATTTCAGACCACGTTAGTTTTAGATGAATATTTGAAAATGTCTAAATTTATCAAGTTAGTTTTAACATTTTATTCTTTTTGTTATATAATCAATTAACTAGATATTTCAAGATATATGCATTAATAAACCAAGATAATAAAAAATATATATATTAAGCATCAAAATGTATATAGTTTTTTCATCATCCTTTTCAAAGTGAGAATCTGTGGATCCCAAGTTGGTTAGCCTAGTTTATTAAGTGATAAAGAACCCTAAATGATATATAAATTTAGAATTATATATATATATATAACTTATGAAATACCTAGTTTTCTTAAGCTTTAGCGAGCGTTGAATCAATGACGTCCTTCCCGGTTAGTTAGAAAAATTAGGGGATGAAACACTCTTAAATATTTAGTAACTCAGATTAACTATGATACAAAACTAGACAAGCCACATTATAGAATTAATATAAATTTCTTCTCTTTTGCCACGAATTTCTATACTAATTATATATGAGACTCGGTTACTCGGTATAAATTTATGAAAATATATTTTTATATATATATATATATAATAAAAAATTGTAGACAAAAAATGTATAAAAGACTTCATCAAATAAGAGTCTAAACATGTAATTGTTGAATTGTTATTACTACATAAAATTTCACTATGTTTTAAGGTCTTATAATATACAATACACAATATTAGATGATCAAAACATATTTTCATTAGTGATGTTTTATTTTATTTTATTATTAGCAATAGCAACTTCACCTCGTACATCATAAAACTTATTTTTATTTTTGAATTCTTATTTTATTTTATTATTAAAACTAAAAAATTTACCACAAACATCACACTTATGTATTTGGGGTTGAAAGTTGTTGTTTTGTCTACAAAAGTTGAGTTGATGTTGTGGATTTATTTCATCCATATGAAAATCGTTAGAAAATAAAAGAACAACCACCAATAGAAAAGAAATCAAAGCGTGAAAATATTATACATCAATTGGATATAAAATATAAACAATAGCACTGAATAAAATAAAATAAAATAAAAGGACATAGAAAATAAAAAAAACAAGAAAAGTAAAAAAAGAAAAAAAAAAGATTTATCACTCATCCTTTGTGTCATCTCCCTAATCTATTGCATCACTCTTATCTTCTGCGTATGCATATGGGTATATGTAATGTGGTGAAATTTCCCGAATAATGTCTAAGTTTCCAAATAAATGATGATGCACTTATTGCTGATTGGAATGTATCACCTCCAACTGACTACCTACACTCTCTAGGTGCTGATGATAAACATCGTCTGGCAACTAGTGATCATCATCACGAACACTTTCACAAGTATATTATCAACATGTAGATTTCGTCACACTCTTACTAAAATTTTCTATAGTAATCATAGACGGACGATCATGTGTCTCTTTCGTATTAACATAAGTAAACCCAAAGTACTCACAGAGACTCGTGAGAAATGAATGGTGGGTGAGAGATTTTTCAAAATTTCAGATTTCTTGCTAAATAAATTTTCCTATATCGACAGCTTTCTCGTTCGTAAGTATACACAAGCACCACACACTTCCTTTTGACATGGTTCAAATTGGATTTGGGTATAAATCACGTGTACATAAAATAAAACCACAATCAAGGTAACAATTTAAGATATTTCTTTAAGGAACCTTTAAGTTTTCTATAGTTGAAGAGCAAATGAAAATTTCCATATTGAAACCACAGTAAAAAATTACCTTAACTTCTTTTAGTTTGGCCCTTGTAGAGGAATTGAGATAAAATCTTCTTCAACAACCCCTTCAAAATATGATTTGAGTCGGTGTCCATTCACCTTAAAGACTCTATTTTTCGGATAATAGATTTCAATTTCTCCATGAGGATAAATGTCAGTTATCTTAAAAGGTTATCCCCATCTTAAACACAATTTTCATGTAAATAGTCCAAGACGAGAATTGTAGAGAAATACATTTTGTACCACATAGAATTTGTGTGGTAAAATTTTCTTATCATACTATCTACTTCGTCTTATCTTTATATATACAAGAATTTTCATATACCTCATTGCGAAATTCATCCAATTCATTTAATTTAAGTAATATTTTGTTTTCAATATTTTCGAGATCAAAGTTAAACAATTTTGTGGCCCAATATGATTGATGCTCTAACTCTATCGAAATGTGACACTCTTTTTGATAAACTAATTTATATGATGACATTTCGATATAAGTTTTGAAAGTAGTCTTATATGCTCATAATACATCATATAGATTTAATGACCAGTCTTTTCTTTAAGTACTTATCATATTTTCCAAAATCCTATTCAATTCTATATTCGACACTTCAACTTGTCTAGTAGTTTGAGGATGGTATGATGTTGAAACTTGGTGAGTGACTATATACTTCGTTAAAATATAATTTAATTGACGAATGTAGAATGAGTCTTTTCATCACAATGATTTATCTTGGAGTTTCGAGTTGCTATAAAATATTTTTCTTGATGAATTTGATAACCACATACATATTGTTTGTTTAAAGGTTGATGTTTTAACCCACTTGAGGACATCATAAACTACTATAATATGTATTTTGTATTCAAAGATGAATGAAAATGTCTCACAAAATCAAAGCAACATGCATTCAGATTTACCTCTAAAATATATTTCAGATGTATTTCATTTTGACTCAATATGTTGCCCACCGTTTGACATCTATTACGGTTTATTACAAAGGTATGAGCATCTTTGAACAAAGTGGGTGAAAATAATTTAACTAAAAAAATCTTTATCGTCGTCTTCATTGAACCAAAATCACATTGGCTTTTAAAAAATGGAATAATGTAGTATATTACCCATTTCGTTTTCAGGTACACACCATCGGGTAATGTGGTCACTACATTGCAAAAAAATCTTTTTCAGTTGTTGTATAATTAAATTTTACACCCGTTAGTGTTTTGCTAGCGTAATACATTATGTGATTTAGTTTTTTTTTATTTTTTTTACTTCCCAAGAACATATCATATTGTATAAGTACTAGCATTACCCATGAATTTAAATAGCAATCCCAATAGAGTCATATGACAATAGACACAATGATTAGTTTAGACTGTATAGTGTTAAATGCATACAACCCCTCTATAGAGAATACAAAATCTAAATCTTTCATTAATAAATCACAAAACAGTTCAAAGGTTTTCTCGTTCTAGTTCATCATTGTATCTCATTTGTTTGGATAAACTTGTACGGACTTACCTAAGTGTTGTCCAAAATAGGGTAAATAAGGCACGTCTAATAATTGTAATATCTTCTTTATTACTACTTCTTGTATATATGGAAGTATGAAATGTTCCTTTATCAAGATATTATGTTGGAAAATTGAAAGGTTGATTTCTTTTCTGCCTGATATCATTCACCCAATTGCTTATTTGAATTGTCTTAGTGTAATAATATTAGTAAAATAGGTAGATTCTTCCAAATACACATACCGTTAATGATAGGGTAAAGTTTTTACATATAGCTTAGGAATTTCATATTCATGTGATTTATATTTTAATTTTAGAATTTGAAAGTTCTTAAGTTGATTGGACATATTACTTAATTTTTTCACACATTCCACAACTTTTTCATTTTCAAATTTTGTTCATCTAATCTGGCATGTAGTAGTGAATTTTCTAACGCGTATAGAAGAAATATTTCATGCATACATTTATTAACCAATTAATTTACCAATCAATGGACAAATAAGTATTAACATTGTTAGGAAATTATAAACCTTCTAATGTGCTAAAATATACATGCTCGTCCTCTACTCGAATGATCAATTTTCTAACTTCAACATAATAATAGTCCCGATAGTATCTAAAAAAGGTCTCCATATGATGAGATGTACAAGTTTATCTTCCTCCATTAGTAAATGACTAATATATTAAAGACTTAGAATAAATGGTAGTGTTTACTATGCATATTCCTAGATTTTTATAGATGAAAAAACATTATATTTTTGCTAGCACTTAGACCACATAAAAGTTTCAAAAATCAACACTACCTATTTTATAGGTATAGTAAAACTTCATTGTTTTTTTTTTGCAGTTTGTTTTGAATCAATATGATGCACTTCGCTGCAAGTATCACCGTCTCGAAGTCTGTAAATTTCATTTTATCAAAGATAACATATGTTAGAAAAGTTATATGTTCAAGAATATCAGCAAAAAGAATATTGATTTCAAAGCTTCAAACTTCTCTATGAATTTAGAGAATTGATTTTGGTGTTATACATATTCTTTCGGCCCGAGTATGGAATTTAAGGTGCGTATTTAGATATTTGAGAAATTTGATTAGCTAAAGGGACTTTAACGCAATCACCGTCTTCCTTTCTGCGGCGAGATTCAACTTAACAACCTTTTATTTCATTATAAACAACTTCGTTACGATAACTATTACCCTAGTCATGATGAAGTTTGTTGCGATAACTATTGTTTCTCTTTGCCCTCCTCCGAATGCAAGGAGAGCTTGTCCCAGGCTACCTTGGCCCCGATGATCTTCATCTCGAGACCAGACTAGAGGAGTATTCAAAACAGTTGTGAGAGCTCATTTAAGGTTCTAACTGGAAGGATGAAGACAAAAGACCATTAAACCTAAGTAACAAAAAGGACAGACTCTAGCAGCTGAAGACAACCCGATTAGAAGATGTGATTAGAGGTCCACAAGTTAATGCGGTTGGTGTCTTTGAATAATAGGGACCTATATTCATCTTACGAGAACTTTAAAGTGATAAGTAGAACTTTGAGATATCTAACAGGAAGAAAGCCAACACTAAAACCCTTGATATTGTGACAGATCCTATCGAATACACCGAAGAGATAAATGTGGTTTTTTTAAGGTCTAAGCGAAAGGATGAATAGCAAGGCAAATTCAATTAATACCTCATTGATGAGCTTAATCGAGGAGGAAGGGGCACAATAGCAGATTATTAAGTTGTACGCAGAGAAAAGATTGATGATCCCGATCTTGTGGCATTTTCTAGTGGAAACCGAAAAAGGGCTCGACTTTTCTCGTGAAAATGCAGAAAAGTACCCGTATGATGATAACAAACAAATGATGGGAGGCATGGTATCCTTGTTGAAGGCTATTTTTCCAAGAAAATGATCTTATAGTGGTATTGTTAATGCTGACATCGTAAGATGGGGGAGGACATACATTAGAGGATCCAATTAATCATTTTAGTTGGAAAGTCCATAACATAGAGAACGTACAATAGAAGTCTCCAACAGACGTTATCAAAGACATACATGAGGTTGATCTTGAGGGCACATCGTGGCCCTTTATGATTACTATGGTAGCCATGCATAAAATATTACGTGAGTAGGATGTTTTCATAAATAAAGCGGTCAGGAAAATTCCGATTGAGATGAGTCGATTAACCCATGAAGGTTCGATTTAATTCTCACCATCAGAATCTTAGAGATAACCTTATAAATGACATTACAACAAGCAATCAGTCTAAAGTCCGAAGGCAAGGGGGTAGTCGACTTTGGGGATTAAGGCAATAAGGGTTTTATTCCAATCGGGGTTCATTTTCCTAGAATGGAAAAAATACTTTACCACAATACAGAGGTCAAGCCCAAAGATGGCTTAGCAGACCTTTAAAAACCCTGCACTAAAGCCATCAGGGTCGGGGGCCTTGTTACTGTCAATGTAAAAAACATCTGATTTAATGTCATCATTTGTGATAGGCATAATCATACTAACTTTCTTCGAATGGGATATTTTGGTCGTAATAAGTGATCTAATCCTATCGAGGTCTGGATAGTCAGTCGGGCTTCTCAAGCCAATGAGGCTCAAAAAGTGATTAAGGAGTGTATTTGAAATATTTCTTGGATTGAAGTTTGTTGAGCCATCAGGGTTAGTAATGGTGAGAATTTTATTACAAGCCCTGATGCTATTATGAATTTTTTTTGAGTTTCTATCGCCCAACTTTAGTTGGGTCTTGTGGGATGTTTGCTTGAGTAAGGTAAATGGTTATTGGGGTGTGATCTGAGGTGCGCAAGAGGTCAAAGTGGGTGAAAAAGTTAGGAAAAATATCATCATAAAGACAATTCACCAGGGCCCTATAAATCCTAGAGAATATGGGTATATCTGCTTTCTTATTCGACCTGGAAAATTGGAACCTCATAAATCTAAGGTCATCAAGGTCAGTAGCATGCCAACAGTCATTGAAAGCGGCAATAAAGTTGCTCCAACGATTCTTATTATTGTAGCACTCAAAGGGATTACGAATAACATTGAATTATTCGATCACAATCCAAGGGATATTGGTCTTATTCCTAACAATATTTGAGATGTCATGCCAAAGTGGCAGGCGGTCAAAAGGCTCATTAAAGCCATAGATAGTCGAAAGGTTAAAAGTTCTGTATTTTGGTGATCTAGGTAATTTTGCAATCCATGATTTAGGGGGAGGCAAAACCCAAAGATATATTTCAAGCACTCGGGTTTCAGTTCACCCAAATCCTACCGTAATGGTGTTGATCATGGTTCGTCTAAACATGCCACAACGGGAAAATATTGTTCATGATAAAAGCAACGTTTTCAATTTGAACTTTAGTCTCAATGAGGCATGTGGCGTTAATACTATTAGAGAACACAAAATTATGAATATTCTTTTGACGAATGTGGTCATTTAAACCCCTTAGATTCCAGCAGGCAAAACACATAAACGTTCAAATTAAAAAGAAAGATCGAAATACATATCAACTAGCACGTGGGATGGTACTCCCACAAATACTTATCTTGACTGGCATGGCATATTTTCCGGTTAGCATCCTTTGTGAGGTAGCTTCCGTGACAGAGGTCTCCTTTTCAAAAGTTCCACCTCCTATTTTTCATGCAGTGGTATTATTCTGCGTTACGATATTACGGTGCTCACCCCTACCCGTCTATTCGATATTGATTCAAAAGTCTTCATAGGTAGGCTTGGGTGGCGACTCATTGTCGCTCAAACCTGTCAGCAAATGATCCGGCACTTCTTCTATAGGTTCTTTTCCAGGCTTTCTTTGTGGCGGTCTAGAGTGTGAGGATTTCCTCGAATCCATGCAAGCTGTAAAAGTATGACCAAACGATTTATGACCAACACAAATGGCCGAGAGTCCTTGATATTCACTTGCACAACATGTGACTTACCCAAAAATTTGATGGTGATGGACTTCAAGAAATAATCAGCAACCTTCATAATGATACAAATCCTAGCGAGCCAAGAAAGCTTCTAAGGATGTTGAGTTCGCGTTCCGACGAGAGTTTATGAGGAGACCATGAAACGTAACCCATAATAGAATAGTCTTGAGAGCTTCTTTTGGAGAAGTGTCCATTGGCTTTCATCGCTTCAAGAAAATAGGATAGTTACCGAAGATCCAAAGTGCCATTTCGAGAACTTGAGTGACGTTTTCTGCTGCTGAGAACTTGAAGAAATAATTCCCTGAGGGAGTGGGTTTACATTCTTGTAGTCCGTGGATGCCCTATACATGACTGGCAAGGGACTTGACCTGGTGGACAACCCTTTTTTAGTCAAGAAGTAACCCGAGATGCATTTGACCTACTTTACTTTATCTCCGGCAATCACTTCGGGGGAGGGGAATATGAGAACGTCTTGTTCCACATGAACTGAGTTCACCTTTTCAATGCTCATAAGAGAGCGAATATTCTTAGGCTATGAAACCACACTAGCTCAAGATTGACAAGTTGAAATTGGTATGGTAGTGAGGATGGTAGTAGAAGATAGGAATAGTGGTGCTTCATGATGAGTATTGACCAAGGAGAGCGAGGTGTTGAATAACATTGTCTGGGTAATTGCAGGGTGAGGTTGGGCCTAGTCGAGGGCCAATGATCTTGTGGGTTTTGAAGCGTCAGATCGAGATAATGTATGACCTTTACTGTTTCTGCCTGAATAGGATTAAGAGAAAGAAGAGGAACTTGTATGGGGGTTGGGTTAAAGTTTGGGGTACAGGTTGTATGGATCATAGTGGAGTAGTGTTGTTGTTGGTTTATGTAGATCGAGAGAAATAAAGAAGACCTATTGGGGGGTTCTAAAGCATGTTAATCTCAACAGTGGTGAGGATGCGCTGAGATGGTTGGCTTGCTTGTAGGGTAGGTTGAGGGGGTTTGGTAGTTTCAGGGTTAAAAAGGTATTTGCTGGTGATGCTAGAGACCAGAGTGATTGACGGGGCATAGGTTAAATTGTAGCTATCAACTTGCATGGGTGTTATAAAGGAGATGTTGCATGGGGCGAAGAGTACTGGTGGTTCACTAAGGTTAGAGGGGGTTAAACGAGATCCTTGGTGTTAGAGGTCTGCATGGGGCATACAATAAATGGTTCAACGAGATTGGAGGTAGCAAGGGACGATGGGATTGAGTGGTTGCAACCTAAAATAGGTATGATGATGTTCTCACTACCATGCATGAGAGGAGGTCGGGAAATAGTTTTTGGGGAGGTGGGGGTGTCGTTGGAGGACTTTCTCCCGCTACCATGAATCTTGGCAGCAATCACGCTTGGATTTTCGAGAAGAAGCCCGCTTCTTAGGCTTAGTGTTGGTGCGACTTTCAACCATAGTTGAAGATAAAAAGAGTTTACAGTGGGTAAGTTTAAAGAGGAGGATAATGCAAGGTGAAATGGTGTGGTTGTAGATGGTTGATATAAGGAGAGAGGGTGGGGTATTAGTGAGTGAAACCCTAGAGGCAACAATGAGGTTTGGAAGTGTAGGGGAAGGTTGGCTACTGGCTAGGGTGATGTCTACGTCATGTAAGTGAGGAGGGGGTTTTGGACACAACTGATCCATGCATTAAATGAGAGGAGAGAAGACTGTATAATCTTGGGGGTTTTATTGGCTGCAGAGATTTGGGCATACATAAGACAAAACGTTCTCTACGCTAGCTCAACAAGAAGATGAGAGAGATAGAGAGTTTTTAGGGTTGGTGTGCACGGGTAGTTAAGACGCTAGGTTTCTGCTTCCATTTTTCGTATGAAGAGAAGGGAACTTATAATAAATAGAGTCAACCGGGTGATTAACACACTGCTCACTGATGGTAACTGAAACGATATTGTGCCGGTTACAACCATGGCAGTTAGAGGTATGGATTTTATGGTGTTTGTAATTGTGAAATGGAAAGTTTTTGTTAGTGAGAGAGTCATAGACGGTGGAGTGGAGGTTACAAGACAACTTTTTGTAGAAACAAACAAGAGGGTAGCATTGGAAGATTATAGATTTAGATGGAGGGTAGAGATAGGCAATGGTGTTTTCAGTCCCTAAAAACACAATGATAAAAAACAATATAGTAATAAAAATAACATAATAAATTTCATAATTTTATTCCAAATCCAAAGATAAACATAAGATATTTTGTAATAAATAAAGATACAAGTACTGATAGAAATATAAAATAATTTGTGATACAGATTCGTGGCATGTGAGAGTAAATAATTATTATTCTTGAAGATGAAACATGCGTGCTTCCTAGCGACCCATACAATATTGAGGCGCTTTGAATCAACAAAAGAGAGGGGGGAGAGAGTGTTGGTGGATGCAACTCTGAATGGGCGCAAGTGGTGACTTAAGTGCTACGGAGACGAACGAGGTTAAGTTCCATACCCAGGGCGATAACTTGGCAGAGCATGCCTTCTGTTGGAAACTAGAGTATTCAAGACCTGCAGTCCAAGGATTCGATCTTGTTGGGGAAACTACAATTAGGAATAACAAGACAGTTCCATCGCTCGAGCAGAGCTTCCACAAATTCCTAAAGACAAGCATTCACTCGAGTAGAGCTTCCACAAATTCATAAGGACATGCCAATGCTTGCAAGAATGTATCTTAAAGTTAAAAGAGATCACCTCATCATCAAGCATAAATGCTTGTGACGAGGATTTTTGAGAATAAGTTGAAATTAGTGTTTTTGTTTTGACAATCAATAGGCTAGTGTATTTTTCATGTATAAATAAAACTCATCGATGCTTTTATTTAAAACATATACGTATTCCTGTATTTATTTAAACTAACTAATATATTAGTATATATATATATATATATTATTCGATCAACCATATTTTATGCAGTAATTATATATAAACCATATTTTATGCGGTAATTATATATGTTACATATGTTTAATGCATTATTTAAATCATCATTCTTTTGAGCACCATATATCTCTCGGAATATATTCTTATTGTTTTAAATTTTTCTCCATTTTTTTATTCTTTTTCAATTTTATCATTTCTGCACATCCTTCAAAACAATTCACCATGTATGGTTATGTGTGTCATACATTAAATATGAGATCATTTATCTTTACTTTTACTTGACCGACCTACCAATTTAAAATAATTTTTTTTACCGACCACCTTTTATTTTCAATTTTTTTTCGATATTGTCTTATAGATGTCGTATATCTTAGATATTTAAACAACTCTATAAGGTGTACTCAACATCCCATATATTTTTATCCTAATATAATTACAAACCCATCGAGTCTAAACTATATACATCGAATGTAAAAAAATGGTGAATATAGTTTTTGATAAATAATATTTTATCATTAACGACCTTTTGCAACATATAAAAAAAATGATTTAAATTATTTAATGCAATATAAAGTGTAGTTTTCCAAACATGTCGCAACATCGAGATTGTAGTCACCACATGTAAATATTTTGTCGAATGTGTAAGAGGCCAATATAGATAATTCGTCGAAGTTGTTGATCGCATGTTATATTTTGCCAACAATTTATATTTCAAGAAAGTTGTTGACGGACGTAATATGCTTAATTTGTTAACATATTTGGATGATGTAACATCGACATTTCACCACGTGCATGACCCAAAAATCTATGCATATGGCAAATAACACATGCTACATTTGTGTGGTCTAAAAGCCGCTTCTTCCACTTTGTGAGTCATTAATTTATGTTCAAAATTTAGAATAAATAATATAATGTCGAATATGTTTAAGAAATGAATTTTGATATTTATATATTATATAACTACGAATAAAATATGTATTTTTATAAGTATTTAAAAAACAAAAATACCGCTATGAATGAAAAATTAGATTTTCTTTTTAGCAACTCTTTATGATATAAGTTGGTTCTTAACGATTCCACCCTCAGCATTTTAAATACTCATGTACACATAATATGGATAAACATTATCAATAGTCCTAATGTTTCGCTTTTGTATCAAATTAGGTTTTTTTATTCACTTTTGTTTTTTTTAGTAGTTTTCATATTTTAAAACTTTGTATGAATTTTGTCTCACATTTCTTCTTTTTTATCTTTTATCAATAATACACACTCAATCTTAGATTTAAGAAAAAATTGGATAACTAAATATGAAACATAATATTTATTTTTTGAACCTAAACAATCATATGTGCGGACGGACTAAAAATATAAAAAATTTAAAACGTGAATGATAAATGAAAAACAAAAAAACAAAAAAAACTAGTTTGAAACATATGCGAAATATAAAAGACCATTCGTCGGTTTTTTTAGTCAAATAACATACTATAAAACATGATGTTATTTTATATAAGATTTCGACCCTTAAATCTAAAGCATCGATCTGAAAGGTTTTCTCACCTGTGGATTAGATTTATAGAGCTTTGCAGGTGGGCTGGACTCTCAAAACTATTGGAGAGTAAATTAAACTCGCAAACAATGATATCTAAGACCCTAACAAACAAGTAATGGACTCTGGGCTCGACATCAACCAAGCCCACCATATACATGTTTGGTGTAGTGAAAACAGTTAGGAAAAGGCCCAAAATAGGGGAAACTAATGAATCGTCTATAAGTGACAAATCTAATTACACTTGCATAAATTGCAAATGCAAATTATAGGTGGACAAACATCCAATTCGAAAATGATATATGTATAGAATAATAAAAGAGCAAGTTGGCATTGGAAGCATGTGGAATTAATTTATGACCAGCCATACTAACATTCTTTCCAAGGCATACCATGTGCGTGCTGCGTGTATCCCTTTTCTCAACCTCCACAACGTTTTGTATTACATTGTAAACAGGTTTGGATTCTTGGTACGTAGAAAATTAAAAATATGTTAGCCAATAATCTGTTTTGTTTTTAAAATGAAATAAAATATAATAATATAATAATATGTTTTATTTTGATATAATAATTAAAAAGTAAAATAAAAGAATACGGTAGATTTCCGTTATAAAAATCATATTTTTTTTTGATAGTGTTCTTTTTAGTAGAAGATTTTAAATGGTGTAAGGAAATAATAGCATCCCGAAATTTTGCATTCTGGCAAAAGGTTATAAATGTTAAATTAAATTTAGTAATATTAAATCGGAGTTTGTGGTTTTATTTTCAGGTTCAAGACCAATTGATTGTAAATGGGTATTTAGAAATAAATATCATGTAGATGGAGTCATTCAAACATTCAAAGAAAAATTGGTAGTAAAACAAATTCGGTCAAAATATAAAATATATTATTTTGACACACATGCTCCAATAACAAGAACAACAAGTATTAGGATGTTCTTTGCAATTGAATCGATATACAGTTTGAAAATTCACCAAATGGATGTCAAAACGACATTTCTAAATGACGATCTCGATGAGAGGGTTTATATGGAACAACCCGAAGGTTTTGTACTTCCAGGAAATGAATCTAAGGTATGCGGGATTGTTAAGTCATTATATGTTCTTAAACAAAAACCTAAGAAGTGATATGAAATGTTTGATCATATTATTGTATATGATGAGTTTAGACATAATACGACGGAAAAAAGCTTATACACTAAAGTTTGTGGTGATGTAGTAGTAATTGTATGTTTATATGTAGATGATTTTCTCATATTAAGTAATGACATAAATGAGATTAATGAAACGAAGAGGTTTCCATCATCCACTTTTAACATGAATGATCTTAATGAAGTAAACACTATCTTAGGAATTAAGGTATTTAAAAATAGTGGAGTTTATGTCCTAAGTCCCATTACATTTGGTGAGGTTTATTTTGAGCTGATGGTAATTTTGTCAAGTGTTTTGAAGAGTTTAGAGAGTATTAAATGTTTTAGTGTGAAGTAATGAGAGATTTAAGCTGCCTGGTTGTATTAAATGTTCAATGAAAGTAGTTGGGATATTTATACCCTTAATTATGAACCCATGGGCTTTCGGGTCAAATTATGGAACCGGGTCAAGTTTAAGGATCCATTTACTTATTAAGCTGATTAGCACATAGCTTAGTCAGAAGGTGTTTAGTCATTTTTCACTTTTGTCCTGTCCGGATAGTTCAGTGACAAGTTTATGTCCGAATTGTCCTTGTCCGGAAATCTCAGTAGGCAGTGATTAAGTTATCCAGACTCATCAGTTGCCCCTTTTTTAGGCCTTGTCAAAAATCTTTGGCAGGACTAAAAAAAATGTTTATTCAGTGATGACTTTCTCCGATCCACTCATGCAACTAACTTGAAGTTTGTCTAAACTAACTTTCCTCAGAATTCTAAGAGTCTTTCTTTGGATCGTGGGATACGTGTCACAATCTGATTCGACCTACCAGCCGTTTTTTACCTAGATTGGCGCTCTCACTAAAACCTAAAAAATAACCTATGCATTTAATTCTCCTCACGTTTGCAGTGTCTCTTATCATTGCAAAAACTTTCTAACTTCTCCTAGGTATCAGTTACCTTTTTCACTAATATATACACTATTTTTTCAATGTTCTATCATCTTCCTTACTCAAAAAACCTTCTCGAGAGCTTTCCATCCTTTCTTTCAAATATGTTCTTGGATACTTTTATGTTCACGGCTTGAAACGCTCTTGTAAAAGGCGGCCGGTTGAACTTGTCCGAGATAGAGAAAGCTAAAAAGTCGAAAGGGAGAATCGTATCGCTGCTGGTCTCCTAGTTTCCCCGAGTGAAAGGTCTGATAAACCATCCCAAGAAGCTAACCAAGGATCATCTTCCACCAGAAATCCAAAACCCAAACGGCTGTTCAAACCAAGCCTTTCACCAATCTCATCAGGCTCTTCTGTTCAGGAGTCCCAATCCTCCACTACCAAAGAAAAGGCAATATCAAGTGTTAGAAAACCCTCCCCTTTCTTAGGTATGGGCTCAAATATCGAAAAGTCTCCAGAAAAACCAACTCCACGCCGGACGAATCGTTTGGTGAAAGCTCAAGCAACTGTTTCATAAGATAATCCCTCCAGATCGGAGGCTCCTAAAGCCATATCCAAAGATAAGCCCTCAGGATCGGAGGTGTCTAAAAAAGCCTCACAAGACAAGCCCTCCGGATCTGAGACATCCAAAGTATCATCTCAAGCGAAATCCTCCGAAACTGAGCCTCAACCGGACACCAGGCCTTTGGAAACAACTAATGCTCATTCATCCGGACAAACCGTAGAACCAGAAGCTAACACCCTTCCATCCACAACAACTAATAAACTTTCCACAGTGATGGAAGAAGTGATGGAAGACAGCACTGGAGAGGCGCCCTTCGAAACCAAGGCCTCAGGTCAAACTGGGGATGCCACCTCTGATAGGAAGGGTAAAGGCAAGGTTAAAGTTGGTGTGGCTCATCCGGATCTCCCGGAGTGTTTGGAGGGCCAGATAGGGCCTTGCTTTAAAAAATTTAATGTTAAATACTTGTTGGCCATGCTGAACATTAATTATGTCTATACCCACACTGCCGAATTGGACCGGATCCGGACAAAGTGGGGGATTCCAGAATCAGTAAAGGTGAGGATATCAGTCACACCAGAGACTCCGATGGACTGTAAGCTCAACGAGGTGGTCATTTTTACAGAGCTGCTGAACAGGGGACTTCGGTTCCCATAGACCCAGAAATTGTCAGGTACTTCCATCTGATAAAACTTTATCCTAGCCAACTGAGTCCGAACACCTGGTACTCTCTCCTCGCCTGCATAATGGCATCGAGGTTATCTAAAATCCCTCTTTCCATGGAACAATTTGCCGCTATGGCAAGCCTATGCAAGAATCATCACATCACATTCTATCATCACAATATGGGAAATAACTTGAAAATGGTAGACGACTTGCTGGAGTCAAAGAAGAATTGGAGAACTCAGTTCTTATCATTAGTGGGTCATAGGAAAATGGGAGGAAGATCAAAGCAAAATCCAACCCTAGTATGCTAACTAGTAGGTGGAAGAGTACTCAGTTGCCGAAGGAGTACACCAGATACTTGGAGGAGGGGCAGACTACATGTGCCAAACTGAACGCATGGGTTGTAGAGCGTTGGGGGGAATGCCTTCCACGACTGCTTTACCTCAGGCAATATGGTGAGATCCCATCTGTGGAATACCACAGGTGGGAGAGATCTCACATGGGAAGAATTGAATAAACCCCCTCCTCCTGGTGTCATCCTTAAACGGATAGAAGAGAAATATGGTAAATTGGTCTTGCCTTTTAGAGCCAAGGCTCCTAGCAAGATGAAGGGAAAGAAAAAGAGAGCTACAACAGAGGCAGTTTGGGCTGCTGCAGAAGAGACCGGTTCAGGGAATCAAGGGGGGGATCGATGTTGCCTTGCTAAAGGTGGTTAAAGATGAGACTATTAAGGAGGCAGGTGAACCAAAAATCCACCAAAGCCTCTAAAAAAGGACCGAAAAAGGGGAGCAAGCAGTGACGAAAGGGCTGCCAAGAAGAAAAATGTCGCCTTAGGGGGAGAAATAACTCTTCGTCCTTTGGAGCTTCTTCCTCCACCAGCTTCTGCCGACCCCACCTTAGCAGAGAAAATTCCAATAGATCTGCAACTCGGAGAGGGTACCGGAGGAGGGATTGATATCAGAGCCCTTCAAGACATCGGTCTTTACTTCACTGACTCAAAGAATGACGACTTTGCTTGTCTTCTCCGTCCTTCAGGCTCTTCCAACATGGTGACCAACAACGGTAAGTCTTTTTCTATTTCCGAAGATCAAGATACGGTGGCCCATTCTCTTCTAGGTCATATACGACCAGTGCTCGATCTGGAGAGGCAGGTGAAAAACCAGTCCAACCTTATCAACGCCCTCAATACTAACAAAGAGTCTCTGTCAACCAATCTCCTCAATGCTAACCAGAGCATAGAAGAATTGTAGAAAGAGCTTGAAGTATTGAGGAAGGACAAGGAATACCTGTCGACCAAGTTGGCCATTTCGGAGAAGGCTAATACTGAGCTCCAAACTAAGTGCTCTGGTTTGGAGAAAGATCTTTCAACCTTAAGGGAGGACGTGAAGACCAAAGATGGTGTCATCCAGACCTTGTCCGGTGAGAAAACTTCCCTAGAAGATGATGTGTCTAAGGTAACCAAGGAGAAAAAAGGAGGACGTGAAGACCCTAGAAGACGACTCTACCACCGATGAAGATGAAGGAACTAGTGAGAGTTCAAGCGCTGAACTCAGAAGCCCCAAAAAAGGAGGTGATGCAGGAACATTCGAAGGGAATAAGCCATGAGGTTTTTAACTATCTTTTTTATTTTCTCAATTTTGTGAACTACTAAAGTCCTTGGATGGCCAAGGAATTTTTGTAATTGTATCCGGTTTGAGTCCGGATAAGTCTTTCACAACACTTAAAGTTCTTAGATGGCCAAGGCGTTTTTTACATTTTAGTAATGTTATCCGGTTCATACCCGGACAAGCTTATCCATCAAATTGTTCTTTGTTCCATGCTTTATTTCATACTTCCTTTAAATTTTAACATCTAATGTTTAAAGAGCCCTAATTATTTCCAAAATATATCAAGTGAGAGTGTTTAATATCTCCGATGACATGTATTTAATGGTCATCATTCAACTAGATTAATCTAATCTGTCAAAGACCCATAACATTAAATCAAAAACTTTGAAAAGAATTGTAGTCAAACCCCATCGAACGTTTTAAGAAGGCACCATATTTTATTGGGAAAAAAAACCGGACACCTCATTAAAACCTCCCCGCTCCACCAGGGTAGGAAAGAATATGCCCCATAATATTTACATTGACTTTAAACAAGTAAATATTTACACAACTTTCATTCTAGATACAACCTGAGATGTTCAATATTCTATGGGTGCTTCAAAATTCTCCCATCTTTGTCTTGAAGCCTATATGTCTCAGGCTTAAGCTCTTCGGAGACCTCATAAGGGCCTTCCCAGTTCAGAGCCAGTTTGCCGAACTGCTTTTCCTTAGTATGCAAGAAAACCTTCCTCAAAAATTTATCTCTTGATTGAAAATCCCTTCTCTTGATCTTGTAAGAAATTATGCTCCTCATCAAGCCTTGGTAATGGGCTGTTCTAAGATGAGCTTTAACCCTTCTTTTTTCTATTAAGTCCAACTAATCTCTAATTTCCATGTCATTGGCTTGTTCGGAATAGTTGTGGACCCTGTATGATGGTAGGGTTGCTTCTAAAGGAGTAATTGCATCTATCCCATACACCAAGGCAAAAGAAGACTCCTGAGTAGCAGCCCTGGGAGTAGTTCGGTATGCCCACAACACTTCTTGCAAATAACTTGGCCACTTCCCAACAGTCCCTTCTAAATTCTTTTCCAAACGGACAGAATGGTCATGTTTGCCACTTCAATTTGGCCATTTCCATGTGGGTGGAAAGTAGAATATAAGCAATACTGAATGCCCCCAGAGGCACATAAACTCTCCATATCCTTGTTATCAAATTGTGGCCCGTTATCTGTGGTTATCTTTTGTGGAACCCAAAATCTGCAACAAATGTTAGACAAGATAAATTTTATAACATCTTTTAAAGTAGTTCCTAACAGGGGGCTGCTTCTATCAATTTTGAGAAATAATCAATGGCTACAACAATAGTCCTGCACCCTCCGGACGCCATTGGTAGAGGCCCAATGAAATCCAGTCCCCAACGAGAAAAAGGCAGTGGCTCAGAAATAGACTCCATAGGCACTGCTCGGATATGAATTTCGTTACCATACCTTTGGCGTGGGTCACACTTTTTCACCAATTCCTTAGCATCTTCTATTATGGATGGCCAATAGTATCCAGCCAATAAAACCCTCTAGGTTAGAGCTCTATAGCCATAATATGTTGATCCCTCTCCATCATGTAGTTCGGATAAAACAATTTGGGACTATTCAACCCCCAAACAACGCAGGAGAGGTCTGCTGAACGACTTTTTATAAAGAACCTCTCTTATGATCAAGAAACCATGAGCCTTGTATTTCATTTTCCTTGCCACATCTTTCTCCGGAGGAAAAATTCCATCAGAGATGTATTGAAGAAGGGGAAATCTCCAATCTTTGGATTGAACTACTTGTACACTCAAGCTCTCCTCCTCTTCCTTGTTATGATTTGATTGTATGGATGAGCATTCTTATACATAAATCTATGGGTAGGACTCAAAGTATGCTATAGTTTCCAGGGAATCTGCCAGTGTGTTTTCCGATCTAGGAATATGCTCATAACAAATATTATTGAAATTGGCAGCCACCTCTTTAAGAATGAATAAATATTTGATCAGCTGTTTCTTCTTAGCCTCAGACTGACCTTGAGCATGATAGATAAGAAGTTGAGAATCACTCATCAATCTAACTCTTTTAGCCCCACATAGAAAAGCTAACTTAAGACCAACTATAGCTGTTTTATATTCAGACTCATTGTTAGAGGCCCTGAATGCAAAGCATATAGCCTGGTATAATCTATCACCATATGGAGAGGTTAAGCAAATCCCAGCCCCACAACCCATTGTTCTTGATCCACCATCTGTCCGAACAACCGAATCTTTTTTAGTTTTTTCTTCTGAAGCTTGTTTAGAACTTCAGTTCGAATGAAACTCTACCAAGAAATCAGCAACAGACTGAGCTTTGATAGCAGTTCGTGGGGAAAAATAAATATCATAATCACCCAACTCCATTGACCACTTGGTCATCCTGCTTGATATGTCTAATTTTTGAAGAACATTCTTTAGTGGAAAAGACGTTCAGGCAATGATGGAATGAGACTGAAAATACGACCTCATTTTTCTAGCAGCAATCACTAAGGCTAGCGCCAAATTTTCAAGATTTAAGTACCTCTTCTCAACATCTATCACACTCTTGTTGATGTAGTACACCAGAGGAGGATAATTGTCCACCTCTCTTACCAACACTGCCCTTATAGCACATTCTGACACAACCAAGTATACATAAAGTGTTTCTCCTTTAACAGGCTTAAAAAGGGTTTTAGGTGAAGACAAGTGTATTTTTATTTCATCAAAAGCCTAGCTGCATTGTGGAGACCAGTTGAAGTCTTTAGCACCTTTCAAGGTCTGAAATAACGGGGCACATTTGTCCGAAGACCTTGAAATGAAACGATTTAGAGCAGCCAATCTTCCTCCCAATCTTCCAACCCACGTTGATTTGCTTTCCCACTTGGTTTAACAAACCACCCCAGGTTATGGCCTTTTTCCTTGTCACTGAATCAACTAAATTTCCAGGGTTTAAACCTTGTCTCAGAGAAGCTATTGCTACCTGCTCAAAGCAATCAGCTAACCCGCTCTTCGTATTTACGAACGACTTATATAGTCTTTTAATGACTCATTTGGTTCTTGAGAACAATGGATGATAGTATCTCCATTGCCCTTAACTTCCTTACTCCCCACAAAATTCCTTCGGAAGGCAACCCAAAATGTGTCAAAGTTCCTGATACAACCCTAAGGCAAACTGTTGTACCATTTCAGAGCACTTCCCGTAAAAGATTGGGAGAAGGCCCTGCATAGAAGTTTGTCATCGTCATCAAAATTCATCATGAAGTTTTTGAACTGTTCTAGATGGTTGTCCGGGTCTTTGCTTTCATTATATTTCTCCATTTTAGTATTGTCAAACCTCTTAGGAAGGTTTACGGACAGTAACTTCACAGACAATGGTGATTGCCTCTAATTTCGACTACGACTAAAGACCGTGTCTTCATTAGGTGTTGCAAAAATACCTGGCTCATCATGGAAAGCACAAGGATCAATCAGCAGTTGGTCCACATGCATGTGACTATGGCTGTGGCTGTGAGACGACCTTTTTCCCAAATGCCTCTTTAGTCTCCCATGCCTATCTCTCTTTCTTGAATACTTTTTAACTAGTTTTTGCTTCTTTCGGGACCTCCCTTCATCATTACTTGATGACAAAGACTCTTCAAGCTAAGCTTTGTTCGAAGAGCTACTGGAGGACTCAGAATCCGAGCTTTCCGGCGGCTTGGACCGGTGAGACTTCTTGGAACTGACATGGGTCTTTTTCGTACTTAAATGAGTCTTTGCTGATGGATCATTCTCCCTTGGATTGTCAGTATGGTGAATGGCTGACGCTTTGGACTTCTTCTTTAAACCCATCTCTGTTTTTTTGATGGCCCTCAACGCTTCTATTTTAGCTCTCAGTTTATCTCGTTCTTCGGTGGTGTATTCATTATTTTCCCCAACCACCTCCACCACAGGTGGTGGAATTTCTTGTTCGTTCGGATCCATCCGAACAGGTCTTTTTGTTGGTTTTGAATGCTAGATTCAGGCACCTTCTCCTCCCACTATGGTTGCCAATTTGATGAGGTTTATTTTGAGCTGAGGGGATTATTTTGTCAAGTATTTTGGAAAGTTTAAAGAGTATTAAATGTTTTAGTGTGAAGTAGTGAGAGATTTGAACTGTCTGGTTGTATTAAATGTTCATTACCCTCATTAATGAAAGTAGTTGGGGTATTTATACCCTTAGTTATGAACCCATGGGCTTTCGGGTCAAATTATGGAACCGTGTCAAGTTTAAGGACCCTTTTAACTTATTAAGCTGATTAGCACATAGCTTAGTCAGAAAGTGTTTAGTTATTTTTCACTTTTGTCTTCTCCGGATAGTTCAGTGGCAAGTTTATGTCCAAATTGCCCTTGTCCGGAAATCTCAGTAGGCAGTGATTAAGTTATCCGGACTCATCAACATTGAAAAGATACTCGATAAATTCAAACATTTAGATATTCAAAGAAGCACAAACACCGTTTGATCCTAGTTTAAAGCTTGTAAAAAATGAGGGGAGAGTATTGACTCAATTAGAATATGCTAGTGCAATAGGAAGCGTAATGTATGCGACTTTATGCACTAAGGATGATATATCTTTTGTGGTGATTAAATTGAATCAATTTACAATTAATCTAGGTGAAAAATATTAGAATAGAATTAGAAGGCTCTTGGGGTACTTAAAAAGACTAAAGATATGTGTCTTTAATATTCTAACTTCATAGGGTAGTTGAGGGATACAATGATATAAGTTGGATCATTAGTCTAACCGATAACAAATCGACTACGAGGTGGATGTTTAGATTTGCAGGTGGTGCTATTTTGTGAAAATCATAGAAACAAACGTGTATATCTCATTCGACTATGGAGTCCGAGCTCATAGTGTTGGTCGTAATTAGTAAATAGGTTGAATGGTTAGAGATCTCTTTTTGGAGATATCATTCACTTCGAAGAAGAATATAATAAATGCAAATACATTGTGATAATCAAGAAACATTAGATAGATCATACAGTGGAATCCAAAATGGGGAAGTCTAGACATATAAGTCTAAGATATGAATATGTTAGAAAACTACCTCAAAGTGGAATTATATCGATCTCATATGTACGCTCTAGTGAGAAATTATAATATCCGTTTACCAAACCATTATCTTGAGAATTAGTAAACTCTACACCTAGATGAATGGGACTAAGAATCTTGAATCAATTGTTTTACAAATAATAGTAATCCAATTCGATTATTGAGAACCTAAACTTCGAATTTGCAATGTATAAAAACAAGTTATTTGTGAAAGGTTCAACATATAAATAAATTAGAGTTTCATTCGTGATGGATGTAAGATATGTTGGTCGTTACTGTTGAGAGATAAGTTTAAATAAGCTTTTAATAAAATTTAGTTTATGTGTGTATGTGTTTCCAAGGGTAACGAAAATACTGCAAGAATTTTACTTTTGAGAATTTATAACTGGTGTCGCCTCTCATGAGAGAATGAGTTCCTCTTCATTTATAATTCTTAAATTGAATATAGCACAAACCCAAAATGATGTTAAAGTGTAATGTAGAAAAATGTTTGATGAAATAATTGTGTATGTGAGATCGTTGGTTATGCCATATGAGAGGTTGGTTGAAAGTTACAAGTATCAATGCTTTCTCACTTAACTTTACTATCTTTAGACTAAAATTAAAATTCAAATATATTTTATTCTATTCGTAAGAGTTATCTCAAAAGAGATATAAAAGATATAACATCTAATCAAGTAGGATATTATTGGAAATGTTGATTAAATATGCATGATCTGAAGAGGATTTCAAATCATCGCAGTTTGTGAAGCAACAACTTAGAGTATGGCTAAGTAAAAGAATTTATCGCGACAAGAAACAACTTAAAGTATGGCTAACTAAAGGACTTTATCGCGACAAGAAACAACTTAGAGTATGGCTAGGTATAAAAACCTAATGGAAATGCAGGGCAGCACTTCACCCGTGATCTGCACATAGCATGGTCGCGGTAAAAGTGAACCAATGACAATGTTGGACCTCTAGACTTTTTGTTGCGCATGATAGTCGTGACAAGCCCTGTGCTGATCGTAACAAAATCATATATGTCACGATCAACCTTGTGTTGATCGTGACGAACTCCCAAATCAGACAATTATCTTGTGCGATAACTATCCTAACGAGATGTTTTCCGCGACCGGAACATGGTTGATGACGACAAAGACCAAAAGGCATGATTTTTGGAAAAATATATTTTCTAAAACATACTTCTTGAGAAGTTATGACTATACTGAAATAGTTTTTAAATTATAACTCTTTAGAAGGGTTTAATGATTTCTATAAATAGATAGTCTTCTCAAGAGCACAAATCATCTTATCATTAAAATCCTCAAAACTCTCTCATTACCAAAGTCTCTATCATACTCAAACTTTGTCAAACCTTTGATTTAGATTTTTTAGGTGCTTGTAATCTGAATCTGAAAGCTTATTATATCCCAAAAAAAATTTCTCTAAAGGTTTTTAAGCAAGAGGTGATTTCTTTTTAGAAAGTGTAGTCATACGTGTCTCAAGCTTCTATCATCTCCGATGTTTTTCCAACGATTCTCCATCAAAAGTTGTGCTACTATTTTGTATTAAAATTTTGAAATATTATTATTTTTTGTAAGTGTCATTAGTAGTATATACTTGTTTTAAAATAATAATAAATGTTTTTTTAATTATTGGTATATGCGAGTATGAGGAGGTTTTCTTATTTGTATTTTTTCATGACCCATCTCTTTTTAGAGTCGTCAGCCTTGTTGAACTGTGTTATGCCTAGGCTGTTTAGGTAGTTTGAAGGGTTTATTCTTTTATGTTTTAAAATAATAATATGTTTATGAGTATATTTTTACATTTTTTGACTATATTAAATAAAACAAAAAAATGTATGGGTTTAAGGCATTGTCTTTGTATAAAGACTTGCTTCTAGATTATAACGTTAATGTATTAGTATTTATTTGTCGATTGAGATTTTTTCAATCTCTCAAATGCCACGAAACCTTGAAGACCGTGGTTATAATAACAATATTATATTTTTTACATATAAATTTGACAAGACTTTTTGAATTATGTGTATTTTGTACAATTGTATGGTTGGATCTTAGTCATCTAGTTAAATAGATCTTTAAAGTATATAGGTTAAACTTATATAATTGTGTATTAGCCGCTAGAGAGATAAGTTTATCATTTTTCAATATTGATTGTGCTTATAGGTCCAGTACACCGACTTATGTCTCACGTCGTGTTGGTGGATATGAAGTTGAACCCTAAGTTATTTGTTAGGGTGGCGACCAAAGTCCCACATCCCGCATCGGTTAAACATGGGAAGTATCAGTGGTATATAAGTAAGAACATATCTCAACTAGTATGAGGCCTTTTGGAAGTGGATAAAAAACAAAGCCGTGCGGGCCTTCGGGTGCCAAAGCGGACAATATTATACTAGTGTTGAGATCGGGTTGTTCGTACTTATATACGGAGACGGAATATACGATACACATATTCCCTACATGTGGTATCAGAGCCAGACCCAAACGGAAGGCGATGGTGGTAATATTCTCGGAGGTCGAACATGATGAACCAGTAGCCATGCTCAAGGTGATCTGCTCTAGAGATCCTAGTTTGGAGTGCCCGTGGCTCATCAAGCAGTGTGGTTTGATTGGAGTGGCGCTAAGGAACAATACAAAGTGGTCTAATAGGAGGTGAGCAGTAGCATCCGTAGTGCCTCTATGGTCAGGTAGTCTTCCAACCTGATTAGAGTGGGCGGATGAAAGTCAATTGAGAGGAGGCTAAGGTAGTACTTTGTTCGAGAGGAGGATTTGTTAGGATGACGACCAAAGTCCCACATCCCACATCCCACATTGGTTAAATATGAGAAGGATCAGTGGTATATAAGTAAGAACATATCTCAACTATTATGAGGACATTTAGAAGTGGATCAAAAACAAAACCGTGCGGGCCTTCGAGTGCCAAAGCGGACATTATCATATTAGTGTTGAGATCGGGTTGTTCCGTACTTATATACGGAGACGGAATATGCGATACCCATATTCCTAACATTATTTGTAATTGATAAGAGTGTTCAATATTCATCACTTGACTTCATCACTTGACTCTCGTATATTAGGATCAAATAAGCCTCTAAATGCAATAAATTTTAATATTTTTATTAGTGGGGGAGACGAGAATATTACAAAATGACATCATGGATCATGTTTACATCCAAGTAGTTATAATTTAGGTGTTTGGTTTAGCATATCCAATCTAATTATTCTTACAAGAAAAGAAACACTGCATACCTTTTTAATTACCAAGGATTGGAAATACTTACAAAGTAGTGTTTTAAGTATTGCACCCAATCCTTAACTAATGAAATTAAAGATAAGTAGGATATTACTGAACATGCCATCATACAAGTTAATTTTATAGGATACTTTTCTAATTCCGCTAGAGAGAATATGATATGTGTTTTCGTCATATTTTGGATTGAGGTATGAGGTTACCCTTGGGGTATTTTATGTTTCCTGCTGATATCTTCTACAAGTATATTTTTTCATGGATAATCGTCGGATTTTTACCAGTAAGTCGATATTGTGTAGTCCACTTAATACTTAAATTATTTATTCCTTAACATTTAATACGAGGTTGTGCATCTCACTTATAAAATTCTTCGCATAGTTTTAGAATGACTCATTAATTTTTGCTTTATTACTATGGGATAAGACATGTCTTTGTGCATATATTTTTTGATGATATCATGCTTCCATAATATAGAGTAAAGTTTGTTATGAACAACTAAAGTGTGTCAAAAAGTTAAGAAACTAAAAAAATTATTAACAATTTTAATGTGAAAGAGAATACCCAACATAAAATTGCATCGTTTAAGCCAAATATATTCATCATTTGGTGAAAATAATTTATGTGTTGTTTGAGGTCTCTGAATCTCTTATAAATTATTTAGAAATTTAGTATTTTATAAAAAAATGTCTATTAGAATCTCATAAATTAGAGATGATGGTAGAATAACTTTGTCGAATATACTATATTATTTGATACATGTTAGTTCTAGAATCTATGACTTCATAATGTAGTTTAATCGATGTTAGTGTCTTAATCAATAACGGTTGTGTTAAATGTAATTAAAAGCATGACCAACCATATTATATATATCGCTATAAAACGCGAGGATTGGATAACCTGAAATATAATATGGTTCAAAATTAGGATTATTGGTAATGAAAATTAAAAAATAAATAGTTCAAAGGGACATGATATAGTTGAGAGGAAAGGAATCATATTTGGGATTACCAAACATTTAAATAATACGTTTATGTTATATATAGAGTTAAGAGGAACACAAAACGAAATGTATATTGTTAAAATGAATAATATTTTAAAATCATTACTAAGCCTAGCATATTTGGACCGTTCAAATAATTTTTTTATGATTAAAAAAAATATTTTTCTCGTATAACATTAATTATCGGTTAACACCGATATTTATGAATATAAACCTTCACATGGTTTGTCTTATCACGATCCTTAAAATAGACAATAATTTTTTTTCAAACTCAATATAAAATTAATTTTAAATAAATAAAATGTATATATATATATATTATAAAATCTATAGTACGTTATTTTTTTATAAAATATATAGGTAATGTACCAATAAGTATTCACAAGTAAATATATTTTATATTTAATATCCCAAATATCAATTATTATTAACTAAAATCCCGCTAATTTTGTCAATTACCATCTAATATCCAGTTTTTTTAATATTTTAAATTCTCTTAATGACTGTATAAGACCAATTTTTTTCTACTAAACAAGTTCTTTTTTCCTTCTTATTTTTTTCTCTAGCTTCTTTTAAACCTGTACAATTCGTACAACATTGTTGCTACTGAAATTTGTTTCCAAACCAATCACCTTGAAACTATAACAGAGGTAGATTAAGATTCGCCTGGTAGATGAAGTTTTACTTTTCTTCTTTTCCATTTATTTTCTTCTTTTTTTTTCTTTTTTTTTATGATTTGATTTTCAATTGAAAATAATTCCAAGCTTGTTATTAAGAAAATTATTAATTTCCTTTCTTGATTTAGGTGGAAAAGAATATCTATGAAGTTTAGTAGTGCTTTACGAAATTCAAGATAGTCATATTGGTTTAAATAAAAAAATACGTATTTTGGGTATAACATAATCAAAATGATAAGCTTTAGAAATCGATAATTTAAAAAAAAAATGGCATGCAATCACAAAATACGAAACTAGGCCTAGTTGTTTTGTTGTATGAGTGCGAAATACGAAACCAAAAATAAAAATGAGAAACCAAAAGCAGAAATGTAAAATATGAAACGAAACCATAATTAAATTTATTTATTTTCTAAGTAAGAAATGAGAAACAAGTAACCAAAAACGTGAAATACAAAACCGGTGTTAAATTTGATTTTTTTTCTATCGAAGTGTGAAATGTGCAACTAGAGTTATGCAAAATACGAATTGAGATTAACTGGTTTTACGAGAAAAAAAATGCTTGATGGAACTAGTTTTGTTCGTGTTTAATGTTCTTGTACAGCTGAGGGTATTTTTGGTATAAAATATGATCGACTAGTTTATTAATAACTCATATTTTATGTATAATAATCCTTAATTAATTTTTTAACATGATATTTGACGGTAACTAGTCCAAATAAATTTTCATGTTTTTTATCTTCAAATTTAATAACTTTAAATCATAATCTATGCTCACTAAAAATAAATAAATAAATATATATATATATGATTTTGAAAACACACCCTTCTAAATCGACACATAAGCTATATATCAGTATAATTTTATGAGTATGACTATTTTTTTTATTATATTTGTTATTTTTTCATGTTAGAAAGACAACATATATGATTTTTTTTATTTCTCTCATGAGGCAAAACACTATTTTCCCTCATATAAAATTAAACCTAAAATCTGGAAACCTGATTTCACTCGTTTGTTGTTCACAAACAACAACGATCCTCATTTCTCTTATTTTCTTTCACCAAGAGCAGCCACTATTACCATACTTATTTTCAAACCTATAATACAAACCTTTAACCAACAACATCCACCCTTACGAAATAAATTTGCATATTATTTTCCACTACAAGTGACATATTTATTTTCTTCTCCAAAAACAAAACATATTAACTAACTTCGATTTCTATTTGTCCACGAACAACTTCTTTTTCTATTATTTCACAAAAACTGCATCTCTTCACAAACACAACAAGCACGTTAATAAGATTTTTTTCTATTCTTAAGTTTGATTTATTACATTGTTTTCTATATATATACAAAAACATTTGTGACTTTAGTCTTTATAATTTTTAAAAGTAAGGGATTTATAGCGAGAATTTATGCCCGGTTATCGGTTTTATTGGGCATTTAAAATAAAACATTATTACTGATATGAATTTGAGTAGTATGATACAAAAAATCTAGGTTATTGACTCGAAATTGCATGTTGTTTGCTTCAATTGTTTTCAAAATGATTTATCATTAATTGATCAGATTCAATAACTTTGTATTTTTTGTTCATTGTTTGTTTCAAATGAGTAAGATTTTTCTTTAAACTATACATTGGGAAGTAAGAAGTTTTCCTATTTATTAAGCAATACTTTTATTTTCATTAAGCTTGTAGCTTTTCCCTAATAAAATTGTAAGCTTTAGAGAAGAAGAAATTATAGCTAAAAATAGATTTGATCAAAGGAAGAAGAAATTGGATAAGCTTAAAATGACTGCTCGAGTATGTTGTGTTGAGAAAGTGTTTTGTCTAAATCCTAGCAGCCAGCTCAATGTGTGTAATGTTGGATCTGAGTTAGACCAGGTGACCGAAGTCGCGCTTAAGTTAATCATTAGGCTTATAGTGCAAATAATTAACAAGTTTGAAAATAAAAAGAATGAGCTAGAAGAAACACTTATAACTAATTATGATAAGGTTTTTTTTTCAACAAAGGAATAAATTTGTTAGATTTGGACAACTCAATTTTAAATATACATGTGCGAGAATATCTGTAAAATTAAGCAAAATAATACACAACAAAAGTATTCTCTAAACTTGCTTCTTTATTACTGACTCAACAAGCACAATGTGTAAGAATTCTACAGGATTGGGTTTGAAAATATCAAATTACTCATATGGTGTTTATATAAAACTATCAACCCAGAGATTGCAACCCAACTAATGAAAGAAGAGTCTTCCAAATGATGTAAGATGTAACTAAGTTGTCAGGCTCACAAACAAGAGAAATAATGTCTTACTACAAATTTGAACTCTAGAGAGAAAGAAAATGAGGATTCAGTATGAAAGATTATATAGGTAAAATGGAATTTATTTATGATAATTTGTTATTATTGGATGGTGAGTTACCGTGAATTATTCGGTCTCACAATTCCTAATAGGACTAGACTCTTACTGTAATCCTATAGTTGTGACTCCAAATGACAAGGATATCTTAAGCTGGGTGGACCTCTAGACTTCTCTCTTAACCTTTGAGAGAATCTCTCTAATTTACAAGGTTATATACCTAGACTAATGTTTTCTCTGCTACTTTTAATCCTAATAAAAGTGAAAACAAGGTTAAATGAGGCAAACATGAAAATTATCTAAATAACTATAGAGGGATAAATAACTATAGTACATACGAGCTAAATGCGGCAGATAGATACTCACCTAGTAAGTCAACCTTTCAGATTTGTGGTAAGTTTGGGCATGTTCACCAACTTGTTATCTCAGGGATGATCTAATAGAAGTGGGATCTAAACCTGGTGAACAACAAAAAAGAGAAACATATCATAATGTTTTTTTAGTTACTCAGGATCAAAACAATGATGGTACCTGGTATGCTGACTCAAAGGTTCAAATCATTTCACTAGAGATCCAAATTTGATGAGCCATAAATCTTATTATACTAATAAGTTTTCTATCAAAATAAGGTAATATTCAGAGGTGTATCATTAATCAAGTTGGAAATTTTAGGTTACCAACACATGAAAAGATAAAAGTAGTTTTGTGAAATATTGTATATAAAAATAAAAATCAATGAAGGTTCACTTTCGATTTCTCAACTAACCTCAAAAAATTTAGTTGATTTTGAATTCTATAAAAAAATTGTTGTTATGTGAAGGATTCAGAAACAAGGAAAACATTATTAACATGAAGAGGTAGAAAAATGTTGTATTGCATTGCCAAGCCAACTAGTACAAGTGATGTGAATTCTAAAGTTTTTAATTTAGAGATATCATTACATCCGAAAGTTCCCTCTTCATTAGCTGAGAGATGAAATATGAGATTGGGCCAACCCTCTCATAAGGTTTTATTTATAATGATGAGTCAATGTAATATTTATCTTAATCCAAAAGAAACTGTTCAATTTTGTGATTCTTGTCAATTGAGCAAGTCTCGTAGACTTTATTTTCCTCACTCTCAATCTCATGCTTCTAATATGATAGACCTAATCCACACTGATCTTTTGGGAGAAACCCCTAGACAAACCTGAAATAGGTTTAAATAATACACCTTATTTTCAGATGACTTTAACAAATTTTCATAGATCTATCCTATAAAATAAAAGAGTGATACTCTAGAAATCTTTATTAAATTTAAAAAACTTATGGAAGAACAATTTGAAAGACAAATGAAAAAAGTTCAGGTTGATTGAGAGAGTGAGTACAATATTTTTCCACCATTTACCAAACAATCTAGATTGATTTTAGGATGTCTTGTCCTTACACCTTTGTCTAAAATGGTAGGACAGATAGGAAGCACATGCGTATCGGTGATACCGGCCAGACCTTGTTGGCTCAGTCTAAATTGTCTATCCCCTATTAGGTATGATGCTTTCAACATTGTTACTTATCTAATAAACATAATTCATACTCATATTCTTAATTATTAAATTCCCTATGAGATACTCTATCATAGAAATCCAAATTACTCATTTCTTATGTTTTAATCTGCTTGTTACCCCTACATTAGGTCATATTAGCAACACAAATTTTATTTCTGATGAGTCCGAATTCTGCATGCTCCCCGGACAAGGACAGATCGGTCCAAGGCCTCCAGACGGGACAGATCACTTCGAACACTTAGCCCATAGGACTGTTTGAACTATGACAAAAGTACTAAAAAACCTAAACACTACTTGACTAAGCTACTTGCTCTCCTACTTAGAGTTCATGGGTCTTTAAACGTGACCCAGGTCCATTAAACATGACCCGAAAGCCCATAAGGGCCCAAACATTAGGGTATAAATACCCAACCACCTGCATTAAGTGTGGGTAATGAGAATTAACTGCAACCAGCCAACTTAATTATCTCTCTACTCTCTACTCTAGATATAAAATACCCCCATACTTCTATAAAATACGAAATCAAATTACAAGCCTACCCTCAGGCGATAATTATCCACACCAAATTGGCGACCACAGTGGGAGGAGAAGGTGCCTGAATCAAGCATTCAAAACCAGCTAAGAAAGTCTGTCTGAATGAATCCGGACAATCCAGAAGTACCACCAGCTCTGCTCGAAGTGGTGGGAGAGAACGACGAGTACACTATCGAAGAGCGTGATAGGCTAAAGGGTGAAATAGAAGCTCTGAGGGCAGAAAAGGCTAAGATGGGCATGAAAGAAAAGTCCAAAGCATCAGTTGCTCATCACACCGACAACCCCAGAGAGAATGAGTCTTCAAAGACTCATGTGAGCACCAAAAAGACTCATGCTAGCTCCAAAAATTCTCACCGGTCTAAGCCAGTGGAGAGTTCTGACTCAAGCTCAGAATCTTCTGATAGCTCTTCGGACAATGAAGGAGTTGAAAATCTTTATCCTCTAGCAGTGATGAGGGTCGAACTAAAAAGAAGCAAAAGCAGATTAAAAAATATTCAAGAAAAAGGGATAGACATGGAAGGATGAAGAAGAATATTGGTAAAGGGTCATCTCACAGCCGGAGGCATGTCGACCGGATGCTGATGGATCCCTTCGCTTTTCACGATGAACCAGGTATCTTTGCAACTCCCAATGAGGATACTGTGTTCAGTCGTGGAAGAAATTGGAGGCAATCTCCATTATTTTCTAAAATTCTGTCCGGAAACCTCCCTAAGAGGTTTGACAGCACCAAAATAGAAAAGTACGATGACAGTACTGATCCGGACAACCATTTGGAACAATTTAAAAACTTCATCATGAACTTTGACGACGATGATAAACTACTTTGTAGGGCATTCTCCCAATCATTTACGGGGAGTGCTCTAAAATGGTACAACAGCCTGCCTCAAGGTTGTATTAAAGATTTCGTTACTTTTTGGGTAGCCTTTCGAAGACAGTTTGTGGGGAGTAAAGAGCTAAAGAGCAATGGAGACACAATAATCCATTGTGCCCAGGGACCAAATGAGTCTTTGAAAGAATATATAAGCCATTTTGTGAACACCAAGAATGGGTTGGCTGATTGCTTCGAACAGGTAGCAATAACATCCCTAAGACAGGGCTTGAACCCTGGAAACTTGGCTGACTCAGTGACCAGGAAGAAGGCCATGACATGGGGATGGTTGCTGAATCAGGTTGGAAAACAAATTAATGTTGATGAAACGAAGAAAACCAGGGTGCACAGGCAGGTGAGGTCTACCCCGGTGGCACCAAATCCCAATCAGAATCAGTCCGGGAACAAAGCAAGAGAGACCGGACAGGGGCATGGTAGGGCAAAAGCTCAGTCTCAGCCAGCTGCTCCTGCTCAAAGTCAGCAATCTAGATACAAGAGAGGGCCATGGGTCCAACCGGAGTGGTTCGCAGAATTAAAAGAAAGTGTGGCCACCATTTTTGATAAAACAAAGGAAGAGGTGCATTATCGGAGACCAGCCACATTGCAGTCTCCCAGAGAACATCGCAATAACTCGTTTTGCCAATATCACAATGATATTAGTCATACCACTGATGACTGCATAACATTGAAACAAGAAGTTCAGAACTTGATTAAGAGGGAGCTTACGTCAAAAGAAGAGGAGGTAACAGGCCTGACAACGCTCACCGGGTTGGTCCAAGTAATACTGCTCCGGAGGGAGCCATGGTTATAATTGAGAGGTTTGATGTGGAATCTGAGTACTTGGATCCTGATCCAACTCGAAACAGAGTGGGTACAATTGAGGAATGTTCTAGGTCGGTCTCCGGACTCATTAAGTTTTTTGAGTCACTTACAATTTTCGGAGGGGACACTATGACAGCTCCTACTGCTTCTTCGAGGAAGAGGCACGTTCATAATTTAGCCTCCCAGCTAGAATGAGGCATGACTTCCTATCAGTCACAAAATTCATTCCCCTTCATTGTTTTTGATGAAGATGATTTAAGAGATATTGCTGGTCCTCATGAGGATGCTGTTGTCATATGAGCATCTATTGGGGGCAACGACATAAGACGAATTTCGGTGGATACTGGAAGCTCAGCCAATATCCATTTCTTAACCACATACAAGAGAATGAAAAATCCAACTGTAATTCAGAGTTCGGACAGATTAATTGTGGGCTTTACAGGCAGCTCAGCAGATGTGATCGGAGAGTTCGAAGAGGAAGTTTTATTGGGCAAGGGCCCTTTCAAGAAAATGGTCAGAATACTCTTTATTGTGGTAGATTGTCCCACTTGCTATAATGCTATTCTAGGGAGGTCTTGGCTCTCTAGAATGCACGCAGTGGCTTCGACAGTCCACCAGTGCTTGAAATATGCTGTTCAGGGACAGGTTGGAGTCGTCCGGAGCAGTCAAAAGATTGCAAGAGAGTGTTATGCTACTGCTCTGGCACCCCGGACGCTGGGGGCAGTTCGCATCAACGAGCAATAGCAGTTTGAGGGGCTTTCTAGGGGTGAGGGTGAAATTGATGACCCCAGAGAGACCCTTGGAGTGTTGATACCGGTCGAAGAGGTAGAGACACACTGTTTGGAAGAAGGAAGAAGTGTTAAGATAGGCTCCAAAATGCCACCCGATCTGAAAAATGAAATGTTAAAGTTTTTGAAGAATCATCAGCACGTTTTTGCTTGGTGCAATGCTGATGTTACTGGGGTTCCAGCAGAAGTGATATCACATCACCTATCCGTCCGAAGAGACGTAGCACCAGTGGTTCAAAAGAGAAGAGTTTTTCTAAGGAGAAGGCTGATGTCATTGTGCAAGAGGTTGACAGGCTCACAAAGATGGGGCACATCAAGGAGTCTCAGTATCCTTTGTGGACTGCCAATCTGGTTCTGGTAAAGAAGAAAAATGGCAAGTGGCGCATGTGCATTGACTTCACAGATCTCAATAGAGCTTGCCCTAAAGATTTGTATCCGGTCCCCCAAATTGATCAGTTAGTAGACTCCACCTCTGGGAACAAGTTGCTTTCCTTTATGGATGCCTTCTCCAGATACAATCAAATTCAAGTGGATCTGAAGGATCAAGAGCATACCACATTTGTTACTGACAGAGGTCTCCATTGCTATAAGGTAATGTCGTTTGGGTTGAAAAATGCTGGGGCTACTTATCAGAGGTTAGTAAACAAGGCTTTTGCTGATCAGATTGGAAGAAATATGGAAGTATACATTGATGACATGATGGTGAAGAGTGTGGACGAGCAATTGCACTTGTCTGATCTCCAAGAAACTTTTGCCAACTTGGTAAAAGTGAATTTAAAGTTAAACCCAGAAAAATGTGTGTTCAGAGTGCAGTCCGGAAAGTTTCTAGGATATATTATAAGTGAGCATGGGATACAGCCCGATCCGGACCAGCTCAATGCTCTATTCCAGATGGAGCCACCTAGAAATATTAAAGAAGTACAGCGGTTAACGAGGAGATTAGCTGCCTTAAACAGATTTATCTCGAGGTCTTCGGACAGGTGTGCCCCCTTCTTTCAAACCTTGAAGGGTGCAAAGGGATTCGATTGGACCCCACAGTGTGATGAGGCTTTCAATGAGATCAAGAAGCACTTGTCCTCCCCCAAAACCTTGTTTAAACCAGTTGATGGGGAGACACTCTTCGTATATTTGGCAGTTTCAAGTTGTGCCATCAGTGTTGTATTGGAGAGGGAGGTCGATGGTCATCCTCATCCAGTGTACTACATCAGCAAAAGTTTGATAGATGCAGAAAGGCGTTACTTGAAAGTCAAAAAATTAGTATTAGCCCTGGTGATAGCTGCCAGGAAGATGAGGCCTTATTTACAGGCTCATCCCATCGTCGTCCGGACTTCTTTTTCCCTGAAAAATGTCCTCCAAAAGGCAGACATTTTAAGCAGGATGACTAAGTGGTCAGTAGAGTTGGGGGACTTCGACATAGACTTTGCTCCTCGAACATCAATCAAGGCCCAAGCTGTGACAGACTTTTTGGTTGAATTTCACTCCGACAGGGATTCAGAGCAAACTACTGACATAAAAGATAAAAAGGTATGGGTCGTCCGAACAGATGGTGGATCTAGCACTATGGGGTGTGTTTAACTTCTCCATATGGAGACAAGATGTACCAGGCTATTTGTTTTGCTTTCAGAGCATCTAATAATGAGTCCGAATACGAAGCAACTATAGCTGGTTTAAAGTTAGCCTACATTTGTGGAGCCAAGAAGGTCAGGCTACTAAGTGACTCCCAGCTTCTTATCCACCATGCTCAAGGCCAGTCTGAGGCTAAAAAGGAGCAGCTTGTGAAATATTTACTCCTCCTTAAAAATGAAGCACTCAAGTTTAAAGGTGTTGTTTATGAGCACATACCCCGGGCAGAAAATGATCTAGCAGACTCGTTAGCTACCATAGCATATATGGAGTCATATCCATGGATCCATGTGCTGGAAAGCCCCTCCATTCAACTTAGTAAGGGTAAAGAAGAGGAAATTTTTGAAGTGCAAGTGAAACAACCTCAAGACTGGAGGTTTCCTCTCCTGCAATATCTCTCCGATGGTATCGTGCCTCCGGATAAGCCACTAGCCAGAACATTGAAACACAAGGCTCGTGGTTTCATCATATTGAGAGAAGTGTTGTATAAAAAATCTTATAGTAAACCTCTCCTGCGCTGTTTGGGGGATGAAGAGTCTCAAGTAGTCCTCTCCGAATTGCATGATGGTGAGGGATCAGCCCATTGTGGATTCAGGGCTTTAACAAGAAGAGTTTTACTGGCCGGATACTATTGGCCATCTATCATGAAAGATGCTAAGGAATTGGTAAAAAGGTGTGACCCATGCCAGAGGTACAACAATGAAATTCATGTCCCAACCATTCCTTTAGAGTCAATTTCTGAGCCTATTCCTTTTGCTCGATGGGGGTTGGATTTAGTAGGACCTCTCCTTGTGGCGTCCGGAGGACGCAAAACTATAATTGTTGCGATAAACTACTTTTCGAAGTGGATTGAAGCAGCCCCTTTAACAGGAACAACATCAAAAGCTGTTATAAAATTCATTCTATCCAACATCTGTTGCAGATTTGGTGTCCCACAGAAGATAACAACAGACAATGGGCCACAGTTCGACAATAGGGAAATGGAGAGCTTCTGTGCCTCAAGGGGTATACAACATTGCTTCTCTTCACCTTTCCACCCACAAGCAAATAGGCAAGTTGAAGTGGCTAATAGAACTATACTGTCCGGTGTAAAGAAGAATTTGGAAGGGGCTGCTGGGAAGTGGCCTAGTTATTTACAAGAGGTCTTGTGGGCCTACCGGACAACACCTGGGGCTGCAACACAAGAATCACCCTTTGCTTTGGTCTATGGGATGGATGCAGTAGCTCCCATAGAAGCAACTCTCCCACCATTTCGTGTTCACAACTTCTCCGAACACGCTAACGAGGTGGCTATCAGAGGTCAACTTGATTTGGTAGAAGAAAGACGAGTTAAAGCTCACCTTAGAGTTGCACACTATCAGGGCTTGATGAGAAGCAGGTTTGCTTCCAAAGTTAAAAGAAGAGATTTCCAACCGGGGGACAAGGTATTAAGGAAAGTCTTCTTACACACTAAAGAAAAGCTGTTCGGAAAGCTGGCCCCAACTTCGGAAGGTCCTTATATGGTTTTTGAAAGGCTTAAACCTGGAACATATTGGCTAGAAGGCAAGGATGGAAGAGTTTTGACTCATCCTTAGAATATCGAGCATCTCCGGATGTACTTGGAATAGCATTTGTGTAAATATTTACTTGTTTAAACATCCATGTAAATATTTGGGGGCATACTCTTTCCTCCCTGGTGGCACGGGGGGGTTTTAACGAGGTGTCCGGCTTTTAATAAAACTTGATGCCTTCTTAAAAATTTTCTAAAGTATTTTAAGTTTTGTCCTTTGTCATACTATCCGAACTGAAATAACTAAGGGTTATTTAAACTCTAGCCGGAGAATTTAAACACTCTCACTATGAAATAACTAATGGCTGTTTAAACTCTAGCCATCAAAGTTGGAACAGACTATGAAAGAAGATGAGAATTGCACAAAACTAAGATATTCATTAAAAGAACTTAAAGTGCCTTGGCCTTCCAAGGACTTTGGAATTGTCAAAACAGAACAAAAACCTGTCCGGTCAGATACCAAACACAATTACAAAAAGAATGCCTTGGCCTTCCAAGGACTTTAGTTTGGATAAACAAGTAAAAACTGAATCATGAATTAAGGCTGAGTCTTTGAAGATGGCTCACCTTCATCTGTCTTTTCCTTCCCTTTTAGATCACTTTTCTCTTCGCCAGGTTTCTCCCCGGTGTGTTCTTCGTCATCTGAGGAAGAACTGGAGTAGCCATACCTGTCGCCTTCAGCCATTATATGATACGGGAGGTCTTCAGGCTCAACATAAAGCCATAAATCCCCCAGGTTCCTCTTCGGAAACTTCTCATGGAAGAGTAGGACCATGTCAGACTTCACCTTGGCATACATCTCCTCCTGAGTGTCGATCACATTATTGGCATAATCTTGGCTTGAATCTTGGCCTCCTGCTCCCTTAGCAAAGTCGCTTTCTCCTCGACAGCCTTAGACACTGTATTCTCAAGAGTAACTTTGTCATTGGTCAAGTTGGTGATGATCTGGTCTTTGGCTTTAGATTCCCCATTTGAGGTGGCAAGATCTTTTTCCAGCTCGGACAGCTTCCCCCAGAGCTCTGTGATGGTGTCCTCATGTGGTAACCTTGGTGGTACTTGCCTCTTGGTTTCTCTTCAACTCCCTGTTCTCTTCCTTTAGAATGGCAACATTTGAAGTGGCAGTGCGAAGGTCGTCGGACAGCCTCTCTTTGTCAGACTTAAGATCCTTGATGATGTTTGCCTGACTCCGAACTTGTTTCTCCAACGCAAGTACGGGCTGAACATTGCTTAATAAAGAGTGGGCTATAGCGTCCCTTTCACTAGAAACGATAAAGTTCTTACCATTGAAAGTGACCGTGTTTGAGGTACTTGGAGGGAGGTAAGGTCCGGCAAAATCGTCTCTGGGAGGATTGATGAAGTACTCACCAAGCCCACCAAGTCCGGAGATGTCTACCCCGTCAATATTGATACCTCTTCCTTCGACCTCATTGGTATGGAAGTCGCCCGGTATCTCCTCCGCTAGTGTCGGGTCAGTAAGATCAGCTTGGGAAGGAGGCTCCGGGGCCCGGAGAGAGAGCTCGTCACCCTTAGAGTTCTTTTTCTTCTTGGCCTCCCTATCTTTTCCTTCACCTCCCCGTTTACGATCTCTTTTGGGAGCCCTTTAAGGGACTGGGGAGTGCACTTCTTGCTTTTCAGCCTCCTGCTCCACTGCTTCCAGGAGTGCAGCATCAATTTGATCAGGGACTGACCCCTCCGGTTGTATGAGAGCATCATCCTCCACCTCTCCAGGGTTGGCCACTTGCTTGCTTTTCTTCTTGCCTTTCATCTTGCTCGGGGCTTTGGCCTGGCCTGGCAAGTAAAGTGTCCCGTCTGGCTCATGGGTTCTTTTGAGCACAACATCCGGAGGGGGCTGAGTGGTGAGCTCCTCCCAATTCAAGTCTCTCCGACCTGTGGTGTTCTACAAGTGAGACCTGGTCAAGTTGCCTCCGGTAAAAGCAGCGTGGAACCGGTTCCTCCACCTCTCAGCAGGCCAAGCATTGATCTTGGTGCAAGTAGCCTGCCCGGTTTTCTAATAGTCACTAAACTCCTTGGGCAGTACTGCTAAGGAAAAAGTGAGACCCATTAGTTCGAACTACTAAAAAAAGACAAAAGTATAAAGCGGAAGACTTACGATCACTCCTCCACCTGCTTCTGAGAAGACTTGGGTTCTCTCCGGACTTGATTCTCCTTCCATTTTCCCAAGCTCCACTTACAAACATGAACTGAGTCCTCCAATTCCTCTCCGCCTCTAACAAATCATCCACAGCCTTGAAATCATCCCCCATATTGAAATGGTAAAAGGGGATGTGGGGGTTTCTGCACAGACTGGCCACAGCAGCAAACTCCTCCATTGGTAGAGGAATCCCGGAGAGCCTTGAAGCCATGATGCAGGCCATGAGGGTATACCAGGCGTTAGGGCTCAGTTGGCTCGGGCAAAGCTTTATCAGATGGAAGTATCTGACAATTTCAGGGTCTAAGGGGAGTCTAAGTCCCCAATTGAACAGCTCAGTGAAGATGACAACTTTACTCAGTTTGCAGTCCATAGGAGTCTCCGGGTGTATGGGGATCCTGATCTTCACGTTCTCCGGTATTCCCCACTTTGTACGCATCCGGCCCAGCTCAACTGTGTGGATGAATGCGTAGTTGATTTTCTGTAGGGCAAGGAGGTACTTGACATTGACCTTGTGAAAACAAGGCCCCACCTTTCCTTCAAGACTCTCCGGCAGATCCAGATGCTTCAAACACAACTTCTCCTTGTCTTTGTCTTTTTTGGCAACTGCAGCACTACTAGTCTGACCGGAGGGCTCAGACTCAAATGAGGCCTCTTCGACAGAATCCTCCATTACATCCTCCATAATTGTTGAAGGGTTTTCAGCACCACTAGTGGGGGGAGGGTTCAAACTTGACTCAACCTTGTCTCCGGACTGCTGGGCCTCAGTGTTCTTTTGGCTTCTGGTCTCCGGTAGAGTTCCTGGAGCAGATGCTTCTCTTTGAAGACTTGGACTGGTGCCCTCCGGACCGGACAGTCTGTCCTTGGGGGCTCTAATGGGCACTTCTGACCCAGTGCTGCTATCTTTAGCACCCGACTTTGAAGGAGTGTTTTTAGACCCTTGGCCTTTAACTAACCGGCCTCTCCTCCTATCGACTAGCTTCTGAGGGGAGTGCTCCGTATCTGACCCCATTGCTATAAAAGGTGAGGGTTTTTTTAGGCTAGTAGCTGTTACTCCTGGCTGGACAGCAGGTTCTGATTCTTGAACCGAAGAACCAGACATAATGGGGGAGAGGCTAGTTTGGAATAGTTTTCTCGGCTTGATACCCTTAGAAGAAGAAGAGCCTTGATCTGACTCTGTAGCAGAGGTGATTGGTCTATCAACAGGCGAAGTGGGTAACCCTGCCGCAATTCGTCTTTCTCTTTCGACTTTTTGAGCCTTCTCTAACTCAGAAAGGTTGAGCCACCCGCCTTTGATCAGAGCGTTCCTCGCTATAAACATAAACTATTGAGCAATTTTTTGCTTTAAAGAGAGAAATCTTTGAGAGATTTTGCAGAGTAAATATGAAAGAGATGGTAAAACAGTAGAAAGTGAGTTTGAATTTATAGTAAATCTGAAAAAAGAAGTTGATTCCTAAGAGAATTCGAAAAGATTGGTAATGATTAAAGACGGCGCTGATGTCACCACCTTTAATTAAGAGGTTGCTTTTCAAAGAAGGTGGGTTCGAAATTCAAGGTGAAAAGACGGCTGAAGCAACCAATCAGAGAGCGACACGTGTCCCACGAACTCTGGCAAAAACCGTTTTGAATTCGTGAAGCTTTATCAGTCCGGATAAACCCATAGCCCAAATTGACAGACCTGTCCGGATTAAAACTACCCCTGATGTCGGACTGTTTTTCAGGTCTTTGACAAGAGTATTTGCACAAACACCTAAAAAAGAGGCTCCTGATGAGTCCCAATTCTGCATGCTCCCCGGACAAGGACATATCGGTCCAAGGCCTCCGGACCGGACAGATCACTTCGAACACTTAGCCCATAGGACTGTTCGAACTATGACAAAAGTACTAAAAAACCTAAACACTACTTGACTAAGCTACTTGCTCTCCTACTTAGAGCTCATGGGTCTTTAAACAGGACTCGGGTCCATTAAACATGACCCGAAAGCACATAAGGGCCCAAACATTAGGGTATAAATACCCAACCACCTGCATTAAGTGTGGGTAATGAGAATTAACTGCAACCAGCCAGCTTAATTATCTCTCTACTCTCTACTCTAGATATAAAATACCCCCATACTTCTATAAAATACCAAAACAAATTACAAGCCTACCCTCAGGCGATAATTATCCACACCAATTTCCACTCCTTAAAATATGTTTTCCTAGGCTGCAACACACAAAGGTTACAAGTGTCTTACTCCTACTAGGAAAATTATTATCTCTAAACATGTCATCTTTAATGAATATGAGCTTCCGTATCAAAACCATTTCTCCAATACTAAGAAACGTGAATTTATTATTCATATATCATACTCTACTAGGTTTTCTACATTTCTTAGGGTTTCTAACTTTCTTGGTTATTAAATGTAATGTAATCATACTCTACATGAATCTGTTAAAAGAGTGCACTTATCTGGCTCTTGTCCTGAAGCAAAACAAAGCCAGCCTTACTTCACTGCTGCATCCGTTGATGTCCATAAACAAAACCAACCAAACAACTTAGTACAAGATCATACTCAACCCTATTCTAGTTCCAGTATATATTCTAGTTTAAGTAAACTTCCTACTAAATATCCATATTTCACCAAACCTTCTTTTAACAATTAACATACGATGCAAACTCAATTACTTCCTAGACAAGCTAACGTATTTTCTAGCCAAGGAAAGACTCTTACATCCCTTAAACTACATATTGACCATTTTTTACCTACCTAAACCGCTGACCAAACTCATAAAACTCACATACATCATGTTGAGGCTCTATGACACATAATTCACCCATTTTAATCATCGATCACATGTATATCATGGATAAAGATGTGATGTTCAAGCATAAAACATTTATTTAACTATCATATCATTTTACTTAGTGAACCAACTAAATTTAGTGATGTTTTCTCTAACCTGAACTGGCACAATGTTATACAAGCAGAATTCAAATCTTTATAGCTCAATCAGACCTGGACTTTGGCTCTTTGAGTTGCTACCAAAAATGCGATAGATTGTAAGTGGGTGTCCAAGTTGAAGTATGAAAGATGTTGGTCAATACAAAGGTATATGGATTGCTTGGTTTCTAAGATATTTCACTAGTCCTTTGGTGTAGATTTAATGAGACGTTTAGCCACGTTATTCAAGTCTTAACTATTATATTGGTTATTTGCATTATTGTAAAAACTAGTACATTTGTTAATTAGACATGAATAATGCCTTCTGAAACGAATATCTATATGAGACAATCTATATGACAAAACCTCAAAGGTTTGAGGATCGTATGAAGTCACAATATGTTTTTAGGATCAACAAATCTATTCGTGGGTTAAAACAGGCCACGAGAGCCTGGTACTTAAGGTTGAGAGATTTGCGCATGTGTTTGGGTTTTTAAAATTCCAAGTTAGAGAATTTTATGTTATTTACATAACTAAACATGAAACTGTCATCTTAGTGTATGTTGATGACATTATATTCATTATAAATATGTCACAAAACCTTCATGATTTCATCAAACAACCACATGTTAAGTTATATTTAACATACATGGGCAACCTTCATTTTTTTATATAAAGGTTGTCAAGGATACAATTGGTCTTTATATAACCCAAAAAAGTAAATTGATGATTTACTTATCTCTACTCGCATGAGCACCTCTTAGTCGTGTGACACTCAAATAATAGTGGGCCATCCTATGTTGCTTCATGATGACATATCTCTTTCTGATCCTACACCTTAATTGTTTTTGTTAGGCTCTCTTCAATACTTGTTAAACACAAGATCTGATATAGTTTTGTTGCCAACAAGTTATCACAAATTTTACATCCCCATACGAATATGCATCTAATATTTGCAAAGAGGATTTTGTGTTACGTATCTCGTATTGAGTGTCTTGGTACTCATCTGAAGCCCTTGCCTCAGCTTCTTTTGACAGGTTTCTTAGATGATGAGTGGATATCTTGCTCGATGATGTAAACCAACTGGGGGATTTTTTTTTTGCGACTCATTGATTTCATGGTCCCCAAAAAGTAACAAGTAATAGCTCATTCAAGTATTGAGTCAGATTATAAGGCATTAGCAAATATATCTTCTGAACTTATCTGGTTACAGTTAGTTTTTCAAGAAATTAAATTACTCCTTTCTTGCTCTCTTATTGTTTGGTGTGGTAATCTTAACGCATATTTAGCGTCAAACCCAATCATCCATGCGCGACCAAAACATATCAAAATAGATGTGGTTTTTATTCGTGATCAAAATATTCGGCACTCGCATGAGGTCTGATACAATCCCTCGCATGAACAAACATATGATTCATTTACAAAACATTTTTCTCACAGTTAATTTTTTTTCTCGTGAGACAAACTTGAGATTCATTACTCTCTGCTCTGTTTGAGGAGGGATGATATAACTTTAAGGTCGAGAGAAAAATAATAGCAAAAAATATATTTGATTAAAGGAAAAGAAATGGATGAAATTAAAGTGGCAGCTCAAGTATGTTGAACTGATAAAGTATTTTATCTAAACCATAGTAACCATTTTAATATGTGTAATATTAGATATGGGATGGACCGGATCACCATGGTTGGGCTTAAGTTAACCATTCGGCTTATATTCCAAATAATGCATAGGTCTTAAAATGAAAGGAATAAGGCAGAAGAAATTCTTGTAACTAATTAAGATAAGGTTTGTTATAAAAGAAGAATAAATATACTACATTTCCACAACTCAATTGTATATATACATGTATGATCAAATCTATAAAATTAAACAAAATAATACACCACATAAGTTTTCTCTAAACTTGCTTCTTTATTTCTTCTGTAATCTATATTATGATTTTCTTTTGAAGGAAAAATTTCAGTTTTATCTCGAAGATGACTTTATTTTTGTGAACAATATAGTTTTCTAGGTTTTCAGGGTATTTGGGTATATAAAGCTTGAGAAAAAAATTTGTTTTTTAATCGTTAAATTTGATAGAGTTTTTAAGAATTATATATTATCTCGATTTTTCTAGTGTGCTTAAGGTTTCTATCCATGATAATTTTTATATTGTTGAGCTAGATAATGTTTAACGATCATTTTTATTCATGATTAAAGAGGATGATATGCGGATTTTGATATTTTGTAGTTTGAAAATGTAAGAATTTTGACCTCTTTAATTTTTTATCTATATTTTTTGACATTTTGATAATTTATCATTTGTTCGCATTATCCTCGTCAAATAACCAAGTGTCATGATCTTGTATGGATTGTTTTGTATGGTTGTTTGAAATCGTAAGCATTTTAAAAAAAAATTATGCATAATAGGTTGATGGATTAACTTGGTGCATAACGCGTTAATATATTTAGTTTGGTCGTTGTTTGCTGGAAAAAAATATAGTAGAAATAATTTTTTTGTTAGGTATTAATTCCATTTATATTTTTATTGATTTTTGTTTTTTATAGAATAAAACCATAAAATTATTGAAATGTTTATTTATATTTTGCTCTTTATGCGCGAACGATGCCCAGATTTAATAATAGAGTCTCTTGAAACTTATGATCTTGCTTTGAGATCCAGAAAAATGAAGAAGCGTGCAACTAGGAGGAAACCATCTCCCCAACCTATTGAATAATCATCGGAAGAGGAAGTAGTCCTTATGAAAACCATTCTGAATGCTTAAACTATTGTTTTGCTAGCAAATTTTCTAATGTTCCAAAATACTGCCATGGTTTAATTTTTCCTTGAGATTTCTATCTATGTTGTCCCCCAGTTATACAAGTTTCATTTATATCAGTAATTATCACGATGTCATCTAGAGATAGTCAAACATCGACATACAAGAATTAAGACGATTTTTTCTATGGATGTCATCTTTCAAAAAATGAGGCAACGAGAGTAATACTACTATGCTCATTATAAATCGTTCCCACATAGGCCCAAAGATAACATTATCGATAATACTTCTTACCGACCTTTAGTCGATTAACTTCAAAATTTTAACCTTCTTTATATTTTCTTAAAATTTTAAAAAACTTATATTAGTATACTAAAAACAAATAGAATATAATTATTAATGAACAAAAAATAAATTTACCCATTTGCGATAGACATGGTATCCCATTTTATGCATGCAAAAGTAGCGATCTTAGAATGGTTTTGCTAAGATATTATTTCTCCTCTGACCATTTTCATGATGGTCATCCTTGATTAAGACCCATCGATTTTGATTGGTATGAAAAAACATATTTTATATTTATTTGGATTTTGTATTTTTTGGGCAAGAATGAGACTTATTTAAAAATTAACTTATTCGTCATAAAAAAAATTATAAGGATTATGTGATATTGTTTAGGGGATGCACATTCTAGCCAAGTTGTATAGCTAGTTACATGAGGTATCATTGTTTGACATATAGAAAATGAATAGATTTGTTCATATTTTCTAATGTTGGATATTTGATCACTTCACCTACTTTCAACCAACTTAATGGGTATGGTTCCTTGTTGCACGTTTGTGCATGAGAATCTCGAAGGTATGCAAACACGGGTTATGAGCTTGAAAATATTTTTGAGTCATTCAAACTCACTTTTGATCACCTGGTCAAATCCGTATGTGTTAATCTTTTAATATTATTTATTTATTTGGTTCAAAATTAGTATAATTTGATAATATTTTCTATATATGTTCTTTTTGTGTCTTGGTTATAACTAATTTTTAGGTTATAGATAATTTTTTGGTTATGGCTAATATTTTTACACTAACTTATTTTATTGGTCCAAAATTAGTACAGTTTGATCATATCCGCTATATATGTTCTTCATGTATTGGTTATAGATAATTTTTGTTATATATAATTTTTTGGTTATAGATGATGTTTTGCATATACACATTTTTTATTTAGAATTAGTATAGTTTGATTATAGATATCAGTTGTAATTTTTTTCAATTTTTTATAGATGATATTTTAGTTGTGTGAATAGTTATATATCATCAAACCACTCAATTCAATATCATGGTCTAACTATAGCGTCTGATGCATAAACAAAATCAAGTCATATATGCCCGGTAGAGTAGTGTGGAAATTCGAACACATCCAACATATATCTTGTAGTCTAATAAAAAATTTACTAAGACAGATACATGGGCAAGCACTTTATGATTTAGGGTGACTCAGTTTTGGACAAATTGGTTTGATCATCTACTATCAAAGGAACAACAAAGAGAGCTCATCATAGAAGGTTCCAATATCTCAACTATCTTCCATGATTATAAAAGATGGATTAATAATATATTTTGGTATGTTGTATCCATTGGGAATTTGGATGATGATTTCCCTATCGACCATGAACCGATTCATTCGATTCACCAAGATATTATGAATGTGAGCCATTTCAAAATTGTGAAAATGTACAAGCATAAACTAGACGAGATGATGGTTGACGAGGCTAATTTTTATTGGTTTAATGTAATTTCGATCTTGAGTATTGAATGTAGAAAAAATATTAAAGTTAATTTTGGTTGGTTTATTACAATTTGATTGGATATTTATATTAATTTGATTGGTTTATTTTAATTTGTAGCTTAGTGTTGAATGTGGTTAATACTACTAAGTATAACGTAATATTTTAACTAATGGACTATTTTTTTAAAGAAAATAATAGTTCTTTCTAAGATAGTTACTCAGTGTTAACTGTTACTCCTTTCAAATCAACAGCTTATCTTGAGACCATGTCTTAGAATTAGGTGCATTTTTTAAAAGAAAAAAATATCCAAAATTTGAGACATTGTCTTAAAATTTGGCGTTGTTTTTTGCATTTCGGTTTATAGAGAGTTTAACACCTAATTTCGACATACAGTCTTAGTATTAGTTGTTACTTGTGTTAAAAAAATATGACTATATGCTTTGTGTCTGTATATTTTGGTATGTGAGTATAAAATATTATCTTATTTTGGCTTACATTTAACCTATTTCGCTAACAATAAAACACTTTATATACACATAACACATATGAAACAAATAAATTTATATCAGATCTAAAATATGAAATAGACTACAGTTGAAAAAGTATGGATGATAAATATTATCGAAGAAGTGAAAAAATTATGACAACTGAATACACAATTTTTTATATGTTGTGTCTAGTAATGTACTACATGTATGACCTGAATCGGGTCATCTTTCCACATACCTCATGCGGATATAAAGACGTTTACAATGGACGTATCTAAAATCAATTTCGGCATATCAGGTGTTCGACCTTTCATATGATGCAATACAAGAGGCCTTTCAGATATTCTTATTACGGTTGACTAACAGATCACTAAAAATAACTCTATGAGATGAAGTCATATCACGTTCAATACAAGAAGATAAACTTGATGATAACTGAGAATAAACTAGGAGATTTTTGTAGGTTATGTTTATCGTTGCGGTGCTCATAAGTTACTTGTTATTTAAAAAATTTGTATTAATACACGCATAATGTACACGACTTTAATATTATGCATCTAATTATGTTTCAATATTTAATTATTATTCAACAAAATTAAAATTTATAAACGTCATAACATATAGTTTGAAGTAAATATTATAAATTAAATGTTACAAACATTTAGTACTTAATGATATTAATATGGATATATGCTTGTTAGGTGTCAGCCTTGTTTATTCGAATAATTAAAATGTTTAATTTTTATAAATGCCTAAAACTGGTTGAATAAGGGAGACAACCAACCTTTAGCTTCTATGGAACAAATTGACAAATACATAGAGTAAATTACCGATAGTGGTCTGTTTGGATACATGGAACTTGTAAAAAGACAATTAATACACTAATACAAAGTTTTATTTTATATTTATGCAATTAAAATATTCACTTACCTAATGACAATATCAGGTATTATCATTTAATGTTCACGATCAGTAACTAGTGACAAACATTTGAACCTAACTTTGCGTCAACATATTCAAGACTACTGTAAACTCGTTCGTACACATCTAAATCTAATAGGATTTCTTCCATAAGTGCGGACCTCACATACAATCATCCTATTCGAAATAGATAATTGTGTGCAACATCCATGAAACTACAAAAACGAGCCGACCTCACGCCCGTGACATCGTATATATATAAGAATTCAAATATTAAGGGATATGTTGTAAAACTATTAACTTAGTAGTACCTTAGATTGCTTCATAATATTTGGAATTTTATCTTTTTTTGTAACGGTTATAACTTCTATTTGACTAGCTAATTTTCTGACAAGGCTTTTATTTATAGACGGGAAAACCATTTCTCATATTTGCTTGAATTTTTTTAACATATTTTTTATCTCTATATTTTTTTGTTGTATCATTATGAGGAATTACTTCAAATACTTCACGAACTTTCATTATGACATGACGCATACATTCGTGATTGTAATCACGGAAAAAAAACCAACCATATATATTTTATCCTCGATAAAATTATCTTCTTTATATTGGGTGTGTATAGAAAAGATTAATGTTTTCCACATTTTATCAATAATACTTAAACTAAACTTACATCACTCTATTACTTGTAAACTAATGTCACATATGCAAGCAAATCTATTTATTATTATAATAACAAATTCACATTTTGCTTGGCGGTGCCTATGTTCTAGGCTTTGCATATTGTTTAACAAAAGTTCAAGGGAAAACTCATACACAAAATATCATTTTCTTGAGTACCCAATCATCAAATGAAAATTTAGAGATTATCTTACTTTTTTCGAACGATAATTTTATCTTCTTATGTTAAAATATCTAGCAAATCATCTCTCTCCCTAAATAATTCAAAGCTAACATGATACGTGTTTTTTTACATATCAATTCATTGTAATTTTTCCAAAATGTTTGAATTGATAAGTGTAAGTATATATATTTTTTAATCATGAAATTTGAGATAAGAAGTTTGAGCTTAATCGAGGGTCCCCGGGTATACTATATATTCTTCTTTCAAACTTATTATATTTGAGTACAACTTGCATATGGTATCATAATAAAAATATATATATTCCATGACTTAAATATATCATCATCCATAAATAGTTTTTAGTAATTTACTTACGTGTCATCTATATAGCATATATGTCATTTTTGGAAATATATACTCAATTAATTTTATTACTTTCATTTATTTATACGTTACCGAAATATCAGGTAAACCAAAATTGTTTTCCTCTATGAAAAGTTGCATACAATCCAGAGTTCACATGTAGTCTTCTACCTTTTTATGACTCATAAAAACAAATGGGATACAAAAAGTGATATTTGTTGGTGTAACACCAATAATTTTGAACAATGGAATTTTATACCTCGTTATCTTGTATGTATTATCCATAATAAGAATCTGAGGGAATTTCATTAGAAAATTGATAACATCATTTAGCTAAATAATGTTTTACCTTAATCTTACCCAATAAACACTGAAGTTGTGACTGTATGCATTTTTCTAAAGTACAATGTTTTATACTTGTCATTATAAATATTAAGTACCTTGGCCATGTTATCAGGATTATGAGTCATTGACGTTGGTAAATTATCTCGAGAAAAGTAACCGCCTAAAGATAATTTCTTCACCAAAGCTTTTCAACTTTAGTTAATTTTCTCGTTATATGACATCCTTCCGAAAATTTAGTTGTTTCATGATTATACATCTCACATTCAATTTTCAAAGATCATAGCTCATCGCCAACAAGATAAGCTCTAATTTTAAAATGGTACTTGTTTTTCCTATCAATATTCTCTTGGCATTAGGTTCTTATTAATTATTTATTTACTTTCCATATTTTTTGCAAGCATAAAACAATCACCAGGTATTCTTGTATTTTCTATCACCATAAAAGATGACCATTAACACGTAACCTAACTCTGTTCTAACACACGTCTCCTAATTAGTAAGGTCGGATTTGTATTATACACGTTTGGTGAATAAGTGAGTGAGATGTGCTAAGATAGAACTCTCCAAAGAAATTTTGGACTCCTAAATATATAAGCACAAAATGTTTATAAATTTCTAAAGGAACTACATAAACGGTATCATTTAGAAACTTCTTCAAAAACACACATTTATTTTCAAAACTTGAACTTATTATGAGATATTATACCAGAACGAGCTATTTATTTCTTACAACATCATTCTGAGATAACATCTCGAAATTGGTTATTTTTTAACATAGCAGCAGATTCCAAGCCGTTGTCTTTGAATCCTTCTTTATTTTCTTTTAAATTCAACAATAAGGTGATATTCAAAAAAATTAAGGCAAGATTCTGAGGCACTATCTTAGAAGTAGCTCATCTTAAAACAATTATGGCAATTGATTAGAAGACGATGTCTCCAAATAAAAAATATAATGACTATACTTTGTTAGTGATTTGGTTGACATCCTCTACTTTTGAATCATTATTTTCTCAATTCATTATCTTGTCTTAAATTGATTTATATTTTTATTTTGGTTTTTTATATTCACATTTTAAAATTTAAATCTATAAATTAGATCATATATATTTTAATTCAATGTTTTTTTGTCAATTCATAACATCATTATTTTTTTAGGAAAACTCCTTAGCTACCCTACTTCATAATAATCAACAACACCCAAGTCTCAACAAGAACTTAGAACACAAATGGGCACATGAATTCTTGTGAAGTAGTTGAATGGTCAGAAGTTTATTGGCAGTGAATAGATATTCAGAAGGAAGCAAGACATTCTTGGGTTGAGTTTTCCAGATATAAGGTTAGGCTAGTGGCTAAGGGTTTCACGCAAAAAGGGTGTTAATTTTAATGAGATATTTTTTCTGACTCTAAAAAAAACCTTGATTAGGGTTCCAATGTAAATTGTTTTTAGATTTGATATAAAGTTAGATCAGATGGATGTTACTATTGTCTTTCTACACGGTGATACTCGTAAACCCATTTTCTTTATCACTAATTTTCATAGCATCTTCATATCTTTTGGGTTCAAGAACATATCCATGTATTTCAATAAATAAATCATAACCAATAAAACCAATAAAACCAATAAAATCATATTGTTTTAGAAGTTTATTTGGTCTTCATACTCTATGTTATACTAGTAGATACTTGTCAAGCCCATGTTGCTCTCTAATTCGATCATTTGAATGCCCTAGAACCCCATACAATCGGCCATTTTTGGACTCATGTAATGATTAAACTTCCTCTACATGAGCCAAAGTTGGACTAGGACCTAAATCATCTTCAGCAGTAACATCTCCAACTTCACTCTCTAAATTAGAGTCATCATCAATTTCACATCTCTTATCGGTAGTTTTAAGTTGGGTCTCCACTTCCTTCTTCATTGACACGTTCTCCTTATTAAAAATAAAATCTCTGATTATCATAAACTTTTTACGTCAGGTTCAAGAAACCACAACCTATACCATATTCCTCATTTGGGATAACGGAGGAACAAACATGTTAGTTTTCTGCCAAAGCTTATATCGTTTCACATGTGCGTAGGCAGTACAACCAAACACTCTCAAATATTTTAGCTTAAGTTTCAATTTAGTACATGCATATTGAGGAAATACAAACTTTAGGGCCATAGATGGATTTATGTTGGTGATATATACAGATATACTAATGACTTATTTCCAAAACCTTCGATCTATTCCAGTTGTTTGAAGCATACACCTAACCATTTTCAACAAGGTTTGGTTCATTGTTTTAGAAACCCTATTATGTTGGTAATTCCCACTCGCATTTTGTTGTTTAACAATGCCAAGATTAGATACTAAACTTCTTGTTCACATGTTCCAAGTTTGTATCATTTTTTAAAACTTCTTCAGCACTTTCCCGGTTTGATTCTCCACAAAGTCTTCCAGATCCTAAAAACATCAAGTGTTTCATCTTTAGTCTTTAAAAGTATAACACATAATTTTTTGGAATAACCATCACCTTACAAAACCTATAGCAAAGTTTTCACGCCGGACCCCAAAGATCTGAATGAAGTTACTCAAGTACATCACTGATTGTATGGATACCAACAAGAAACTTTACCCGCTTGCTCTTACCCAACACAAAACTTAAAAGCCAAACTTCTATTGTGTTACCATCCAACAAACTTTGTTCGCTCATCTCAATAAGGCTATTCTCATTCACATTCCTAAACCTTATATGCTACAACTTGGTTGTATCATTCCCCACACTACCCACACCTCTACCACTACATATTCCTCAATAACTAACACATCATTAGTCCTATAGTCCTTTATAATAACAAGTGAGCCTGGTAAGACCCTAAGTTTTTTGTGTCCAACCCTATAAGTAAACTATTTCCCATCTAAGATTCCGTTAGAAAAAAGGTTACATTTAACTTAGGGCATGTACCTCATGTTGTAGATCAATTTCTTAAGTTCTATAGATTATTGAGCCAAATAGTTCCCACTCATTTGACAACACACGATTCATCATTCTTGAGTGATGAGTCTGGATAAATTCACCACTACTCACTGAGAAATCCGGACAAGGGAAATTCGGACAATAAGCGTCCACTGAACTATCCGGACAGGACAAAAAACTAAACACCTTTTGACTAAGCTAGGTGTTAATCAGCTTATTAAGTAAATAGGTCCTTAAACTTGACCCGGTTTCATAACTTGACCTGAAAGCCCATGGGTCCATAATTAAAGGTATAAATACCCAACTACTTTCATTAATGAGGGGGATGAACATTTAATACAACTAGACAGCTTATATCTCTCACTACAAAACACCAAAACATTTAATACCCTTAAAACTCTCCAAAACACTTAACAAAATTACCCTCAGCTTAAAATAAACCTCACAAATGAGGATGATCATTCGAGCTTTAAACATCTCAAGTCGTCAAACAAATATTTGTTGGAATTCATATGGAATGATGCTACAAAATTAAACGCCCATTTGTTATTGTATCTGCAAGAAAGCCCTTAAACCATCAATATACTCATAGTCGTCGAAAACTATTGCAGTATGTCTGAATTTGGCTTTCAGATAAGTATTTCTTTTTTTTTCTCCAAGAAATTCCAACTAATATTGACTTCCTGCATAACCAAATTTTTACTTTAGAACTTTTCGTAAACCCTTTGTACTTTGACGAAGAGTTTTCTCTCATCTTGCTTGAATCTATTCTTCTTGGTCAACCCCTCACATTCAGTCTGAAACCTTCAGTCTGAACCTTCATAAATTTCTTCCTTTGTAGATATTTTGATTTTAAGGTACTCTTCATTTCGTTCATCATAAGATACGCATTGTCGTAGAGCATGATGTAAAAATAGTGCTCATACACCTTTGGAATAGAACAAGGATTATTTCATGGTCCTCGTCTTCCACCTTGACGCCAACTACATTCGATTCGATAATGATATCATTTAAATCATATAGTTGTCTTATGATCGCCTTGCTATCATCCATTAACAACGTATACAAATATTTTTTAGATACAATACATTCGTCAAAGACTTCTTTATGTAAATCGTCTCCAACTGATTATATATCCCAACGCCGTAGACTCTTTAGACACCACACAAATAACTTCATCCTTCAAGCTTAATATGAGGGTACTATGAGCTTTGGACAACACTTCGACATCAACCTTATTTGTAGATTTCTTATCAATGGAAGCAACCAATTCCTTTTATACTAGGAAATCGTGAACCTTCATTATCCAGAAATTGGAATCATTATCTTTGTTGAAATTTTTTAGGTTGAACTTTATTGCACTCGTCTTGGTGAATTTCTTTGTTTTCGTAATTGGAACCTTCTCTATAATCTCAAGATGTGCAATGATCTTCGTTCTTTTTTATTTGTTTTGACACTACAAACGGTGTTGTTCCATATTATCACCTCTCACCGCACCGCTTGTTAAGAAAGAACACCTCTATTTCGGATACATCAACTACCCTATGATCAAATGCTGAGATTCAACACGCAACATTAATAAATCAACGGCTTTTTACCAACTCAGCTTCCTCTAAAAGCTTTTAGGTATCTTCAGAAGTAGGGATGGCGATGGGCCGTCCGCGGGCCGGCCCGCTTGAGCCCACTTTTTTTACACTTGAGCCCGAGCCTGTCCGTTAATGTCCGCCGGTCAACCTGACCCGACCTGCAGACATTAATTTTAATATTTTTTTTAAATATTTTTTAATATTTTTTAAACATATTAATTTTTTTTTTAAATATATTTTTTTATTATATATATTTATTATTTTTATATATATTTTATGATTTTCGGGACGGAATGGACCAGACAAATTTAAAACCCAAACCGACCCGGCCTGATTGTGGATTACAATTTCTGAACCCGAACCCGGCCCGTTCTAAATTAGGACCGAACAAAACCCGATTGGACCGGGCCGGATCGGGCCGAACAACACCCGAAGTGTTAGGGTAGCGACCAAAGTTCCACAACCCACATCGGTAAAACATGGGAAGGATCAATGGTATATAAGTGAGAACATATCTCAACTAGTATGAGGCCTTTTGGTAGTGGACCAAATGCAAAGCCGTGAGGGCCTTCGGGTGCCAAAGCGGACAATATCATACTAGTGTTGAGATCGGTTGTGTCCGTACTTTTATACGGAGGCGGAATATGCGGACCAGACCCCTAATTCACGACCCCCATATTCACAACATGTGGTATCAGAGCTCCAGGCCCAAACAGTACGCGATGTGGTGGGTGATGTGGGTGAAATTCTCTCATTAGTCGAACATGATGAATTAGTAGCCATGCTCAAGATCCTTGTTTGGAGTGCCCGTGGCTTATCAAGCAGTGTGGCTTGATTTGAGGCTCATCAAGCATTGTGGCTTGATTGGAGAGATCCTCGTTTGGAGTGCCCGTTGCTCATCAAGCAGTGTGGCTTGATTGGAGTGTATCAATACGGTGGTACTTGTTTGGAGTGGCGCTAAGGAACAACACAGGATGGTCGAGATCAGATAGATCCACTGTAAAGGATCTAGATATCAGGTAGCCCCAACCTGATTAGAGTGAGCGGATGGATGTCAATCGAGAGGAGGCTAAAGTGGTACTTTGTTCGAGAGGAGGATTTGTTAGGGTAGCGACCAAAGTTCCACATCCCACATCGGTAAAACATGGGAAGGATCAATGGTATATAAGTGAGAACATATCTCAACTAGTATGAGGCCTTTTGGTAGTGGATCAAATGCAAAGCCGTGAGGGCCTTCGGATGCCAAAGCGGACAATATCATACTAGTGTTGAGATCGGTTGTGTCCGTACTTATATACGGAGGAGGAATATGCGGACCGGACCCCATATTCCCAACACGAATTGCCACCACTATTCAGAAATGATTCGATAGCTATATTTTACACATTCGTCACCCCGATGCAGTCTGTACCTTCAGTCCAACAAAAACATTAGTCTGTACCTTCAAGAGAATTTATCTTTACTCCTGCTTCCAAATTGAAGATCTAACTTCTGCATCAAAAAATCAAACATTTATTACATTTACATTTCTTCGATCATCTTCGAATACATGTAGTCTTCGGTGATATTTTTATTTTTAAATTATTACATATAACCAAGGCACACCAACTTTATATTATAATTTTAATAAAAAGAATAGGTGAACCAACAGATGCTATTTTATAAGTAGCTCCACCCTAATTCTATACTTGTATAAATCGTATACTTTTATAAATGATAAATATATTTTAACATACATATCCATGAACAAAATTAATAATAATTCACCTAACAATTGATTCAGTTCTAACAAGTTACATCTGTCCTATATACAAATTATGTTATAAGCGTGGACTATAATTAACCTCATGTGTCGGTCGAAAACCTACCTTGCAATAATGGTAATTTTGAAGTAGCTCCACCTTAATTTTATACTGGTATAAATCATATATACTTTTATAAATAATATAATAATTTTTAACATACATAGCCCATAAACAAAATAAATAATAATTCACCTAAAAATTGATTCAGTTCTAACAAGTTACATTTGTCCTTTTATATATAAAAAAGGATGAGCGTGGACTATAATAATTAGTCTCATGTGTCGGTTGAAAACCTACCTCCGTAATAATGTCCTTTTCATATTCGATAATAGGGTCGGCCAAAATAAATTAAACGCTTCTTTCTCGTATTTAGAATAATGAATCTCTGTTCAATAATACATATGAACTTTTGCCTTTTATGGAAGAGACCAACTTAATAGGGCCAAGATGCAAAATCAACAAGTAGGAACCAGCAATGGCCAGTTCATTAAAGGGTTATCATAACTAAAGATAAGGTGGCCAGTATTAACGATTACCAACCCTTCACTTTTAAAAATAATAATAGTATTATTACTCTTATTGTACATTATTTTTATTAAAAGTATACATAAAATTTTCAAAAAATATTATGAGTTAATACTATATAGTTCTTCACTTCTAGATGTAAAGATCATATTTGGACGAAAATTAAACGCCTTATATAGTCATACAACACCAAAATTAAAAAAAAAATCACAAATAGCTTTCGTCGTTAGAGTTTGAGCCTGTGCTTTTTGAGATTTTCTGATTGGGAATTGTTCACTTGATCGAAGAAATTAGAAATATTAAATTGTTAGAGAGAGCTCGAATCCTTAATGAAGAAAATTTGAGCTGATTCATGAAAAATAATTCTCTGAAAAGACGATTCGGCATTTAAGGATGATGATTTTGAATTAACTAGATTAGACTTCCATGAGATTTTTTCAAGCTAGGATCCAAAGAGGCATCTTGATTAGTTAGATTTGACTTCCTCAAGACCTCACCGGAAGCGAGTTAGGAGGAGACTACTCTATCTTGATGTTAATCGATCTTCGAATTCTTCAACTCTGTTTCCTGTAAGAATAATGAAACCAGAACCTGCGACAAGTCAAGACAAACTGTAAACATCCTTGAAAGGTTAGTAAATTAATTCTTATTAAGAACCAGAAGGAGATGATAGAAATTACATATTTAAGTGTCATTTCTTACATACCCCAAGCACATACTTTCGAATAGAGTGATTGCACTCAGCTGATTTGGGGCTTGGAGGTTGTTGAAAACCATTTTCATTTTGCATTTCATTGTCTGTTTAGCAATCCATTATGTTTCTTTATGGTGGTCCCTGCATATGTGCATAATCTTCATAGTTGGATGAATTAGGTGTCTGCAACATGTTAGAATTTTCTCTAGAGGCCAAGGGTAATTTTCAGATGATAACATGTTAACTAGGATTAGATAGTCCAGTTCTATATCAATATTAAACAAGTTGTTGTTCTTATAGGTTTGGAAACCATCAAGAAAGGCTCTTTCTTTATCCATTATTGAAGTGATCTTGCCATAGAGATTGTCACAACCCTGAACAATGTCACCATTGTTGTCTCTGAGAAGAGCACCACCACTAGATTCTCTGTTTGCTAGACAGAATACATCCCTATTAAGTTTTTATATATCCGGAAAAGGTGGAGACCATATGAGTAAGGTTAGCTTTTGTTTATCTTTTAAATGGTTGTAATATCCTAATTCAGCAGCAGTAGATTCATCCATGGACCAATGTATTTTTTTAAGATGGTTAAATTGATCAATGTTGGACAAAATATGTTTAATGTAATTAATACCTAGAGATAGAAGAGTTAGTAATGAATTTGAATTCAACCCTGTTTCTACCTTTCCATATGGCCCAACATATGATAGGAGGCAAAATAGAACACACATAAGAGGACCAAAACCAATTTCTAGTCATGTGGGGCATAGTCATATGATTACCAAAACTAACTTTGAATATACCAACAGAATAGAACCAAATAGCCCAAGAATACTTGCAGACCCCATATAGATGATTATGAGATTCTAAGTTGTTGCAGAATTGGCATTTGGATGCCATAGCTGTATGTCTCTTCTGAATAACAGAATCAATAGATAGCCTGTTGTGAATGGGCCTCCAATGTAAAATGAGCATTTCTTGGGAGTTGTAGAGTTCTAAAGCTTGTTGAAGAGGCTAGCCTTGTTATGCTTAACTCTGAGGAAGTTTCATGTATCCTTAAAGTTGTAGGTGTCATCTTTAGAGAGAAGCCAAATAAATGAGTCATCCTTTTGGTCTTTAATAGAGTGCTTCTGAATTTGTTGAATTTCACTAGCAGAAAAAATTCCCATAAGTTTGTTTAGATTTCAGGTGTTATTTTCCCATGAAGCTTTAACTTTTTCAGGCCTATACCATGCATTATCAGTGTTGTCATAAAGCTTGATTGAAGGATGATTCTGTACAAATTATCCAACCATAAATCTATATCACATTTACCTAGGTTCCATCTTATGTTTGCTTCAACTACAAACTTTATTTTAGCAAGCCTTTTCCAAGTCTGAGATCCTTTTAAAGAGTAGTTGGCATGTACGGGATGCTTTTCTTTACAGTATATGTTGTGAAGATAATTAGCTCAGAGATAATTCTTCTCTCTGAATCTTAACCAAATCTTGCAAGAGTATGAGTCATGGAGGTCATTAAGGTTTCTAACATTCAACCCACATTCACAATAGGGCTTACAGACCCTAAACCAACAAGCCCAATAAATATTTTAACTTTCTTGAGTAGAACTCCATAAGATTGTTGAAAGTTCTTTCAATTTTAGTGATAATACTTTTAGGAAGAGAACAACATCGCATCCAGTATATATGGATAGCCGCAAGGACAGAACTGATTAGAGTACGCCTGCCTACATTGGATAAATGTTTACCTTCCGATTCTTTAATCTTATTCCAAATTTTGTTTAACAAAGAGTCATAATTTTTGTTCCTATTTTTTATTTTCAAGGTGATGCCTATATATGTGGTACGGAGGAAAATATTATTAAAACCATATATGTTAATAATAGTGGATAGTTTGGTGATATGGAGGTTTGAGGAGACTATACTTTTTGTTTTGTCATTGTTAATGGCATGCCCTACAATATTTTGATACTTGTGAAGAAAAATACGAAGATTAGTAATAATATAATGCCTCCCATTAGTGAATATTAAAATATCATCAGCAAAAGCCAGAAAAGGAATAACGATGTTGTTTCTAGTTGAAAATCCCGTAGTTTTGTTGATGTCAAAGAGTCTGCTTAAACCTCTGATTATAACCTCTTCAGCAATAATAAAGAGACTAAGGGACAAAGGTCCCCTTGTCTTATACCTCTTTTAGTTGTAAAATATTATTTTGACTCACCATTAATAAGAATTGAAACTTACACATTCATGATCAACTTATCAATGATATTAATAAAATTTTGACTAAAACCGAAAGCCTACAATAATTTAAATATGAAGTTGTGAGACATCCTCCCAAAATCCTTTGACATGTCAACCTTTACCATGATGTTTCCAACTTTTGTCTTTCTATTTAAGTCACAGATAAGCTCTTTGGAAATGAGGATGTTGTCTTGAATTGGCCTGTTAGATAAATAAGCACCTTGAACATTAGTAATAATTTTATAGAGCATCTTTGGACATGATTTTATTCATCTGAGTGAACAAGCTTATTAATCTATATTTTTTCCATGTTATATGGTTGCATGATTTAGGGATGAGGCAGATTCCGGTAACTAAGATGCCATGAGGGATGTTCTGCCCTTGAAGCAAAGATACCATTGTTGCATATAAGTATTTTTTATTATATGCCAGCAGGTGATGTAAAAATAGTTGTTAAAGCCATCCATGCTTGCAGCACTTGTGGGGTTGAGACTTTTATTGACGAAATAGATTTTATCTTCAAAAGGAGTAGCCAGAAGTAAGTTATTATCCTCATTAGTGATCAGCTTAGGGACAATATTAAAAATATTTTCATTCAATCTCATAGTCTCTTCTTCTTTGTTTGGAAATGGTAAATCAGTTAGGATTTCTTTAAAGTACGTTTCAGCAGATGCACAAAAGATGATTTTTTGTGATCCATTTCATGCCATCTTTTATGCCCTAAATTATGTTTCTTCTCATTTTCTTTTTGACGTAACTGTGATAGATCTTGGTATTCTTGTCCCCATCATTTATCCAATTTGATAGAATTTCTGGTGCCAATTGATAGAAGAGTAAAAATGATTTTTTTCAAGATCTGTAAAAAAAATATGTACATACGATTAAGATTTCTACTTGTTCAAGTCATAAGGCTTGAAGAATGAGAACTGACAGGCGAAATAGTAAAAAAGTGGATTTTTTTTAAAGCAATGGCAATATTTTGAAGATTTTGGAGCTTTGAAACTAGAGAGAATATAGAGTTTATCTTTTTAGTTTAGACAACTATATATTCACTTTTTTTTATTATTGCCGTTCATCTTTTATTTAAGATTATATATTATTAGATATCTGTAACCAAACTTATTTATCATTTATGCCAAAATATCATCAATAATCGTCTCATTAATAAATAAGGGATGTGATTGTAAAAAAATAAATTAAAACCTTAATTTCAATTTTATACATAAAAAACAATAATATTTATTCTTTCAAAACACAAGTAAAGAGAAAATTCAGATTGTTGTTGGTTATAAAATGTTGGTAAAAAATTATAATATCGTGAATGAAATATCCATATTTTCACTGTATGCAAAATATAATGGAAATTATAAGTGAAAAGAACATATCATTTGAGCTATCATTGTCTATTAAAAAATACATAAAGAAAAAATTATGTCTACTTCGTATAAATTTGCTTATTTTGTATTTAAGAAAACACTTGATATGTTGAAAGGGATTGTTTATTATTTATGAGTTTAGGATTCAAGTGATATGAATCCCAACAAGTGATGTATTATATGATTCAATGTAAAAGAAATAATCCGCCGCATGTTATCGATTGTTTTGATATGTGGTTAAAAGATAGCTATACACAGACCACTAAAACATGTACATATTCTAAATCTTGTCATTAAAAAGTGAAAAACTAAAAAAATCATCGATCAAGGTTTAGTAGAATTACCATAACGAAAATGAAGCTCCGTAGAAATGAAGAAAATTTATCATAAATTTTTTAAGAGTTCAATATGCGAATTTTAAGGACAAAAGTTTTTTAAGAAATATATAATGTCACACTTTTATTTTTTATTTAAAATAGATTATGACATATCTGTACTAGACATATTGTGATGAGCAGAAAAAAACCTTTTGCCAAAGTTTCGCAAAAATTGACTTATTATAAAATTTAACGAGTTATATTAAAATATAATATAATTTTAGTTAGAATAATTAAATTTAATATTAGATTTAATATTAAAAACTTTTTTAATAAACTAAAATATATATAGTGTACAAAGAATATTAAATCGTAAAAATATAATATAATAAATATAATTAAAATTACAATAAAACTATAATTAAAAAATACGACATTATCGGAACGTAAAATAAAAAATTATAATAAAATTTTAATCATAATTCGTTGGTTATTTTGTATATAAAGTAATTACAAAATTCACATAAGTACATGAACATTTTGAGGAATTTCATATAATATATATTATTTTGTTTTTACATTTAGTTTTTTAACTTAAAAGTTTGATAAAATATAATGCGTAAGGGTAATTCTATATACATGAAAACTAGACCAGTGTGAAAAATCTGAAAAATAAATTTAGATAAATATAAGTTAGATAGTTAAAAATTAGAATTCAGTTTAAAATAAATTTAGACATGTATAATTTATAAATAATTGTTTTAATAATTTTTCATGTTGCTTTAAATTAATAAAAAACCTAAAAATAATTTAAAAAATAAAAAGACCAATAAAAAAAATTAAACTCAAAATGAGAATTTTTTTAAATATATACATTGCTGGACAAAAGTAAAAATAGGAAAATAAAAAAATTAATCGACACTATATATATATATAAACTATATATATATATATATATTTTTTATTGTATTATATATTATTTATATTAATATCAAATAAATACCTATAATTATTTTAAAAGTTTTTATGAATTTTATATATTTTAAAATATTAAATATATATATATATATACCAATTTAAATTGATATTAATTTTAAAATTAGAATACTTGTTTTTAATATATATTTTTAAAATAATTATATAAATTTATTAAATATGATTTAAATTAAATAATTCGTCACGTTTCATATCAAAGTTTCATGCATGATATTTTTAAAATTAATGGTATAATTTGATGGATAATAATTGCATATCTTACCAAAAAAATTGGATCAAAGTTAAAACAGCGAACATAGATCTATATCAAAATTATCGAACTAAAATGCATCGTAAATTTTTAGATTTAAGGTAAATTTTGTGGAGGGTTTGAATTAGTATATCCTACGGTTTGTGCACTAGTATATTGTGCTGCAAAATTGTCATGTGGTATATACACCTTAGAAGATGTCTCGTGGAAAATTGTCTGATATATGTCGTGGTCATGACTATTGGGAGTCTACGTCTAGTAAAAATTAGGTGATGTAATTGGTCCAAAAAGGTTTTACTCGAATTTATGATTTATTTCGGTGAAAAAAAAAAGTTGAAATTAAAATATTATGCGATTAGTGCACTAGTATAACATATTGTTATATAGAGGTTTGAGTTATTCTATAAAAAAAATGTTTGATGTGTGTCGTAACAATGGCTATTAAGAACACAAATCGAGTAAAATAGGACAAATATATTGGTTCGCAAAAAATATTCCAAATTTTTTGTTCATAACTAATAGAGATATACATAAAAAAATGTGCAGCTAACCGTATGTATTGTTATAAAAAATTATGGATTTCTCTTATAAATTATAATGTACTATGGAACTGAAAAATATAATATATTAAATTGAGTTATCCCTAAATCACGTAACATTTTTTAGATATTGAGAATAAGGAGTGAAGTGCATAAGTGAAAAGATTTAATTTGTAAAATATATGTTGTTAGTGTATTCTATTGTATTTTGAAATTATGTAAAAAATCCTTTTGTAAATAGAACAATAAAATCATTTCACTATTTTCATATTCAAATAATATATATATACCCTTCAATTCACGTAAGAGATAATAATTGATTCACGTCATAGAAATAAGATGGACTCAAACCCTCTATGTTATGGCTTGCTCACTAATGATGTAGATGAACGTATGTGTGAATGTGGCTACATCCATAACTTTTTTTATACCAATTCATAAGAAATAAAAGTTTGATTGAAGAAAAAGTTCTTATAACTAATACGTAATCTGATATGTTTTGTTGGATGCTAATATCTTAGGTGATGTTATTCATATTTTTAAAACTACTATAGTAGTTTTAGAAAACACATTAGGAAAATCTTTTGATCGATCTCGATTAAGCTATAAGATGCTAAATTAATAATTCGCCAACATTATAAGATAAAATATTTTTGATAATTTATGTTGACATCATATTGAATATTTATTTATACCTCTATATTACTACATATCACATGAATAGTTTATGAATGTTTTTTTTTTAAAATTAGTCAATGTGATTATCTTTTTAATAGCATTTTTTCACGAAGGAACTCCATGGGAAAACTTGCATCATCATCATCATCTTTATCAGTTCTTACAACGCTATCAATAATTTATTTATTAGTCAACAATCGTGCAACTACATTTTCTTCAAGGTGGTTTTAAAATATTCGATACCTATTGCATTCCCTTCAAATACATTATTCCAAGGGAATAATATAGTTGAAGTCTAAAAATAAATTTTTTAAAGATCAAACTAGATAAAAAAAATTACATCACTCAAGTATAAAATAATTTAAAAAATGCTCAAAATATTTTTCAATTGAAACCGATCTATTTTATCTCTTATAATTTTTAGCTAATTTTCTATACGTTCCATTTCAACTCATCCACTATGTTTACATAACATAAATTTTTAATTTTGTATCTTATTTTAAACTTTCCAGGTAAACCAATAATAAAATTAAAGTATGGAGTATCTACAACATACATATAATTCGTGAGCGTTTTTTCCTTCTCGATGATTGGTTTATATGTGATATTCACGTGTTTTTACATCGAATAATCCATATATAGAGATATTTTTATAGGTCATGATTTTTTGTCAGTTTGTGTCGCTAATTTGTTTGCAAGTGAAAGATACCATGAAGACTTTAAGCGAATTCAACAATGTCCGTTCACTCACCTGCAAACCATAATTACTAATAGTTTTTGAGTGAGAAATATATTATACTTGTTGTGTTATGAATCAATACTAAAAGAAATAAAAAAAACAATAATTTTTTACTTGGTTCATCAAAAAATAAGCTACGTTCAAGGAGCACTACAATTTATACACAACCTTAATAGAATGGGTGGAATATATAATGACACATTATGACTAAAACACATTAAGAAAAAAACTAATATGAAAAATCTATAATAAGACAAAAGCCACGATAAGATAAAATGCTTAATTCCTAACGGGCCACCAAAAGTGTGAATCAGACCATGTACTACCAAGGTCCGCATAAACATAAAAAAACTTCCATTTGAGCCTGCCACATCATAATGCGCATGAAGTCCACTATGAACAAACTTTTGACACACAAACATTGCAAAAAAATTCTTAACTAGCATCAAGCTTGAAGATCTATTAAAGTGACACACATCAAGGGTCATAGGTTTTGTAAACATCTATGTTGGAGTATTTGTTCCATCAATCTTCTCAAGTATCAACTGAGTGTCTTATATCAAAGATCGAATGAAATGATATTAAATATCCATATGATTGATTAGGAAATGGTATTTCAGATTCTTCGCTAAGAAAATAGCACTTTGACTATTACTATGCATAAATTTCACTTTCTTCATACCCAATTCATCAAGACATGTTGTAACTGTATCAGATATTTGCTAGCCTTAATAGTAGAAACATATTCAGACTTAATAATAAACAAAGCTACTATATTATGAAAATTAGAATACCAACTCACAGTAGTACCATCCGAAGTATAAAAACACCTAGTAATACTCTTTCTACTATCAATATCTCGAGCCAAACCAGCATCAACATAACCCTACAACTTCATACTAGAACCTGTGAAGCAAAGTAATGTATCTGTACTACCTTTTAAATACCAAAGTAACCACTTGACTGCTTCACGATGTTGTTTTCTCGAGTTATTTATGTTTAACAACTAAACAACTATCATTGCATGTGTAATATCTGGTCTAGTGCAAATCATTACTTATATAAGACTTATAATCGTTGATGTCTAATAAATATTGTTCATATAAGCCTCGTCTTCTACTATTTTAGGTGATTGGTCTTTGGTTAGCTTAAAATGACTACTCAAAGCAGTGCTTACTAGTTTGATACTCTCCATGTTAAGCCTTTTTAAAATATTGTTCACATATTATGACTATGATAACTTCAAGGTACCATGATAACTATCTCTTATTACCTCATCCCAAGAATTTTTTTTAAAGCTCATGAATAATTTATTGCAAATTACTTTGACATTTTTTTCTTCATATAATTGTCTTCCTACTGTTAGGTCCTGAAATAAGCATATCATCCACATATAACAACAATATGATAAAAAAAATCAAACATGTGTATGCAGAAAACATAATCTCATTTATATCTAGTAAAACTGGGTGGTACCCATAAAACTATTAACTTTCATATGTCATTGTCTTGAAGCTTGTTTACAACCATACAAGCTTTTATTAAATTTCCAAACCAAACTTGCTTTTCATCTTCTTACAAAACCTTGTGGTTGCACCATATAAATGTTTTTCTTTAGAATACCATGGAAAAAGGTAATCTTCACATCTAACTGCTCAAGATATAAATTTTATGCAGCCACGGTTCCCAAAATCGATTTGTATGTATTTAGCTTTATAACTCGAGAAAAATATCAATGTAGTCTACATCTTTCTTTTGGTGAAAACCCTTCACAACAAGCCTAGCCTTGTATTGTGTACTCCCATCATGTTCTTTTTTTACTAAGTATATCTATTTTTTGTGCAAAACCTTTTTCAAATTTGGTAGCTTCATTGGCTTCCAAGACTGATTCTTGAGCAAATAGTGTATTTAATCTTTTATAGCTAACTCTCACTTGCTCAAATTCTAAATTTATCAAGCTTCAACATAATTTTTTTCGGGATCACATATATCTTACAACTGGATATAATAAATAAAGGATGAATAACAAATCATTTTCTTATGTAGTTTACTATTTATTCTAAGAGTGGGAACTGGAGCATTGGGGTTTGGAGAAGCTATACTATCTTACTCTATCTCAAACACTTCATTTTTCTGGTTATGAACAACCCTGTCCTACACATTAATTTTAGGAATCTCATCCATATCAACATAAATTTTTACCTTTGGTGTCTCTCAATCTTTAGCTACATTTGGTTTTTCATTATATATAACATTCTCATTAAAGATGACATTCTTGTTTCTTATGACTTTTTGCATCCCAAAATCTATAGCTAAAAGCATCATCTTTATAGTAAATAAAGAAATATATTTTTTATTTTGGATCAAGTTTGTTTCTAACATTGGAATCAACATGTACATATTACAAACAACTAAATACTTTCAAGAAAAAAATATTTACCTCCTTACCACTCCGTAATTTATCTGGAAATTTGAAATTCAACAGAATTGATGGTCCTCCATTAATCAGATAGCTACGATGTTGACTGCATCAGCCTAAATAATATTTGACAAACCATCATGCAACCGCATTCTTTTAGCACGTTTATTTAAAGTTTGGTACATGCGATCAGTTACATCATTGTGTTGTTTTCCCTAGGATTTTCATTTTTATTCTGATTCCACTGTATCACAATAGTCTTCTGAACCCACCATCAACATATTCACTTTCAGTATACGATCTTAGAGACTTAAGTTTCAAACATGTCTCATTATCTACCAATGCTTTCTATTTATTATATATATCAAATAAATCCCTTTTATTTAAAAATAAACTTATATTTTAAGTTAAGTCATCAGTACATATGATGGAGTATAATGAACCACCAAGTGATGTAACTGGAGATAGCCCTATAAATTAGTATGCATTAATTCTAACTTTTCTTGTTTTGGAGTTCTACTATATTTGACGAAATTAGTTTTCTTTTGCTTCCCAAATATGTAGCTCTCCTATATACCAATATCAATGGTCTTCAATTCTAATAGTTTGTTTTACTTAAGTATTTTCATGCCATTCGCACTCATATGCCTAAGCTTTTGGTACCATAGAGTATCACTTGAGTCAGCAAATGCAACTATATCCACTACACATGTGTTTATTGTTTTCATAACAATAATAGACAAGTCTCTTCAACTGGAATACATATAAAAATTTCATATCTTGTAACCATGAAATACTACCACGGCTCCCTTATGCATCTTCCATCTACCACCATCAAAATATATATTACAAAATTCATCATCATGTTATCTAATATAAATCAAATTTATCTTTAACTGTGAAACAAGTCTAACCTTATAGATTCCCTAAACCGATCAATTGTCCTACTTAAGCTTACTATCTCTAAAATTTAATATATATATATATATATATATATAATGGTCTATTATATGCTTAATAAATAGTTCCAAAATAAACATGTAATATAATTTACAGAGCTCTAGGTTTCAACAGTAAGAAGTAAGGCATTTTGTAAAGTTTTTATAACAATATTTTCACTTTCATTACGGTTCCTCTTATATTGTTTAACATACCTCTTTATGTGTTCCATATGTCTTTAGTTCCAGCATCCAAATAGACCACATGGACCTTTAAATGGGCTTTTTTTGCCATATTCTTGTTTTAGATATTTCTATGTTTTGATTTTTTGAGATGATCTACCTATTGATTCGATATTAAAAATGATATAATTATTCAAATACTCATTAAATCATTCCTTCAAACTTATCCACCAAGAATCTGATCATGTATGTCATTATACTTTAGTTTTTTCTTGCCAACGAAATTACTAACAGAAGTTCTCACAACTTTCCAATTATTGGCAAAGAAGAAAAAAGGTTTGGGGCACGAATTTCATCATCAAATTTTATTATGACAAATGATAATGCATTCACAATTTTAATAAACTTATTCAAGTTCTTTGTAACTGAAGCACCTTCTGTAATGTTCAATCTGAAAATTTTATTCATTAGATGCACCTTGTTATTTGTTAAAGGCTTTGCATACACACTCGCCAAGGCCGCCATATGACTATCAGTACTCTCTCTTTTCATAACACTGTGTGTAACTGACTTGGCTATGGTCAATCAAACAACCCATACACCCTTACGATCCATAAGTTTCCAATTAGTCTTGAACATCTCATATGGTAGGATTATCTTTGGATGTATTTTTCCTCTTACTTGGAGCCTCATCTCCTTCGTTCTTACTCATATCCACCTTAAATGATGAAGGTAATCTATTCCTATCAAGGTCATGCGTACTTACCACAACTCCCTGAAAAACTTTTGAGATATTAAATTTAACCGTAGGCAAAACAGAGATAAAGTTATCCAAACAAATATCATTAGTCTCACTATGCAGACCCCTTAAAGAATATTTCTCATTCATTTTGTCATCAACACTCTTCTTCCTAATATTCTTCTTTTTCAGGGATTGCTTCATAATTTATTTTTCCGAAGAAGATTCATTAACAGCTTCCTCATCACTAAACAAAAAAACCTTCTCTCATATTAAGGCTAGACTATAGCCCATTATGCATAAAATGTTATGATATTAAAAGAGTAGTGTAAAATTATAAAACTTGGCAGTATCTTTCACCAAAAAGACATTCTCATTAATACGTTCCAACTTTTGTTTTCAACATGCAGCTTATCAATACGACATGGAAAAAAAATACTAGCCAAAACCAAGCAAAGTAAATGAAAGATTAAAGGATATAAAGGCTAAAAAAAGTTACGTTTCGAGGAACAAGTCTTGCTAAACGGAAGTTTTGCGTGACCAAGCCTAGTATTCCAATTACTAGAGGCATAAAATTCCATTATTTTGTTGGAATTTGGGAGATCAACAACATTTTTGGCAAAAGGCTCCACTGTAGAATGAAAAAAGTGCGCTAGTTTTGCGGCCACCGATTTTATGAGAAACAATAAATTCATTTGTTGAGAAGCATAAACCAACCTTTATCAACAAGGTAATAACAGACATGACGTGTAAATATAACTCTCTTGGAAGAAGTCAACAAACTCTCATGCAAGTGGAAATTAAAACCTTTGATCAAGAGTAAAATGGAAGAAAACTACTTTATAATTATGGACATCAAGATGAGTCTCTCTATTTATAGAAAATCCAATTCTCACACCCTCAAGAATAGACTAAAAGATAAGTTTATGTTGATATTCATATGCTGGAAAATATCAATAAACGCGGTAAAAGATAGAATCCTTATAAGAAGGTGATAAATCGGCATGGCTCACGACTACCTGGAGCATCACCCCTTGCAGAATAAACGTTATCCTTAGGAAAAATATATTTATCAAAAAGACTATAGAGAAAAATAACAAGAGGTAATGAATTTTCTTTTTTAACCTTCCCAACATTTTTTTACGGACGATAAAAACTGGGTGAGAGGTTTTAGAAACCCTTTCTCTGCCAGAAACGGCAGCACCATCAAAATAACTAACTTGACCGTTATGGTTGTTAGAAGCTCCGTTATTTTCTCATTCTCTTCCCATTTCACAAAAGAAATATTAAAACTAGTTAAAGAGGATTGAAGAAGAAAATTTGAGAACTAAAGAAAAGAAAGAACAAAATATTATAAGCAAATTGAAAAACAATAGGACTTTCTAATATGATGGTAAAGATTAACCTGGAGAGAAATATATGGTCAAAATTACAGAAGGTGAAAGATTTGCAAGCACACACTTATACGTGTCAATCTTTGACAATAAATTGCATGTTTACTTAGAAAATTTGAAAAATTCCCTCTTACTTCAGAAATATGATCGTTTATAAATAAAATACAGTACAAGTGTCACACTTACACGGTATACTTAGCAGAAAAATACTTTTCTCAATTGTGATTCATCCGAGTCGGCATTGTCAACTTTAGCTAACCAAGCAAAACAAAGATATACTTGACAATATCTTTTTAAGCCCTCACCCTCCGTCTTCCCCAATAATTAAGGGTTTAGTTACACAATTGTAATAAAATAAATATGAATGAGTAAGTTAATTTGTTTTGACAAAAATTAGTTGTGAAATTATATTCATTGCATCATCATTCGCTAAGGGTTAGGGGGCTACTTAAATACTTTTATATTATGATCGAAAAAAGTAGAAGATGCTGCAACAGAAGTAGCAAAAGTAAAAGCAATACTCGATAGACATATGTCAATCCTTACCACATCTTGCGCCAAGGATTAAGGGGGCTACTCAAGCACGGTTAACAACAAAGTGAAGCCTATAGAAACAACTTCATACCAAATGACATCCAAAACTAAAGGGTTACTGATAAGGATGTATATAATTTGACCCAAACATAAGGTTACTGATAAGGATGTATATAATTCAACCCAAGCATATTGGTTCATAAGCAATCTAAGTAATCAAATATCTAAAAGACTTGGTCAAAGATACAACTAACTGCAAATTTAAATAGTTAGACATAAACAAAGCATTAATCCTCATAATATCTTAAAGATATTTATTGTGACAATAAGCCTATAAATAAAAATTCAACAATTATTAATAAGATAATGTATTATTTATTTTTATTTTTATTTTACCGCAATTCTATATATTGCCCAAAAAAGTCTATTTCACTTCAAATCAAAATTCCGTTTCGGTTAAATTTGTCGATTGGAAAAAAATTTAATACCATAAATAGTTTTGTATCGATTAGTTTTTTAATACTCGACTGAATTTTATATAATTGACTTATTGCTTACACTTTTTGTTTAATAATACATTTTGGTTTTTTAAAATATTTTGTTATTTTATTTTACATATCGTTTTGGTATATCAATATATAATTTAATATTATTTACTGCTTTCTATAATGTAGATTTATTTTTTTATAAAAAAGAATTCAGTTATAACATATTTTAATATTTGTATATAATTTTAAGACTACGCTTATTATATTGAAGAAAAAGTATGTATTACATGACACTCACTAATCATGAAAATACTTGTCAGTTTCGGAGATACTGATAATTCTGAAATGTGAATTTAATACATTAAAACGGCTGGAATTCATGCACGAAAAGCGCTTGCTTATGAAGCTCACGTGACAAATTCGCGCCTATTATACACTACTCGCAAGTCTACCATGACAAAGCTAGTCAACCCCCAAACTTCGTACTGGTCTACGGTCTTTGATTTGACTTTTACATCACTCAAATTTGCAAACAAATTCGCTTGCGAAACACTTAGAAAACTTAACACCGGGTCGAAATTGCTAATCACTCATGATACCTCAAATTAAGGCCGTTATATCAGTTTAGTAATAAAAGAAATTTACGAATAAAAACACTCTCAATGGTTTTTATTCGGTATCATCTTGAAAATTAAATATAGGTGATGTTTTCCAAAAATTGGTTTAAGTTAATTCGTATCTTTTTCTTTCAAATGCACTAAAAAATTAATGTTCATACACATATTTAAGACATGTTTACGAGGACGGTTTAAGGGATGTAAAAATCAAACGAGAATATCGAGGCAAATCAACGAGATAAAAAATCTGAAAAGTGTAGAGCCTAGCAGGGAGGATCAGCAACCAGAAGACGGTGTAAGGGATGTAAAAATCAAACGAGAACAGCGAGACAAACCAAAGAGACAAAAATCTATATAAAAAGTGTAGAGCCTAGCAGGGAGGATCAACAACTAAAGAGAGAAATAAGAAAAAATGAAACAAAATTAAGCCAGTGAATGATATGATAAATGGGTCAGCCAATCTTAGTTTCCAGAAAGCGGAAATGAAGATCACCAAGCGAACCAAACGAGACAGCAGAGGCAAGGCTCAATAGGGAGCCAAAGATACTGTTGTTTTGTCCCTCCCAAATATGGAAAATTGTGGCACTAAAGAAAGCTCGTCAGAGATGACGAAATCTTGATGGGGGCAATTGGAGGCTTCAAGAAGGCAAGAGTTCCAATTGGAGTTATTATTGAAGGAAATTCAAAGCTTATTGCGAGCTTGTTCCCAAATGTTCTGAGTGAAACTACAATTATAGAGAATATATTTAACATTTTCATCAGCGGACTTACAAAGGACACAAGATGGGGGTGTACTAATCCCTCAAAATAAAATTTTATCACGGTGGCGAGTTTGTCTTGAAGGCAAGCCAACAAATGAAAGAGTGGCGAGGGATGTTAAATTTGTGTCAGACTAACCCTGCCCATCCGACATAGGGGGTAGGCGTACAAATTGCGTTGTAAGTGTTTTTTATTGTGAAGAACATGGTTCCATCTTTAGCCGTCCAGTATGTGATATTGTCAAGGACGACGCTTGTAGGAGGAAGGGAGAGGATAGTATTTCGGATTTCTATGAGGTTGCTTATATTTCCAGCAGTGGCGGATCTCCTATTGTTAGGCCAAATTCAACGCCCGTCAGAATTAAAATCAGAGACAGTGTTGTTCTTACCTAACATTGAATCACGGATGATAGGAAACCGTAATGTGATGCCAGAGAGATAGAGAGAAGCCACGGGTCAAACCAGAAAGATGTATTCTTATTATTACCAATAGTCACCCTCAAAAGATTGTTAGCCACATGCCTAAGAGATACAAATTTACTCCAGATCGAGGAGGGGCTGGAGCCAAGGGAGTTGCTAATGATGGACCAAATATGCTTAAGGACGGTCGCCTGATTCCAGATTTTTAAGTCAATAATCAAAAGACCGCCCTCGGAAAGGGACACTGTAATAGTAGCCCAGACCACCTTCGCACCAGAGGTTTTCATCTCGTGACCAGTCTAAAGGTAACGAGATGAAAATATTTGTCGCACCTTCGCACTAGATATTTTCATCTCGTGACCAGATATTTTTAATTCGATGGACTATATGTCACCAAAATGGATAATTAATGGACTAAATCCATACTTGTTTTAGTCGAGAGACTATATGTAACGAAAATTGATAGGCAATGGACTAATTCATATGAAAAGCCTACATAAACACAACTCTTTTGGATATGAGATTGAATATATTTTATTTTTTCCAAACCGGTATTTAAAAAAAAAGTTATGGTTTTAGTTATAGATGTCTAGTTTCTTGTCAGATGTGTCATATTACTGGTTTTACTATTTTATTTATAATGGTTTTTGAAATTTATATATTGTTGTCATTTTTTTAATATTTTTTATAATAATATCTAATCAAACATATTTGAACTTAAATCATATCTATTTTATTTTTTAAATAAAATAAAAATAGAATTATAAACTCATTTTTTTAATCCAATAGATGGATAACAAAAAATAGTATTAGATCCAAGAAAGTCAAACAAATTAAAACAAAAAATAAAAAATACATCTTTAGCATAGTTGTAATACTCATTTCACTAAAAAAAAATTAAGAAATTGTGAATCCCAAAACAAATTTAACGACTTAAAAATTATGGCCCAATAGGTCGAAATACGTAGCTATATACGTCAATATTAGGTGTTAGTACAAGACACCTCATTTTGAATTTATGGTCCGAATAAGATGTTATATCATAACATTTTATTTTGGTCGAAGGAGGAAATCATATGATATTTAAGAGCATATGATTTCGGCCAATAAGATTGATATTATGTGTATATTAAATATTTTAAGACTCGTAGAAATTGACTATTTTTATCATTAGTTTGAACCGACTAGTCAAAATATGTTGTTTGTTTAAGTTTTTGGGTTGTTGGTTTAGAATTTATGTTCGAGAGAATTTTGAATATAGTTAGTTATTTTCTGATTATTTTGGTTGTTAAATTTTGAGAGTAACCAAAACAAAAACAAAAGAATTTGCGATTATAAAATATCACTTTTATGCATTCACGATTCAAACACATTATACTAAACCAGAGCTTGAAGAATGAGTAGAACGTATGGGTCGAGAATTGGAATACGTGTTAGCCACAAGTTTTTACGATAAAAAATATAGGAGATGTACAAGATTAGTTTTTACTTGAGAGAGGTCCGCTATATATAGAAAATGACATGGTAATAATAACGTTAAAAGACTATCCACACGCAAAAAAAACGATTATTCATTTAAATTTAAGGCTCATCTGACTGAACTTGGATTATGGTGTTACGAAGTTCTATGCAAAAAACATAAACACACACCCGTTGTCTTCTTTGAAAGATGACCGAGTCAATAAAATTGGAAAAAATATCGTTAAGAAATTTCCCTTGGTCAGTGTCGTCCTCATAATGATTTAGTCTGTTCGAGAAATACAAAACTCGATAAAGTGTCTTATGTAAGTAAATAATATGATGTATAAACATGATACCTTGTAGATGTGCGGTCAATCACACATACGCTTTTTGATAAATTAAATGAAGGATAACAATTACACCAAATGACATATGGTAACATATAATGAGACTCAAGTTATCACGAATCTATTTTTTTCACATCTGACATCCATCGACATACTAAGACATTTCCACATATTTTAATTATGGATAGTACCTACAAGAATAATAGGTATAAAACACCATTGTCATAAATTTTTCAGGTTCCATTCCATCAACAAGTATAAAATTTTGCAATACTTATATTTTTAAAATATAAAAAAGTTTATCAACTATATTTAGGCGTTGGATCATCTTCGGTTACTCATGAAATAAATCGGGTGAGCACTACCGAATATTATGCTAATATATAAGAAGCTAACACCGAAAAGTGAACTCGACAAGATATTTATGGATACGACATACTTCTTGTACAAGTGGAACATGTAAAACAAATATTATAGCCAATACAGAGAAGCTCTTCACTGAAATAAATATTTTGAACAAGTTTCTTGCTATTTGGAATACGGTCGTGTATTCACCAACCGATCAACAGTTGTAATCAAACATAACTACCGTGAAAGATAAGTTCATAATCTATCTAAACACCTCAGAGTGCGCTGAAAATTCTTGGCTCAAACTATACAAAACAAATTATATGCACACACTAACCTGGTCAAGCACTATAAAAACACGATACTAATTGATATGCTCATTTGTCCTTATATAGTAAAGTTAGAGTAAATGCTGAATTGTAATTGAATTGATTATTTGTTTGATTATACTAGTTTTGAAGGCGTGCATTTGTCATTGAAATGATTTATCAGTATGAACCAATTAAACTTTCAACTATTATAGGGGAACATTTTGTTTGGATTTTAACACATAAAGATAAAATTATTGTTTGAGGAATGTAGTGTATTTTGTAAATTTTAATACAATATTTGGATATTTAATCAGGGAGAGGATGACATCATCAAGGCATTTATTATTATTATTATTATTATTATTATTATGATATAATATTATGAATTGGCTAAAATAATAAGTGTCAAACAAGTTGAATGTAAATGTATTGTTAGATCGACGTATGGTTTGTCGTGTACGTACGAGATAAAATCCATGGTTATATATAATATTTGTATGAATTGTTAAATGACTGATAATAGGTGCCAAACTTTAAATTTTATTATGAAAAAAATTAATGAAGATATTTGTTATGAATTGTTTTTGAAATAGGTGATGGTTTGATCCGCGATTATGACCGGGAGTAGAATTTCTATATCATAAGTAATATTGAAGTACTTTATCTAAAGGTAACTTAATTTGTTCCATTTAAAAAACTAGCCAAGACGAAAGTACGTGAAAAAATTGTTAAAGCTCATTCGACCAAAGAGGAAAAATGTTATTTTGAGCATATATCAAACAAACTGATAACCTAACCACACTTCTAACCCCCGTAACACTTAAAAGCAAAACATAAATATTAACCAACCAAACTAAAATAATGAACTCGTCAAAACACAACCCGCATACACAAAAATACTTAAAATGAACTAATAATCCAACTTGTCAACCTAAAAGGTTGTTTTAGTGTGACTATCTTCCCTTGTACATACATCCATACATTTATGAGGTAACTGGCATATAGATAGATGTTCATTGTGGTCTTAGAGCGATAACTCATTATTATTTTAGAAGTTAATAATTTCGGTCGCATGTGAGGCAACAAGTAATGAGGGAAATTACTAAGGAATTTTCTTTATATAACCGAATTTATAATACACGCAAAAGAGTATTTTATGAACTAGCTAAGTCAATTACTTCTCTCAAGTTGCTAATTTTGGTAGTTGAATGATGATTCTCAGTGTTTTTTGTCATTGCGACTTTCTTTCAATGAATACGCAAAGAGGTGCGTATTTCTAGGATATGCTACTAGAATGAAGGGATATTGGTTATGATGTAGATTTCTAAAGTCTTCAGGTTTTCTTATCATTAGGTATGCGAATTTTAACGAGTTTGCTTCGCTATACAGTGATGAGAAAATATGGGAAATGGTCGAATCATGATCGATTGTGAGTAAATAGGTGGAGCTTGAAATAGAATCGGTTCCTAGCAAGTCTAATAATATGAATGGTTCCGAAATGGATCTAGAATCGTGAGGTGAATCGTCATATTGGATGATAGTAAGAATGATGCACATGAACTTGTACAACAACCTTATAGCAAAGCATTAAACAGAGAAAAGATAGAGATTGGACCACAAAAAAGGTATGCAAATCTAATTTCATATGCTCTGTCAGTTGCGGAAAAAGTTGAGATGGCCTAGTAAATATAGGGAAGTTATAGCGAGTTTAGAAACAGATCGGTGGATCAGTGTTATGGAGGAAGATATTAAATCTCTTCATAAGAATCATACATGGAAGCTTGTTGACTTGTCTAAATGACAGAATGTTAGGCTGCAAATGGGTATTTAAGAAAAAAAATTAATCTAGGAGCCGAGGTACCTTGACTTAAGGTAAGACTGGTCGCTAAGGGTTTTACTCAAAGGGAATAAATCGACTTCAATAAAGTGTTTTCTTCAGTGATGAAACGTAGTTCTATTCGAGTTTTGTTAGCCATGGTAGTTTTGCAAGATTTAGATCTTGAGCAGTGGGATGAGAAGACTTCGTTTTTACATGGTAAATTGAAAGAAATAATCTATATAAGATAACCAGACGGAGTTATCAAAACTAATATGGATGATAGGGTTTGGTTGCTGAAAAAATTATTGTACGGTTTGGAACAATAACCTAGGAAATTGTATAAAACTTCTGATACATTCATAGTATCAAAAAGGTTCATATGGAGTCCATATGACAGTTGTGGGGTAAAAAACACCACAGGTCCTCCATGTTTTGTCACTTGTAACACATCAGTCCATATTCTTTGTCTCTGTAATAAATCGCCCCCCTATGTTTTAAAAATGTAACAAACAGATCCTTTTTTTGTACTAAATAGGTCATTCCTGTCTGTAATAAACATGTCCCTCAAATTTTTAGAAAAGAATCTGTTTGTTACGTTTTTAAAACATAAGTGACCAGTTTATTACAGAGACAAAGAATAGGCACTGATGTGTTACAAGTGACAAACATGAAGGACCTGTGGTATTTTTAACCCGACGGTTGTGTATATCATCAATGTTAGATGATTCTTATGTTTACTTATTTTTGTATACGGATGATATACTTATAGTGGGTGCTTTAATAAATTTGCATGGCATGCAATGTATTCTCAGGAACACTGCCTGCAAGTCTACAACTATCACTATTGGATCTGAATCTGATTTTTTCACAATATGATTTTCTACTACACCTACTACTCATCTTCTGCATATATAATTATACAAAACTAACTTTCGTAGCTAAATAAATACCAAATCACCAACCGGAGTTCTTACATACATGTTTTCAGACCCACACGTAGAGACATATACCTCTGTGTTCAGATCTTAGCTCTCTGATTTCTGTATTGAATTGAATTCATGGTTGTCAATATGTTTCGCCCAACTGAAATCAAGTCCGTTTCTTTCTTCCCTGCATATAATTCAACTCATCTTCTCCCTATATTTCTAGGTTTTTCTTTTAATTTTCATTAAAACGTTGATAAATCTTCTGATGTTCGTTTGTAACTTTTCTATTTGGTTACTGAAAAAAACATCAGACTTTTGTTTATATATTATTCAAAAATATATTTTTAGGTTGATTTCAGTAGGTAGTGTTTGGTTGATAGCGATATTAGGTGTACATAGATAATAATTATAGATAAAGCTTTCGTTTTTCATTATTATACACTTATGTTGTTGTGCAAGTTGCAAACTTTCAAATCTTGATTTTTTTTGCTTTGAAATTTAACTCTGATTTAATTTATCGAAATTGATTTTGAGATTTGGTGTTTGTGAGAGTTTAAGAGAGTTGATATTTAAGGGTAAAGTGCGTGAAATATAAAGAAGCTATTCTTCTCGAAATTGTTATATATTGTATGTGGACGAATCGAGAAATTTTAATTGGTACTAGTGAGTTTGTGAATGCAAAGAAAAGAGAAAAGAAGGGTAAATGAAGATCTATTGTCTCAATCCCACAATGGTTAAATGGTAAAAAGTTTGACACTATATATATGAAGGCATTCTTAGCTGTTGCACAAACTTGATGAAGTAGATTGTAACTAACCAAAATTAAATTAATTTTTTATTAGAATAGGATATGTTATTGAGTGGTTGGATTATTACGTGGGCCGGATCGAATTATCGATTGCGCTAGTTATTATGAAATAATAAATACATTTAATTATTTACCATCCACGTTAGGGTTTTATGTGGACCGTGACTTGGAAAGTCAAATGGTAAAATTGGACAAATATAAAGAATGAGGTAAAAAAAGGCACGTGTTTATAGCATTTTTTTAAACATGGAGGTCCTGTTTATTACAGAGGTAAAAGATGAGGACTGACGTGAGACAAACCGACAAATATGGAGGACCTGTCATTTTTTACCATGTTGACAATGTATACCATGTCCACTAGTAGAGTCTTGTGTTAAATGATAGTGTGTTTTATAGTTTATAGTCGTATGTGTATGAGCTCATTCGGCCCATTATCCAATAAGTCTATTTATTCTCTATAAATAGATTAGTAGGACTAGATAAAAATATATCTCAGAATCTGTAATACTTTTTTATCATCGTGAAATTTTTTTTCCTGTCGCGACATCTATGGATGTAGACAATTGTCGAATCATATTAAAATTATGTATTTTTTTCGTTCATGTTTTTTATTTTGTTTAGTGTGTTTGAACAACCTATTCCATATTGATTCACGACAAATTTTTAAAGGTTCGATTCTTGAAGTTTAGGAGTACATTTAGGTTAGATAGGAATGAATGTTATGATTGTAGAAAATTCATGCTTTAGTGAAGTTAATGACAAAAAAATATAAATTTAAATAAAATGAAAAATTTAACAACAAAAATGTATTTTATTTTTAAGAAAAAACAAAAAAAAAACATTTCCAGTGAAAATAATACTAGTTTTCTAGACCTAATAATTTAGAGACCGAAATAAAATGGGCATACCTGACCTAAACTAAAACAACTATAATCAAAACTAATTTTTATTTGTCCTATTATTGGGACGCGGGATGATCAATCACCATCTCATTACACAGTTTTTTCCACCTTCATTATTTTTGTACAGGATGATGTGAATCTCATATTTTACTGCGCAACGTATACTGTAGTATACTTACAAACTAATGTATCATTAAATTAGTACATGCGTGATTATTATGAACGTAAACCTATCAAATTTTGTGTTATCATAACTCAAATTAAAGTCAAAACAAAACAAAATTTGAGGTGTTTATCAAGATAGTTTTATTAGGACACAAGACAAAACTTAAGTTATAGGTTCACCTGCAAATATTCTCTTAACAATTTTAATTAATTGTTAGTAGTAGTTGTTCAGTTCTTAATTATTATGACAAACACCCTTAAACCTCGCTAGATCTCTCTGGTTTTCTCCTCATGAAAACGTAATCTCTTCACTTTCATTCACTTCCTGTCTTCTTCTGTCGAACTCCAAAAACATCTATTTCTTAATTCATAAAGAAGACCAATTAAGCTTTTAAATTCTCAACCTTTCTTGATTTATTTTTAACTCTTATCATCTTCTTGATTCTTTATGTCATAAACTAAATACCCTTTTAACTCCTTAACAAATCACAATTTTTTTAGATTAGAAATGAAGATTTATGTTTCAAATGCTATGTTTTTTCTTATGTTCTTAGTTCTTGTTCCATTTTCTGTGTCCCAGCTATATCCAACTGAAAGCAGAATCCTTCTTCAGATTCAGAGCCTTCTAGAATATCCTCCTTCTCTTCAGACATGGACAAACTGGACAAACTTCTGCTACCTTCCTCCAACTGTCTCTCTCAAAATCGTCTGTTATAATCACCATGTAACAGAATTAACTGTCGTAGGAAACAAAACCAGAACAAAACTCAGTTCTTTTTCTCTTTCTAAAAACACTCTTTCTCCTCAATTCTCCATTGATACTTTCTTCACCGTTCTTACAAAGCTGTCCAGTTTAAAATCACTGTCTCTTCTATCACTCGGGCTGTGGGGTCCTTTGTCTGCGAAAATCCAAAGGCTGTCCTTGCTTGAAGTTCTTGACCTCAGTTCGAATTTTATTTACGGAGAAATTCCAAAAGAGATTGGATTGATGACGAGCTTGAAAAGTCTTGTTCTCGCTGATAACATGTTTAACGGCAGTGTTCCGGATCTTCAGAATTTGTCGAATCTTAAAGAGCTTGATTTGAGTGATAATCATGTCGGTCCTCAGTTTCCTTCTGTCACAGACAGTCTTGTGAGTCTTGTTCTGAGACAAAACTCATTTAGATCTGAAATCCCATCAGGTCTCGCAAGATTCAATCAGCTTCAGAACTTGGACATTTCGTCAAACAGTTTTGTCGGGTCGGTACCAATTTTCTTGTTTTCAATCATTTCGGTTCAGAATCTTAGTTTAGGCAACAACCGGTTTACTGGGTCCGTCTCAAATTTCAGTTGTTACACAAAGTTCAAATTTTTAGACATTTCTCAAAACTATCTAATCGGAAAACTTCCTAGCTGTTTTTCTTCGAACAATACAGTGATTAGTTCATGGAACTGCTTATCTAGTGGGAACCTTAGGTTCCAACATCCGATAACGTTTTGTCAGAAAAAAGCATTTACCGTCAAGCCTCCTGCTATTAAAGATCTAAACAAAAAGAAAAAGTCAAACATCGAAGAAGGGCTTGTTATTGGAATAATTGTAGGTGTGGTAGGAATTACAGGAGCTTTAGCATTAGTGATTTTGGTTTGCATGAGAAGATCAGAGCCGAAGGAAGACAATGGTAGAGATAGAAAGAGCGAAAGAGCTGTTGCTGATAGAGTGTCTTTAAGTGTTTCCTCGAAACCTCCAATTGGTTCAAGTAAGCCTTAAATTTGTTCTTGTTTTAGTAGTGCATTCAGAAAATTCATCCAAAGTAGTCAAATTTCGTAACTCCGAACATGTATAGAACTCGTAACTTTTGGTTTTTGACGAATAGGACGTGTGCCACAAACATTGAGATCAGCAGTAATTGGATTGCCGCCGTACTGTGTTTTCACATTAGAGGAAATCGAAGATGCCACCAAAAAATTTGACCCGAAAAACCTGGTGGAGGAAGGATCAGATGGACCGGTATATAGCTATAGAAGTTTCCTTTTCAACTTTATAGTAAAAAGTTATAACTATGATCTATTTGAATCGTAACAGGTTTATAAAGGTAGGCTTAGAGAAGGAAAAATTGTCATAGTGAGATGCATTAAACTAAAGCACAAGAATTTGCCGCAAAGTGTACTGCAGCAAATTGAAGTATTGTCAAAACTGAGACATTTACATTTGGTTACTGTTCTTGGACATTGTGTTGTTACTTATCAAGACCATCCTAATTCGGGTACAACCGTGTATGTTGTCCAAGAACATATCTCCAACGGAACATTACGAGAACATCTAACAGGTAATATCGATACAGGTATAATATTTTTTTTTTTGTGTTTGAAATTCGATGACCTTAATAATGTAAATCGGCAGATCAAAGAAAGAGGGAGTATCTGAAATGGCCGCAAAGAATGTCGTTAACTATTGGTATAGCAAGAGGGATTCAGTTTTTACACACAGGAGTATCAGTTGGTATTTTTGGGAACAGCTTGAATACCAAAAATATTATGCTGGATGATTGTCTTACTGCTAAAATAAATGGTTATAAAATTCCACTGTCTTCAAAGGTTAGAACCTGGAAATTCAACAAGTTTCCATGTTTCGCAAGTTCTTTATATTAACTAGTATATTTTTGAAAATATTTCAGGTAGGCGGAGATAGCCCTCTTCAAGGGCATGACATAGCCGATCCCGCTAGGTATTTATTCAATCAACCATTTAGTTTCACTACCGAATCGAAACAAACTTGTTGTTTACAAAAATAAAGGCCAAAAGATCTAAAGTAACCAAACAACCCCTTATTTTATAGTTTATTTGTTCACCATTATCGTTATAGTGTCTTGATTATGAATATTGTTTCCTATTTTTGTTTTGCAGCAATAAGAATGCAGAGAATGAAGATGTTTATCAATTTGGAGTCATTCTACTTGAGATCATCACTGGGACACCGATTACATCCCCGTCGGAACTCGAAGAGCTAAAGCTTCTGGTAATTTCGACAAGTTCCAAACTTCCTTAAATGATTTGGCTCAAAACTCAACCTCCTTTTGTATTCCTTGTTTACAGCTGGAAACTAGTTTAGCCGAGGGAGGACCTAAGTTAAGAAGCATAATCGACCCTTCTGTACGAGGATCGTATGCTTACGAATCAGTAAGAACTGCAGTTGAATTTACCATTAACTGTCTATGCAAAGATCCAAACAGTCGTCCTTCGATTGAAGATGTTGTTTGGAATTTGCAATATACAATTCAAGTTCAAGAAGGATGGAATAGTAGTGGAAACCTCGGTACACAAATGTAACAGTATTATCTACACTGTGAACTAAACTTGTATTTATATCATTCCTTTCGACAGTGCAATAAAGCTAAATTATTTTTGACAATATATTTTGTATTTTAACGAGAAGGTTATTTGGCAGGTAGTTTGATACACACACAAAAAATATGTCTTTTATGAAAACATGGATAACCAAAGACCTGCATAAGCCAAAAAAAGAAACTAGTGTTTTTCAGACTACATATAAACAATCAAACAACCTTTTGGCTTGGCAACAAGCCACACCTCATCTATTTACAAGAATACATAAAACCAGAGGAAGGTACACTGTCCCTTGTCATATAGATTAAAGAGGACACAAAGCAATACACACAAAGGTACACTGTACATGCATGCGGCTCATGAACATGCCAGAAAGCTTGGATTTGGGTATCCAAGCAATGACTGCACCAAACAAATAACAACTGTTTGGTGCCCAGCATATAAGTCAAACAACTCATTTAAAATTTACAAGTTAAAAATTAACCTTTCAAGAGAAATTAGAGGCTGTTTGGTGCTAAAACAATAAAAACGGGTGTCTAGAATAGAAGCCAGTGAAAATAAAATATTAATAAAATATATAAAAATGCTATTTTTTTTAGTTTTTTGAACTTGTGAGTTGTGACTTTAAAAAGCTTAGTTTTTTTTAAGCATAAAAAATTCATCAACCTAACAACTACCTTTTTGTTAATAAGCCAAAAAGCCAGAAAAAATGATGGCACCAAACAGCCACTTAGTTCATATATTTAAAATTAAAGTAAATTCAAAGAGAGATAGGAAAGGCACATTGTCATACAGATTAAAGAGGACACAAAGCAGTACACAAAGTTATAGAGTTGAGTTATTAAGACATATTGAAAGGCATAGTGGCATAGTATTAGGACAAGAGTGATAGTGATTAATCAGCAGTCCAACTCTGCTCGACGATCTCACGCACTCTCCTATTGTATTCACGCTTGTTTTCGCTGAACATGCGTGCAGCTTCTGAATTGGCTGGGGAGCTTGGATTTGGGTCACAAAGCAATGACTGCACCAAAAGTTAACAACGTCAGATAGAGAGAAAGAGTCATCTAAATGTATTTAGGAATTTTTAACTTGTGTTGCAAATATCTATAAGAATATACAACATATAGCTTGGCTGTCGCAAGCATTTGCTATTCAGTTTTCTTTAATTCAAATGAACAAGGTAAAGAAGAATTTTAAAATTTAAAGTGAAACTGCTGCTAGACTTATTGGGTTGCGAATGGCAAACCTGTAGCTCTAATGTTTTCGTCGTACAATTTTTTGGAATGGGTTTAATTAAAGAGTCAAATGACGGGACTAGCTGCAAGGATGTGAAACAGATAATGAAAAGTCGAAAAATACCTCTTTTCTCTTTTAATTTATTGGGAAGATATCTAATTTCATTTTTTTTATGAATTAACCCGACCAGCATGCAGCAGTCCAACATTGAATTAATAGGTTTCATAGATCCGTATCATCTAAAAGCTGGTTATATTGTGTTGAATCAAGGAGAATGGGGATAAAATTATGCTGGGTTGTTATCAAAGTAACCCCAAAAGACCATATATTCTTGATGTTGAAAAGGTATCAAGATATGCAGATAACATCATTTTTCATGTTACGAAGTAGTTATTCAATAAATTTTACCTGAATTGAGGTTAGTATAGCAGCAACATCATAAATAGGACTCCACTGATTTTGTAGAATGTCCAAACAAATGCTTCCATCTGCATAAACTGATCAATACCAGAGAAAAAATAAACTAGAAGTTCAGAGTTACAAATGAAATTTAAACCACAAAGAGAAAGAAGTCCAACAGTTTTTCTTTTTGGGAGGGTTAAAGCATACTTAAATCAAACCAGAAAGGGTAAACAGGACACTAACGGAGACTCGTGTATCATCAATCCGCTTAGAGACAGCACAAAAGCATTGTAGCCGTAAGAACAGACACCAAAAACAGCAATAAAATACGAACCATGTCACAGAAACAGTAACAAAAATACTATCAGGTAAGGATAATCCGAGGCTTGGCACGGGACCAAAGAGCAATCCCAAAATGAAATGGAACAGTTTTTGTCTCAAGATTCAGGAACTTGGCATGACAGCCACGCATATATTGTTTGAACGAACATTATGACTTGACTTGCTAGTTGATGTCGACAATTGTCTGTGAGATACTGGTTAAATGTGCACACAGCGGGTCAATTAAAATCTATGTCGCAAATGGCTGGTCATTGGCTTACCTGTGTCCACCAAGCGTACAATCTCAAATTTTAATCTCAAGTGTCTGAACTAGTGAGGATATTGTATTGATTATGATCTATTTTCGGAGGTACGTGGCTTAAATCTCTCCCCTAACTATTTTCTGACCATTTTTTTTTTGTGTATTCAGTCTCTGATGCTTACATAACTCTTAAACTATAATTAGCATATAGTTATCAACACTTGAGCTCCTACTTAATCTATCAGGAGAAGTAATCATTGACATAACCACATAAGTAACACTCAAGAACAAGTATTACCCGTTTGAAAGTAAAATAAAAATATTTTAACGAATTAATATCATTTTAGAAACTTTGAGTATCAGCTGAGGAACAAACAGAGAAAAATCATTACTGAAATACATCATCAATCAACAACAAATAGAGTAATTTCTTTTTTCCTTTTGGTTTCTGACTTACTGTTGGGATGGAACATCCGAGAAACAAAACGAACAGTTGGTGACTTATTTGGATAATCCTCGCTAAACTGAAGCGTCAACTTGAACGTACCTGAGAAATATCACAATATCATAAGTTTAGTATAAACAAAACTTCATATTAATATACTATATAAATGTATAGAATATCTTTCATGATACAAGCAGCCCTTGCAACCCAAGCAGAGATCTTTGAAAGTGAAAGTCATAGAGGTAGGTACACACATCAAAACATTTCCAACATCACAAAGCATTCTTTGTCATCGACATCAAAATTCAAGCAACTTATCATTTCAATGAAAAGAGTAGAATCTATAATACCTCCATCCCATGGACTATCATCAGGCCTGTAAGTCCATCAATAAAAAACATCAGTAAAACTATCAAAACAAAAAAGAACTCCAACACCTATGGAGTTTCATTTCATTTCTTCACATACCCGAATATAACAGCATTCCAAAGCATAATATTACTGTCCTGAGGAGCTCCACTAATCCCCGCAGGAGGGTCGTTCTGTAACCTTTTGAAGTCCCTCATCAGTCTCTTCCTTGACGGAGTCGACATTCTCACCGCCTACAAATTCAGCCAAAGCTCAAGCTAAGTACCAACCTACATACAACACAGCATGGCTAACCTATCCTATAATCTCAACACACCAGTTTCTTAATGAGCGTAGACCAAATATAAGGATACAAAAACTTCAAACAAATTCAGATTAAATCAATTGAACCTAAAAGAAGCCGATTTAGACAAGACTAAACCGTAAAGGAAACGGATTTCTTGTATGTATAAGAAAATAAAAGTATAAACCCTAGATCCATATCGAAAATTACAAACTTTTAACACAAGAAGCAGTAGATTAATCAATCACAACACGAAGATTTCCAAGGCACAACCAAAGTTTCACAAATCCTAAATGAATAACTAAATCATAGCCATTAATTGTATATGTAAATAAATATAAAAAAAATGAGTGAATATATAGACAAGCCAACAAAATTTAAGAGAGAGGGTTCTAACTTGTGAAAACAAACGGACGAGTATTTCTTCGAGGGATAAAAATTCCAGACAATTGAGATACCTTTTTCTCTCCCGAGATTTTCTCAGGAAACAAACAGTAAAGAAAATATCAGAGGAGGTTGTCTGGGTGTGGTGATGATCGTTAAATATTAGTAAAAAGAAAATGGAGAGAAATGCGATAACAACATCTTGAACCTTACTGTTTTCTTTCCTTTTCAAATGAGAACAATTAGCTATGTTTTTTCATAAAATTCATTGTTGCCTCCTTATATTTTTTGAAATATTCTTTCCTTCTTTGTTTTACAAAATAATTTCTTATCTAATCTTATACGTTTAAAATTTATTTTATTTTTTTATGTATTACATTTGTTTTTTTTTTGTTTTTTTATAAGAATGAAAAAATATTATTTATTTGTACATATTATATATTATACGACTACGAGAAATATAAAATTTCATGAAACTTTTCAAATTCAACTTTCGAAAATAAAAGAAATTATATGAAAAATAACTGTAAAATTAATACATATCTCATCTATACAAACAAAAGTTGAAAAGTCCAAGGATATATATTGTTAAAAATTAAATCTTATTTGTGCATACAATAATTGATGGAATTAAATGTTATGTATTTGAAAGTGATTGGTAAAGATTCTTTTTCTTTCGCTCTGTCAAATTGTTCTCTAAAGTCACGACATCTATATTTCACAGTATAATAAAAATATTTAAAAGATATGTTATAAGTTCTCAAAAGTATCGACTTTATAATTCACAATTAAGCACCGAAATGAAACAAGTTTAAATATAAATTTTAATTGAAAAAAATCTGCTGCACTCAATCCGAAAAAGTTATTGATATACAATTCTGATTAAATTTTAAATATAATTTTAAGTTAAAAGTAGTTGTTAATATAAAGGTGTTTTAGTCTCACCTGCTGCAAAGAAAAAAAACTCAGTTGTTATTAAAATATATGCGATGGAATGGTTTTAGATTTTTAGAAATAAAAAAAAAATCAAAATGATATCTTGTAAAATTTATTATAAAAGATAAATTAGATTATCCCTTCTTAGCTAATCGGTCTCTTGCGTCTCTAAACACTATCATACTATTATAAAGCTTAAACATAGATACAATAATCATAGAATTCAAACCCCGATCAACATAACTTTTTTATTTTACAAATTAAAGGAATAACAATCACCAACACCCTTGACTCGCTATTCAACGAGTTCACCAAATTGTTATAAAGTTTAAACATAGGTACAAAATCTATCATGGATTCAAATCTCTAATCAACATACTTATTTGATTTTACAAATTAAAAGAATAACAATCACCAACACTCCGCTACTCAACGAGTGCACCAACGCCAGAAGGTAAACCACAAGGTGACGGGTTCAGCCAAAAAAATATTTGTAAAAAGAGTTGAACTCATAATTTTTTGTCACAAGCATAACTTACTCTACCAACACCTGTCATGAAAATAGGACTAATGGAGAAATTCCGAACATAATAATCATTGATTGTACAAACCATAATTCCACAAACACAAGGGAGAGAAAGAGCTTGGACAAAATTGTAGATTAAATTGTACAATTATCACGATTATACCTAATCTTGTTTAATTTAAAAAGCAAAAAATGTAGATACATTATATGTAACATTAATAAAAAATTTAACTTTTGGTTAAACAAAATAAAACAATACATATTTTAAGATAAAGTACACGATTAAATTTAAGTATCATTTTAGTGTGAGGTAATGTTTTGTTAGAAAAAACATTAAATATATTATATAATTACAACGTTTTAAGGGATATACCCTTAAGAGTTAAACAAAACAATCGGATCGCAAGTGAAAATTACCATATTGCAATATAGACCGAAACGATCCAAATCTACCAGAAATAAACCGTGATTCCAATGGAAAATTTATCAACACGCGAGCATTTTTGAAGATAGATGGAGTTGCGTCGATTGCAAAATAGTAAAAGTCTTGTTGCCGGAACAAGGGGTTGATATCCTTATAAAGCAATCAAAAATAGGGCGAGAGAACACCTTATTACACGGTTACCATACGTATGAGAGAGTGGCCAACAAAAAAACTCCACAACAATAAATGACTCAGACAAAAACTCTCATGTAGAAGGACCCAAACTCTCAGACAGAAACATCCATGTCCCAGCAGCTTTGAACAAACCTGAAAAAATCTTTGCGAAGGCACCACATGTTTAGAAACTTAAAAGAAAATACCTTATGATTAGATGTAGAACAGATAAAAACCAATAATGGAGAATGATCTGAACACGTTTTAGGAAGATGATGGACATTAGTGGTCTCAAATTGTGACAACCACTTCCCATTGAACAGGACCCGATCCAACCTCATCCACTGCCTATTGTTAGTCCAAGTAAACCTGTTTCCAGCAAACCAGCATCAATTAAAGAGCAATCCTGAATAAAATCATTAAAGTCCTCCATACTAGTAGAGTTATTGGTAGAGCAGTTTAGCTGTTCATTAGGGAAAACAACCGTATTAAAGTTACCCGGAATCAACCACTCCCTGTCACTATCAGCAATATCCCTTTGTTTATCCCACAAGAGCCTCCTCAAACTAACAGTGCACTTCGTATAAACCACAGAAACAAAAAACTCATTATTGACCAAACTATGTTTGATTCTGATATGAATTAACTACTCTTCATTAACAAGAACTTTCACATCATACAATCCACTCCACATCACCCAACTCTTGCTGTTAATATTATTGGCAAAACCCTAAAAACCTAACTTCCCAACAATGACCTCCAGCTTAGACTCAGAAACCATAGGCTCTTGAAGCACCACAAACTGCAAATTCTTTGATCTTTTTAGATTTTTTATTCTAGATTGAGTTAATTTATTCCTAATCCCACAAACATTCCAATTAAGGATGTTAATCATTTAGAATGTTTAGATATTTTTGCAACATTCTTATGTTGCACACACTTAGGGAGAATTAAACCCTTAGAGTTAGAAATTTTAGCCTTCTTCAACCTCTTTGAATCCATTCTCTTTCCACCAGATGAAGTAACTTTGTGTTTGTTGACAGGTGATGATGGCAAACTCCCAATTGTCTACTTAGTAAGAGATGAGTGATGAATCAATGAAGAAATGAAATCATCAGGACTGGTGGTACCCAATTGAAGCACATGAATATCTTCAATCCTCTCTAGACTTTCCACTGATATAGGTAACTCTTGATTTAACTCTTCTTTGCTTTTCTCATTAGATTCAACTCTTTCTTGATTGTTGGTCATAATTACAACTGACTTCACTTTATTTTCTCAATTCTCAATTTGAATTGTAGGCACCAAAGAATCAGGCATCTTTATGGAGGAATTAGCCTGCAAAGCAGGTTTCCTTTGAGGATTCTTCTTACAATCCTTACTAGCATGTCCCAAATGATAACACACACCACAATAATCAGGTACTCTACTGTAAACAACTCTTTGACATAAAACTTGTTTACCAAACGATATTTTTATCTCTTTAGGAAGATTCTTAGAAACATCAAGAATAACCCAGACCCTGCAATAATTTTGCCACGCCTTATTCCTTTTAGGGACCCATACATTCAAAGGAGTCCCAAACATTTCTGCCACCTCAAAAATAGTTGATTAATTTTATAAACATTCAAGAAGCCAAGGAAAATCAATGGTAACAGGTGTAGAAGGGTTCTCCACATTAGGATTAAACGTAGGACTCCATTCAAACAACGTCATACTTTTATCACCCACCTGCCATACATTTTGTTTCCATATAAGCTTTAAATCATCTAACAATGAGAACTTCAAAAATATGTGCCTGAAGTCCCAAGAAGAGACATTAACTTCTCCTTTAAACCTGAAAGTATCAAGAAATACCTTGACAGTAGCATATTTAGGTTTTCCTAAGGAGAATTTGCCCACTATCGTGTGAGAGAACTTAGATTGAAGATAACCAAAATCCAATTCTTCAAAGCTCACTTCAATTTGATCATTAATCCATGATCTTTTCATATTCTTATGAACCAATCCCTCATTTGGATTTTTAAACAGATCAACGAAGGATCTCTTACTTACTTCTTTTTCATCGTTTCTCGAAGACTCAAAAATTGGATTATCTCTGAGACGAGGTGGAGCAGCATGGGTCACATTTAAGGTCGGAAAATGATCAGGGAGATCAGATGGTCTGTGAAAGGGGGGACATTCCCCTTCCTCCATTAGAGCCAATGGAAGGAAGAAGCTCAAAAATCAGACATTAGGCAAGGATTAATTCTCTGAGAGAATCTTGAAAATTGTAACCATTTTCTTATTTAAAATATTACAAATTTTATAAAAGTTTAGATAAATATATGATATATTTTCGATATTGTCTTATCTAATGTTATAGATAAAGCAATATAGGTTTTATAGAATATTAGATAAATGCATGACACTTTTTAGGTATTGTTTTAGGTAATGTTTTAAGTAAGTAGTACATATACTATAGAAATTTATATAAATGAATGCAATTTTTAGACAATACCTTAGATAGTGAGTTATAGACCTTAAAATAAGTTTATATAAAGACGCGACATTTTTTTAGTAATTTTTAGGTAATCTTGTACAAATTTTATACAGTTTTAAATTAAATCGTGACAAATTTTAGATAACGATTAGATAATATAATATATCTACAAATTTAGATGAAGGCCGCAAAAGTGTAAGCATTGTATTAGATAATGCTTTCGGTAATGCAATATAGATTTTATAGAAACTTATATAATTTAGGTAATATTTAGGTAAGCTAGTACAAATGATATTTAGAAATTTAGATACAGGCAACATAAATATTTTAAAAAAACAATAAAAAATTTAATGACATTTTAGTTACAAAGTTGTAACATTGAATAATTACAAACGACTTATAATGTAAAATCTTAAATAACAGGCCTAATACCCAAGCCACGAGTTTGAAGACATCAGGATGATACATAATTATATACTACTTAAATATATGTTCAAAATGATCAGGAAGATGACTTCATTGATTCTAAAGAATCAGAATTCAATGTTTTCGAAATCCAGTTTCCATTAGACCTTCCATTCATTGCTTTTATCTTTTTTATTTATTTTCAACATGCACCTAGTTAGGTATAAGAATCAAGGCGTTTGAGCAACAAGATAGATATAACATGTGCATGAGTATAAGGTGTAGATAGTTTGTAGTTTTAACGGATGATTTATGGTGTTTTTCCAACCTAATTAGCAACATAGTTTTGTTCACAAAAGATGTGAGACAGAACCATATCAGATTTTTGAATTTAGTAAACCAAAACAATCTAACTTAGATAATATGTATAATATTCTATCTATAATAGATTTTGATAAAGAGATTATATTATTTAATTTTTGATTGTTTCCAGCAGACCAAATGCACCACACAATGATAGGAGGTAGAATTTTCCTAATATGAATAGATTTGTTTGTGGAAAAGAACCAACAGTTAATGATATTGGTAATAGACATATGATTCTATAATAAGATCCCACATAGACCTGCGAAGTATTCTCATACTTTCCATGTCTGATTATATTGGATAAATAGACGAGAGATTGCTTAAGTATTGCAGTAATGTTGACACTTTGATGCAAGACTGATTTTTTTATTTTGAATGATTGTATCAACATATTTTTAACCTTTCAAGACTATCCAAAGAGCAAAAATGCATTTCTTTGGAGTAACATTGTTCCAAAAAAAATTATATAACATTGAAGTGTTGTTATTTTCTCTTATAATGTTCCAAGTATCTTTTAGTGAAATGATCCATCAAAAGAGACATTCCAAATAATTAAGTCTTCATTATTTTGAATGATTATGAACTTAGAAATTTTGTTAATGTCAGAGGGAAGAACCTGGTTATTGAGTATGTCAAGGTTCCAAGTATCATTGCTTCAAAAATCAATGAACTTATCTTGTAGATACCACGAGTTATTTTCATTGTTATTTAGAGACATTAAAGGTTGAGATTGACACTATGTTTCCAACCATAATTCAATATTTCATTTGCCAATTTTCCAATGAATGTGTTTTTCTGCCATTTCCTTTATTTTGATTAACATTTTATATGTTTTTGAATATTTAGGTTTATACTGAGACTGAAAATGATGAATTGATACACATTAAGTTAAATACATTAGCTTGGATGAGAAACATGTTTGAATATCCTTTATTTTTCTCAAATTAAGACCTTCTTCTTCAAAAGGTTTAGAAATATTTGACCATTTACACCAGATTATATATTTGTTATTATCTTTATAGCCCTAAAGGAACTTATTAAATAAAATATTGATTCTAATTATAACTGATTTAGGGATTAAACAAATCTGAGCATAATTTATTGAATAAGATAGTAAAACTGATTGCACAAGAATCAATCTACCTTCAAATGAAAGCTTTATTGTTCAATTCTTGGATTTTTTATATGATCTTGGTAATAAGCTCATCAAATAAACAATTTTTTTTATGAATAAGAAATACCCAGATATTTAAATGGAAGGTGAGAATGATTAAAACCAGTAACATTGGCAATAGTATAGATCATCTGGTTACTCATTTCATTAGAAGTAAAATAGTTTATCTTTTAAGTGTTTATTGATTGGCGATAAAAATATTGATAATGTTCAAGAAACTTACATGGAAATGGCAATGTTAGATTTAAAGTAACCTACACATGGAATATCCATGTTACTTCTGGAATTATATTTCATTGCAATGTTGGTTTAAAAAAGATATTTGATTCATTTCAAAAGATATTATTTAGTAATGATGAAAAGACTGGTGAAATAAGACCACCCTATCTTACACCATTGCTGGATTTAAAGTAACCTACACATTATCCATTAATTAGGACTAAGTGATTAACAAATTATGTTCCATTCTTGATTAAATCTATTACTTGGTTACTGAAACCAAAAGCTTATAATATGTTATATATAAAATTGAATCGCATTTTATCAAATATTGTAGTATATTAAATTTAACAATTAAGTTTCCCCCTAGTTTTCTTGTTAATATCATGAGCCAATTCTTGTGTGATTAATGTATTCTCATGAATACTTCTGTTTTCAACAAAACCAACTTGATCTTTTATGCTGGCTGGTGAGAATAAAAGTTGAATTGAGAAGATTGAGAATACAAGAATCAACAGAGAGAATTTTAGGTAGTGAATATAATCTTTCGCTTCCAATTATTTCATAGGTGCAATCACTCTCTTCGACCTCTTTAAATAGGCCTAGTGAGTTAGTTACAAGTTCGGTTACATAAGGGGTTTATTTACAGTTCAGTCCCTATTCTTCCTGTAAAACTTTAAACTTACTCTATATTAATAGAACTTATCATTCAAGTCCTTATTAATTACATTTAAGTCCCTAAGGAATATAACTCCTTATCACTGGCCAGTCTATTATTTAGAAATTTGGACAGTATCCTATTGAATATTGTACATAGGCTTACAGGTCTATGACCAATCATGCTAAATTTTGGAGGAATCATTCTTTGGAATAAGGCATATAGTAGTTGCATATATGACTTTGGGGGGGGGGGGATCTGACCTTTGAACTACTCTTAAATAGCATTGCAAAGATCATAGTGCATAATGTCCCAATGATATTGACAAAATTTAGATTAAAATCAATCAACCCCTGCAACACTGTTGGGTTTGAGAGACTTAATAGTTGATAAGATTTCATCAATATAAGGAATTGAAGATATAAATTAATTATCATGTTCTGTAATAAATTTAGGGATTATATCTTGATAAAGTTCAAAAGTTTATGATATGTTTTGGTTTGAAAGTAATAACTTGAAGTGATCAATTGTAAAATTAGCAATTTTAGTTTGGTCATCAATCCAAATTTTATCAATCTTGATTCCATTTATCCAATTTTTGTTTCTTATTCTTTTTTAACATAACTTTGAAAGCTTTTGGTATTTTTGTCTCCAGATTTGTACCATTTATAGGCATTCTTTGTTTCCAATACGCCTCTTCTCTAGCCAAGAGATTCAAGTGGATAATCATGGTGTTAGAAAGGTTAATTTTGTTATTTATGTTTTTAGTCCCCTCAAGACAAGATTTAGCAAACCTAACACTTTCAGCAGCTTTGACAATACTGTCAAAGATATTGCCAAATTTTTCTTTGTTCCATATGTTTAATTTATTCTTTAATCTTATTAATTTAGACCAGAAGACTGTTATTAAGTCACCAGAAATATGTTCTTTCAAAATTTGATTCACAATGTTGAGGAAGTCGTTATGGATGATCCACATATTTTGGAATTTAAATGAGGGAATTAATGTGTTATTTTGACTAGAGATGGATATACACAATGGAGCATGATTAGATCCAGATCTGCCTAGATGTTTGACCCTTGTGATATTGAAATAGTTACTCCATGTTGAGTTATGTAAAGTTCTGTCTAATCTTTTATATTTGTTATTATGAAACCATGTGTATCTTGAACCAGTGCATCCTCGATCCTCCAGTTTCCAATCCATGAGTATACTGTTGAAATCATCCATACCTATCAAGTTAAGGGTAGAGCAAGCAAGGTTCTCAGATGCCTTAGTTATTTCATTAAAGTCCCCAAGTAGTTACCACTCTTGGTTAGTTGTGGATATTTCTCTAAGATTGTTCCATAATGATATTCTTTGATGTCTTGAACATTTAACATATATGATGGTGACCAAGAAATCTTTATTCAAAGACGGTTGTTTCACCATATATGGAGAAGTTGGTCATTGTTTTCTAAATTAGATATTTGGAAGTTATCTTTCCAAAATATACAAATTTTGTTATTAATGTTGGCTTGGCCATTTTTAAAACCATTTTGATTTAAAATTTTATCCATTTTATCAATTGATATTATTGGCTCTTGAAGAGAAATGAAATCAATCTTTTTCTGATTTTATTAATGACTTTAATCTTCCTAAGGTTCATTTATTTCTCACGCCACATGCATTCTAACTTAAGAGAGTTATTTTCATTAGAAAAGTAAATTTAAGGATCTTGAAGATCCTTTGAAATTTGTAATCTTAGAGGTAATGACACATTTAATTATTTTTTACCTAGAATTTTTAACCTTTTGGAAATGTTTTTATTGTCTTATTTCCTTCATATTTTCTTATCATTTTCTAGAGTTGATGGAAGGTTGGATGTTCTTAAGATTTTAGAAGATTATATGTCATTTCCAATTGACTTTATCTCATTAGGTAATGAATTGGCGTTGTTATAGTCAATTGTATTAAATGTCAAAAGTATTTTATTTCTGAAAAAAGTATATCTTATTTATCGTCCTCGTTCACCTTTTATACTAATTTACAGCGGTTACAACAATTAATACTAGAATCTTTATTTTCCTAAAGTTGATATAGATTATTGACTATAATTGATTATCATAGATATTATACTACAATATATATATATATATTAACTCAATCTTTGACTAAATAAATTAGATATTAATATAATTTATTTCCTGTTACACCCTCCCTTAAATTGACGCTGGTAAGTCAACCAGTAACAATTTGCCAATTAGAAATTGATGCCGCTGACAAGTCATAGCTTTGGTGAAAATATCAGCCACTTGGAGATCAGAGGAGATGTGAGGAAGATATATCACCCATTTTTCCAAAGTATCTCAAATGGAATGACAATCAACTTCAATGTGTTTGGTACGCTCATGAAAAACAGGATTGGTGGCAATCTGAATGGCACTAGTGTTATCAGCATGAAGAGAGGGTAGAAGTTGTTTGAGGAAATCCAACATTCTCAAGAAGACTGCGTAGCCATACAATTTCAGAACAAGCACTACACATGGCACGACACTCGGCTGTGGTAGAGGGTTTAGAAACACGATCTTGTTTCTTACACCTTTAAAAAATTAGAGCATCGCCTAAAACATACACCAACCTGTAGTAGATCAACGTGTATTTGGACATCCAACCCAATCAGCATCACTATAGGAAACAAGTTGAAGAGATGAGACAGCTTGAAGATAACGAATGATACGTCGAACTGCAGCAAGGTGTAGATATTGAAGAGAACATAAACTGGCTGACTTGATGACAACATAGGATATATTAGGTTGCGTAGTTATCAAGTAGATAAGACTCTCAACCAATCACCGATAAAGAGTAGGATCATCCAACAGGTTCCCTTCATTTTTCTTAAATTTGACATTTACCTCCATAAGGGTATCAACAGAAGAAGCATCCTCCAGACCAGCCAAAGTGATAAGATCTTTCTTTTTTCGGAGGGAACCCGCAGCCGCTACTCAGAGTGCAATGAGTGCGCACAAGGTAAACCCTCAGTCTGACGCGATAGCCTGTAAACCAACGCCAGAAGGTAAACCACGCAAGGTGATAGGCTCAGCCGAGAAAGCGTATGTAGAGGGACTCGAACTCATGACCTTTGGTCACAAGCACACCATACTCAACCAAATCGGCTACCCCCTTTGGGGCAAAGTGATAAGATCTTGAATATACTTTTGTTGGTTCAAAAAAATACCATTAGCCCAACGATGAACTTTGAATCCTAAGAAGTATGTAAGTTGGCCAAGATCTTTCATATGGAAAGTTGTATGTAACTGTTTTTGAAGCTTAGTAATCAAACTACAATCAGTACCAGTGATGATAATATCATCCACATAAACCAAGAGAATGACTATACCCGATGTAGATGTGTGGAAAAATAAAGAAGAATCATACTGAATTTAGGTAATACTGAAAGAAAGGAGTGTACGAAGAAAATTTTTAAACCAAGCTCGAGGTGCTTGTTTGAGCCCATACAAAGAGCGCCTTAAGTTATAGACATCATGAGGATAAAAAGTACTCATACAAGATGGAAGCTTCATGTAAATCTCTTCTTGAAGATCTCCATGAAGAAAAGCATTCTTAACATCCATTTGATGCAACAACCACGATTGTGAAACAGCAATAGCCAAAATGCTTCGAACGGTGGTCATTTTGACAACATGAGAAAATTTATCCTCATAATCAATCCCATATTATTGTTTATTACCCAGAGCTACAAGACGAGCTTTCTATTGCTCCAAAGAGCCATCAGAACGTAGTTTCACAGAAAAAACCCACGTACTCCCAATTGGTTTAACTGTAGGAGGACAATGAACAATATCTCATGTATGATTCTTCTAAAGTGCTTGAAGTTCTACTTGCATTACGTTTTTCCAACACTCATATTTCATGGCTTGTTTGTAGCTAGTGGGAATTGAAATACTGGATAAAGTAGTTACAATCGAGACATGGGAAGAAAAACTATACCTATCAGGGGGTCGAGAAGGACGAGCAGATCGACGAAGAGTTGTGGAATCAATAGCAGGATCAGGTGTCGAGACAATATTAGAAGGGACCATAGTAGTGGGACCAGACCACATCGTCGAAACACAAAACCAGGTTTAAATATTTCCATAGATCTTGGAATATCAGACAAACTAGGCATGAGAGATAAAGATGCAAGAGGTGGATCAATATGAGATGGATAAAATATTGATTTAAAAAAAATCACATTCCTAGACACCCAAAGACGACGAGCATGAGGATCATAACAAACATAACCCTTATGAGGAATAACATAACCAAGAAAAGCACATTTTACAGATTGAGCAGTAAGTTTATGACGCTCATGAGTAGAGAGGTGTACAAAACAAACACATCCAAAGGTACGAAGATCAGAATATGAATGAGAATATCCAAACAACTTATAAAAAGGAAAAACGTGATTTAAAGTAGGAGAAGGTAAGAGATTAATAAAAAAAACAGTTGTAGAAAGTGTTTCACACCAAAAACGAGGAGGAACAAATGATTCAAGTAAAATAGTTCTTACCACATCAAGAAGGTGACGATTTTTCCTCTTAGCAACACCGTTTTGTTGTGGTGTCGAAGGAAAAGAACACTGAGAGAGAATCCCTTTATTTTGAAGAAAGTTTTGAAACTTATGTGATATGTATTCACCCTTGGAATAAGATCTTAAATTTTTTATATTGGCAGAAAATTGAATGTCGATATATGAAAGAAAGCGTTTAAAAACTAAAAAAAATCAGCTTTGGCCCGAAGGAAGTAAACCTAAGTAAAACGACTAAAATCATCAATGAATGTAACAAAATACTTGTACTGTGCATGAGAAACAATGGGTGCAATCCCCCAAAAATCACTATGAATAACATCAAAACATTGTGAAGCACGGGATGCATGATGAGGAAAAGGTAAAACCCTACTTTTACCAAGTTTGCATGATGTACAATCAAAAGAAAGATCATGAGAAGAACTTGTTTTATTTCCCAATAATCCAGAATGAACCAAAGTACGAAATACATCCGAATGTGGATGACGTAGACGTCTATGCCACATTTGGTTTTGAGAACCAACAACATTACAAGCAAACGAAAGAGAGAAACTAGGAATATCAATGGAAGGAGAGTTATATAATGGAAAGAGTCGTCCCACTTTAAGACCCGTCGTAATCATCTTTCCTGACACTTGATCCTACACAACACAACCAGAAGGAGAAAAAATTACATGATAATTATTATCAACCAATTGACCAACATAAATAAGATTTATGGAGAGGTTGGGAGATACAAAAACATTAGTGAATGTGGAAGAAAGATCACCAACATCACTAATAGGCACATAATGACCATCAACATTGTTAATTTTTAGATCTCCATCATATTTTTTAACAGTATGCAGAGGAACAACGGTATTGGTCATATGGTTTGAGGCTCTAGAATAGAAATACCATGGTGTGGAATAATGTTTTGGATTACCTAAGAGTCTAGAAGTAGAAAAAGCAGAAATTATCATTTGTTGAACCATTTCAGGAGTGAGTGTGTTTGGATTTGTTGTTGGAGAAGGAACATGAACAATTGGCGACTCAAAGTACGAAAGGGTTTGCCTGTCAGTTATTAGAGAATTGATGGTGCCAGTTTAAGTTTTTATATGCCTCTCTAGATCAAGTACTGGTCGGATGTAACCGAGAAGGACATGACTCAAAGTATCTTGTTCTCCGGATATACAGTATGCCTTCCCATTGTAAGTTACCATGTTGGAGGAGCTGGAGGGACAGTAAGAACCTGCAAAATCATCTTTCTCCAGATCATTAAAGTAAATACTGATGTCTTGAAAGGCTTCAAGGTTCACTTTGCCATTGTCTCCACCAGCAATCTATCCGGATTGAGGATATGTTGGAATTTCTTCTTGCAGGGTAGAGTCAGCAGGAGGTGGGGGTGGAATTTCTGTTGGGCGAAGCATTATCTCTGCCCCCAGAGTGACTTTCTTTTTCTTGGAAACTTTCTCATCACTGGTGGCTTTGTGCTTTTTGTCTTTCTTAGGAGGCATTGATGGGTTTTTTTTACCCTCCGGCTTCCTTTACAGTTTGAACCTCCACTGCCTTTAACAAGGCCACATGAATGCCAAATTGATTCTTTAAACCAGTCCCCTATATAGCTGTTTGAGCTAAGTATGTGGTACATCAGCAGGGGGGGGGGGTGGTTAGCTCTTCCCCATAAAAAGTCTCTTCTGCCCGTGGTGTTCGACATATGAGACCTGGCGAAATTGCCTGACATGAAGCAATTATAAAAGGCGTTCCCCTAGTTCTCCGAAGCCTAAGCGTTTAACTCCACACAAGTATTCAGCACTGTCTTTAGGTGGCCCAAGAACTCATTCGGAAGAACTAGAGAGAGATATCAGTTAGTCAAAATGAGAAAATTGCAAGTTAAAAAATGAAAAGGAAAATAGAGTAGAACTCACCAGTGCTCTTCCATCTACTGGTCAGAAGGCTGGTGTTCGTGCCAGCCTTGATTTTTCTACCATTCTCCCAAGTCCCACTATTAAGGAGAAACTGCGTCCTCCAGGGATTTTCGGACTCCAATAGGTCATCCACCACTTTGAAATTATTCCCCATGTTGTAATGGTAGATGGGGATTTAGTGGTTCTTGCATAAGCTTGCTATGACAACAAATTGTTCTATTGAGAGTGAAATTTTTGACAGCCTGGATGCCATGCTATAGGCTAGGAGAGTATACCAAGCATTGGGGCTCAGCTGGCTGGGGAATAACTTGATCAAATGAAAGTATCTAACAATCTTTGGGTCTAAGGGGAACCGAAGTCCCCAATTCATTACTTCGGTATAGAACACCATCTCATTTAACTTACAGTCCATAGGGGTCTCCGGAGTAACAGGGATCCTCACCTTTACAGACTCTGGGATCCCTCATTTAGTTCGGATCCGACCCAACTCAGTTATGTGGGTATAAACATAATTAATGTTCTGCAAAGCTAACAAGTACTTGACACTAACCTTTTTAAAACAAGGACCCACCTTGCCCTCTAAACTCTCCGGAAGAGCATCCTAAATGAGTTATGTCCATATTGGTTTTACCTTTCAGATCTGAGGTTGTATCCCCTGTTTGACCGGACGCCTCAGTCTCGAAAGGGGCTTCCTCTGTATTGTCTTTCATGTTTTCTTCCATCACTGTGGAAGGCTGTTCAGCTGATTTTTAGAGAGGCTGCTCTGAATCCTTTAATAATGGTTGTACAATTAGTTATTCAGAAGGCTGTGCAGATATCACTTCTGAAATTTTAGTATCTGGTATAGGCTGTTGTCCGGAAGATTTATCTTGTTAAATAGCTTTTGTTACCTCCAAATCGGAGGGTTTTGAAGATGTTGGTGTGGGTTTGGTTTTTGCTTGACGTGTAATCCGGCGATGAGTTATCTTCTCTGATGATTTTTATGTGGCTGAGCCCATTACAATAAATGGTGAGGGTTTCCTAACACTAGAAACGACTTTTTCTTTGGGAATAGGGTTTTGAGATTCTTGAACTGAAGAACCAAATGGGAGAGGTGAAAGGTCTGTTGTAAATGAAAGCTTTCTGGTTCTGGGGTTTCTTGATGAAGACGAGTCTTGATCGGCGTTCTGATTTGGCTGGTTACTTTTCTCAGTTAGAGAAGTGGGAAGACTAACAACAATACGTTTATCTCTCGCTACTTTCTGTGCTATCTCTAATTCAGACAAGTTCAACCAACCTCCTTTAACTAAGTCGTTTCTGGCTGTGAACATATATGTCTCAAGAACAAGTTATGAACTGAGTTTTCTCTCTAGAAAGATTTGAATGTGGAAGACAATAGAACAGTGGAAAGGTTTATATATAACAGTAAAAATTACAGTTACCAAGGAGAAGATGAATATAATTTTCGCAATGATTAAAGGTTGTGCAACGTGTGAAAAATTAAAACCTAAGTAACTTTCTAGACCTAGTGGGTGTTACAATCTAGGAGAAAAACGGCTGAGAGGTCGAACTAGATATTAACACGTGTTCCACGATTAAAAAAAACTCTTAGAATTCTGAGAAGGGAAATCAGTTCTGATAAAATTTGAACAGGGTCACTTGTGAAAGGAAATTCTTCAGTTCGAACAACATAGGCAAATCGGTCAGGGTTGGTGTTAGTTTTGTGAATTTTAGCCCTTCCAAAGATTTTTTGCAAGACCTAAAAATGGGCTACTAATGAGTTCAGAGTTTTTGGTTACTATATCCTAAGTAAAACCACGTATCCGAACAGGGACAGTTCGGACCATATCACACCACTAAATATACGAACAAGACAAATGTATTAACTTTTGACTACTTGGTTGCTAATTAACTTAAAACTATATAACTAATAGGTCTTTAAATTTGACCCGGTTTCATGACCCGGCCCAATAAGCCCACGGGTCATTAATCAATATATAAATACCCCAACCACTCTCATTAATGAGGGTGATCAGAATTAAATACTAGTAGACAGCTTAATTATCTCTCTACTCCACACACTAAACACAAAATATCACAAAATTATCAAAACGTTCTCTAGATATTTTACCAGCCTACCCTCAACCTAAAATAAACCAAACCAAAAATAACTTAAAAAAACTATAAATATGTATTATAAATATACTTTCTAACAAATTAAAAAGCAAATAGATCAAATTATAAATAACTGATATGTTTTACGAATGTTTATATGAGACAAAAAATGAGAACGATCAATATCAAAGTTATACACAAGTAACAATAGTTGTGTGTACTCTGAAAAAAATAAATGTTCGTATGCCACAAATAATTGAAGTTTATAAAGTCATAAAGAATGATACTTTATACATATAAAATTATGCATCTGAAAATTATGACTACGGATGAAATATGGGGATTTAATGATGACTCTTACGATGAAGTACATCATGAACAATAAGAATAACATAATGTCAATAATTTGGAAGGTGAATGACAAAAAGAAGAAATAAAAAAGCATATAGAAATTGTTCAACATCAAGATCAACAAAAAACCAATTGTTAAATCTTATATGCCACAAACATAAGCCAATTCTGAATTGGATGTATACAAGGTTGAAAACATTCAAGAAGAAATGGTATAAAATATTGAGGAGAAAATGGTTGAAAATTGTTAAGGAAAAATGGTTGAAAACAATGAGAAGCAAATGTTTGAAAACGTTGAGGAACAAATGCAAAATGTTGAATATGAAGAAAATGAAACAAATGTTGAATAAAACATTAAACATAAATAAAGTGTAACTAAGCTCCCAAGAGAGTAGCCGAGTTGGTTGAGTAAGGCATGCTTGTGACCAAATGTCATGAGTTCGAGTCCCTTTATATACGATGTCTCGGCTGAGCATGTCACCTTGTGTGGTCTTCTGGTGTTGGTTTGTAGGCTATTGCGTCAGACTAAGGGTTTACCCTGTGCGCACTCATTGCACTCTGAGTAGCGGCTGCGGGTTTTCTAAAAAACGTGTAACTAAATATGAGTTGTATGATGTTATTGTTAGGTTGGAAACAAAAAATTTATAGACATATAACAAAATTGATCAAGTTGAGGAAAAAGTGTTTGTCGAAAGAGAATATGACAAAAAAATGAATGAACATCAATTAAGTGACCCAAAAATGGAACCAATTGAACTAGAAATAAAAAATATGTTTGCTAAAATAGAAAACACAAATCATGAACTAACAATAAAGGATGTGAGATTCAGTTCGAAAGCAACATAGGAATTCAAAGGTTGATAAGAATCAAGGCTAGCTACTGTGAACTCTAATTTTATGAAATTGGTTGTTCTGATTTGGCGCCTTCGACTTCAGGAATTGTACTTTTTAACCTTATTGGACCTTATTCATAAATTTTTGAGTTGGATCTCTCCCAAATCAATTTATTAAAAAAGAGAGCAATATATAAAAAGTTGAAAGATATTGATTCGGTAGCTTTTGAATATCAAATTATCTACCATTTATTTACTATTTAATTAACTAAATATAAATCAAATGCAATATAATATGGGGAAACAACCAGCAAGACTATGTAAATGTAAGTTGCATTAAACTACTACAAAAATCTGGATCAAAGCATTACAAACAATTCAATTTAATATTATTTCTTAATTATATAATCATGACTATATAATTATATTACTACTATAAATGTTATAAATGTTTACTTTGGTTTTCGAACTTTGAATATATAAAAGATGATGATATATGTACTACCGCGGCTGAATGTGCATACATAAAATAATATTATAATGGCCTTATATTAAATACTATCGAGCAAAAACTTACAAAGATTCACACAATCAGGAAATACATAGTATCATGGAGTATGATATTGGTCAACTATAAGCCTCAAATATATTTTTAACTCCAAATTTTTTAAAAGAATTTCACAACCATCTATAATCAAACAAAATAAGCGAAAAATAATATTAATTAAGATATGTCAATTATCAGCAAGATAGAAATATCAATATTCAATGGTTTGAATGTCAACACTGAGTGGTGTAAACCTTTACTATTATGACTCAATGAAAAACGAGAAAATTATTAAATGTATAACGAATTTGTAGAATTTATACTAATAAATGTTTTACATTTATACATGTTTATCTATATAAAAATATAACTAAACTTCTACATTTAATGACTTGAATAAAATGATTGAAACGAGAACAAATATCATCAACATGAATAATTTCAAGTACAATATAAAAAACATATCCATAATAAACAAATGGTGTTGATTGTGGAGTTTAACTTTGATGGTCGCAAAAATAATTTTCAAGTAAACAAGTACATACGAAGAGATAACACTTTCAAATCCAAATGAAATGGGAGCATACCACATCGGATAATAACTGGAAACATACATTTATTTTAGTTTATGGGAATTGGGAGCACGAGAGTGTCGTTAAAAATCTTCAATTAGATAGGCATTGAAAGGTTAAGTGTAAGGAGTGAGCATTTTATAGTTTTTGTAAACATATTCTGGTGATATAATTTTAATTGTTATGTTGGTTTGTAGGTGACGGTAAACACCAGAAGTGGTGTAGGGAAGAGAGACCAGAGGGTGCTGTGAATCCCTTGTTGGATTTTTCAACGACTGCGAATGCGGCGTAGGGCTTGGATGCATCTCGGTTATTCATGCAGGTAAACTATCTTTGGTTGTGGTTGTGGCGTGTACCAGAGTTACAGGTTACTAAGGACAGTAAAGTGAAAATAAAAGTCAGTAGGGACATGATAACTGTGGACCGGCTGTAGGCATCGATGGAGCAGAGGTATCGAGATCATAACAGTGGTGGGGTTGGGTTGATGGTTCCCGAAAGTCACAAAGTTAGAGGGACAGAAGTCATCATCTTCATGAGAAAAGAAGGGGAAAAATAGAATAGGTTCACTATACAAGACGTTGGGAAGAGTAGTCGTCAAGAAGATGACAACAAACAATCAAAAGAAAATGAAGGGAAAGATTAGAGTCTACACCCCCATGAAGATGATGAGGAAACTGATAAATAGGTTGTTCCGCCTCTGAAAATTAAGCGGGTTATACTTGATACCATACCAATATCCCAGCGCAAGCTGGCGTTTGTGGATGAGAACAATGAAGCCAAGGGTAGTCTGATGGAGAAGAAGGTAGGTGTGGCATCAACGTTGGAGGCAATGAAAGAAAGGGACAATGTGCCCGAGGTAATTGTGCTAGAGGATTCAGAGGACAAAATGAAAGATGATGATGGATTAAAGAAGTCCGATTGAGATTGTGGTGTATTAGTTAAGGCAATATCGTTACCCAAGGAGGTAGCCCAGCGCGGGAAGGACTTTGTGATGAACGTGGGGTCTGGTTTTTCATATGTAAACATTATAAGTCCAAATCTAGTGCAACTGAGAGGTCGTGATGCCAAGGCCGTCTGAGCTGTTGTAAGATATAAAGATATTTCCCTTGTGGATATGACGATGCCACAATAGGTGTTAATGATGCTTAAGAAATTGAAGCGTTACCCAGAGTTTTCATTTTACAAAAATATGTCGATGAACGAAATTCTGCAAAGGCAACTAGAATTAGCCATCGAGATAAGTCTTATATACTACTTGAGGGTTTGGTTTTCGTAAGTATATATGTGAAATGATGTTGTTATGTGTATGTGTTGCAGACCCATCATAATTCTATTGTGTTGTATTATCGATGTATGCCGACTATTGACTACCAAGGTAGAACTGAAACCAAAAGCCCTATTATTTGGCTCGGTCCGAGTTCTGACCATAAAGTTAGTGTGGTTTAAGAATGCCAATGGGTCAGCGAATACACGTCATGAAAAGGCGGTGCGCGAGAATGACGACTTGTGGCACGAACTGAACTCAATTGTTGAAGAGCGTAACGCATGTTGTTAGGAGTGTCTTGAGTTGACCAGGGAAATGAACTTATTAGTCATAAAAAACAACAATATAACAAAGAAAAATAATGGATTAATGTTTGAGACTGCTAGCTTGTTGACCCAAAATATTTCCCAAGCTAAAAGAATAGAAGATTAATCTGAGAAGGTAGCTGAACTAACTGTTGAGAATGCTAATTTGTGGGTGGTTGTGCTTGAAGCTAAAGAAAACAAAGAGAAGTATATGGTGGAGCTTTTGAAGAAATACGAGCGTGATTTATAAGATCGTGAGAGCCAAGTTATGGATGTGGCAATGAGAATGATTGAAACGAATCAAAGGTAAACTATTCTGGAATTACAGAAGTTAAACCATGGGATGGTATTGGGGTCTCTGAAGAAATTTTCTTGAGTGGATGCGAAATTAACATTGGAGGGTATCATTTTAGCAACTATTGATTCTGCTGCGAAGCATCCAGATTTAGATACCTCCAAGTTTGATGCGTTGGTGAAAAGAATAGAGCTAATCAAGGTGTCCATTGAGGCTGGTGTGGCAAATGCAGCACCGGAAGCAGATGCAACGTCGTCCTTGGCCGATATTTGTTATTTTATGTTGTAAAAGTTGAACATCTAAGTTTTTTGTTTACTACTTGTATGTTCAAATTTTTTGTTGTGCTTAACTTATGTTCATGATAGTTTGTGAAGATTGTAAAACAATGATTGTGATAATGTTGTTGATTATAGTGGCAAGTAGTGCTCGAAGTAGTAAATAGTTTAAGTGGTATGGGCGGAAGTCTATGTGTTTGTTAAATATTTGTTCATCCATTGTGTTATTACACAATCAGGCTCAGTCTGGCCCATCACATAGCCCTGGAAGGGCATGCCAGTAGGCTTATTCTTGGGAGAGACCGATTTGGCCTGTTCCGCGGCCTTTATAGGCTTGGCTTATTACCGCGTCGCTTATAATACCATTATAAGGTGTTGGTCTCACTATGGCCCCTTATGCAGCCTCATTTGGCGTGGCCAATTAGCCCGTTCGTATTATTGTGGTCCAGGCTCAGTATGGCCCCTTGCATAGTCCGTAGGTGTGGTTAGTGATCCAGTCACATTTTGTAAGGAGGGTGAATATTATATAACAAACACATAAATTGAAAAAAGCAATAAAATTTCATTGAAATAATATTAACCAGATGCCTCATTAATAAACCCCTCCGCACAATCAGAAGGGAAAAAATGCATCGCTAAGTTACATGGTTTGATGATAGCTGGTTAAATGACATATATTCCAAGAGTTATTTAGGGCGTGACCGTTTGTATCGGTGAGAAGATAGGCGTCATGGTGTCCATTCGTGATGATTGTGTATGGGCCCTCCCAAGTAGGACCTAACTTTCCAGTAGCTCTATCACATTCGCCTTAAAAAATAATTCATGACTGAATCTCATACTTGTAGTGTGCATAGCCGCGATCATGAGTTGAACTTTCCCATCATCAGACTTTTATAGTTCTGTGCATGCACTTGGGCTTGATCGCGATGCTCCTCGATAAGATCAATGCTTATAGTGCGACTAGTCTCATTGGCGACCTTAGAGCAATTGAGGGTTCTATGGCTAGATATGATGATTTGTGCTGGTACCACTGCCTCTAGATCCTAGACGAGCGCGAATGGAGTCTTTTTTGTTGTTGTGTATGGAGTGGTGCGATAAGGCCACAACACCTCAGTTAGTTTATCGGTTCACTTCTCTTTGGCACCCTCGAGATTCTTCTTGACGTTATCTAACATCGTGTGGTTGATCACACCGACTTGCCAATTTTCTGGGGGATAGTAGGGGGTGGGGAAATACTGGTCGATGCCATTGCGCTTACCAGAATGTCACGAGGATAAAATTTTGGAATTATGGTCCATTGTCTGTCATAAGTATGCATGGAATACCAAAGTAGTGAGGAATTATGGTACATTATTTGTCATAAGTATGCGTGGAATTGTGGTCCATTATATATCATAAGTAGTGACGACACTACGTGGTATGGAGAATTCAGTGATGAAGTCCGCAATGTCTTGTATTTTGATCGCGTTGCGCAACTCGAATTTGATGTCTTACTCCTCTAGCTCGATGGTCCATATTGTTAGTCGGCCGAAGACATCGGGCTTCAATAATATATACTTCAGGGGAAAATAGGTTCGTACAGTAATAGTGTGGCCCTGAAAATATGGAGGCATTTTACAAGCATCAACCATGAGTACTAACACTAATTTTTCTAGATAGAGATAACGAGTTTCTACCTCTACCAGAGTCTTGCTGTTGTATTATATCGCCCGTTAGACGCCTTCTGGTTCCTTAACTAGTACTGCGCTTAAAAAAAAGAAATCGATATGTACAGAAATGAAGGCTCACTTGTCGGTTAGATGATAGGATTTCTGATGACTTGCGGTAATTCTTGAGTCCCGCGAAAGCTTCGTTACACTTCTACTTCTATGCAAACTTGTTTGCGCCCGAAGTACCACAAAGGAGAGTTGGCTTTTATCTAATGGTACTGATATGAAGGGCGATAGTGATGCGAGGCACCCTGTTATGCATTGTACTTTTTTTTATATTCCTTTGGGGATCCATCTAGATCAACGCCCTCAGTTTTACGGGGTCTACTTGAATCCTCTCCATATAGATTAACGTCCTCAATTAAACGGACTCCGAATAGACATTAGATTGGACTTAACTTGAGATTAAACTTTCGTAAAAAATACTACTTAGTAACTTTAGCTGCTTTTCCATGTATTAGTCTTAGCGATTACATTGTCTATATAAGCTGCCATGTAGTATCCTAATTGGTCTTTGAATATATGGTTTACGAGGCGTTGATATGTAGAACCCACATTCTTTAAGCCGAAAGATATAACAGTATAGTAGTATAACCCTCTTTCACTCTGGTCATCTTTGGGGTACAAGTGAATCTGGTTGTAGCCTGAGTATGCGTCCATGAACAATAAGTATTCACATCTGAAGGACGAGTCCACTAGCTGATCGATACATGGTAGTGGGAAGGCATCTTTAGAGAAAGCTTGATTTAGGTCAGAGAAATCGACGCATATGCACCACTCACCTCTTTTATTTTTCACCAACACAGGGTTTGCCACCTAAACCGGATACCGGGCTGGGCGTATATGCCCAAGCTGAAACAGTTTGTCTACCTTATTGACAATGACTTCTTATTTTTCTGTCGAGAATCATCGGCGTTTTTGATGAACGGGTTTAGCTCGTCTATCTATTGCAAGCTAATAGTATATTACCGAGGTCAGCTATTAGGTCATAGTATTTATGGTAAGAAGAACCCTCAACCGCATGCACTTCTTGGCCAGCTTTATCCCTCTTAATGGACTGTTGGTCGTCATCGGTTAAGGTTCCTCCCTTCGAAATCGTAAATAAGTATTGTTGTTTACCATTTTCACCCTCTGGTCTTCCCACCAGGCTTAATCATTGTCTGGTCGGATTTCCTCTTTAGTTTCGTTTTGGCCGTGACGCTCTTGCTGCTTCACAAATTGAACGAGCTCGCCACTCTTGATGAGTCTCTGAATCGCTTCCTCTAATTACAAGCATTCGTCTTTCGAATGACCATAGTCGTTGTGATAGGAACATAAATGCCTATTCAAGGGCTTCTGGCTAGGGGTGCTCATGCTGCGTGGGGGCAAATATCGAGTCCTAGCCTTAGTCATATCATAGATGACCAGTATCATCTTGGTTAGTAGAGTAAAATATCATGTTGGGTTCTCGTAGAAGGTCATCATGCGGTTACTCGCGCCCCGCGCACTACATCGGCGAGACTCTTTTTCCGCCATTCTTCTATTTCCTTTGGTATATGGTGAGACTTTGTCTGGGGAGTCACCTTTTGTTGCATCGTTTATACAGATGAACTGATATGATCGAGCTAGGAGGTCTTCCATTTTTTAACTAGAAAATGGACTACGTCAATGTATAACTCCCCATTTTGGTCTAAGCCTCTCTTGAGGAAAACAACTATTATAGATTCTTCCAGGTCTTACCAAAATATTCATGACATAAACAAAATGCCTAATTTAGCTTTTTAATGTCTCGCCCCTAGTATGATAGAGGTCCATGATGGAGTCACTCTCACGCTAGGACTTCTTATTGCTAACAAACCTGTCTATAAAAGTGACCCACATGCCTGCAAAATTATGTATGGATACTTTAGGTAAGCCGTTATTCAAAATTTCATTCCGGGTCATGAAGAGGGCACGACAGATCATGCGTCATCTGGATTGAAGGTCATCATTATGTTCCTAAACTATTCCAAATGCTTTGTCGGGTTAATGTGCTAATATAGGGCTTCATGCGGAACAGATCAAACTTTCAGGGGAGCTCAGCCTCGAGGATATTATCTATTAATAGAGATTATTTACGCATGTATGCGATTATTTTATGAAGAAGTTGACCGTGTTGTTGAATTTCATTTTTTTCCCGTTTGGGAGCTGTTTGTCTGACCTCACGGTTTGGTTCTCGCTCTTTAGATTGTTTTTGGTCGCTGCTCTCGTCCTCTCCTTCACTAAGTTCTTCTCACTTTGAATATTTATCTCATCGATATGATCGACTAGCCTCTACTCCTGATCGCTGCCTCCCATGGCTGCATCCCCTCACTTTAGCTGTTAATGCATGAAAGATGTCATTCATCTTTGCCATGGTCGTTTTGGTTGCCTGGTCTTTGGCTTCCTAGTCATGGGCATCCTTTTGCTGTTTTGTTGTATATATTTATTGCTCTAATCGATGAACTATGAAGGCGGCTGCCGGGTTATTGGCTTCAAAGATAGGCTCTACCTGCTCTGGGAGACCAAGCACAACTGACGGAGCGATTTCCAAGTTGACTGTGGTAGGGTGTTGAAGATCCTTCACTTGTGTTTCAGTTATGTTTGCATTTTGGTTTTCCTAATGAGTTTTTTCGGGGGTGGAACATGAGTTTGTCCACCGATTTGGTCTGGATGAGGGGTCCGATTTTCTACTAGGAGATTTCTCTCTTAGGTATTCCTTTCAATCTCGTATATGGTTACTACCATTGGTTCAAGACTATTTTTTTAAGATTCTCCCACAAATAACGCAAAATTTATTTAAGGTAAAATTCTACAAATATATGCCAAATAGTATTTTTATTTATCCAAGAAGAAAATGTAGATTTTACACAGTTGTAACCTTATAAATATAAATCTTTGTCTGTTTTCTCTCTCCCACTAAACTCATTACTCCACTTATTATAATCGTGAACCTTCATTTATAGTCATTACTTCAGTCGTGGTCAGTTATATTGGTACATCGGTCATGGGTTGCTTTTAATTACTCATAACCCTCTTTAAGGCTTTCATTACCGCGCGTTGATAACACGTTACGCCAACTGGAAACCGTTGTTCATGTGTGACCTCCGTAGTTGGCGACACTTCTTTCGTAGGCCTCGACATGATCACGTCGGTCATTCCATGTGGTTGCTTCTCAGTCAGGTTATTTTTTTTAGAAAAAGGTCTCGATTGGATTACGTTAGTCTCTCTATGTAATCATTGTTTGGTCAGGTCGTGTCGGTTCTATTACTCTCTAAACACTCGTTCAGGCTTCTCGGTTAAGAGTGACGATGCTAAGGATTTAAAACCCCTTGGTCTCGGTCATATCTTGTGAGTTGGCCTCGGTTGGTCCTCGGTTGCGATGTTTGCATGCGGCTTGTTCATATGTGATCTCGGTATAGCACGAGATCCCCTCAGTATCACGATGTTATCCCGATGTCTTGGAATATCCATACCACTCGGCTTGTTGCTTTATACTACATCTTGCGTAATAACACTTTGCCCAATAATAACGACAATATCAATGTGTTTGTTATCTCATTTTGACATCTTAATTTGAAATGATTTTTGGTGGATTTGATTAATGTATTACATCTAATTAAACTAATGGTTTTATGTTTCCTATATTTTGTTTTATAATTTTTACTTAAAAATGAATAATTTGTATTTAAAAATAATTATAAAAATATATTATTGTGTGGATTCAAAATGAGTTAATTACTTAAACCTGACAAACTTAGAAGTATCTCAAATAGCATATTAAACATACATTATTAAACCATAAAATTTGACTTTACCTAAAAAATTAAAATTTATTATAAATAAAATATTGATATTTATTAAATAAAAGAAATATAACAAAATAGTATAAAGTAGATTATAATTTGTACTACCATAATTATGAGTTAATATAAATTCTATCGTGCATTTAGATTGAATGTACTATAATTATAATTTGGCATATAATTATATACACGTTTTCCTAAAATGTTAAAAATATATCATGTCTTCACATTAAATGTATAATAAAGCTTGATAGATTATTATAAAAGAACGTAATAAAATTACTTAATTTGTACTGTGCGGTGGGACTTAATATTTTTTTTATAGGGAATATGCAGCCGCTATTCAATGAGAGCGTACAAGGTAAACCCTCCATCCGACGCAATAGTCTGTAAACCAACATTAGAAGGTAAACCATACACGATGACATATTCAGCCAAAAAAACATATCCAGAAGGACTCGAACTCATGACCCTTTGTCACAAGCATGCCTTTCATGTATTTCTTAAGATAAAAATCGGAATAATGCAAGTTGAGATAATTCTTTTAACAATTCTTGCATAAATATATAACAAAATATGACATATTTTAACACAATTTATATAATAACAAATTTTGTCTCGACTTTGTGAAAAATATATCAAAATATAATAGGCTATAACATGTATTGTAACGTTTTGTGTAAAAATAAAGCATGATTTTTTAACATATCTTATTTCGTAACCAAATTTTATATATTTTCTTTAAGAGTATAACAAAGAATGTGGATTATCTCCGTGTCTTCTTTTAAAATTTCAAAATATTTCATACTTTTACATTAAATTTATTATAAGGTAAAATAGGTTATTATAAAAATTATAATAATATTAATCAATAAGTACTTTATAGATTGTGATCTAATATAAAATATATCATGCAAACACATTAAATGGATTATAATCTGTCATGTGAGACTTTAAAGTAAAATAATATAAAAATATTATAATTTGTTATGCATTTATTAATAGTCAATATAAATCATGCTTAGCTTGAGAATCAAAGAAAAACATGACCTCTGTTGCTTAATTTAAACAATGAGAGAAATATTATAATCTATATTGCCTTTACATTGAAAGGATTATAATATATCATGTCAGGCTTGAGAGTAAAACATAAATGAAATATTATAATATGACATGCCTCTATTCATAATTAATATAAATTGTTTCATGTTTATCTAGAGACTCAATGTAAAATCTAACTTTCCTTTATAATGAATGTGTTATAATTTATCATGCTCTATTTGAGAATTAATTTAAAATATATCATGCATATGCATATAATAAATTATAAAAATTATCACAAAATTTTAAACACGAATAGGCTTAAAAATAATATAGTTTCTCATGTCGTGCTTTAAGACAAAACAAAGAATGACATAATAATAACTCTATTTACATTGGATAGATATATAATACATGAAATATTATAATCTATTGTGCATGTCTTGAAATTCAATATAAAATCTTATCCGACAGGCTTAAGATAAATCAAGGGAAAACATATACAATAAAATCTTTATAAATTAATATTGTTGGGACCGAGGTATTTTATTAATTTAGTGAGATTTATTATATCAATAAATTTATAATTTATTAACTTAAAGAGGTGTTGCATATGACTTTTAAATTTCCAAGTCTAGTGTACTAGTTACAATATATATTAGTTAGAGATGAGAAATAAATTACAAAAACAAGTTTCAAGGCACATTCTATAATTTAGATTCACAAATTAATTGAATTTGTCAAGTTTATTGTTTTTAATAGACTTAAATCAAAATTTAGTCCACTCACTATAATGTTTTCTTTCATTTAGCCCATCAACTAAAACAATCACCGGTCAAGGTCCCTGAGCTATTCAAAATCTATAAATTTAGTCCCCGCGCGTGTTTTTTCCCCTAGTTTAGCCACGTATCTCTATAGTTAAATGGTACGAGTCTCACAGATAGTTCTTCGATTTTAACTTCCTTTTTACCCTTTGAATTTAATTAATTTTTTTATTTTTTTATTCTTATGAAAACAGAGTATCACAAAATTTGTGATACTCTGTTTCAAAAAAAAAGGACAAATAAATGCATGGATTTAAAGTAATTTCACATACTCAAATGATAAATATTCATTTCTTTTTAAGTTTGCTTGTGTAAGTGAAACGGTGCATGTCTTCTGCCGATCTAATTTGTTGTGTTATCTTTTTACAAGTTCAACATTTGAATATGTTTGATTACTTAAAATTGAGAAAAAAATATTTTCATTTCTACTTAATATATTGGTTGTTTGCGTTGTTATTATTGTTATTACTCGATTAACTAATCAAACTAGGCATAATCAACCCTACAATCAATTGCTGGTGAAGAAAGTGTGTATAATCAAACTGGGTACTTCCACATCAGGTAAATTTACTTCGCATTGTTCACTGAGAAAGGCATACAGACAGAGTTAAAACCAAATAAAAACATAGTTAAAACACAATTTTAAGAGAAGTTAAAGAGAAATAACAAACATGATCATAATTCGTGTGGCATATTCATCACCTCCTTCAGAATAACAATATCTCGTTTCCAGACTATAATGGTTCTTGACAGACAAGTTTCCACATTTTTGTATGTGCTCATTGTTCTTAGTTCCTCCATGACATCGAATGAATGGTTTTTTAGATTTTACCCTTTCTTTGGTAATTGAAATTAAATACCATTAGTGGTAAAATTTATTTGGGTTGAATAGGGAAATTGATAGGAACTGAGGAAAATCAATATGATTATTTTAAATCTAAATTGAAAAGACAACTAAAATTCCCAAACAAAACACAAAAACTAAGAAAAAATCTCAAAAGATGAACCGAAATTTGAACAAACAACATAAATCCATACATTTATTCGTACTTTTTTTAAAGAGAGTATGGAAAATTTTGTGATACTTTGTATTCAAAAGAATAAATAAAACATTTAAAAAATATTAAATTCAAAGGGTAAAAATGGAATTAAAGGTTGATGGACTATCCGTGAGACTCATACCATTTAAGTATGAGGACACGTGACTGAACCATGGAAAAGACCACGTGCGGGGACTAAATTTATAGATTTTGAATAGTCTACGGACCCTGACCGGTGATGTTTTAGTCCAAAGACTAAATGAAAGAAAACGCGATAGTCGATGGACTATATTCTGATTTAAGCATTTTTGGATAAGTAAAAAAGTTAGTTCATGATGCCAAAATGTTGGTCAATGGTACCAACACAACACATTAAACATGGTTGAGAACTTGATTATGAGTATGCATTATTGGCACAAAATGGATGTGAATCACTTGATAGATTATCATGGTGAAAATAATAAATATTACGAGGTTCAAAGCATTGGAAAATTTGTGGCGGATACTATTCAAAATACGGTCGATGACGAAGTTAAATATGATTCAATAGCTTTGGAACCGGTCACTCAAAAAGAGGCATTGCAAGCGACAACAACTCTTCAAAACTTTTTGTTGTAATACGAGGAGACAATGACCCAACTCTTAAGTGGAATGAGAAGATTTATAAATGAACTCAATATAGATTTGAAGTTCAATAAAAAATAAGTACCTGTAGATTCATTTTTAGTATAAATTAATTGAATTTGTAAAGTTCATTGTAATATTTTAGTAATTATTAATTTATAGTTTCATTATTACCAATATCTATACGTTGGGATTTCAAAAAAAATTATTATCTTATTATTTTATCGATCTGGGTTGAATTTTGTACTAGTCCCAAGTTGGAACTTGACAAATCATTAATTTTATTTAGGTTATTAATTTATAGAGGTTTTAGTATAATAATATGTATTGCATTTACATTGAATAGATAAATGTGAATTAGGTCTTGGCAGTCAATATAATATCTATCACGCGCGTCTTGATAATCACTGTAAACCTGGCATGTCATGCCCAATATTAAACAAGGTATAACGTATTATAATATATTATGCGTGTACACTGAGTAAATTATAGTACGAAATGTTAGGCATGAGAGTAAAAAAAAGAAATATTATAATTCGTCATATATTTTTTAAATTTAATATAAAATAAGTACTACATATATTGACAATAAATGTAAAGTATAACACACATTAATATTGAATGAATTATAATATATCTAGAGCTGTTATTGGGCCTCCCAACCCGTTAAGCGCCTTCGAGACCGGACGGGTAAGGCATGCCCAAAATTGGTCTAGATAGTTTAGCGAGCGGGCTGTAAGCCAAAATTTGAGATCGATTCTTTTACTGGCCTGGACCGGTCCGCCCGGTAACCAGCCCGATAAGAATATATATATAAAAAATTCATAATCTATGTATATTCTTAACTAAAACCCTAAAAATGTATCATAAACTAACAAACCCGTATGTTAAGAGTCGGACCGGACCGGACCTGACCGACTCGACTCTTAACGAACCGGTCTCGGTCCATGATATTTGGCTCATTTCGCTTAGCGGTCTGGACTCGACATGTCCGGTATCTTACCGATTCGGTCTCGGTCCAGTCCAAATCCGGACCGACTCGACCTGATAATAGCACTAAATATATCATGTCTCGCTTGAGAATCAATGTAAAATCTACCATGCATATACATGAAATAAATTACAAACGACATAATAAGTTATAAACATAAATAAACCTTAAAATAACATAAATTATCATGCCTTGTTTGGCATCAATGTAAAATATGTCTTGCCTTGCTTAAGATAAAACAAGAAAAGACAAATTATAATATATAATAAAAAAATTACATAATTTCTCATACCATATATTATAATTAATTAAACAAAAAATAAACAATGTAATAATATAATTTGAAATCAATAAAATAAAAAGTTATACTCGATTGAAAATTTTCATGTCATGCAATGTAATCAATAGAAAAATTTATACTCGTTATATACAATGTAATCCAAAAATAATGAAACATAAACTCTCATTTCAAGTTCTTATCTTATGAAACGTAAACCAATTACATTTGTTACATTTGATTCTTTTTTATAACTTCTCCCAAATATGAAATTCTATTTTTTTTTGCATTCACGGTTGCTATCTAACTTGTGGATGATGAACACCAATATATATATAACTCACTTTATAAATGAACAATAATAGGTTAAATCCCTATGCTATAATAGTTCTTGTATGTTGTCGTCATATAATACAGATTAATTGAATCAATTGGATTACCTCGTGAATGTTGTAAGACAGAAGCAACATGAAGACCAGAAGTAGTCGATATATCAACAATAAATCTATGTTCAGAACGAACTTCAAAAACAAAATATGTAGAACGATGAGAAATTCACGTCCTTCCTACTTCTACTACATCTCTTAACATCTTTGTCATGCAAGGACACAAAATTGTAACCCACTTTCCATAATTAGATATATGTTGTGACATTTGGTCTATTCACTTCAATTTAATGTTGTCAGTCAACTTAACAATTAGAAAAAAATCTATACAAAAATTATTTGTGCATTAAAAGATTATGCATCATTCGATTTTATTTCTCCATACCGAAAACCTTTTGAAAAACCTTAACAAAATTACTAGCAAGGTATAAACTCAAAAACTACGTCACTACCTCATATAACCAACTAATTCAAAGAAACATTAAGTATATAAACATTTGGGGCATAAACACATTCTCATAATTTCCTAACAATTTTTTTTACAAACCTTCACCACTCTATATAATCTTACTTTTGAAATTTAAATACATGTTAACAAAATAAAATAAATAAAAACAACACAGGAATTCAATACTAACAAAATTAACTAATCTTAAGTGTTAAAAATGAAAGTTATCACCCGTTCACCCAAACGAGACTTTAATAACTAAAAAAATAATAACTTTAATTACTATTGGATCTATAACTAACTATTGAAAAAAAACTTACACAAGAAAAAAACAAAACAACAAATAACATATATAAAAAAATATTATAATAAATCATCTATACATATCTATAAAAACATACCATTATTTCCATATCTTGCAATTGCGCATAACAACGTGTCTTTGTACTTAGATTGAAGAAAAATATCATTCAAATAAAACATCAAACAAAAATATTTAAAAACATGAAAGCAAGCACCAAAACCAAGTAATGGAAAAACTCAATTGATACGGGATCACTCTCCAATACTGCATCAATTGACATAATTTCATCTAAATAAGTAACTAATCGACCGTAAGATTTAGAAACACCATTGAACATTTGGTATTTTTCTTTAGTAATGCTATTCCTAGCTAAATGATTTGATATTTCAATAATGTCAAAACTCAAATTTTCACTCTTATTTGATTTAAACACATCACCAAAAGTATGATGTTTCAAATATTTTGTTATATACATATAATAAGTAGCATGATCGTGTCATGCGAGTAAACGATTCAAAACCAGTTGAACTTTTCAATTTACATTGCACAATAAAGTTTATCATATGATTACGAACATTGGCAAATGAAAATCCTACTTCTGAATAAATTTCAAAAAGAGCATGATGAAATTCATCTGCACTACCGTAAAAGTGCGACCAACACCTATACAAGTAGACCAAGCCAAACTAGCAAGTTCTATATGTATATGCCTTAAAAAAATTAACAATAACTTCATTTCCAATACTACCACCAACGACAAGAAAATACATATTATCGGTATCACTATCATAACTTAGCCTACTTGACATTTCACTTTTGTGATCTGGTAAGTTTGACGTCTTCTCAACAACCAATTTTAAAGTGTCATTTGTAATCATTTTACCAAAACAATCATAATATCAAATCCAACTCAGTTTCAAACAAATAATTCTTAATATTCCCAATAGAATAATATAATTTCGCATGTATAATGTTCGACGCATGTCATCTACCCAACACATATTCAACAATATAACCAAAACTAGATAATCGATAAGCCGCAAAATTTACACCAAATTTGAAATATGACTAAAATCCATGGATCCATAACTTACCTATAATATATGTACAAGAACAAATTGTTTTACCATTTATGTTATTATAAACAAAAAGATATATAATAGTGTATCATGCTTTGTAACAAAATATGGCTTGTCTTATAATTCTTTGAATATAAAGGCATGACAATATTAAAATGTAAAATGTATTATGTAATCTATCTTACCTTATTTGAATGTTAAGAAATGTATAAAATATTATGTAATTGGTAGCATTTTTTCAATAAAAATAGGTCTTACATAATTTAACTAAAAAATATGTCAAGTCTACACATTAAAAAGAGTTACAAGCATGATAGATAATAACATATCATATTTCACTATAAATTTTTTAATGCCGAGCCTTTTTATACCTTTAGATAATATATGAAAGATTTTATAATTACATTAAACATGTTATAATTTTTCTTACCTTATTTTATCTTTAGGCAAGACGGGACATATTATAACATATTTGTTAAATACAAAACCTATCATGCCTTTCATACTATAAACTATTTTAACAGAACTTAAAAACATGCAAACACAAAGTAGGCCAAAACAATATATTGTACATACTTTTACATAAAAAATCTATATTGTCTCACTTAAAAAATAAGGAGGAATGCCAGATTATAACATACTTTATCTATCAATAAAATATATCCTTCATTTCATATTGAATTTTTTCTAATATAATTTAACAAAATCATATCAAACAACATCATAGGATAAAAACTCAGAATAAATGTGAAATAGAATGAAAACAAAAAATAGTAAGAATGTAGAAAATTGTAGAATAAAAATAGAACATAAGTACATAATGCAAAAAAAATGCACGAGAATTTAAACAAATCCAATAACATTAAATTTGTAAATAGATTTTTATAAACCTAATAAATTTGAATAGGTAAAACAGATAAATCAAGTATCATAATTGTGAAAAACCTATCCCTAAAGTGTCGATTTAACTTAGTTTCAAATTATCGAAAGTAAACAATATATTTTTGAACAACCACAAGAAGGTGATGGTAAAAGAATACATAAAAACTATGTTCATGAAAACAATAAAAATTGTGATTTTTGAATATCCAAAAATAAATTACATGATTGGTTATAATTTATTTAATTAAATACTTATTGGTTAAAAAAATAGATTCCATATTTTTTTTATCATTTAGTATGGTGGATACATCTAAATTATGAATATCATATTTATATATTATCAAAAAAGTATTTTTAAAATATTTAAATGCATGTAATTGTTTTTATAATTTCCAACTTTGTTGTCTACTTCATTAGTCAAGCCAAGTTACCATTTAAAAAAATATTTTAGAGAGAGGAAATTGTTAAAATAAGAAAATAAAAATAGATGTTCACAATTTCCAAGGTACGAGACAACCCTATTTATAAATACAAGTGGGATTGCGATACATGAGGTCTATGGATATATAAGGCCTCTATTGGGATAACTTATACATTATATTTGTTCATGATTAATTATTCAATCCAAATCTGGATGATGACTCGATTAATAATTTCTTTAATAGTAGACCTCATAGTCTTTGCGAGCTAATTGAAGAGAGACTATATGACTTCTTTTTTAGCTAGCCACTTGACATGATATTACATGTTTGGGCACTGGCTACATGATTAGATCTTCTATATAATATTTCTCATAACTTGCCTCATTACAAACATAGTTGAGAAAAACATTATTTAAGGAAAACTCTTTTATTTTACCAAAGGAAAATAGTACAAGTAGGTATTCTCCAACATCTAAGAGGTAATTAGTTCGATGGTAGTTGAATTATAACCTAAATGACTCATGGGTCGGAAGAGCAAAAAGATGCATGTCTAAACGCGTCATGATATTGGCTGATTTAATGATTTTGAGACGAAGATGTTAGGTCGGTGGTTGTGCTACGCGTTTGCCCAAAAGTGTAGAGATCTAGCCTGAAGAAATATGATGCCTTGTCTATTAACTTAATTGGTAGGTCTCGACTGTATGCTCTTCATCCTTGATTACCATGTGAGCGAGACTGTTAGGATATTGACACATGTCAATCTTAACATGGGTTTATTAGAGCTCATGATTGATACTGTTGCAATAGGATCTTAGGTAGCCTTAAATGTGTAACTATCCACCTTCTTGCATTTTGTAATGATTAAATAATAAGAAGATAAATAGTTATAAGTTAAACTAGTAAATATGTGCTTAGTCTTTACTCTCAATTGTTACAGAAAATTATAATAGAAAAAAATACTTTTGATTCTTAGCCCTAGAAACCATCGCAAAACCCTTTGTGGTCGTCACCATCCTATTATGTGTCATTGTGGAGCCTATTGGGAGCATATTGTTATCAATCGAATACATTGGAGCCCTTCGAGGACTACATGAAGTTTATGTTCTTATTTTCTCAGTCAACTACTATAACTTTGCACTTGACCTATTTTTGTCCTTTTATATACCAAGGTAAAACTATCATAGTTGCAGTTAATGGGGTTAGAAAAAGACTTTAAGAGAATAAAAGATTTCTATATTGGAAGAGAGATAGACACAGGCTCAGACTCTTTGCATGAGGATTTTGACTCCATCAAATCCACCTCATTTATGAATGATGCGGGTGAGGTACCTTAAAGTGCTTAGAGAAACTAATTGGTGTTATCAGATGAGAAGTAGTTGATTATCATCGGGGTCCAATCTAAGAGCCTGACTATCCAAGGTCCCAAAATTAAAGATAATAGGTCAAAATATCACAAATCTAGAGATCAAGCTCTCAAAGATGGTGATCACTTGCACATTGGGCATGAAATAATAACCTTAAACGAGGTATCCCAAACCAAATAATCAACGCATGCCTCTCTGAAGACTCAAATAGATACAATAGTTTGGAAGCTAAGGATAGTAAATCCAATCACAATACTATTATCATTATCTTAATCAATATTAGCCGGGCTCTAATATATAACCTAATAAACATCCATTACATATGTCTTGGTCCCCATTATTTTTCCAAGCTTCGTTGCAAGTATGGGATCTCTGACACCATCAATGTTCAGCTATATGTTCTCAGGGATACCCCAACCTTGGCTAAAGCTGATGAGCTTGTGTTGTATACTGATGTTCATGAATGGGAAGCTCAATTTCCATTTTATCCAGATTTATTTATATTCTTTGAGATATTGGAGATATTCCCAAATCATGCTACCTCGAAAATATTGAAGACTATTATGGGTTCTCTGATCCTTAGGCCTAGTTGACATATCTTTTAAGATGAAAGAACTCGTGGAGATTTCTCTAGTTACTTTAAAAAACACATTTCTCTTATATTATATCATCGTTTAAAACCATCATTAGATGGTAGATGATCTGCCAGAGCAAGATAATTGATATAAAAAATTCATTTTTATAAATGAGGAATGAAAGTTTGGTCACAGAAGAGGTCGACGCAGAACCAGAAGTAACTAACAAGATGAAAGTAGTGGATAACTTGACAAGATGAAAGCTACTCTCACCAACTTACTTTAACTTATTTTTTCTTTTACTTTCTATTTGAAGTTTAATTTTGTGTTAGTATGGTTAACCCTTTTGTATGTTATAAAATTTGCAAGCTCTTATATTTAAGCAATTTTTAAATAGATAAAGTCTTTAGTGCCCTTAAAGCATACACGGTCATTAATTGGTCTAAGGATTTTTACTCTCCATTTAATTATTGTAATTTGTTCTTATATATTTTAGTCAAATGATAAACAATGTTAATATGCATGAAGTTTAAATAATCCTTTAACAAATAAGGAGGCTTGTGCCACGAACCTTGGGTTAAAAAATACCTACCTTTAAGAAGAAGATATGTCAGCAAGCATCGAAAGGGGTGAGGATCACTCCACCACCGAAGTGCGTTAAGGTAGAAGGATATGAGAACAAGGTAAGTAAAGAAGGAGAGATAATACAAATTCTACCAAGGCAGAGCACTCTGCCAATGAAACCGAAACTATCAGGGGTTTGGCTTATTCGGTCAAAAATGTTAACTTTAGGATATCAGAATGGATTAGATGATCATCATATGCTGGGGCTCAAACATGCTCTACAACTAGCCATGGAACTGGAGGTAACCCAAAAGCAAAGATGCCTTCCAAATCTGAGTCTTTGATGGTATAAGACGTGGGGAATGTGATGGCCAGATATGGGAAAACAACTAAGGCTTGGTTAATTCTTTTGCGTGACAGGTGGCCCTTGGTGTGGAGGTAAGTGTTAGGGATTTACTTGGTTTGGTGTAGAGGTAAGTGTTATAGATTTACTCTGTTTATTTCTATTGAGGAATGTATTAAGTATTCATCCTCACTTTGCTTTTTATTACACATGATGACTAACATGTTTGGAGCTATTTCAAGTGTTGCCGAGTTGAAAAATATGTGATGTGAGAATTATTTATCAAATATGAAACCAAAAGTAATTACAATTAGAAAATAAAATTTTATTTTATTTGTTGTATTAAGTGCATAATCTCCAAATAGAGATTCAAACTAATATTTACAGTGTTTACAATTTACTCCACTCTAATTACCGCATACACGTGTTATAATTTCCTAACAACTTATCTTGATAACTAGTTATATGTCGACATATGTCTTTTAGTTGTAACGTATTGAACAAACTTTCCTGCTTATTTACTTCACTATACACTCTTTCTTATTTCTGTCGGCTAAAATTATTTTATATGGTCCTCGTCTTCTTAATTCTACTTGATTCTCATCTAACTATTTCTTTATGACCCTCGTATAACTACTTCTTTATGACCCTCGCCAAACGCTTCTGGACGAATCCCGTTTTTAACACATACTTATGTTTTCTCAGGCATTGAACAGTAAATCGTCCTTCGACTATCGCGTTTGGTGGCAGATAGTCCCTTGACTTTCAAATGTCTGTTGACAGTCCCTGGACTATCACGTTTGGATAAAGTTAGTCCACCAGATCCTCTGATCCATGAGAGGCTGCCACCTGTCACCATAGTCCCTAGAGTTTTGTATCATCACTAGTCCCTTGAGTTTAGGTCAAACCCAAAATGTAGAATATTACGGATAACTAAACTCAAGGGACTACTGGTGATACAAAAATTTGGGGACTATGGTGACAGGTGGCAGCCTCTCATGGATCAGAGGATCTGATGGACTAACTTTATCCAAACGCGATAGTCCAGTGACTGTCAACGGACATTTGAAAGTCAAAGGACTATCTGCCACCAAACGCGATAGTCGAGGGACGATGTACTGTTCAAAGCCTGTTTTATCATCGTCTGCTTAGTTCTGTTTATCCCGCGTCTAAATACTTCTTTATATCCATCGTCTAAAATATTATTAGTAGTCCATGTCTAACCATTTTTACTAATATTTCTAGTGTGCGTATCAAACTCTTGATTGATCAGATTTAATCTGCCATGCGTACATATCTACACAAAACTCTTGGAACTTTTGAACCATCTTTTAAAATTTATACTTCTATGAAACGCAGTAATTTTATTTTTATTATCAATTATTATTATATATATATATTTTGAAAACCGCTACTTTTAACTGTTGGTTTGTTTTTTATCTTGCAGCGGATATTTTCCACCACTTCTTATATTCAAAATGTATAGTTATTGCCCCCAAGGGGTAGCTGAGTTGGTTGAGTAAGGCATGCTTGTGTTCAAAGGTCATGAGTTCGAGTACCTCTGCATACGCTTTCTCGGCTGATCCTATAACCTTGTGTGGTTTAAGTTGTGGTGCTGGTTTGCAGGCTATTGCGTCAGACTGAGGGTGTACCCTATGCGCACTCATTACACTCTGAGTAACGGCTGCGGGTTCCCTCCTTTAAAAAATATGTAAAGTTATCGTCCCCAATGGGGTAGCCGAGTTAGTTGAGTGAGGCATGCAGGCTATTCTCAGGGTTTATCCTGTGCACACTCATTACACTCTGAGTAGCGGCTGCGGGTTCCTAAAAAAAAGTAAAGTTATCTTATTTTAAATTATTCTTCCTCTTCGTATACTCAAATTCCTTTTAAAAGTAACCTTGTTTAATAAAAACAAATCTTCTAATGATCTGATTCTATATCCCTTTCATTTTTAAACAATTTATCATTCAAAAATAAAAGATACTTATATTAGAAAACTCTATTGACAATACTTTCTTTTTACCAAAAAATGGCTAAAAAAGAAAAAATACCTCGTTGGGTAGTAGTTACGAAAGAACTTCCTCAACTTTGTCTCGCAGATTTTCTCAAAAAACTTGAATTCTTAAATGAATATATCCAGTCTATTCCCTGTAAATTCATATCTGAGGAAGAGAAGCAAAACGGTAGAATACTGAACTGTTAGAATTTGGTGCGAGTGTGTGTGACCGACCTCACGGACTAGCGAGATATTGTCCGCTTTGCGCTCGTAGGCCCGCACGGGTTTGCTTTTGGGTGTACTCCCAAAAGGCCTCTTGCTAGTTGAGGTTGGTCCACACTTATATACACTCTTTTATGTTCAATCTTGGTAATGTGGGATTGGGGTTCCTCTATGGGATGAAGTTTATTCTTCACATTCCCCCTTAAACTTTATCCCAGTAATTTGCCGGAAAGTCGGCGGTTAAGCCATTTATGGCTCTGATACCATGTTAGAATTGGTGTGTGAGCGTGTGACGGACCTTACGGACTAGCGAGATATTGTCCGCTTTGCGCTCGTAGGCGCGCACGGGTTTGCTTTTGGGTGTACTCCCAAAAGGCCTCTTGCTAGTTGAGGTTGGTCCACACTTATATAAACTCTTTTATGTTAAATCTTGGCAATGTGGGATTGGGGTTCCTCTATGGGATGAAGTTTATTCTTCACATGAACAATCAGTCTGATGTTGTCCCTCGAATTCTTAATCCGGACAAACTTCCTCATCAATGCAGAGTTGATAAGACCTGTTTCTTTATTTATGTATTCTATTAGGAGATTCGACTTTGACTTTTCCTTCCATTGTTTACTCAATAGTGTTTTAGATATATCCACATTTTCCCTTCTCAGCTGGTTGTTAATGGTTGATGTACCATACTCAAACGTTCTTCTTAGCTCCATAATTCTTCAGAAGCCTATTGAACTGCTAGATTTTTTAACCAACTTTGATGCATACTGCTTTTACTTTGTAGCCACTAGAAATGGGTACACAGTCGTTAATCTTCCTTTTTCTGATCACGATTGGAAACTTTCTTTATATTTTCATACATGGAAAATGAGAAAAATGAAATCTTTATTTGGAATATGGCCAAGTTGAAAGTTATTGGATGATTAAGGAAGTTTTTCTAATGGTATGCCTCTAGGAATCTCTGGTACTTTCAACTTCATGATTGTATTCCAGGCTGAGCACAACATTCTTATGCACCCATTTCACATGTTAGGCGTAGCTGGTGTATTCGGCGGCTCCCTTTTTAGTGCTATGCATGGTTCCTTGTAAGATATATCCTTATTACTTTTTATTTTTATCTTTTTTTACTTGCTTTTCCTTACGTGGAATACCTTGTCTAGCCAATTTGGACCAATATGAACAAGCCATCATGAAAAATTATGATGAAGACAATATAAATCTTATTCCAAATTAACACTTTATTGCTTACTCGGTTTGGTTCCAGGAATTCAGTATCTCTTTAGGATCCATAATTTCTTATGAGTCGGTCTCTTGCATGTTCCTTAACACACAATGACAGACGATTAAAGGCTCACTTTAACTGAAATTGGGGAAGAAGAAACACCTAACAATATTGAAAGTATGCTTCGTCAAGGTCTCATTAACCAAGATAAAACCTCTCTTAGTTTAAAAGTTCATACGAAGAAAATTTCAGAAGATGGTGATGGCAATTCTCCCTCCAAAACACCCTATAAGGAAAACCAAACAGGCCTGATGCACAAGATTCTTAAACTAAACTTTATGTTGACGATTCCTTAGTAGATGATCTTGAACATCCCGAAGATTCCATTGTTCGCAAGATAAGAGAAATACCACCATTGTTACTCCACTTGTTAGACAAAACAGAGTTTTTGTTAAGTCAAAGAGTTTATTGACCACTAATACGAATCTTGTTGTTTTAATAAATACCAATTCAACCATTGATAAACCCCATTCGAATGCCTTATTTACTACTAGTACACATCTAACTGGGAAAAAATACACTTCCACCATCCAAAATATCTCTCTTCAAAACAAATAACATTCCACTATTGTTGGTCAAGATTTTATTAATAATAATAAAATCTCATATTCTTTCTCGAGGTATCTCTATTAGAGAATGGTCTTCTGACATGCCCTCTGATCTTCAGAAAAGCAAACACAAGACCTCTAAGGTTTGATGTATCCTTAGAACAATAAAAAGGGAAAAGAAAGGTTACCGAACCTACCATACCCACTATCTTAACTTTCAATCAACATAAGAGGAAAAATGCAGGTTTCTCAGGTACCTCAACTCAAAATGTTAACCATCCAATTGATCATATTGTTATAATCATCAATTATTCCAACAATGATGTAAACCCTTTTTATGTTCAATGTGATAGACCGTGGGTACAAAGAGAAAGTGTATGTTGCCCTACAAATCTATTATCCCTTTTGAGAAAGTGAAACTGTGGTACTTCTTTATTCAACAAATGCAGCGTATAAAGGAAATAAATAGGCAATAAACGAGGTGGGAGTTACAAAATTAAAATCCACTAATCCCACTTCTCTCTTCACTTAATACCCGTTACGTAACTCCTACACCCACGTAAAGCTCTAAGACTCAATTTAATACTAACGGTTACTATAACTTAAATAAATAAATAAAACATGTTTAGATTAAATATATAAAATGCAACATGTCCCCCCTAATCTCAACATGTTTTTCAAACCTCGACTTCAGCTTCCCGAGCTCGCAGTAAGATCCTCAACCCCTATTGCCTTCCTCATTTCTTCAAATTTAACCTTCCCCAATGCCTTAGTTAAGATATCTGCCCTCTGTTCTTGAGTCACCACGTGCTTAATGATCAACTCACCCCTTTCAATACACTCTCGAATAAAATGAAACCGTACGTCGATATGTTTGCTCCTCCCGTGTAGTACCGGATTCTTCGTTAACTCGATGGCTGACCTGTTATCTATGTGGAGTATCACTAGTCCAACCGATTGTCCCGAGAATTCCTTTAGTAGTCCACGAAGCCATATGCTCTGACAAGCTGTTGTCGTGGCGGCCATGTACTCCGCCTCGCACGAAGATAGAGCAACCACTTTCTGTTTCTGCGATGTCCAAGATATTAAGCTCCTGTTAAGGTAGAAACACATGCCCCCAGTACTTCTCCTGTCGATAACATCTCCAGCAAGATCACTATCTGTAAACCCATACAACATCCTACTACTCTTCTCGTTTGCATAAACCAGCCCATACTCAATTGTCCCTCGAATGTACCTCAAGATATGTTTCACAGCTTGTTGGTGCTTCACTGTGGGTTTCTCCATGAATCCGCTCACCACTCCCACAGCGTATGAAATATCTGGACGAGTGTGAGTTAGATATCGCAGACTTCCAACGATACATCTGTACTCAGTGGCATCAACAATTACTCCTTCTTCATCTCTGTCCAACTGTAACTTATGCTCCATAGGAAATTTGGACGCGTTACAATTCATCATTCCAGATTTTTCCAGTAACTTCTTGGCATATGATGACTGCTTCAGTGTAGTACGCATCTCTCCTTGGTTTACTTCTATTCCAAGATAAAACGACAATAAACCCAGATCACTCATCTCAAACCGTTTGTTCATTTGCTGCTTGAATGCTTCGATTTCCTGCTTGTCTGAACCTGTCACCAATAAATCGTCAACATACACACCCACTATGAGTATACTCCCTTCTTTGTACTTCATGTACACCGCTTGCTCGTGTAAGCATCTGTCAATTCCCAATTCTTTCAAGCATCTGTCTAGCTTCGCATTCCACGCTCTAGGAGCTTGACGCAGCCCGTACAAAGCCTTCACCAGTCTATACACCATCTGTTCCTGTCCTTTCTTGACGAACCCCTCAGGTTGGATGACATAAACTTCTTCAATGAGCTCTCCGTTTAAAAACGCTGATTTTACATCAAGATGATAAACTTCCCAACCTTCTTTCGCTGAAAGTGCTAGCAAGAGTCGAACCGTGTCAAGACGTGCTACGGGAGCGAAAACTTCATCATAATCTATTCCTTTCCTTTGAACGTATCCCTTTGCGACGAGCCGTGCCTTATGTTTCACCACATTCCCATCTGAGTCCTTTTTTAACTTATATACCCACTTCAAACCTATTGGTTTATGCCCAGGTGGTAAACTTGTGAGTACCCAGGTTTCGTTCTTCTCTATTGTCTCGAACTCCGTCTTCATAGCATCTTGCCAATCCTTCTCTTTTATGGCTTCGAAATATGACGTTGGTTCCTCAGCCTTTAATAACATCAGCTCATCAATCATCTCAATGACCTCAGTGTCATTATAAATATCTGCCAAAGGCCTGAACCTCTTAGGTTCACTGCTCGTGGTGGATGATGTTCCAACAGTTTCAGCTGTTTTGGTCGTCGTAGTTTGTTGTGACGATGCCGATGACTGTGAAGTCATGGATTGCAGAGGAGTTGTGGGTTCATAATCTGCATCCACACTGTCCCCAGTTTCCGTGTTCTCGGTTACCTCAACATAGCTCCCAGGGAAAGTTACTTCACCACCTGTTTCTTGTTCCCATGACCAGAAGGCTTCCTCTTGAAATACCACGTCCCTACTGACGTGTACAGTCCATGTTTGTGGGTCAAATAAGCGACTCCCTTTTGTTCCCGGCTCCTTACCGAGATACACCACCCTCTTACTACGATCATCCAGTTTCTTGACATGTATCGATGGTATCTTCATAAATGCAATACACCCAAACACTCTTAAGTGTGTCAGGTCCGGCTTAGTCCCACTCCATTCTTCATATGGTGTTCTTCCGTTTAAACTTCGAGTTGGTAGTCGATTGAGAACATAGATCGAATGACGCACCGCTTCACCCTAGAGATACGCAGGTAGGTTTGCTCCCCTCAGAAAACTTCTTGCCATAGCAGCCACAGTCCTATTCCTTCGTTCCACCACCCCGTTTTGCTGCGGAGTGTATGGTGCTGTGTAATGCCTCAAAATACCAGCCTTCTCACAATACAAGGTGAATTCCTTGGAACAAAATTCACCGCCTCTATCTGTCCTCAAGATCTTTATGTTTTTCTCGCTCCCCTTTTCAACTAAAGCTTTAAAATTTTTAAACATCTCGAAAGCATTACTTTTCTCCTTTAACATGTAGACCCACATTTTCTTACTGAAATCATCAACAAATAGAAGGAAATAACGATTACCTCCAGTTGTCGTTGGTGTGATAGGGCCACAAATATCGGCATGAATTATCTCGAGTGCTTTCCTCGACACAGAGCTAGTTTGATGTGGGAAGGATTTCCTGGATTGCTTCGTCATTAAACAACCTTCGCACCTTTTAAGTGGTTGAGTCATGCTTGGAATCCCGTATGCCATCTTCTCTCGCGACATTAATTCCAAAGCTTGGAAATTTACGTGCCCAAGACGAGCATGCCACAACCAAGTATCTTCTTCGGCCTTGTTAAACAAACATGTTGCTCTACTTTCTTCAAGACTGATCTTATATAGTCGATTCTCTGTCCTTTTCACCTTCATCAATAGTCTTCCACTTGCCTCGCGAATCCACAAATAATCCCCATCAAGTACGACTTTATTCCCTGCCTCAGAAAGTTGTCCCAAGCTTATAATATTATTACAGAGATTTGGGATATAGTATACCTCTTCAAGCATCCTTTCTTCACCATTCTTGCACTGGAACGCCACTGTTCCCTTTCCCTTGATACACACGGTCGATCCATCGCCAAACTTCACTTTCCCGGAGACACGCTCATCCAAGCTTTTGAATTTTCCACGTTGCCCAGTCATGTGATTGCTGGCGCCGTTATCCAAGTACCACACCTGTGACTCCTTTTGTTCACCTGCGTTTGTTCGTAGCTTTGGAACCACTCCATCCTCCTTCAGAAGCATAGATTCGATATCCATTTGTCCGACCTCAACAACCAACAAGGCTGGCTCATCTTCTTGGATTTTCGAGAGATTTGCTTCTCTCGTCATATCTTTCTCCTTCCTTGGTTTACGACAGTCCGCAGCAAAGTGTCCCAGTGCTTGACAGTTAAAGCACCTCACTCTACTTCTGTCTCGTACTCCACGAGTACTTCCTCCACCTCGAGTCCCTTCTCTATTGGTTTTCCTTAACCATTCTTCTCGAGTCAACAAAAGCTGCCCCTCGCCGCTTTCTTTCTTCCTCCACTCATCTTCTGTCAGCAGCAATTGTCCCTGGTGTTTCTCCGTTGTCCCTCGCAATCTTTCCTCGTGGGCTTTCAAAGAACCAACGACTTCTTCTACCGACATCTCTTCCAGATCTCCGAATTGCTCAATAGCAGATGCAATCTGTAAGAATTTTGTGGGAACCGCTCTGAGAAGTTTCTTAACCACATATGTCTCTTCCACTTTCTCTCCCAACACTCGAATATTGGTAACCAGGCTGTTCAACTTCAGATAGAATTCGTCTAATGGCTCATCGTCTTTCATGCTTAGAGCTTCGAATTCGCTCTTGAGGGTCTGGGCTCTAGCTGCTTTTACCTTGTCTGCTCCCAGGTACATGGTTTTGATAGCCTTCCACGCATCCTTGGCCGTCTTCTTTTCTGCAAGTGACATCAGGACATCTTCTGGAACTCCCTGGTAAATAACAGCGAGTGCCTTTTTGTCGACCTTGTCTTCCACAGGAGCATTAGGGTCCTTGGGTTCGATTGCCTCCCACACTCCGTGGGCTTGCATGAATACCGTCATTTTGAGAGCCCATGCAGTGTAGTTGGTTTTGCTCAACATCGGGTAGCTGAGACCAAAGGAGCTTTTGCTTTTCGTCTCCATCTGAAGTTATGAACACCTCCTGAAGCTCTGATACCAAGTGTAAACCCTTTTTATGTTCAATGTGATAGACCGTGGGTACAAAGAGAAAGTGTATGTTGCCCTACAAATCTATTATCCCTTTTGAGAAAGTGAAACTGTGGTACTTCTTTATTCAACAAATGCAGCGTATAAAGGAAATAAATAGGCAATAAACGAGGTGGGAGTTACAAAATTAAAATCCACTAATCCCACTTCTCTCTTCACTTAATACCCGTTACGTAACTCCTACACCCACGTAAAGCTCTAAGACTCAATTTAATACTAACGGTTACTATAACTTAAATAAATAAATAAAACATGTTTAGATTAAATATATAAAATGCAACAAATGACCCCCACAAAAAATCATTCACTACCCGTCACAAGTCATATCCGTCACGTTATCTCTACAACTATTCAAAGTCCATCACAACTGATGACTCAACAACTCAGATACTTCCCCAATAATGTGCACTACAATAACATGAACATGGCTGATATTTTAAAAAAACAACTCGAACTTTCGATGGAGGTTAGTTTCGTATTAGTTTACTTTCTTAAATTTACTTTTACTGAAAAAATTACTTATTTATTTCTTTTTCGATGATATTTTCCTCAATCTATTGTTTTTTTTACCTATTATAATTTAATGATACTTTCATATCGGTGTATGAGTATATATCTGATATTGAGAAAATGCAAAACTTTAAACCTAGTCTATGGTATTTGGATCCATCAAGAGATTACTGATGATTTGGAAAAGTTTCAAAGAGGATATGTAACATTATGACAACAAGATTATAAACTATCTAAAGACATAGTTGAAATAAACAACCTGATTGTTATATTGACCATTGAAAAATATGTTCTCAAGAAGGAAAATACATAGTTGATTTCTCAAAAGACATATTTAACCGCTCAGAGTACTGAACAGGTTTCTTTGAACACAAATCTCATTTATCAAAATATTAATTTAAGTAATACTTGTGCTAGTGAATCAGAGCAAATTGAAACCATGGCTGTTGAAGCTAATGCCATGACAAATAGTATCTCTCATCTAAAATCTGAATATGTTGTTTCCAAATCTGATGTTAAAATTATTCAAGACAAACTAGAGAGATTTGAAGTGATAAAAGTCACAGAGATTGAGAAAGTTGTAAATGATGCTATGAAAAAGACTAAACAAAAAATTCTCGAAGAGAAAACGATTACTAATGCAATAAAGGAAAAAATAATTTTAGTTGTGTATAAAAATGCTAAAACAAGTTTAAAAAGTAACTATTATAGTAGTTTGCCAAAATAATCTTAGCTTAACCCTCGGTGAACTTATACATAAAGTACTTTAAGATGAGCATACTATTGATTGTAATCCCACTAATGACGATGTTGTTATTCTTAACAACCCTCAAGCCCTATACTAAATAAAGATAACTCTACCAACACGATACTCCCTCAACCAAATCAAGTTGAAAGTAATTCCCTTCATCAAGCTACCTAAATTGACTCTATTATTTTTCAAATTTGTATTTTGTTTACTTTATTTTGATGATGAACTCATACATGTTTATTTTATTCTGATGATTAACTCAATATGTTTTTATTTCTTCAATTTACCGGTTACTTTGTGTTTGAATCCTTGTTTATTTTACTTTGGAAATAAATTTATTACTTTTAACATATTGGGGTATATTTATTTGAGTCTTAAGTCAAAACGTAGTATGAGCACTTGCATTTTCCAAAGATTTTTCAATCTTAGGTTTGGATTATTAGCCAACTTTGCTATTTTGAAATTTTAAGCCAAAGACACAGTATGGTAGTTTGTTTTACTTATGGAATTTCAACCTTAAGCTTGGTTTAGAAACCATTTTTGCTAATTTAACCATGTTAAGTCAGAGCACGGTATGACTACTTGCGTTCCTAATAGTTTTTTAACAATAGGCTTGATTTGCTAGCAATTTTGCTACTTTGATATTTTAATTCAAGGAACAGTACGACCACTTGCGTGTCTTAATGGTCTTTCAACCTTAGGCTTTGTTATTTAACCATTTCGCTTATTTTTTATATATCCGAACCCTCTTCATATAAATTTGTTGTTTGCTTTGTTGAACATTATTAACTAGAATAATGTTTTAGTTTTTTCTACAATATAAATAACATTTTTTTATTTCTCAAAGTCAACTTCTTTATCGTATAAATTAGTTTTATGATATGCCTCATTAAAAAAACACTCTTATGCCACCAAGAAGGAAAAAGAGTGGACAAACTTATTACAAATTTTCTTTATAAAATTTCAGATGACTGGCATTCCAAAGGTGCTTCAATATATTCCCATCCAGATCTTCTAACGAATATGCTCCATGATGTCCTTTGGAAATAACTCTGTATGGCCCATCCTAATTTGGAGCTTGATTTCTTACATTCTTATCTTTCGACCCTTGAAATTTTTTATTCATGACTAGTTCACCTTCTTTGAGAGATCTAGGCTTGAGTTTTGAATCGTATATGCTCTTAGTTAAACTTTTTGTAATGTTTAACTCGAACTTGCGCTTGATCTCGTCGTTCTTCAATCAGATCAACAACAACTTGTCTTCCTTCATTATTACATTCTTATGAATAATTAAGTATTCTATGACTAAAAATGATTTTTTTTCTACCGAGACGACTGCTTCCATATCATATATTAATAAAAAAGGGTTTCCTTTATAGGCGACCTATGACTTGTTCTGTAAGCCCATAGCCCCTCGGCTAACTTATCATACCATTTTCCCTTGACTTCCTCAAGTTGCTTCTTCACTCTATCCAACACTGTTCTACACAATACCACCATTTTGTCATTATGAAACTGAGGCCCATTATCTCTCATCAAAACTCTATGGATCTAATATCTAGACACGATCTCACTCTCTATAAATCATAAATTTCTTGAGCTATTGTTCTATATGAAGCTTTTGTTTCGACCTATTTTTTAAAATAATCAAACTACCACCACAAACGGTCTTTTTTCATGTAGTCATCGATAAAGGTCCTATAAGTCTATTCATTACTTATTAAATGAGTATGGTACGCGAAATATACTCATTGGCTCTCTCGGTAAGTGACTTGTATTAAAGTACTTATGGCAAGCACTGCTACTTTGTACCATTACCTTGATATTTGTTTCCAATTTTGGCTAATAAAAAAAACGAGAAGAAAATGCATGATCAGAATCATGTACCCATAATGTGCCGCGGCAACAATCTCATAGAAAACTCTAAAGATAAAGACAACCTCAACTTTGTTCAAACATATGAGCATTGATCTTATGGAATTTTTACTGTAGAGTACATTATCAAGAATCGTGTATTTAATAGCTGACAATTTTAAAGCATGAGGTTCAGCCTTATCTTCGGGGAGAATTTGATCCCTTGGAAATAAAAAATATTCATGTCTCCAATCGTCTACTACTTATATTGCAAGTATCCCGACTTCTTGTTTTTTATATTATTTAGATGGATTTTCTTGAAATATTACTAACAGACATGATACTCTCATTTTCGCTAGGGAGTCTGCTACAAAATTATTTACACGTGGAACCTACTCGTAATTTATTCTTTCAAACTTATTTCCTCATTTTTCAATGTCTTCATATACACTCACATGTTCTCTTTTTTAGCTTCATATAAACCATTTGCTTGATTTATTACTAGCCGAAAATCCGATCTTACCCACACGACCTTTGCTCCACAAACAAATGATAACTTTAAACCAACCAAAACAACATTGTACTATGCTATTTTATTTGTTACTTCAAAACTAAATTTCACCGAATCTCTAATTTTTTTCACTAAAAGGTGATCTTAATACAATTCCAACCCCCTTTTCATTAACACCCGATGCTATATCAACTTCCACAACTGATGTAGTTGCACGGGCCCATGGCTATATGGCCCTTTTGGACAAACAAAAATGGGCTTTATTTAGGGCCCTGGTAACGCGTCGAGAAGCCCAATGATTTTCGGAAGCATCACGGGGCAAAGCTAGGTGATGAAGTTCATGGCCTAAATTCTATCGTTTAAGCCCTATTTTTCCTGTTTTTATGGATTTTCTACAATTTTTAATTTTTGATGGATTTTATTAAAATACTTAACAAGCTCCAATCGCTTTCAAATTGGGATGGAATTTATTTTATTGCATAAGGAAAAATATTTAATTATGGGCTAGGGTTTTGAACACTTTTATAAAAGGCCCTCAAACCCTAGTTTTGCCTCAGGCTTTTAATAGAATTTGAGTTTCTCTAAAGTCTCTTTTACTCTCACCTAGGGTTAGAGCTATCAATCTTTCTATTTTTCGTCCTTATTTCTTTGTATTTTCCGCCACCTGTTCCATCTCGTAGCTTGGCGTTACCATATTGGTATCAGATTCAGAGTTCCGACGACGTGGGTAACGAAGTTATGCCGCCAAAGCGATCCTTGCGGGGGAAGTCCACTCTTCCGATCGCCGAATCGGTCGACCGTGATGAATTCGGTCAATTCTGATCCCAGGTTGGTAAACAGATGCACTCGTTGGGAAATCATATGAGAGACGTACATGAAGCATTACACGGGTTGTTGAACAACCAAACCAACGGATTTCGAGCTCTAGGTTCAAGCAACCAGCCATCGGGATCTGAGAGACCGTTCGCGAGCAGAATCTGTTTTCTCCTCGGTGAGAACAAGGTAGGGGACAATATTACCCACAAAACTGTCGTGAACAAGTCTTTGAGCAGCCGCCAGCAAGAGATTTTGATCTGAACGCCAAAAACCGGTGGGAATCTAGATTAAAAAAAATAGAGTTCCAAAGGGGTCTCAAACCGGAGGAGTTTTTAGATTGGATTATCTCAGTTGAAAAAGTCCTTGATTTCAACAAGGTTTTGGATGAAAACGGGTACAGTTGGCTGCAACTAAGTTCTGAGGCCGAGCTGCATCTTGGTGGCAACAGCTCAAGCAAACCGGAATAAGGCAAGATAAGCCAAAAATAACAACTTGGGCTAAGTTTGTGAAGCACTTGAGGGCTGCATTTTTTCCTTACAACTATGCGTGTATCATGTATCAGCAGTTCTAAAACCTTAAACAAGGGTCAAGAACTGGTGACGAATACACTAACGATTTTGTCAAGCTACAAAACAGTGTCGAAATTGCTAATTTAGCAGATCAGCTAGTATCTCGGTATAAAGGGGGGATAAAACAGCAGTTTCAGGACAGCTGAACATGTTCGACCCTGTGAATATGTCTGAAGTACATCAACGCACACTGCATCTGGAGAAAGCCCTTTAACGAAGGCCTTATGGAGTAGATACTGCCAGAACAACTCTATTGGCGTTCCAAAAAAGGATGGTTCCAAGCCCTAACCTAGGAGTACCAACTGTTGCTCCTATGCATATATGTGCTAATACATAAGTCCGTAGTTGCACAACTACTTCGTCACAGGTCTGGTGCTACCATTGTCATGAACTAGGACACATTTCTTTACAGTGTCCAAAATTACGACAACAGCCGCAACAATCGAAGGGTATGTTCGTTGACATTGCTGATTTTAACCTGGAGGGTGAGCCACGGTTTGATGAGGAACCAAACAATGTTGTTGATGAGGTTCAAGAGGACCAGGTTACAGGAGGGGATATTGATTATGCATTGGTTTTAAGGCGTATTTGTCTGACGTGGAAAGCCAAAAGTGAAGGGATGATTGGATACTGAACAATATTTTCCAGTCGACTTGTACTATCGGGGGAAAGGTATGCAAATTCTTTATTGATTCAGAGAGCTGCGAAAATGTTATCTCTGAAGAAGTTGTGCAGAAGCTGGCCCTGAAAACAGAAGACCACCCAAACCCCTACAAGCTTTCCTGGTTAAAGAAAGGTAGTGAGGTAAATATCTCTAGAAGATGTCTAGTATCTTCCTCTGTTGGTAACTATAGGGATAAAACATGGTGCGATGTCATTGGGATGGATGCGTGTCACTTGTTGCTAGGCCGATCATGGCAATACGATAGAAGTTTCACATATGATGGTAGGAGGAACCGCTGCAGTTTCATATGGAATAATTTCAGGTTCATATTAACACCAACAAGAGAGGTATCCCTAAAACCTGCCCTTTCAGTATTAAAGAAGTCGGGTAAGAACTTTGTAGCTCGAAGGGCGTTTATATAACATGCTCATGAAACAGGGATTGTCTATCTTTTGGTGGTTAAAGAATTTAGTATTAATCCATTTGATGGTATACCTGAGCGAGTTCGACCGCTATTAGCAGAGTTTTCTATTGTCTTTCCCGATAATCTACCTACAGGTCTTCCTTCAATGAGAGATATCCAGCACCAGATTGACCTAGTATCGGTTGCTAGCCCAACAAACCAACCGCGTTATCGGATGAGCCCAAAATAGCATAAAGAGCTCCGCAGAAAGGTGGAAGAACTGTTGACGAAAGGCCACATCCGTGAGAGTCTTAGTCCTTGTGTGGTTCCTGCACTGTTAACACCAAAGAATGATGGATCAATGAGAATATGTGTGGATAGCCGGGCTATCAACAAAATTACAGTTAGGTATTGGTTTCCTATTCCACGCTTTGATGATTTACTGGATCCGTTGAATGGTGCTACTGTGTTTACGAAGCTGGATTTGAAGAGCGGATATCACCAGATTCGTATTTGTATGAGAGATGAGTGGAAAACAGCCTTCAAGACCCGAGAAGGTCCGTTTGAATGGATGGTAATGCCATTCGGTCTATCTAACGCTCCTAGCACGTTCATGTGGGTTATGAACCAGGTATTTCACCCGTTCATTGGTAAATTTCTTGTTGTGTACTTTGATGATATTCTTATATATAGTACCACGGAAGAGTTGCATCTCCAGTACTTACACAAAGTGTTGGTTGTTTTGAGGCGAGAGAAGTTTTATGGAGGACTCGATAAGTGTTATTGGAGATGTACTCAGACAACGAGGCCGACCGGTAGCATACTTCAGCGAGAAGTTAAATGGAGCTAAAGTCAACTAAAGAACCTATGACAAGGAGTTTCATGCAGTTGTACGAGCTTTAAAACACTGGAGCTCCTACTTGGCCTACAATGACTTTGTCCTGTACACCGATCATGATTCTTTGAAGCATCTGCAGAGTCAGGAGAAACTCTCTTCCCCCATGCACATTGGGCAACATTTACTCAACAATTTAACTTTTCCATTAAGCATACTTCAGGGGCAGTTAACCGCGTAGCTGATGCTCTGAGCTGACGCAGCATGATGATTCTTATGGAAGGAGAAGTTATGAGATTCGAGCTGATAAAGGATCTACTAGCTATCAATCCATATTTTGGTCTTATTCTAGAGGACGTCAGCGCAGGTTTGAGAAAAGATTTTGCAGTCAACAATGGTTACCTCTTCAAAGGTAATTTACTTTGTGTTCCTGAGGGAAATTTAAGGTTACTGATTGTACAGGAGAGACACAGCGAGGGGCATGAGGGTAAATATCAAACCCTTCACTCTGTATCTAGTCAGTTCTTCTAGCCACATTTGAGGCGAGATGTTATCCGTTTTGTAGCCGGTTGTCGGGTTTGCCAGGTGGCAAAAGGTACATCCTCTGACGCAAGGTCTATACCTACCACTCCCAATACCGGAAGGACCGTGGTGAAGCGTCAGCATGGATTTCGTCTATGGGCTGCCAAGAACACAAAGAGGCAACGATTCTATTTTTGTAGTGGTTGACAGGTTTTCAAAGATGGCCCACTTCATTTCCTGCAAGAAAACCACAAATGTTGTGAATATTGCTAATTTATACTTTCGTGAGGTCTACCGCTTATATGGTCTATCCTTGAATATCGTTTCTGATCGCGACACGCGATGTTTCGGGCATTTTTTGAGGAGTTTGTGGTGCCTCACACACACAAAGATGAGTTTTAGCAGCGCGTATCACCCACGGACAGATAGCCAAACCGAGTTAACTAATCGAACGTTAGGAAAAATGTAACACAAAGGTCTCTGGGAACTTGAAAGCATGAGATTCATGCCTTTATCACGCTGAGTTCGCCTACAACAGACACCACAATCGCAATATTGGTTATAGTCCCTTCATGGTAGTCTATCGTTATAAACCACGAGGTCCTATGGATTTAGCTTTCTCAACGCTTGATAGGGTTCCAGCTAAGGTCAAGAACGACATTGCTGATCTATGAAAGATCCATCAGAACAATCGCAAACACCTGGAGGAAACAACACAAAACTACAAGGTTGTCGCAGATAAGAAGCGTCGCCTGGTGGAATTTTGCAGTGGGGAACTTTGTATAGGCTGTTTTGACAATGGATCGCTATCTTGCGCACGAGTACAACAAGTTGACTGCAAGGAAGGTGGGTCTGTTTGAAATTATTGAAAAGATTAATCCCAATGCATACAGGTTGAAGCTACCCAACCACATAAAGACCTATAATTTTTTCAACGTGAAGCACCTGGTGCCGTTTATCAATGCTGCTGAGGATGATGAAGCTGAGAATTCGTGGATGAATTTTTCCGAAGAAGAAGAGTATGATGTAGTTGCACGAAAACATGGCTATAGACCCTGCGAGCACTCAAATCGAACGCGTCGAGAAGCCCAACAATTTTCGGAAGCATCACGGGACGAAGCCGGATGATGAAGTTTAGGTCTAAAATTTCATCGTTAAAGCCCTATTTTTCCTTTTTTATGAATTTTCTGGATTTTCCTAGTTTTGTTGGATTTTATTAAAATATTTAACCAGCTCCAATCGCTTTGAAATTGGGCTGAGATTTATTTTATTGCATAAGGAAAATTTTAATTTTGGGCTAGGGTTTCGAGCACTATTATAAAAGGCTCTCAAATCCTATTTTTGCCTCAAACATTTTTTAATAGAATTTGATTTTCTCTGAAGTCTCTTTTACTCTGACCTAGGGTTAGAGCTATCTATCTTTCTGTTTTTCGTCTTTCTTTCTCTGTATTTTCCACCGCCTGTTCCATCTCGTAGCTTGGCGCTACCAACAACCCATCTAAACGTTTTTATTCTTCTATCTTTATATCTCCATTGTTATCGATTCTTTATTTAGTAAACTCATTGAGAAAATCAACAATCGTTTGTGATTTAAATATTGTTAGTGGCTTATATAAAATTTCATATTCTCCTAACTCCACTGGCCATGGAATGAGCCTTCCTGAAATATCTGACATTTGCATATCATTTTTTTTAAAGGAAACGAAGTTCTTCGAATAATGGTGTGACTCTGAAAGTATGGTCTCACTTTTATGGCTGCCATTACCAAAGCTAAAGTTAACATCTCCATATTCATATTTATTAGTTTTGCGTCAACAAGGCATTGGTTTTTTCACTTTACCCTCTTTTTAAATAACACTGCAATCGCAGCAAAATCGAATACATAAAGACATAACTCTAAAACCTCACCTCACGTTGGAGCTAATAAAAATTATGGTGACGTAAAATACTCCATCTAATTATGGAAATATTTGTGGCAATCGTCATCCTACTTAAATGTTTTCACTTCCTTAAGCACTTCAAAAAAATAATTACTTATATCGGAGGCCTTAGGAATATACTTGACAATGCCGTCAAATGCCTTGTCCATATTTGAACATCTTCGAGCTTCTTTGGTGGCTTCATGTTCAACAATGCCTTCAACTATTAGGGGTTGGCTATAATACCATTCTTACTAACCACACACACGAGAAGTGTTCCGCTTCGAATACCAAAAGAACATTTTAAATGATTAAGTTTAAGATTGAACTATTTTAATTTCTCAAATATTTCAAATAAAATTTTGACCTATTGATCTTTGTTGTTGTTTTTACTATCATATCATCGATGGAAACCTACATGTTTTTACCAAGTAAATTCTCAAAAATTTGATAAACCAACCTTTGATAGGTTACGCCTGCATTCTTCGAACCAAAAGGCATGACTTTTTAGCAGTATAACCCTCTTTCAATTTGAAACTTCGTATCTTTTTCGTTATTATGGTGCATTAGAATTTGATTGTATCCAAATATACATCCATAAATTAAAAAAACAATTAATGACCCTATGCAACATCTACTAATTGATCAATGCGACGGAAAGGGAAAGTATCCTTCAGGCATGCTCTGTTGAGATCAGTAAAATCTACGCACATGTTATTTACTAATAATGGATTAGCGACCCATGTTGGGTACCTTGATTTCCTGATATGACGTAGTTTTGAGAGTCTATCTACCTCTTTAACAATAGTTTTTTCTTTTTCAAAAGAAAAACCCCTTATTTTTTATGCACCAGCCTTAACCTTGTGTCAATAATTCATGGAAATAACGGATGAGCTGACCCCTGAAACATCACTAGAATTCCAAGCAAAGACATCATAATTTATTTTTAATAACTCTAACAACCTAATTTTAAAATATGGATTCAAAAAAATTCTAATCATCACTATTAGTTATTCCCTTATAACTTCCTCAACCACCTCACTCACAAGGTCTTTACAATGAATTTCTTCTCAAGGATCATCAACTTCTTTCTCGAATTTATTACTCACGAGCTTTAATAAAGGAAAGTTCAAGAAGGGTATTGAATATATGAATGTTGATTTGTAGAATAAGTTAAAACAAGTGATTAAATTTGGAAAAATGTTATCATGGATACTATGTAGTGAACGTTGGAAGTGTCTAAAAAGCATGGAAAGAACATTTGAAGAGAGATGGTCATTTGCTTCCATGAGATGTCCCACGAATTTTATTTAAATACTAATTGGCTCAATGAGCCATAGGAATATTGGGCAAAAGGATCCGAGCTTGATTACGTTGAATATAAGAAAGTGGAAGACCAAGAGGATCTCCCTGTTAATGATACCAACAATCCTTTATATGTCTTTGTTTCGGTGATCCATGCTACTCCAACAAAAGTTGGGATTGAGGTCATGGGGAACCTGAGAGACACTTTTATTATATGCTAATACTGAAGATCTGAAGAAAGAATATTGGAAGACTAATGAAATTTTATTTTAACTTTATTTGTTTTTATATAAGTAATATAGTTTTAGTTTGTTGAGATATATAACTCATTCTTTGGAATGTTAATTATGTTCTCTTCTTATTTTTTATAGTGTTACAACTTTTTTTAATGTTCCTTATGATATAAACTCTCAACTCTCCCATGACGTGATCGATCACGACTATGGAAGCCAAAATTATATGTTTGGCCATTTATTCTGTAACGAGTTTGGTGTGTTAAACCTTGAATATTTTATTATTTAATTATTTTAGGACTTTTTCAAGTTTTATCCATGAAGTTCTGATTGTCGGGGCCTTCATAAATGATGATGAGATTCGTCTCAAAATTGTTTAATAAGTAAAATATTTTTAAATCTTTTGTCTTTGATAGCTGAAAAATATTAGGAGCGCGTCTTCCTTTATTTGACCTTTGTCAACTGGCGTAGTTTTACTGACTCATCTATCTCAAATAACTGCTAAACATTTTGAATGTGTCGTATATCTGTTTTCTTCAATATTTCTCATACTTGGTCAATTACTTAACACATAGACTATATAGAAAAACTATTTAAAGGGTCGACTGTATAAGTACTTCATTAAAACCTTCATATACCATCAAGATAAGAAAAAGTACACCACCCGAAAGTTTGGTTAATTATAGAGAGGAATATTTACAGACGAGCAATTCGTACCCATATATTTGAAGATAAGTAAAGCTTCAAATACTTGATGTTCTAGGGGTGTGAGAGTGGGTGACCTTCATCATCAACCAACTTGTATGTTCCAACCTAAACTCTTCAACTATCGTATATGGACCTTCTAAGTTAGGGTTAAATTTCCATCATTGGAATCCTTGATGCGATGGAAAATGTTCCTAAATATTTTCTCACAAACTTGAAAATTTATGTGGTGTAACTTTGAGTTATACAAATTTCTCATTAAGGTCTCATAATGTTAAACACGCAAGTGTGCTTTAATTTACAACCCTAAATAAATAAAGAAATTTCTCTATTAAAACGACTAAGTTAATTCCAAACTAAGCCAAATGGTGTTTCTCATATTATTTTTTGGGTGGTAATTTGGTATGTTTAAATGACATCTTGCAAGAAATCAAGCCTCTTAATGACCAAACCATCTAATATTTTATGCAACACATGAATCAAACTTTGGATTGTGACTTTGACTTGTCTAAGACTTGAGGGTGGAAAGGGGTTGTGAATTTTTGGTGGATTATTCTTGTTAAAAAATAATTTAAATATTTTGAAATTGCAAGTCATTGTTTGTAGTAATAACATATGGAATTTTGAACATGTACCAAATGATATTCTTTATAAACTTGATTACCTCATTTACCTTGATCATTTCCAGGGGCTCTGCCTCAACCCACTTAGAAAAATAGTGTACGCCTACAAATACATATTTTTTGCTTATTGGAGATTTAGAAAGAGGTAAAACCAGGTCTATCCCCTAATGGTAAAAATGAAGAGACTCAAATATTGTCTCTAATGATATTGCTGGTATGTGTATAATATTAGCAACTTACAAGTATAACATTTCTTAACTACTTTTTTTGCTTCAACATCTAAGATAGGCCAATAGTATATTTCTAATATGACTTTTTTTATCAACGTTTTGTTCTTATGATGAGCTGAACCCACTCCATTATGAAGTATATATAGCACCAAGCATGATTCATATTGTTCAAAACACCATAGGAGGGGTTTGGATAAACTTCGACGAGACATTATCCTTCACAATAAAATAAAGCTGCCAGACTTTATCCTTAGGCGTCGAGCTTTGAATTTGTCACTTTACAAGGTCACACACAAGATATAGTACTAGATTGATTTTTCCCATTCTATTTCGGCGTCGATGGAATTAACCTAAAACATACTATTTCATGAGGATCAAATAATTTTAATCTTGTAATATTACCTATGAGGATACATATGAGCAAAACAAAGAAGCCAAAGAGTTATCCTAAAACTAAAAAATGAACCTATTCAAAATTGTTAACCTACAAGCCAACACTTAGAATTCTTTGACTGACCGAGAAGGGTGCATGGATGCTAAGGCTGCCAGCTAAGATGAGTTTTTCACACCTCTTTCACTAACTGAACAGCCCAAGAACTTGCATGAGCGAACCCCAAAAGCATATTTATCTGGATACAACTTCAAATCGATGGCCCGTAAGTTCTTATAAATAGCTATGCAAATTCATTGATATGGTTGATATTTTTAGGACTCTTTAAAAGCATATCACCGATATACACCTCTATATTTCGGCCTATATGTCTAGCCAAATCCTTATTGATAAGTGTTTGATAACTAGCCCCTACATTTTTCAACCTAAAGAGCATGATATATTAACAATGAAGACCTCGGTCAATCATAAAGGTAGTACCATCTTGATTGGATCGGTGCGTCTAGATTTAGTTATCTTAAATTAGTTTCTATGAAAGACAAGATATTGTTACCCAATGTAGAATCTACAAACTAATCAATCTTTGACAATGAAAAGGGTTTTTAGAAAAACCTTTGTTTAAATTAGTAAATCCACACATATTCGCCACTTTTATTTTTCTTTTAAAGTAAAATCGGGTTTACAATCCATACAAGATAGATATACTTACGGATATGCCTGATACTAGATAATATGTCAAGGATAGCCATAATTTATTTTGAATTCTCAAAAGAAGAAGCTCACCTCTTCTGCTTAATTGGCGAGATATTTGGGCTGACTGATAGCTTGTGGTAAATTATATCATATGGTACTCATGTCACATCTTCAAACTTCCAAAAAATATATCTAAGTAGTTATTAAAATAAATAGGCTACTTAAAAGTGATGTTTCAACCTTTAAACACTTATATTTTGCAAATTCAAGTACTTCAGTTTCCGCATCGTAAACTGCGAGGCTTGAGGACTCGGGAGGGTTGTAAGCTCCTTCAACTTCAACCGAGACCCCTTAACTATTATTTTATTAAAATAATAATTCTCATAGAACTAATGAGCGACCTTCTGATTCTCTCTTATAACTTTTAACAGTGTTTCCTATGATATAATAAAGACACTGGTATATAATAAATATGATAGCATACATCTTACCAAAATATGACCATTCCAGAAGATTGTTATAAGAAGAATGAGAATCAAATATCATTAATAAGATACTCATAGATTTATTAAACTCTCTCATATCCAATATGACTTCAACTTCAAACTCACTACACAAAGGGGTATTGACACCAGTCAACCTAACAATTTCCCTTTCAGACTTCCAAATAGTAAGAGGGTTCCTCATTCTATCAAGTGTTCCTTTAAACATTAGATTTTTCAAACTCTCCTGACCTTTGACCTAAAACAATATAAGCGATTATGAGCACGACATCCACATGAAGATGAACTCTCCAAAGTTCATCATCAACAAAGATCATTGAAGGGTATGAAATTTGAAATAAATGAAATGAGATATGTCGTTAGTACTAAAACTTAAGATTATGAGCATGCATATTACATGATGTATTAGTAAGTCATGTCATTGAATCTCCCCCAATTATGGTTCTGACTATTTCTCAATTAGGATCGAAATCTAGGTAGCCATCAGCATAGTCTTCTAATTTGTCCAGAATAACCAGTGCATTGAGAAAGTCACCGTCGGTAAGTTAGTACAGTTCTAATACTGTTGATTGACCATGTGTTGCTCTTTTTTTAGTTCAACTATGAGGGCTCCAATTCCCATAGCCTTTAATGTCGATTATACCGCTTAGGTTTACTTTTGACATTGTTCACTGTCTGGAATCTCGAATTTTAACTGAATCAATCAACTTCTCATCATCAATAAGAGTTGGGATATTTTTTGACAAAAGCTTGCATTCTTTTGTGGTATGACTAACATCTTTACGATACTTGTAGAACTGTTTGGATTATTATTTTCTCGTGGTTTGATCATAGGTAAAACCTTTCAGGAATACATAAAGTATTTTGATATATCATAGATAGATGTTATACTTTCGGTTGACTCAGTGTAACAACTTCCTCAGTTCTTGATATCATATTTCTCCCACTCCACCTATCCTTGCAATCTAATCGACCTCTTCATAAAGAGTCTCCTCGCTCAGGACCCGATGATTTTAGCTTGGTAGGAGCTTGATTCAGATTCACTTGTGTGATCGAATAAGGATAATATGATTGTTGAATGAGAGTATAATGTTGATGATATGATACTAGTGTAAATATTAAAGTGGGCTTCTGATGAGTAAGAGGCTGGAGATTTGGCACGGCTCCCATGCACATTATCTCGTCTACTTTGATATGTGGTTCCACTTATATATTAATTAATACGGTTATTTTAAATCAAATATTTGGATGATAAATTTTAATATTGTTATTACAATTTCAAGATACAATTAATAATAATAAATTTTAAGTTAAGCTCATAACCATTTATGAAAGATTAAAAGTATCAATAACCATTTAGATTGTCAAGTTTACTAATAACCATATCAAACATAAAATTTACCAACAATACGCCTTAGATATAGAAACAAAAAAAACAAAAAACTCTTTTCTTCTTCAATTCGCGAACCAGCTCTCCCTTTCTCAAATCAAAACTCATAAATCTCTCAAATTAAAGATTTTTGCAACAAATTTCAGTGAAATCTCAAGCATTTCAAAAAATTACCCTATTTTGTCTTGAAGTTTTTAATTGTTGTGTTCGTAGTTATTTTAACCTTCAAAGCTTCATATCTTTCAAACCCTGACTCAAATTTTTTCTTTCTAAAACTGCATATATCTATTTTTTTTATTCAAAAACTTCATATACCTTATCGAAACATTCACTCGGACGTATGAATATCATGCTCAATCTTGAAAAATATATCTTTGGTGTCCGATAAAAAATCATAGGATACACGGTAAGCGAGAAATAAATCAAAGCAGATCCAATCCACCTCGCAGATTTGGCATCAATGGAGGCACACAAAAAATGAAAAGCAAGTCCAAATCTTAACATGAAGATTAACTACCTTAAAAAGGTTCATCTTGGGATCCTTAGACAAATGCCAACCATTTTTCTAACATTAAAAGGAATATGCAAATTCAAATTGACTCTAGAGTGCGAGGGGTTATTTAACAACAACAAAAATGTATTGGCATCACGGAAGGTCTTAAAAAACCGAAGCAAATAGAAAACTTGTACTTATATTTGGCAGTATCAAATTATGTAGTGAACGCAGTCTAAATCATGGAGGAATGAAAGGAATATAAATTTATCTACTATGTAAGTAAATCATTACTACCAGCAGAAAATCAATATATGCAATTAGGGAAATTAGTTGTGGCATTGGTGGTAGTGTCTAAGAAAATGAAACCATATTTTCAAGCACACACTATAATTGCGCGGACTACTTTCACCGTAAGAAATATATTGCAAAAGCCCGACGTTTTGGGAAGATTAACTAAGTGGTTTATAGAATTAGAGGATTATAATATAAAGTTCGAACCTAGAAAGTCCATAAAGGCAAAAGTATTAACAAAATTTCATGACAAATTTCCAATCTCAAAGACCAATCATCATTAACAACAATGTAGAAAACATATGAGGCGTATGAACCGACGGGGGAAGCAACACTCAAGGTTCACAAGAAATGATACAACTTGTTTTCCCATATGGTGATATTCTAAATCAATAAATTTGGTTCAGATTCCCAAAGTCATATAATAAAGTATAGTATGGGGATATTAATGCAGGGCTTCACTTAGCAAAACTTTGCGGAGCAAAAAAAGGTAATACTCTTAATAAATTCCCAACTAGTAGTTAACCCAATGAAAAACCATGTTGAAGAAAAAAGAATAGCATTATCCAATACTTAAATGAGCTATAATATTTTGTTTCTTAATTTGAGCATGTCGAATTCAAACAAGTCCCAAAAGTAAAAAATATAATTTTCGACGCATTGGCATTTTTGGGATGCACATCATCATCACCAGACGTAATACTACAAAAAAATACTATCAATCACTTTACCAAGTTAGTTCTTTTCAATGGTCACGATCGAAATGGTTATAGTTATATAATGGGAAGAAAATGAGGAATATTGGCAAACATCAATAAAAAGTTATCTCACACAAGACATATTTCTTGAAGGCAAATAAGAAGCAAAAAAGATAAAAATAATATCCTCAAGATATGTATTGAAATCTGAAACAGCTTGAAGGAAAATAAGAAGCAAAAAAGATAAAAATAATATCCTCAAGATATGTACAGAAATCTGAAACATTATACAAAAAAGACTCTCACGGTTATTAAGATGTGTAAGTACGGACGAGAGACTTTTTATAATAAAAGAGTTACACGAGGGGAAGAAAATACAAATGGATATCGTTAGTCCATTCTTGATGGCCTCGGGAGGAAGAAAATACATTATTGTAGTTGTAGACTATTTTTACAAATGGGTAGAAGCAAAATAAGTAAAACACATAACAAAAACAAAGATGATTTCCTTTTTAAAAGTAAATATATATTGCAGGTACGACACCCCAAGAGTTATCACCACTGATAATTGGAACATAATTTCGAAACGATCTTGTCACATAATACTGTGTTGAAAAAGGAATTAGACTAATATTCTCTTCTAATTTTTGTCCTCAAGAAAATAGAAAAGTTGAAGTGACTAACCAAACTATGAGTGAATGCATTAATAAAATTTTGGATGAAGTAGTAGGAAGTTGGTCGGGGACCATGTAGGATGTTCTATGGTCATATCGAATGACACTAAAAACTTCCACAGAAGAAACACTATTTAATATGGTATATGGTATGGAGGCTATAGTACCAATATAGATAATTACACCATTCTACAGGGATTCAATGTATGATAATAACGATAATGATGAAAACAAAAGAGTGATGGTTGATTTAGTCAAAGAAAAAATGATCAATGCACACCTTTCAATCAGAGTATTACAAAGAATTGATGATGAACAAATATAATTCAAAAGTTCATTTTAGGAGTTTCGAACCATAACAAAATAATGAGAAGAGACTTTCAGTATACACAAGAAAAAAGACTTGGAAAGCTAAACGTAACGTGTGAAGGATCGTTTACGGTAGAAGCAAAAGTTAAGTCATGGACGTACACATTATGGGATAGTGAAGAAGACCAAGTCTCAAAACCCATGGAACATAGAACATTTGAAACCCTATTATAGTCTTTCAGACTAAGGAGCTTGTACCTTACTATTCATGTAAATCGTATTCATTAAACCATGGGGATGGCAATATTTCCTCCCTCGGTGGCGCGAGAAGGTATTAACGAGATTCGAAATTGAAAAAGTTTACGTTTGCTTAAAAATAAAGGAAACCATAATCATGGAGTCATGCATCATGAACATACTTCAAATATTTAGAAAAATCCAAGTATGGGACCATGATTTTCCAAATATTAATTTTTGAACTACTGCACATGATTTGTCAGTAAAAAAAATAGAGAATTTAAGATATGCCATAGATACAAAGAGTCGTCCATAAAAATAAAAAAAAAATCTCGTAAAAAAAATCTTACAAATATAAATGGTTGAAATAATAATTAAAATATATATATATATATATATATATATATATATAAATTATATACAAAGTTAAAGAAAAATATAAAAATTGTAACGAAATATCATCGGTTAATTAGATACAGCCTGCCGCTAATGTATTCTTTAGTAAACGACTCCCTTCTCCACCCTCAAAGAAGTCAGAAGCAACCTGACTTCCATTCCACTCACTATTGAAAATTAAAATCAAAATTTAAAACAATACCCCTCGATAACAGTATTAAATAGATAATTTTTAGCGCATCCACATTGAAATTATGGAAATATACATGCCTAATAAAGAAGTCAAGCCTTTATGCACATCCTTCAACATAAAAAAAGAAATATATACAAGAGATATATAATTTGCATTTACAAGCAACCCGGAAAAAAACTTGTTTGCACATCCTCTAAATTAGAACCTTATGATTGAATAGCCAATAAATCTGACTTTACCTCTGAAAAAGCAAGAGATTTATTGGCTAAAACATCAACCTCAAATTTTAATTAAAGAGATAAAATATTTTCCTTCTCCAAACTTTCATTAAGAATCGCCTACAACTTTTTGTCCCTCTCGGTAGCAGATGCAAGAGCACCACTTAAGTCAGCCCATTCATTAGTAAAAGATGAGGCACCCTCTAAAAGAGCTTGAAGATTTGATAAGTTTTCCAAATGATTAACCGCATAATGATGGCACATCATCAACCCATTGAAATTGAGTTGTAAACAAAAGAGAAAATTATATGAAAACTAAATAAGGAAAACAGTAAAAAAATGAAAAAGTTGGAAGATAATAACCTCAAAACCTGGATCCAAGTGATAACCAACTAACTCTAAATAAATAAACATAATATGCGAACACATGCGCCCGGCCATTACATAAAACTAAGCAATAAACTCAGCAATCTGATTACCATGAACAACAAATGAAGATGAAGGAAAAGCTTCATATCCAAAAGGGTAAGACACATGAAAAATCTTTCTACTACTAAAACTAACATTAAATTGGATACCAATAGAAAATAGTCACAGACAAAGAGGAAAAACTTCCAATAGCAATTGCAATAACAAATTTCTGTGTTGAAGAATCAACAACATGTTAGGGAAGTATGTGAATATCTTCCTCTACATCAATAATGTGTTCAATAGTTTCTCTGAATGAAAGATTCTTAAGTTGGGTAGGCTCACTTCTATCACTTTTTTCATCTTTGGTAATCCCAAAGACAATCTCAACACCAGCATCTGCCGATGCTACGGTGCAAGTTTCATTATCAACAAAAAGAGATGATTCAAAAGAAAACATAGCAGCATGATTTTCAAAGCTCTTGGAGCACAAGACGAATTCTGAATTTTAACTCGCATGCAATTTATGCTTTAAATCTATTGTATCTGATGATAAAAAACCATCAAGCGGGTATACAAAATTTGACAGATCATTTGGGAAATAAGAATAATAACCAATGCTACTTTAAACACGTAAAAAAGATGAATCAAGATTCGGCCTAAGAGGGAAGAAGGTTCAAAAGTAGGAATAACATTCTTCACATTCATTGTATCCTGAAAATGCAATAAACTTTAAAAAAAATTATTTTTACTATAATGGCAGAAGAATAAGTAATAAAACAAAAAAAAATACTTGAGCCTTTATACTTTTTAAGAGTAACATAATATTTCTCTTCATTACAATCCTCAACCGCTTCTGCCAATGGAGCAATACCAATGGAGCAGTGTTGGGAAAACCAATTGTTGTTTTTGTCAGAGTGTGTCTTTGGTGGGCGACCTCTACATTCTCTATTAGTATGTTTACTAATTTTTTCTTCCTTCAAAAAATAAATAACAATAAAATTGCTTTGAAATCCTTTATTACGCGATAGTCCGGCTTCTACAAAAAAAATTAGACAACATTATAAAGCATTATAGAAGAACATGTAAACGAAAAATCTCCTTACCTCTTCCATTATCCTCTCAAATCTACACTTAACTAGCAGTTCATCAAATAGGAAATTAATGACAATAACTGAAACACAAAATAAAAAATTAACAAAGTGAGAAGAAATAAAGCAAAAATACTAATGATTCCTAGAAAGTTGTACTTACAATTTCCATTCCAGAAAAGATTGATAAATCCAATGTTGTTCTCAACTTTAGTGGCTAAGTCGCCCCAAACATAAACAAAACTATACTTTCGATCTTTCCAAATTTTGTAAAGGTTAGTAATTATCAGAGCAAACGGAACCACACACATTTGGAAGAACAAATTATATTCTCAGCCCAAAAATTTGATAATGGATATTTAACAAAAATAATAATAAAATACTTCTTGATAAAATAATAGTTGACAAAAGCAGAATCCAAAATTGAGGAATTAATTAGTTTGGACAAATTTTTCTTAAGCAGAAAAACTCAACAATGTTAATATCCAACGGAAAACGAACCCACGGTCAAGAGTATGAAATGAGAAAACAACTTCATCATGAGGAGCATCGACTAAAATATTAACTTGTTTGGGAAAACAGAGACGGACGTCAAGAAGAATTGACTAATCATCAAATTTCTGAAAACATTTAGTCCCTGGGAGTGCTGAATAAGAATGCATTATAAAGTTGAGATTTTGTTATTCTTTCAAACCATTCTCCACTAAATAGAAAGAGATTGGGACATCATCAATGATATCTTCAACTTCACATGAAGCCATAATCGAAGAGTACGAGTATTTATTAAGAAAATTTATCACGTTTTATAAGAAAATTGGAAGAAAAAATGAGTTTGTTATTCAGTTATAACAAATTAACAAGCAATAAAGCGATAATAATGGAAAGAAGGAGAAATAGAATTTGATATAGAAGAAAGGAAGTAAATATCCTAACAGTAGATCTTCTATCAAGTTAATGGCTCAAATCTTGTCAAACAAAATACATGGGACATAAAATATAAGAAATAAATGATTAAGAAAGATCAGACACATGTAGGCACACAATGGTAAACACTATCGACACCTGTCAAATCGTATAAACCACTTGCATAAGAGATAAATAATAATTTAACATTTAGCCTAAGCTTTTAAGAAGGAATGAGAGATTTAATAAAAAATACAAACTCCAAACGTATAATTACTTGGAAATAAAATAAATGCTTACGATACACATTGTTTTAAAAACACTCGTATTAAAATCTAAATCCACCCAAAAACGATAATTTGCTTTGGCTAAATTTAATTAAGTTAAATAGTCTTTATATTCAGTTTCAAGAAGGACCAGTGAGCTCTGCATAACTATAAAATAAAAGGCTAACAATATATTCTCTCAAATCTGTATTCCTTCCTTCATTATTCAGTATAGGCTACAAGGACTACTGGAGCTCGTATGCATAGATGCTATGATCAAATGAACGAGGAAAGTCGAGGAAAAAAAGAAAAAGAAAATACCGAAGCAAAGATAAATAAAGATGACGCAAGAATAAGTGTTCTACAAGGTAACATGACTTCAAAGCATCGTCAACAATAAGTCGAAACCTCTAAAGCAATGATAAGATTCAAAATACTCAAGCAAAACAATTAAGAGACTAATGATGTTTCGACAAAAATAAAAATACAAGAAATAGGAATCGCAAGCCTGAAAAAACGATCAAAGAAGGCTTCAATCAACAAAAAGATCGTTTCAGGAAACACTAGACTAGTCTTATTTCATTCATCTTATCAAGACTAGAAGGTTGTAATTAGTTTAGCCCAAATAAATCGGTTCATAAATTTTATCCAAACAAGTAAATATATATTTAGACTAAGTAAAACAATATAGTTACAAGTATATTTTAGTGGTTAGAGAATTATCCTCCATTATCCCATATATATATATATATATATATATATATATATATATATATAATTTATATACTTAATTCACTTGTACATTGATCTCCATATCGGATAAGTTACGTGATCACTAAATATTTACATCAATTTTAATATAAAATAATTATAAAATTATATAATATTTATGTAAAAAACATATAAAATATCAAAATATCAAAATATTATATTTTGTTTAACCAAATTACAAAAAAAGTTAAGATGATCTTGTAATTATCCAAAATACCCCCACATAAAACACATAATTCAACATAAAACCTAAACTTTAACTAAACCTATTATCTCAAAACACTCCTAAATAATTCCAAAACCAACTCAAAACATTTCAAAATTATTTAAGTCCGTATTATCTCCAACACATAGATTTAAGTGATGAAAACAATGATTTTAGTTGTGACCTTAACGATTTTATTTCGAGGATAATGAACCATCAAAGAAACATGTAGGTTTAGCCATAGTCGTACATTTATTTATTTATTTTTCAATTTATGTCGGTTGTATTTTTACGCGATTATGCATAAATTTTTAACATAATTTCCCGCTAAAGGTGCATGATTTTGTTCAAATTGTGTACCCACACTGTGTGAATTTCGTTCAAATTGTGCATATTGTATGCACAATTTTGATTACATTCACCCATGTTCTTACATGATTTTCCCTATTATGCACAATTTCATGTGATAGTATGCTCTAAATTGTGAAATTTTATGCGTAATTTTACACAATTTGGCATAATTATTTTTCATGAATTTCGCACACCTTTTATATAATGGGTGCGAGTTTCTATGAATGTTACCTTTATGTATGTTGTAAGATCCATAACTACCAGCGTGTATGATGAACGATCACACGCATATTTTTAATACTCATACACGGTAGAACGAAACCATATCATCACGGTCGGGCTGGTATGGAGCATATCGCAACGAATGGTGAACATTTGGGGCTGTCATGTAGTCCAAACAGATAAATCTCACAAATAACGAGTGTTTGCACGTCTAACTCTACCACTACCTACCAAAACAGGTTTTAATGGCTCATGTAACTCTTCAACATGCCCCAATTATCGAGCAACGTGAATGGAATAATAAGCTTCCAATATATCCTAAGACATTAATATAGTATTCATTCAAGCAACCTTGCACAAAGGTTTAACGTCATGTAAATATCCATATGGCATGAATTAGACCTAAAAATAAAAATAATGTTACGATAAATTAAATTCATATTGAAATAAAGAGAAGTGTAGTAAAAAATTAAAAACGATATTTAAAACTTACATTATCCTCTCGAAACATAAATATAGAGTGGTGAGTATCATCATAAGTCTATGGGTTCGAACGAAAACGAGGAGGTGCATATTCCACAAATGTAGCTGAAGGATAGCATGTGAAATGAAATGCGTAACAGCGAGCCTCGTAAAATGATCATAGATCAATGTCTCTAACAATCTCAGAAAACCAGCAAACCTATATATAACATGTGCACAAATTTTACCAAGCATAAAATATAACGGGAACAGTACCATATGACCCCAATTATACTTACCTAAGCTGTTATAATTCTCAATGAACTGTAGATAGTCAAGGAAAATATTGTTCTCAATCTTGTTCGCAATAATGCAATAACCAAACATATGTAACAGATAACCCCGAGTGGCATGAGCAGCTATCTCATCGGTCACCCAATCATCGTAATATAACCTCCTCATATAGGTGTCACGCAAATATTGTAGACAAACATGTTTTCCACCACCACGGTTTTCATCTAATTGTACAGTAAGGGCTTGATAATCCACACCAAGAAATCGAGTAAATGTGCTAATTTCTCGGGTTTGCAAGGAAAGTGAGAAAAAATCAAAACTCTGACTTATGAAGAGAAGACCAGTGATCGTGTGTACATGTTTGATCGTCACCGTAATCTCACGAAAGATAAATAAAATGAATTTGTCCTTAGAAGCCACCGCTCTAAGAATTCCTCAAGTAAGTGAACATTAGTATACAAACGCGATAGACAATCTGGAAATGACCAAATCCCTTCTTCATAACCTCAACTCTAGGACGAGTCTGACGAGTGAGATCCCACTATTACTAGGTCGCGTGCATAGCGTAACATTGTAACAATAATCTAGCCTACAAAATAATAAAACAATTTAACTAGATAAGTTATGATATAATGACTACATAATTAACGATATAATCAAAAAAATTATTCAAAAAGATTATTTTATAAAACTTACATCATTATTGAAAATATTATACGCCACATGGGTTTTGTAGTCACTGTACTCATAGTAAAATTCGGGAACGTAAAGGTTGACGCAGCGAAACATTGGTCTAGAGTCATCGGTACCTCACTCCTAGAATTAGAAAGAGGAGTTACAATAATCATACAACCACAACAGACGACTCGTGCACTCTGTGACGTCTGAAATTATTGACGAAAACTCTGTTTTTGTTGCTCAGCCTCAATCTCATGTTCTGATGAATATTTCTCATGCTCTCATGAAGATTGTTGCGAATGAGTTCGACGAGACATCCTGAAATTACAAACAAAAAAAGGTTTAAGAATAATAAAAAAACACTCTAAAATTTATATAAAATTTTAGTTAAGAATGACATAAGTTGTGAAAAATTACGCATGAATCATGCGTTAATTTATGTGAAATCGCGCACAAATCATGCGTGATTTCACATAGGCTAACACACGTAAACGAACAATTTCAATATTTTTTTCTACGAATAAGCATTCATAACGTAAATCTAACATACCATTAATAATACAACTAACTAAAAATTAAACAAACAAATTTTGTAATCTTAAACTTCTAAATCAAATATATATAAAAATATATAAATCGAAATTTAAAAAAAAATCATATATATAGATGAAGTAGTTAATACCTAAAGAGTGCAATGAAGTCGGGTTTTGAAAATCTTAAATTATTGAAATGGATAAAAATCAAAAAGTTTTTCCTTTTTTAAAAGACAATTATATATTTGTATAGTTGAATATATATAAGGCAAAATGATAAAAAAATCAGATTTAAAATTTAACAAAAAAGAATCAAAATATAAAAAAAGTTAACATTTAGCATGACTGTATTATAAATAATATATGTATAATCATTAAAAGTAAATTTTACTTCTGTACTTGTTTAATTTTTCTAAACGGCTAGTTTTTTTAGAGAGATATTCTCTTTATAAACAGTTTGATATTACTCAAAAGTCCGACCATTTTCTAAAATGTAACACTATTTTCAATCAATTTCAGCATCAACCCCTCATCAAAAGCATTAATGCTTATTGTTGATGTACTTTTCTACACGTTTTTAACAGTTTTCCTCCTAGGAAGGCCGATGTCGGCCGGTGGGCGACCCTATGAAGCTTCCTTCCGTTGGGAGGAGTTTCATCGAGCTTTCTGCCTATGCCCCCACTGGTTTGGTATTGACCTGGTGATTGGACACCGTAGATCTTGCTGTGATTTCACCATATCCAATGATTTACTTCATCGGGCGTCGGTTGGCCTTTGTCATCGGATCTTCATGCCTTGTTCTAAAAAAAAGCACGGTAAATCTCAGGCTTATCTCGCCTCTCTACCCCTTAAAACCCACTGATTTGGTAATGGCTTGGAGGATCGGCGGTGCAGACCCTGTGGTGAATACACCATCCCGTCCATCTGTTTTCCTCCTCTTTGGGCCTCTGTTAGCCTTCACCATTGCGTTTTAATGTCTTATTAAAAAACAGAGCACGGTGAAACTCCTTTGGAGATCATGTTGATCTGCATGCCCTCAATTGCTCTTCTATTTTTTTTTAAGTTTTTGGCTTCTTGAGTCTTATGACTGGTAGAAGTCCTTTGGTGTTCAGTTTAACTGCGAGGATATTAATTCTTTCTCATGGGAGCGCATTGTCAATTCCTGTCCCCTAGCCACTTAGGCCTCCACCACTAACAGTCTTCACCTCTCGATCATATCCTTGGATCAATCATGCACTCTATCTTTTTCCGCTACCCCCAAACCCCATTACCTGATCCTCTCATAACTCCTTTCTTTTCAACAACTTTAAAACGCTCCAAAAAATACTCAACCATATCGATTCCTCGAGCATCCTTTCCGCCTGCCTGGCTATCTCATGCATGCAGAGTTCTAACCGTTTTAAATGCCCTTATAAGTTTAGTTTGCCCTCTCATCTTCGAGTGTGTGGTATTAATCACCCGTGGAATAGGGAGCGCCACCTTGACACTATCTCTCCTCCCGTTCTTGGCCTTATTTTAAAATTCTTTTTTCCTCTTACACGCCCTAACTAATGCCACCAATAGAATCGCATGGCACCTGATACACTCTATCTCCTCATAAAATTATATGGATATCTTGCACGTCATCGAGACCCTCTCTCATCCTAGTAGCCCACACTCCCCTAGTCTCTTTAGCCTATTTGTTTTCGTTAGGGCTCCCTCGACCATCTTTACCATTTGCTATAAACTTCGTTCTGACCAGACTGCCTCATCTCACCCTTACACTCTCTTGACCCTTTCATTCTGTAATCTCCTTTCACTTACTACCATGGTTGAAACCTATACCAGATCTAAACCACAAAGATGACATGTTGCCTCACGTCTCTGCAACAAAAAAATCACACCAAAATTCAATGAGGCGAGCTCGAGTGTTATCCTCATGGATGACCCCACCTCAACAACCCTTTTGGTATCACGCTCTTGCTTGAAACAAAGTCCTCATCACCGTCTCCTGATCTTCTCCCTCATCGACGAGCATGTATAGGCTGCCATTATCTATCAACCAATCTCCTCCTGCTGGGTTCCCCCGTAAAGACATGCAGCATATGACCGAAGAAAGTTAGTCCATCATGGAGAAGATTAGTTGTGATATGGAGACTTTGGCGTGCTCTCTCTCTCTTGCCACCATCTGGTCGTATGGATGTATATGGTATTTAGGATGAGGAGGACCCGTTGGAGATTGAATCTTCCACCTCCATTTCCAAATTAGACCGGCTCCATGCTATTTTTGATGGCAATGAGCGCCTCTTTGCCATTAAGACCATCAGTGAAGGGGCCACGACCATGTATGAGGTCTCCCCAATATCAGTTTTCAATATTTCTCTCTTGCATGGCAGCGACTACACCGCTATCTTGGGTCTTGCCAACACCAGATCTGCCCCATCTTCTCAAACCTTGACCGACTCTATAGAAACTTTAGCCTTGTTCCCCATGCAATCATCAACCTCCTATATTCCCATCTTGATGGCTAGTATCCCGATAAACCCTTTAGCAACCCTCCCAACCATTTTTTTCATCCTCTGCCTCTCCCATGCAGATTGATATCCCACCCCGTATAATGTACGAAACTCTAACCTTCCTCCAACAACCACCAGCACGTACCTCTTCAACCAAGAAACCTCAAAGCAAGCTCCTCTGCAATTTTCAACAGCTTTCTTATAGGATCCTCACTACCGTCAAAATAAAGCTTCGCCAAAATCCCCCAAGCAGACCATCCTCCTCCCTATCAGCATCATTACTCGAGTGTGATACATACTTCATCTTCCCAAAGCCTCAATCTCATCCCAAAAGCTGGCTTTGACCCCTACCCTCAATATTTCCCTGGAAGGAACATCAAAGGGAATGCCCTCTCTCATACCTCAAAAGCCCACCAGTTCTTTGGGCCTCGTCCTGGCTATACCGATAAACCCTTTAGCACCAAACCGACAGCATCATCCATCTATCATCCCTCTTATGCTCTTCAACACGCGTGTCTCACTCGTTGATATCCAACTCTATGCCTCACCACTTCTTCCTCCAACCTCAAATGCAATACCATCGGCCACCTCCTCCCCTCCTCAAACTCAATACCCTCCGCCATACCTCTCCCTGTTAGCCAATTCTGGGCTAGCGTAGTATCGCAACCTCTAGACTGCTGATATCCTATGAATATCGAGAATATTGACATGATTCAGATGAACAATGAAGTTATCATGTTCTCCTATAATGCGATTACAGGTAGCAAAGTCAAATGGGCCAAGTGTCTTTCGGGATACTTCATGTCCATGAAGCGCGCCGCTCACTATGTTCAATTTATCGCCAACCATGTATAGGGTATTCATGACCTCCAAAAGTGAAAGTCGACACAATGAAGGAACTTCTTTTTAAAATTCTCTTTCGCGGATAATATCACCCAAGTATTAAACATGGGTCTCTAGTTCTTCAGTAGCCACCCCATCTTCCTAAAGCGATGTGAGACAAAGGACACCTTGGAGAATGAGGCACTAAAAGAAATTACATTATGGTTCAGGTTCCATGGCATGACCCATGAACTCTGGTCAGAAAAAAGGCTCAGCATCCTGGGAAGTTACATGGGATCTCCAATCTACGTCGACAGTCACACTGCTAAACTTACACGTTTCAACTTTGCAAGGATATGAATAATCATTCAATCTACTGCTTCTTTCCTGTCTTCCATCACCATCAGTTACCTTGGCAAGAAGCACGTGCTTCAGGTGGATTACCAGGGTCTCCTGACCATCTGCACTCGCTGCAGCACCTTTGGCCAATCCGCATCCGCTTGCTCAAACTCGAAGGACTCATCTCACATCAGTCCTCCGTGAAGAAGACTAGGCAAAGAACTTATGATAAACACTCATGTTATCTCCCTCTATGGATCCAGTGAAAATAATTCCCCTTCACCATCCTCCTATGAAGTCATGCACACCAAGATTGACGGAACTCGCCTCAACACCAAAACTAACAACTCAGCAATCGACCAAATTGGCTAGGAAGACAAAGAACCATCCATCATCGAAGTTACATCTCCTCGTTTGCAAGCCGTCAAGACTACTCCACCGGTGAAATTCAGTATGTATGGGAATAACCTCACCTTGTACTAGTTTTCTCTAAACCTAATCCAATGTTTACTTTTAATCAATGCGACTTGCATGTTGGAATGTGAGGGGTTTAAACGACATTGTTCATCAAAAGGATGTTCGTGACTTTGTCTTCTCTAATAGTATCAATGTTATTTACCTCTTAGAAACAAAAGTAAATGTAGAAAATATCGACCTTATCTTGAAATTAATATTACCATGGTAACTCTATAAAAGTAACCATGAGCACCATCACTATGGTAGGATTTAGATGGCATCGAACCCAAATGAATTCATTATATCCACAAGTTTCTCCTCCCTCCAAATCATGAATTGCACCATCACTTCGACTGCCAAAAGCCAGACCTTCAACCTCTCTGCGGTCTATGGCTTCATTGACCCAGCTGTCTGTCACCCTCTTTGGCGTGATATTGCCAATATTTTCCAAACCAACGCCTCGAATCCCTGGATCGTCATTGGGGACTTCAATGTTATCCGTTATCCGTCTGAGCACTCCAGCAATGAAAATCGTTTGAATAGCTCAATAACCATTTTCAATGATTGTTGCAATATTTGTGGCTTGGATAACTTTAGATCCTCAGGGTTCAAATACAGGGCCCTTGTAAATGTCCTTTGAGATGATGACTTCCCTAATTCATTTTCTCATCTCGATCTAACTTGAACGTTTGACCACACACACATATCAGTTGTCTCACCTCGTCTTCCCCGACCAATAACCTTTCAAATTCTTCAACATGTGGCGCTTCCACCCCAGCTTCCATGATCTAGTCTCAAATAGATAGAACGCCACTGCGGGGGCAATCTCATGAATATTGTTACCACCAAGTTATCTCGTCTGATCCCCTCTATATACTTCTTAAACAAGCGTGAATTCAATAGAATCAGTATTAAGGTTGAAGAGGCTCAATCCGCCCTGGTCCAGGTTTAATTGAACTTGGCCGCCAACCCGATAAGTAGTTTTTTCATTGCTCTTGAGTGTGAGGCCATTAATTGCTATATATTTTTTAGTTGTGCGAAGATATCCTTCCTAAAACAGAAATCTTGGGAGACGTGGCTCAAGCTGGGTGATATAAATTCTAAATTATTTCACAATAGCACAAGGGCTAGAAGAGCAAAAAACAAAATACTATTTATCGCTAACCCTAATGGTTCATCCACTTTAACCCCCGAGAAATCTTGAATTCCTTCTTCAACCATTTTACTAATCTTATTGACACTTCTAGTCCTATGAACTATCCTGGCCTAGATAGTTTTGGAACACTTATAAATACCTCAATCTCCCCCCGAAAAACCAATATGATAAAACCTATTTCAGACGAGGAAATTAAAAAAGCCATGTTTGACATTGATAGTGACAAAGCACCTGACGCTGATGGTTTCAGCGCCAGGTTCTTTAGAGATTGTTGGCCCATTGTTGGTTCTGATGTTTGTAATGCAGTGAAGTATTTTTTCCATAAAGGAAAAATGAACTCGCAATGGAACAAAACCCTTATCGCCACAATCCCTAAGATTGACTCCTCTTCTTCCCTCAGATTTTAGACTCATTTCTTGTTATAATGTCATATTCAAGGTTATCTCTGAAATCCACGCCTCTAGAATCAAATAAGCTCTCCCATTCATAAACGACTCGTCCTAGTCTGCTTTTGTTCCCGAACGCGCTATATCCGATAGTATCCTTCTTACTCAAAACCTTATACATGGTTACCATACCAACCGTAAAGGGCCCCGGTGCCCTTAAGATCAATCTTACGAAAGTGTTTGATAATGTTCGATGGAGGTTGATCATTGATATCCATTATGTTATGGATTTCCCTACTAAAATGATTAATTGGTTCATCAATCTCTGCTTCGCGGATGACCTCATGATCTTCTGTTGTGCTAACCTTCCATCAATCAAGCTCATTAAGGAGGGCCTTGAAGAATTCTCCCTCATCCCAAGTCTTCAACTCAACCCGAGCAAAAGCCACATCTACCTATTTGGGGTCTTTGAGGCTATCGGGATTAGCATCTCCGATGCTTTAGGCTTAATAAAGGCTCTCTTTCCGTCAGATACATCGGTGTTCCGCTGATAACCACAAGACTCTCCTACAACGATTGCAGACCTCTCTTCCTCAAAGTAACCAACCGAATTAACTCTTGGACGTCCAAGCACCTTTCATACGCTAGAAGACTTCAACTACTAAAATTAGTCATCTTTGCTAGCTAGGTTTATTCGTCCTCTATCTTCATTCTACCAGTCAAGGTCTTAAACGAGCTTTTGCAATTGTTTCGTAGATTCTTGTAGTCTGGATCAGAGATGAAGAGTACGGGGGCTAAGGTGGCATGAGATAAACTCACATTTCCTGTAGATGAGGGCAGCCTTGGGATTCTCAACCTAAAAGTTCTAATTCATTATTACCAGAAATCAATCGTCAATTTGGACTAGATGGATCTTTCGGAGAAGATCAAAGATAAATGCATTTAGACTCTTCTCCTTAGGTCCTTTACCATCTGGGGATGACGCAAAATCTTCAAGTTCCGCTCTCTCACAAACGGCCTCTACAAGGTCAAAGTTGGTAACAGAGCTTTTACCTTCATTTGGCATGATCCCTAGTTATTTCCCACATCCTTGGTGGATAGATTTGGGCCCAGTATCATTAGTCTTACGCGTGTGCGCAATATTTCACTTGTTTAATATTTAAACAGATAATGGATCAGGCCCCCCAAAGTCCGGGTGGGTCATCGTCTTCATCAGCCTCACCTCATTGAGGTTAGAGATGTTATCAGAGCTCTCCCCCCGGCTACCGAGTTCATTGATATCTTCATTGTAGACCCCAACCACTCACGCCCACACTTTACCATCAATAGTACCTACAAAACTCTTACACCCTCAAGAAACAAGGTTGTCTGGGTATCCCTTGTCTGGAACAAGTACAACATCTTGAGACATTCCTTCATCACTTGACTTACTATCCACAGCATGCTTACCACCCGGGACAAGCTTATTAGTTGTAGAGTTGACTCCTCTCATGATTGCTCCCTCTGTGGAAAGTGTCCTAAGACTTCATAATATTACCTACTCGAATGTTCCTCCTCCATTCCCATTTGAGAGACCAGCAGAAAACTGGACATGCCTTCAACCTCTCACTACCTGGCCTGACGGGCTCGCAATTGCTAGTTCATGATCTTCCATAACTATTAGCTATGGTCATTTCTGGCGCACCGCTTTATGTGATGCCATCTACTATGTTTGGAACGAAAAAAAACAAGCAGAATTTTTAAAAATACTCGACCCTAAACTCCCCCATCGTATCTTTTATGACATCTTAAGATCAAGATGTCTTGGCCGGCATGATACAAAGTAGATTTATTTATTTTGTACTCTTGTAACTAAAGGATCATTCCGTTTCTTGTACCTTAATCTGATGATTATTTAAACATTTTTTTCATAAGTAAATTTTAGAGAATATATATATATATATATGTTCCATACAATTTACAAACCAACCTGCGACGGGCATAGAATAGCAATTGCAGTCCTCGAAGAAATTTCTGAACTAATTACATGCAACATCAACAGACAAAAACTTGAATCGCCTCTACTTGTCGACATCTCGCTAATCACATGCAACAGAGATTCGCAAAACTAGTTACAAATGGGTTATACAGAGAAGCACTATCATTATACACCCAACACCACTCTGCTTCCCTTCCTCCTCATAAATTTACATTCCCTCCTCTCCTCAAGGCATGTACTAAGCTCAAATCGAAATCCCAAGGCCAAATCTTGCACACCCATATCATCAAATATGGATTTCTTATCGATGTTTATACCGCAACAGCTCTCACCGATATGTATATGAAGCTTAATCTTATGACAGATGCTTTTAAGCTGTTCGATGAAATGCCTAACCGAAATGTAGCTTCCTTGAATGTGGTTGTCTCTGGGTTTTCGCAGACCGGGTATTGTAGAGAAGCTTTTACGGTTTTTAAAGAAGCTTTGGGTTCTGGGTTTAGACCCAATTCGGTTACAATAGCTAGCTTGTTCCCTGCTAGTGAATATGTAGTTCATGGTATGAGCGTGCATTGCTTGGCGATGAAGTTGGGTGTTGAAATGGATGTTTATGTAGGGACTTCTCTTGTGACTATGTATGCAAACTTTCAAGAACTAGTTATGGCGAAAATGGTGTTCGATCATTTGCCCATAAAGAATGTTGTGAGTTATAATGCGTTCTTTACTGGGTTGTTGCAGAATGGAGCCCCACGTTTACTATTGGATGTTTTTAAAGACATGATTGAAGGCTCAGGTGAAAAACCCAATATTGTTACGCTGGTTTCCGTTATATCTGCCTGTGCAAGTCTTTTGTATTTTAGCCTCGGTAGACAAGTTCATGGTTTTGTGCAGAAAACTGAAATGCAGTTTGATTGTAAGGTAGGCACTGCACTTGTAGACATGTACTGGAAGTGCAGTTCATGGAAATGTGCCTATGATGTATTCAGTGAACTGAATGGGTTCAGAAATTTGATTACATGGAATTCAATGATTGCTGGGTTGATGTCGAATGACCAAAGCGTGTTAGCCATGGAACTGTTTGAACAGTTAGAATCAGAAGGACTAGAACCTGATTCGGCGACATGGAATTCAATGATTAGTGGGTTTTCAAAATCAGGTAAAGGAATTGAAGCTTTTAAATTCTTTAAGAGAATGCAATCAGCAGGAGTGCTGCCTAGTCTCAAATGCATTACAAGCCTTTTACCAGCTTGTTCAGATTTATCTGTTCTAAAGACCGGAAAAGAGATACATGGATATTGCACTAAAGCTGATGCCACCACTGATATCTATATTAGTACTTCTTTGATTGACTTGTATATGAAATGTGGGGTTTCCTCGTTGGCGCGGATAATCTTCGATCAGTTCGAGGTAAAACCCAAAGGCCCTGCATTCTGGAATGCGATGATTTCAGGGTATGGTAAAAATGGAGAACACGAATCTGCATTAGAGATTTTTGATAAAATGCAAGAAGATAACATAAGACCAAATGCAGCAACTTTTGTTGGTGTCTTATCCGTTTGTAGCCACACGGGTCAAGTTGAGAAAGGAAGTCGCTTTTTCAAAATGATGCATAGAATCTACGATTTGAAACCGAATTCTGAGCATTATGGTTGCATGGTTGATCTTTTGGGCAGATATGGGCGATTAGACGAAGCTCAGGAGCTAATAGAGGAAACCCCAGAGCCATCTGTTTCGTTTTTCTCATCTCTGCTTGGAGCTTGTAGGTCGCACCTAAATCCTGAACTTGGCGAGGCAATAGCCATGAAAATCTCTGAATTGGAACCTGAAAACCCAACTCCTTTTGTAATTCTGTCTAGTATTTATGCTGACCTCGGAAGATGGACAGATGCAGAAAGACTAAGAAACCTCATAAATAGCAAAAGATTGGTAAAACATCCCGCACATAGTTTAGCTGGAGTTACATGAAAAAAAAAACTTTTAATTTATTCTAGAATATTTCACCACAATGTTGTCACTGGTTCAACATTTCTCTGACTGAAAATCCTAAATAGTTATCGAAATAGTTTGGAGGCTCGTGTATGAAGCAAGATATAACATCTCTTAGAGTGATAACACCGACAACTTGATTCTCGTCGCCCGATACCACATAGAGCCTGTGGACGGATTTGGAAGCTAGACTGTGGATCACACTACTGAGAGTTGAATCTGGCCGACATGTTATTGGTGGGATGACTTGGGCAGATCCTTGGGTTGTTAAGGCAATAGTGTTCATGAACTCTTTAAGAGTCAGCTGCCTGGAGGAGAAAAGTAGCAAAAACATATTTACAGGCGAGTTCAAATGAAACTTGAACAATAAGAGAATCGGTGGATGACTAACTGTTAAACATTAAGGAAACCTTTCACTAAATTCTGTAGGAAAGAAAGTGAGAAAAAACAAAAATGTAGTCTTTTACTCAGTTTGGATGTACACGGAGATTTGGGTGTTTAGAAAAACCTTGGTTTTTTTCTTTCATATCTATTACTGTTATAATATTTGTATTGACAGATGGTTATAAAGAGTTCAAATGTTAGCAATTTTGGAGTTCAGATGAAAAATACTCAATTATTTTTGTGTCTTTCCTCATGTACTTCTCTCTACATCTAATCATGAAAAACTATTTGCCACAAGGTTCCGTTTCTTTCTCTATACGACTATGTTACTTCTAACGTTCTGATAGTATTCTGATAGAACACAATTGGGATCGGTTAAATGTTTAGTGCCATGCAGAGGAAAAGCTTTTCGTCTGATAAGAGTAACGGTACCTGAAATTGGAGAATAGATCAGGTTTGAGCAGCAAATGCCTTATGTCTCTCATGCTTATGTTCCCTATAATCTTCTTCTTTGGTCCCTCTACAACAGGAAGGCCACCTATGTTGTTGTCTCGCATTCTCTTAAAAGCTTCCAGAATCAATTCGTTGCTCTCAATACTAACAACCTGAACCAGAACACACACAAAAAGTGAGACAGAACTGCAGAAGATAATATTAAGTCAACTAACTTACCTTATATCTATCTTACCTCCTCCGAAGACATGAAAGGAAGACCGAGATCGGACATGGGGTGCGAAGAGATGGCGTCAAACCAGTCCCTCCCTTTGCATCCTTCTAGTCCCTGAATAACCGCTGATTGAGTGACATAGTTCTTGATCTCAGGTTCGCCCAGTTCGATTACAGGTACGTTTCTCAGCCTATATTTCGAAAGTAGTAGTAGGACACTCAACATTGAACTGTCCTCAGTAACTGGAAGGAAAGGAGCCCACCGGAAGGATTTAAGTATGGATCTCACCTACAGAAATAAAAAAGTAAATTCTTCTAAAGCCTATGTTCTAAGTGCAGCTCTAGAATCACTGAAATCCCATAAGTTTTTGGATCTGGAGTGGATGCAAAGCTTTGGTCCAAAATTTGTGTATCGAACCAGTTTAGGGGTTGTTTGGTGTTGGTGTCAAGAAGTTTTTTCGCTCTTCTGACTTATTAGCAAAATGCTTGTATGTTTGATCTTTTGTTTAAGGTTAAATAAATTCCCCCCTCCATTCCAAAATAGAGAAGTTCTATAGAAAATGTTTTGTTTAATGTTACATACATTAGAAAACCAATATTGCAAGCCAACTTTTACCAATGTACCAAGCAAACTTTCTTTTATCTGCTATTTAAAACCAACCTTTTTAGCTTATAAAAACTAGACACCAAACAACTGTTTGGACATAATCGGTTAAGTTTACAAACATGTATGATCTTGATAGTACATGACTTACAGTGGTGGACTTAAAGGGTTCTTCTTGGAGTATAACTTTGTAGAAATCATTGCCTAAACTGCCAGCGGCTGTAGCTGCATCTTTTCCCATCCCATGATCAGCAGCTACCCCGCCTGCCACAGCTGCACCAACAGCAGCAGCAGTTAATCCAGCAATAGCCGCAGGACCGGTAACACCCAACGCTAGTGCTCCAAGTGCACCAACAGCTCCAGCACCTACCCCAGCAGCAGCTGCTGACGTGGCTGATAAAGCAACAGCTGCAAGTTCTGCACTCTCTAATACCCACAAAATGATGGCTGAGTAATCTATGATTCCAAGGTACCTGTCTCTCCAATCCACACTAGTTTTTGCATCTGGGTTTATCACCGGGGCAGACAGTATATTGTATTCAGATAATGTTTTTACAGCGTCAGCGATTGTTGCGTTTGCTGGAATCTCGATCACTGCATACATATAGTAGTAAGTAGTAGTCCCATCAGTTAACATAATAATGTAAACTACAGTAGCGAATCTAATAAAGTATAAGATTAGAGCTAGTTTGTATCTGGAAATTGCATGTTTCTACCTTTGCCGCTAGAAACCTGAGGGAATGAGGAAACCGGAATGCCAGTAAAAGCTGAAGTTAGAGTCTCCTGTAAAGAGTGTGGTAGTTTCTTCCTGGACTGTACTTTCTCAAAATACTCATCACAGCTTGAAAGTACTGCTGATCTCTCTCTCACCTCTTGTGCCTCTGCCATTTCTACAATCTCTAAATAAAAAGAGAAAAAAAAAATTGAATCTTGATCTTTATGATTTGTAGATTTTCTTTGAGATTTGGATATGTTTGATTAAAATTTTAAAAATTGAACAAATAAAACATGGAAAATGAAATTTGGAAATACCTGTAACTTCTTTTTCTGGGCTTAGAGATCTTGATTTCTCAGGGATTCGTTTCTCGAACAGAGTTTTGCGTAGCTAGCTATGTTGGATGACTTATACGTGGGACGTAGTGGTTTTGCCACGTGGTCTACACTAAGGACTGAGACTGTAGCTGCCACGTTTAGACAAGTTACTGTATGGGCTTTGAAGTAGTCTAAGTGTCTACTATTATTAGCCTGAGCCAAGCCCACCTGTGCATAACCGGCAGTACATACAGCACGAGTCATGTATTCTGGGACTATCTCCCGTTTTTTTTTTTTTTGGCACGGCTAAACTGAGACCCTTTTTTTTAAAAGTGAGATCTCTAATCTTGATTTTTTCTGAAAACGTGAAATTACCAAAATACCTCCATATATAATAACTATATTTTTTTTCCAACTACTCATTCTCTTCTTTTCCTCCTCTCTTTCCCTACCTTCTCTCTCCAAAATTCCAAACAAAAACACAAAATTTAACAATTTCAAACTCCCACCCAAACATTTAATAAACCTTAATTATTAAAAGTTAAATCCCAACTACTACAAGCATGGATTTAAGCGACTATAATGACGATTGGAGCTGCAACGTTGATGATTTCCTTTCGAAGGAGGAGGAGCCGCTTACTGACCATATGGATAGTGTACTTGAGGTAAAAATTAAGTTTTTTTATGCACATAATAAATTTTTGCATTTTTGTGCTTTGAAATGTACACTTCCACGCAAGAACACGCGTGGAAGATGACACATCTTCGAATGAACACGCGAAGATTGTGCCAAATCTTTGCACAATCATGCGAAGATGTGGCACAATCTTCGCGTGTTCATTCGAAGATGTGCCAAAATCTTCGCATAAAAATGCATAGATTGTGCCAAATCTTCGCGTGTTCATGCGAAGATTTGGCACAAACTTGGCATGATTTTGCGACGATTTGGCAAAATCTACGCATTTTTATGCGAAGATATGACCTGTCTTGGTTTTATATACCCATTTTTGGTTGAATATTGGGTTCGTCTTTATTATTTGAATTGTAAATGCACGTTTACCATCGATGGAGTTATTTTTGTTGTAATTTTGTGTTATTGAAATGATTTGTGTTTGTGTAGGAACCGGCGGAAGCACCATGTAATATGGCGGATTATAGTCAAATTTTTACGATGGATAATTTCTACACCAAAGCGGAATTGATCGAATGGGTTGATAAAGAGAGCAAGAGTATAGGATTTATTATTGTGGTAGATAAATATGACGATGGTAGTAAAAACGGTAAAACCCCGCGGTTATATTTCAAGTGCGAGAGGCACGGTGTTTACAAGCCGATGCCGAAACCGGAGATTGTGAAGAAACGACGAGATTGTTCATCCAAAAAATGCGGATGTCCGTTCATGCTTAGGGGCAATCCGGTGTTAGAAGTACCCGGTTATTGGAAATTGGTAGTTATAAATGGAAAACACAACCACCAACCCTTCTTGCATTTGGATGGTCATTCACGAGCCGCGAGGTTAAAAGTGGAAGAGGGGGATTATGTTCGTAAACTCACAACAATCGATTCTCGGCCAAGAGATATATACCGTGGATTGAAGTTAAGAGATCCGGAAAATGTATCTAGTATGCGTACCATCTACAACATGCGGCACAAGCACCAATTGGTTGATAAAGTGGGCAAATCCCAAATGTAATACTTGTTCGGTAAGTTAAAGGAGCACGAGTACTATGTTTGCGAGCGCACAAACAAAGAAACCGATGAGATCCTAGATTTGTTTTTCGCACATCCCACGAGCATCGATTTGTTGCGCACTTTTCCTCAAGTGATTATAATGGATAGCACGTGCAAGACTACAAGGTATAAATTGCCTTTGCTAGAAATAGTTGGCCAAACTTCGACGAAAAAGACCTTTTGTATAGCTTTTGTTTTTATGAGCTTTGAGAAAGAAAAGAACTACACGTGGGCAATGAGCGTTCTAAGGAGAGTGATGGTGAACAACATGTGCGCATTACCAAATATTATCGTCACAGATAGGGAGTTGGCTTTAATGAACGCTATAGATGAGGTATTTCTGGATGCAACTCATATGTTATGCATTTGGCATATAAATAGGAACGTTAGCTCATACTCTAAGAAATTTTTGCCCAAAGCGGAGATGGGGGAGTTCTTAGAATTTTATGTTGCGGTTCAACATTCGGCGACGATCGAAGAGTATAACAAAAACCTCGCCGACTTGCACCAAGCCTACGCATATTGTCCTAAGGTTCTCGAGTACATGATGAAACAATGGATAGACCCTTACGGACACAAATTCCTTAATGTCTACACTAACAAAATTAAACATTTGGGCAACCACACTAGCAACCGGTGAGTTATATTGTCATATGTATACATTACTATATTTAACTAGTTGTTAGACTTGTAACTAATCTAAGTTTATGGTTTAGGGCGGAGAGTGCTCACTCTAGTCTAAAACGGGCAATCGGCACAAGCCTATGCACTTTTGAACAATTTTGGGATAAAGTTCATGCGTTGCTTCGCATTCAACACTCTACCATCTTCGAAATGTTCGAACGAAGTTTGTTTCGTCCTAGACAAGCATCTAGAGGAGCTATCTTTAGCGACATCAAAGGTAAACTTTCATGTACGGCCATTCAAATATTAGAGGAAACTATTAGAAAGACCGGGGATTTGTGGTTCACTCCCGCAAAGTGTGGTTGTGTAATTAGGACAACACACAATTTGCCTTGTGCGTGTGAGTGTGCTATGATCGCGAAAGAAGGTAGGTCGACTCAAAAGAGTGAATGTGATGTTTATTGGAGTACTTTAGCGATCAAGCTTAGGGAAAGCGTTGGTACCGAAGATGAGCTTACAAGAAAGCTATCCTTAATTGATAGTACCATACGCGGTTACGGTCCACAAGTGCAAGATCACATAATAAATAGGATGATGCAAATCCTAGATCCTGTTAGAAGCCATGTTTTGGAACCTAAGGAACCGGTTGTCACGAAAGGTCGGAAAAAAGCTAGTCCCGACAAGTCAACTAAGCGGAACCCATGCGAGTGGGAATACGATAGTTTAGGCGCTAGTACTCCCGGCACGATAGGTAGCACGATCGCGTCGGCGATTAAGGCATTTTTAGTACGCAAATCCAAGTCCAAAGCTAAAGCGCCACCGAAAAAAGAGAAAGCGACTCGATCTAGAAAATCGAATAAAGAAAAAGGATTGAGCGCCTACGAGAGTTGTTTTCCCGAGTACTTGCACAACTACATAACTAGCGTTGAAGACGTTGCTCCGGATGGTAATTGTGGATTTAGGGCAGTAGCTTTGACGATTAAAGACAATGCGGACGCATGGGAGGCAGTGAGAAGGGATTTGATGTATGAACTTTCAAGTCAACGTGATCTTTGGGAAAGGTTTTTTAATGGTGCACAACGTGTTGATAATCTATTGCGGAGATTGGATTGTTTCAAAATGTACGAGAGCAGAACAAGGCACTGGATGACATTACCCGACTTTGGGTTGGTGATAGCCACCCGGTATCAATGCATAGTATACCATGTCTCTCTCCAACTATCATACACGTATCTTCCTTTGCATGGTGTGCCTCCAAGATCATGTCCTATTTTCGAAGTTGGAATTGGTTTCGTACACGGTAATCATTTTGTGAAAGTAAGTAAACTAGTACATTCTTGATACTTAGTTTTCATTTTATCAAAAAATCCGCTACGTATTTAATGTTTCCATATTATGGAAATTTTCAGATTGTATTAGACGGATCGTTGCCGGATATATACCCAAGCTGGTTTGTGTTCCGTACTACCGATGAAGTTACAAATTGGGCCATACCAATAGGCGAACGTCTCAATAAGTATCACCAAATTAAACCAGCACAACCTCCAACATTACACGATGGGGATGATGAGTTCTACAATTTGACCGGGGATGCATAATGCGATGTTGTATTTTTATTATTTTGTGTTACTTGTTTTCTTTTTTAATCCTTTCGAAACACATTTCGCTACCTCCGACTACTATTGTTTTGGTTGATATTAATTACGACTTTTATTTATTTTTTATGTGTATTCTGTTTTATCTAAAGTATGTTTTGAAGATGTGCAAAATTATTTATGTTTTCTAAATGGACGATTGTTTTTTTTCGAAACAGAACCTTTTTCGGCACTCGAAAACGTGTGCATGTACGTATCCACGCATATGAGTGCGTGTATTTGTACATGCACACGTTTTCGAGTGCCGAAAAAGGTTATGTTTCGAAAAAAAGGGTTTTATGTCAGTTATGAATTTTTTATCACGCATTTATAGTTGCCAACGGTCTTAAAACATAGTTTTAACAACATTTGAGGTCGAAAATCCAAAAAAAAATGGCCTTCAACCAAAATTCATGGCAAATGGGTACCTATTAAGGCCTTTATTTGAGAAAAACTATTTTTGGACTTCTACACAAACTCAAGCCGTAAGGCTAACCAATCAAAAACTAAAACAACAAATACGAGCATTAGTTTAAACAAACAAACAACAAGCTCAAAATTAACTTATGCAAAAAAAACAAGAAATCGAGAAATCATACACTGCCAAACATATACTGCCAAAAAATCAACGCGGGAGATGTTTTAGAGGTCTCGTTATAGCGAGACACCTAATAATAGAAGTTCAGCTATAATGAGACCCCTACTATTGCTCGCCCACCAAAATTGACTCGTCTCCTATAAAATATGACATAAAATCAAGAAATCATAATACACTTGCCAAACATTTAGCATTCAACATAAATATAAAACTCGTTAACGTTTACATATGGAGTTTACGGCGGACGAAGACTACCACATGCTTCAAGCTGTGAAGATTGCCTGCCAGATACTGGGGGAAGATACCAGCGACCAGTTTTTCGAGCGTGTCCTATGTACAATGTACATAAACTACGGTCGTTTGGGTACAAGAGGTATCGTTGTGCGTACTCGTGAGCAGATCAAACGCAGATATATTTTTTGCCAGCCAATACAACATTTGTGCTTCTTGTCATCGTTAATTAAGCAAGAAGCAGCTACCGTCTGGAACCTGAGCTCGATAGACTACATTATGAGGGATATGGTAGCATTTCTGGAGGATAAGATTATTGCAAGGGGGGAGTGGATGATGTTGAATACAAACTTAGATACGAATAAGCCTTCCACTGATGTTATTTCAAATTGTTATGTTCGTAGCGGTTGTTATTTGAACTTGTGATTTTTCTTTCTAGTTTTTGTTTGAAGTTTTTATTTCGTTAGTTGTTGTTATTTTAAGTTGTGATTGAATGAATGTAAACTTTGAATGTTTTATGTTTGGATGTTCATCGTAAAAACAATAGCAGCTAAAACATCTAAACATGTCGATTGCATAAAAACATTACAATTTAATCAAAAGCATTGCATAATTAGAAATACATAAGCAAATTACTTTAAAAAAATGATCCATAAGCTAACCCTGAGTTAGTATTTCACACTTAGTTTTATGGAGTCGGGTAGTTCATTCCATACTCAAAGCTTTTCTCGAATGAATATTCCTCTTCATCACTACTACCGTCGGGAGTTGAGTAAGTTTCAACGGCGCTGGCTATTGCGTCAGATATTTCTTGCTCCATTTGCTGAATCGCATGTGACACCATCTCCTGCGTAATCGTACTTTGGGATCCCATGTTGAATACATTTCGGACTTCGTAATCCAGTGACTCAATCTGTATAGTCACTCTTTTAAGATAAGCTAGCCTCTCTAATACTTCTTCGCGTCCGCGTGGTCGGGGAATTAAACAACCTGGACACGATGCCTCTCTACCGTGGTTCAAGAACATTCTGCACAAAACCGCATCGATGAAACCAGGAATATCCTCTTGCATCGTACCTCTGACGATGTCAAATGCGCCTAGGAGGTTTGCATCTACGTGCATGTTCCACCCTGAATCACCCATTGTTATAACTTAAAATGTAAAGTTTCATAGTCATATTCTAGTATTTATAGACTCGAAGTCAGTGTGCCAATTCTAAAATAATTAGCAGGAAACAAGGTTGTTCTTCCCGCGTAAAACGTTTTGAGGCGGGAAACATTCGCTCCATTTGTTTTTTCCCGCCGGGGTGGTTAAGGGTTTATTTTGTTATTATAAATACATAAATACAATATTATAATATCAAACGCAAAGGAAAAAGTATCCAAAACATAAAATGATACGTTGGATACATAAAAATGGGAACAAAATAAAATGGAGAGTCAAATAAGAAACACTAGTACATGGTAAATGTAAAATACAACAAGTTCAAACATTAACTTAAACAAACAGTACAAAAACTCCAAGATGCAAACAATTAAAAACATAACGTAATACTCATTAGTCGAAGTCATATCCCAAGTTATCGTCAGAGTCAGTCCCCTCTTCCCTTTCAGTAATCCTATTCTGAAGATACAGTACCATATCCCTAGTGATGTAGTCTACCACCGTCATGTTCCATATGACGGCTGCTTCTTACTTAATTTTAAATGGTAGAAACAACAAACGATCCATTAGTTTGCAAAAAATGTACCTTTGCTTGATTTATTCACGGTTACGCACAGCAAAACCTTCCGTTCCTAAATGGATGTAGTTGTAGTACATCTTACACAAGACTAGCTCGAAAAACACATCGCTACTATCTTCACTCAACTCTCGCAGGGTAAGTTTCACTGCTTCAAGAAAATGGTAGTCTTCATGAGAAGTAAACTCCATTATTGCACTGTTTATGTTTGAGGAGTGCTAAGCATCCAGTTATAGGCTCGTGGATGTTTGGGCGGGAAAGTTTTAAAGGTGGGTGTGTTTGGCGGCAATTTTTGCAGGTGTCTCGTTATAGCGAGACGTCTAATAATGGAAGTTACGCTATAATGAGACCCCTATTATTGCACTGCTACATTTGAGTACTTTTGTAAATATTAGGTGTCGCACAATCATTCGTCAACATGGATTACGTTATCCTTATCTTACAAGTGTTTATAATAGATACAAAAAGTAGGTTTTACGTTATGTTTGATATTTTCGTTTGAGTTTATGTTTAAGTGTCTGATTCGGTTTATGTTTGAGTTTGTGTTGTTATTCGTGTTTATAAAAATGTTCGGGTTTGTGTTTGAGTTTATGTTGCATTTGTTTTGCATTCTGATGCTTATTTTAAAGTTAGAGTTTGAACAAAATTTTGAAAGTTAAACAACAACGCAATACCATATCACAAAATTGAAACTGGTCAAAAGTAAACAACACATAAAAATGTTCGACGCAACACATAAACAACCATATCATAAAATGATAATCAATCTCTATACTCGTTAGCGAGACGGTAGACCTCCTCCAAAGGCTCCCGAAGGTCCGCCAAACTAATGTTGGGGTGGCTACGGTCGTACACCTGTAAATCCAGTATGTGCGAAGTCAGCTCGTGCAGTCTGGTGGCATGTGTGTGTGGTGAAGGGTTCACCCCTAACTCTGCATCATCTCGGTGAGCCTCTGGATGAGATATGATGTACCACAAGTTCTTCGTAGCGTAGATCAAAGTGGTACCATCCTCCTGACCAAGAATAAACTCTGCACCCTTCAAACTCGGGTGAATACAGTGTGACTCCCAGTTGTCCCAAGTGAATGCATCCCAGAGGTAGAGGGTGTTCGCACGACGAACCCTACTAGAACCAGTAAGAATAGGACGCAGTGAAGCAGGAACCTGTATTTTTAAAAAAATTCTAAATTATGTAGCACACATGCGCAATACAAACAATATTAATATTTCAAGTAACAAAATATTATGCCTCGACAATGTCCGACGACTTCAGCGTCGCATCTATCCAAGCTATATCAGATTGACCTCGAGCATCCCGTATGGTCGTATACGACATGAATGATACCTGCAAAATATTAACAACCCATTTATCATTAGCAACTTATATTATATATACGATAATTAAAATGAAACTGATTATAACTTACATCGTACTCAATGAAGGTAGCTAGGTGATCTCAAACACCGTCTCGAGCCTCCTGGCTTTGTCGAAACTTTGGAGGCGCATGCCGGCACAAAGTAGGATGTGCGATACTATACCTCGGGTACTGATGAACATAAAATGACTGGAAATGGTCGTAAATCCACGTCTCTAACAAGCCCAAAAATCCAGAAATACCCGAAGTAACGTGTAGGCAACCTCTGCCTAGCTGGTAGTAGAGCTGCGCGAGTATCATCTGTCCCCAGTTATACCTCCCCGAGCTACTGTAATCGTCAATGAACTGTAAGTACTCGAGGCTAATGTTGTTGCCCGACTTGTTGGCCAATATGGTACAGCCAAAGAAGTGCAACAAGTAACCCATGGTAGCTCGGCGAACATCCGCATCAGTGATATCATCGTCGTAATACTGATGAGTGCAGAATCTCCTCTTCACCCACCCAAGGCGAACATGCCTCTTACCACTACCCTTGTTCTCCTTAATCTCCGCCTCAAGCTCCGTAGCGCTGCACCCAAGTAAGCAAGCGTATGTCGCAATACGCTCATCAGGAGTAGGGTACTCGTATATCTCACAGTTGACACCCACAACTAAGAGCTCTGTGATCATATGGACATCATCCAGGGTGACGGTCATCTCCCCAAAAGAGAAATGGAACGTGTTCGTCTCGGGATGCCATCTCTCCAAAAATGACTCAATCAAATGGACATTTGTAGACCACTTACCCAAGGCGTCAACAATGGGCCCGAAACATGTGGTCATAACGTGCTCACGTACCCGTGTCTGGCGGACTTTCAAGTCCCAAGCACGATGAGTATGGTACATGGCATAACAGCGCAACTGTACCCGGGGCTGTATAAAAAAATACAATATATATAAACATATATGCAATCTAACATTTAAGATAAACCAATAACCAACATGTTCAATATATATGCAGTATGACAACTAAGATAAACCAATAACCAATAATTTAAATCACAGGTATAACATATAAGATACACCTATAACGAATAAATCGAATAATAAATAAAACACATAAGATAAACACATAACGAATAAATTTAATATATAAATTCATTCTAACCTAAACTAATAAATTTTCTAAGAATTAAAATTTATAACATAAACCAATAACAAATCCAATGCAGTAGACAGTGTTAAAACCAAATGGATAACCAATCGAATGCAATAGACAATAAATAAACCTATAACTATAGCACATACCAAATTTCCTCTAATAATAATAACTTTAAAAATTAAATTGAAACTAAAAAATTTACATCGCCTTTGAAGACGCTATAAGCCTCATGCTCTTTGTAGGCATGGAATGTCGAGTATAGGTCTACGGCGTGAGAATTATATCTACGGAACCGCTGGTCCGTAGATAAGCGACGACGGACAGGGACATCGGAGACCTGTAAGGTCCCTCTAACACGGCAGCGGAGGCTCCGAGTTGTCCCACCACGTACGAGCTCCTCCCTCTCATGACCCGAATCTAGGTTTGTATCTGTATCAGTAGCGGGAGGACGTCGGCGCGGAGGCATCTTACGCAAGAAAAAAATAATTACTTAGACGAATTGAAAATTAAAAACAATGGAAAAGGATATAAAATTGTACTATAACACACAACATACTTCGAATTACACACAAACGGGGAAAATGGATCCGAATGGTGGATTTGGCAAATCAACGAATCGTGGATTTGCTGAATCCACGATTCGTTGATTTGGTATTTCCACGCACGTTCTTGCGTGGAAATACCCAGGAAAGCAATCCCCCTTGCTCGATCCCAAAACACCCAAATCGACCCCAAATCCTAAAACAAACACCCCTAAATGATCATAATCTCCTAACTAAACACATACATGCAATTATAATTGAACAAAACAACTGCAAATACATAAAAATTCGATTTTTATACCCTAAAATTAAACTCTAAATATCTCTAAAAACATGGAAATTGAAAAACAATTGCACCAACAAGTAGAGAATGCTTACCTTAACAGCTTCTTGGCGTTGGATTTGAAAAAAAAAATCGTTTAAAAATTGAGGATTTTAAGAGGCTAGAGAGAGTTAGGGTTTGGAAGAGGAGAAAGAGGAAAATATTTAGGGTTTTTGGTATTTATATGAATGGAAATTTGGTAAATAATGGGGTCTCGTTATATCAAAGTCGGGTCTCACTATAACCAGGTCTCGTTATAGAAAAAACTGGTCTTATTTTAACCGGTGTCAAATGGTTCTGGAAACGCGGTTAAAAGCTGGAGAACTGTTTGTAAACCGGTGGATAAACTGTTTAACTGTCCTATTAGAACTACAAACCGCAAGGACCGCAAACCGCCAGAACCGCATAAGAAGTAAACCGTTAGGACCGCAAACCGTTAGGACCGCAAACTGCGGTTTATTTGTAAATATTATAAGTGTTTTAATTATTTTATAACCAATATCATATCTTAAGTTATATTTAAGAAATATTGATATATTGTATATGATTATAAAATAATTATTACATTTTGGTTAGTATTAATTTGTTTTGGTTATTAATATTTTAAGTGTTGTAATTATTATATAATCCAAAATTTTAAATATTACTTTTGTTATTATTACATTTTGAATATTATTATTATGTTTTGGGATCCAATATTAGTAGTGTTGATATTATGTTATAAACCAAAACTATATCTATCATGTTAAAATATTACAAATTTTATGGTTATAATTTTAATATTACATTTTGATTACTATTGTGATTTGGTTTTAAATATTACAAGTGTTTGTTATTATTTTTTAAACCAAAATCAGATCTTATCATGGTAAAAGATTATAACTTGTTATTATTTTTTAAACCAAAATCAGATCTTATCATGGTAAAAGATTATAAGTTATATTTGTTATAATTTTAATATTACATTTTGAATATTATTATTGTGATTTGGTTTTAAATAGAACAAGTGTTATTTATTAGTTTTAAGTTATATTGTTATAATTTTAATATTACATTTTGAATTTTATTATTTTCATTTGGTTTTAAATATAACAAGTGTTATTTATTATTTTTAAGTTATATGGTTATAATTTTAATATTATATTTTGAATTTTATTATTGTGATTTGGTTTTAAATATAACAAGTGTTATTTATTATTTTTTAAACCAAAATCATATTTTATCATGGTAAAAGATTACAAATTATATTGTTATAATTTTAATATTACATTTTGAATTTTATTATTGTAATTTTAATAATGATTATAAAATTATTATTACATTTTGGTTAGTATTAATTTTTTTTGGTTATCACAAACATCATTCATAACAAGTGAAAATTATCGGGTGGGTGAGCATTAATAAGTCTACGTTTTAGAGACATTTTAAAACTTAAAACAACGTTATTTTTTAAATATGCAATAAAATACTAATCGAAACTAATTAATATCGCAAATAATAAAAACTAAATTTAGACTAATACCAACTAATAACAAACAATAACAACTAATAAAATTAGATTTAAAAGAACTAATTTAAATAACTATAACAAGTAAATAACTGGATAAATTATACGAAGCTCTTAATTGAGCTATTATAATGTTATCCCAACGTTATTTAAGTGTTTTTATCAAATAGAAACAATTTGCGGAAAACAAATCAAACAATTTCGAAAGTAGAATTACAATATGTAAAATAAGAAATTTGAGTTTTTTAGAATATTTAGAACAAATATAGAGATTTAGAGAGATATAGAGAGGAGTATTTGAGTTTGTGAGGTTGGAGTTGGGGTCTCCTCTATTTATAGGGGAGACCCATAAAACAATTCGTAAAAAAAAAATTGTATGGACCATCCGGAGATTTCTCCGGATGGTCCGGACCTCTGGTCCTGGGCATCCGGACGCCCGGACTGTAAATTCGGGCCATCCGGAGATTTCTCCGGATGGCCCGGACTTTTATTTTATATTTTATTTTATTTTTAGAAATTTTATTAATAATTTTTTTAACAACTATGTTACTTGTTTGGTTTTTATATTTAATGAATTGTTTGTTTTGATTCTATTTTTTATTAAATGTTATTTAAATCACTTTCAGTTTCAATTTTCATTTTGTTATTTATAAGTAATTTAAGTTTATGCAGATAATTATACAATTCTAAAATTTTTAAATATTGAATAGTTCGAAAATACAATAAACTATTTAAATCGTCTAAACATATACACTTCAAGCTTGAAAGATTTAAAGAAATACCTAATAATTTAAAATCAGAATACAATTATATGTCTAATAGGTATATATTATTTAATATGTACCTAAAATTAAATAAAACATCTTAAATATCTAAGTATGTTCAAACAATATACAAATCATTTTACATCTATATTGTTTACGATATCTTGTTTAAGACAATCAAATTATTATTTTTATAATCGAAAAAATATTTTCAATAATATTGAAAGTTGTAATCAAAATATAATTATATGTATATATTTTATTTAATATCTACTAATATTAAATAAAATATCTTAAATACATAAATATAATCAAACATATCAAAATCATATTACAATTATTATTTTTAGAATGTAATTGTTTGTTTAAATTAAAATATATTAAATAACATAATTAACTTGTTTATATGATACATATCTCAATTATTGAAATTAGATTCAATTAACACTTACAAATTAATTTTAAATAATATTATAAAATATTTTGATAAACGGTACTTAAATGGTTTTTCTGGTGGATAAGCTGCGAAACTCAAGGACCGCAAACCGTTAGAACTGCAAACCGTTAGGACCGCAAACCGCCAAAATCGCATAAACCGCCAGGACCGCAAACCGCGGTTCTCATGATTCACGATTTGAACCGTTTGACACCCCTATTTATAGGTTATAGATGTTTTTATTTATACGAAAATGTCGTATTCGGTAACATTTTTTATTTTTTCAAAAAGTATTTCTAAAATGGAAAAATAAAAAAAAGAGTTATATGGAAACGAAGTGGAAACGGGAGTGGTAGCTAAAAAAAACTTTAGAGGGGTGGAAACCTCTTTCATTTGATTGGTTAATTTTATTAGGATGGAACAAATTCGTGGATTGAATTGATAAGTGAGTGGATGTGTATCTGTTTTGGTCTTTCATATGAAAAAATCAAAATACCCATAAATTAATATACGGAAGTAAGAATACCCCGATCTCCAGTGATATTGTCCGCTTTGATAAGTGGGGCTCACGGCTTTGTTTTTGGTCCACTTCCAAAAGGTCTCACCTTAATGGAGATGTATTCAACTTATATACCGATCTTTCTTCCCATGTTTAACCGATGTGGGATGTGGGATTCTAGCCTCCTCTCAATTGACTTCCATCCGCCTACTCTAGTCAGGTGAAGAGAAACCTGAACTCTAGAGCTTTAGGGCGGATCTATCTGTGCCGCTCCTTGATCAAACCTCTTGTTATTTCTAGTAGTTTTAATTGACCTTATTCTTCATCAAAAAGGCTAGGATATAAGTAAGAATAGCTTTAGGGCGGATCTATCTGTGCCGCTCCTTGATCAAACCTCTTGTTATTTCTAGTAGTTTTAATTGACCTTATTCTTCATCAAAAAGGCTAGGATATAAGTAAGAATAGCTTTAGGGCGGATCTATCTGTGCCGCTCCTTGATCAAACCTCTTGTTATTTCTAGTAGTTTTAATTGACCTTATTCTTCATCAAAAAGGCTAGGATATAAGTAAGAATACTCCGCTCCAGTGATACTGTCCGCTTTGATAAGTGGGGCTCACGACTTTGTTTTTGGTCCACTTCCAAAAGGTCTCACCTTAATGGAGATGTATTCAACTTATATACCGATCTTTCTTCCCATGTTTAACCGATGTGGGATGTGGGATTCTAGCCTCCTCTCAATTGACTTCCATCCCCGCCTACTCTAGTCAGGTGAAGAGAAACTAAAGCTCCTTGATCAAGCCACCTGCTTGATGAGCCATCTGGCACTCCCTCTTTAGATGACCATGATCAAGCCACCTGCTTGATGAGGTGTGCGCTCCGATGTTCGGAGAATTTCACCCATATTCCGTTTTTGTATATAAGTAAGACTACTTGGATCTCCAAGTAGTGTGATATTGTCCGCTTTGAGCCCAAATGCCCGTACGGCTTTGCTTTTGGTCCACTTCCAAAAAGCCACACACTAATGGAGATGTATTTTTAACTTATATACTGATCTTTCTTCCCATGTTTAACCGATGTGGGATGTGGGACTTTGGTCGCACCTAACAACAGAGGCATCAAAATAATAGTTATTACAATTTCAAATCACAGCCGAATATTTTTCGGATAAAAGATTAAAAGTCAAAATCGTTATTATTTTTCTGGAATGAGTGCGATCTAATCACAAATTTGTAGTTACAAATTCGTAGTTAGTATTAAAATTCTATTAGACTAGTGAAATCGATAAATGCGGAGAGATTTGTCCAAAATGGAGCTAGTAGTCGGATAATTAGTTAGACAAGTTTTGAATTTGAATATTTTATTTTTTAATATATAAAAAGTTAAATTTGACTTACTATGATAGTTGTCATTGTTCGTCGAATCCGATAACAAGTCTGGAATAGTTTATCGGTACTGTTATCGGGTATTCTATCTGTCAGTTTTTTAATCCCATCACGTAATATCGGTAACTTAACATGTTAAACAAAAGAAATTAAACTCAAACCGGACCAAAGACAATTTTAATTTATACCCATTTTTCTAATGTAACTAAAAATATATGAACCAACTTTTCTTAAAAAAAATAAATTTAGTATAAATAAACTTTCATGGTAACAAATGTATGTTTAAAAAAATTGATGTAACTTTTTAGAAGTTTATATTAATAAATCGCAATTCGAAAAAAAATATCACAATAAAAATTCAGTTTTGTTTTTTTAAAATAAACAAAACTAGATCCATGAATGATATTATTTGAATGTTTTTTGATTTTTTTTGTAACGCGGATTAACTCTCATTTCATATCTTGCACTTAAACAAAAGGAAAATCAAATTTAACCGTGGTTTCTCATTTTGCATCTTGGTTTCAGGTCGCATTTCGTACTTAGGTAAAAAAAATTATTCATCTTTTGCATTTCACATATATATTTTTCATTTAACCCTCATTTTATATTTCGCACTTAAACAAAAAAAAAATTAACCCTAGTTTCGCATTTTGCATTTCGTTTAACCATTGTTTTGCATTGGTAGATCATCATTTTTGCATTAACGTTCGCACTTTGCATTTGTTATACATGAGCGCCGCCTTTTTCGTGTTTATTATACACAAGGTTTCAAACTCAGTACCTATTTTTAAAAAACCTAAAAAATTATATTTCAAAGATCATTAACATTTACCAACATTCGTAAAACCTCTAATACTAATAATTGGTTCCAAAAAATTTCCCGCTTAATTTAAGAAAGTCTAAAGAATAATAAGTTGGAATTGGCAAAAAGAAAAGAAAAAAAAAAGTTATAATTTGTGGTCACCAGTTTGATTTAGTTTCTTTGAATTAATGCGCGTGTTCATGGATTTGAAAGAAAACAGAAAGAGTAAATAAAAAGAAAAGAATAAAAAAAATGAAAAGAGAAACAAAAGAGAAAAACTACTTGGTAATATAGTAAAGTCTTATAGAGTGATTAATAATATTTGTGGTATTAAAAAAAGTTAGGTATCATGTGGTAATTGATAAAGTTATTAGGTGCTGAGTAATAATACTCCATTCTAAATCACTTTCCAAAATTAAAATTTCAAAACTTCTCAAGCCCCAAGAACACATCAAATTGAATTCTGGTTGCAAAAAAATTTCAAAAATAATGTATGAAACTGTTATTTTATTTTTCATCTATCTATATATCTGTTTATTTTCTTGAAATTTCTTTGTTTATGATTTCACGTTAGGATTTTAAAATTATGCCTAAATTTAAAAAAAAAACTGTTTTTTGTAAGTTTAATTTGTTTAAGGTTTCATATACTAGTTCCTTTAACTTTGTTCTACCATTACATAATTGTTTTTAATTATATTTTAGGTTAGATTTGGATGAATTTGAGAAGGGTTCTTGGGGGTTTCGTTATTTCTGCAGGGTTTTGTTTCTTTCTACATGTTGGGATTTTGAGTCTATGAGTCACAATTAGTGGCGTTGCAGATGCATCTAATTCGACCCAACATGTGGAAATCTTGTGCTATAATAATGCACTTGATTTCGAGCAATTTGGTCAAAATGAACTGCTTTTGCAGCTAATTTCGAGGATCACTAATTTCGACCATCGGTCAGGATACGATGCTAATGCTGATGAGTCCGGATTCTGTTACCATTACGGACATGGACAGTTCGGTCAAAAACTACCTAACCGGACAGAGAAATTCGAACACCTCACCCATTGGACTGTTCGAACAAGAACTAAAGTACTTAAAACCTAAACACTTCTTGACTAAGCTGCCTGCTCTCCTACTAAGAGCTCATAGGTCCTTGAACTTGAACCGGGTCCATTAAACATGACCCGAAAGCCCATAAGGCCCATATGTAAGGGTATAAATACCCAACCACCAACATTAAATGAGGGTAATGAAAATTAAATACAACCATGCTGCTTAATTTACTAGTTTTAAAAAACCTTCCCCACCGAAGAGAAGTTGCTCGGAAAACTAGCCCCAACTTGGGAAGGACCTTATATGGTCATTGAAAGACTCAAACCTGGAACATACTGGCTAGAAGATAAATATGGAAGGGTTTTAAATCACCCTTGGAATATTGAGCATCTCCGAATGTACTTGGAGTAGAAGCTATGTAAATATTTACTTGTTTAAAAATCCATGTAAATATTTGGGGGCATACTCTTTCCTACCTTGGTGGCACGGGGAGGTTTTAATGAGGTGTCCGAGCTTTTTAATAAAATTTGATGCCTTCTTAAATTTTTTTTGAAGTGTTACCATTAAAAGTGTCTAAACATTAATTAATATGGAGTGAGCTATAATATCCCTTTCACTTGAAACAGTAAAAGTCTTACCATTAAAAGTGACGGTGTTCGAAGTACTCGGAGGGAGTTAAGGCCCAACAAAATCGTCTCTGGGGAGGTTGGCAAAATAATCACCGAGTCCATCAAGCCTTGTGATGTCAACACCATCGATGCTAAGGTCTCCTCCTCCGACCTCGTCGGTGTGAAAGTCACCACGAATCTCCTCTGCTCTTGTCGGATCAGTAGGGTCTACAGGGAGGAGAGGCTCCAAAGTCCGGAGAGAGAGTTCATCACCCCTGGAGGTCTTTTTCTTCTTAGCCTCCTTGTCCTTGCTTTCCGCTCTCCGTTTTCGGTCTCTCTTGGGAGCCCTTGGGGGTTTTGGGGATTGAACATCTTCCCTAACACTCTCCTGCTCCACCACTTCTAAGAGAGCATCATCGATCTGGCTTGGGGCTGGCCCCTCTGGATTTGTTGGAGCAGCCTCCTCCACCTCGGCAGGGTTAGCTTCACCTACAACCTTCTTTCCCTTCTTTTTCTTGCCTTTCATTTTACTCGGGGCCTTGGCCCGGCCTGGCAAGTAAAGTGACCCATCCGGTTCGTGTGTTCTCTTGAGGACTACATCCGGAGGGGGTGGAGTGGTGAGTTCTTCCTAGGTCAAGTCCCTCCGGCCAGTAGTGTTCCAGAGGTGAGACCTTGCGAAGTTGCCTCCTGTGAAAGCATCGTGAAACCGGTTTCCCCATTTTTCAGCAGCCCAAGTGTTGATCTTGGTACAAGTAATCTGTCCGGCCTTTAGGTAGTCACTAAAGTCTTTGGGCAGCATTGCTAAGAAAAAAGACAAGACCAGTCAGTTTAAGCAAATTCGATAAAAGTAGAAAAAAGAATATAAAGTAGGAGCCTTACGATCACTCCTCCATCTGCTGGTGAGGAGACTTGGATTGACTCCGGCTTTGATTTTCCTCCCGTTCTCCCAAGCACCACTTACGAACAGGAATTCAGTCCTCCAATTTCTCTCCGACTCAAGCAGACCGTCCACTGCTTTATAATCATCACCCATGTTGAAGTGACAAAAGAGAATATGGTGGTTTCTATAGATACTGGCTACAGCTGCAAACTCCTCCATTGGTAGAGGAATCACGGAGAGCCTAGAGGCCATAATGCAGGCCATAAGTGTGTACCAGGCGTTGGGGCTCAGTTGACTAGGGTAGAGCTTGATAAGGTGGAAATACCTAACTATCTCCGGATCTAAGGGAAACCTTAGACCCCAGTTAAAAAGCTCAATGAAAATGACTATTTCATTGAGTTTACAGTCCATTGGGGTTTCGGGGTCTATGGGATTCTTATCTTCACGTTCTCCGGAATTCCCCACTTCGTACGCATCCGGCCCAACTCAGCTGTATGGATGAAGGCATAGTTGATTTTTTGTAAAGCAAGAAGGTATTTAACGTTTACTTTGTGGAAAGAAGGTCCCACTTTTCCTTCGAGGCACTCCGGCAAATCTGAATGCCTTAGCATAGCTTTTCCTTGCCCTTATCCTTCTGGGCAGCAACAGCACCACTAGTCTGTCCGGAAGGTTCGGACTCGAATGGAGCCTCTTCGATAGAGTCCTCCATTATTTCCTCCATTATTGAGGAAGGGTTTTCAGTAGTCTTGGTGAGAAGGGAGTTTGGAGTTGGTTCAGTCTGACCACCGGACTGATGAGCTTCAACGCTCTCCTGCACTCTAGGCTCCAGCTGGGGATCTGACGTGGAGGTTTCTCTTTGGGGGTTTAAGCAAGTAGCCTCCGGAACGGACAGCCTGTCCTTGGGTGCTTCTATGGGTGCTTCTGACCCTGTACTGCTATCTCTGGCACCTGATTTCGAAGGGGTTCCTTTGGAGGCCTGCCCTTTGAACAGCCGACCTTTTCTTCGATCAACTAGCTTGTTGGGAGAAGTATCAGCATCTGACCCCATGGCTAAGAATGGGGAAGGTTTTTTAAAACTAGTAACTGTTAAGCCTGGTTCAACAGTGGGTTCTGACTCTTGAACCGATAAACCTGAGACAATAGGGGAAAGTTTGGTTTGAAACAATCTCTTCGGTCTGACACTCTTCGGCCTGGTCAGGCTTTGTAGTTGAAGTTGCTGGTTTGTCGATGTGAGAGGCAGGTAAGCCTGCTGCAATGCGCTTCTCCCTTTCAACTTTTTGCGCTTTTTCTAATTCAGATAGATTGAGCCACCCGCCTCTGATTAAAGCGTTCCTAGCCGTGAACATAAACAACCAAAGTAAAGAACTTGTGTTTGAGAGAGAAAGCTCTGAAAATTAGCAAAGCGAAAATGAAAGTGATAGTAAAACAGTGGAAAAGTGTTTTAATTTATAGTAAACCCCAAAAAGAAGTTTTGATTCCTAGGACAATTCGAAAAGATTTGCAATGATTAAAAGACGGCGCTGATGTCATCTTCATTAATGAAGAGGTTGCTTTTCAGAGAAGGTGGGTGCGAAATTCAAGGTGATAAATCGGCTAAAGTAACGAACCGAAGTGAGACACGTGTCCCATGAACTTTGGCAAAAAACCGTTCAGGTTCAAAGAGTTTTTTTCAGTCCGGATTAAACCATAACACAGTTCGAAAGACCTGTCCGGATGAAACTATCACTGACAACGGACTGTTTTTCAGGTTTTGACAAAGGTTTTTGAACAAACACCGAAAAAAAGGGCTACTGATGAGTCCGGATTCTGTTACCATTACGGACAGGGACAGTTCGGACAAAAACTACCTAACCGGACAGGGTAATTCGAACACCTCACCCATTGGACTGTTCGAACAAGAACTAAAGTACTTAAAACCTAAACACTTCTTGACTAAGCTTCTTGCTCTCCTAATAAGAGCTCATGGGTCCTTGAACTTGACCCGGGTCCATTAAACATGACCCGAAAGCCCATAAGGCCCATATGTAAGGGTATAAATACCCAACCACCAACATTAAATGAGGGTAATGAAAATTAAATACAACTAGGCTGCTTAATTCTCCCTCTACTCACTACTTAAACATTAAATACTTACAAACTTCCACAAAACTCCAAATAAAAATTACAAACTTACCCTCAGACGAAAATAAACCTCACCAAATGCAACAACACTAATATCGACCATTTGGATATAAGTTAGTTTTAATTCAATAAATATTTCTTGGTTATGTGATTGATTTTTTTTAATACTTTTGTTTTGTTATTTGGTCTTGATATGATGAAATTTTTCTATGTAGATTATCGACTTATCAGACTTGATACTTGTACAAATCCTTATATTGTGGCCCACCGCTAGAGAATGCGTGAGAACCATTAGCTTGTCTCAAAAATGGTAGTTTATTTGGAAGTTTGTCTTGACCCTAAATTCAAACGATATTAATTAAGCTAATTTGAGTATGGTCATGAGTATCATAGATTGTTATGGTATGACAAAACTAGTGGAATTTCATATTTTTAGTAGGGTAGTAGTTATTTTTTAGTAAATTTCAATTTTAAATAAATAGTTAAAAAAGCTAATACAAGTACTCGTGGCACACCCCGAAGATACAGGCATGAAGCCTAATACAAAAGTATGAAAACCGGAAAGAGACACCGGAGAATGTCCAAAAATGTACCAAAGTAGAGTGGGCATGTAACTAGTAAAACAAAAATCCAAAAAGTCTAGCAAACAAAAATGAACAAGTAGTCCAATGATTCATCCACTCCAAAACTCAAATGTTGCAAACCAATATGGAATATTTAAAATAGTGAGGAAGTAATCCAATGATTCATCTGATCCATAAGTCAACTACAGTAACAAAAAAACGAACGATAAACAAAGATTAATCATGAGAAATTAAGGGGTTACACTAACTAGAAAACCTTGTACCAAAGAATATAAGTCGTATATCTAAATGTATACGGTGCAAAACCACAGAGACAAGAGCAACAGGGGAGCCAAAAAAATTGAGCTCATTCCTCGCCAAACTTGGTAAGTTACCACAGCAAAACACGAACGCCAAAGATGGTGAATGTGAGAGAGATACCAGTTTATAGTCTCTGTGATCCAGCGAGGCCAATCATGGTTATTAAGCTCAAACTTGAGCTTCATATTTGCAGCATTCAAGACAATATGAGAGAATACATAGTCATAAATTATTTGATTTGTAGACATAACACAAGAGTTTCACATTACACATCGGCTAGTGACTACATAATCATATGGTACTAGTTAATCGTGGCTTATTTTCACTTATCCAATGGCTCAATTTGTAACAGATCATACAGTCAAGAAGGTAAATATAATCTTCTAGGAGTACGTAAAGTTTTATTACAATACATATGCATGCATTCGGAGCACCAAATAAAGTTGAAGTTAGTAAATTTTAGTTTTTTAATTCATCGGAATGTCAATTTTATCCTTAAATGTTGTATTAGTGCAACTGGCACTTTTAATGATTGATTAACTATATTATTAAATGGGTCACTCGTGCTCGATGAATTATTTTAAAAAAATTTATATTTTTTGGGTGATATTAGATTAGACTCTAATTATTTAAGGAAATTATCAATAATGTACCACAATTCAAACGATGATGATGAATGTGTTATCAAGATTTAAGCATCTAATATCAAATCATTTATAGTATCTGTAAAGTTTAAAAAGTTTTAACTACTAGATGGGTCGTCTTTATCTAAAATAAAAATAAAATAGAAGAACCTGAAGATCGAGAGTCCATAAATATTGTCCTACATAAGCTCAATCACATTAAGAAAAATAATTATTGGTGATTTTTCTGTTGAAGTACGTCTTTCTAGCCTCTAGCCTGTTTTAGAATCTTTTTAGTTAATTTATTACCTAATTTTTTTAAGCTTTTATCAACATGGCAACCCAAATATGCGCTTTGTTACTTATCTAATCGTTGTAGAGAGCTAACAATAGAAGTTTGTGATGTATGTGTCCATGGGTTGCTGAACTTGATGTGAATGCCAACTCCTCTAAATAATCTGTAATTAGATATAAATTTGTGTCGATAATAATATGATAGTGTTAGAATATTCACTGTATTAAGTTTCCTTGTATAGGCCTCTAAGTTCTCTATATATTGAGAGCCTTGCTTGGGTTTGCATTATAAAAAAATAGTTCAATACAAAAAAAAAAGACATTCCCTAATAAACACAAAACCCTAACCGCTTCCTGCGGCTACTTCTCTCTTTGTTTTTTTAACATGGTATCAAAGCACGTACGATTCTGGGAATTCTGAACATCCTCAACAAAGATGGCTGGCAATAAAGTCGTGGTCAGTCAAATCCCTGATGAATTAACAATACAAATTGCTGCCATTCTGAGAAATGGTCTCGGAACACAAAAACAAACAACTAACCCCGAGAATTTATCCATAGGGATTAAACTCGATGGTGACAACTATGCCCTATGGGAAAACCTGATGAAGAAAGAAATTGGGAGAAGGGGGAGAGGTTCTCACATTACAAGGGAGCCGACACCTCCATCCAAAACTGACAACGCATATACAATGTGGGAACAAGATGATCAATGTGTTTTCACATGGATTATCCAGAATCTTGAATCCAGCTTGATGAATAATGTCTCACAATATCCCACTGCAAAAGCCCTCTGGGATGGGTTAGCCACCACATACGGTTCTGGTACAGATTCGTTACAGGTGTTTGACCTTCATAAGAGGGCTAATTCATTCAGGCAAGGGTCTGATACACTAGAAGACTTCTGGAACAAACTACAGAACATCTGGATGTCTATAGATAGGCGAGATCTGAACCCTATGAAAGACCCAGAAGACATTCAGATCTACAATAAGAAGACTCAAGAAAAAAGACTCTATCAATTGCTAATGGCGATTAATGACAAGCTGGAACCAGTCAAGAGAGATATCCTGAAAAAGGATCATCTTCATTCCGTGGAAACAGCATATGCTACAATACAAAGGGAAGTGGCCAGGCTTAATATACTAAAATCAAGTTCTTCTGATAGTGACTCGATTGAAATTGGAATGGGTTTGGCTGCTAAAGATTCTGCACAGAGGTTTAAATTCTGATCCAAAGAGAAAGAAGATAAATCCATGTTGTATTGCACTCATTGTGGGATGAAGAAACACACTAAAGAGACATGTTTCCAGCTGGTTGACTATCCAGAATGGTGGGAGGACGGTCATAAGGAGAAAAATAACCAGTGTTTTAGATCTAATGTCAAACGGGCTTCGTCTACAAGTGGCGGTGAAGATCCGACTAAAAATGAGCAAGGAAGTGGCACTGGGTTTGGAGGAATGGCGTGAACTCCTATGAAAAACTTGGAGGTAAAGGGTTTGAGAAATCAATGAATTGGATCTTTGATTGCGGGGCTACGGACACCATGTCTTATGATCCTAAAGACTTTGGTGACATGTCATCTCCAAAGAAGTCCCATATTGAGACTGCTAGTGGAGAATTTTGTGAAGTCAAAGGGGGAGGTTCAATAATTTTTCGGAAAAAATGGAAACTAAAGACTGCCTCTACATTCCTTCACTATCCTCAAAGTTATTATATGTTAGTCAAGTGACAAAACAACTCAACTGTGTGGTTCTTATGTATCCATTTTTTTGCATTTTACATGACATTCGTACAAAGGAGATCATTGGGCGTGGTACTGAACAAGGAGGTCTCTATTTTACATGCCATGCTTGCTCACGGAACAACCGAAAGGAAAATTTGGTTATGGCACCGGCGACTTGGTCATCCTTCTTTTAGCTATCTTAAAAGTTTGTTTCCTAGTCTTTTTTTAAATAATTTTATTCATGAGAAATGTGAAACCTGCATTCTTGCAAAAAATCGTAGGGTCTCATTTAATCAAAGTAATACTAGAGTTGATTATGCTTTTTCGCTAATCCATTCTGATGTTTGGGGTCCAGCACCAAATTCCACTAATAATCAAATCAGATACTTTGTTTTATTTGTGGATGATTTCTCAAGAATGACTTGGATATACTTCATGAAACATAAATCGGAAGTACCCGAAATATTTGTTTGTTTTTATAAAATGATTTTGACTCAATTTGAGAAAAAATACAGATTCTCCGTTCTGATAATGGAACAGAGCTTGTCAACCAAACTATGCATAATTGTTTCAAAACAAATGGTCTTATCCATCAAATCACTTGTCCAAACACACCTCAACAAAACGGTACTTCAGAACGAAAAAATCGTACTTTACTTGAAAAAACTCGTGCTATTATGATTGAATCTAGAGTTCTTCATTCTCTTTGGCCAGAAGCTCTTGCTATAGCCACGTATCTTGCAAATCGTCTGCCAACCCAATGTCTAGGAAATAAAACTCCATTACAAATACTTGTCACCCAAGTTACAATTCCATCTATTATGACCTTACCACCTCGTGTCTTTGGTTGTTCGGTGTATGTTCATATCCCTAAAACTAGTCGAAACAAACTTAATCGGTGTGCTAAAAAGTGTGTATTCGTTGGGTATGGTGTCCATCAAATGGGCTATCGGTGTTACAATCTGGTTACTCGTCGAATCCATGTCACCATGGACTGTGACTTCTTAGAATCCGATTATTATTTTTTACCACCAATCTCGTGCTGAGGGGGGAGAAAGTAAGTGAATCACTTGACTGGTTGCTATATGAAAGTTACTTTGAGGATGTGCCGACATAGTCGGTAGATGGCGCCACCGAACACGCCTCTTCCAACATAAAGGAGACTGACGAGGCAGTTCTTACCACCAATGATTCTCCCGAAGACAATGTCCAACAAGAAATAAATGCCATGAATACTACCAGCGAATCAGCCGAAGAAAATGTCCATCAAGAGGTAAACAATTTACAATGTCATAAGTGCTACTGACCATGACATATCACCAAGTTCATTTGTTGAAACTCAAACTCTGGTTCTTCCCCCAAGAAAAAATAGAGGGGTTCCTCCTGACCGGTATTCACCAGAACACGTTCCTCGTGCTTCTACATATCCGGTAAAAACAGACAGGTTAGGAATGACGAAGATTGCAAAGGCGTTTTCAGCTACTATTCTCTCTGAACAAATCCCTAAAACAGCTCAAGAAGCTAAGAAGATGACTGAATGGAATGAGGCAATGAATACCGAAATGGAAGCTCTAAAAAGGAATGGTACATGGGAGAATTGTGTGTTACCACAAGGGAAGAAAGCAGTCGGGTGTAGATGGGTGTTAATATAAAATATAAATCTGATGGCACCATTGAGCGACACAAGGCAAGATTGGTTGCCAAAGGATATACACAAACATATGGTATAGACTACTCTGAAACGTTCTCTCCGGTTGCAAAGATTGACACTATCAGAGTTTTACTTTCAATAACCGCGAATAAAGATTGGCCTCTTCATCAATTTGATGTAAAAAAATGCTTTCTTAAATGGAGACTTGGAAGAAGAGGTATATATGGAACCCCTACCAGGGTTCTCTGATGGTTTTCAAGAAAATGAAGTATGTAAAGTGAAAAAGGCATTATATGGGCTCAAACAATCTTCTCGTGCTTGGTTTGGGAGATTTACAATGGCAATGAAGCAGGATAGCTACAAACAGAGTAATGGGGATCATACCTTGTTTTACAAAAAGAGAGGAGTATTAGTCACTTGTCTTATAATATATATCGACGATATGATTATAACGGGGAATGACGAAGAAAAAATTAGCTCTCTTAGGAAAAACCTCTTCAATGAGTTTGAAATGAAAGACCTTTGGGGATTGAAGTATTTCCTAGGAATCGAGGTTCTTAGGTCAAGAGGAGGGAATTATATCTTCCAACGGAAATATATATTGGATTTATTAGCTGGAGTTGGCATGGTGGATTGCAAACCAAATGACACTCCTATGGTTGTGAATCACAAACTAAAGATAATTGAAGGGGCCAGACCAGCTGGTAAAGAAAGGTACCAAAGGTTGGTGGGAAAATTGATTTACCTGGCTCACACTCGACCCGACATTGCATGCGCGGTGGGAGTAGTTAGCCAGTTCACACCATATGGAGGCAGAATGAGGATTATTCGATATCTTAAAGGCACACCCAGAAGAGGCATAATTTTTAAGAAAAATGGACACCTTGATGTTGAAGTATTCACATATGCTGATTGGGGAGGGAATCCTAACGACAAGCGATCAACTGTTGGCTACTTTACTCTTCTTGGAGGTAACTTGGTGACTTGGAGGAGTAAAAAACATAAAGTAGTATCACTGTTAAGTGCTGAATTAGAATTTAGAGGAATCGTTAAGGGGATTACCGAGATACTTTGGTTAAAGAAGATAATGAAAGAAATCGGATCCCCTCTGAAGTGTCCAACTCAGTTAATGTGCGATAATAAAGCTGCAGAGAACCCAGTACATCACGATAGAACAAAGCACGTTGAAATAGATAGGTACTTCATAAAAGATGGGACAATCGAACTTCCGTTTGTTAGATCTGAAGACCAACTGGCCGACATCCTGACAAAAGCGGTTGCTGCAAGAACATTCGAATTAGTTTTATCCAAGTTGGGTATTGGTGATCCCACTACACAACTTGAGGGGGAGTGTTAGAATATTCAGTGTATTAAGTTTCCTTGTATAGGTCTCTAAGTTCTCTATATATTGAGAGCCTTACTTGGGTTTGCATTATACAAAAAGGGGCATTCCCTAATAAACACAAAACCCTAGCCGCTTCCTGCAGCTACTTCTCTCTTTGTTTTTTAACAGATAGTTATCATAATCATTGATTTTATTTTTGGTTATACTCAGGACATTTTTTAGTGTAAAATAAACTAGAGTAAGTTGAATGGGTTGACGTATTTGAAATATTATCTTGTATAGAGTCATACCTAACTTGCTTGCATATAAAATTCTCTACTTATTACATTTTGGATGATAGAACAAGTTTAAAGGGTTTAGTCGGGTTCTTGATTATAAATTTTAGGTAACTGAAATTAATATTTGGGACTACAAAGTAGATTCAAGATTTTATAAACTACAACATAGATTCTTTATACGATGTGTTGAAGGTTAAAAGGTTGCAAAATAAGTTTTTCATTATTAGTTGCTTTTATTTTTTGAAGTATTTTTAATTAAAGTACTATAGAAACTTCTCTTAGTTCGTTTTTAATTATTGTATGTTCTTTGAAGTAGTCACATGTATGTTCTTTGAAGTGATATAAATGAAGCTTATAAAAATTTGTAACATTGTTAACTCCAATATCTATTGAGTTTTCTTTTTTATCATTAGACAAATTAAAATAGTCGTATAAAAACTAATTTTTCTAAATTTAAAAAAATACACATGTGACATCAGGTGCATATTTTAAATTTAGATTGTTTTCATATTTTAACCCCGTAAGTCGAAATTAGTTTTTTTACTTCTTTTAATTAGATAAAACATATTTAAATATGTGTTCTTACGTGATTCGTTTGATTTAACATATTTATACATTATTTTGTCTATATATGCCGATTGTGTGAACTATATCAACAAAAAAAAATTAAATAAATCAAATATTTTAGACTTACAATATATAGTGGGGTATGATTGAAGATTCATTTTTGTTCAAATCTTATTGCATAATGAAGACCTCGAGGGTAGATGAGTGAGCACAGTTTTTGAAATAATTATATGTAATATGTATTACATGTATGGTACGAATTGTATCACCCTGATGTCACCTACACATCGATAAGAAGAAATATCTATCATGTATGATTATATGAAAATATTCTTATGTATAAGGTTTTCTACTTCACATACAATTCCAGAAACATGTATTTAAGTTGTTATCTTTAAGTATTACTGATAATATTATCGGACCATGGTTAAATAATGTGGACGAGAACCTCATTCCCAATAGAGTTGAAGAAATGAGTGTTGTTGTGTAAAACCAACTTGAACATTATAATAGATAAAACTAACAAAAGATGGATTTAAACTTTTTTTTATTATATTTTAACATACACGAACATCTAAGTTAATGTTAAAATGATTTGTTAATGTTTCAAACTTAATATGACCAAACATTTAAAGTTTTTCAACAAAATTTAGAAACCAAACATATGATGTTTCTAACATGAAGTTTGATAATTTTAATAAGAAATAATATATTAATTACAAACTATATTCGAGGTATGCAATATGTATCTGAAACATGTCAACATATAATTAGGCACCATAAATTATGATATCTAATATGCGTTAGAATCTGATTTGTTGTCCATATTTTGTTATTAATATAATATCACTATATATATATATATATTGAACCCTCGTTGTTGATAATAAATCCTAAATTTACAAAATATTATTTGGCATACCCACAAAGATAAATGTTTGACACATGTCGTCGACAAATTTTAGACAACGAATAGGGAATTCAATAAAATCTTTATGATGTCATTGTCTGTATAATATAATATATTTATGGTAGAAATCAATTAATCCCACATCCAGCGCCACGTAGCTGTGATGAATTCATGCTAGGTGGGGATATCTAGAGAAGATTCACATTTTAGGTTTTAACCTCACCTGTAAAAAACATGAAATGAAATTGAAGCATTGTTTGGTACATTTGAATGAACAAGTATCAAAGAGAATTTTGATGATGTCAGGTTAATCATCATCAAAGTAAAACTTGAAGCGTCTATCAAAGATAAGTAACACTAAAAAGAAGACAAGTATAGATGGAATTATCTTTCACCCTAAATACCAATAACGTCAACTATGACAGTTATTAATATATTTTCCTTATTTATTATTTCAATTATGTATTATACTCATTGTAGTCCAAATAATTTATCAAAGTTGTTTGTTTCCTATATGTTTTGGTTCAAAATACAAGCTTACTCTTTGAAGTTAAATGGTACAAATTTACATTCATAGTCATAGATATATACTAAATAAAAATAATCAATGTCAGTCAAGTTGGTCAAGTTTGGTCACTATATAATATAAACTACATATAATGTTGTTCGCATAAGATATCAACACACAACCAATCACACTGTTCTAGTTTGTATATATATTTTCCATCTGAAGTTTATTTGTGTTGAAGGTATTATGAGGTAGAATATTCAATAGGATACTGAGAATGTAATAGTTGACGCGTAATTCATGTAAATTTAAAATTTCATGACATTTACTTTCGACCACAGGGGTTGAAATCAAATGTTAAAATTATCCTCTCTTTTGACTTGTTGGGTCAAAATTAAGAGCTTTTACAACATATATAGTTTCAATACGATGGACTAAAGTCTATTGTTGAAAAATCGATTCTTCATTTGATTTTTTCACTTTTTATATTATTATTTTTTGTTTTAGGATAAATATAAATATTTTGTGTTTGGTTTAAAATTAGGTGTTCTTAATTACAAGTTTAGAGAGGCGTTGTTTTAAAAGAGAATGAGTGACATACCTTTGTTACTTTAATTAGTTACGGTAAGGTGGTAAAGTATTATAGAAATGATATTCTTTTTGTTTTTTAGGTGAGTTTTTAGATAAATTGGCGGTTTATACTTTAATCAGTTTCCTTTTTTTTATCCTTAATATTGTAGTTACCATTTTTGTCATCTCCTTCCTAATTCCAACTATTTAATATTTATTTTATTAATATTATGATGGGATCCTTAATGTTTTTACTTATTTATCTATATTATATTATTAGTAATCAATTTATATATATATATATTTAATAATAATAATAATAAGTAAAGTACCAAACGGTACCAAAAGCTAAAGTTATTTTCCACTAATTAGTTATTAGATCATGATTACGGATATGTATCTAGATACAATTGTCCATTAACATCTAAAATCTTGTATTTTTATAATACCCATCAATAACTATACAAGGATAGATTTTTTTTATCTCTTTCCTTTTCTTCTTCTAGAATTATTTTATCTTTTCAAAACTCTGATTCTTGACTTAACATCATTTACAATCTCAAGTTTTGATCAAAACACATACGCGACATAGAGGCATATATTAAAGTTCATGTTAAGATGATTGTCTATCTTTCTTCAACTTCATTTTTTTATAATTCTATAGTTGTTTTTATGAGTTTTAACTTCTATGTTTCCGCTTTATCACTTTTCCAAGCTTCTTTCTTTTCATAACATTGTGTTCATGAATATATAAGATATATATTTTAATTCAACAGTGGTGCACCAAGTGAGATATTTTTATGTCACTGTAACTTAAAAATCGAGTCTTTGATTATAGTTCACAATTGCAAAAGAGAAGGTAAATTGTGAAACACTTTTTCCTACAATTGCAATATGTGAAACACCTTAAAATGATTTATGTAATGCAAAATTCGAAATAATGATTAAAAATAAAGTAGAAAATAAAGGTTAAGTACATTGTGAAGCAGCAATGAAAAATAAATTACTGAATCTGAAATGAAAATAAGAGTTAAATGTTAATTATCGCTATTTTTGCAATATTAATTACATTCAAATATGAAATATGAAATAAGTGTTAAAATGAACTGCGAAATAAGGATGAAATGAATCATAAAATAAGAATTAAACGAATAGAAAAACATAACAAAAAATAAATTGTGAAATAAAAGGTAAATGAATTGAAAAAATATGAACAAAAAATAAATAACAAAATAAGGATTAAATATGATTTTCTTAGAAAATATTAGTTAAATTTATTTATGAAAACCGAACTTTGAAATAATGGTTACAAATGAGTTGCAAAATAGTGAATCATGAAACATAAGAAAATAGGAAATGTAAATGCAAAGTAAGGGTTAAATGCGATTTTTCTTTGAAAATTCTAGCTAAATATATTTGCGAAATTCACATTGCAAAATAAAAGTTAAATTTTTTTATGAAATAAGAGTTAAATTATTTGCAAAACATGAGCAAACAATAAATTGCAAAATAAAAATTACAAATAAGATTAAACGCGATTTGTTTTACAAAATATAAGTTAGATTTATTTGTTAAAATTTGAAATGAGATGTATTTCACAATTACTTTAACCTTTATATCATAATTTAAAGTACCATTTATGGATCTTGTTTTGTTCGTATTTTCATTCAATGGGGCGGATCCAGGGGGTGGCCATGTATGACATGGACCACCCTAAATTCTAAAAATAAGTTTAGTGTAGTGGTAAGAGTGTTTAGTTTTTAACCTTGAGGTCTAGAGTTCAAATCTTGGACCACCCTAAATTTTTTTTTCTTTTATTATTTTTTCCCCAACTAAACCCTAAATTGTTCTTTTTTTTCCTTTCTTAGTTTGCCTCCAACTAAACCCAAAATCTACACAAATATAAAAAATCTTTTATTTTTATTTCCCGAACTAAACCCTATAAAAAATCTTTTATTTTTCTTCCTTCTTTTTTTTCTTAATTTTTTTTCTTTTTTTCTTTTCCTTCCTTATTTCCCGAACTAAACCCTAAATCTACACAAATACAAAATACGCAGCAGCCCTCTTTTGTCTCTCTCCCCAAACGCAGCAACTCCTATCTCTATCTCCCTCCAAACGCAGCCGCTTCTCTCTTTCTCTCTCCTCAAACGCAAGAGTCTCCTCTACCCTCTCCTCCTCAATCAAAATCACGTATTTTCTTTTACAAACATAAAAAACGCAGCACTGAAGCAGTGTAATCTGTTTCTCTCTTTCTTTCTCCTCAAACGCAGCAGCCTCCTCTACCCTCTCCTCCTCAATCAAAATCACCTATTTTCTCTTACAAATATAAAAAACACAGCACTGAAGCAGTGGAATCCTTTGATTTTAGGTATGTCAATGTTAAGAAATCAATTTGATAAATTGATTTAGAATTGTTAGAATTGTTTAATTTATTTATCTAATTGACTTAACAAGAATTATATAAAATCTTTTGATGTAGAAAGAGAATTTCACAGCTTTTGAAAATCAGAGAGATAGTGGATGGGAACCATTTTATGAAAAAGTTATGGGTTCTTGTGGTAATCTTGAAGTTGATGTGCCCGACATGGAGTCAAGGTATGCGCAAGGTAATAAATCCAAAAGACTTGCTACGTTTTTGACAAATCACAATCATTTCAAGAATGATTGTTTTTTATATGTCATATATTGTGTAATGCAAGAGTTGAATGATCGATTTACACCCGAAAATGTTGAGTTGTTGAATTGTGTGGCATGTTTGAATTCTTGTTCTTCATTTCAAGGTTTTGAAACTAAGTCACTTGTGAGGTTGGCAAGATTATACCCAAATGACATTGTGGATCTTAGTGATAAAGAGTTGTCTAGCCAACTTGAGACTTATATTGAGTGTATGAAGATGGACGATAATTTTTTTGATTTTAAGAGTATCTCGGATCTATGTAGGACTCTTGTGCGTACAAAAAAGCACAAAACGTTTGGATTTGTGTACAAGCTAGCTTTGTCATTACCGGTGGCCATCGCAAGTGTTGAACGAGTATTTTCTAGTATGAAATATGTGAAGAATGAGTTGAGAAATCGAATGTCCAATCCATGGCTTAATGATAGCTTAGTGACATTTGTGGAGAAAGAAGTGTTTGCTACAATCGATGATCGAGATATTATCAAGCGCTTTCAAGGCATGAGTAAGAGAAGAATGCAATTACGTTTAGACTAGAAATAGATTTTCATATTTAGTTGTAATAGTATATTAATATATTTTGACTATATATTACTCGGACTTTTTTAAGTTCAATGATATTTTTGGCACACCCTAAATTCTAATCCTGGATCCGCCCATGTTGTTCTGCCTTCTGCATTTTGATCTTTTATGCCTATTTTTTTGCATTCTAAGACTTGTAAAAAGTTTTAGACATGATTTTCTTTATAGAATAAGTAACTAACATGAGTATGATTCCACTTCTTTTGTGAACCTTTATAATCTGAAGCTGAGACCTAATCATGCTCTTGTTTCACTCTTCTTTGCCGATCTATATGTCATTCCCAACCCCCTGATTGGTATGGTCTTGTCTCCCTTGTCTCTCTTATCACTACTTTATCTATTATTTAAATTTCATCTATCTACAAACAAGACATGGCACATGAGTGTTGGAAAAATGCAATGAAAGTTGAACTTCAAGAGAATCTAATTTATGATATTATTCATTATCCTCATATAGTTAAACTTACTAGGAATTAGTGGGGTTTCTCTATTCAAGTTTGTTTTAATGGATTTTTAGACGGATACAAAATTCAAAATGTAACTATGGGTACAAACAAGAATCTGATATTGATTATGAGAAAATATTTGCTGCCACTTTCAAAATGACCATAATTTGAACCATCTAAGCTAGTTTAGTTTACACTCGTGGAAGCTGCATTATATGAATGTGAAGAATGCTTTTCTTCACGGTGATCTATAGGAGTATATTTACGTGAAGCTTCCCCTGGTATGTCTACTTATTCTCCTCGTGATGTCTAAAAGTTAAACGGTTCTTTATATGGGCTCAAACAAGCACCCCGAGCTTGGTTTGAGAAATTTCTTCGTGCACATTACTTTTAATTTTTTGAAATAAAAGTTCATTTTTATTTATTTACTTATTCTCATATAATAATTGTTACAACATATATATATATATACATAAATGAGATATATATTATCTAACTAAGTAAATCTAAGAATGCTAACTAATTTATATCATTTAAGTTATTTATACAATTATTGACTAAATATATTAAATGACTAAATAAATTCGATTTTATTTTATTTGTTTCAACACATTTCCCCAAACTAATGTCGGCTAGTCAACTATTAACAATTTGCTAGCAAGAAATGAATGTCGTTAACGAGTCATAGCTTTGGTAAATATATCATCCACGTGGATATGTAAAGAGATACGAGGAAGAGATATCACCTTATTCTTCAAGGTATCTCAAATAGATTGTCGCTCAACTTCAATATACTTGGTATGTTCATAAAAATAGGATTTGTGGTAATCTAAACAACACCAGTGTTATCAACATGAATAAGAGTAAGGAAATCCTAGCTTCTTAACAAGATCATGTAGCATAGACGTCTATGCCACCCATACTTTGTTGTAGTTTATATTTTGTTCAATTCCGGATCATTAAAAAATAAACCATGTTTTTTTCTTGATCTTTATTTTGATTGTACATCATGTAAACTTGGTAAAATTAAGGTCTCATATTTTCCTCATCATGCATCTCGTACCTCACAATATTTTGATGTCGTTCATAGTTATGTTTGGGGGATTACACTGTACTTTGTTACTTTCATTTATGACTTCAGTCGTTTTACTTGGGTTTACTTCCTTTGGGTTATAGCTTGAGTTTTTAAGTTTTTTCCCTTCTTGAAACTCAATTATCTACCAATATCAAAGTTTTGCGATCTGGTTTTGGCACCGTACCTTATGAGATTCAAAATTTTCTTCAAACTAAATACATTCTCCTTCAACATTCTTATCCTACCACGTCACAAGAAGATAGTGTTACTAAGAGGAATTTCTTTTATCTTCTTGATATAATAAGAACTATTTTACTTAAAATATATGTTCTTTTTCATTTCTTCGTGAAGCATATTCTACTGGTATTTTTTTATTAATCGTCTACCTTCTTCTATGTTAAATCATGTTTATTTTTTTCTTAAATTTGTTTAGTCATTCCATTTCATATTCTTATCTTTGTACTTCTAATTGTGTTTGTTTTGTGCAACTCCTTACCTGTGAATTTCATAAACATCATGTTCAGTATGTTATGTGTGTTTTTGGGTTATGGTATCCCGCATAAAGGTTATGTTTGTTATTATCCTCGTACTTGTCTTTAGCATGTGTTTAATAATGTGATTTTTATAAATCAATATTTTTTCCATCTCATGTTGATCCATCTTTTTATTTATTTATTTATTATGCCTAGTTTTTATGATATCTCAAAACCTATACAACGTTTTAAACCTGGTTTTGTTTATAGAAGACATAGTCAACATGAGTATAGTCTCACTTTCTGTATAAACCTTTTTTAATATTGAGTCAGCATCTGATCCACCTCTTGCTTTCACTACATTTCATCGATCCACTCGTCCTTTTCGACCCCCGAATTGGTATGGTCTCTAATCTCATGTTTTTTCTCATTAATTTATCCATTATTTAAATTTTCACTAGCTACAAACAAGCAATGGAACATGAGTGTTAGAAAAATACAACATAAGTTAAACTTCAAGTCCTTCAGGAGAATTATGCGTGGGATATTGTCATTCTCCTTCTAAAGTCAAACCTATTGGGAGTAAGTGAGTTTTCAATGTCAAAAATCGTTTTGATAGTTCTTTGGAACGTTACAAATATCGGATTATAGATGTTGATAATAAACAAGAATATATGAGGAGACATTTGCTCTTGTTTCCAAAATAGCCATAATTCGAATTATCTTAACTAATGTCATTTCACGGATGTGCAAACTGCATCATATGAATATGAATAATATTTTTCTTTATGGTAATCTCTATGAAGATATTTCATGATGTTTCCCTCTATCATGACTATTTTTTTCACGATGCTTGTAAATTAAATGCATTATTTGTACGAGCCCAAATAAACACCGCAGACTTGGTTTAATTTTCTTTATTTATTTACTCATTCAATTTTTATAATCGTTAGAACATATATATATATATATTATTTAATAAATTAAATCTAATAGACTACAATCTAATTTTATATCATCTCAATAAAATAAATATTGTTTATACATAGAGTAACTATTTAATATATTATTGGATAATTGACTAATCTTAGTTTACTTTTAAATAAAAAATTTACATTAAAAAGACATATAAACACCAAATTTTGATAACATTTGACTTGAAAACGAAAATATATTTTTATATTTAGTGATGGTTTATTGATTTTTAACGAATCTAATCTTACTGTTTTTTAGCAAACCTATTTTAGGTTCTATTAATGATATTTTTGTAGGGTGTTATTGAAATTTAAAAAGATTTAAGAATTTAGTTTTGTTTGGAGTAAAATCAAAACATATATATTTTGCAAGTCATCAACCTTTATAGTCTGAACCGGAGGTTATACAAAATGAACTTGGGATGCAACTAAGATAAATAAACGAGTGAATAAAGGTCTAGTATACAATAAGATTGGTTGAGATATCATGTTGAGCTTTAATACAAATACATATTATATGACGTGAGAAAAATCAAAAAATCCATTAAAAATAAGGTGAACTATCTATAAATACCCAACTAAGTAAGTTATTACTATCTAATATTCTTGGTAAACCGCATATAGATACCTGGACCATAAAATTGGACAAAAATACATTCATTAGTATAAATAAGATGTGTTAGGTAAACAACCGTTTTCTCCTCATTTGAACCAAAATATTTCACATACTTTCTCTTTTTCCTCCATTTTCCTCCCTTAAATCCATAAACTAAAAAAAACACGAACGAACCAAAATTATCATGTACGAAGTCCGATTTCAAGTGTGATTCGTCATTGGAAGACCGATTTGAAAATATAATCTTTGTTTGAAGCTTCAATCTTTATTTGATGCATGGCTCTCTCTGTTCGATCTTCATTTAAAGCACAAATCCTTAAAATTCATAAATTAACAAGTAAGAACTGCGTACAAATTATTCATTTTTATATATGTATAATGGTTTAAGTTTAGTATGGAAGTATTAAAAATGATAAACATGTAGTTAGTTAGGGTTCAATAGTAAAATATACTTTATTACTATCATTTTTGGTACATCAGGGTTTTAGGGTATAATAAGGTCGCACTCTTTGCATTTGATGTGATACATGCTAGTAATTTGGGTCTAATTTACTGTCTGATATCATATTGTTTGATATTATGAGTGATAATGTTTGGTTTTATTTACTGTAAAGGTGAAATATCATCATATATCGCATCTTAATTGTCTGTCCTTGACACGTCTCCCATTATTTTTCATGTTGTGATTGGTTTTTACACGTGAATCGCATATTCACATGTGTGCTTATGCATGACATGTTTATTTAAAAAGATGATTTGCATGTCTATAATGTCCATTATGTCTGGTCTCGCAAGGTTTTCCTACCTGGTCTACAGTCTCGCCTATTTCATCAGCATGTTTTGCCTTGTTTGTTATAAGTGGTTTCACTTTTTTTTTCTTGTAATTTGTCTCGCATTTTGTTGCACAATAAAATGGCTCTTAAGGCATATTTTTAAGATTTGGTCAAGTTACCATACTAAATTTGATGAAATAGAAGAGTGACATTCTTATCAATAAATATATTGAAGTTGCAAATGAAACATCATTCTATACAATATTGAAGACTTCGTATGATCTCCGGAATTAGAGTCTACAAATGAAAAAACATTATAAAATAATAACTGGGATCATAAAGAAATACTCGATAGAATAAAACAACTTCTCTATTGAGTCTAAACTTTTAAAACTCACCACCAAAGATGTGAAGGCTATTTTTGGTTTGAAACACGGGAACATGGAAATTCTTTTAAACTCCAAAAGAGACTTCAAACTTAGATACAATGATGGTCAAGAAGAAAAATCTATGATCATCAAAATACTCTTTATGCAGCGAATAAAATATAATACAAATAATTTAATAAATGTATGACTTTATCATTGGTATCGCATGTTTCAGTTGTAGATAAGTTTCATCATGTATCACATGATGTTGTATCAGTATTGTCGCATGTTTAATTAGATATATTGGTGCATTATATGATTTTTCTCAAGTCTCGCACGGTATGTTTGCACTGGTCTTGCATAGTTTGTATGTAGTAGTACCACTATGTATTTAATAGTTATTGTTTATTATTATGTTGTTTTTTACAGAAAGCAATAGACAAAGTCATTCGTGCGAGGGATCAAGCTATCAAGGGTGTGGTTATTTTGTTGATCATATTTCTATGTTATACACTTTCTATTTCTTATCAGGAGATGTATTGGGTACAACAACGGTCTTTTATGTCGAAGACCTTCAAAAATAAACAACTATGATTGGTTCGGAGCAATCAAGGATAAGCTACTTGGGTCAATTCAAACTCGTGTCTCTAAAAAACCTGATAGAGTTATCGGATATGTTGTAACTTTAATGTTTAGCATATCGGTGATATATAATTAAACAGGTAAAAATAGCTTTTTAATGATGATGATGATGATGATGATAATGATATAAATTTAATGCATTGATTCATCATGGGGCCCACAACATTACGCAAGGAAAAGCTAGGGCCAATATGATTCCAAGATGCTACAAAAGGTGGGGATTGGAGTCAAAACCATCAAACTTGGATTTAATTCAAAAGATAAAGCAGCTCAGAGATGATGAGGTATCGTATATTTTAGTTGCAATAGTATCACATGTAGTATTACTTGCAATAGTCACATATATTTAATTGCACTAGTCTCGCTTATTTTATTTGATCCATACTGGCATGTAGTATTTACATCAGGCTCGCATGTTTTAGTTGCACTTGTCTCGCATATTTTATTTGATCCAGAATGGCATGTAGTTTTTAAAACCAAGATAGCATGTTTAATTGAACTAGTATTGTATGGTTTATTTGAAATAGTCTCTCACGTAGTATTTTGATTCAATATCGTATTATTTACTAAGTTTTTTTTCTCATTTTATAGGTATTGGAAGGTGAAATAATCCTAACAGTTGAGGAAATAAATCCATTTGGTGGGGACCCAAATCCTATACCATAGTCAATGCCTAAGAAAAGGATAAAATGTAGCAACAAAACCAAGAAAAAAGACTTCAACCCCCCCCCCCCCCCCCAATCCTTCCACAAATAAGAACACACTAGCTCACAAGCACTACAACCTCAACCCCTACCAGACCAACCCAAACAACCCAGCCCATGACCACTACAACCCCAACCCGTACCAAACCAACCCAAACACACCAGCCCACAACCAATACAAACTCAACCCCTACCAGACCAACCAAAACACACAAGCCTACAACCATTACAACCTCAACACCTACCAAATCAAGCGGAATACACCAGCTCACAACCTAGATAACCCCAACTCTAACCAGACTAACCCAAACATACCAACCTACAACTAATGTAACCCCAACCCCAACCAGACCAACCCGAACACACCAACCTACATCAAGAAATATAACAGTTAGAACACCTCCAACAGAAACCAGGGGTTTGAAAGATGACTTTGATGCTAATTGCACCCTAGGTAAATTTTATCAACTAAAAACTAAATACTCAAACCCGCCTAAACAATATTGCATATTAACTTATAACTTGTAACTGGAGTTTTAAGTTTTCTTATAACTGGTCTCGGCTTTATTCTTGTAGCTAGTCTTGCCTTGTTGATTGTAATTAGACTCGTACTAAAACTTGTCACATTTCTTTTCTTACATATGTTTTTTGTTCTGGTCTCGCATACATTTATTGTTTTGTTTATTTAATCTTGTATACATTTGATGTACGTAGGGAAAACGTACCAATGAAAAAATAATATAAGGTAATTATATGTAGATATATCCCACAACTGAAACTAGGAACAATCAATTATGGTATTTTTATTTGTGAATACGCGAGAGAGTTTATCGAGGATGGGTTTGTTCCTAAGCAATACAGTAAAGATGACTTGATGGAGTACTTTGTGATTTTACCTATTTTGTAAACTTAAGTATTTTGTAAGTAAACAAACTATTTTTTTTGTAAACCACTGCTAACTCTACTCTCGTATATATTATTTGCAATAGACTCGCATATTTTTGGTGTATTAGTTACTTGCGTATTTTGTTGCAGTTTCGTATTTTGAATTGACACTAGTCTTGTATCTTTTTTTCTCCAGTCTAAACCATTTTTAAAGTAAAAAGTAGTAGTATCGGACTTAATTAATATAAATTAACATCTGTCAACCATTTTTGTCATATCAATATTAGTTAATTCATTGTACAATAAATAACTAAAAATGACTAACGAGAATGGTGTTCACAAAAAAATTAGGAAAATATAAATATTTCTCGCATGATTTTAATATAAAAAAATTCCTATGAATTAAGTTAATACTTCCAGTAGAGTTTTAAATATAAAAAATTCTCGAAAAAAAGTTTGTAATTTAAAAATTACTCATATCATAGTTTTCTCTTCTAGTGATGAGTTTAGCTTCAACATCTGTGATGATTAACCATCACTTTAGTGGTCGCCAGAATAACATGCTCCGTATAAAATGACAAAAATCGAAGAATACTCTTTTTATTCATCTGAGGATAAGATTGTCTCTTTTGCTGCTGAAAAGTACTCTCCATAAGCTTTTGAATATTCTGGAGACGAGTCTGACACAAATGACTCACCTTGTGATGCTCGTGTAACAAAAAGAAGGAATCACGATTATGGAGAAATCAGAACAGGAGAATAATATGATGAAGAAGAATAAGATAAAGACGAGGGCGAAGAAAAAAAGAAAGAAGAAGGCAAGTCAGACAAAGATGATTCTTATTCAAATGTTTGAAAGTCTTTTTTAGGATTTTATTTTTTGAATGTTTGTGTTGTTATCTCACTTATTTTTCATTTCAACTCTAAATATTTGCTTGTATTTTGTGTGTGTTAATTATGAACTTGAGGATTTTCCAGTTTAATTATTTTGCATCTTTATTATATGTTATACTTCTTGTCTCGTATTTTTTTGAATGTCTCTTACATATGGTCTCGCTTAGTTCAAATATTAAAGATTTTTCAATAATATATTTTATATTCGTTTGAGTCTCGCATGTATTTATATGTTGTGTCGCTTATTTATCTAAATATAAACTCGTATTTTTCTGAAATTACAAAAGATACACTCGTTTTAAATATAAAGGGTCTCAGATTTTTATCTTTTGGGCATGGTAGCTGCTTCCCAGAATACAAAAATTATTGATGTCAGGATGCTACTACTAAAATTGGTGTAAACGAGACAGAGACAACATTGGTGGTTCATAAAGGTATAAGTGGATCTTAAGTGGATTAAGATTTAACTTTAAGTATATATCTTCTTTTAGCTTATCATATACTGTAAGGGTGTAACAAGTAGACTATCATATATTATAGGTTTGTGAAACACTAGATTGTCATATATTATATGTTTTTTCTCCTATCTCGCCTGTTTTGTTTTTTATTTGACTTGCATGTTTTGCTTCTCATTTGTCTCGCTATTTTTTTCCATTTGACTCACATGTTTTGTTTCCACTAAGTAGTCTTGCATTAATGTATAATGTATATCGGGTCGTGTATAAAATTTAATGAAACATGTCGATATCTTTGTAAATCTTTAATTATATAAAGGGTCTCGCATATTTCTTGTATGTGATCCTTCTCGTCTCGCATAATTTTGCATATATCAACTAATATGCATTCACAAATAAATTTCAACTGGTCTCACATATAGTTACAAGCACTGTGTAAAATATAGTATTCGAAAAGTAAGAATACTTTGTAACATGAAATTTGAATTATTCCAAAAAGTCTTAATTAAAAGTCGCGAATAAAAACTACAAAACATGGAAAACAAATCCCAAATATTTTAAACTATTCCTCATAAGTCCTTTTATTATGACCTAACTTTGAACAATAACCACACTTCATTTTTTGGGGTTTTATTTCTCCTCTTGACAGAATACGCTTCTTCTTCGGCCTTCCCACTTTTTGTTTCAAGTTAGAATGCATAATTTATGGTGATTCATTAGAACTTTTCCTTCATCAAAATTAGTTAAATCATGTATGCTAAACGAAAGAATTTCTCTGTAGTTGCTAACATTAAAAATGACTCTACTAATGTCATAGGATCTTGCTAAGTCGAATATATTATAGCAAAAATATGAGAACGTGGAAAGTAGTCTTGTTGCCAAGCACCACAAGAACATTTAAGATTTAGTAAATTAAAAACCATAACATATCCAGAAAAAACTTCAAATATGGTTCTCAAAGACTTACGAACACGCCACAGATGAGTTGCTTCAATATTGAGCTTAAATTTCTTTTTATACTACAACATAATTTACTGCTCCAACTTAGCTTCTCTGAATAAATTCATGAAATTTGAGTCGTAATTAAGACTTTTATATTATCAATTAATTCAAGAATGGGTATACAACATAGATCTTTAATATGATGGTCAAGATATTTGGTCGGAGAAGATGCCATAGCATCATATCATTTGTCTTTAAAAAATGTTTGGGTATATTTGTTCCGAGGTAAATTATTGAGAAAGTTAATAACTCTCTAACCTATTTCACTTATAAGAAGTTCACGTCTTTCATTAAAGATGTCTATAGTTGGAGAATAAGCACATTTTTTACACCTAAAAATCATCGTAGACTTAAAGTTTAGATCTGACAACTGAGAGCATTCCTCAAATTCTGAACAAGATAGAAAATATAGTAGCCATTATGGAAGTTTGGATACAATACATAAACGGCATAAAATGATACCTAAATGACGATCTAAAATAAATGTGATTTGATGTTCCAACAAATGAGGTTTCAAACTCTCTAGAAACCTTAGTCAATTTTTCAGCATTTTAACAACCAACAATAAAAAAAATACAACAAGAAAAATACATGAAAAACAAATTACACGGGTATCATATGTATCACGTCTCGCAACAATCCTTTCATAGATATCACAAAGATATCTGCTCACGGCTCTCATGTTTCATATATCATAACTCGCATAATTAAAATACTATAGCATGTGTCATGCATGTTGGTAAAGTAGATCGACTTCACACATGTCTCACATGGATCAATGCTGACATACTAAAGTCACATATGTATTATGTATATCATATACCGGTCTCGCATAAATGATACTCTGGTCTCGCGTAGATCCTATAGAAATTGGTCTCGTACGAAAAAATAATAAACAACATAAAGAGTAAAACTTACCATTATTACCATCTTTTGTTATGGCAGAAAATAATACTCACATATGCTTGCCAGTTAAAAACGTTTCATCGACAAATAAAAGTGAATGGCAATAATGAAAACATTAAAGACAAGACCTGAATGTTATAAAATACCGTTTAAAGTTGTTTCCCATAGTATATTCCAATAATCAGTTATAATATCATGAATCTTCAATCTTCAGAAATGCCCATTAATTAAATTAAACAAAGTAGAAGTATCTCTGAAACTTCCCTTATAGATTTTCTAAAGCATTCCATGAGAGATGGTAAGAAATGTCTAAACTGTAGTATCGTATAACAAACAAATTTACACTTTTTTTTGTCACAAAATTGCATGATCTAACAAAATCCTGAATTTTTGTAGCCATCAACTCGGATATCAAATTTTTTCTAGGTTTTTGGAAAATCTGGGGTTTGAGGTATGTAGGTCAACAAACCGATTAATGACCATGAAACCAATGGTCGAGTCAAGTGATGCATAAAGAATCCATTTACATATATTTGAGACTTTATTTTCGTAATAAGCAGTTATTGTAAATCTTGTATTATGCATATATATATATATATATATATATATATATATATATATATATATATATATATATATATATATATATATAACAAAAAACATGTTCTAAAGCGTAACGACGTAAAGCTAACCTTAGAGTTGTTGCACCTTGATAAAAAAACTTTCCCAACATCTGTAATAGCATCGACCTAACCAGTAGTAGCAAGTTTTTATTTCTGATGATAAAAAAAACTTAAACCAGAACTACTCTTCCCACTAACTAATTGATTATTTGAGGTTTCAAGTAAACTTAAGATAGACTCTCTACGTATTTCTTCAGCAACTTTATCAACTGCATTTTTTTTATACAAAAACTAACATTTTTAAATGCTCAACATCAAGAAATGCTACCAAATCCATGAAATTTGTCTCATTCGTTAATAAAAAATTCTTATTATCACCACAACAGTAGATCATACTATAGTTACCTCTAACCAACACATCCCATCTACTTTCAACAAACTTTTAAATACTTTCAAAATCTTCAAACTCACTAAGAGGAAAGATTGTAGTTTGATCATTATTTTTTAAAATACACACTCGAGGTCTAGACATTTCTTACTTGCATTGCACAGTTCAAAAACAATTAGGATCAAGCGATGCGTCTCATCTCGCATATATTGTATAATACATGTTACAGTCTCGCAAATATCATACAAAAAAAGTTTTAGTGTCGCATATAAAAGTATTAATATGCATGCATTCATGTCTCACAAAGATTAGTAATACGTCTCGCATACGAGACGCATGCTATCTTTTCAATGTCTAGCGTTAAAATCTCAAATCGTCTCGCATCTTCTTGTCACACCGTATAGCATCTTCTACAAAAAATACATGCAAAGTGTAAAATCGACTCCTCAAATATTACACAACCAAAAAAATATTAACTCAAGTAAATACATATCAAATTAATTTTATAATTTATTACAAAAAGAAACGAGATGAAAACTTATTATTAAGAAATCTCTATTTTAAATCAGTTTGTCGAAATCGATAGCTCTCTCTTTAACGGTAATCGGTATCTCACGCAACCTAGAAAGCGAACCTAAATATTTGTTGGATATGTTATAAGTATACAACGATGAATGTGACGAATGAATCCATAAAGTAAAAATCTAGTTTGGAAAAATATTTAAATTCTTCAACGATGGATTTGGTTCAAACAAAAATCTATAAAAATAGAATGTAATATTGGTTCGACGACTAGGTACAATTTTTAGGAAGCTCACTTCCGGTTCTGATGCCACTTTCGGTGATTTATTGGTTCCGAAATCAAAGATACGGTAAACTGAATAAAAGAAAAAAATATTGCCAAATTATGTATATTTCTCTATTTTAAAATTAAAATTAAAATTGAAAAAAAAAATACCATATGTATTTAAAATTATATTTAAAAACTAGATATTAAATTTAAATTAAATAAAAAAATATTAAACCGTAAATATATTTAGAATAATGGGTAGCCATACAAGTTGGTGTTAATTTGTTTTTTCTATTTCCCTATAAATTACTATAAATTAGATATCAAAGAAGTGACATTGAAATTGAAATGACAATTTTAATTGCTCAAACAAATATTCTTAATTTGATATAACCGTATATAACTATGGATGGTAATAGGTCGAGTTTGGATCGGGTTCGTACTAATTCGTTTGAGTTCACCTTCTTTTATTTGAACCCTCATCCAACTCGGTCCGTTGCGGGTTTAATATTTGTGAGTCTGAGTCCGTTCTGTATGTGTTTGGGGGTTTGTCCGATTCGGTCCGCAAATAATATTTTTATTATTTAGATTTTTCAGTTCGTCTAATCCGGTGGAATGCTCTCAAACTTGACTTTATTTTTTAATTTTTACAAAAATTAAAATGTAAATTTTTTGAAGCAAAACAAATATATTTAAATAAACCATCATAATATTACTAAAATAAAATAAATATAAATCTTTATCAATCAAGCCATCTAAAACATGTTTTATAACATTAAAAAAACATAAACATTTTTCAAAGTTTTTTTAATTTCCATAGTATCATCAATCATCACATCACCCCTATTTATCATAATGTTTTCATCTTAATATTTATTGTCAAAATCATAAAAAAAAATTAGAAATGTTGGTATTAAATGTGACATTGTTCTTGGTGGCAGACTTAACAAATAACATAATATTATATTAAATAATCAAGACTAATGATAAATTTATATTAAAATAAATTAATAACTATAAAATTTTAAAAACATAATATTATATTAAATAATCAAGACTAATGATAAATTTATATTAAAATAAATTAATAACTATAAAATTTTAAATATTATTCATTAATATTTAGTGGATGAATGGTTTAAATATATATTTTATATTTTGATATATTTTGAATTTAATATATATATATATATTTACACAGATTTCTAATCATTTATGGTGGGCTCGTTTTACATCTACCAGTATAAAATTTAAACATATTCATATTCATCTACCGTAATGGTTTTACATCTACCAGTGTAAAATTTATTCATCTACCGTAATGGGTTGGTGTTCGCATCTAGCACAGCGAGCATGGATTCGCTAATAGCAGTATAAAATTTAAACAAGTTTCTTATCTTCTTATTTACACTATAAATTTAAAAAACCGTATCTTTTAAATCGTAACTCGAAAAAAATACTAATTTTTATCAAAACGAACCCAACTAATACCACCAATGATATATTTTAAAAAATAAAATAATATATATATATATATATTATCCATATTTCTCATCCAAGGGTGGTATCTTTCTGAGAATCTTAAATACATAAAAATATTGGCGTTAAATGAGTAATAGTATTGCTTTACTTGGCCCCTACATTTATCATTGGTATTATTTTAACTTTTTCCATAAAGAAAAAGGCATAGCAAAGTGGAATTATAGTAGCTAAACTATAATGCCATTATGGTAGGTAAACTATAATGCGAGTATGGTAGCTAAACTATAATGCGAGTATGGTAGCTAAACTAAAAAGTGAGGGATCGAGGTAAACCGGAATACTATGAAAACAACATAAAAACTCACAGTAATAATTTAACTTAGGCTACAAAATTTGGAATCTAATGGAGACAGAAACCAAAACTATGGCTAGGCAAAAGTCAAGATAAGAGAGCTGCACTTCTAAATAATACACACTCCCAAACAGCAGATACAGTTTGCACGAATAAAATTTAATCCGCCATATTTGGCACAAAATCCAACTTGACCTTGCATTGCCAACTACTACCTGCTCCATTCATAGTCTCCTCCGCTCCTTGTTGTGGCATTGTTAGTTCGGCTGCTATCCTCGGGTCTTATGGAATTCGCAAAAGCATGCCAACCTAATATATATGGCAAGATATACTGCATAAAACAAGGATATAATGGTTATTAAGGGTCAGCTTACTTAAAGAGAATCGTTCATAAAAACTTAAGCCCAGAAGCAAAAAATGACTTTAGTCCTGCTAAACAATAAGATGTAGTAATCTTCAATGGTAAAAATTTGCACCAAAGCCTTTCCTTTGAAACTAGACATTTTTATCTATTGCAATTGTCATTCAATATGCGAATGAGACCAGACAACAGTCACTGAAGATGTGAATGAGAGTGGGAATCACTAGCCACAATGCTGAACAACAATCTTTCGGTAGAATCTTTACGCATACTGCTAGAATACAGTTTCAGTTATCCCAATCCAAAACGTACTGCAATGAGTATCGGAAAGTCAGTTTTATACCTATATTTTAAGTGCAGCCTACCATGAGAGCTAGGAGCGGCAAAAACTTCCCAACTCAAACGGTCCAAACCTGCCTCAAAAAAATTGCAGGTTGGGTTTAGCCGTTCGGGTAAGAAAATGTTGACCTGTAGCAAGGGTCGGATATAGAAAAGTTCGGGTCATTCATGGTCGGGCAGGTTTGGATATAGAAAGCCCCAATGTCGGGTCCAGTTTTATATATAGAAAATCAGGTGAGGGTGGGTTGCCATAAACCCAGTCCACCGTCACATCCCTAATGAGGACCCAAAGTCGACTATAATTAGAATTGGCAACAACACCATTCTCCCGTATCAACTTATCTCGTTGATTTCTTTATCCACCCCAAAATCACTAAATGGCATATATCCTTAACAATTACAACCATCAGGCACGTGCAAAGTTCTCCGTTATAAGAGAGAGAAAGAGAGAGAGAGCCTACATTGAAGGCTGAGACCAAGACAGCATACTCCGCCTTGCTAACAGGAATATAAATGCTCTCATCCATATTCGTAAGCTTGTTTTGAACACCTTCAGTGGATTATAAAACCAAAAAGCATTAAAAAGAATACGTTAGACGAGTTCAATAGGGAAATGTCAACTGATGTCTTCTTTTCTATATAAAGAGAATAAAGTACAGGTAGCTCCCTGGTATGTCCCATTTTAGCTCATAAGATACTACATATGATATGCCAAATGTTAATAGATTCAGGTGTAGACCGCAGTCGAAAAGACGAATATAAGTTTAAAATTTCAATAATAAGATCCACCTTAAATGGCCTAAACAAGTCAGCAGGACTACTTGTTAGTTGCTACTATATTGCGTCATGCAGAATTCATTATGAGGTTGGATTGTCCCTCGCACAATACACATAATATTAAAAGATACACAGGCAGTGGAGATACATATTCACAATCACATCCACAGACACAATCACACAAAGGCTTGATATCGATATGTATCTAGATAGCGAAGAAAATTCATATCTATAATTCGTAAATCCAATTTGTGGTGTCAAGAGCAAGGGAAAGAAATTACTTAGGTTAAAAAAGTGGCCAGATCCATCAGGGAGTGGCTCTATTCTCAACACCTTCTTGACTTTACCTTCATCACTGCAAAGTTTAGAGATGATGCAACACATTTATATATCTAAAACAATACATTACCAGAAAGAACAAAGTAACAAAATTAATAAACAAATTACAACAAGCTTTGTCACAAGCATTTATCAACAATTTGAATCTTGACCTTAACTAGAGATATAAGGCTAAGAAAGTACCTTTTCCCCTTAAAGGGATCATGAAAGAAATCACATTTGTCCCTGGGGCCAAGGCTAATTAGACTTCCAATTTCTGTAACTGATAGAGAAAATACCTGAAGATTTGATAGCCCAGCATAACAAGATTTAGTCGAAACACAGCATATATTTCATAAAACAAATTCATTGAAAGAACAAATAAAATTTTCTGAGAAAAATATAAAACTTTGGTGTAGTTAGATTTTTTACACTAATTATGGAACGTCATCTTTTTACCGAACCTACATAATCAAAATTCAAAGGAAATCCATTTATTGATTTTTTCCAGTGTCAAACAAATACCTGCTTCTTGCTCCAATCATATGATCTAACACCTGCAGATGGAGCGAACTGTAGCAGCACAAAACCCTCTTTGGACAACTTATAGGCCCCTGACTGCAAAAGCATCACAAACATGATGAGACAAGGTATGTCAATTGAATCATGTAAACTCCACAAAACAAAATTATGTTACTCAGAAGTCAGAACATACATCTAGCAGCAGAAACTCGGGTGCTCTTGGCTCAACTGTAAGAGCAGCCTTCCCTTTGTATATGGAATGTCCCACAAAAAACTTAGCCGGTGATCCACCAGGAGCTACACACGATAAAAACTCTCATAAGTTTCTAATAAAGAGTGTGGTCATTATTATCTTCACTTCAGTATCATATAAGCCATACACACCTCAATACGATAAAAAAAAAAAAAACTACACAAAATTCGACAAACAAGGTAGAAACCAAAATAAGAATACCACGCTTGCACATTTCACTTGATATAAGTATACATAGACTCTTCGTTCTAAAAATTCTCTACCTTCGGAAGTTTCTCAGCAATCATAATCAGCCAAAGAAAAATGATTACCAGTTGTTGTCGAAGCAGATGATGAACTGAACGCAGGAGGAGGAGAGCTATTGAACTTCGGTTTCTCTTGGTAATCAGGGTACTGGCATTTTACCGAAGGGTCATGTTTTTTGGACTTAGGGTTCGACGAGAAGTTCCCTGATTTAGCGAGACCGATTTGTTCGAGTGAAATTGGAGATAGAAATCGGTTATGGATGGAGGTGGTAGGGTTTAGGGTTTTGGTGTTGAGTGGAGTAAGAGGAGAAGAAGATAAGGAGAGTTGCATTTGCTGCAACATCGTTGCCGTTTCGCGGTTTTACAAGTTTTGAGTCTTGATATGGATAAAAATTACACTTGCAATTTTAAATAGCGTTGTGTGAAGAACCTGAAGGTTAAGATTCTCTACGGTGCAATGCATGGTAAGAGGGATGAGATTATTGATTCTCTACTTTTATTCGGCACATTTCTAGTTTGGTCTTAACATTTACATGTATTTTTTTTTGGGGTTAGCTATATATATCCAATTCCGGTTTAAATATACCTAAAATTTTTTTTTAATTTTGTTTAGATTTTTTTTTTATAAATTACCTTCGATAATAAAATTAATCACGAAATTGTCATTAAGTAAAAAAACTACTAAGTGTCTCCTAAGTATACCCAATTCACCAAATAACCTATTTCGCTATCTATACCCATACAAACATTCTTCTTTAGTGAATTTATCATCCAAATAGTCTAGTTTTGCCCCCAAGGGTGTAGCCGAGTTGGTTGAGTATGACATTCTTATGACCAAAAGGTCATGAGTTCGAGTCCATCTACATACGCTTTCTCGGCTGAGCCTGTCACCTCGTGTGGTTTACCTTCTGGCGTTGGTTTGCAGGCTATCGCGTCAGACTGAGGGTTTATCCTGTGCGCACGCATTGCACTCTGAGTAGCGGCTGCGGGTTCCCTCCGGAAAAAAAAAAGTCTAGTTTTCTTAAAAATCTTTGAAACCAAGTTCAAACTTCAAAATAAAATCAAGAACATTCAACCAAAAACACAAAATCGATCATGACTCTTCAAGAACTAGGGATCAGTGTGGAGGAGTTGATGTCGCCGGAGATAAGGGATGATGAAATATCGCCGGAAAAAGAGTTGGAGTCGCCGGAGAAGCAGCCACTGTCGCCGGAGAAGGTAATTTTTTTACCGGTGACCTTAGCACCATCGGTTCCTGGCCATGGAACCGGTGGTGCTAAGGCCGATTCCCGGTCGGTACCGAGGCCTCAGTACCACCGGTTCTGAGGCCTTGAAGCGGTGGTGCAGGGGCTGGGTCCGCTCGGTTCTGAGGCCTTGAACCAGTGGTGCAAAGGCCTCAGTCCGCTCGGTTCTGAGGCCCCTACACCACCGGTTCAAGGCCAAAGAACCGGTGGTGCACCTGGTCGTGTCCGGCCGGTTCTGAGGCCTGGAACCACCGGTTCTAGGCCTCTTAACCTTCGGTTCGCGCAATTTTTTCGTAAAAAAATTAAGGTTTTTTTTTTCGTTTTTAATTATACCTGATTCTTGATTGTGGTTTGTTGTTATGTAACATGGGACGGATGTCGCCAATGGGACTGAGGAACCTTTCGCTACTGACTACAGTCATTTGTTCTTTACTACCAAGTTCTACACACACGACGCGTTGATAAAATGGGTTACGAAGACAGGAAACTCCATGGTATAATTATCAACATAAGTCGGCGCGACAAAGTAAACAGTATAAAAAGTCCGAGGATGTATTTCAAGTGTGAGAGGGGGGGGGGAAATATACTCCAAGAGTAGCAGAAAAAGACCGTAAACGGAAGTCTACAGGAACGAAAAAGATTGACTGCCCATTTCAACTTCTCGGGTTAATGGTGGAACCAGATCAATGGAAGTTAGAAGTGAAATGTGGTATTCATAACCATGAGAGTTCAAAGCATCTAAACAGTCATTCTTTTGCTGGCGGTTTGAATGATGAAGAGATGGAATATGTTGAACGAGCGACCTACATTGGTACTAACCCCAGAGATATACTTAATGGTGTTAAGAAGCTGAACGAAGATAATGTTTCTATCATGCGCACCATCTACAATGCACGACAGAAAATTAGGGTTTTAAAAAAGGCGGGTAGGTCACAACTCTAGTTCTTGTTAGGGGAGCTTAAGTCACATAATTATTATGAATTGCATAAATCTGGTGAAGACGATGGATAAGTCATTACAGATATGTTTTTTGCCCATCCAGTAAGTGTTAACCTTTTGCGGACATTTCCAACAGTTTTGATCATGGATAGTACGTATAAAGTCATACGATATGGTATGCCATTGTTCGAGATAGTGGGTGTGACGTGTACCGGATTAACTTTCTGTGCGGCATTTTCCTTCATGTCCGGTGAGAAGTTAAACAACTTCAAATGGGTGTTAGAGTGTTTGAAGTCATTGATTTCCGTTCACGGAATTCAAGAACCTCGTGTCATCCTGACCGACAGAGATTTAGCGTTGATGAACGCTATAGAAGTGATATTCCCAGAGACAACACATTTGTTATGTTAATGGCACATAGCATAGAATGTTCAGGGGCAAACAAGAAAATACTTCCCCGAGAAAAGTGATCATGTGAAATTTGTTTCTGCTTGGAAGAAGATTGCGTATGCAGCATCAGAGATTGAATTCGATCACGCCCGACGAGACATGCTATTGGAGTACAAAGACTACCCTCTTGCAATTGAATACACTGAAAAATCGTGGCTCGATAAATATATGGACAAATTCGTTGTATGGAAGACGAATAATAACTTGCATTTGGGACATTGCACGACTAACCGTGTCGAGAGTGCTCATTCTAACCTAAATCGTTACCTACGTACAAGTAAATTAAACTTCGAGTTATTTTGGGGGAGGGTTCATTCGCTTGTCGAAATCCAACATGCTGCCATTAGGTCGTCGTTCGAGAAGAGTCGTTACATAGCACTGCATAAGTTCGCGGACAAACTTATTGATAAAATTCGAGGCAAGGTTTCCCACATGGCGTTAGAACTATTTTTCGACGAAGTAGAGAAGTCGGAAGATAGCAAGATGATCGCTATTGAAGATGGGTCGGGTGTTAAAGACAATGGCGTCTGTATACGCGCTATAAAATCTACCCATGGTATACCTTGCTATCACCAGGTCCGCAAGTGGCGTAAAGACGGAATAGCTGCATCGTTAGATGTTTTTCACATCCACTGGACAAGGTTATAAATAATGTCTCGTTCATTCCGTACGACCATGGAGATTCTCAAAGATGATCTGCAAAAGCTAATAACCGATGTTATGGAGACTAAAGACGAAAGCTGTACAAAACACATTTACAAGTAATGGTTTGAAATTGTTTATCCTGAAACATCCTCATTGCTAGAGCCATTGGAGAAGCAGAAAAACCGAGGCCGCCCGCAAGTGAAAAGAAAGTTAGTTGTCGATACATCATCCACTAAACGGGACAAATTCTTTTGGGAACACAAGGAAGATGAGGATAAGGCTAGTCATGACTCAGTCATGAACTCTTTAAAACCACCAAAAGTTAAAAAGGGTAAAGCAGTTGCTAGTGCAAATACGACTCAGGCAGATGTGCCTAAAGTACCTCGTACTCATAGTTCTTCCATTACCTCGCTCGCTAGCAACATCGTACAATCATCCATTGGTGGAGTCACAGAACTAATACACGACCCGAAAGGTTTTTTGCGTTGGTTTCCGACTCACTTCAATCCTTTTATATCGGGTATAAATGATGAGACAGATGGTCATTGTGGATATAGAGTAGTTTCGTTTGGGTTGTACGGTTATGAAAAAGGTTGGCAAGGTGTTCGGAAGGAAATATACGATGAACTCATGGACAACTATGACACATACACCAAGACACCAGCATCACCCAAATATTGGATGACAATACCGGAAATGGCATTGCGATTGCAACCAAGTTCGAATGCATTGTTCATTTTGTGTCACTCGTGGGGTCTCACAACTGTAGTCATACTTTTTTACCTCTGCGCGGTAAACCCCCCATTATGGCCTAACGACGTGAGATTGGGTTTGGATTCGTTGATACTAACCACTTCGTCAATGTAAGCCATTCGATTTATGGTTTTGTTATTACTTACAACTGTATTACTAAATTGTTGGTTCTAATTTAAGTAGTATTAAACAGCTATCAATCAAGCCCCTATGCCCATGTGCACGCATATATCCTACATGGAAGAAGTTGAAGAGTGAAGAGGCTACGTATTGGAAGCTACCAATAGTTGGGCGCTGCAAAAAATACACGGAACTCGAAGGGAGAAATCCAGTTTGTTCATTACCAGAAGTAACTAATCTTGATGAATTTTAATAGTCGATTTATATCTTTTGGTCGGATTTATGTTCTACTGCATCGTTGGGTTTATGTGTTTTGGTCGCTTTATGTCTTTTGGTCGGATTTATGTTGTTTAGAACTTTGTTTACTTTATCATAACGTTTTTTACTTTAGATATTTGACCGTAATATATGAAATTTTCCAACTGTTAACGATAAGCAAATAATCATTTCATAAATTAATATCAAACGTTACAAACAAGCAACAACAACATCACATAAACATGAGTAGATAACTTGAGATTGAACAGACATCTAGTCAAAGTTGTAGCCTTCATTGTCGCTTAGAATACGCATTGTTTCCTCCTTAATGGCAATTTGAGAATGAACGTATTCTGCCATTTCTAAAGACAAATAGTCTGTGATCATCAAACCGAAGGAGTCGAATGCCTCGTTCCTAACTTCTGGGGGCTCGTTTAACACCAAGAACATCGGTCCACTAGTTATACACTTGTACCTAGTGGCTACCTCCTCACGAGTACGAGATTGAGGCATTTGTCTAGACGTAGACATTTCGCCGTATATGAAATACATCATACACAAAACTTCATCGAAAAACTCATCGGTATTATCATCCGGTCGTTTGAACTTCACAGCTTTCGCAGCCTTGAGTAGATGAGCATCATCAAACACACTCCAACCCATTAACAAAGACTACAACTATGTTTGAAGAAGAGTTTTGTGTGTTTGGTATTGTAAGGTAGACCTCTTTAAATAGAAAAATTAAAAATTACTTTGGCGGGAATTAAAGAGCGCGAAAAATAGAAAACGCGGGAAAAAAAACCGGGAAAAAATTTCAAGTTTCAATTGCGCACCATAGGTACTGCCTACTGTGCACCATAGGTACACAGTGGAGTGTACCTATGGTGCACAGTGGACTGTACCGATGGTACACCACCCTGTGTACCTATGGTGCATGAAGGTTGCACCATAGGTACACAGTGTGAGGCACCATCAGTGCACCTCACTATGTACCGATGGTGCCATGCACCGGCCGGTACATGACATGTCGGCCGGTGCATTGTACCATCGGTACATGCCCCTTTTATCGATGGTACATCGCATCATGGGTACGCCTTCCATAGTACCCATGGTGCACACACTGTTGTACCATTGGTACGCAGTAGTGTGCACCATAGGTACTGTTGACTGCGTACCAATGGTGCACAATAACTTGTAATTTTTTGAATTGTTTTTGTTATGGTTTAAAAACTGAAGTCTTAGAGCATGGATTGGAGTGGGTTTGATGGTGTTAATTTTTTATAACGGTTGAAGTATTTTGTTAATTTTTTGTTATTGTTTAAAGTTTGGATGGTAACAATGGTACGAATTAGGTGTTTGCGGATTCTAATGGTACTAACATCATGCTTTTCGATCGACTGAGGTACGTTTATACCCTATTACACTGTGATTTCGAAGCTGTTTCTTGACTATTTTTTTCTTGTCCACGATTAGTTTTATCTCCATTTTACAGTTAGGAAGGTGGTTTCGAAGGTAAGCTTCTCAGTTTGGTGATACCGCAACTATCTATTTTTCATTTCTTTTCTCATCAACTGTAATCGTAACACTATGAATGCATGTTTTTAAGTTGATTTATAATTTAAAAAGAGGTTTAAGCGTGTTCACGGTCGAGTTTATTGTATTTTCCTGGTTTTTTGAGTTTTCTGGTGGTCTGTATACAGATTATAAAGATGCAGAAACATGATACGATTATAGATAAATAGGATACGTTTTTGGAATAGGAAATGAACATTGTGATTTATACGACTATATTAGTGTTGCTAGATAGATTAATTTGTTTAATATCACTGTGATTGTGCTTGGTATTGATTGTGATTGTGTTGACATTGCAATTCTAATGTACTTGATGGTTTGCTAGATTGTAATGTTCTTGCATGTTAATGCGATTGCAGTATTCAATACATTGCTAGATTGGTTATAAATCATCATTGGTAAAAGTTTCTAGATTGGTGTTCGACACCGCGATTTACCAATAATAACTTGTTTGCTAAACAAGGTTATTTGTTTGTTTACGCGATTGTAGTTTATATCATAACACTGCTAGATATATGATTGAGATTGTGATTTTATATGTAACACGTTACTAGATTAGTTGTATTAATAATAAATCGATTTCCTATATAACACATTGTTGCGTCGTGACTGCCACTACAACTTACTGAGTTAAGTTTCTACAATGTAGGGTAATATATGTCGGAACCTAAAGTTTGTATGTTTAAATATGGTCACCAAACTGCAATTGTTCCTTTCTCCGAGTTTGAAAACTTTAAAAAGCTTGAAGATTATGCTGAAAACATATGGAAGGAGTTAGAGGTAACTAGACTATTAATTACTCTTGTGGTGCTCACAAAAGTTGTTTATTTAATAACGAGACAGATTTTATGGGTTTGGAAGTATATCTTGATATGGAGCGTCTCAAAAGCGTTAATTTTGTTATAAAAGAACAATTATTTGATAGATGGTCTGCAGTTAAGCGTAAACAGCCTAGCCACAATTTTGCAGAAGTGTCCCATAACCAACTAACTAGTGGGGAGAGTAGTAATTATTTGCTTAATTCAACACTGAAAAAAAGTATCTTGCTACAACTGGATGGGCTGAAGCTATCGATGGTGTTGGTCAGTCGTTTGCTGAAGGTGTTGTAGGTCTAAGGTTATCATTGTGTCGATATGCATTAGATAATGATTTTGCCTCTAAGTATGTGCATAATACATTTCGAAAGATCATTAATTGGAGTGTCAACAAAGATTTAGACGGTTGTAAATAGAGGCTTTATGTATCAATTGATTCCAACACCGGTTTAATGACGATAAAACGGTTTGTCGACACACATAAAAGTTGTCTCTTCTTCAAAAAAGAGAGTAGGCATTTGACACCTTATTTGATTGCGGATGAAATTCATGATTCAGTTAGGACCTGTCATTCAGTTTCAGCGAAAAGTATACAGTCTTTTATGAAACAAGACTATGGTTTAGACATTCTTACCGTCTCTCGTGGAATGCTTTAGAGAAGGCAAGAAGGGGAGTATTTGGAGATAGTAATACTTCTTTTAGTTTGCTGAAGGGATACTTCAAACGATTAAAGAGTCGTGATATTACGACGGATTGCCATTTGAAATTAGCTGTTAGTAACGTTTTCCAACGTTGTTTTATAGCATTCGGAGCGTGCCTTCAAGGTTTTCATTCATGCCGACCTTTGTTGTATGTTGACAGAACCCATTTAACCTGGAAGCATGGTGGTGTGTTGTTTTCAGCGTTGGCAAATGATGGCAACAACGATTAGTTCCACAGTGTTTCCACATCTTGCTAGATATGTATATTCCAAATTTGGATTTTACTATATACTAGCACACATTGCTAGATATATGTTATTATATATGTTATGCTAGATACCAGAGAAGGTTCTAATGGTGTTCTTCAATTTATATTGAGATTTATGTGTTTCTATCAATCGTGCAAGATAGGTTTTATTGTCTTTCCTAGATAGGGACAATTATATCATTTTAACACTGTGCGATTTACTGTGATTTAGTCGATGCATTTTACATTATAACAAGCTTTGTGATTGCAGTGTTAATAATGAAACTTATTTGACCCCTGTCAACAAACTAAACTACTATTATTGTTGCATGTTTATTTTTTGTTGCTTTTGGTATTGTCGGCAGTGAAGACTCAGACAACTGGATATGGTTTACTCATATGCTAGGCCGCCACGTAACATTTATTTCAGATATTCGTTTTGGTATTATTAATGTTGTTTCTGTTGTCTATCACAATAATTACTACGCGTACTGTATTTTCCATCTAATTCATAATTTGAATAAAGCTCTTGAACACACAAACCGAGAGTATAAAAAGAATACACTACCGTTGTTTAACCGTTGTGCTTATGCTCCCAAAATAAACCCTTTAAATGAAATACTTTCACAATTTTTACATCAATGTGGTGGTAAAATCAAAAATAAAAATCTTCAAAATTTGCTTCCATAAAAGTATGCTTAGTCATTCGTCAAAGGGAAACATTATGGGCAATGGCATCAACTGTGGTTGAATCTTTTAACGCGTAGATAAAAAACTATACAATCTACCTATAGTGGAATTGGTGGACATGATTAGAGTCATTCTTATGATTTATATTTCAAGACGTTTATCGGAATGCCTCATCTGGTACACTAATTTATGCCTCGAGTTCGATATGAAGTTTAAGCATAATGTAGAATATGGTCGAACGTGGGTAGTATGTAAGTCTTCCGCAGCTTATTTTGAGGTTTTATCATGCCCTGTTATGGTAGTTAGCATTCTTGATTTCAAATTTACTTGTGGTTCTTGGTAGCAAGAATGATTCCCATGCTCACACGCATTAGCAGCGATAACATCGGTAAGCGAAGATCTTATGACTTTAATATAACCATTTTTTCACTGCTATAAATTACAGGTCCAATTATTCTTTTAGCATACCAGCTATAACAGATTTTGGCGAAGTTACGATGTTGCAATACTCTTCTTTTTCACTAAGATGTTGTCACGTAAAATTGAACGCGATAGTCCAGTGAAAGTTCTAATACTTGACCTACGCTTCCCTATCTTTTTCTTTCTCTTCGCTTTTGTTGGAGTCAAGTTCTTATGTACCAAGAATTCCTGTAATGTTATTTCATATTCCTCTTCTGTCTGTGATGGTGTTGTGTTGTCATCAAATCGTGGCTCATTGTCACTTCATGTTGTTAAGATTTCTGATCGTTTTCTAAAAATTGCTCTCATCTCAGTCTGGAATAATTTCTTTTGCCTTTTGCCTGTTTTATAGGCAACATATTTCTTCCTTTTCCGATGACTTACCTCACGCAGTTGTGGTTGTCCTTCAGAGCTCCCCCCTAATTTTTCGTTTCCGAAAGATTCCTTTTCAGCCTCTGTCAACGGGAGCTCACTCTTCAAAACATATCCAGTCATTCCAAACCAATTAAGACTATGATAGATATTCAGGTTCGCAAATATGATTGCATGACTAGTCATTACCATGCATTCGATTTATGATAATCATAATTGTAATTATGGTGTATTACGATATTGCTTAAAATTTATTAACCTAAGGATTTGTGATTGATATGAAGTTATCATTGTTAGATACTACTATTGATAGTGTGGCAATTTATGTATATTATATCATTGCTAGATGCATTTTATTAACAACAATCATATACACGATTATATTTTATAATGCTACATTATTTTTACAAACAAAATTTTCTTACATGCTCGTCTCGTAGTTAGTAAACCATCTGGATCATTTCCATAGTTGACTCATCTCCCTCCAATCCCCACCATTTATAGCATCTAGGTATGATGTTGGGCCTTGGTATTTCAACCTCCATCAAAGTGTGCTCTATCAAAAAGGGTTGCATAAAAATCAAATTAAACATTCAACGCTTGCTTTAATAACTAACATAATAATATCAGCAATTATACTTATAAATAGAATAGCAACGCATCCGATAACTCTACCGGGCTTTCTGGCAAGAACACATTTCTCAAGTGACCAGTGTAGCTTCTCAACTATAGCTCTTGATCAATCATAGTCGTTGATTTTAACCATATCCTCGATTTAGAATATTGTTGTCCAACCCACTATATCCCTGAAATTTAGAAGAACAGGGTCGAGCAAATGAAAAGTATCAAAAGACGAGCAACGTCATTCGCTTCATCCTCCCCTTCATTCCTAATTGCTTAATCTATAGATTGTTGCAACCCAAACAACAACATCCTACATTAGTGCAAGAATACATCAAACATATAAAATATTTGTGAATAAAATTACCTTTATTAATGCATTTGATACAAGTTATTTATTCGTAGGCCCGCTCTTTCGAGCGCGAGGACTCAAAGAATACTTTAAGAATCATTATCAGCCTCTTCAGCGTACCGACCAATGAAAGCTCGAATCTTAATTCAAAGGCATCTTCTTATTCACGTATTTCAGCCCAAAATGGCCTTCAAAGCTGTAGTTAGCTTCACAAACTTACCTCATATTTTGAAAGTCTTTGCCTTCACATTGTAAAAACTCACAATTTCCTCGATCAGTTTATGAAACTTCTTTAACTTTAAATCCCCGTTCTGTAGGTCGAACGATGTTTTTAAAAATGTATAAAATGGAGTGTCTCTACTCGTTTTAATGTGTTCAGCCATAACAATATTACATCTAAGAAAGTTTATGATATTCACTAGACCAGACCTATAGAATACTCCTTTCGCAGTTATGTTGCCTGCACAAAACACCAATGTAATTTATGATGTCATTACACATATAATAGTACACACAAATCGCATATGCGTTTTACTTCTGCATACACCCTATAAAGTGCTTTATACCAACATAACCACCATACATTTTGATTATAGTACTATTTTTTTACACATTGCGTGTTATACCCAAAAAAGTAGATAGTATGATTTACCAACATTAATCACTAAATTGCAACAACACTACGTGATACGACTACCCCAGCTTCAGGCATTACTAGACACTACAATAAACATACGAACATAATGCAATTTGTGTCTTTCATATCATGCACGTCCACCGATTGTGGCACTCAGTCAACATATACCTAAACAGACTTATAAACACATCAACCATGAACCAATACTTAGCAAAACAACCTAAATACAAAAAACAAGTATCACCTAGCACACACCCAATAAAAAACCCATATATGAAGAACATAGCAAGGCAAGGAACTATCATGGATGAAATAAAAAAAACTAAATACGAAACCTACTCTATCAACGTCTAGAAAAACAACCTAAATATGAAACCGATCTTCGACCACGCGAGTCTTCAAGGGAACTGATTTTGAGGAGAGGAATCATCAGAAGGAGGTGAAGCCCAATTTGACCTAGAATTATCACAATAACAACCCCATTACAACTAACCGATCAAACAGATTTACCTAAACATTTAACAAATCAAACACAAACCTTGCAGAATCGAGATGTCGAGTCAAACGAATTGCTGTCAGAGGCGACATCTTTGAAGAATGTTGAGAGTGAGGGTAGAGAGAGAGTAAAGAGTGTGGTTCCTGGTGACATGTCGATGGAGGATGTGTTATTAAATTTGGAATTTAAGATTGTGAGCAGTAAATAAAATTTAATTTTCTAGATATGAAAAGTAAATATATAAGCGATATATAAAGTAAAAGTAAATAAAAAAATAAAAATAAAAGGTTAAAAGTAAAAGGTAAAATTTAAAAATTAAGAAACAAGGGTATTTGGGGAAGAATAAAAAATGTGACCGTATACGTAACAAACATGGGTACATTGGGGTGACACATGTCAGCAGCCTCCTATTAATTTGCACGCGCCAGTGGCAAAAATGCAACGATTTGAAACATCAATGACTCGTTTTGGGGACGATTAACTCTTAGTGGCACGAATGTAACAGGTGTCAAACACCGGTGACTAACCAGGGTTTTTAGCCACCCAACTCAACTACCTAATTACCACATAGTACCTGGTATTATTTTAATATCCTAACTACCCTCACCATTCATGAACAACCACGTAACCAAAATTTCTCTTTCCTACTTTTTCTTTTTATTTTATTTTTAAAAGATCCGTATCTTTCAAACCGGAGCTCGAAAAAAATAAATGAAAGTACCATCGCTTTTGTTTTTTTAAAATGAACAAAACTAGATTCCATTGATGATATTTTTTTATTTTATTTTTAAATAAAATTTTACCAGAAACAATTCGCATCATATCATGAGAATTGTTCAGGAAATCCTGAGAGTTGCAAACAATTCGCATCCTATCATGAGAATTGTTCAGGAAACCCAGAGTTGCAAACAATTCGCATCATATCATGAGAATTGTTCAGGAAATCCTGAGAGTTGCAAACAATTTGCATCCTATCATGAGAATTGTTCAGGAAATCCTGAGAGTTGCAAACAATTCGCATCCTATCATGAGAATTGTTGAGGAAACCTAGAGTTGCAAACGATTCGCATCCTATCATGAGAATCGTTCAGGAAATCCTGAGAGTTGCAAACAATTCGCATCCTATCATGAGAATTGTTCAGAAAACCCAGAGTTGCAAACAATTCGCATCCTATCATGAGAATTGCAAACACCTTGAAGTACCCGCGCGTATATGTGGTCGGGGGTATTTTTGTCCAAATTTCAATTCGAGGTACCAAGTGACACTATCTAAAAAGCGGGTACTACTGGGTAATTACATAGTCGAGAAGGTATTTCCTGGTAACTTTCTCTTAAAAAAATATCCCACTTAATAATTGTTGAGTTACTAATAAAAATAATTATTTTATTTATAGATTTTTGTTACCAATGAAACTTAATCAATAAAATATAATTATTGTGTTAATATTTTTTTTGTTACTCATGAAAATTATAATTATTAAAAAATAACTATGGAACCAATGTCACTTTTTATCTAATAAATTATAATATAATATAATAAAAAAAGGTAATATAATAGGGCCGGGCTAGAAATAAGACACATTTTGATAGATCTTAAACCGCTAGATCTGATACCCAATTGATAGATCTCTCACCTAATTTTGGACCATTTTACCTTTTTTAGAAAATCTAGGCATAAAAGGGTTTGATAAATCTCTCACCATTTTTTCCCTCTCTTTCTCTCTCTCTCTCTCTAGAAAGCTCTCAAGCACACCGTGGGACCCATTTCAAAAGCACGATTTTTGAAGAATCTAAAGTCAAGAAAACGTAAAGGTAAACGATAGAAACATCATGGTGTAATTTTTTTTAGATTTCGTTAGGTCTAAACTGTTGAATCTCGGTTTTTTAGTTTTTTAGGTTTCGATTTCAAAAGTTTGATTTTTGCATGATTGTAGGTGTTGTTTTGTTAGATTAGTGTTGTATTCTTGTTAGTTTTGCTAGGATCTATGTTTTTGTGTTTGATTTTCTGTGAAATGAGGCTGCTTTGGTGTGTTTCTATTTTTGGGGTTTCGTTGCTGTTGGTAGCACAATCGTGCTACCAGTTTGGATCTGGTCGCACGATCGTGTGACCAAGACAGCATTTCGTTGCATGAGACAGGGTGTACATTGCCGTCTCATGCGACAGACAGCTTAAGCTGTCTCATGCGATAGACAGCTTAAGTTGTCTCATGTGAATCAATGCATTTTATGTTAGCTTATTTGGTGTTTTCTCACTAATACATTTTTTTATGTTGTCTTTACAGGATGGGACATATCAAGACGAAAGTTAAAAATCCGTTCAAGAAAATGAGGGAACCTGATCGTTTGGCACGTGAGGTGGAAGTGGCGGCAGAGGATAGAGTTTTTCCCGAGCCCGATGATGTACAGGCAGGTCCCAGCGAGGGGCATGCTCCTGGTACGCGTAGTAGACGACGTCTCCGTCGTCATAACGATTATATTCCTACTGCTGATGGTAGCACAGGGGCAGGTTCTTCTTCACAGCCACCTCACTTCTGTTACGATGATGATGCAGATGCACCGGATGATATGGAGGACGATGCACCTCACGCACCAGAGGCAGCATCCCACGCACCCGAGGGTGAGGATCAGGATTTTTTGTCGGTGCTGCCGCATGTCCCGACTCTTTTTCCGGATTACACCCAGCACGAGGCTTTCAGCGTCTATCACGGAGATGTAAGTGTAATAACTTTATATTGTTTTATCATTTTCTTACGTGTTTGATACATATGTTTATAATTATTGTTTTTTACGAATTTACGTGTTTGATACATATTGCAGGATAGGGTCACCCTGCGATGCTTCGTTATGTACGACAGTCTCAAGAGATGGGACCTGACACAACAGAGCAAGGTACGGGCAAGGGTGATGGAGACTATATTTGGCCCGCTCGTCGATGCACTCACCCGCTGGCATACCAACCTCGATTTGGTGGAGGCATTCTTAGAGCGGTGGCATGCAGAGACTTTTTCATTCCATTTCTCGTTCGGGGAGATGACAGTCACCTTGGACGATGTCCATGTCATCACTGGATTACCGGTTGTAGGTAGGTCCTTTGATGCTCTACCTTTTGACTATGAGGTTGAGAGGCTTCGTACTTATGCTGGCATGCTAGGTGTACGATCATCTGAGTTGAGTAAAAACCTTGGGAATGCTAGTAATGTGAACCTTGGGTGGCTGCGTAGTACTTTTAATGGTTCTAAGTATAGTGATAGGAAGATCACGGATGAGGGTTTAGATCATGCCACCCGTGCCTACATACTGTATTTGTTAGGTACCACCATATGTGCGAACAAAACCGACAACAACATTCCTTTAGATTACCTCCAGTTCGTGAACCGATACCAGATTATGCATATGTACAACTGGGGTCAGTTGGTTTTAGCACAGCTGTACCACTCCCTTAGTCAGGGATCTCTCCATGGTACGGGAGGCATTTGCGGGTTTACAGGGATGCTCGAGTCGTGGATATTTACACACTTTGTTCAGCTCCGAGCTCTACTGTTTTGCGATTACGACATATCCATGCCCCATATGTGCCGACATGCGCCGCAGAAGATTGGTGTCTCTCATGATGTGTGCAGGTAGATGAGACACGCACTTTCGACGTGCACGGAGGCAGATGTAAGTCATATTCGTTCATTTTAATTATAAGTACTTTTACTAATATAAATGGCTAAGTTGTTAATTTTTTTATTTACAGGTCATGTTCCTTCCCTTCATACACTTACGGGACCATTATCCGTTCCAGCGGGTGACTTGGGTTGAGTTGACGCTTAAGTCGTTCGACGTGGTTGTGCCGTATTACCCAGACCGTGTCACTCGACAGATGGGGTACGTACAGCTGATTCCTAAGGATATACGCCCTCCTAAGTCGAAAAAATCAGAGAAGAAGATGGTCAGTAGCTTCCCTTGGGCCGGGCACTTGTGGAGGGATTGGGATAACCACGTGTACACTCCTGATGGCATGTTGTACCGTGGTAGTGGAGAGAGTGCTGACCCGATGTACTACATTTGGGTGAAGAGGAGGCTGTGGTACATCGTCAGCAGTTCTGCGCCAGAGAGAGGTCCTCGGTTGGAGCCGCAGGGTGGTGCTGACTTTTCAGGATACGAGCAGATTGCTAGGTTTGCTCCATCGATACCGACTATGGAGCACGAGGATCTTGTACAGACCGCCCTTCATATGTGCAGGATCGCTGAGAGGTATCGACGACACTGATTATTACTCCCAGCATACCTTTGTTAGACTTTTGGACATCAACACTATATTTTGTAACCGGTTTATTTTATGACTGTTTTTATTTATTATATTTTAATTTATTGTATGCTTGCTTTGAATTTATCATGTTTATGGGTTCGATTCCATTTCAATTAAAGTTAGAGCTTCTACCATTGAAACACACACTCATACAAACTCACACTAAAACACAAATACAAACTCACACTCAAACACAAAACTGAAATACACACTCATACGTAAATTGAAACACACACTAAAACACAAATACAAACTCACACTCAAACACAAAACTGAAACACACACTCATACGTAAATTGAAACACACACTCATACTTAAACTGAAATACACACTCAAACTTAAACTGAAATACACACTCATACTTAAAATGAAACACAGACTCATACAAAAACGGAAGCACACACTCATACTTATCTATCAGGCCAGTTCCATTTCATCAACTTCCTTTCTTCTTTCGCATCTTTGTAGTCACTGATTTCCTGTAGCCGTATGTCAATAATATTAGATCGGACCGTATCCAGTTGGTCCTCTGTTATATAATCCGTCACTTGACAGTTGAACCGATTACCCGCAACACGACGTTCCAATTCGGTTAGGCCAGAAACTAGATGTCGACGGGATGTGACCAAGACCGACCACCTAGCTCGCACTTCATCAACACGCCTTCAAATTTTAGGCGGCTGAACACCATCCCTTCCGTACAGGAAGTACATCTGGCATACTAATGCCTCGCGGTACCTTTTACCACCCTCTGGAATGTGCATATTACCAACTTCAACTGATGCCCTCATCAAATACTGATCTTCCAACTCAGTCCATGAACACATTTTTCAGCTTGATTTATCAACTAATTTACAATTTAATGTGAATAAAGCTTCTATTTATAGACGGATCGGTAACAAAAACATTCGAATGAAAACGTAACACGTGTAAAGTAAGAAACCCAAAACTCCCGCTCATTCTCATAAACCAAAAACTCCCGCTCATTCTCAAAAATCAAAAACTCCCTCTCATTCTCGAAAATTCAAAAACCCCCGCTCATTCTCAAAACTCAAAAACTCCCTCTCATTCTCGAAAATTCAAAAAATCCCGCTCATTCTAAAAAATAAAAAACTCCCTCTCATTCTCAAAATTCAAAAACTCCCGCTCATTCTAAAAACAAAAAAAGTCCCACCAAAATTTACTTCCCTATATAAAGGGACTACAAGACCGTTTACATTCATATAATCTTCTCAAACATAAATAGTTCAACAAATGGAGTTTACTCCCCATGAAGACTACCATTTGCTTCAGGCGGTGAAGATTGCCCGCCGAGAGATGGGGGAAGATACTAATGATGCTTTTTTTGATCGGGTGCTTTGTAAGATGTACTACGGCTACGACCGTTTACAAACCGGAGGTCTCCTCGTGCGCAACCGTGAGCAAATCAAGCAGAGGTACCTTTTTTGTCAACCGCTCCAGCGTTTGTTGTTTTTGCCATATAAAATTAAGCAAGAAGCGGCCGCCGTCTTCAACATGACGGTGGTAGACTACATCACTAGGGATATGGTAGCGTATCTTCAAGATAGGATTACGGAAAGGGAGGAGGGGGTTGATCTGACGACAACTTGGGATATGACTTCGATGATTGAGCATTTTTGTTGTTGGCATTTCGTTGTTTAATTATTTTCTTATGTTTGGTTAAGTTAAAGTGTTAACTTGTTGTTTTCGTCTTTATGTATTTCCTTCAAGTGTACTTGTTGTTTTCCTGTTTATGTACTTCCTTCAAGTGTACTTGTTGTTTTCCCCCTTTTTAATGGTATTTTATTCAAATAAATGTATACACAGCGTCGCATGCGACCAGGTCCAAAGAGAATCGCATTTTGGGCCTGCGATATAAGCCCTCTGTCTGAAAAACAGGGCCAATATTTATGTCTACCGTCGCATGCGACCAGGCCCAAAGAGAGTCGCATTTTTGGCATGCGATGTAAGCCCCCTGTCTGAAAAAACAGGGCCAATATTTATGCATACCGTCGCATGTGATTTGATGCAAAGAGAGTCGCATTTTTGGCATGCGATGTAAGCCCCCTGTCTGAAAAAACAGGGCCAATATTTATGCCTACCGTCGCATGCGATTTGATGCAAAGAGAGTCGTATTTTTGGCTTGCGATATAAGCCCTCTGTCTGAAAAACAGGGCCAATATTTATGCATACCTTCGCATGCGACCAGACCCAAAGAGAGTCGCATGCGAAAGGTGTTATTTTAGAACCATGAAACTAACACTTTTAAAAAAACAGCAACTACAATACATCAAACGCTGGTAGGGATTTTCCTACTACATTATATCAAAATTACATCAAAATTACATCAAAATTACATCAAAATTACATAACTATGTTACATAAAATGTTAGGCAAACTAACTTAAAATGTTGTACAAAAACATTTCAAACGTCGTCTCTAGTCAAATCCGTTACATGTGGTTTTTCGTTCAAGTTGATTTTCCTTGCGGGCATTATCTGTGTAAATTTGTTCAATCGTCAGTAGTAGGGATGTGCCCATTGATTCGCTTCTTCGGTTGCATAAGCGGCCCAACAAGGGTATAATGGAGGCAACGGTCCATCGGGTGGAGTAGTAATCTACAAGATAAAAAAAATAAACGAATGCATTAGTAATGATAGCGTAAGAAATTTTGATTGGATACGAAATATACTTACATTAACAAAGTGACATCCATGCACAAAAGCTATCCCAACTTCTATGATCGTTGAATTGTTGACGGGTGGCTTTCCACAGATTGGTAGATACGTTAACGAGGCTGCTTGCAATACATGGTATACCATGCATTAATACCTTGTCGCGATAACTAGTCCAATGTCCGGAAATGTCATCCAATAGTGGCTTGAAGTAATCTAACCTTTGTATCAAATCGTCAAACACCTTCTTCGAACCATATACATCCAACCAACATGCACGGTTGTCCCGCAACTCCTTCAACAACTCGCGTCTAACATCCTCCCATCTATTTTCGTCGTTGTATATTGAATGCGCTATAGAACGATATCCGCATTGTCCGTACGGAAGAACGTCAACTAATTTTAAAATGTAAGTGTGTAGAAAGGCCGGGATGCAATCCGGATATAACGTTAACTTCCCATCCTTAACAATTTTCTTAGGCCTTCCAACTTTCTTCTTTGCTAATGGAGGTTCGGGTGGTACGATGGGAACCACTTTGGATGCGGCCGTGCTCCCTAATGTGTTTACGGGTGTACTACCTACCGAGTTAGCCGGAGTACTAGCACTAGCGGTTTGTTCAATGGGATATTCCCACGAACTAGGGTTCCGTTTAGTCGATTTATCAACGCCTCCCTTTGGTCTACCCTTAGCTCTAACCGCTTCTTTAGGATCTTGAATATGACTTGTCTCGGGCTTCAATATTTGCATTACCCTATTGATAATATGGTCTTGTTGGTTGGGGCGAAAACTACGAATGAAGTTGTCGATTAAGGAAAGTTTTTTTTGCAAATCCTCTTCGCGAGAGCTAGGATCCCTATGCACAATATCTAATCTTTTCCAAAAAATATTCACATCTTCTAAAGGGATGCACCTGCCATCTCTAGCTATAAACGCAATTTCACATGCGCAAGGTAAACCATGCATTTTCCTAAGGAAACAACCTCCACATGCTACCCGATCTACTCCTATATTCCGAGCACGTACAATAGCAACCATCAATATCTTTAGCCCCGCATGTGACACATGACCTTTAAGATTTTTGGTCAAAACACCATCAAAGCCGGGAATTTTTCTAAACTTACTTCGCTTGAATGATTCGACGATACCCGCATGCTGCTTCATTAGTAAGTTATGAACTTTTTCCCAAAAAGTCTCAAAGTTGCATTGATTCGTCCTAAGATATTTTTTTAGGGACGAGTGAGCACCCTCCGCCCTACATAGTACAAGTAATAAATTATCAACTTATTTGAAACTAGATAAAATAACTCAATGAAAAATAGGATAAACGGACTAACCTATGTGTAGTTGTTTGGCCATAATGCTTAATCGTGTTCGTTCGGTACGCAAGGAACTTGTCACCATATTTTTTTATCCACGAGTCCATAACGTACGCAAAACATTCCAGTTTAGATGCAAACATCTCCTTCAGTGTATCCAGATTCTTTTGGTAACTCTCAAACGTGTTCGCCTCCGCAACGTAGCCGTAAAATTCAACAAATTGTTTTGCTACCGCATCATCGTGCAATATCGTCCGAACCGCCCCAAGAATGTTCTTACTAATGTGCCACGTGCATAACAAGTGGTGCGTTCCCGGAAATATTTTATCGATCGCTCGCATGAGAGCTAACTCCCGATCGGTAACAATAATGGACGGAAATGCGCACACGCTATCCATCATCAGACCATGAAGAGTTTCTAAAGCCCACACGTAGTTTCCAATCTTATCTCCGCTCATAAATACGTACGCAACGGTAAATGTAATGGAAGTTGACGTTAAACCGACAACCTCTAATAACGACATCTTATACCTAGTCGTCTTGTACGTACAATCCATGAATAACACGTTCGGGAATGTATGTAATAAGTCTACGCTAGTAGGATGTGCGAAGAAAAAGTCAGTGATCACCTTTGAATCATCTTTCAAACGCTCCCACGTCGAGTATCCATTCTTCTTCAACTTCGTCAAAAGATATTGCATTTGCATTTGTCCTCCGTGCTCAGCATCCCGATGTTTTTGGCAGCAATTGTAGATTGCACGTATGTTCGAAATGTTCTCTGGATATTGGTACTTCAAACCACTATATATCTTCCTAGGGCGCGAGCCGAAGTGAGACAAACTACGAACTAGTTCCTCTTCATCCAGTTTTAGCCTACAAGCGCGGGAATGACAGTCTAGGAGAACGTAGGGTTCATGATTGTGAGTACCGTTTATCACCTCCAAACGCCATTTCATGGCTAGTACGTCGATCGGATGACCTTTTAGCGCAAACGGACAATTACATTTCTTCGTGGATGTCTTCCTCTTTTTCAAAGTTTCCGGTTTTGCCTTTGATACGTATACACCGTATCGCTCGCAAACGTACTCTAACCTAGGAGTCCTTCCCCATTTCCCGCTATCGTAGAGTTTTCTTATTGTGACAAACTTGATCTTCTTTGATTCAATGTCCACGAAAACATCCAATTCGTCTTTAGTAAATAATCTATCTGTGTTGAATATTTTACTGTAATCGGCATCCATAAATGGAGGCTGGGCAGGTTCCTCCTGCAAAATATACAATTGAAAAGTATGAGTTTATATAACACTGCTGTCGCACGAGACATGTCTCTAGTGCGGTCGCATGAGACGCTCTTCTATCTTTGTCTCATGCGACGGATAGGGTTACCGTGTCGCACGATCGTGCGATGACGAAGCTGTTCGTCGCACGAACAACGTGCGACACGACTGAAAACCGAAATACAGGGTTTCGGTTCTTACCTCCATCCGGTAAGCTTCCTCCTCGTCTAGTAAGTCTTCGAGAGACACGCCCATCTCTTCATTGTCCATAGATACTCCGATTCAAGATTTTTCGAAGTGGATTTGATGGGTTTGGGTAAAAAAACCTAACTTTTTCGGTTTAATGGGTTTAGAGTAGTAGATTTTAGTACAAAACTTGTAGATTTAGGGTAATAACGGATAGATTTCAGAGTTTCGGCCGATTTGGAGTGCAAATGGAATGAATGTAGAAATCTAGAGGGAGAAAGGGCAATTTTAGAATTTCAATTTTGAGTTTGAAAAAAGAAGAGAGTAGAGTGAGAGATCTATCAAAATGTGTAATATTTCTAGCGTGGCCCAATATAATATTAAGATGTTTGGTGTATTTTTGTTGCTTGCACTTGCTTTCTATATTTGTGTATAACTTAAGTCAACCCTCTTCCTCTATAACCCATTTCTGGAAAGAATAACCTATTTCTGAAAAGAAAAATCGACTTCAAACTGTCTTCCTTTATAGCTTTGTCTCGATGTTTTGGGTAAGTTTATTTTCGATCTTTTATTATTATTTTCAATTAGTTTTTTTTCTTGCAAATCGTATTGTTTAGTAATTGGTTTAGTAGATAATGAAAATCCATGTTAGGGTAAAAAACACTATTAGTCTTCCATGTTTACCACTTGTATCAACATAGTCCCTTTCGTTCACTTCTGCATAATACTCATCCCCTTCGTTTTAAAAATTTGTAAATATAATCCTCCCGCACATATAAACCATTTAAAAACTGACACGTGGCACTTAAATTCTAAGTTTTGTATCACTTTTGGTCCCCAAATCCCAAGTTTTGTATCACTATTGGTCTCCCAGAATATGCTAAGGGACTAATCGTGCAAATTTTTAAAATGAAGAGGATGAGTTTTATGCAGAAGTGAACAAAAGAGACCATATTGATACAAGTGGTAAACATGAGGGACTAACAGTGCTTTTTAGCCTCCATGTTATTATGTCGTACAAAGAGTTTCACAATTTCTGACATATAAATATAAATATAAACAAAACTTCTCTTTTTAGCGTAGTGGGTAACCTTTTTAAAAACTAAATATTATTATAGAAAGTACTAGATCGGGTAATATTGAATTAAATAATGTAAATATAAAATTGATGGACAACAAAATTATTATTATTTAAGAAAATTGTTACAAATATACTAATTAAAATTTATATAAATTTACTTTCATATAATAAAGAAAAACGGAAACGGAAACAATAGAAAAAATTATAATTTTAGAAATATTAGAGAAAATAATTAAAAATCTTATCATAAAAAATAGTGACATTTATTTAAAAAATCCAATAAAAAATAAAATCTTAAATAAAATGTAAATAAATAAATATATAAGATTTATTAAATAAAATATAATTCATGACTAATCATGATATAATAAAATAAATACAAATAATAAAATTGTTTCAAGATAAACTAAGAGGAATAAAAAAACACGTCAATAATTTATTTATAACAAAAATAAAAATAAAAATTCAACCTCAAATTATAATTCTTCTTAAGTTCTATTTTCATTTCTCAACTTCCTTCTCCATACTTTTATTTTTTAACAGCAGGAGATGCTTACAATTAGAATGAATTGAAGCACCATACTTTTGTTTTTGAAGAGCACGAGTTGATTAATCAATTCTGAATTCAATTGAAACACGGTATTTTGTTTTTGGTTTCTAAGTAGCAATTCAGATGATGAAGCATTCTTCATCGGTTCATAGATGGCCAAAGCTATTTCCTCCATACTATTTTTTATTGGCCAAAGCTATTTCCTCCATCATAATTTTTATTTCCTCCACAATTTGAAAATAACCCCATTTTGTTATTTTTTCCATAAAGGAAATTACATATTTGTCCTTCTACCCATTTATTTTATCTCTTTCCTTTTCAAGAACGTCATTATTCTACCCATTTATTCTATTATCCTACCCGTTAACAAATTCAAAGAAAAGAAAAACATACTTATCTCTCTCTTCAGTTTTCTACTTTCTTTTGTTTTGCCAGTTTCTTTTCAAACCCATAATCTCTTCAGTTTTCTATTGTCTTTTGTTTTCCAGTTTCTTTTGGCTATGGCTCTTCTTGTTAGGTTAGGATTCTTATTTGGTAGATTTAGGGTTCGATTAGGGTTCTTATTTGGTAGATTTAGGGTTCGATTAGGGTTTATGCTTTTGGTTGGATCTGTTTTCGAGTTTTGTTCGATTTTGTGACCATATGGCTGTTCTTTTATATTCTGTGTTTTTTAGCGAAAGCATGTGATTCCGAGAGGCCATCTCGGAATCACATGTTTTTTTTAACTGCAAAACATCTGATTCCGAGTGGCTATCTCGGAATCACATGTTTTGCAGTTAAAAAAAAGCATGTGATTCCGAGATGGCCTCTCGGAATCACATGCTTTCGCTAATGTTTAATTTTTTTGGCTAGCAATAGTTGCTTCCGAACAAAACAATTGATTCCGAGATACCGTCTCGGAATTAGTTGTTTTTCGTTCAGAACTGCAGAAATCGGGTTTGGCTGAAAAAAAAGAAGTTTCGAAATGGTAAAACATAAAAACAAAGATTACAAAACTCATTCCGGTTTAGTTTGGGTTTCTTCATTTTCCATGATTAATCTTCAATAAAATTGAAGTTCTTTGTTTTATGGTTAATTTTAGAAGTAGAATATATATGTTGGATTAAAGTTAGGTTATTGGTGTGTTTTTTCATATAAGACTATCTATTAGATCAATGACATCTAGTGTTAAATTTGAAATAAAAATAAGGGTAATTTGGTAAAAGCAAGTCACTAGTGTTTTTAAAAGTTTGAATGATGGAGGAAATAAAAAATAACATGGAGGAAATAGCTTTGGCCTTTTTTATTTTCTCCATCTTTCAAACTTTCAAAAACACTAGTGACTTGCTTTTACCAAATTACCCTTATAATAGATAGTCTTATATGAAAAACACAGCATTAACCTAACTTTAATCCAAGATATATGATTTTATCTCTAAAATTAACCCTAAAACAAAAAACTTCAATAATTGGGGTTTAAACCTCGAATAATTGTGTATTATTATGCTAAAAAGTGTTTACACCAATATTTTATAACTTGCGGACACAGTGAAAGACTTGCTATCGCTTTTGGATTGTTAAATACAGAAGCATGAACTCGACTGCAGGTAATGAAGAACCTTCGTGTTTGTTCTGATTTTTTTTTTGAACACTCAGCATGTGATTCCGAGTGGATGTGATTCCGAGTAGGCCACTCGAAATCACATGCTGAGTGGGCAAAAAAAAATTCAGAACAGTAGGATATCCTAAGGCGAACCCAAGATCAAACCCTAATCGATTCTAACAATGAAATCAAACCCCAAATGAAACAAAGAAGATGATTTCGTTATCTTACCCCAAATCAAACCTCAAATCGAACAACAAAATCTAACTACAAACCCTAATCGAAAAATGAAGAAGCAAAGAAGATGATTTCGTTATCTTACCTTCGGCTACTCTCTCTCTTTGAAATGTAGTTCTCTAGGGTGAAGAATGGGTTTTGTTGTTAAGATAGTTCTCTAGGGTGAAGAATGGGTTTTGTTGTACCGAATAGAATGAGTAGGTTAGGGTAATGGTTTTGTGAAGAAAAAATGGGTAAAAGGGCAATTTTGTAACTTCCTTTATGGCGGAAATTACATCATGGAGGATTTTTCAAAAGATGGAGGAAATAAAAAATAACATGGAGAAAATAGCTTTGGCCTTCATAGATTCCACGTCGTAGAAATTAAAGGGTAAAAACAACCTCTTAAGACAAAAAGAAATTGTTTAAAATGGTAATAATAAATATAAAAAATAAATTTTAAGAAATATATAATAATTATTGCCTATAGAAACATAACATATAATATAAACTATTGGTTTTTATTATATTAATAAAATATAATAAAATTGAATAATTTAAATATAATATATATAATTATCTATATAATTAAGATGTTCTCGTAATTAACTATTTACATATGATAGAATATTTACATATAATAAATATAAATAATTAATACTTTTTTAATTATAAAGTATTTATAATTAACTTAATTTTTTTTAAATCATATTTATTTTATATGGATAGGATATCTACTTAAATGATTTCAGTGTAAAGTAAAGTAAAACCTATATATAAATTTTTCAAAATAAATATAAAAATTATTTACAAAAATTAGGGTGTGAATATTCAAAAGATGAACAAAACTTAAATAAAAACTTACAAAACCCCTCATGTAATCATATCATCCATTATTTTTAATTTGTTTGATAGGAAAGAAAGACTGACACATTTAAAAAAGAAATAATTTTTTAATGACAACATTAAATTTAATAAAAAAAGTTCAAATTAAAAAATATAAATATCACACCTAATAAAAGAAACATATAAAAAAAGTTTAATTAAAAAAATTGTATATAATATTTTTTTTATATATAATGATAAATAAAGTATTCAACATTACCTGATAAAACAATTAAATACATATACTAAATGAAAAAAATTGGGTTTGGAAAATTTAATAATTTTGTTTTCATATGTATTTCAATATTTAATTAGAGAGGGAAAAAATTCAAATTTCAATAAAAATATCAGCTAAAAATTCAGAAAACTCAACATTTTTATAATTTTTTTACTGAATTCTTAACATATATATATAACGACTGAATTTATATAAATTTCTACTAAAAATTCAGAAAACTCAATATTTTTATAAATTTTTTTACTGAATTCTTAATATATATATATATATATATATATATATATATATATATATATATATATATATATATATATATATATATATATATATATATATATATATATATATAAAACAACTGAATTTATATAATTTTTGTTTACCTTTAATAAATGTGAAGTTAAACATATTGGGAGAGAACCTGCTAAAAACAAAAGAAAGCAGGATGGATAAGCAAATCAAAAATCAATAAAAAAAAACGGTAGAAATCAAATTATGAACTTGATAAAAATAAAAACTAATATAATAAGCTAAATTAGTTAATGCCACATAGGTCAATAAAGAAACGATCAATAGTTACACGGGCTTAACCTTTAGCAGTTATAATGGCCCGTTAAATAAATAAAAGGTAATTAAAATATACACTTTTTTTTAATCAAAAGAACTCATTTTCCTAATGAAAGAACAGAAAGTCCCAAATCCTCTTCGTCTTCAACCCTTCGTTCTCCATCTCCCCTTTTCAGACCAAAAATCAGATCCAAACACCATAACTATGATATCATCTGATATTTCAAAGTTGACGAGACTTTCAGGATACTGTTCATAAGCACGGTAAACACCTTATTTACTTTAGTATATATAATGATTTTTTTTGTATTTAATTCAATTTTTTATTCGGAAGTTATGTTATTTTTTTCTAGCATAGGATGATATAAGATCTATTCATATAATAATTTTGTTTTTAACTGAAACTATTTTGAGTTTACCTTAAGAGTACGAAGATCATTTATACTATGGGTTTTTTGTTTTTCTATAATTAATTAAATTTCTTAGTAGGTATAATTTTTAGTTTTCTAGGTAGGAAATCTTAAAACATAACCTTCAACGCAACAACATCAAGAGCAAACCAACCATTCGTGTACGATGAATTCAAGACCAAGAAAGACTTCCAGATAACTTTTGACATCTCATCATCACCTCTCTTATAAACACTAAGACGGGAAGTGTCCGTTTATAGAACTTCTGAAATTGACTTAGAATATGATTGTTGAAATGAATCGAACCAGACCCACCTTTAGCTGAATCAAACACATCAGTGTAACTGAATCCACCACCAGTAGGAAAAGAAATTCACTCCATATATCCACAATAAGAATCTAATTACGTCTAATAATAACGACAATACGACAATAAATCAAAAACTGTTATAGGACACAATATGTGTACGAAGCATTTCACTAAACACTTCATGCTTTATTAATCAACCAATTTTTTTTATACATATAGGTCAAACCATTTGCCAACATACAAATTTAATCTGATATTCATCTAAAAAGATGATCATATGCAACTTTACCAATTTTATCATTTTTTGATCTTTAATAAACCTTTGATCTTTTAATTTTTTTGCTACCCAAACATTTTTTTCGTTTAGGACCTCCATGATATCATCATTCTTAAAGTTTTTATCCTAAAATACTATCCCATGTTCTTTATGAAAATTATAATTTTGATCTTTTAGAACACTATTTCTGTCAATTTCTTCATTTGTTGTCGCAATGAATTCATATGTTTACTTATCTGGTCAAATTCATTTTACATCTCCTCCAGATCGACTATTTCTACGATTGGATTAGTGAAATTTCCACAAGTTGTTCTCTTAGGCGTCATATCTCCTTAAACCACGTAGTGCGAGCTCTGGCGCTCTGATACGACAGATAGAGGTGGATAGTCAAAATAGAATCGACGACGGCAAGAACTCAAAAGAGAAACAAAAACAGTGGATAAGAAACTGTAAAACTAGGTTAGAGAGATAAAAGATACTAAGAGAAATAATATCAAAATTATATTAATCAAAGTTTGACGGTAAAATAAGGTATATGATGCTTTATATAGAAACTACCTAAAACCATAATCCCAAAATAAGGTGTGCATGATTATGCTCATTCAAATATGTGGGATCCGACACAGGAACCTACTATAGGTGTTGAGAGGTACTTTACATAGCTGACACGTGACTAATTCCGAAATATATGGATTTTACTTTTGAAGACCAAATATTAATCATTTGATACTTTTAGGAACTATAATACTTCATTAGAGAATCAAAATTAAATATTGATAAAGAAGCTTCAGATTGATAACGGGTTGGAATATGTGAACAAGGAATATACTAGCTATTCTGAAAATTTTAGCATTTATGGTTATCGCACCATAAGTGAGACTCCCCAGCAGAATGGGTTTGTATAAAGAATAAACCAAACCTTGTTGGAAAAAGTTATTTGTATTCGAAAAACAACATAATCATTTGAAGGTATCAAAGAGAAGTCGTGACTATGACTGCATATATGATCAATAAGAGTTTATCGACGGTGTTGAAGTTTATTTGTCCTCATGAGGCATGAACTAGGGAGAAAACTAGATTAGAACGTTTGAGAGTTGTTGGATATGTTGTTTACACATATATTTTCTATTGGTTAGATATTCATAAGGATTAAAATGTATATGTTATGGTGCTTGGAATTCGGATTTTGAGAAGACTTTCATAAGAATGAATGTGGATTTCAATAAGTATCACATGTCATTGAAGAAGACAGTGGAGACCCATTGAGGCTTAGTACAGCTTCGACTCTAGTAAAGGAATTCCCACAACTGCATGTGGTCGAAGATGATACTGGGTTTTATGTTCGAAATTCTTCGAACGATCATGTAGGAAACATGCCAGAGCTTAATATTTATCAATTGATAAGATGTAAAGCAAAAATATCAAGCCAGAGTGACCCATGGCAGGAAAGACATAAAGATATGGATATCGGTAAGAGTAAGAAAGTCATACTGCCCTCACTAAATTATCGCAGAGATATGGTTTTGATGATGTTTTTGGTTTTCATTGTCTATTGAAATACATAGAGATGTTCTTGGACCATAAATATATCAATATGATATGAAAAGTAGTTGATCGCTCCAGAAATATGAGGACCCAAATTTGTTGCCAGATATATACAGAGAGAAAGCCAAAAGCAGTTGTTGAATATTAACCGAATTAAAATTAATCTACCCTTTTATTCTACTAATCTCACTCATATACTTGTTATTTCATTACATCGCTCCCATATTACATATTTTTGCTATTTTAAATTAAAATATTTATATTTGGACAAAACCATCCAGAACCTTACCAACCCGATCCGACCTTGATAAATCACACCCTTATTAGAGCCCCTCTAGTCCTTGCAAGAAGGTTGAATGAGGACTACGAGGACTAGGCTATTTTTGCCACGGATCGACGACCTTCTGGGATTTGAGTGCGTGTCGCCTCCGATAACCCCGACCCATAGTATCAAAGTTGTTAAGGTTTGAGCTGTTGGCGTCAAAATTCAGGGTAGTTAAATTTTAGGTCCCATAACACTACTAGTTAGCTTATGCCTAATAACTCTGTGCTAGTTATCACTCATCCTTACATGTGTCTTCTCATCTTTCAGGCCAATTTATTCAAACGTTTGATCAAAATGATTATTGACCTTCTTGAAGCATAACCATTTCCCCTTTCCTATGCATATAGTCGCTCGGGCAAGAGGTTCCCTTATAAATACCCTTCGATGTCTTTTAATTCATTTTCATAATATTTGTAGAGAGAGAGAGAGAAAAAAAACTCTAGTGCTTCAACTTTTCAAAGAGATAAAACGAGTTTGTGACCCAAAACATGCCCTTGATTGGTATCTTATTACTTGAACCTTCTCGTACGGGGACTTCGACCATCAATAAGCTTGTTTATTCAAAACTATGCATCCTTTTGTCTTTGATTCGACCCTATCAGTACCCTAAGTAAAAAATGGACCCTAGCAGACCAACCAGCCCAAACGGATAAAATCTTTAAACATCGCGAAAAGTTAAAAATTGAAATAAACCACCAACCCAACCAAACCAAATCTATAGGATTTTTCCCTAAATTGCAACAATAATGCCTACCATTACCAAAATTAGAACTAGTTTCAAAACCATTAATACTGCTATAGAGGGTGGCATGATGTGTAGCATATCATGAAGGAGATTAAGTAATCCATGTAATTCAACCGACAAAAAAGATGCTGAAGACAACCCGATGACCTTCCCCTGATGCTCTTGGTCACACCAATGTCGACGCACTTACTCAACCTATTGGGGGTCAAAGGGCGGGGAAAAAACAACCTGCAGAGGCATAAAATTCAACCTCCAAACACAAAAAGGCCTTGCTCGACATACTAGAGGTCATTGGGAAGTAATCATAGTGGGTTGGAGAGAGTGCACCTAATAAGGCTATATATCGGTAGATATTATATAACAAAGGTGAGGGTTCAGGATTAAAAATTAGCAGGGGAATTCCTTCCTCCATCATTATCCGTCTTTCTATCATAGAAGATACACTGTTATCAGTAGGAGAGAATGAGCTGATAATATTTTCCAACGTTCTGAACTCGGGAGTTTGGTTCTTTTTAGATCCCGCGATCGTAAGATATTTCAAACTAGTGGAACTATAAACGAGCAAGGCGATTTCTAACGTCTGTTTCATTATATGATGTTGTATTACGGTGTCACAACTCTCCAGGATATCGATGCCAACAAAGAATTTTGTGGCTATTACGACGTTGTTATAAGTTCCATAATAATTTTATTCTCTGTCACCCTTGCGAACAACTACAAGATTATAAATGACTTTAAAATCTTGAATGAAGCATTTCATGTTTGTTATGGAGCTTGGGAGAATGGTGGATCTTATTCTGAGACAAAAAATAACCCGAGGTGACTCTTGAGGGCGTGGACATGTCAAGGTACTTTTTTTATTACTCTTCATATTTTCAGCTGTAGAATTTAATTGTAATACTCTATTATTCAAATTTCCAAAGTTGAAGCTGCAATCTTAGAGGAAAACACCTGATGACTGCAGATAAATCCTTTGCATGCCTAAATACCTAGTCTCGGGAAAATTGGGCGAATGGGTTTCATAGGTGTTTATGACTGCGAACGTTGTCTGCAACCATGCGCTCCATGGACGACGATCTAACTGAAGATCAGTTGATGAATCGTTGTGAGATTAGTTTTGTCATGGAATGGTTAACTACCACTAATGCGCGAGTTGCGCTTACCAAACAAAAAATGGTACCCATCCACTGCGTCGAGAATAAATCCACAAAGAACCTTGCATAGAAGGGGTACCCATCCACCTCTAGCTTCTTCTCACCATATTGGTCATTATAGTGTTTGTATTTAATTTTTTCTCATCGAAGGGGTGGTCCTCGGACATAGACCCGACCCATATACCATTTATCCTGAAAAAAGGGTTCCTCTTGCATGCCTTAAACATGGACGTCAAAATGATTTGATAAGCAGACACGATGTTTTCAATGGTGATGACATGTTATTAAAGAAATTAGTGGACACTAAACATATTACTATTGGGAAGAGATATGATTTTGATGATGGACCTGATGTACAAAATGAAGCTAAATAAGCTAATGTGGAATAAGATTTTGGACAAGATTTTTCTTTGGGTCGCACAAATAAAGTTCCATCACTACATGAGTATGAAAATGGTCGAGGGTCTGTTATTTTAGGGCTTTCAGATGATCATATTGGAGAGCAACATGAACTTTAAAATAATCTACTAGCGTGAGATAGTGCACAAAGAACTACGAAAACAATCGCGAAGGTTTGGTTTTATCGTTGTAATTGGTGATACTTTATCTATTAATATACTAGGAGATGTTACTGAACCGAGACATATTATAATGTTATCAAGATATATTGTGTTGAGTGACCCATATACAAGGCTAAGCTTCTGGCTAAGGACTTTACCCAATATATACAATGGTTAATTACCAAGAACATAAACTAGCAAAGAGGGTCAATTGTGCAAAGCTTGAGATTGGTAGAAACTGAATCGTAAGTGGAACTTCCCAAAAGAATAGTTAGATGAGAAAATGAATTGAACCTTGCTAGAACATGTTAGATGTATGCTTCACACACTTGGAATCAACCGAAGGTTATGGGGAGAAATCGCGAGAGCGACTAAATTTATCATCAACATAAGTCCATCTACGATACTTAAGTTTCTTTGTTCTCAAGATGAATGAACTGGATAGAGACCTAAATTATAATATTTGAGAGTGTTTGGATGTGTTGCATACGCATATGTGAATCAATATAATCTTAGACCAAGAGAACTTAAATATTGATTCATCGTATAATCCGAAGAATTCAAATAGTATAGGTTATGGTGCCTTGAACATGGACATTAAAATGATTTGATAATAAGAGATGTGGTTATCAATGAGGATGGCATGTTATTATAGAAAATTGGTAGACACTCGACTTAATACTATCGGGAAGAGATACGATATTGATGATGGTTCCGATATACAAAGTGAAGCTAAAGAAGTTTATGCGGAAGAAAATCTTGAACTTGGTTGTGCTTTGGGTCGCAAAAATGAAGTTCAACCACTACATGAATATGATGGTGGTGGAGGGTCTGTTGTTCCAGGACACATGATCATATTTGAGAGCAACATGAACTTTATATTTATCTACTATTGTGAGATAGAGCACGAAGAAGAAAGAAAATATCGCAAAGGTATGGTTGTGCCGATGTAATTAATTATGCTTTATTTATTAAAATATAACGAGATGTTCTTGAACAAAGACATACTATGATGTTTTCAAGATATGTTGTGTTGAGTTCCCCATATATAAGGCTAAGCTTCTAGCTAAAGTATTTACACAAAAGGAGGATGTGATTTCAATGAAAGATTCTCTCCGATTTTGAAAAAAAAGCCTCCATCATGGTTTTGTTGATACTTGTTGCTAGATTTGATCTAGATCTAATGTCAAATGGATGTTACTATTCTCTTCATGCATTTTGAATTGGAAGAGGTAATCTAAATGTGTCAACATAAAGGGTCCAAAGAAGGGAATGTGGGTTATGCGTATTTGTTAAAGAGACTCATCAGATGAAACATTCGCCAATTATAGTGGAAGGAAATATTCGACTATTCTACCCATTTATTATATTAATCACACTCATATACTTGTTATTACATCATATACCATTCATATTACATATTTGTTCCATTTTACATCACAAGATTTATATTTGGACAAACTCATCCAAAACATAACCGACCTGATCCGGTCTTGATAAATTACACACTTATCAGTAGTAAGAAATAATATTGGCATACAAGCGTGTAGGAAGAACTGGGATCTTTAAAGAAGATATGTACTTTGATTGAGTTTCATATTTATCCGGGTTTCATATTTATACACACTTATCAGCACTGAGAAATAATATTGGCATACAAGCGTGTATGAAGAACTGCGATCTTTAAAAAATATAGGTACTTTGATTGGGTTTCATATTTATTCAGGTTTCATATTTAACCATGTTTCATATTTTACTTGGTTTCATATTTATCTAGATTTTCAATTGAACTAGGTTTTGTATTTTTGAATTGGTCAATACTAAAATGAAATGAGAGTTTGAAATGAAGGACATGCGAGAAGATAATAGAATACTTTATGTCAAGATCAGGAGAAACATGCCGAAGGGGTATTTATTATTATCTCAACAAAAATTGATAAAAAAAAAGAATTTTATGTCCGAAGCAAAATGATTGGAACTCCATTTGATTCTTAATTTAAACTTAGTTCAACTCAAGTACAAACCAAACAACATAAAAAAATTATATGTTTGAAATAACTTATGTCAGTATTATTGGTAGCATTATATATGGTATGACTTGCACGAGACCTGATCTTGTTTACGCCTTCTTTATTTTGAGGAAATTTATCTCGAATTTCGAAGAAGCGCATTTTCATGTACTAAAATGGCTTATGAGATACTTGAAAGGCTAGTATTTCGGAGGGTTGTGTTACATTTTGAGGATATGAGTAGTATAGTGACGAATGGGTATGTTGACTCCTATTACATAGGCTCCCCTGACACAAAGAAATCTACTTTGTAGTATCTGTTTACTTTCTTGAAAGAGAGTGGTTAGCTGAAATTCTTATATACATAAGGTCCTTTCGATGTTGACTATGGAAGCCGAGTATATGGTTAAAGATTTTATTGATTTAATTCAGTAGTATGGAACAAAATGTTTTTTTCTTGTGATATCACAAATTCCCTTCATTTGATAAAAAATCCAAAGTTCTATGAGCTTACTAAACATGTATACATTAATTTTCACTTATATGAGCTGTGATGGATAAAGACCAAGTCTTGGTGGATAAGATTGATAGCAAGGAAACTCATTTGGATGCTTGTACCAAGGTATTGCCGATTTTAAAGCTCGCGAACCGCATGAAATTGGTGTAAGTGTGTGATATAGGTGAGTTGGTCTATTAACATTAGAAAATTGGATGCAGCAGATTTTGGAGTTATCATAAGCCTATGTGCCGAATTGTTAGGTGTAGGGTGGAAATAACTCATCAATATAGGTCTTTCTGTAGGATTACATCAGTATAGTTGGATCTTTCGTAGCATATATTAGACAAGAATTTCTAAAAATCTCTAGGTAAATCTTGAGTCTTGACTTAGTGATAAAGTCGTCTACTTGATCCTAAGGGCTAAGACAAGGTGTCCAAAACTCGTGACCATTATATCGAATGAGATATGTGTTGAGCCAATACAGGCTAGTCTAAATTATAATGGTACGAAGCGAGCTTATCCGAAGTAGTCTAAATTAAATAGTATCTCAAAATTTGGCCTTTCTATATTAATTACATTTTCTATATTAATTGGGGTTTTCAATATTAATTAGGATTTGCCAATTTATGAGGTTACTTAATTACGATTTACTATTTATGAGTGTCTTTTGTTTGAGATATTTTTGTAATCTACTTATTTAAAAAATGATTATTCATTGCTGGTGGAGGTAATAGTTCTCCACGATTGAACAACGTTAATTATTATCTTGTTTATTTTGTTTTGTTTAATTTTTCCAATTTGTTTCTCTTTTTGAACATGGTAGATTGATTATTTTTTTGAAAAGTCGATAATCATACATTATTTTTTGCCTCAACTAAGCGGTGTTGGTTTCCCAACGGTTCCAATTTATATATAAGCATATTTTGTTAAAGCATTCACACTTCACCCAAAATAAAAACTCTATACGAATTGAGTTTTTGTAAATTGATATTTTTATCCAAAACAATAATTATATTTTTTTATTTTTAGTTTTGTATCAATACATTTTTTTAATTTTAATTTTTTCATTTAACGGGTGTCCAATTTAAAATTGTAAAAAATGAAAAAGTGCGTGACTAAACCCTCAAATACTTTACAAAATAAAAATACGTCGAAGTACCCAAGGTGATTGGCTGTCCTAATAGTACACATTTTTCTAAAACCTAATTTCTCCCGACTATTCGCTCTTATGTCCTATTTTCAAATAATAAAAACATTTCATCTTCTTTTTTTTCAATAACAAAAAATATCAAAAATATTTCTTCTTCATATAAACAAAAAACTCCAAAAACACCTATTTTTTCAATAATAAAAAACTCCACAAACATTCCAACATTACTTCATCTTCTTCCACGAGCAAATGAAGAGATTAACTTCCTCTTCCAATATTGATTTAATTCATGTTTAGTTAAAATTGATTTTTGGTAGAATCGAAATGGATAGAATGCTATAGTTAGTGTAAATGAGTTAAAAGGTAGGATTAAAATCATTTTGGTAATTATTTCATGGTATAATGACTTTGGTTTTAGGTTAGAATCATTTTGTAAGGACTTATGTGATTTTGGCTCATGGATTTCGTTCTTAGACACCGACGGTATACACATTAAGTATTGTCAATGTTGTTTAAATGACGCTACTAGTGCCAAAGTAGGTTCACTGATATGGAAGTATAATTTTAAGGACTAAATTGTAAATAATGTAAGTTTAAGGACTGAACTGTAAATAATATAAGTTCGAGAGAACAATTGTGACTATGTAATATTGTTAGGGACTAAAAGTAATTAGTCCTCTTTTGTAACCGTTTCAGTTTAAGGATAAGTCTTGGCTCCTCTATATACAGGGCAAGGCTAACCTAATAAAGGGGTTGAACACTTTTTCTACTAAACTCATTTGCACTTAGACTTTCTCTCTCTAAAAACTCTTTATCTCTTTCTCTCTCTAAAAACTCTTTATCTATTTTTCTCTCTAGAATTCCCTTATTACAATTTCCTAAGGTAACATTCTTAATATCTGAACTCACCAAATTGGCGACTCAACTGGGGATATAATTAAGAATCAATTACTTTATCTGTTCAAATTTAATACGATCTTATTGTTAGTTCGTTTGAATTTCATATAATGAATCCCGAAAACAATCCATCACTTTGATCGGCGATGGAAAATTTGAAAGATGATTTGGAGATAAACTAAAATAGGTTGGATGGATCATCTTCGATCCAAACTCAATCAGACATTGAGGTGCGAATGAATCAGCTTTTAGACAAAATAAATGCGTAAAATGAAAAATATGAAAGACGAGAACATGAAATCCACTAGGCGAAGCTCAAATCCGAGATGAGACTAGAGAATTGAAAGACTGATAGGGGAGATCAATCTGATCGATCCTGTGCCGAATGGCAAGATAAAAGTGAAAATAAAAAAGCGCGCTTTGTATCTCCTAAAGATCACAATTCCTCTCACAAAGAAAAAAAATGAGCAAAAGTATATAACTTCTAGTGATGAAGAGGTAGAAAGCTCTGCTTCGGGTTTTAAAAGGTACAGGGGCTTTTCGAAAGAAGAATCAAACAGAGATCAGTCAAGGAAGCATAAAAAGGAAAAAAATCTAAAAAGGACAATGTTCCTTGTTGTACATGGTGTGAAGGAAACACTTTGAATCAATATGTTGAGACTGATAGAAATCTATATGCGGTAGTGAGAACAGATGATTAGTTTGTGCAAAGTGTCGACTGGAGAAATTCTCCATTGACAAGTGAAATTCGCTCTATAACGCTTCTGAAGCGTTTTGACATTTCCAAGTTAGAAAAGTTCGATGACCACATTGAACAATTTAAGAACTATATGATGAACTTTGAAGATGACGACCGGCTGGTGTGTCGTGCATTTTCACAGACTTTCAAATGAACTGCTTTGAAATGGTACAATGGGATTCCGAGGGGGTCCATTTCAAATTTTAAGGATTTTTATACTCCTTTTCTAAGGCAGTTTGTGGGGGGTAAAGAAATGAGAGCAAATTGAGATACTATTATCTAGTGCAAGCAAGCACCTGTGAGAAGTTGAACGATTATACGAAGAGATTCGTTTTGACCAAAGAAAGTTTGGAAAACTGTGAAGAGAATGTGGCGATGGTAGCTCTTCGCCAATGATTATTGCCAGGGGATCTTGCTAATGAAACTACGAAGAGAAGAGCTTTAACTTTTGGAGCTTTGATGGGTTAATTTGATGATCAGATTAAAGTCGATGAGTCAACTAAAGTTTGAGGAGGACCGGTTAGCACTCCAAAGAATTCGAGTCAGGTGGCCAATAACCAAGGGCAACCCTCAAATGGAAATGGTAATCAGCAGACACGATAAAAGAATAACAACTTGCCTCCTCAGAGTGGTGGATATTCAAATCACACTTTATTTACAACTATAACAAACCAAGGCTAAATCAATGGGTTAAAGCAATGAATTCACCTCGGTGTATTAAAGAAGTGCAAATTCTGACCTAGGGCAGTTGACAACTTTGATAACAATGAATTCACCTCGGTGTATTAAAGAAGTGCAAATTCTGACATAAAGGTTAGCAACACTTAATTGATCTATTTCTAGATTTTCTAACAAATGCTTTCCTTTCTTTCAAGTGTTACGAGGACCAAGAAGTTTTGAATGGACATCAGAATGTGAGACATTGTTCACATATATAAAAAATTTGTTATCATCACCAGAAATTTTGTCAAAACCTCAAAATGGAGAGAAGCTATTTCTGTACATTGCGGTATCAGATTTTGGACTAAGCGCAGTGTTAATCAGTGAAGATTCACGAGTTCCGAAGCCGGTGTACTACATCAGTAAAAGTTTAGTGGCAGCAGAAAATAGATATTTAAAATTAGAAAAATTGGCATTAGCACTGGTGATTGCTGTTAGGAAGATGCGTCCATATTTTCAAGCTCACACTATTGAAGTCCGAACTTCATTCCCTTTGAAAATATTTTACAACGACCTGACATTTTAGAGAGGAAGACCAAGTTGTCAGTGGAGTTGGGGGACTACGATATTTTGTTCACACCTCGAACAACAATAAAGGTGCAAGCATCAAAAGATTTTTTATTGAATTCCATTCAAGCAGATCAGATGTGGAAGAAAGCAAAGAAGATGCACCAATAAATTTGAGGTGGATTTTCCGAACAGATGGAGGATCTAGTATTTCAGGGTGTAGTGTTAGGGTTCAGTTAATAGCCCCAACTCGAGAGACGATGATTTAATCTATTAAATTTAGTTTTCATGCTTCAAACAATGAAGCTGAATATGAAGCTGCTTCGGTAAGTTTAAGATTGGCAAAAATTTGTGGGGAAACTTTCGTACGTTTGGAAACGGATTCTCAGTTGTTAGCAAATCAGGTATCTGGATTTTCCGAAGCAAGAAAGGATCGTTTGATTTTATATCTTCGGGAACTTCAGAATTTAATGCTTTTGTTTGATAATGTTGTTATGGAATATATTGGTCGAGAGGTAACATGGTGGCTGATTCTTTAGAAAATATCGCTTATAAGGAAGAATATCCTTGGATTTTGTTACAAGAAAATCTTTCAATTGTTACTCAATCTAATCAGTGCGAATGTATAGAAGAACATCTAAAGTAATTCGAGGCGATTGGAGAACATATATTATCAATTTGTTTACTCAAGGACATTGCCAGATGATACGAGGTTGGCCAAAAAATTGAAGGGTAAAGCGTTCGGATATATAGTGTTAGATGGAATATTGTATAAAAAAGCATTAAGCAGACCATTATTACGATGTCTAGGCAAGCAAGAATCACAGAATGTGTTATCAGAATTGCATGATGGTGAAGGGTCAGCTCTTTGCGGGTTTAAAGCTCTATCACGACAAGTTTTACTTGTAGTATTCTATTGGCCTACAATCATGAATGATACTACGAATTTAGTTTGAAGTTATGATACTTGTCAACAATTTGCTAATTCTGTTCATAGGCCAACGGTGCCATTTATGTCTATAACCAAGGCGATACCATTTGATAGATGGGGGATTGATCTAATGGGCCCTTTGCCGATGGCATCTGGAGGAAGACTGATGATAATTGTGGCAGTGAATTATTTTACAAAATGGACAGAGACAGAACCATTATCAGGAACAAAGGTAAAATATGTGGTTAAGTTTATTGTGAACAACATTTGTTGTCATTTTTGAGTTCCTCAAAATTATGGCCCTCAATTTGATAACAAAGAGATGGCTTCATTTTGCACGTCGAAAGGAATTCAACAATGTTTTCCACTCCTTTTCATCCTCAAGCTAATGGACAAGTGGAGGTAACAAACAGAACAATTTTAGATGACTTGAAGAAGAATTTGATGGGGACAACAAGAAAATTTCCAAATTATTTGCAGGAGGTGCTTTGGGCTTATCAAACAACTCCTAGAGAGGCTACAAAAGAGACTCCTTTTACTATGGCACATGGAATGGATGAAGTCAGCCCCATAGAGTCTATGATGTCATCTTTTAGGATAAATCAATATTCTAAAATATCTAATGATGAAGTTAGAAGGGAGGATTTGGATTTGAATGAGAAAAAAAGAGAGTTCGAGATCATTTGAATGTAATCCACTATTAAACTCTTATGAGGAATAAATATGATTCGAAGGTGAAGATAAGAGAATTCAAAGAAGGTGATAAGGTGTTGAGAAAAGTATTTCCGGAAAAATTACTCCGAACTGGGAATGGCAGTATATGGTTGTTGAAAGGATAAAGCCAGGGTCTTACCGTCTTTGTGATTCCAAAGGGAGGATGCTTCAGCACCCATGGAATATACAACATTTGAAGCTTTATTGGGAATAGATTTGTCTTTGTATTTTGGAATTTTCACTTTTGAATGACGCACTCTTTCCAATCCTGTTGGCCCAGGAAAGTTTTAACGAGGCGCTATGTACATATTCATATTATTAATAAAATTCGTCTTTGGCCAATGGTTGTTTACAGATTTTTATTTAAAATTATCTTAACAACTTATCAAAGACTAATCATCTTTGAGGTTGGTTAAGAGTAGAATGTTTCGAAGTGTCTATTATACTTTTCGAAGAAACAACCATTTTAGTGGTATTATGTTCAATGAACACATTACAGTTTTGTGAATTGCAACGCTTAATAATGCACTATATTTTTTGAAGTGTAATATTCAACAGATAAGCTACCAATAATTCGAAGTGCAATTATGTTCAGCAACTTCACAAAGGTATTATATGTTATGAGTTTCAAAGTACTTATCATATATATCTTAGAATTGTTAACATCGGATAACATACGAAGATAATAAAAATGAAAATTAAGGAAAACATTTGTCAATTAGATTAATTCTTTTAAGTACAACAAGCAAATTTCTAAATTGAAAAATTACCAAAAGGGTATGTTTAAAGAGCAATAAAATTTTTCAGATGACTCATCTTCCTCGGATGATTCCTCATCTGAAGATGATGAGTCAGGAATATGATCGAAGGCTTCATTTGGACACATTTCGATGGGAATGTCATTCCAGAAACTTGTAAGGTTAATTTTTGGATAAGTAGCATGAAGTTCTCGAAGAAGAGTGATGGCTGCTTTTTCTTTACCATTGTTAATGGTAGCCAACATGTCTTTCGATAACTCAGCTTCGGCAATAGCAACAACAACAGTTTTTTCCTCCTCAAAATCATTTTTCAATTTAGTTATCTTGTTGTTCAACTCTTTATTTTTTTTCCTCGCAAAGAGTAATAGAGTTTTGGAGACCTTCAAATTTTGGATTTTTCAGCAGCCAGCTCATTAGTATGATCAGTTTTGAGCTTATTCATATCTTTTTCATGAAAAGCCTTTAGTGCTTCTTTGTCAGCAAAATGTGTTGTTTGCAGATAATTTTTCATGAAAAGAGCACCTCGAATAAGCTCAGACCTTGCTAATTCATACATATGGAATTGCTCGACCACCTTGCGCTAAAAATCTCCCCTTAGCTGTTTTTCATCTTGAGCAAGACCCTTGTAGCGGACCATGTCTTTGACCAATTGCTTCAGATTGTTTTGGAAAGCTTCGACTTGGGAAACAAGTGATTTTGATGAAGCATCGATATCGGTAAATGGTTGAAGTGCAACATATATCGCAGGATTAGGTGGAGGAGGAGGAATTTATGTTTCAGGTGAGTTAGGACGATGAATCATATCTAACATTGTGGTTGGTATAGAGGGACAAATAATTACTGGAGATGCTTCGACGGTTGTTGGTCTCCCGAAGTGATGCATATGATTTTCAATGCCTTGGAGAACATGATCGTATTCTCCAGCAAGCTCCTGTATCTCATTAAAATTAATGAAACTGTAAGGATCGAAATTTTCAGCATTTTGTATTTCATCATTAACATTGTCTTCGATTATTATCAAGGTGTCGTTATTTGCTGTTTGCTCTTCGATTGAAGGGTTTTGTTGATTTTCAATAATAGTGATCTCTTCTTCATCGACCAGTGTATACGCAATGATTTTAGCATGTTTCTTTTTCTTTCCATGGGAACTGGAAGCTCTCTTTTTCTTTGAAGACGGTTCTTGATCTTTCCCTTTTTTGATAGGAGAAAGAGTCTGCTCTCCAACTTTTCGTTTTCGAGGTTTAGGCTTTGATGGAGTTGAAGGGCTAGCACCAGACGCGCTAGCTGCTTTTTTACCTTTCTTTTCTTTGTTTTCCTTTTCTTTTTTTCTTTTTTGGTAGATGACTTTCTGATCTGTTACAAATAGGGAGGAACACTTTGCAGTCAGGGTGTAATATCTTTTTGCTGGCTATTTTGGGATTGGGCTCTTCCATCAAATTTTGAGGAGTCAAGCCTCCTTCTGTGATCGAAAACAGATGGCTATTAAGGAAGTTGATCGGTTGAAAGGCAATGTGGAAAGCATTATTCCATTCTTTCTCAGCCCAGGTGGCAAGTTTCTTGAAAATAGCCATAGCCGCTGGTCGACGTATTGAATATTGCCTCAAAATTTCTGGAGTAATAATACAAATAGATAATTAAGGAAGAATAAAGACAATAAATGGAATTTAGTTCAAAGGGTATAATTTTCGAAGTACTTACGGTTGCTTCTCCAAATGAGATTCAACTTTGATAGGTTGGCATCGAAAATCTCTTTGCCATTCTCCCATGCTCCTGAGATGAAGATAAATTTTTACTTCCAGAATTTATCAGCTTTCAAGAGATCATCGATGATTTTTAAGTCATCCACCAGAGTGAGATAGTAGAAGGGGACGTTCGGACCTTTCGATAATTGGGTTAAGGAGATGAAGTCCTGGATACTGATTGGAATCTTGGATAACCGAGATGCCATTATCACTGATATAAGAGTGAACCACTGATTCGGGGTCACTTGAGTAGGACATAGGTTGCGAATTTTGAAGTATTCCACGATCATAGGATCCAGCGGAAACCGAAGATCCTAATTAATGATTTCGGGCAACCAATTCATCGTCTTTGCAGTCTAAGGGAGTTTCTCCTTCTTTAGGCAGTCAAACTATGATTTTATCTCCCATTCCCCATTTCTTTTTTAAATCTGAAGTTTGGCTCTCTTTGTAATATATGTATCGAACCTTTTTTAGTTGAAAGATATAATTAGCATCGAGATTCCTTAAATTTCTACGTATAACAGCTCTTTCTTCTTCAGAAACAAATCCTAGTTCTTTCTTTTTCTAAGGCTTACGGGAATTCTTGTCCATATTAGTTTCTGAATTACCATAATCAGATTCAGCTTCATGATCAGTTCTGGTAGCCTCAGAATCAGCTTCGTTGGCTCCTGATCTTTATTCTCTAGTTTGGGAAGGATTTTGTTGAGGTAATGGATCCTCGATTTCTTGTGAAGGATTATTTGCTTGAGGAACCTCCTCGATTTCTTATGAAGGATTATTTGCTTGAGGAACCTCCTCGATTATATCTCTCTAAGGAGAAGCCTGGGTAGCTGGATTCGGAGGGGGAGGAGTTGGAATAATTTTTGATTTATCTCCCATGGCTATAAATTTTTTTATTTTTCTAATTGTTGAAGGATGAGTCGAAGAAGGAGTAGCTGAAATTTGTTTTAAAGAAGACTCATTCGATTCTTCACTAATCAAATGAGAAAATTTAACTTGAGAAGAAGAGACTCGAGGTGTTTTAGGCGCTAGAACTTTGGTAGAAGGACGCTCTTCGGTTATTGGAGAAAGAGAGAAAGTAAGAATTTTGGTTGGATCAAAATTACCGTAGTAAGCTGTCTTGGTGATTGTTCCACATGAGCGTTGTTGATTAATTCGACAGCTTTGTATTCTTCCGCTTTTTGTGTGATGCAAAAATAGTCGTATGATCCGAAGACTAAGTTGTTATCAGGTTCTGGGGATTTTGGTTTTTTGGGTATATTTTCTGTTTTTTGAATTTTTTCTCATAAACCGGGTGAAGACTAATCAGAGGAGATGAGTATTGATCGGAGAGCTTAGGTTTTTGGATGAAGATATTGAAAAAGATGAAGAACACGATAAAGGTAGCCAAGTTTTTGAACTCTCTCTTAAGTGATTTGTGTTGTGAGAATGAAATGAGGAAACTGATGAATTCATAGAATGATAGAAAAACGTGTGAAGTGGAAAGGGCTCTATGGTGATAGGACATAATACAAAGCGGTGAGAAACTTAAGAGTTCGACATATGTCTGACTAGTCATCTAGCTATGGGTCTAGTAGCTAGACATGCATGATGGATTTGAACGGTAGCATGAAACGGTTACATTTGTGTACACTATTGATGAAATTCGATAATTACATTTTGAAGCTACTTCTATAATTATTCGAGGAGGAAAAAAGAAAATTATTGTGTTCCAGAGTAATTTGATGACTATTTATGACTTCGAATCATTAACTGTTTTTGTCTTCGAATCTGCATCTGTCGTTGGCTTCGAATTTGTATCTTCTGTTAATTTTTGAACTTCGAGTTTTGTACGGGGTGTGTGATTTCGAGTTTGTATCACAACGACTAATATGGTATACAGAAGAATTCGAATCACTTTTAATTTTCATTCATTTACTGACATGAGAACTAGGGGGGCTACTGATATGGAAGTAGAATTTTAAGGACTAAATTGTAAATAATGTAAGTTTAAGGACTGAACTATAAATAATATAAGTTCGAGAGAACAATTGTGACTTGGTAATATTGTTAGGGACTAAAAGTAATTAGTCCTCTTTTGTAACCGATTTCAGTTGAAGCTAAGTCTTGGCTCCTCTATATAAAGGGCAAGGCTAACCTAATAAAGGGGTTGCACACTTTTTCTACTAAACTCATTTGGACTTAGACTTTCTCTCTCTAAAAACTCTTTATCTCTTTCTCTCTAGAATTCGCTTATTACAATTTCCTAAGACAGCATTCTTAATATCTGAACTCACCAGGCACTACCGAAAGTATACACATTACGTACAATAACATTGTCTAAATGATAACTCTAGTGTTATTTCCTCAATACTGGATATACAAATACGTTGTAACGAAAATATTTATGTATATTGTATTTTTTTACCTATCATTTAACTAATTTGATCATTTTATTCCAAGAACAGAGTAATCGACCGTGAAATAGTTTAAAAAAGTTAATGTCGTTCGTGACCAAATTTTTTGGAAAATAATAACATATTAAAAAAATTATTTCAATTCATTAAATAAGCACATAAATAAATAAAATATTTTATGACTTTTTTTCAACAGAGTAACCTTTTATATAAATTGGAAGGATGCAGACCTGGAGAAAGCCCATAAATTATTATGTAGTTCAATATTGTTTGAAGATTAAACAAACAAATTAGAAGTTGGTGAAAAAATTATCTGAAATTAACTTCTTAACTTTTTGGACTAGGCGAAGGTTTTACTTTTTTTAGTATTTGCTTTTGAGCTTCGTGAAGACATGCCTTCAATTTGAGAAATAGAAGACCAATTAGAAAACTCACTAACGAAACCCAAATCTCTTCCTAAGTTAGGGATCTTCTTCGTCGACTCTGAATTGATTTAAAACAAGATATGAATTATTTTCTTTGTTGAGCTTGTCTATACACTTTTTTTTTTCAACTTGAGAAGAGCCATGTTCCTTCACATGGCTTTTCAATTTCACCCAGAATTCTTTGGAGGTTGAAAAAAAGAAGAGAGAACTTAAACTACTAATACTTGATTTAGTGATTTTTCTCACAGATTTGTTTTGGAGGTTTCCAACTAATTTCTTTCGAGTTTTTAGTTTTTAACTCTAATAATTTCTTCGCTAGTTGATTTTTTTGCTTTTAGTACGCTTAATTGCTATTTTTCTACAATTACATTTTTTTTCAGATGTCGAAGCGACAAAAATATTTTCTTCTAGCATAGCAAAAATCACCAAAAACCCGCTTTGGAGAATTATTAGTAGTGCATAAATGTATTAAAATAATGGCATATTAAGTAAAGTAATACATGCTAAGCTTTAATCGATCTAGATTGTCTTCTCTATAACAGAGAAGAAGAGGAATAGAAGGGATAAAAGCTTGGCATACATGTACATGTAACTATTATTCAAGGTAATATCAAACCTTAATAGTTCAATCAGAACTTGTAAAAATAACCACCATTTTGTATATAAAATTAATTTGGTCAGTCTTCTAGTCTTATACAAACTAAGGCGAAAGTTTCTAATAAATTAATTGTTAGGGTGGCGACCAAAGTCCCACATCCCACATCAGTTAAATATAGGAAGGATCAGTACGAGGTCTTTTGGAAGTGGACCAAAAACAAAGCCGTACTGGTCTTCGGGTGCCAAAACGGACAATATCATACTAGTATTGAGATCTTGTCCGTACTAATATATGGAGACGCATATGCCATGAGATGTTGACTTTTGATTGATTTGCGTCTTATTTTTGTAGTTTTGTTCTTTATGCCGCATACATTCCATTTAAAAATTATAATCGAGACTAAATTTATTAGAGTTTGATCTAATATACCCTTTAAACTCGAGACATTTGATAGGAATAGTTTCTTTATTTTCTTTGGCCTTAGCTTTCTTAAATTCATTACCAGTTTCTAGTTTGCTATGAATAAGAGAAGAGGGTAGGCTACTAATGTTCTTCTAATTAAAAGAATGTTGTTTTGAGTCCAGATTTTCATAGTCACTTCAAGGTGAAAAGATTACCATTGTTTAAGTTGATTGTATTATTTCTATTATCTGAGATTCTTTAATCTGTGTGTTATTCTTTTAACTTTGTCTTTATTATCTTGTTCCCTACAAACCTTTTCATTTCTATCCTCCAATATAAAGCCTTATTGAGGTGTGAATTTGACAAAAAAAATTGGATTGGTTGATCCTTACTATTATTTCTCTTTTTTGTTACTTTGTGAATATAATTCATTTTCTTTTAAGAGAATAAACTTCACTTTAGGCATCTAAGTTTCACTTTGATTAGTAGTCTTGGTATTAATCAGAACTTGTGTTTGTGTATTCTTTTCTATCTGATTGATGTCTAGTTAAGAAGTCCTTATCTGATTATTATCTAGATTGTGTAGATTTCATAAGCTTTTTGCAGGCTGCTTCATTGTGTCCTAAGTAAATACACAAGACAATATGGAGGAATTTTTCCATATGAAATATCCACCCAACAACCATCTTTATCCCCAAACCTATCAATATCTTATGGATAATTTCTCTTGACACATCAGCCTCACTCCACGCTTTGCAACAGTTATACTTAGCCCTATGTTATTTAGGTACCCAAACCCTTAGTTTATTACCTAATTAAAAAAAGTTAAAGTCTAAATTATTTCTTCATTGTATAAGAACTCTGGCATGTCTGGAACCGAAATCAAGACAGGTGTAGTTGGACATACACTTTCTGGATTGAAGTATGGTTTCCATTTGATTAATCTCATCGAAAATTCTTTCATCGAGCATACATATTTTTCCATAACCTAAACAGATTTTCTTATAGAGTAACGTGAAGCAATATTGCATCTCAAGAAGATATATTTACCTCACATATAAATCTAAACGAGTCTATACATTTTTTAATATAGCTAAGTTGAGGTTTACTTTTAGCGAACTTTCCAACTATACTAGATTTTGATGAGGTAATCAACATATTCTTATCTTTTCTAGTGAGTTGTATGGTTATGTGATCGTTTGTTCTTGAATACATGAAGAAATATTGTCTTTAATGTACCTATAGTTGCCTCAGCATAAGATTTGAAAGGTTTGTTTACTTGATAAGCATCCTTATTTGTAGACATTGAAACTATTAAATTTAATATTATTATATAATTCAATATTTTGTTTAGCTTGATTGTATCCTATATTAACTTGATTGTTATCTATATTGTTTTGGTAAAAATGGAAACTCAACCATTATATTATCTAGGTTATGCATTTCTTGATAATGTTTTATGTTTTTTAAATAAAATTGGGTACGAGGAACAGTTAGCATTTGATACATGTTTGAGACGAAGATACGAATCCTTCATCCTCCTATATGTTAATCATCATTAAATTGGCAAGTAGTCATCCTTCATCCTCCTATATGTTAATCATCATTAAATTGGCAAGTAGTCAGTTGAAATCTTACAGATAGACCGATCTCTTTAAGAAATTTGTTCTTCAAATCTTGGAGAATCCATTTTGAGAATTTAAAAGAAAAAACATTCTTAACTATATTCTTAAGCGGTTACTAAAAATTTGTTAGGACTAACTGTATTTGTATATTTATTAAAATAAAAGAGAAAATCAACTATCAATTTCTTATTATCTTACAAGTAATTTAAATCAATTAAATATTAGGTAAATTATATATTTTGAGTTATCAATTTATTTATTACTACGAATAATCAACTCCAATGATATTTTACATTATAGATTCAAATTTATAATATTCTATTTATGAAAATAAATTAAAATTAAATTTCAATTATATTGAAAAAATATTAACTAATAATATGAAATTTATTTGAATGATATTCTTTGACTCACTAAATAAATAGATATTATTAATATATTTTATAACTAATTAAATAAGAGTTACTAGTATTAGAGCATGTAGAGTAGTTGAAGTTTTTTATTTCAGTGGGAACCCACAGTCCCTACTATAAGTGCAATGGGTAAACCCTCAGTATGATGCAATAGCCTGCAAACCAACGCCACAAGGTAAACCACACAAGGTGAGTCACACAAGGTGATAGACTCAACCGAGAAAGCGTATGTAGAGGGATTTGAACTCATGACCTTTGGTCATGAGCATGCCTTACTCACCCAACTCGGCTACCCCCTTGGGGCAAAAAATATTAAAAGATATATAGAGTAGTTGGTGTAAAATTTGTGTTAGTGGGTGCCACGAAAGAAAAACAGCATTTAGCACTCTTTTAGTTAAAAACCTTAAATTTACTCCCATTTATTAAAAAATCTATTTAAATCGTTATTTAATCTTTGATTTTATTATATTATATTTTTAAACCTGTTAAAATATTTTTAAATAATAAACTTTATTTTAGTACCTTATATAATTTTAAATATTTTGTTTCATTATTTTTTGTATTGAAAAGAAAAATCTTAACCTCCTTTTTAGAATTTGAGAATAAGAAGAAAATGATAAAGTAAAAAAAAATTAAAGGATAAAAATATATATCAAGAGTTATTAAAGGTATTATTCTTAAAAAATATTAAAATTATGAAATTGAAAAAAAAGAAAATATATTAAAATAATATATATATATATATATATATATATATATATATATATATATATATATATATATTGATTTAAAAAGAATAATTTGAGAAAAACAAGGAAATACAAAATTAATTTTTATTATGTAGATTTTATTTCCATATATTTTTCAACAATATCTTTTATATAACAAATTTGATTTTATTTTCATATACTTTTAAAAATATGTTTAAAATATTAAATTTGATTTTTTATATCATATTTTTAGATATATCTTTCAAAATAATATATTATAATTTTATTTTATTTTTATAAAAGATTATTATTTTTATACTTATTAACAAACACTAAAAAAAATTGGAAACAAAAAGAAAAAGAGAAAAAATATAGAAACAACAAAAAATAAAGAAACATAAAAATAAAAATAATAAAGAACAAAAAAGCAAGGGCTTACGTGACTTTGTTAAGTGGCTTTTGGTATTTAACAAAACACTTAACTTTTTTTAAGTTTTTTAGTTAACAATTACTATAAAAGGTTGGTTTGACTGAATTTATGAACGCTATAACTGTTTGTATTTAAAACATCCTTTAACATGAACATTGTACATATCCAAAAGTCAAATTATTATCCACTTACCATCCATGTTTCACATATTTTTAAGAAAGACCTATCTAAATCTTCAATTTACCATCTAAAAAAATAAAGACACAATTAATTTTTCTATTTACCATTTAAGACCAACTATTTATCTAATACCATAAATACCCTTATTTGACTATATAAAACATTTTATATTTTTCTATAATTTTTTATATTTCTTCTTCGACGTAGTATTCTTACTATTCAACTTTTTTGATTCATTTTTTTCGTATGATTTTTTATAGTTTTTTTTTTTATTTTGATTGTGTTTTTATTTGATTTCGATGTTTGATTTTTTATTTATGTTTTGTGTTGTTAGAATATTCGACTAAATTTGGAAAGCTGGATTCATAGAGTAATAAATGGGGTGAACTATTGACAACTATAATTTGAGATTTCACATACTGTCCTTAATATTCTCCTTATAAATCAGTGTATTAAGTTTCCTTGTATAGGCCTTTAAGTTCTCTATAATTGAGAGCCTTATTACCATTGTTAGTGAAACAAGCGCAACTTGTAATGATTTGATCCAATAAAAAACAGTTCAATACAAAAGGGAATTTTCTCTAATAAACACAAAACCCTAGCCGCCTCCTGCGGCTACTTCTCTATTTGTTTTTAACATAGCATCAGAGCACGTGTGATTCTGGGAATTCTGAACATCCTCAACAAAGATGGCTGGCAATAAAGTCGTGGTCAGTCAAATCCCTGATGAATTAACAATGCAGATTGCTGTCATTCTGAGAAATGGTCTTGGAACACAACAACAAACAACTAACCCCGAGAATTTATCCATAGGGTTAAACTCGGTGGTGACAACTATTCCCTATGGGCAAACCTGATGAAGAAAGCAATTGGGGGAAGGGGTAGAGGTTCTCAGATTACAGGGGAGCCGACACCTCCATCCAAAACTGACAACACATATCCAAGGTGGGAACAAGATGATCAATATGTTTTCACATAGATTATCCAGAATCTTGAATCCAGCTTGGTGAATAATGTCTCACAAGATCCCACTGCAAAAGCCCTCTGGGATGGGTTAGCCACCACATACGGTGCTGGTACAAATTCCTTACAGGAGTTTGACCTTCATAAGAGGGCTAATTCATTAAGGCAAGGGTCCGATACACTAGAAGACTTGTGGAACAAACTGCAGAACATCTGGATGTCTATAGATAGGAGAGATCCGAACCCTATGAAAGACCCAGAAGACATTCAGATCTACAATAAGAAGACTCAAGAACAAAGACTCTATCAATTGCTAATGGCGATTAATGACAAGCTGGAACCAGTCAAGAGAGATATCCTGAAAAAGGACCCTCTTCCTTCCGTGGAAACAACATATGCTACAATACGAAGGGACGTGGCCAGGTTTAATATACTAAAATCAAGTTCTTCTGATAGTGACTCGATTGAAATTGGAATGGGTTTGGCTACTAAAGATTCTGCACAGAGGTTTAAATTCCGATCCAAAGAGAAAGAAGATAAATCCAAGTTGTATTGCACTCATTGTGGGATGAAAAAACACACTAAAGAGACATGTTTCCAGCTGGTTGGCTATCCAGAATGGTGGGAGGACGGTCATAAGGAGAAAAATAACCAGCGTTTCAGATCTAATGTGAAACGGGCTTCGTCTACAAGTGGCAGTGAAGATCCGACTAAAAATGAGCAAGGAAGTGGCACTGGTTTTGGAGGAATGGCAACGAACTCCTATGAAAAACTTGGAGGTAAAGGGTTTGAGAAATCAATGAATTAGATCTTTGATTGCGGGGCTACATACACCATGTCTTCTGATCCTAAAGAATTTGGTGACATGTCATCTCCAAAGAAGTCTCATATTAAGACTGCGAGTGGAGAAATTTGTGAAGTCAAATGGGGAGGTTCAATTATTTTTTTGGAAAAAATGGAAATTAAAAACTGCCTATACATTCCTTCACTATCCTTAAAGTTATTATATGTTAGTCAAGTGACAAAACAACTCAACTGTGTGGTTCTTATGTATCCATTTTTTAGCATTTTACAGGACATTCGTACGAAGGAGATCATTGGACGTGGTACTGAACAAGGAGGTCTCTATTATGTTGATAAGGTAGTTCATAAGGGACATGCCATGCTCGCTCACGGAACAACCGAAAAGCAACTTTGGTTATGGCACCGGCGACTTGGTCATCCTTCTTTTAGCTATCTTAAAAGTTTGTTTCCTAGTCTTTTTTTGAATAATTCCATTCATGAGAAATGTGAAAACTGCATTCTTGCAAAAAAATCGTAGGGTCTCATTTAATCAAAGTAATACTAGAGTTGATTATGTTTTTTTGCTAATCCATTCTGATGTTTGGGGTCCATCACCAAATTCCATTAACAATCAAATCAGATACTTTGTTTTATTTGTGGATGATTTCTCAAGAATGACGTGGATATACTTCATGAAATATAAATCTGAAGTACCCGAAATATTTGTTTGTTTTTACAAAATGATTTTGACTCAATTTGAGAAAAAAATAAAGATTCTCCGTTCTGATAATGGAACAGAGTTTGTCAACCAAAAAATTCATAATTTTTTCAAAACAAATGGTCTTATCCATCAAACCACTTGTCCAAACACACCTCAACAAAATGGTACTTCTGAACAAAAAAATCATACTTTACTTGAAAAAACTCGTGCTATTATGATTGAATCTAGAGTTTCTCATTCTCTTCGGCCAGAAGCTCTTGCTACAGCCACGTATCTTGCAAATCGTCTACCAACCCGATGTCTAGGAAATAAAACTCCATTACAAGTGCTTGCCACCCAAGTTACAATTCCATCTATTATGACCTTACCACCTCGTGTCTTTGGTTGTTCGGTGTTTGTTCATATCCCTAAAACTAGTCGAAACAAACTTAATCCGTGTGCTGAAAAGTGTGTATTCGTTGGGTACGGTGTCCATCCAATGGGTCATTGGTGTTACAATCCGGTTACTCGTCGAATCCATGTCACCATGGACTGTGACTTCTTAGAATCCGATTATTTTTTTGACCACCAATCTCGTGCTCAGGGGGAGAAAGTAAGTGAATCACTCGACTGGTTGCTATATGAAAGTTACTTTGAAGATGTGCCGACAGAGTCGGTAGATGGCGCCACAGAACACGCCTCTTCCAACATAAAGGAGACTGACAAGGCAGTTCTTACCACCAATGATTCTCCCGAAGACAATGTCCAACAAGAAACAAATGCCATGGATACTACCAGCGAATCAACCGAAGAAAGTGTCCATCAAGAGGTAAACAATTTACAATATTATAACTCACAAAATGCTACTGATCATGAAATTTCAGGAAGTTCATTTGTTGAAACTTAAACTCTGGTTCTTCCCCCAAGAAAAAATAGAGGGGTTCCTCCTGACCGGTATTCACCGGAACACGTTCCTCATGCTTCTACATATCTGGTAAAAACGGACATGAAAGGAATGACGAAGATTGCAAATGTGTTTTCAGCTACTATTCTCTCTGAAAAAATATCTAAAACAGCTCAAGAAGCTAAGAAGATGACTGAATGGCATGAGGCAATGAATACCGAAATGGAAGCTCTAAAAAGGAATGGTACATGAGAGAATTGTGTGTTACCACAAGGGAAGAAAGCAGTCGGGTGTAGATGGGTGTTTAATATAAAATATAAATCCGATGGCACCATTGAGCGACACAAGGAAATATTGGTGGCCAAATGATATACATAAGCATATGGTATAGACTACTCTGAAACCTTCTCATAGGTTGCAAAGATTAACACTATCAGAGTTTTACTTTCAATAGCCGCGAATAAAGATTGGCCTCTTCATCAATTTTATGTAAAGAATGCTTTCTTACATGGAGACTTGGAAGAAGAGGTATATATGGAACCCCCACCAGGGTTCTCTGATGGTTTTCAAAAAAATGAGGTATGTAAACTGAAAAAGGCATTATATGGGCTGAAACAGTCTCCTCGTGCTTGGTTTGTGAGATTTACAATGGCAATGAAGCAGTATAGCTACAAACAGAGTAATGGGGATCATACCTTGTTTTACAAAAAGAAAGGAGAATTAGTCACTTGTCTTATAATATATGTCGACGATATGATTATAACGGGGAATAAGGAAGAAGAAATTAGCTCTCTTAAGAAAAACCTCTTCAAGGAGTTCGAAATAAAAGACCTTGAGGGATTGAAGTATTTCCTAGGAATCGAGGTTCTTAGGTCAAGATGAGGGATTTATATCTCCAAACGGAAATATATATTGGATTTATTAGCTGAAGTTGGCATGGCGGATTGCAAACCAAATGACACTCCTATGGTTGTGAATCACAAACTAAAGATAATTGAAGGGGCCAGACCAGCGAGTAAAGAAAGGTACCAAAGGTTGGTGGGAAAATTGATTTACCTCGCTCACACTCGACCCGACATTGCATACGCGGTGGGAGTAGTTAGCCAATTCATGCATCATCCTCAGGAACACCATATGGAGGCAGTAATGAGGATTATTCGATATCTCAAAGGCACACCAGGAAGAGGCATAATTTTTTTAAAAATGGACACCTTAATGTTAAAGTATTCACAGATGCTGATTGGGGAGGGAATCCTAACGACAAGCGATCAACTGCTAGCTACTTTACTCTTCTTGGAGGTAACTTGGTGACTTAGAGGAGTAAGAAACAGAAAGTAGTTTCATTGTCAAGTGCTGAATCAGAATTTAGAGGAATCGTTAAGGGGATTATCGAGATACTTTGGTTAAAGAAGATAATGAAAGAAATCGGTGTTGGATATTTTAGTGTAATTGGATTAACTAGTCGACCAATGTAGTCATAATATATTATCGAGCAAGTCGGAGAGTGTGGAGTACACGCTTGTTAGAATATATTATGATTAGTGGGTCCAATGGACAGATCCTTGTTCGGGTTAGATTTATTTTGAATGATAAGACTATTGGGAAAAATCATGGAAATTTGAATTTGAAAAAATAATTCGAATTTGAATTTGAATTTTTAGTCAGTTTATCATTTGAAATTTTAACCATTTTTTGGACATAAAACTGTTTTACAGTTTAGTATTTTGGTTGAATAAATAAGTATGATTCTGAACAGAAAAAGTAGAAAATAACAACAACAAAAAGTCATTCTGATTGTTCAAAAGAATACGCTCTGATTTTATCCGGTTGAAAATTTTGGAGAACCACCAAAATAATTTCAATCTGAAATTGTTAAAACAAGACTTTAGAGTTTATCCGGAAATCTCTAAACAATATTCCCAACAAAAGATTGAAATTATTATTTTTTTTATAAAGAGATTTGTATGAAGACTTGTTCTATGCAAAGATTTGCATGAAGATTGAAACGAAGAGATTTGACATCGTCTTTAAACGAACCCATAATCAAATATTAAAGCACCAATGAAACTACGGTATCATCGTTCTGTAAGTTTTTCTCCCTTTTTATTGTATGACTTTTGATGATGGATGTGTAGTTTTTGAGATTATGAAAATGGTGATAATCTCTGAATTATTTTAAATTCCGTGAATTGATACACACCTAAACAATAATTATTGATTTAGATGTTAGAAGTGTGTATTTGGGGTAAAATTGCTTGAATTGGTTTAGTTCGTAAAGAAAGTAGGTTTAGATTTTACTTTCGGATTGAAAAAAAACCCTATGGATAATACTAGTGTTATGCATGTCTGATGATACTATTGTTATCAAGAAATTTATGTCCCTTTGCATATCTGATTTGATGCATCTTACGTCTGGAGAAAAAAAAAGTGTAAGATGACATTTATGTTAATGGAGTTTTGAATTGCTTTTAAATTTATTATATTATTGTAATACACACTATAATAATTGCGTGTATTGACAATTAATGCAATCAATTTAGCATGCATTTATAACTTGTAAAGACAGTTATTAATGATGTACTTGCATGCATCTGCATTTGGCACAAAATTCATTATATGTATATTTACATGCATTAATGCATGAATTGTTATTTCAGAAGACTGAATCATACAAACAAAACAAAGATAATTGCATGTGCATGTACGACAAATACACAGTTTTTGAAATTTGCAAGCAAATTATAGTTATTTTGCATATGCAATGGAGTTTAATATGAAATTCTCCTAAATTGCATGGCGAAGTATAGTTATTTTGTATAGATGTAGTTACCGTGTTTAATACCAAATTTTAAACTGCATGTATTTTTATAGCATTTAATACAAATTCGCTCAAGTGCATGCAAAATTACAGATGTCTGCTTGCATAATTATCCAAAAATACTGCAGTAAATTCAAATACGAAAAAAAAAAATTATAACTGTTATTACAGTTATTTATTTGAATTTGAAAATGAAAATATAATAGCAAAATATTGAATTTTATAAATGGTAAAGCAGTTATAATATTGTAATATATGAAGAACAGGTACAGGTAGATTTTGCATGAAAGTGATGCATTGAAATATAATTATTTATAATATATTATAAATAACTGTAAATGATTTTACAATTATGTTTTGTGCCTGTAATGTAATTCTTAACTGAAAAGTTGTTGTCTGTTTGTTTAGAGGATTTTATTCTTTAAGTGGTTTATACACTTTAAGTATCAATAAAATTATACATATGTGGCTTACTGTGATATTGCATCCAAACTCATACGATAGGTATGTAAAATTTACTTGATACCATAATTCGACAAAGGTAAAAGTATTTTGTATGAAAACAATACATTTTTATCGTCGAGTTTTGAAATAAATGATTTGGAGGAAGTTAATAGGCCTCTTGGTATATGTATGTCATAACTAGCACTAAGCCGGATATTGCATTTACTGTTGGAAAGCTTAGTAGGTATACTAGCAATCCTAGTTCACATCATCGGCAAACTTTAAATCGATTATTTAAGTATTTAAAAGGAACCATTGATTATGGTTTGACTTAGACTAGATTTCCTTCGATACTTGAAGGATAATCGGATGCGAGTTATATTTCGAATATGGAAGAAACTTTTCCACAATTGGATGGGTATTTCTACTTGGGGGAAGTGGATGGGTATTTCTACTTGGGGGAGGTGCTCTCTCTTGGGCGTCTAAGAAACAAACTTGTTTTACTGATTCAACAATGAAATCAGAGTTTGTGGCATTAGCAGCAGCGAGTAAAGAAGCCGAGTGGCTAAGAAATTTAATATATGAAATTCCGTTGTGTCCCAAACCTATATCACCTAAATCTATCAGATGTATGATTCGTGAGCGCATCACACATGATGTTATTTCAGTAGAGTTTGTGATAACTCAATATAATTTAGCCGATCATTTAACCAAAGGGTTAAATAGAGATTTTGTGCACAAATCGGCTATTGGGATGAGATTAAAGTCCATTTGAAATCTCTCATGTTAAGATACCCAATTCCCATCTAATATGACATTAGGTGCTGAATTCAATGTGGAAAGCTTAACATCTAGAGATTGGAACACATTGGTAGTATTATCCCAAAGTATGTGTTCAGACATGCAAGTTGTGGAGGTTGAAGTTTATCTTCTTAATAGCTCTTTTGAAAAATTGCATATGCATGTGCAAGAGTAAAAGATCTACCTATTTAAGCATGAAGTTTAGCCGCTTCAAGAAGCTAGGACTTGGCTTTGATATGCTTAAGAAGGATAAGGACACAAGGCTAGTAAAAGATAGTGTCAAGTAAGAACATTTGAGAATGTAAATTTATGTGTATATTATCTTCGAGTATTCATTATGGATAGTAAAGGTTCAATGCTTAGTGATACCTTGATATTCGAATATTTGGAATGTGTAATATACTAATATGAAATTCAATCGTCACGATATTTCATTTATGCATAAATTTGTTATTTGTTGTGATTTTGTTTTAGTTTATCATGAATTGCACTAAAATGGGGGAAGATTGTTGGATATTTTAGTGTAATTGGATTAACTAGTCGACCAATGTAGTCATAATATATTATCGAGCAAGTCGGAGAGTGTGGAGTACACGCTTGTTAGAATATATTATGATTAGTGGGTCCAATGGATAGATCCTTGTTCGGGTTAGATTTATTTTGAATGATAAGACTATTGGGAAAAATCATGGAAATTTGAATTTGAAAAAATAATTCGAATTTGAGTTTGAATTTTTAGTCAGTTTATCATTTGAAATTTTAACCGTTTTTTGGACATAAAACTGTTTTACAGTTTAGTATTTTGGTTGAATAAATAAGTATGGTTCTGAACAGAAAAAGTAGAAAAGAACAACAACAAAAATTCATTCTGATTGTTCAAAAGAATACGCTCTGATTTTATCCGGTTGAAAATTTTGGAGAACCACCAAAATAATTTCAATCTGAAATTGTTAAAACAAGACTTCAGAGTTTATCCGGAAATCTCTAAACAATATTCCCAACAATCGGATCCCCTCTGAAGTGTCCGACTCAGTTAATGTGCGATAATAAAGTACAGCGCGATAGAACAAAGCACATTGAAATAGATAGACACTTCATAAAAGAAAAGATTGAAGATGGGACAATCGAACTTCCGTTTGTTAGATCCGAAGACCAACTGGCAGACATCCTGACAAAAGCGGTTGCTGCAAGAACATTCGAATCAGTTTTATCCAAGTTGGGTATTGGTGATCCCACTACACAACTTGAGGGGGAGTGTTAGAATATTCGACTAAATTTGGAAAGCTGGATTCATGGAGTAATAATTGGGGTCAACTATTGACCACTATAATTTGAGATTTCACATACTGTCCTTAATTTTCTCCCTATAAATCAGTGTATTAAGTTTCCTTGTATATGCCTCTAAGTTCTCTATATATTAAGAGCCTTATTACCATTGCTAGTGAAACAAGCGCAACTTGTAATGATTTGATTCAATAAAAAACAGTTCAATACAAAATGGAATTTTCTCTAATAAACACAAAACCCTAGCCGCCTCTTGCGGCTACTTCTCTCTTTGTTTTTTTAACATGTGTAACTCAATTATTCTGTAGATTCATTCTTGAGTTTTTGTCTTTGTGTTATTTATGATATTAGGTATTTCATCTGTTTTTACTTTGATTTTGTAGTTAAAATGTTGTATTGATTTATATTTTAGTCATTTCTAGTGTGTTTTTGTGTTTCTAGAAAATGTGTTTGAGCAAGTTTTTAAAATGTAAATGAAGAAGATGAATGATTCGAAAAAGATAGATTTTTGCTAAATGCGAAACCATGCCAGCTATAATAGATGCTAGATGTGAACTTAGACCAATTATATTAGATGCTAAAACAAACCAACTATGATAGATGCTAGATGCAAAATCACGCAACAATGATGGATGTTTAACCACACCAACTATGATAGATGATAGATACCTGATTCGAAACTAGACCAACTATACTAGATACTAGATGCGAAATTACGCCCACTACGATGGATTAGTGTTTTGTATATATAAAATAAACATTCTAAATGCTAATCCATCTCGAATCAAGTCAAACAAATTGTTTGGAGTAAATTTCCAAAAGTTATTTAAATTTATACAAATAAATTAAAATCAATTTTAAATTAAATTAAAATTATCATTTAAAATTGTTTATAATTGTATAACAGCTATATCTGTATGCCTTAGTATGGGTACCGACTACCGAAGGTATGCAAAAGCAACGACGGTAGCATAACGTACCCACGGTGCTAAAAATGTTTATCATTGGTGGCACACCACTAAAGACAATACATAGATCTCGTACTGGTAGTACGTACATCATGGTAGTACGTACATCATGGTAGTACGTACATTACACGTTGACAATTATAGGATTGTACTTGCACTAAAACAAATTTTAAAGAAACAAATTTTAGTAAATGTTCGACTCCATTTAGGAGGTTAAACATAGTTTATTTTTGTGATTAAATTCTATATTTATTGGTTTTTAAAAGTTTTAAAATTAAGATATTTTTTGTCAAAAATATATTTTTAGAGATAAATTTTAGATTTAAAAAAATAAAGTTCAATATTGTATTTATGATGAATTGTATTGAATCATTTATTTTTGAAATGCATTTTCACCAAGTTGCCTAAAAATAAAATAAAATAAAATTCAATTTAAATAATAATAAAAAAATAATAAACTAAAAAAAATGCATATACGTTATTTAATTTTTTTTTAATAATTTGGAGCTACAACATTTAACCATTAAAGATACTATAAGTATTGTTTTCAGCTTTCAACATTGGTTGAATCATGGATTATCGATTTTAGTAACATATAGTCTATGGACTTTCAAAAGTACGTTGGTAGTCCATGGACTATCCAAATTGGATAAAGTTAGTCCCCAAATTTGTTGATTAATGTAAAACTGGCACGGGACACCAAACTTAACATAAACTTGCATCACCAATTGTCCCTCACTTTAAACCTTGACTACATTTGAACTTCGAATTGAAGTCGAAGGACAATTGGTGATACAAGTTTCTGTCGAGTAGTGTGCCACGTGGCAGATTTATATTTCAACATACGTGGGGACTAAATTTATCCAAACTAGATAGTCTAAAGACTACCAACGGACTTTTGAAAGTCCATGATTTATCTGGTACTAAAATCCATATTTCATGAATAAATTACTGTTCAAAACCATTCTTTTTATTTTTTTGGACTTTTATTCAAACAAATGTTTTTTCAATTATTTGTTTACATACAAATCACGAGTATTGCTTATGTAGCATTAACGACAACAAAAAGAAAATATTTCACACTAACATCTACAATACGTAATATTATATTTTTATTTATTTATTTATATTTTTTACAATAACAATTTATTTTATTAAAAGATAATTTATCAATAATCATTTAACATCAAAAGGATTTACCAATAACCACCTAATATTTATTAAAGTATGGATAATTACCTCGTTTTGAAATTAAATATTGATAACTATTTAAACTTTTTTTAACATCAATATATTACTTAACTGTTTTTTTCTCTCTTGTTTTTTGTTTTTGTTTTCTTAAATGACATGTCTTTTACACCATAGCTCTAAAAAAATTCGAAAGCACCACTGGTTTCTTTTTTTAAGACAAACAAAACTATATCCACGAAATATATTTTTTAATTTTGTTTTTTACTACATTTGGTTGCGAAAATAACATTAGTCGGACTCCAAAGGTTAAAAATAAGTACGAGCACATAATTGAAAAAATATTAACGAAATATAATAATTTCTTTATGAAAACCCAATTTAGTAGTTGATTTATATGGATATACTTAAGATTTCACTGAAATTTGTTGAAAAGTCTTTCATTTGAGAGATTTGTGGGTTTTGGTTTTTGAGAGAGAGAAATATAGTTGCCGTGATGAAGAAAAAAAGAGTTATTGGTTTTATATTTTTATAACCAAGGGGTATTTTTGGTTGATTTTATGCGTCTAAGAGGTTTTTGGTAAACTTAAAAATCTTAGTGGTTATTTGTACGTTTAATCTTTCCCATGTGGTTGGCAATAAGTTACCCATTATTAAATAATAAAAAAATATTAAGTACACGTTACTAGGTGTAAGTTAGAGGTAACTCAAAAACACAAGTCATAGTGAATATTACATGTGATCGAGGATGGACAATCGATGAGATGTAAAGGTTTGGCCTGTTTGAATCTCTCTCGTAGATGTCAGGGCCAAGACTTAGGTGTAAATATGGTTGCTAGAACCTAAGGAAAAGTTATACCAAGTCAAGAATATTGTTACTTCTGAATGACGAAAGAGCATAGTCATCATCTTCGACGTGAAACGGTAATTTTTTGTTGTCAATGGTCTTTGAAAATAACAAGATGCTTCTACATGAAGTTATTTCACTATGGTTCTAAATTAATGTTAAATCTCGTCTTTTAATCTAAGAATCACTGAATTAAGTTGTAAACCAAGAGATAAAAGGTACAAATAGCACATGTAGGCATGTGTCATATAGATACATGCACTAGTGTTCATCTTATTTGTGGGCTTACAAATAAGACAATTGATTGTCATGCGCTAAAATGAACTATGAAAGTTTGTGCACATCATTTATCCCCTATAAATTTTGAGATATGGATATTGAAGTTGATAATGGGTCACTAAGTAAAAGAAACACTTGTGACTTTCTAGACAGAAAACTAGGAGATTTCGGTTATAGTGGAGGAGGGGGGGTTACTACTTAAATATGCATTATAGGATCCATATTTCATTTTTAAAAATTAGTGATCTTTATAAAGATAAGTGGTTGAGTTCTTAGTGTTCAAATAGTCTTCTAGTACTCTTCTATATATAAAACACTGTGTGTTTGTTACCGTAGTTGTAGGGTTTATTTACAATCTGAACCACGTTAAATTTGTCTTGTATGTGTGCTATGTATATATTCTTATTATATCCATATTTTTAAATTTAAAGTGTTCACAACTAAGATTTTGTAGCTCTATTTGTTCTTATTGTTTATTAGGCCCTTAAACCAAATAGGTTTTGGCTAGAACGGTTGAGCTTCGACTAACGTTGTCGAAGGCTAGTTGTTATTAAGGTTTAGGTTTTGTTGATTATTCCAAATGAGAGGTGCTCCATAGGCTGTAGTTTTACCTAAAAATATTACGGTGATTTTGGACAATCTACAAAGAAGAAAGAATGAAGATCGTTTCAAATCATAAGGTTAAAGAAAAAGTTTTCACTAAAAAACCAAGAAGAGCAACCAATATGAGTTCAATAAAATCTAACCTATAAAAATTGAGCAAAGATTATTGTTTTAACAACTTGAGAATCAGGATTAAGGCTTTCTCAATACATAAAATATTTGTTGCTGACATTAAAGATAAATCTACAAATAGGATTGATTTCGAAGTTCAATCTAAATCTCATATAGTGCCCTTATATTGACAATTTGGGAATGAAGTACTTCAAGAGTTGTGAAGAACCAACGGGTTTGGGGATATGAATCTTCCAGAGGACATTTAAATGAAGAATATTGTATCTCAAGAAATATACTGAGACACTATAAAATGGATGAAAAAAATAGATTGAAAATCACATATATTATTTTTTTAAAAAAATCTTGACTTGAAGGTATTTGAGGCAAGAGGATGATGATCAATCCATAATCCTCTTAAGTTCTCGATGGAATATATATTAAAAATTTGTGGATACTATGCTCTACAAAAAACGTCTCTTGTGATGGTCTAAGTAAAGAGGCCTTTTAACTCAAAAGATATTTACATTACACTATTCTGAAAGGTGACTCTAAAGGTCTTAGGCTGAGTGTTTGTGCATACCAAGAATGAGATATTCAAGCAAAAATAGAGGAAACTCTTGGTCAAATTTCAAAGGGCTTGCGGTAGGTTCTAGAATTAGATATTGGTTGTGCAAATGAGGGACATATAAGTAGGTACCACTAAAAGAAGAGAAAATGAAATAGCTATATAAGTACCGAAGCTGGAGTAACTGCAATGGTTCAAACGACTATGAGTATATGGATGATTTAATGACTTCTTCTTTTTTGTAAGAATAATGATAAAAATTTGTTGGATTCAGATGCACTATTCCACATTTATACCAATAAATATTGGTTTTAAGACCTGAGATTTTTAATGGTGGAAGGGTCATCCTCAGGAATAATGAATATTGTATTATCAAATGTGTAATAATTGTTTGATTCAAGTTTTTATAAGATATGAAAGAGTGATTAACAATGTAAGTTATGTTTCCAAATTTAAATGTAACATTCTTTGTATTGTGGTGTTAGTTGATGAGTGGTTTACCTATAACACTAGACATGACAGACTTAGAGTGTTGCAAGGCTAACTTGTTCCTATGAAAATGTATATGACTAATGATATGTTAGTTCTTGAGGTCTATATAGTGCTTGAGTATGTTCATTTATATATTTGGGGTTCGACATAAGAACCAAGTATAGGTGGTGTAAGGTACTTCATGTATTTGATATATGATTATGCTTAGAAAAGTAAGGAACTTTTAAGGACGTTCAAATGTGTGGTTTACGCTCATGTGTAGCAAGAAAAGCCTCAGGCGAGAAAATGTTTATTTCATGGATATCCAAAAATATTTTAACGGTAAAAGTTGTGATACCTTGAGCTTGTACAATAGACGTTTATGATAAATAATGATGTGGTTTTCAATGAAAAGGACATGTCATTTAAGAAAATGGTGGAGACCCAACTATAATTATCGAGAAGATACTTTAAGTTGATGATATGTCTTATATATTCTATGAAATTAGAGTAATATAAATCTCTATAAATTGTAAGAAAATTATTACTTCTGAAGGCTGAAATAGCATACCGATCGTCTATGGTGCCAAAACATAGTGCATGGTTGGCGAATCGCTTTTAAGAATAATAATATTCTTAACTAATGGTATAAATTAATGTTTAATCTCAGACTTTGATCTAAGATTCATTGGATTAAGGCGTGGTCCAAGGGACAAAATTTACGAACTACATTTACAGATGTATGCACCTGTGTTCGTCCCATTTGTTGGATAGTTCGGCCAAATTAGGCAAACGGTTTTCATGCGCTAAAATAAGTTATAGAGGCTGGTGCATATCATTCATCCTCTATAATAAGAGGTAGATGGGTATTGACTTTTTTTGGTCACTAAGTGAGAGAAACACTTGTAATATTTGAGAAAGAAAACTAGGAGTTTTCGCCTATAGTGGAGGTAGATGGTTAACATTCGATTATGCATTCTAAGGTCCATAGTTCATTTATAAGCTGAGAGATATCTATAACAAAGATGAGTGGTTAAGTGTTTAATATTAAAAAATTCCTTTTGCATCCTTCTATATATAAATTGTCTGTTTGTTGCATCTTGATGTATGATTTCTTACAATCCGAACCCCATTAAATTTGTTTTGGGTGTGTGCTAGGTATATATTATTGTTATTTCTTTATTTTTTATTTAAAGGGCTGATAACTAATCTTTGAGTACGAGCGTGAAGGTATGTTAATCTATATGTTCTTACGCTAAAATTTGGCAGTTAAACCAAACGACTTTTAGCTGGAATCGTTGGGTTCTGGCTAACGATGTCGTAGGCTAGCTGTTTTTATGGTTTAGGTGTGGTCAATTATTCATAAAAGATATTCTCACTAAAATGTAGTGTTATTAAAAAAATGGTGCGGTGAGTGTGGATAATATATAAAAACACTATTTTGAGTGTTGATAGAAAGAAGAATGAAGATCGTTTGCAATATTAAGGTTAGAGAGAAAGTTCTCACTAAGAAACCAATAAGAGCCACCAAGATGAGTTCTATAAAGTTTAAATTTAAAAATAATTAGGGAAGATAGGTGTCTGAATATTGTACGGTGTTAGGGATATCAAATCACTTGGAGGCCATTTACATGAAGAAGATTGTATCTTAAAAATATATTTATATAGTGTTAATGGTTGAAAGAAAATAGATTGAAAGGAACCTTCATGATTTTAAGATAATTATACTTGATTTGAATGGAATTGGGATCTAGCGGATGATGACCAATCCATAATCCTCTTTCTTAATCAAAGGTGTATGAACACTTTATGAACACCACGATCTACAAAAAGGAATCTCTTGCGGATGTCGAACTAAAGAGTGCTTTGAAATTAGAATCTTTTTTAAATGAAGACTTTTCTTAATAGAGACTTTGAAGGTTTGAGACAGAATGTGTGGGTATACAAGGAATGAGAGATTCAAGCAAGAATAGAGGAAACTCTTGGTTAAATTCCAAATAGCTCATGATGGGTTCTAGATTGAGATGTTGGTTTTGAAAGAAGTACGCCCATATCATAAGGACTTGTCCAGAGAAGAGAAAAGAATATAATTATCTATAGGAAAAATTTAGGTATGCTACAATAGTTTTAAACCATTTTATGTATGTTGATGGTTTAATGGCTTATTCTTCTTGCAAGTACAATAATATATGAGTGTTAGATTTGGGCACTTAATTCCGCATGAATTCCAATAAAAATTCATTTTAAGATCTTAGATTGTTTTGAAGATGAAAGCATCATCTTTGAGAATGATAAATCTTGTGTTATCAAACAGTACGAACTGTTCAACTTAAGTTGTCTATATGAATTCAGATAGTGATGAATAACATAATTTATATTTCCAAAATTCAACATAACTTTCTTTTTATTGTGATGTTAGATGACGAATGCTTTACCTATAGCGGTGGAGATAACAAACTTAGGGTCTTGCAAGGCTCCCATGTTATTATGAGAGCCTATAAGACTAATGATGTGTTGGTTATTGAGGGGTTTATTATACTAGGGAGTGTGTCTAGTATGGACAAGTATTAGATAAATTTTTGGAATCATAAGTTGGGGAATGTAAGTTCAATTAGTGAACTTATCAAACAAGGGTTGTTAGATGATACTATATTTTAGTAGGAGAAGTTTCTTAAAGTTGTATGTTGGGTAAGAGTAAGAGGGTAAGAGTTCTCCCTAGCAACCATACAACCAATAATATACTTTAGTATGTTCATTCAAATGTTTGGGGTTCAGCACAACAACCTAATATAGGTAGTCGAAGCTACTTCATTTCTTTGATATATAATTATTCTAGAAAACTATAGAACATTTCCCGACAACTAACGACTTCACACAAAAGAAGGTTGGGGATTTTAGTGAAATATTTTTGCCGGTTGTGAAATAAACTTGTATAAGGTTTTTTTTCAATTGATGCTAGATTTAATCTAGAATTAGATCAAATGGATGTTATTATTTCCTTCTTACAAGGTGAATTGAAAATGGAAATTTAAATATGTTTGCTAAACGGATTTGAAAAGTAAAAGGAATAAGACGTGTGTTTGTTTAAGGGACCTCCTTTTAGGGTGAAACCGTTTTTGGAATTTTATTTTATTATAAGATTCATCGAGTATATATGAAGTTGCTATGAAAATTACTCTATTGGAATGATGAAAGACACATGGAGAGACAAGTGATATTTTTTATAGGATATTGATTATATCCGAATAAATGTAAAGATGATTAAGACCATGAAGAGAAAGCTAAAATGAAAGTTTGAGATAAATGGTATATATGAGGATAAGAGGATACTCGGTATTGAGATAAATAGGAACATGATAAAGGTTTATTTATTTGTATCTCAACAACAATACACACATAAGATGCTTCAAACGTTCGGCATGTCCGGAGCCAAAGAGGTTTTAACTATGGCTCCCAAACGGATATTTCAGATAAGAATCTGTCTATATCTGAATCTGAATCCAAAATTGGAAATCACTATCCAAATCTGAATCCAAATCCAAAATTTTATATAAAAAAATTGAATCTGTATGTGATGGATATTAACCGGAAATGGATAATATCCAAATCCGAATATCTGAATTTCCACAATTTTTTTAACTAATTGCACTATTGGTTGGGCTACTTTTATAAGCACCTTAGTAGAAATTTATATTCCTATTTTAGATGTAGGATACGACTAAAACAAATATACTTATTTTGAAAAACCACTATGTCTTTTATAGAAAATTTGGTAGCAATTCTTTTCTACATTTAAGACTAAAAAAATATACTTGTTAAGAAAAGCCACTATGTGTTGTATAAATAGCTTGGTAACAACTTTTTTTCCAACTTTAGATGTGGATAAGATACATTTTTTAAAGAAGCAACCCTCTATATTTATAGCCAACTTTGTTAGTAATGTTTTATTGCTTTTTACAACGTGGGATAGCTAAAAAACATGCTTAAATATAAAAAAATTATATATATATTTATTTATAAAAAGTCGTATATCGGATAGTTCGAATACGGATATGACTATATCTATATCCGCTATTTTCGGATATGAATTTGGATACAAATATTATCCGTTTTCTTTGGAATACGGATATTATCTATTTTATTCAGATTCGATATCGAATATTTCGGTCGAATATCGAATTTTTCGGATTTTTTTAACAGCCCTAGTTAGAACTCTTACTGGTGCTAATTTCAAACTTAGTGCCGGTGTGGATTATTTTTGACTGAGGGTAATATTGTCAGGTGTTTTGTGGTGTTTCAAAGGTATTAAATGTGTAAGTGTTTTGTTGTAAGAGATTTAAGCTGCCTGGTTGTATTAAATGTTCATTACCCTTATTAATGAAAGTGGTTGAGTATTTATACCCTTAATTATGGGCCATATGGGCTTTCGGGTCAAACTTACGAAACCGGGTCGAGTTCATAAACCCATTAGTTTATTAAGCAGATTAGCATTTAGCTTAGTCAAAAGGTGATTAGTTATTTAGTACTTTTGTCCTATTCGGATGGTTCAGTGGGTGACTTTTGTCCGAATTTCCCCTGTCCGGTTTCTACATTGAGTGGTGAATATTTCCGGACTCATCAGTAGCCTTTTTTTTAGGTTTTTTCGAAGGCCTCTGGCAAGACCTAAAAAATCCTCTTAGCCACTTGCAACATTCTCCAGACTGTCTAAGTGTTCAGCTTAGGATTTTTCCGGACTGAATACTTCTCAGAAGTTCAAAATTTTTGCTATGGATCGTGGGACACGTGTCATCTTTTGATTTGCCTCACCAGTCGTTTTTCTTCTAGAAAGGCGCTCCCACTAATCCCAAAAATCAACCTCTTCATTTAATACCCATGACATCAGCGCCGCCTTCAATCATTACTTTTGTCTTTTCGTATTCTCCTAGGTATTTGGTAACTCTTTTTGTCTTACTAGTATAAATTGCTTCTTTTCACTATTTTACTATCTTCATTACTCTCTCATTTCTTTATCTCAAAGTTTTCACTTTTCTTCTCAAAATTCCTTTGGTGTAGGTTTATGTTCACGACAAGAAACGCATTGGTAAAATGCGGGTGACTTAATCTTTGGGAGTTAGAAAAAGCATAAAGGGTTGAACGAGAGAGGCGTATTGCAGCGGATCTTCCAGTTTCTCCAAACGATAAACCCAAAATACCATCTTTAGAGATTGATCGAGGGTCATCTTCTGCTAGAAGTTCCAAACCTAGGCGATTATTTCAACCAAGTCTTTCGCCTATTGTATCAGGCTCCCCGGTTCAGGAGTCACAGCCCACTGTTGAACGGGAAAAAGCCGCATCAAGCGCAAGATGACCCTCTCCATTTATAGCCATGGGGTCAGATGCTGAAAAATCCCCAGAAAAGGCCGCCCTTCGCCGAACAAGCCGCTTAGTAAATGGTCAAGCTGTTGTTTCACAATCTAAGTCCCCAAAATCAGGGCCTCCTAAGTCTGGGGCCAAGGACAAAGCTACAGGATCAGAGGCATCTATCAGAGTCCCAAAGGATAAATCTTCCGGTCCGGAGGCCACTAGAACTAGCTCTCAACATGAGCCCTCCGTACCTGAGCCCTAGCCGGACAGCAGACCCTTAGGAGAGGGTAATGCTCAACCGTCCGGACAACTTACAGAGCCTGCCATCAGCACTCCCCCACTAACAACAACTGACAAACCTTCCACAGTGATGGAAGAGGTGATAGAGGATAGCATAGAAGAAGCCTCATTTGAGACCGACGTCTCCGGACAGACAAGGGAAGCTGCTACTGACAAAAAAAACACGGGTAAATAGAAACTGTGTTTGAAGCATCCGGACCTGCCGGAGTGCCTGGAAGGCAAAGTGGGACGCTGCTTCCATAAGGTGAACGTGAAGTATCTGCTGGCCATGCAGAACATCAACTATGTCTACACTCACACTGCTGAGTTAGGCCGGATCCGAACGAAGTGAGGGATCCCTGAGTCTGTCAAAGTGAGGATACCGGTCACCCTGGAGACCCCAATGGACTGTAAGCTGAGCGAGATAGTCATATATACAGAGCTGTTTAACTGGGGGCTCAGATTTCCTTTGGACCCAGAGATCGTCAGATACTCTCATCTGATAAAGCACAACTGAGTCCCAATGCTTGGTACACTCTTATGGCCTGCATTATGGCCTCTAGGCTCTCCGGAATACCGCTTCTGATGGAGCAATTTTCTGCTGTGGCTAGCCTCTGCAAGAACCACATCATCCCTTTCTACCACTACAATATGGGAGATAACTTTAAGGTGGTGGATGATTTGCTTGAATCGAAAAAGAATTGGAAGATCCAATTCTTGTTCATTAGTAGGACTTGAGAAAACGGGAGGAAAATCAAGGCTGGTGTCAACCCTAGCATGCTCACCAGCAGATGGAAAAACACAGGTGAAAATTTCATCATGTTCGTTTTCTTTCCTTATAAAAAATATGTTACTTAATTGCTCATCTTTTTCTTTGGGTAGTGTTGCCGAAGGAGTTCTCCGACTATTTGGAGGAGGGGCAGACAACTTGTGCCAAGCTGAATGCTTGGGCTGCTGACAAATGGGGAAATTGTTTCCACAATTGCTCTACTGCCGGCAATTTAGTGAGGTCCCATCTCTGGAACACAACTGGCCGGAGAGACCTTACTTGGGAGGAATTGACCACCCTACCTCCTCCGGGTGTCATCCTGCAGAGGACAGAGGAGAAGGATGGGAAGCTGGCCTTGCCTGCCAGAGCAAAAGCTCCAAGTAAGATGAAGGGCAAGAAGGGTAAGAAGAAACAAGATGCAACTGAGGTTGCTCAAGGTGGTGCTGAGGAGATCGTCCCAGCAAATCAGGAAGGGCATGGCCAAGGGGGAATCGATGCTACTCAACTTCAAGTGGTTGAAGATGAGAGTATCAAAGAGGCAGGTGGACCTCCAAATCCTTCAAAGGCTCCCAAGAAGGATAAAAAACGGGGAGTAGATGGTGGAGATAGAGAAGCCAAAAAGAAGAAAATCTCCTCGGGGGATGAAGTTGCTCTCCGGCCTTCAGAACCTCTTCCTCCGGCCGACCCAATAGACCCCACATTGGCATAACATATCCCAAGTGATTTTCACACCGGAGAGGGTACCAGAGGGGATATCAATATCGATGGAGTTGATATCAGTGGCCTCCAAAACATAGGCCTTTAGTTTGGAGACCTCGAAAAAGACGACTTTGCTGGCCCCTACCTTTCTCCAAGCTCCTCAAACATGGTTACCTTCAATGGTAAGTCCTTTTCTATTTCAGGGGAGAATGACATGGTGACTCACTCCTTGCTGAGTAATATTCAACCGGTCCTCAACCTGGAGAGGCAAGTGCGAAGCCAATCTACCCTAATCAACACACTCAATGTAGACAAAGAGAGCTTATCTAACAACTTCCTTAATTCTAATCAGAGTGTTGAGGCATTAAGGAGAGAGATCGAGGAGTTGAAGAAGGGGAAATAGGACTTGGCCACCAGGCTGGCCGCTTCGGAGGTGGTTAACACAGAACTCCAAACCAAGTGTTCTGGCTTGGAGAAGGATATCTCCACTTCGAAGGAGGAAGTGATGGCCAAGGATAATGTCATCCAAACCCTGTCCGGTGATAAGACTTCTCTTGAAGAGGCTGTGTCCAAAATCACCAAGGAGAAATAGGATTTGATAAAGGAGCAGAAGAAGACAATTCAGGCCAAGATCGATGAATATACCAACAAAGTGATAGACTCCCAAGAAGAGAGGTATGCCGAAGTCAAATCCAATATGGTCTTGCTTTTCCACCGAACATTCCCGAAGAGGATGCTCGACACTTTATGGCAGTACATTGAATATGAAGATATCCCATTTCACACGATGGTGGATGGTGATAAGAAAAACTATTCAAGTGGTTATGATGATACCACCGATGAAGAAGAAGGGACCGGAGAGAAACTTGATGACGAACCCAACGATCTAAAGAAGAAACAAGATGGAGCAGGAACATCAAAGGGAGTTCAACCCTAAAATTTTAACTATTTTCTGTTTTTCTTTTATTCTAATATCAGACTAAAGTCCTTGGATGGCCAAGGCATTTTTGTAATAGTGTCCGGCTCGCGCCCAGATAGATCTTTTCTTTTTAAACTTCAAAGTCCTTGTATGGCCAATGCATTCCTATATGTTTTAATATCATTTCTCGGTGCTAACCGAGCAGTTTTATTTTGCACAATTCTTGCCTTGTTTTATGTTTGCCCAATCTCGATGGCTGATGTTTAAATAACCCCTAGTTATTTTACGAGTATTTTAAGGTGAGAGTGTTTAAATTCTCTGATGACAAATGTTTAAATCGTCATCATTCCACTATATCAATCCGATCTGTCAACGATACTTAGAAGGCTTTAAAGAAACTATAAATCAAACCACTCCAAATTTTTTAAGAAGGCATCAAATTTATTAAAAAGCCCGGACACCTTATTAAAACCTCGCCACGCCACCAGGGTAGGAAAGAGTATGCCCCCTAATATTTACATGTACTTTAAGCAAGTAATTATATACATAACTTTCATTCTAGATACAACCGGAGGTGTTCAATGTTCCAGGGGTGATTTAAGATTCTTCTATCTTTATCTTGAAGCCTGTATGTCCCAGGCTTAAGCTTTATCAATGACCATATAGGGTCTTTCCCAATTTGGAGCTAGCTTTCTGAACTGCTTCTCTTTGGTATGTAGGAAGACTTTTCTCAACACCTTATCCCCTGGTTGGAAATCCCTCCTTCTGACTCTGGAAGCAAACCTGCTTCTCATCAATCCCTGATAATGGGTGGCTCTAAGGTGAGCTTTAACTCTTTTCTCTTCTATCAAGTCAAGTTGACTTCTTATTGCCACTTCATTAGCCTGTTTGGAAAAATTGTGGACTCTGAATGATGGAAGAGTTGCCTCTATAGGAGCAATTGCATCCATACCATATACCAAGGCAAACGGGGATTCCTGTGTAGCAGCCCCAGGAGTAGTCCGGTAGGCCTATAGTAATTCTTGTACATAGATTGTCCACTTTCCAGCAGTCCCTTCTAGATTTTTTAAAGACCGGACAAGATGGTTCTGTTTGCCACCTCTACCTCACCATTCGCTTGTGGGTGGAAATGAGAGGAGAAGCAGTGTTGAATGCCTCTAGAGACACAAAAATTCTCCATATCCTTGTTATCGAATTGTGGCCCATTGTCTGTGGTTATCTTCTGTGGAACCCCAAATCTGCAGCAAATATTAGATAAGATAAATGTTATAACAACTTTTGAAGTAGTTCCTGCCAGTGGGGCTTCTTCTATCCACTTCGAGAAATAATCAATGGCAACAATGATAGTTCTGCACCATCCGGATGCCATAAGTAGAGGTCCCACTAGATCCAGCCCCCAACGAGCAAAAGATATTGGCTCAGAAATAGACTCCAAAGGAATAGTTGGAATATGAATTTCATTGCCATATCTTTGGCATGGATCACACTTTTTTACCAACTCCTTGGCATCTTCCATTATGGATGGCCAGTAGTATCTGGCCAATAAGACTCTTCGGGTTAAAGCTCTATAACCACAGTGTGCTGACCCTTCGCCATCATGCAGTTCAGACAGCATCACTTCGGACTCTTCCATCCCCAAACAACGCAAGAGAAGTCTACTAAAAGACTTCTTGTAAAGGACATCTCTTATGATTAAAAAACCACGAGCCATATACTTCATTTTTCTTGCTACTGCTTTTTCCGGAGGCAAAATGCCATCTGAAATGTATTGAAGAAAAAGATACCTCCAGTCTTTAGGTTGACCCACTTGAATATTTAAACTTTCCACCTCTTCCTTGCTCTGATTGAGTTGAATGGATGGGCATTCCTGCACATGAATCCATGGGTAGGATTTAGAGTATGCTATGGTTGCCAAGGAGTCTGCTAGTGTATTCTCTGTTCTGGGTATGTGCTCATAGCTGATTTCTTTAAAGTTAACTGCCACCTCTTTAAGAATTAATAAATATTTAATTAACTGCTCCTTCTTGGCCTCAGATTGACCTTGAGCAGATGGATAAAAAGCTGAGAATCACTCATTAACCTGAACCTTTTGGCTCCACAAATCAGGGTTAACTTCAAACCAGCTATAGCAGCTTCATATTCAGACTCATTATTAGAAGCCCTGAAAGCAAAACATATTACCTGGTATAGCTTGTCGCCGTACAGAGAGGTTAAACATATCCGAACACCACAACCCATGGTACTTGATCCACCATCAGTCCGGACAACCCATAATTTTTTTAGTCTTTCCACCTGTTGCTTGTTTAGTGTCTCGGTCTGAATGGAATTCAACTAAGAAGTCAACAACAGACTAAGCCTTGACTACAGTTCGAGGGGAAAAATCAATATCATAGTCCCCCAAATCCACTGACCATTTGGTCATTCTGCTCGATACGTCTGCCTTTTGAATAACGTTCTTCAAGGGAAAAGACGTCCGGACAATAATAGAATGAGACTGAAAGTAGGGCCTCATTTTCCTAGCAGCAATTACTAAAGCCAATGCTAGTTTTTCATGTTTTCAGCATCCATCAGGATTTTGCTGATGTAATACACCGGACGAGGATAATTATCCACCTCTCGAACTAGCACCGCACTTATGGCACATTCAGAAACTGCTAAGTATATATACAGTGTTTCTCCATCAGTAGGTTTAAATATGCTAAGTATATATCGTGGTCCTTTGGATCCACTTGAATTTGATTATAACCGGAGAAGGAATCCATGAAGGACAATAACTTGTTCTCAGACGTGGAGTCCACGAGCTGATCGATCCGGGGGACTGGATATATGTCTTTTGGACAAGCCCTATTAAGGTCAGTAAAATCGATGCACATACGCCACTTTCCGTTTTTATTTTTTACTAACACTGGATTGGCTATCCATAAAGGGTACTGGGATTCCTTTATGTGCCCCATCTTAGTAAGCCGGTCAAATTCTTGAACTATGACATCACCTTTCTCCTTAGAAAAAGCTCTTCTCTTCGGCACAACAAGTGTTACATCTCTTCGGATGGATAGCTGGTGTGATATAACATCTGCTGGCACTCCGGTTACATCAGCATTGCACCAAGCAAAAACATGCTGATTGTCTGTTAAAAAAGATAACACTTTGCTTTTTAGTTCTGATGTCATCTTGGATCCGATCTTGACATTTCTTCCTTTAGCCAGAGAGTGAGTTTCAACCTCTTCAATTGGTATTAAAACACCAGGGGTCTCTCTGGGGTCATCAATTTCACCCTCTCCCCCAGAGGGCCCCTCCAACTGCTAATTTTCACTGATCCGAACTGCCCCCAAAGTTCTAGGGGCAATTGCTGTTGCATAACATTCTCTTGCTATTTTCTGACTACTACGGACAACTCCCACTTGCCCTTGCACATCGTATTTTAAACATTGGTGAACTGTTGAAGCCACAACATGCATCCCGGAGAGCCAAGACCTTCCCAAAATGGCATTGTAGCACGTGGGACAACCCACCACAATAAAAAGTACTCTGACCATCTTCTTAAAAGGGCCCTTGCCCAACAAAACCTCATCCTCAAACTCCCCAATTACGTCTGCAGAGCTTCCAGTGAAACCCACAATAGACCTGTTCGAACGTTGGATTACTTCTGGATTCCTCATTTGTTTGTAGGAAGTTAGAAAGAGGATATTGGTTGAGCTGCCAATATCCACCAAAATTCGTCTAATGTCATTGCCCCCAATAGATGCTCCTATCACCAAAGCATCTTCATAAAAAACAATGACGGGAAAATGAATTTGCGATTGATAGGAAGTCATGACTCCTTCCAATTGAGTAGCCAGGGTATGAACATGCCTCTTCCTCGAAGAAGCAGTTGGTGCAGTCATGGTGTCGTCTCCAAATATGGTAAGTGACTCAAAAAAGCTTATGAGCCCGGACACCGTCTTGATGTATTCTGTGATAACGCCCACCTTATTCCGGGTTGGATCAGGATCCAAATATTCCGACTCCATATCAAATCTTTCAATTATCACCATAGCCCCGTTTGGAGCCGACGTCCCTGCATTGTTTGTCGGGTCGGTCCGATGAGCATTATCAGGCCTATTCCCACTTCTTCTTTTAACATAAGCACACAATTTTCCTCTTTTAATAAAAAATTTCACCTCTTGTTTCAAAGCGATGCAGTCTTCTGTGTTATGACCAATATCATGATGATATTGGTAGAAACAATTATTACGACTTTCCCTGGGAGATTGAAGCGCAGCCGGCTTCCTAAAATGTACTTCGTCTTTTGTTTTGTCATAGATGGTTGCCACATTCTCTTTCAACTTGGAAAACCACTCCGGTTGAACCCAAGACCCTCGCTTATTTCTGGATTGCTAGCTCTAAGCTAGTGCTGGGTGGGATTGAGCCTTGGCCCTGTTGGGACCCTGTCTAGCTTCCTTATCCTTGTACCCGGACTGATTCTGGTTTTGGTTTGGTTCAGCTGGGGAAGACCTCACTTGCCTATGCACCCTAGTCTTCTTGGTTTCATCCACATTGATTTTCTTTCCCACTTGATTCAGTAAACCGCCACACGTCATGGCCTTCTTCTTGGTTACTGAATCGGCTAAATTACCAGGGTTCAAACCCTGCCTTAGAGAAGCTATTACTACTTGTTCAAAGCAATCAGCTAATCCATTCTTGGTGTTCACAAAACGACTATATATTCTTTAAATGATTCATTTGGTTCTTGGGCACAATGGATAATAGTGTCTCCATTGCCTTTTACCTCCTTACTTCCAACGAACTGTCTCCAGAAGGCCACCCAAAAGGTATCAAAGTTTCTGATGCAGCCCTGAGGCAGGCTATTATACCACTTCAGTGCACTCCCCGTAAAAGATTGAGAGAATTCTCTACAAAGAAACTTATCATCATCATCGTCAAAATTCATCATAAAGTTTTTAAACTGCTCCAGATGATTATCTGGATCTTTACTCCCATCGTATTTTTCCATCTTAGTATTGTCAAACCTCTTTGGAAGGTTTCCGGACAGTATCTTGGAAGACAAAGGAGATTGTCTCCAATTCTGTCCACGACTAAACACAGTATCTTCATCGGGAGTCACAAAGATACCTGGTTCATCATGAAAAGCGAAATGATCCATCAACAATCGGTCTACATGTCTCCGACCATGACTGTGGCCATGAGATGACCCTTTCCCAGATGCCTTTCAACCTTCCATGCCTATCCCTCTTTCTTGAATATTTTTTGACCAACTTTTGCTTCTTCTTAGACCTGCCTTCATCACTGCTGGATGACAGGGACTCCTCAACTCCATCTTCATTCGAGAAGCTACTAGAGGATTTTGAATCTGAATCTGAGCTCTCCACCGGTTTAGACCGGTGAGACTTCTTTGAGCTAACATGAGTCTTTTTAGTACTTACATGGGTCTTTGCAGATGGGTCATGCTCCCTTGGATTGTCAGTGTGGTGAATGGCTGACACTTTTGATTTTTCTTTCAAGCCCATCTCTACCCTTTTAGCAGCTCTCAAGGCTTCTATCTCAGTCTTCAACCTGTCTCGCTCTTCGATTGTATATTCATTGTTTTCTCCCACCACTTCTGCAAAAGTTGGTGGCACTGCCTGCTCGTCCGGATTCATCCGAACTAGTTTTTCTTGCTGGTTTTGAATGCTAGATTCAGGCACCTTCTCATCCCACTGTGGTCGCCAATTTGGTGTGGATTATTTTTTACTGAGGGTAATTTTTTCAGGTGTTTTGTGGTGTTTCAAAGGTATTAAATGTGTAAGTTTTTTGTAGTAAGAAATTTAAGCTTTATGGTTGTATTAAATGTTCATTACCCTCATTAATGAAAGTGGTTGGGTATTTATACCCTTAATTATAGACCATATGGGCTTTCGGGTCAAACTTATGAATCCGGGTCGAGTTCAAAAACTCATTAGTTTATTAAGCAGATTAGCATTTAGCTTAGTCAAAAGGTGATTAGTTAATTAGTACTTTTGTCCTGTTCGGATGGTTCAGTGGGTGATTTTTGTCTGAATTGCCCCTGTCTGGTTTCTACAGTGAGTGGTGAATATTTCCGAAGATAAAAAAGTATAGACTAGATCTACTTTGTGTGAATGTTATTGGTAGTATTATGTATGATATGATTTGTCGATACATGACTTTACATAAGTTATAAGTTTTTTGAGCAGATTCATCTCAAATTCGATAAAGGTACATTGACATGTACTAAAGTGGCTCATGAGATAATTGACGTGTTCGCCTGAATTTTATTTATGTTACAATCATAAGGATACAACTGATATAATATAGAGAAGGCTTACATACTCGAATTACACAAATTTTATTGACATAAAGAAGTCTACCTCATGTTATTTGTTTATTATTCTTGAAAAAGTGGTAAGTTAGAAATCCTGTATGCAAAAGATGATTGCTTTATCATCCATGAAAGCCAAATATATGGCTGCTAAGGAGGCCATAAAGGAAGTTATTTGGCTCAATAGATTGTTAATTTTGATTACTAGTATGGAGCAAGATGTGATTATATTTTGTGATAATAATAGTCTTCTTCATTTAATTAAGAATCCGAAGTTCCACGAACAAACTAAGAACGTAGATATCAAGTGGTCTAACCGTGATGGAGTGAGATAAAATGGTGGTAGTTAGGATTGATAGCGATGAAAACTATTTGGATTCTCTCACAAAGATATTACCGATTTCAAAATTCATGAAATGAATGAGACTTTTCCAAGTCTGGGATGCAGGTGAGATGATCTCTAAATAGTATAAAATTAGGTACAACAAATACTAGGGTTACTATATGGTATAGGATGGACAACCGAAGACATATAAAAGTAGTAACTATTTGAACCTCAAAAGCATATGTTGAGGTGGAGACTTAGGTGAATAGACATTTCCTGAAACCTAAGTGAAAACTCTACCAAAGGCAAATGATTACTACCGCTAAAGTCTGAATAAGCAGATTGATCATTTGTTGTGCCGAAAGGCAGTTCATGGTTGGTGAAGGGGTTTTAAAGGTACCAATATTCTTCTATAGGATGCTAGGTAATTAAGGGTCTGAATTTTCCTCCCACTAGCCTCAAGGTATATACATAGATCCATAACATTTTCTCCAAATCCAAATGAAGTAATAACTTTATGAAATTTCATATATCATTTTCGAGAAGCTTTTCTCACCCCGTAATGGATTTATTAAGCTTGCAAATTAAATGTTCACCCACTTTACAGAATAATCCTTCAGGTTAGTTCATTTAAACCTCTTACTCTAAATAACTATTGAGAAATGTTGTTTTCTCAATATTACAATAAAAACAAGCTACAAATGTAAACTCGGTTTCCACTTTTTAAATAAATCAAAATGAACTTTTTAGATGATTGTAAGGAATATAGTTTAATATGTACGATACCGTCTTAAGAACTTCTACCCATAAAAATGATGGATTTTAAAGATTACTTCTCATACTTTTCACCATGTTTTTCAAAGTTCGATTTTGTTCTTCGTGCCACACCGTTCTAGTTGGGGAAATATGCATGGTGTATTGGGAAATTATCATATGCTTTTGAAAAAATCTTGCAAATATACCTAGTGTTTATCCGTTCCCAGTGTATCTACCATTGTATTATCCACCATTATCTGATCTAACAATATTGATGTGCTTATCATATTATTTATCTACTCCAGTCTTAAACAATTTGAAGGTGTCTGTTTCATTTTTAGAACAAAATAATTAAAGATACATATATCATGAATAATCGTCTATGAATGTGATAACGTATTTCATATCATTAGCGTTCATGTTTTGATAAAAAAATTCATATGTATGATCTCTTATATAATTTGCAGTACATAATGGACATGTCGCCTTTTTCCTCATAGATACTTGCAAAATATCTATCACATAATTTCTTAAAATGGATAACTACGAAGGATTAGAGACCCTAAAAGATCACATATATAAATTTATGGATGGAATGTTAGGTTTTATGGGTAATGGGTAACTTTTATGTCGTGTCTGCTCAATGAGCTGAGGAAATGCACTTACTCATTTTAACTAGTTACCATTAGGGTTTATTAAAAGTTTTGAATACTATGAAACTCATTCATATATTAATGTATTAACTTTATATAATGACTTATGACCAAGCACATACTAATAACAATGACTAGTGACCAAACTAATACTAACAATAATAAATTCAAATGCAATAAACTACTACTCACAATAAATAATATAGCCGAGAACCTCACTTTCAACAGCTAAAAACAGAATCCCTCTGAGCTTGAGTAAAAGTTATCTTTAGGTCGTGGTTAGAATGATATGAATGGTTAATGATGTCAGAGTCAACATTTAACCAAACTAATAAAAACATAATCATCATTTGATAATATAGATACACAATTTATAATATTTCAAAGCATCTCTATGTGGTGAGACCTCGAGAAAATAAAATTCTAAAAATATTACGCAAGTATTATAACAATTCCGGTCATTGTAAAAGATATTACACAAATCTCTAAACAAAAATCCACATGCGCCACTAGGGAGAAAAAAAGCATGCCAACCTTGTTTACAAAGAAGAATTGTACCGTTTCAAATGTTGAACATTCCAAGGATGTAACATATTTATTTCTAAATCAGTTAGCCTATATGATCCATGATGAAGGAAAAACCTTCGTCAAATATGTCAAATGAAATTTGACTAGTGAAATTATGAATCTTTGGAGAGAAGTTTAATATATGAATATTCAATTGATTAATGAACCTTTTTTTGTCATGATTACATCATCTATATTAGCATCTTTAGATCCTAATTATTTGAGATTGGTGAAACGTGAATCTTATGACACGTATCAGCTATCTGTTATAATTATTACAATTTAATCATTTAACTAGTGTGGTTAATGAAGTAATATAACCTATATTTCTCAACTCTTCTACTATCTTCTTCACTCTTTGTATAAATTGTAAGTACTTTCCATCATTTGTTTACCTCAAATATACTTATTTCTTTTTTGTTTTTGTCTCATGCATCTTCTAACTTTGTGTCCATATGTTAGTTATCTTTTATATAAACTGTTTTCTAAATGGTAGTCTAAAATTTTATCATTAAAATTCAAATAAAGAAATGTAAATATTAAAAATTTATAAACAAAATGTCAAAAAATGTTTTTAAATGGTAGTCTAAAGTTTTGCCATTAAAAATCAAATAAAGAAATGTACATATTAAAAATTCATAAAAAAATATGTCAAAAAATGTTTTGAAATGGTTGTCTAAAGTTTTGGCATTAAAATTCAAATAAAGAAATGTACATATTAAAAAATCATCAAAAAATATGTCAAAAAATATTTTTAAATAATATTTTTGATAGTAAGGTTTATGTGCGAAAATTCTATAATAGGTGAAGCTCATGCTTTACTTGATGGTCTTCTTATCGGTAACAAAAAAGGTTGGTTAAATATAGATGTAGAAACAGACGCTCTAATCTTAGTAAATCTATTATCTCATGGTAATTTTCCCTGGCCACTAAAGCCTATCTTAACTTGTTGTAGGAAACCTATTGGCCTAAATATGGCGATTTCTCACATTTTCAGAGACCAAAACTTAGAAGCTGATTGGTTTGCTAAATAACCGTTGAATATAAGACGAAATTTGATGGGATAGTTTTAAAGTCCCTCCCCAATTGAGTGCAATTACTATTTTGGAAACTCTGGGCAAAGGTTACATGTGTAAAAATGATTAATCTATTTTAATACTCTTCTTTTTCTGTTTCATACCTGGTCTAAGCTCTGTTTGGTTTTGTTTTGGAGTATCTCCCTATTGTCTTCATTTTTTCCAAAAAAAGTATTTCACGTCTTGGAAGCACTATGAATGGAAGATGTTCATCGAAGGCTCTCTGGACTCTTCAATGTTTTCCTTTCCAATGAAGTTGTCGATCTCTCCACTATGTGGCCAGATTTTTATTTGCGGATGGTAGCTTTTGAATCCCTTATGGCTTCGTCTTCTGAAATTCTCTTTTCAAATAAATTTAAGCGAAAATATGAGTTCTTAGTTTAGTGAGCTTCATGAATTATCTTCTTTATCCATTGTCCCTGGATTTAAGCCTTCTTCTGGCTCATCAACTTAATCTCGCTTAACCCGAATTCTTGTGTCTTCTGATGCTAGGTTTTTTATATGGTATTAATCAAAATTCAGAAGATGATTCTAATTTAAAGATAACGAAATTTACATCAGTAGCTTAATGTCTCAATGAACTTAATACAATCACAACCAAGATGAGTTTGGCTAAAATGGATTTTGATAAAGAAATACGAGCATTGATACTCTTTATCTTCTAAAAGTAGTTGGAATATCACTGTCACAAATGCGAGTAGCTCATTTGGAAGTAATAGGTTGAAATTTGACGACGTTCGTGATCTAATTCTGAGTGAAGATATTCCACGAAGGGAGTTAGGTAAATCATCAACCTCCTCAGTTTTTATACCGAGTGAGGATGAAGAAATTCAATCATAGTGAATTGATGCGGGAAATTGAATTACCAAGGTAGATCAAGAGACATGAGGTCTACGTCTAGGAACTTTAAAATTTTTAAGGGGATGAAAAACATTGAATGTTGTAACAATTGAAACACTGAACACTCATATGGAAGTAGAATTTTAAGGATTAAATTGTAAATAATATAAATTTAAGGGTTACATTTTAAATAATGTAAGTTTAGTCCTTAAATTACGTGTAATATAAGTTTTAGACAACAGTTGTGATTATGTATAATTATTAAGGACTAAATAGCAATTTATCCTCTTTTGTAACAAATTTCACTTTAAGGCTAAGTCTTGACTCCTTAGTATAAAGGGCAAGGCTAACCTAATAAAGGTGTTAAACACTTTTTCTCTTAAACTCATTTGTACTTGAACTTTCTCTCTCTAAAAACTCTCTAACTCTTTCTCTCTCTAGATTTATCTCTTAACAATTTACTATGGTGAAATATTAACTTATCAAACACTACAAAAATATATCCAAGAGAGCCCCAAAGTTCCATGATATGAAGACATCAACAGATGTGACTTTAAAAGAAGATAATTCACTAATATGCTCATTGGAGAGCAAGGAAGAGTCTTGAGTGTTAAACTCTAGATCATCATTTCATGCTACTTCGAAGAAGGATTTTTTTGAGAGGTATGTTCCTGGAAATCTTAGAAATGTATAATTCGGTGATAATCAACCTTCTGATATTATTAGTAAAGATATAGTGAAGATTAAGTTGAATATGAGATGAAAGATGTTACACATATCCCTGAACTAAAAAAGAACTTAATCCTAGTAGGAAAGTTGTCTAGCGAAGGCGACACTACGATCTTCCATGGAAATAATTGGAAGATTTCAAAGGTTTAAATGATGAAAATGAGTGGTACTCTTTACAAAACAACAAAGGCACACTTTTCCATTGTAATTACAGTAGAAATGAAAATCCCAACATATGGCAAGAAAGACTTGGCCACATGAGTGAGAATATGATGAAAATTATCCACTTGAATGAGAAACTTGCAGGTCTACAATTGATGATATAGACATGTATAAAGATTGCATACTCGGAAAATAGAAAATGGTCAGTTTTCAAATGAGTGGGAGAATCTCAAAGAGAAAAAAATGTCGAACTTGTCCACTGTGATATTTGGGGACTAGCAAATATTTCATCTAATGGAGGGACACATTATTTTGTGACTTTTATCAATGATCATTAATGAAAGGCATTGGTTTACTTTCTAAATCATAAATCTGAAGTGATTTAGATTTTTAGGAAATCGAAATCCATTGTTAAGAATGAGATAATCCTGAAGATTAAAAAGCGCATAGCTAACAATGATTGTGAATTTAAAGACACCAGATTCAAGAGTTTTTTCTATGATCACGATATTAAATTAGAGAGAACTGTGACGGTTACATCTCAAGACAACTCAAGAATATAAACCGAACATTCACAGAACGAACGAGAGGTATTCGTATACAGTTAGATTTTAGCACTACGACTACTCAAATTGAGGATCTTAACAAGCCCATTGACTGTCAAGACTGTGACAGATTTCGTGGGCCCGTCACAAAGGTTGGGAACTAAAACCCACTATTTAGAGCTTCCAATTGTTGTTTTAATTCTTTTATTGGATTTTTTTATATTTTATTTATTTTATTAAATAGCCCAGCTAGTTTATTTGCATCCAGATTTTAGTGGGTTATATTTTATTGTAATTCAAATATTTATATATTTTTGGGCTAGAGTATGGAGCAACTACTATTTAATCTCTTAAACCCTAATTCTAAGGAAACTTTTGTTGAATTGAAATATTTTTCTGAACTTATGAAGTTCTTTCTACCTTAAGGTTAGTGTTTCTATCATTTTTTATTCAATTGAAAATTCCGACTCTATCGTCTTGGTATCAGAGCATCAAATCTTGATACCCGGGTAGGGGAAGTATACCACTGCAAACCTAAAATGGGGGAGATCTTCAAGACCATGTTGACTTGATGGACCAACCCAATATTAGTAAATTCTAGATGATTGGAGAGTAGTTGAGTAGATTGGGAAATAAAATAAAGAAAATTCAAGAGGTGATGCAAAAGATTAGAACCAGAATTTGAGCTCTTAGGTCGGGTAACCTATCGTCAAGTTCTAAACAACACTATAGTCAAGATCAGAATCCGTTTGCTTCCAGGAAAGAGCATATCATTAGATGTTCCCCCCTGTAAAAACATTACGAACATGATTTTGAGCAACCTATAGATCTTGATTTCAATCAGAATACGAGCAATCAATGGAAGTCAAGGTTTAGACTCGAGATTCCATAATTCTATGAGGGTCGTCAACCGGAGGAGTTTATAGATTGGGTCACGCTATGGAAGACGTCCTAAATTTGAAGAATATCAAACACAACAAAAGACTACAGCTAGTCGCAACCAAATTTCAAGGTCAAGATGCATCATGGTGGCAACAACTAAAATAAACCCGATTAAGATAAGGTAAATACAAAATATCTACATGCTTTAAGCTTGTGAAACATCTTAGGTCGTATTTTTTACCCTTTAATTATGCAAAAATTATATATCATCAATTACAAAACTTAAAGCACGTTTCAACGCATGTTCACAACTAACTAATGAGTTTATAAAGTTAAAAATGTGTGTCAATACTGCTGATATGAATGATTAGTTGGTATCATGCTAAATCGTGTGGATGAGACTACAATTTTAGATGTTTGATATTTTTGATGGATATATATGCATTAAATGAGGAAAAAGAGGTTCTTAAAAAAACAATTGTGGCATACCCCGAGGAAAAGCATAAGCGCCTAAGAGAAAAGAGAGAGAAAAGAGTGGAATAACATTAAAAGGTCAAAAGAAAAGGCCAAAATGAAAGACTCAAGTCTGAGAGTCATAAAAAACATCATAATTAGAAATAAGGATAAGAGAACCAAGCCTACACACCGGGACAATATCAGAGCAAACAGAAACTTTCAACAAAGAAAACAGGGACATGACAAAAAATAAAAAGTCCTCTCGAGAAGGTCATATGGAGGAGATAATGTGAGAATCACTAATAACATTCCCAATAATAAAATTTCCAAGTCCTAGTCCAGATGCATAAAGTACAATACCTCGTCGTGTATGTAGTTGTTTGCAAGCAATGTGATTTTGTTTTCATGACCCAATATATATTGCTACACATTGTCTGAAGCCACAACAGCAGAAATAAGGGGTTTGTTCATAAAAAATGCTGATTTTCAGTTAAAAGGCAACCACAGTTTGATATAAAAGAGGAAAACGTTATCAATGAGACTCCAATAGAAACGTTATATGAAAGAGATGTTGGAATTTTTTTGGTTATAAGTCTTGTCTATTGTGCGGTTTACATGAACAGTGGCAGTGGTAACTGGTCGAGAAATAATATATTTAAATCTACTTACATTATCAGAGGGAAGGTGTGCAAACTAGTGGTAAACAAGAAGCTGCGAAAAGGTAATTTTTCAAGAATATATGCATAAGTTATCATTGAAGTATTAAAATCACCATAGTCGTACAAGTTAGTCTTACTAAAGAAAGGAAATGAGGTAACCATTTATAAGAGATTTTTAGAATCTTTTTATGTTAGTAATTATAAATATAAGGCATGATATCTGCCAACTTATATTAGGACAATCGTTGTAATTTGATAGGTGTTTCACGTATAATGATAGATAAAATCATTATAACTTCGTGTGAAATAACAATATACTTACGTTAGTGTCATCTAAGGGAAGGGACCCCAATACATGCACTTATCACAAGAGTCTGGCATAAAGTTTATAGCTTGTAAAATGATTTTAGAACTTGCAAGTGATTTTGGAATTATATATTTATTGGTTGTTAAAAAATGTAGTAAAAACCCATCTATTGATGTCCTTAAGCGAGTTTTCCCACTATTTTTAGAAATTTATGACGTATTACGAGATGATTTACCTACCGACCTTCATTTATTACGTGACATCCAACATTATTTTCTAACAGAGTGTGTTCTCTTTCTTGGATATGTAGTATCGAGAGATGGACTGTTAGTTGATGAGTCTAATATAGCAGCATTTCATGACTGACCACCACCGAAATCTATCATTAAGGTCCATTTATTTTATGGTTGGTGTAGTTTTATCGATGGTTTATTCACAAATACAGCACCATCATGGCACATAGTACCCATGTCATAAAAGTGAAGACTATTAGTTGGACTTTAAAGAAAGCAATAGTATTTGAAGAGATTAAGGTATGATTGACCGTCGCACCTATACTGGTTTACCTTATTTTTTTATTTGCTTTGAATTGTCTTGTGATGTATTTGGTATGGGTACAAGGATCATGCTTAGCCAAAACGGTAATGTGTAGCCTATTTCAATGATAACTTAAGGTGAGCCAAACTCAACTATATCATCTATGATGTAGAGTTGTACACTATGGTTCCGGATTTCAAACACTAAAGTTCATACCTAGCCTATAATAATTTTGTATTATACAATAACCATGATGCCTTGAAGCATCTGCAGGCTCAAGAAAAACTCTACTTGTCACGTGCGACGGACAATATTTACTTAACAATTTACTTTTTATATCAAACTCACGTTAGGTGTAGTTAATTGTGTAGTTGATGCATTAAATAGGCGAAGTATGATGATACGCATGGACGAAGAGGTTGTTAGGTTTGAGATGTTGAAGGATTTACCCACTACAGATTCGTATTTTGGTCCTAAATTGTAGGACTATTGGGTGGGTTTGATAATAGATTTTTCAGTGAGTAATGGCTACATTTTTGAAGGTAATTTATTATGTATTCCTGTTGGGAGTTTGAGAGTATTGATAGTGCGGGAAAGCATAATAAAGGGCATGATGGTCAGGATTATACCCTCAATTCTCTATCTCGCAAATTTTACTGGCCTCACTTCAAGAGGGATTTTATTCGTTTCGTGGTTGGGTGTCAAATTTGTTACATGATAAATTGTACAATTTCAAGGCTCGTATGTACTTAAGATTGACTATACCATAAGAAACATGGCTAGGAATGAGCAAAGACTTTGTTTCTGTATCACTAAGGATGTAACGAGTGAACGTTGCTACTCTATACTTTAGAGAGGTCTACCATTTAGATTTTCAGCATATGAACATTATCTCTAGCCGAGATCCTCGATTTGTTGGTCCTTTCTGTAGGAGTTTATGACTTTTTACGAATATAAAATGGAGCTTTATAAATGCCTATAACCCACAGACAGATAGATTGATAAAGGTAACCAACAGAGTTTCAGGAAAACATGTTGTGTACCAAGCTGGTTGGAAACTCGAAGTCATGGGATTCACGACTTTATCATGTTGAGTTTTCCTATAAAGTCACCACAAAAGAAGTACAAGGCATAGTTCGTTTATGTTGGGTAGCTATAATCCACGGGGTTTATGGATATGGAATTCATAGTTATAAGGAAGTTTCATGTCACGCTTGAGAGTGTGATTGTTGAGTTGTAGGAAATTCACGAGAATATGAGAAAGCATATTGAAGACATGAGCCTTAAATAAAAAGCTGCAACTAACTCGAAACATCGATTAGTCGAGTTTCAAGTGGGAGATTTTGTGTGGGATATTTTGACGAGAGATTGTTATAATGACCATGAGTACAACAAGCTGGCATCAAGAAATGTGGCTTTTTATGAAGTTGCGGAGAAGATAAACTTAAATGCATAGCGGTTAAATCTCCCAAGCCACATAAACACCCATGATATCTTTAACATGAAGCGTGTAGTGTTTAGGAAATTCGAAGGCAAATCCTTTCCAATTAGGAGATGATGAATTTTGTTTCACAAGCTCATAGATATCTCGTTGTTTTGGACAAACGCAAACGGATCCTACTATTCACTCGGGTATCAGATCTGGACGCCATGAGTATTCAAATTAAAGGTTTTGACGAGCCTGTCAACTGTTAAGACCGTGACGGAGACTGTAGGCTTGTGTCGGCTATTTTAATAAAATGAATTAAATATAAAAAAAATCCAATAATGTTTTATTTGATTTTTTTATATTTAATTGATTTTATTAAAATAACGCAACAAGATTATTTATGTTAGATTTTATTGGACTATATTTTATTATATTATGAATATTTATGTAATTTTGGACTACAGATGGGAGCCATTTCATTTAAGCTCTCGAATCTTAATTTTAAGACAATTTTTATTGAATTAATTTTTTTTGAACTTTTGAACTTCTTCCCATCAAAAATTAGGATTTCTATCCTCTTTTTTTGACTAATTATTCTACCTATGTCGATATGAGGAACCCTCAGGAAACATCGTTCCACGGGATACACTTCGAACCTTAGAAGACTTTTATATTTTGTTGATGAGAGTTGAGATAATATTACAGATCATAAAGGCGAATGAATTTAGACCATGTGGGTTTACTAGAAATGGTTCGACCCATGTTTGTAACCTAACGAGGTTTCTGCTAAAGGTATTATATTATCGTATTATTTTATATTGTATAGGCTGAAAATGTTATTGTATGGCTATTTTAGAGGATGAGGTTTAGTGATTCTTTTCTTCCACCCTCGATGAGGGTTTTTTTCTTATGATGTCTACTCATGGATCATCTTTAAAGTCTTGATTATGACTTACAATATAGAAAATATTGTATGTTTGGTAAATTTAAGTTTTATCTAATCTCAATGAAGAGACTCTCAGTAGAGGAAGCCAAACGATTCCATAGCTAAAATGTCAACCCCTCTATCAGCATGGAACCATTAAATCGACTGCAAGAATCCATCACGACTATTAGTAACTTCTGTATTATTGCAACATGCCTGACTATTTATCTTAACGTTGGAGGTCTGTGACTCATACTTTATATCAATCTCTTATATTGGCAAGCTCAACCAAGTAAGAGCGACACATATTGTTGAAACACAGCTGACCCGATAGTAGTTTGTCAGGTCCTCGGTTTCTTGTAGCCGACTCCCAACCCTGCAATAACTTTATTATATCTAAGATTGTCCAAATCTTCAAGTATCATGGTATGTCTGTTATTTAAACTTAACACTACAAAATAGTTGCTTTTAAAATAAGATTCTAAGTACTAGTCTCTTTTGACCGACGACACCATAGTCAGCCTACTCACATAATAGGGTGAGTTCTTAAGTGGTACATCAAATATTTTAAAATGTCTTGATACATACATCAAATTTTCATTATTCCAATAGGTGTATAAGATTTTTGGAAGTACAAAAACACCACTCCAATTAAAAAAACTTTTAATCACCTCAAAAAACATAATCATGTTTAACTAACCACCACTATTAACACCACCACAACGATAGCCTCCCCCACAACCACCACCACCACTAGCAAGACGACAAAGATGACCACCACCACTATTAAAATACCACCATGAACCACCACCACCAACACAGCCACCACAACAACCACCATCACCATCACCACTATGACCAGGACCACCACTACCACAACAACCACCATCAGCACCACCCCCACCACCATCACCATCACCGCTAACACCACGGGTTAACACTACCACCATCGCAATGACCTCCACAACTACCACCACCACCATCACAACCACCATCACAACTACCACGACAACAACGACCATCACCAACATCATAATCAATATCACAATCACCATTTCGACAACCAGTACCAGTACCACCACCACGAGCAGCAACACCACCATAACCATCAAAACCATCACCCCACGACGACCATCACCACAACCACCACAGCCATCACCACCACCATCACGACCACCACCACAACCACAACCACCACCACCACAACCACTACCACCACCACAAGTACCACCACTACTACCACTGCAACCACCACCACGACCACGATGATCACCACCATGACCATGACCACCATCACCACCACTTCCACCCCCACCACCACCACCCCCACCCTCACCACCACTAAAATCACCACCGCCACGAAAACCACGATTACCATCACCACCACTAGGACCTCCACAACCGCCACCACACGTACGACCACTAATTAAGTTACCACTTTTTATAAAAGAGTTTCTTTTAGTGGTTTAGATTAACACAAATAAATCTTGTTATTCTTTTAAAAATTCAAAATTAATCATGTTACTCATATGAATAATAACAGTAATAAAATAGTTATTCTATTAAGACTAACAGTAATAATTTTTTTCATAGCTATCTATTTCGATTAACGAAAATGAATCATGTTATTTGTTTTTTTTATAACTTTTTTTGAGTTGTTCAGATTAACAAAAATAAATTTTGTTATTTATTTACAAATAAAAAAAATCATGTTACTCATATAATGAATAACAGTAACAAACCATTAAGTATATTAGAAATAACAACAATAGAATTGTTATTCCTATAAAAAAATGGTAGTAGTAATGTAATTTTTTAAAAAATAAGAACAAAATACAAAAAACATTTCCACAACATGGACATGGTAAAACTAGAACTACAACATGTTTTCTCCATTTAGAAAACAAAAAATAGGGTCACTAGCTTGTGTTATTATAGATTGAAACCGAATAATTTAGAGTTAATTGAGACTTTTATTAATCAATGTATTGTGTTATATTATCGCTCTCTTACCAACCTGAATAATCATACTACACAGAAACTCAAACATACACGTAGAATAAAAACTTAATGCCTTATTTCAATGTTACAGTTCTAAAATGACTTGGAGAATTTAGAATTTTTTTAACAAGATCTACAAACTCCTTAGGACTAAGACAGTATGGTATTTGCTTTTGATACCACACATGCCAATACAGTTCAATGTTTCTAATCTAAATTTTTCACAATTCAGCACCCAAAGAAAACAATTTTTTTTTACAAATTTTATCCCCTACACACCGTCTTCACAAAACTTTAAGATTTAGTTTAAATCACTAATTATAATTCTAAAGCAATAATTTAATGTTTTCTTCTTTTCTAGCATGATTCAGATAAGTCTAGTTTATTCTTTGAAACTGTAGGTGGGAACCGAGTAAGAATCGTTGGCTCATTAATGACTTGTTTAAGTATCTGATGGCTCATAAATATTGATTTAGGTAGTTATTGTATTGATAAGGGTTTTTAGAGTGATAGGTTATATTGTTGAAGTTGTATGAACTCATGATTTTCATTTATAGACCGTTCAAGAAATCTTTATCTGAATTGGTATTCTGTCGTTTAAGGCTGTTGCTCATGTTCAAACCAAGAGAGGTCATCTGTAGTAGCTTGTTAGCCAAGCGAATTTTGTTATTGCTGTTATTGCTAGAGAAGATAGGTTGATCTGGTATTGTGGAATGATCGTTTAGAGCTAGTTTGAATTTTGATTGTTAACCTGGGTTTTCATATAGAAAACTATTCAGGAAAGAGTAATCCACATTGTCAAATAAGTTTGTGAACGAGTAATCTCTTTCAGAAATTAGCTTGTTTTTCATTGGTGAAAAGATTTCTTGGTTTGGAACATCCTCTAACTCTAGATAAAAAGAAATGCTCTAGTATATTAGTAAACTTCCTTTTGTTGTGCACGAAATGTCATAACTTTGTATATATACGAAGGAAATTAAAGACTAAACCATCGACAATGTTTATATTTAGAAAGGAAACAACTGTAGAAATGGATGCACAATAATAACAAATAAATAAAATCTTATATTTGTAAAAAAGATTAACATCAAAATATGAGGCTTTTTTTGGACACCATTAAGGTAAGTAGAAGATAAACATTTCTACTTTTCAAAAATATCAAATTCATCGGGTCGTGAGAAGCTCCAATCAACAAATAATTAGAGGAAAATATTAAATTTTGTTTTAGAAAATATCCTTCAAATGACAATTCAAATAGTACCCTAACTACAAAAAGGGGCAGAGAGTTGTGATATAAACTAACCACATTCCTACATCAGCATTTAAAGATAAGTAATCTAGGTTTACCCATGAATCTGCCTTCTTGACAAACAATGCCAAAAAAACGATCATCCACCAGTACACATACCCTACAAGAAACAAAATTTGAATATTAACACAAATGCATCGGGCATATTCAAAGACAACACTAATTACATGAATCTCGAGATTAAAAAAAATTCCAAAACTGAGTATAACTTGTAAGAGAGTGGTCAGCGAGATGATCATCAAGATCACTAAGAAGTTAAGCACACAAGAGATGACTCGGTACTTAAGGCAATGTCCATTCCTCATAGGATTTCAATATCGGTAAAAATCTAATAACAAAGTAGTTTATGCGTCTGAATATTTGCAAATAGTCTTTCCCTTGTTTTAAATATTATTTTATGAGCGAGGCTACATTGTGAAAAAATGAAAGCTAAGTTACCTTATGATGTTTAACAATAAACAAATTAGGCATGAATTACAAATACTATACGTTTTTAGCAACAAAGTTATGAAACTCAAAGTTTATACATTAAGCATATTATATTGATGAAGCAATCACTAAATATAATTCAAATTATCTCTCCACGTCCAAAATATAATCATCGACAATATAACAATTTCTCAAAAGTAACTTCGCTTTAAGGACCATTTGACAAAACCTTTGGGAAAAACAAACCTAACCTCAATGTAACTTGAAATAATGCTAAACATAAATTTATGACATTCTAAAATTATTACAGTTGCACCACGGACACAACATACAGAAAATGACATAGTAGATAAATTGTATCTTTGAGGTCCTCCACGTGGAATTGGTATTTCATTTCTCTATTCTTTTTCTAATTCTTTTCAAATTAGATAAAATCAACAAATTATAAACACTTCATAATTTTGACGTGTTTCAGTCTCTCTTTCGATATCACATCCAAACCATTGAAAACCGTATATGGAACTTCTTTATTCGTCATATCTTTTTTAAACGAATCATCGGTTCTCAGCAAATAAAAAGAACCCATACTAATCACAGCAACACCCAAATCTTCATTACTGCTAAAAATGTTTTAACTAGTAAGCAAAATAGATACAAAACTAACTATAAAAGCGACAAAATACGTACCACGACATTTGTAGAGTATGACATAAATAAAAGGACATAAAACTTGATTCACAACTGCAGAAGGTAGCAAATACCTGAGCGACATTATGCTTAATGGAATCCATAGTCTGATTCTAAAAATGCAGAAGAAGCATGTGCGATGAAAATGGTAACGAAGTCTATCATCGAAAATCGAGGAACCATTGAATCACAGATAAGTAAATTGATGGAAACTAGTGAAATGTAAAAGAACCTAAGGAATATTGGAGCTCACAACCATTGAAATTAATGAATCATTCGTGCGTCGCTCTTTCCATATGAAAATCCAGGCCCAGTCTCTGAGAACAAGGTTGTAAGAATTAGAAGATAATCGGTCAAAGAATAACATATTTGATATAGGGGGTTAAATGAAGGAGAATATATTTTGTTAAAGGGTATTCTATGAACAAAATAAAATAAATTATACCTTATGGAATTAGACAAACTAAAACCCATTATTGAAAAAAATAATTTTTTTTTCCATTTCTAGATAAAGTGATTTACATAAATTTTGATTTTTTTGTCTTATTTAGAGATGTGCTATATAATACATATTACATATGTTGAGGTTTCTTTACATAAACTACTGCACATGACTAATTATTAAACCAACCCCGATCCCAACTCCGATCAATAATATCATTATCATTGTATATTTAATGTTTTAATTCAAACATTAAAATCTTTAGAATTTGAATTCATTTGGGTGTTAACGTCGTAACTCATGTAACCTGATATTCAGTTTTTATGAGTTATAATGGCTACACTTATTTTTATCATTTGTTATTTTTAATATATATTATATATTATATTAAAAAATTTAAAGACATAAATGTAGTTTTATATTATAATATTTGTACTAAAAAGTAATTTAAAATTTTAGGTTGGTATCATATATTAAAAAAATTAATACGTTTTAAAATACCGTATCATAAATTTTTTTAAAAAAATATTAGATAAATTATTTTTAGAAATGATAGATAATAAATTATAAATGATAAAATCTCGATTGTCCATCTTATCTTCCGTGTTTAGTATTTGGTATTTACTCCTAGTTAATATGACCATTGAAAACTTTTATCAATTTTTTTATTAACGTGTGTTTCAAATAATAACATAAAATGTTTTAAAATTACAATTTTAACCAATATGCAACTCGTAATATGTTAAAATAAAAATTATATTAAATGCGATAATTTTTTAATTTTTATAGCTTATAAATTTTATATATTCATCATTGAGTATAGTATATTTAATGTTATAACTTTTATCGTTTATTGTTTGAGAATAAATATTCTGTATCTGTAGTTTTTTAGATTAAATTTTGAGATGGTTACCTCTTATCGATACTAATTTAAAATTTCACAGGTTTTAATGTTAGAAATGAAAAATAGATGACTTAGTTTGGAGATTTACTCTCATATATGAGTTTTAGTGTGATTTGTTCAATTGTTTTTTCCAATTGTGGTGATGATAGTTATCATATTCTTATCTACTAAAATAACAAGTCAAATCATAAATATAAATATTAATTAACCAAAAACCATTAGCACCAACCACTGGAGGACTCAACCTTTTATATTTTATCTTCACCCATAATTGTTTTCCAAACATACATATCAAAAAAGCTCAGTCTGCAGGTCGAACAATGGCGGTTATTCTATCAAATGATGTCATTACGATGGAGATATTGTCAAAATTACCCGTGAAATCTCTCCTAAGATTCAGGTGTGTATCAAAATCAAATCTTTTCGAAATCTCTAGCTCTTATTTTTCTAAATTACAACTCAATCATCGATGTTCGAGAAATGACCATAAGATTTTCATGGTGAAATTCAAGTTGGATAGTCTTGGTGTTTATAAATCGGTGGATTGTGATGCTATTAATAGTTTTGATAATTCATCAGATTCGAGGTCACTTAGATTACCATTCGTTTTGAGTCGAGAATTCAAAATACTTGGTACATGTAATGGCTTGATATGCGTTTGTAGCTATACATACAAACAATTTCACATATGGAATCCTTCAACCGACGAATACACCAAATTACATGTACTCAAATATCCCAAAGGAAGATCTGTGACTAGATTTGGATTTGGCTACGATGATTCCACAGATGATTATAAACTTCTCATTGTAACATTTTCCAAAAAGAATGGTGGTATAGCTGAGATTAATCTTTTTTCTCTGAGAAAAGGTTTTTGGAAAAGTTTTGGAGTTCCAGACTACTTTAAGTATGACAACAGGCCTAGTAGTAAGTTGGATTCTTGTGGGACTTTTTGGAATGGAACACTTTATTGGTTTGATTATAAAAATATAACTGGTGGTAATGAATCGTTCATGGTATCATTTCATTTGGGAAAAGAAATATTTATGAATGTCCCTCTACCTCGTGCTGACGCTTTGGTAAGTCAATACCACGTTGGTCTTTTTGATGGTTTCCTTTGCTGCACAATTAATGATGTCAAGGTTTCGGGATATTATCATATATAGATAATGAAGAAGGAGCATTTGAAGTTGTTTTGGACCAAGTATACATCAATACGGTTGAATAGTGACAATTATAGGATTCTTTTATTCAAAACTATTCCCCTTCTTTCTGCAAGAAACGGGGAGATCATATTCAAAGTAGGCGACAATATTCTGATATCTTATAATCTTTGGACACATTATCTCACGCAAATTAGTGATGAGCATGTCTCTGTGTTTTTATATAAAGAAAGTCTTGTTTCACCGGATGCGTTTAGTGGAACAAGAATAAACCGAAAAAGGAAGAGAATATAGAACAAGCAGGTTGACTGGAGCAGAAAAAATATTTAGTTGTTATTATATTTTACTTTTTTTTATAAACATGGATTTAATTTTTTGTTATGTATTTCAAGTTTTGGTTAAATCGGATTTGTTACATTTTATTTCATATTGTTTTGTTTTCATCATTTAAGTTGGTTTTCTCTTTTGAGTTTAAACATGTTGTCGCATTTTTTGATATTTTTTTATTGAATATAAATTTATGATAACATTTTATTATTTCTTTTGAATATGTGTAATGCAATATTTTTTTATTATGCTTATGAATCATCGAAAATTTGGAATCCAATAAAAAATAACAAAAATTGGTAGATAATGTGAATACTACGATAACTTCGAACCCCCAATTCACCTATAACGATTACACAGTTAGTGACCTTCATGACATCCCAAAAGAAAAAACTTTGGGGCTCCGGTACTACAGACAATCTTGGCGGCCTAAACAACCGGAAATTTTTTGTCCACCGTCTCTCTTCAACTCTTTGAAATCCATAGCTCTTCTCATCTCCCTCACCGCTCTCATATCCAGAGCTATCGATAGTTGGCCCCGGAGTGGTAGAAGAAGGTTGATATCTATTTACTGGAGTGTATTCATTATCAGATAAATTGATAAGAGAGCTAGAAAAAGTGAGCAAGCTTTGCAATGATTATATTTGTGTGGCCGATTGTATTTGTGATTTACGAAGATCTTGCCCTTCTGTTGTATTACAATTTATCTAACAGGACACCGTTCACTTTCTTCATGAGAAGTAGCAGCAGCAGAAACCGGATTGACCACGGAGAGTTTCCATTGCTATCGGCGTTGCAGAAGGGTTGGCGTTCCTCCATCAGTAGCTATAACCAGCCTTGACATATCATCTGGTGCCAGTGCTACTGCTGTTGGTGGCTCTTTTGGCTAAATTCCCCCTGCATATCATATACAATTCAAGAACAACACCAATTCAAAAACTACGAGGTTGTTTTTCTGGAGAGATTGACAAGCAGTCAATTAGTTGAGGAGGAATTCGAATGTTATGGATTTGGTAAAGTAGATACTTAATTCCAAGCTTAGGTGTGTCTCTTTTATTTGGAGAATGTGTTGGCATAATTAGTATAATCTCGTATCTTATTTATATGTATGCAGTTATATTTTATTAGTTTCCGTTAAAAATTATGTGCAGTTGTAACTACCTCCGTAAATTCCGTGTTTCCGTTATATATGTAATTTGATCAACTTGAATGGATTCAGAATTTCAGGAAAACAAATTCTCTTGGATTTATTTTCTTCATTTGGTATCAGAGCCAATGTCAAAAAATGATAGTTATGCGAGTGTGGTGAGAAGCGGTGGTAGCGCTGAATCAACAGAATCAGAAAGAAGAGTGTCACATAAAGAAGGAAATCTATCACTTACATATCCAATTCTCACTGACACAAACTATCAAGGATGGACATTAAATATGAAGATATGCATGAGGGCTCATGGAGTTTGCGAAGCTGTGTTGCCCGACAAACCATTTGATCTCCGTCAAGATCAAATCGCGTATGGAATTCTCTCTCAAGGACTGACTGAAGGCCAATTGATGGAATTGGGTGACATCAAGACAGCACGAGAAGCGTGGGAGTCTCTTCGCAAAATGAATGAAGGAGCAGATGAGGTCAAAGAGGTGCGAGCGCAAGCGTTCAGATGGGAATTGGAAGGTATGAAAATGAAAAAGAATGAGAAAGTAGTGGAGTATGCGAGAAAAATGGCAACAATGGTTAACCAAATGAAGGCCCTTGGTGTTGCGATTAAGCTAGACTATGTGAACAAGAAATTGTTAAGATCAGTCTCGTCAAAGTTTACCCAAATTGCAGCGTCAATTGAACAGTTTGGAGATGCTAAAAACAAGTCTTTTGAAGATGTTATTGGGGCACTAAAAGCCCATGAAGAACTTTAACAAAAGAAGAATGGGAGTCACGATTCAACTCGACATATTCTGGAGGGACCCGAGGTCGCGGTCGAGGAAGAGGCAAAGGTGGCGTTGACTATGGGAGAAGAAGCTTTTCCTATAGAATATCAAAATCTGTTGATGGAGAAGGACATATCCAGAGAAATTCGAACTTTGATATCACAAAGGTACGATGTTATACTTGTCATAATTTTAGGCATTATGCTAGGGATTGCAAACCGGAGAAAGAGGAAACAATGAATCTAACAGAAGAAGTAGAAAAGAAAGATACATTGCTAGTCATAGAGACCAATTGTGTTTTTTCTAGAGAGAAAAAATTGATGCTGGCCAAAGATAAATCTGAAACAATAGCAATGAAAGGGAGTGTTGATGAATCAATGTGATACTACGACACATGCGCTTTAAATCATATGACCGGGGACCGAAACCTATAGACAGACTTAGATAAATCAATGAGTGGTACAGTAAAGTTTGGCAATGGCTGTATGATCAATATTTATGGAAGAGGAACTGCAAACTTCCGAAGCAAAACCGGGAAAAACTCTTGTGGCATGCTCGTTATGGGCATCTGCACTTTCAAGCCTTGCAAAAACTTGGACGAGATAAATTAGCCCATGGATTATCTGAGTTTAAACAAGATGGTCAGAATTGTGATGTATGTGTTCTTGGGAAACAACACAGAGGAAGCTTTCCAACACAAAGTCACTATCGAGCAAGTTCATTGTTAGATCTAATCCATGCAGATATTTGTGGTCCTATTGCACCAATTACCAAAGGAGGGAACATGTATTTTATTTTGTTTGTTGATGATTTTAGCAAGTACATGTGGCTAAAACCACTGAAATCAAAAGATGAAGCACTTACTGGATTTAAGAAGTTTAAAGCAGAGGTCGGGACGCAATTGGGAAAGAAAATAAAAATGTTACGGACAGACAGAGGCGGAGAATTTCAGTCTCAAGAGTTTAAATTATGTTGTGAGCTTCATGGAATTCAAAGGAAAATGACAGCACCATATTCACCACAACAGAATGGTGTGGTGGAAAGAAGAAATCAAACCATTTTCGAGATGATGAGATGTTTGCTGAAGGATAAAGAAATACCATATGAATTTTGGGCAGAAGCTGCAGTTACAACAACCTATCTTCTAAATCATTGTCCCACAAGGGCTATAAGTGGAAGGACACCATATGAAGTCTACTTTGGAAAAACACCAAGTGTAAGTCATTTTCGAATTTTTGGATGTATAGCTTATGTTAAAAATCTGAAATATGATGTGAAGAAGCTTGATGATCGAAGCAACAAAGTTGTTTTTCTTGGTTATAAACCTGGTTCAAAAGCCTACAGATTTGTGAATCCAAAAACAATGAAAATAATAGTGAGTCGAGATGTGGTATTTCGAGAGTCTGAGAAATAGAACTGGTGTGACACTGTAGAATCTATGGAACTTCAACCAGTAACTCCATTTCTATTAGATATTCAACTGGAGAAGTAGAATCTATGAATCTTGAATCACCATAAATTTCTTCTCAAAGTGTATTAAATTGGGATGATACAAGATCAGATGAGGAACCTAGCAACGAGGACGATGAAACTCCACCAAAAAAGTTTCGATCTTTACAAGAGTTATATGATGAAACTAAAGAAATTGGGTTAGATTCAGATATGATCCTTCTGTCTATTGAAGAACCAACGACGCAAGAAGAAGCATTCAACAATGAAAATTGGAGGCTGGCAATAGTGGAGGAGCTTGGTGAGATTAAGAAAAATAGAACATGCGAGCTTAGAAAATTACCACCAGAACACAAAGCAATAGGTTTGAAATGGGTTTATAAGTTGAAGAAGAATCCATACGGTAAAATTATTAAATATAAGACAAGACTCGTGGTCAAAGGTTACATTCAAGAACATGGAATTTATTATGACGAGGTTTTTGCTCCAGCTGCTCGATTAGAAACTATTAGATTGCTTATGGCACTAGCAGCCCATGAAGGGTGGCAAGTACACCATATGGACGTGAAATCAGCGTTCTTGAATGAGGATCTAAAGGAATTGGTTTATGTTAAGCAACCACCAGTTTTTGCTGAGAAAGGAAGAGTAGATGAAGTTCTGAGATTGAAGAAAGCATTATATGGTTTGAAACAGGCTCCAAGAGCTTGGAATGAAAAACTAGACTTTTGTTTACAAAATTTGGGTTATGAGAAATGTAGTCTCGAACATTCAGTTTACAAAAGAAGAAATGGAGGTGATATGCAGTATGCTGGTGTTTATGTGGATGATTTAGTAATAACCGGCTCAAACTTGGCGAACCTGAGAAGTTTCAAAGCAAAAATGAAAGAAATGTTTGACATGACAAATTTGGGTTTATTAAGTTTTTATGTGGGAATTGAGGTTAACAAAGGTCTGATCATATAACTTTGAGCCAAACAAGTTATGCAGAAAGGATTTTAAAGAAAATGGGAATGCTGAGTTGTAATCTATGTCGTGTACCAATGGACAAAGGCTAAAGCTAAGCAAGACTGATGGAAATCTATCCGTTGATACAACAATGTGTCGCAGTGTCATTGGGAGTATGAGGTACTTAGTCCATACTAGACCTGATATATCATTTGCTGTTGGCGTGGCTAGCCGTTTCATGGAAAAACCCTCTATAAAACATATGAGTGCTGTCAAACAAATTCTTTGATAGATAAAGGGTACACTCAATTTCGGTTTGAAGTATGTTAAAAGAGAACAACAACATCCAGAGTTGATTGGGTACGTTGATAGTGATCTTGCTGGAGACATTGATGATCGGAAAAGTACCTATGGGTTGTTTTTTTTTCTAGGCAGTGATCCGATTAGTTGGACTTCACAAAAACAGAAGGTTATAGCACTGTCTTCATGTGAAGCTGAATATGTTGTTGCTTCTGCAGGAGCTTGCCAAGCAATGTGGCTCAAGAGGTTGCTGGAAGAGTTATGCGAAATTAAAGTTGAAAAAGTTAGTATGCGAGTTGATAACAAGTCTGCAAATGCTTTAGCAAAGAACCTAGTCTTCCATGGAAAAAGTAAACACATAGATATCAAGATTCATTTTTTGCGTGACTGCTTGAAACAAGGAATCCTTGATATTGCGCATGTCAACACAGAAGAACAAATTGCAGATTTGTTTACCAAGCCATTGCGCATGACAGATTCGAGTTCTTAAGAGAAGCAACGGGTGTGTTCAACTTGAAGCCTAAGTTACGAGATTAAGAGGGAGAAATGTTGGCATAATTAATATAATCTTGTATCTTATTTATATGTATGCAATTATATTTTATTAGTTTCCGTTAAAAATTATGTGCAATTGTAACTGTCTCCGTAAATTCCGCGTTTCCGTTATATATGTAATTTGATCAGCTTGAATGGATTCAGAATTTCAAGAAAACAAATTCTCTTAGATTTATTTTCTTCAGAATGCTTGCAGCTCTTAGGATAATTCTACTCCGCACCAACATAACACCGGCTAAACCTCCCAATATGAAGAAAGTAGTCAACACCAAAAATGAGGTTCTGCTGAATGGTTGAGAGCTTATCCAAAAGTGGAACTCATTCGATCCTCAAAGAGTATATCAGACACGAAGAATATTGAAAAGCGTATATGACATTTTCGGACGGTCCACAGGTACCAACTATCGCTAGGCAGGGTCCAATGCTTCGTGCCAAATGTTGAGACGACTCAAAGAAAGCTGGGATGAAGTGGGTCGTGTTGCACCTTACTTAACCACGAGATACGGTGTAGTTTTGACAGCTAGGCATATGCTAATAACCAACCTAAGGCTTAAATTCATGGAAGAAAATCGGCTAACAAGGTCAGCTTGAACATAAATATTATTATTTCAATACTGTATTTCCAGAATACAAGAGTTAGTTGTCTACTATCTGGCCCAAAACACCAACTGACTATATTTAGGATTTAGGCAACAAGCGAGTAAGTGATGCAAACGAGGTCTTTCGATAAAAATCCTTGCAATTTTTCCTTGAGCCCTTGCTTTTGTAGATAGAGGTTTTAAAAGATAAAGACACGAGGTTTTAGGAAAAATACTATATAGAGTGTTTTTTACTATCAAAATCGCAATTCTTCTTTAATACACGAGTTTGTTTTTTTTATTTATGGAGTTTAAAATAAATTTAACCAATTATATTGTCACAGTATGATCATTTTTGTTAATTTTGTTTATGTTCATCTATAAACGATGTCATTAACCGAACTTGACGATACGAGGTCCCAAAATGAGGTCATCAGCTAAATTTAATGAGACAATTAACTAAACATAATGAATTTGTTAGAAGGGATCCTCAATTGAGCATGACAACTTGCGTGACATTATGGTTTTTCATCTTCAGAATTGGTTTATTAACCATGTTCGCTAATCTGACTATTACACCAAGACTCAGTATATCAATTTGCGTAATCTAATGGTTTTTTAACCTTTATTATTCGTATTTGTTTGGCTATAATTATATACAGCCCTCTTTTGTATGGATTCTTTAATTATTTTGTCGAATTTCATCATTCAAATATCCATATTTATTATCTAGTTCTTCTTCTCCCATTCAAATATTTATCTTTCTAATTCAAATATCTCTATTTGTTATCGGTTTTTCTTCTGGAATTCAAAAAATCTATTATTCGAATTCAAATATCTCTTTGTCATCAGGTTCTTCTTTTCGAATTCAAGTATCTATCTTTGTACAACTCAATTTTAATAAACCTTAAAAAATTGATATTGACGAATTCCAATTTTTTTAAGTGGATTAGTTTCTGAGAGCTTATTGCACGGTCTTTTTTTTACTAGATGAAGAACCTTGGCTTGTAGCATCGTATAAAATCATGCTCAATTTATGTTACATTTATATCAACAGAAATTAAAACTCTTAAATATATGCAAAACGATGAATCATTTTTAAATATATTCCTGTTTACTTATATGTCTCAGGATGGTTTAGTTGAGTCATAAAATATACCTCCCATTTGTAAGTTCAATTATAGTGTGAAACCATTGATGAAGGCCAAACATTATTTTTGAAGTATCTTTTGACGAAGTCAAACTAGATATTTACTTTAACGATGAAGAGTTATATTTTCTATGTTGTTGACGAACCTCTAAATATTTTTTATGATGCTAAATCGACGAGAAATATTATTACATTAATATTGAAATTAATTTTAAACTAGAAGGTCGGCATAATGGTGAGTCAAGCATGGTTTATATTATTAGGGATCGATCTCGAACTATAATAAATTTAGAAGTCATGTTGTATGGAAACAATTCACCCATAATTACTGAAATTAGAACCGTGTTAGATGGTTTAATTGCTTGTAGTTTTGGTTATACTCTTTAATATCTTGCGCGGTTAATTAAACCTCGAAGGATAATTAAATATGTCTAAGTGAGGCAAATGGAATGTCGTTAAATTTATTTGACGAGAATGTGTATGTTTACCTGATAAAATGAACCAATTTAGATAATTGCATGTCGTGAAGATGAACCATTCCTCAACTAAAAACAAGCCATTCTCTTTTTTATTGATTTTTATGTTTATCCTTCTTAGATTTCTCTTTCTGTTTATCATCCTCTTATGTTCTGTCTTTTCCCTCTCGAATGATTTAATCTTCCTTTCACGTTCAACATAATTCTTTCCTTCATTTCCCTCCTCTGGTTTTGTTTTTTGGTCTTCATTTTCATAATGCAGTTTCAGCTTCTTCTTAATCTTTTTTTTTCGAGAGTCACAAGCACAGAATCAGGTTTCATCCCTTGATTATTATTTTTCCAAATATCCATGAATCCTTCTTTTAGTTCAACTTCCCTTATCTGGTTTGAACGAAGAAGAACATATGATCTTAATCTATGTGGTGGGCTTGACGTTTGAAAAATAAGTAGAGATTTAGGAGAGAAAAAGGAAGAGGTTGGAGATATGATTATAGAAATAATTTTGCTATATAAAGGTTTAGGGTCAGTCTCTGGTTCAGTTTTTGGCTGACTCACTCCTCAAGAAACTAAATCATTGACACGTACAATGTTTTTCTTTTTCCTTTTTCTCACAAACATCAGGGACTTCGATGTGTTTTCGGCTGAGACTAACCATCGGATATCCAACCAAAACAAACTTTAGTACATTATCCATAAGTGATTATTGATTAAAAATAAAAAACAAGAATCGAACATAATCCAATTATTAATTAAAAATTAAAATTCTAACAAAATATAGGAGATCGTTAATTTATTATTAACCAAATATTAACGGTAATTCTACATAATTATTAAAATATTGCTAAAATCTTTAGTAAACTATTGATCTTTCAATAAAAAAATATCGATATAATCAAGTAAATTGGAACACAAATTTTTTACACAATATGAGTAAAAGATAAAATATAAGTCACTAAAATTGAAATAAGTCGTGAATCACAACTAAATCTCACCTAAAATATATTACTGCAACTTTTTATGTCGAAATAACAAATTAACTATTTTTTTTAAATCGAAAATACAAAAACTCAATCTCTTAAAGACAAGTCAATTTTTTAATTTTTGTTTCGATAAACAATTAATTTGTTAAAAAAATTACATCTTAACTCAAGTTTTGTTATGTGAACTAAACTTTGATTTGGAAATGAAAAAGACATTTATCTAACTGAAGCGAAATTAATTTACGAATTCATAAGTTACTTAAGATTGAAATAAAAAAAATAAGTTGATAACCTAAATTGAAATCAAACAAATACTTGACATACGGTTGACTCAAAAAATCACAATTTATTACCATGTTGATTTTGGTAAAAGTGTGACGAAGTGGGACATAATTATGATTTCATCATTTTACATATGACTAATTCGAATGCAATTTTCGACTAATTAACTTACTTGTGACCTTCGTGAATCAAATATCTAATCATCTGATTCAATATAATCTTTCAAGAAACTCGTGATTCGCTGATAGATCTCACTGCACGAGGCTTTATCACCTAACTTTTAGTAATTTATATCAAATATTGGCCCGTTTTTTAGACGAAACAAATGAACCTAAGCGCTGATTTCTTAATTTTTGATTGACATTCACATTCTCTTGATTCTTCGCTTACAATACTAATTTAAAGAAGAAAAACGATGAATGAAGACTTAAACTATCGAATTTTTCAATCTCGACTCCTTACCTAATTTAGATCTTGATCGCATCGTTTTTTGTGCTTTAATGTACCAAAAACAATTCTCTAATATTTTCTCAACTCTCGTAAAAAAATCTTATAAAAAATGAAATCAACAATTTCCTACAAAGGATGTCAATCTGATAAAGCCTAAAACCTAATCAAATACCAACAAAAGTTTTCTGGAAAGATAATAAATCTTTTTAAGAAGATGAACTAGAATGAGAAAGTCTTTTTTCTGTCAAAATGAGAATCCTCTTTACACGAGGCTTTTGGTCCTTATTTATAGAATTGACAAGAAATCTTAAACAAATTACAAGATTACAAGTGTAATTCAGTTATACACATCTAACAAATATTTTTAATAATAAACTATATGGTTACACATAAAATCAATTTTGTTCAATTCTTTGTATGCTATTATTATATAAATGAGGTTCTTAACTAAAGTTGACGATATGAGGTCCCGAAGATGAGGTCCTAAATATGAGGTTCTTAAGATGAGATCCTCAAATTGAACTTGACAAGACGAGGTCTTCAGTTTACCATGATGAGGTCCTTAGTCGAGGTCCTCAACGAAACATTACAAGATCCTTAGCGAGGTCCTCAACTGAACATGACGAGGTCCGTAGACGAGTTTATCAATTGATTATAACGAGGTCATTAACTAAAAAAAGATCTATTTAATTATTCCGTGTGTTTTATCAATATCCGAGTACTATATCCTCTTAAGCTCTAAAAATTTCTCATATAGGTGAAACTTAAATACTATAAAATATCTCCTTATCCTACATTCATCCTCCACAACATGGTACGGGCTAGCTAAACCTTTTTAAAGAGAAAATGGGTCTATATACTTGTTTTGAATATTATGCACATTCATGACATGATCAAGATCCAAATAATGGTAAGTATAGGAATATTCTTCATATAGGATATGTCTATTTCAAAAGAGATTTAAATATCAGTTTATTTTTTTTGCCAATCCCCGAAAGAGAAAATTATATTGATGCCCTTAGACCATAGATAAGGTAGTAACAGAAACGTTTCCAACGTTTCTGACTGATATATTTGATCAATATTTGCAGCATTTTCTTTTTAGGAAAGTGAAAAAGGTAATTGAAAATTATGGACAATAATGGTTACAAATGTGGTTTATCTTAGTAGAAGGTTTCATCTGATCGATATAATTATTTTTTTATTTTTTGGGTAAAGCTCTAGTCTGTGGATCATCTATATTTCGAAATAATAAAAAATACCCAAGTCCCAACGACAACTAGTATTCGGAGACCGTTAGCCGAAGTCCAACCGCTCCAACCAAAACCTGTTTAGTTTAAGTGTTGCATCTATATGACGCATACCTACGTAGGAAACTTGTACTTTATATCCCTTTGAGGATGCTTTAATCAATATATTATTATATTAAATGAAAAGATTAAAAAACAATTCAAACTCTTTGTGACTTAGCCTCATTTAGAAGCATATTGGTATCTTCTAGAGCCCATCGGTATGCATCTTCTAGAGCCCATCGGTAACCATGAACTACCCTTCGGTGCAGCAGATGATCAATCTGTTCATTCAGCCTTCAGTAGTAGCAAAATTCTTGTTCTTTGGAAAATATTTCCATTAGATTTCATACAATATCTTTGCACTTAAGTCTTAACCCCAACATATGACCACTAATTAAGTTACCACTTTTTATAAAAGAGTTTCTTTTAGTGGTTTAGATTAACACAAATAAATCTTGTTATTCTTTTAAAAATTCAAAATTAATCATGTTACTCATATGAATAATAACAGTAATAAAATAGTTATTCTATTAAGACTAACAGTAATAATTTTTTTCATAGCTATCTATTTCGATTAACGAAAATGAATCATGTTATTTGTTTTTTTTATAACTTTTTTTGAGTTGTTCAGATTAACAAAAATAAATTTTGTTATTTATTTACAAATAAAAAAAATCATGTTACTCATATAATGAATAACAGTAACAAACCATTAAGTATATTAGAAATAACAACAATAGAATTGTTATTCCTATAAAAAAATGGTAGTAGTAATGTAATTTTTTAAAAAATAAGAACAAAATACAAAAAACATTTCCACAACATGGACATGGTAAAACTAGAACTACAACATGTTTTCTCCATTTAGAAAACAAAAAATAGGGTCACTAGCTTGTGTTATTATAGATTGAAACCGAATAATTTAGAGTTAATTGAGACTTTTATTAATCAATGTATTGTGTTATATTATCGCTCTCTTACCAACCTGAATAATCATACTACACAGAAACTCAAACATACACGTAGAATAAAAACTTAATGCCTTATTTCAATGTTACAGTTCTAAAATGACTTGGAGAATTTAGAATTTTTTTAACAAGATCTACAAACTCCTTAGGACTAAGACAGTATGGTATTTGCTTTTGATACCACACATGCCAATACAGTTCAATGTTTCTAATCTAATTTTTTCACAATTCAGCACCCAAAGAAAACAATTTTTTTTTACAAATTTTATCCCCTACACACCGTCTTCACAAAACTTTAAGATTTAGTTTAAATCACTAATTATAATTCTAAAGCAATAATTTAATGTTTTCTTCTTTTCTAGCATGATTCAGATAAGTCTAGTTTGTTCTTTGAAACTGTAGGTGGGAACCGAGTAAGAATCGTTGGCTCATTAATGACTTGTTTAAGTATCTGATGGCTCATAAATATTGATTTAGGTAGTTATTGTATTGATAAGGGTTTTTAGAGTGATAGGTTATATTGTTGAAGTTGTATGAACTCATGATTTTCATTTATAGACCGTTCAAGAAATCTTTATCTGAATTGATATTCTGTCGTTTAAGGCTGTTGCTCATGTTCAAACCAAGAGAGGTCATCTGTAGTAGCTTGTTAGCCAAGCGAATTTTGTTATTGCTGTTATTGCTAGAGAAGATAGGTTGATCTGGTATTGTGGAATGATCGTTTAGAGCTAGTTTGAATTTTGATTGTTAACCTGGGTTTTCATATAGAAAACTATTCAGGAAAGAGTAATCCACATTGTCAAATAAGTTTGTGAACGAGTAATCTCTTTCAGAAATTAGCTTGTTTTTCATTGGTGAAAAGATTTCTTGGTTTGGAACATCCTCTAACTCTAGATAAAAAGAAATGCTCTAGTATATTAGTAAACTTCCTTTTGTTGTGCACGAAATGTCATAACTTTGTATATATACGAAGGAAATTAAAGACTAAACCATCGACAATGTTTATATTTAGAAAGGAAACAACTGTAGAAATGGATGCACAATAATAACAAATAAATAAAATCTTATATTTGTAAAAAACATTAACATCAAAATATGAGGCTTTTTTTGGACACCATTAAGGTAAGTAGAAGATAAACATTTCTACTTTTCAAAAATATCAAATTCATCGGGTCGTGAGAAGCTCCAATCAACAAATAATTAGAGGAAAATATTAAATTTTGTTTTAGAAAATATCCTTCAAATGACAATTCAAATAGTACCCTAACTACAAAAAGGGGCAGAGAGTTGTGATATAAACTAACCACATTCCTACATCAGCATTTAAAGATAAGTAATCTAGGTTTACCCATGAATCTGCCTTCTTGACAAACAATGCCAAAAAAACGATCATCCACCAGTACACATACCCTACAAGAAACAAAATTTGAATATTAACACAAATGCATCGGGCATATTCAAAGACAACACTAATTACATGAATCTCGAGATTAAAAAAAATTCCAAAACTGAGTATAACTTGTAAGAGAGTGGTCAGCGAGATGATCATCAAGATCACTAAGAAGTTAAGCACACAAGAGATGACTCGGTACTTAAGGCAATGTCCATTCCTCATAGGATTTCAATATCGGTAAAAATCTAATAACAAAGTAGTTTATGCGTCTGAATATTTGCAAATAGTCTTTCCCTTGTTTTAAATATTATTTTATGAGCGAGGCTACATTGTGAAAAAATGAAAGCTAAGTTACCCTATGATGTTTAACAATAAACAAATTAGGCATGAATTACAAATACTATACGTTTTTAGCAACAAAGTTATGAAACTCAAAGTTTATACATTAAGCATATTATATTGATGAAGCAATCACTAAATATAATTCAAATTATCTCTCCACGTCCAAAATATAATCATCGACAATATAACAATTTCTCAAAAGTAACTTCGCTTTAAGGACCATTTGACAAAACCTTTGGGAAAAACAAACCTAACCTCAATGTAACTTGAAATAATGCTAAACATAAATTTATGACATTCTAAAATTATTACAGTTGCACCACGGACACAACATACAGAAAATGACATAGTAGATAAATTGTATCTTTGAGGTCCTCCACGTGGAATTGGTATTTCATTTCTCTATTCTTTTTCTAATTCTTTTCAAATTAGATAAAATCAACAAATTATAAACACTTCATAATTTTGACGTGTTTCAGTCTCTCTTTCGATATCACATCCAAACCATTGAAAACCGTATATGGAACTTCTTTATTCGTCATATCTTTTTTAAACGAATCATCGGTTCTCAGCAAATAAAAAGAACCCATACTAATCACAGCAACACCCAAATCTTCATTACTGCTAAAAATGTTTTAACTAGTAAGCAAAATAGATACAAAACTAACTATAAAAGCGACAAAATACGTACCACGACATTTGTAGAGTATGACATAAATAAAAGGACATAAAACTTGATTCACAACTGCAGAAGGTAGCAAATACCTGAGCGACATTATGCTTAATGGAATCCATAGTCTGATTCTAAAAATGCAGAAGAAGCATGTGCGATGAAAATGGTAACGAAGTCTATCATCGAAAATCGAGGAACCATTGAATCACAGATAAGTAAATTGATGGAAACTAGTGAAATGTAAAAGAACCTAAGGAATATTGGAGCTCACAACCATTGAAATTAATGAATCATTCGTGCGTCGCTCTTTCCATATGAAAATCCAGGCCCAGTCTCTGAGAACAAGGTTGTAAGAATTAGAAGATAATCGGTCAAAGAATAACATATTTGATATAGGGGGTTAAATGAAGGAGAATATATTTTGTTAAAGGGTATTCTATGAACAAAATAAAATAAATTATACCTTATGGAATTAGACAAACTAAAACCCATTATTGAAAAAAATAATTTTTTTTTTCCATTTCTAGATAAAGTGATTTACATAAATTTTGATTTTTTTGTCTTATTTAGAGATGTGCTATATAATACATATTACATATGTTGAGGTTTCTTTACATAAACTACTGCACATGACTAATTATTAAACCAACCCCGATCCCAACTCCGATCAATAATATCATTATCATTGTATATTTAATGTTTTAATTCAAACATTAAAATCTTTAGAATTTGAATTCATTTGGGTGTTAACGTCGTAACTCATGTAACCTGATATTCAGTTTTTATGAGTTATAATGGCTACACTTATTTTTATCATTTGTTATTTTTAATATATATTATATATTATATTAAAAAATTTAAAGACATAAATGTAGTTTTATATTATAATATTTGTACTAAAAAGTAATTTAAAATTTTAGGTTGGTATCATATATTAAAAAAATTAATACGTTTTAAAATACCGTATCATAAATTTTTTTAAAAAAATATTAGATAAATTATTTTAGAAATGATAGATAATAAATTATAAATGATAAAATCTCGATTGTCCATCTTATCTTCCGTGTTTAGTATTTGGTATTTACTCCTAGTTAATATGACCATTGAAAACTTTTATCAATTTTTTTATTAACGTGTGTTTCAAATAATAACATAAAATGTTTTAAAATTACAATTTTAACCAATATGCAACTCGTAATATGTTAAAATAAAAATTATATTAAATGCGATAATTTTTTAATTTTTATAGCTTATAAATTTTATATATTCATCATTGAGTATAGTATTTTTAATGTTATAACTTTTATCGTTTATTGTTTGAGAATAAATATTCTGTATCTGTAGTTTTTTAGATTAAATTTTGAGATGGTTACCTCTTATCGATACTAATTTAAAATTTCACAGGTTTTAATGTTAGAAATGAAAAATAGATGACTTAGTTTGGAGATTTACTCTCATATATGAGTTTTAGTGTGATTTGTTCAATTGTTTTTTCCAATTGTGGTGATGATAGTTATCATATTCTTATCTACTAAAATAACAAGTCAAATCATAAATATAAATATTAATTAACCAAAAACCATTAGCACCAACCACTGGAGGACTCAACCTTTTATATTTTATCTTCACCCATAATTGTTTTCCAAACATACATATCAAAAAAGCTCAGTCTGCAGGTCGAACAATGGCGGTTATTCTATCAAATGATGTCATTACGATGGAGATATTGTCAAAATTACCCGTGAAATCTCTCCTAAGATTCAGGTGTTTATCAAAATCAAATCTTTTCGAAATCTCTAGCTCTTATTTTTCTAAATTACAACTCAATTATCGATGTTCGAGAAATGACCATAAGATTTTCATGGTGAAATTCAAGTTGGATAGTCTTGGTGTTTATAAATCGGTGGATTGTGATGCTATTAATAGTTTTGATAATTCATCAGATTCGAGGTCACTTAGATTACCATTCGTTTTGAGTCGAGAATTCAAAATACTTGGTACATGTAATGGCTTGATATGCGTTTGTAGCTATACATACAAACAATTTCACATATGGAATCCTTCAACCGACGAATACACCAAATTACCTGTACTCAAATATCCCAAAGGAAGATCTGTGACTAGATTTGGATTTGGCTACGATGATTCCACAGATGATTATAAACTTCTCATTGTAACATTTTCCAAAAAGAATGGTGGTATAGCTGAGATTAATCTTTTTTCTCTGAGAAAAGGTTTTTGGAAAAGTTTTGGAGTTCCAGACTACTTTAAGTATGACAACAGGCCTAGTAGTAAGTTGGATTCTTGTGGGACTTTTTGGAATGGAACACTTTATTGGTTTGATTATAAAAATATAACTGGTGGTAATGAATCGTTCATGGTATCATTTTATTTGGGAAAAGAAATATTTATGAATGTCCCTCTACCTCGTGCTGACGCTTTGGTAAGTCAATACCACGTTGGTCTTTTTGATGGTTTCCTTTGCTGCACAATTAATGATATCAAGGTTTCGGGATATTATCATATATGGATAATGAAGAAGGAGCATTTGAAGTTGTTTTGGACCAAGTATACATCAATACGGTTGAATAGTGACAATTATAGGATTCTTTTATTCAAAACTATTCCCCTTCTTTCTGCAAGAAACGGGGAGATCATATTCAAAGTAGGCGACAATATTCTGATATCTTATAATCTTTGGACACATTATCTCACGCAAATTAGTGATGAGCATGTCTCTGTGTTTTTATATAAAGAAAGTCTTGTTTCACCGGATGCGTTTAGTGGAACAAGAATAAACCGAAAAAGGAAGAGAATATAGAAGAAGCAGGTTGACTGGAGCAGAAAAAATATTTAGTTGTTATTATATTTTACTTTTTTTTATAAACATGGATTTAATTTTTTGTTATGTATTTCAAGTTTTGGTTAAATCGGATTTGTTACATTTTATTTCATATTGTTTTGTTTTCATCATTTAAGTTGGTTTTCTCTTTTGAGTTTAAACATGTTGTCGCATTTTTTGATATTTTTTTATTGAATATAAATTTATGATAACATTTTATTTATTTCTTTTGAATATGTGTAATGCAATATTTTTTTATTATGCTTATGAATCATCGAAAATTTGGAATCCAATAAAAAATAACAAAAATTGGTAGATAATGTGAATACTACGATAACTTCGAACCCCCAATTCACCTATAACGATTACACAGTTAGTGACCTTCATGACATCCCAAAAGAAAAAACTTTGGGGCTCCGGTACTACAGACAATCTTGGCGGCCTAAACAACCGGAAATTTTTTGTCCACCGTCTCTCTTCAACTCTTTGAAATCCATAGCTCTTCTCATCTCCCTCACCGCTCTCATATCCAGAGCTATCGATAGTTGGCCCCAGAGTGGTAGAAGAAGGTTGATATCTATTTACTGGAGTGTATTCATTATCAGATAAATTGATAAGAGAGCTAGAAAAAGTGAGCAAGCTTTGCAATGATTATATTTGTGTGGCCGATTGTATTACGAAGATCTTGCCCTTCTGTTGTATTACAATTTATCTAACAGGACACCGTTCACTTTCTTCATGAGAAGTAGCAGCAGCAGCAGAAACCGGATTGATCACGGAGAGTTTCCATTGCTATCGGCGTTGCAGAAGGGTTGGCGTTCCTCCATCAGTAGCTATAACCAGCCTTGACATATCATCTGGTGCCAGTGCTACTGCTGTTGGTGGCTCTTTTGGCTAAATTCCCCCTGCATATCATATACAATTCAAGAACAACACCAATTCAAAAACTACGAGGTTGTTTTTCTGGAGAGATTGACAAGCAGTCAATTAGTTGAGGAGGAATTCGAATGTTATGGATTTGGTAAAGTAGATACTTAATTCCAAGCTTAGGTGTGTCTCTTTTATTTGGAGAATGTGTTGGCATAATTAGTATAATCTCGTATCTTATTTATATGTATGCAGTTATATTTTATTAGTTTCCGTTAAAAATTATGTGCAGTTGTAACTACCTCCGTAAATTCCGTGTTTCCGTTATATATGTAATTTGATCAACTTGAATGGATTCAGAATTTCAGGAAAACAAATTCTCTTGGATTTATTTTCTTCATTTGGTATCAGAGCCAATGTCAAAAAATGATAGTTATGCGAGTGTGGTGAGAAGCGGTGGTAGCGCTGAATCAACAGAATCAGAAAGAAGAGTGTCACATAAAGAAGGAAATCTATCACTTACATATCCAATTCTCACTGACACAAACTATCAAGGATGGACATTAAATATGAAGATATGCATGAGGGCTCATGGAGTTTGCGAAGCTGTGTTGCCCGACAAACCATTTGATCTCCGTCAAGATCAAATCGCGTATGGAATTCTCTCTCAATGACTGACTGAAGGCCAATTGATGGAATTGGGTGACATCAAGACAGCACGAGAAGCGTGGGAGTCTCTTCGCAAAATGAATGAAGGAGCAGATGAGGTCAAAGAGGTGCGAGCGCAAGCGTTCAGATGGGAATTGGAAGGTATGAAAATGAAAAAGAATGAGAAAGTAGTGGAGTATGCGAGAAAAATGGCAACAATGGTTAACCAAATGAAGGCCCTTGGTGTTGCGATTAAGCTAGACTATGTGAACAAGAAATTGTTAAGATCAGTCTCGTCAAAGTTTACCCAAATTGCAGCGTCAATTGAACAGTTTGGAGATGCTAAAAACAAGTCTTTTGAAGATGTTATTGGGGCACTAAAAGCCCATGAAGAACTTTAACAAAAGAAGAATGGGAGTCACGATTCAACTCGACATATTCTGGAGGGACCCGAGGTCGCGGTCGAGGAAGAGGCAAAGGTGGCGTTGACTATGGGAGAAGAAGCTTTTCCTATAGAATATCAAAATCTGTTGATGGAGAAGGACATATCCAGAGAAATTCGAACTTTGATATCACAAAGGTACGATGTTATACTTGTCATAATTTTAGGCATTATGCTAGGGATTGCAAACCGGAGAAAGAGGAAACAATGAATCTAACAGAAGAAGTAGAAAAGAAAGATACATTGCTAGTCATGGAGACCAATTGTGTTTTTTCTAGAGAGAAAAAATTGATGCTGGCCAAAGATAAATCTGAAACAATAGCAATGAAAGGGAGTGTTGATGAATCAATGTGATACTACGACACATGCGCTTTAAATCATATGACCGGGGACCGAAACCTATAGACAGACTTAGATAAATCAATGAGTGGTACAGTAAAGTTTGGCAATGGCTGTATGATCAATATTTATGGAAGAGGAACTGCAAACTTCCGAAGCAAAACCGGGAAAAACTCTTGTGGCATGCTCGTTATGGGCATCTGCACTTTCAAGCCTTGCAAAAACTTGGACGAGATAAATTAGCCCATGGATTATCTGAGTTTAAACAAGATGGTCAGAATTGTGATGTATGTGTTCTTGGGAAACAACACAGAGGAAGCTTTCCAACACAAAGTCACTATCGAGCAAGTTCATTGTTAGATCTAATCCATGCAGATATTTGTGGTCCTATTGCACCAATTACCAAAGGAGGGAACATGTATTTTATTTTGTTTGTTGATGATTTTAGCAAGTACATGTGGCTAAAACCACTGAAATCAAAAGATGAAGCACTTACTGGATTTAAGAAGTTTAAAGCAGAGGTCGAGACGCAATTGGGAAAGAAAATAAAAATGTTACGGACAGACAGAGGCGGAGAATTTCAGTCTCAAGAGTTTAAATTATGTTGTGAGCTTCATGGAATTCAAAGAAAAATGACAGCACCATATTCACCACAACAGAATGGTGTGGTGGAAAGAAGAAATCAAACCATTTTCGAGATGATGAGATGTTTGCTGAAGGATAAAGAAATACCATATGAATTTTGGGCAAAAGCTGCAGTTACAACAACCTATCTTCTAAATCATTGTCCCACAAGGGCTATAAGTGGAAGGACACCATATGAAGTCTACTTTGGAAAAACACCAAGTGTAAGTCATTTTCGAATTTTTGGATGTATAGCTTATGTTAAAAATCTGAAATATGATGTGAAGAAGCTTGATGATCGAAGCAACAAAGTTGTTTTTCTTGGTTATAAACCTGGTTCAAAAGCCTACAGATTTGTGAATCCAAAAACAATGAAAATAATAGTGAGTCGAGATGTGGTATTTCGAGAGTCTGAGAAATAGAACTGGTGTGACACTGTAGAATCTATGGAACTTCAACCAGTAACTCCATTTCTATTAGATATTCAACTGGAGAAGTAGAATCTATGAATCTTGAATCACCATAAATTTCTTCTCAAAGTGTATTAAATTGGGATGATACAAGATCAGATGAGGAACCTAGCAACGAGGACGATGAAACTCCACCAAAAAAGTTTCGATCTTTACAAGAGTTATATGATGAAACTAAAGAAATTGGGTTAGATTCAGATATGATCCTTCTGTCTATTGAAGAACCAACGACGCAAGAAGAAGCATTCAACAATGAAAATTGGAGGCTGGCAATAGTGGAGGAGCTTGGTGAGATTAAGAAAAATAGAACATGCGAGCTTAGAAAATTACCACCAGAACACAAAGCAATAGGTTTGAAATGGGTTTATAAGTTGAAGAAGAATCCATACGGTAAAATTATTAAATATAAGACAAGACTCGTGGTCAAAGGTTACATTCAAGAACATGGAATTTATTATGACGAGGTTTTTGCTCCAGCTGCTCGATTAGAAACTATTAGATTGCTTATGGCACTAGCAGCCCATGAAGGGTGGCAAGTACACCATATGGACGTGAAATCAGCGTTCTTGAATGAGGATCTAAAGGAATTGGTTTATGTTAAGCAACCACCAGTTTTTGCTGAGAAAGGAAGAGTAGATGAAGTTCTGAGATTGAAGAAAGCATTATATGGTTTGAAACAGGCTCCAAGAGCTTGGAATGAAAAACTAGACTTTTGTTTACAAAATTTGGGTTATGAGAAATGTAGTCTCGAACATTCAGTTTACAAAAGAAGAAATGGAGGTGATATGCAGTATGCTGGTGTTTATGTGGATGATTTAGTAATAACCGGCTCAAACTTGGCGAACCTGAGAAGTTTCAAAGCAAAAATGAAAGAAATGTTTGACATGACAAATTTGGGTTTATTAAGTTTTTATGTGGGAATTGAGGTTAACAAAGGTCTGATCATATAACTTTGAGCCAAACAAGTTATGCAGAAAGGATTTTAAAGAAAATGGGAATGCTGAGTTGTAATCTATGTCGTGTACCAATGGACAAAGGCTAAAGCTAAGCAAGACTGATGGAAATCTATCCGTTGATACAACAATGTGTCGCAGTGTCATTGGGAGTATGAGGTACTTAGTCCATACTAGACCTGATATATCATTTGCTGTTGGCGTGGCTAGCCGTTTCATGGAAAAACCCTCTATAAAACATATGAGTGCTGTCAAACAAATTCTTTGATAGATAAAGGGTACACTCAATTTCGGTTTGAAGTATGTTAAAAGAGAACAACAACATCCAGAGTTGATTGGGTACGTTGATAGTGATCTTGCTGGAGACATTGATGATCGGAAAAGTACCTATGGGTTGTTTTTTTTTCTGGGCAGTGATCCGATTAGTTGGACTTCACAAAAACAGAAGGTTATAGCACTGTCTTCATGTGAAGCTGAATATGTTGTTGCTTCTGCAGGAGCTTGCCAAGCAATGTGGCTCAAGAGGTTGCTGGAAGAGTTATGCGAAATTAAAGTTGAAAACGTTAGTATGCGAGTTGATAACAAGTCTGCAAATGCTTTAGCAAAGAACCTAGTCTTCCATGGAAAAAGTAAACACATAGATATCAAGATTCATTTTTTGCGTGACTGCTTGAAACAAGGAATCCTTGATATTGCGCATGTCAACACAGAAGAACAAATTGCAGATTTGTTTACCAAGCCATTGCGCATGACAGATTCGAGTTCTTAAGAGAAGCAACGGGTGTGTTCAACTTGAAGCCTAAGTTACGAGATTAAGAGGGAGAAATGTTGGCATAATTAATATAATCTTGTATCTTATTTATATGTATGCAATTATATTTTATTAGTTTCCGTTAAAAATTATGTGCAATTGTAACTGTCTCCGTAAATTCCGCGTTTCCGTTATATATGTAATTTGATCAGCTTGAATGGATTCAGAATTTCAAGAAAACAAATTCTCTTAGATTTATTTTCTTCAGAATGCTTGCAGCTCTTAGGATAATTCTACTCCGCACCAACATAACACCGGCTAAACCTCCCAATATGAAGAAAGTAGTCAACACCAAAAATGAGGTTCTGCTGAATGGTTGAGAGCTTATCCAAAAGTGGAACTCATTCGATCCTCAAAGAGTATATCAGACACGAAGAATATTGAAAAGCGTATATGACATTTTCGGACGGTCCACAGGTACCAACTATCGCTAGGCAGGGTCCAATGCTTCGTGCCAAATGTTGAGACGACTCAAAGAAAGCTGGGATGAAGTGGGTCGTGTTGCACCTTACTTAACCACGAGATACGGTGTAGTTTTGACAGCTAGGCATATGCTAATAACCAACCTAAGGCTTAAATTCATGGAAGAAAATCGGCTAACAAGGTCAGCTTGAACATAAATATTATTATTTCAATACTGTATTTCCAGAATACAAGAGTTAGTTGTCTACTATCTGGCCCAAAACACCAACTGACTATATTTAGGATTTAGGCAACAAGCGAGTAAGTGATGCAAACGAGGTCTTTCGATAAAAATCCTTGCAATTTTTCCTTGAGCCCTTGCTTTTGTAGATAGAGGTTTTAAAAGATAAAGACACGAGGTTTTAGGAAAAATACTATATAGAGTGTTTTTTACTATCAAAATCGCAATTCTTCTTTAATACACGAGTTTGTTTTTTTTATTTATGGAGTTTAAAATAAATTTAACCAATTATATTGTCACAGTATGATCATTTTTGTTAATTTTGTTTATGTTCATCTATAAACGATGTCATTAACCGAACTTGACGATACGAGGTCCCAAAATGAGGTCATCAGCTAAATTTAATGAGACAATTAACTAAACATAATGAATTTGTTAGAAGGGATCCTCAATTGAGCATGACAACTTGCGTGACATTATGGTTTTTCATCTTCAGAATTGGTTTATTAACCATGTTCGCTAATCTGACTATTACACCAAGACTCAGTATATCAATTTGCGTAATCTAATGGTTTTTTAACCTTTATTATTCGTATTTGTTTGGCTATAATTATATACAGCCCTCTTTTGTATGGATTCTTTAATTATTTTGTCGAATTTCATCATTCAAATATCCATATTTATTATCTAGTTCTTCTTCTCCCATTCAAATATTTATCTTTCTAATTCAAATATCTCTATTTGTTATCGGTTTTTCTTCTGGAATTCAAAAAATCTATTATTCGAATTCAAATATCTCTTTGTCATCAGGTTCTTCTTTTCGAATTCAAGTATCTATCTTTGTACAACTCAATTTTAATAAACCTTAAAAAATTGATATTGACGAATTCCAATTTTTTTAAGTGGATTAGTTTATGAGAGCTTATTGCACGGTCTTTTTTTTACTAGATGAAGAACCTTGGCTTGTAGCATCGTATAAAATCATGCTCAATTTATGTTACATTTATATCAACAGAAATTAAAACTCTTAAATATATGCAAAACGATGAATCATTTTTAAATATATTCCTGTTTACTTATATGTCTCAGGATGGTTTAGTTGAGTCATAAAATATACCTCCCATTTGTAAGTTCAATTATAGTGTGAAACCATTGATGAAGGCCAAACATTATTTTTGAAGTATCTTTTGACGAAGTCAAACTAGATATTTACTTTAACGATGAAGAGTTATATTTTCTATGTTGTTGACGAACCTCTAAATATTTTTTATGATGCTAAATCGACGAGAAACATTATTACATTAATATTGAAATTAATTTTAAACTAGAAGGGTGAGTCAAGCATGGTTTATATTATTAGGGATCGATCTCGAACTATAATAAATTTAGAAGTCATGTTGTATGGAAACAATTCACCCATAATTACTGAAATTAGAACCGTGTTAGATGGTTTAATTGCTTGTAGTTTTGGTTATACTCTTTAATATCTTGCGCGGTTAATTAAACCTCGAAGGATAATTAAATATGTCTAAGTGAGGCAAATGGAATGTCGTTAAATTTATTTGACGAGAATGTGTATGTTTACCTGATAAAATGAACCAATTTAGATAATTGCATGTCGTGAAGATGAACCATTCCTCAACTAAAAACAAGCCATTCTCTTTTTTATTGATTTTTATGTTTATCCTTCTTAGATTTCTCTTTCTGTTTATCATCCTCTTATGTTCTGTCTTTTCCCTCTCGAATGATTTAATCTTCCTTTCACGTTCAACATAATTCTTTCCTTCATTTCCCTCCTCTGGTTTTGTTTTTTGGTCTTCATTTTCATAATGCAGTTTCAGCTTCTTCTTAATCTTTTTTTTTCGAGAGTCACAAGCACAGAATCAGGTTTCATCCCTTGATTATTATTTTTCCAAATATCCATGAATCCTTCTTTTAGTTCAACTTCCCTTATCTGGTTTGAACGAAGAAGAACATATGATCTTAATCTATGTGGTGGGCTTGACGTTTGAAAAATAAGTAGAGATTTAGGAGAGAAAAAGGAAGAGATTGGAGATATGATTATAGAAATAATTTTGCTATATAAAGGTTTAGGGTCAGTCTCTGGTTCAGTTTTTGGCTGACTCACTCCTCAAGAAACTAAATCATTGACACGCACAATGTTTTTCTTTTTCCTTTTTCTCACAAACATCAGGGACTTCGATGTGTTTTCGGCTGAGACTAACCATCGGATATCCAACCAAAACAAACTTTAGTACATTATCCATAAGTGATTATTGATTAAAAATAAAAAACAAGAATCGAACATAATCCAATTATTAATTAAAAATTAAAATTCTAACAAAATATAGGAGATCGTTAATTTATTATTAACCAAATATTAACGGTAATTCTACATAATTATTAAAATATTGCTAAAATCTTTAGTAAACTATTGATCTTTCAATAAAAAAATATCGATATAATCAAGTAAATTGGAACACAAATTTTTTACACAATATGAGTAAAAGATAAAATATAAGTCACTAAAATTGAAATAAGTCGTGAATCACAACTAAATCTCACCTAAAATATATTACTGCAACTTTTTATGTCGAAATAACAAATTAACTATTTTTTTTTAAATCGAAAATACAAAAACTCAATCTCTTAAAGACAAGTCAATTTTTTAATTTTTGTTTCGATAAACAATTAATTTGTTAAAAATATTACATCTTAACTCAAGTTTTGTTATGTGAACTAAACTTTGATTTGGAAATGAAAAAGACATTTATCTAACTGAAGCGAAATTAATTTACGAATTCATAAGTTACTTAAGATTGAAATAAAAAAAATAAGTTGATAACCTAAATTGAAATCAAACAAATACTTGACATACGGTTGACTCAAAAAATCACAATTTATTACCATGTTGATTTTGGTAAAAGTGTGACGAAGTGGGACATAATTATGATTTCATCATTTTACATATGACTAATTCGAATGCAATTTTCGACTAATTAACTTACTTGTGACCTTCGTGAATCAAATATCTAATCATCTGATTCAATATAATCTTTCAAGAAACTCGTGATTCGCTGATAGATCTCACTGCACGAGGCTTTATCACCTAACTTTTAGTAATTTATATCAAATATTGGCCCGTTTTTTAGACGAAACAAATGAACCTAAGCGCTGATTTCTTAATTTTTGATTGACATTCACATTCTCTTGATTCTTCGCTTACAATACTAATTTAAAGAAGAAAAACGATGAATGAAGACTTAAACTATCGAATTTTTCAATCTCGACTCCTTACCTAATTTAGATCTTGATCGCATCGTTTTTTGTGCTTTAATGTACCAAAAACAATTCTCTAATATTTTCTCAACTCTCGTAAAAAAATCTTATAAAAAATGAAATCAACAATTTCCTACAAAGGATGTCAATCTGATAAAGCCTAAAACCTAATCAAATACCAACAAAAGTTTTCTGGAAAGATAATAAATCTTTTTAAGAAGATGAACTAGAATGAGAAAGTCTTTTTTCTGTCAAAATGAGAATCCTCTTTACACGAGGCTTTTGGTCCTTATTTATAGAATTGACAAGAAATCTTAAACAAATTACAAGATTACAAGTGTAATTCAGTTATACACATCTAACAAATATTTTTAATAATAAACTATATGGTTACACATAAAATCAATTTTGTTCAATTCTTTGTATGCTATTATTATATAAATGAGGTTCTTAACTAAAGTTGACGATATGAGGTCCCGAAGATGAGGTCCTAAATATGAGGTTCTTAAGATGAGATCCTCAAATTGAACTTGACAAGACGAGGTCTTCAGTTTACCATGATGAGGTCCTTAGTCGAGGTCCTCAACGAAACATTACAAGATCCTTAGCGAGGTCCTCAACTGAACATGACGAGGTCCGTAGACGAGTTTATCAATTGATTATAACGAGGTCATTAACTAAAAAAAGATCTATTTAATTATTACGTGTGTTTTATCAATATCCGAGTACTATATCCTCTTAAGCTCTACAAATTTCTCATATAGGTGAAACTTAAATACTATAAAATATCTCCTTATCCTACATTCATCCTCCACAACATGGTACGGGCTAGCTAAACCTTTTTAAAGAGAAAATGGGTCTATATACTTGTTTTGAACATTATGCACATTCATGACATGATCAAGATCCAAATAATGGTAAGTATAGGAATATTCTTCATATAGGATATGTCTATTTCAAAAGAGATTTAAATATCAGTTTATTTTTTTTGCCAATCCCCGAAAGAGAAAATTATATTGATGCCCTTAGACCATAGATAAGGTAGTAACAGAAACGTTTCCAACGTTTCTGTCTGATATATTTGATCAATATTTGCAGCATTTTCTTTTTAGGAAAGTGAAAAAGGTAATTGAAAATTATGGACAATAATGGTTACAAATGTGGTTTATCTTAGTAGAAGGTTTCATCTGATCGATATAATTATTTTTTTATTTTTTGGGTAAAGCTCTAGTCTGTGGATCATCTATATTTCGGAATAATAAAAAATACCCAAGTCCCAACGACAACTAGTATTCGGAGACCGTTAGCCGAAGTCCAACCGCTCCAACCAAAACCTGTTTAGTTTAAGTGTTGCATCTATATGACGCATACCTACGTAGGAAACTTGTACTTTATATCCCTTTGAGGATGCTTTAATCAATATATTATTATATTAAATGAAAAGATTAAAAAACAATTCAAACTCTTTGTGACTTAGCCTCATTTAGAAGCATATTGGTATCTTCTAGAGCCCATCGGTATGCATCTTCTGGAGCCCATCGGTAACCATGAACTACCCTTCGGTGCAGCAGATGATCAATCTGTTCATTCAGCCTTCAGTAGTAGCAAAATTCTTGTTCTTTGGAAAATATTTCCATTAGATTTCATACAATATCTTTGCACTTAAGTCTTAACCCCAACATATGACCACTAATTAAGTTACCACTTTTTATAAAAGAGTTTCTTTTAGTGGTTTAGATTAACACAAATAAATCTTGTTATTCTTATAAAAATTCAAAATTAATCATGTTACTCATATGAATAATAACAGTAATAAAATAGTTATTCTATTAAGACTAACAGTAATAATTTTTTTCATAGCTATCTATTTCGATTAACGAAAATGAATCATGTTATTTGTTTTTTTTATAACTTTTTTTGAGTTGTTCAGATTAACAAAAATAAATTTTGTTATTTATTTACAAATAAAAAAAAATCATGTTACTCATATAATGAATAACAGTAACAAACCATTAAGTATATTAGAAATAACAACAATAGAATTGTTATTCCTATAAAAAAATGGTAGTAGTAATGTAATTTTTTAAAAAATAAGAACAAAATACAAAAAACATTTCCACAACATGGACATGGTAAAACTAGAACTACAACATGTTTTCTCCATTTAGAAAACAAAAAATAGGGTCACTAGCTTGTGTTATTATAGATTGAAACCGAATAATTTAGAGTTAATTGAGACTTTTATTAATCAATGTATTGTGTTATATTATCGCTCTCTTACCAACCTGAATAATCATACTACACAGAAACTCAAACATACACGTAGAATAAAAACTTAATGCCTTATTTCAATGTTACAGTTCTAAAATGACTTGGAGAATTTAGAATTTTTTTAACAAGATCTACAAACTCCTTAGGACTAAGACAGTATGGTATTTGCTTTTGATACCACACATGCCAATACAGTTCAATGTTTCTAATCTAAATTTTTCACAATTCAGCACCCAAAGAAAACAATTTTTTTTTACAAATTTTATCCCCTACACACCGTCTTCACAAAACTTTAAGATTTAGTTTAAATCACTAATTATAATTCTAAAGCAATAATTTAATGTTTTCTTCTTTTCTAGCATGATTCAGATAAGTCTAGTTTATTCTTTGAAACTGTAGGTGGGAACCGAGTAAGAATCGTTGGCTCATTAATGACTTGTTTAAGTATCTGATGGCTCATAAATATTGATTTAGGTAGTTATTGTATTGATAAGGGTTTTTAGAGTGATAGGTTATATTGTTGAAGTTGTATGAACTCATGATTTTCATTTATAGACCGTTCAAGAAATCTTTATCTGAATTGGTATTCTGTCGTTTAAGGCTGTTGCTCATGTTCAAACCAAGAGAGGTCATCTGTAGTAGCTTGTTAGCCAAGCGAATTTTGTTATTGCTGTTATTGCTAGAGAAGATAGGTTGATCTGGTATTGTGGAATGATCGTTTAGAGCTAGTTTGAATTTTGATTGTTAACCTGGGTTTTCATATAGAAAACTATTCAGGAAAGAGTAATCCACATTGTCAAATAAGTTTGTGAACGAGTAATCTCTTTCAGAAATTAGCTTGTTTTTCATTGGTGAAAAGATTTCTTGGTTTGGAACATCCTCTAACTCTAGATAAAAAGAAATGCTCTAGTATATTAGTAAACTTCCTTTTGTTGTGCACGAAATGTCATAACTTTGTATATATACGAAGGAAATTAAAGACTAAACCATCGACAATGTTTATATTTAGAAAGGAAACAACTGTAGAAATGGATGCACAATAATAACAAATAAATAAAATCTTATATTTGTAAAAAAGATTAACATCAAAATATGAGGCTTTTTTTGGACACCATTAAGGTAAGTAGAAGATAAACATTTCTACTTTTCAAAAATATCAAATTCATCGGGTCGTGAGAAGCTCCAATCAACAAATAATTAGAGGAAAATATTAAATTTTGTTTTAGAAAATATCCTTCAAATGACAATTCAAATAGTACCCTAACTACAAAAAGGGGCAGAGAGTTGTGATATAAACTAACCACATTCCTACATCAGCATTTAAAGATAAGTAATCTAGGTTTACCCATGAATCTGCCTTCTTGACAAACAATGCCAAAAAAACGATCATCCACCAGTACACATACCCTACAAGAAACAAAATTTGAATATTAACACAAATGCATCGGGCATATTCAAAGACAACACTAATTACATGAATCTCGAGATTAAAAAAAATTCCAAAACTGAGTATAACTTGTAAGAGAGTGGTCAGCGAGATGATCATCAAGATCACTAAGAAGTTAAGCACACAAGAGATGACTCGGTACTTAAGGCAATGTCCATTCCTCATAGGATTTCAATATCGGTAAAAATCTAATAACAAAGTAGTTTATGCGTCTGAATATTTGCAAATAGTCTTTCCCTTGTTTTAAATATTATTTTATGAGCGAGGCTACATTGTGAAAAAATGAAAGCTAAGTTACCTTATGATGTTTAACAATAAACAAATTAGGCATGAATTACAAATACTATACGTTTTTAGCAACAAAGTTATGAAACTCAAAGTTTATACATTAAGCATATTATATTGATGAAGCAATCACTAAATATAATTCAAATTATCTCTCCACGTCCAAAATATAATCATCGACAATATAACAATTTCTCAAAAGTAACTTCGCTTTAAGGACCATTTGACAAAACCTTTGGGAAAAACAAACCTAACCTCAATGTAACTTGAAATAATGCTAAACATAAATTTATGACATTCTAAAATTATTACAGTTGCACCACGGACACAACATACAGAAAATGACATAGTAGATAAATTGTATCTTTGAGGTCCTCCACGTGGAATTGGTATTTCATTTCTCTATTCTTTTTCTAATTCTTTTCAAATTAGATAAAATCAACAAATTATAAACACTTCATAATTTTGACGTGTTTCAGTCTCTCTTTCGATATCACATCCAAACCATTGAAAACCGTATATGGAACTTCTTTATTCGTCATATCTTTTTTAAACGAATCATCGGTTCTCAGCAAATAAAAAGAACCCATACTAATCACAGCAACACCCAAATCTTCATTACTGCTAAAAATGTTTTAACTAGTAAGCAAAATAGATACAAAACTAACTATAAAAGCGACAAAATACGTACCACGACATTTGTAGAGTATGACATAAATAAAAGGACATAAAACTTGATTCACAACTGCAGAAGGTAGCAAATACCTGAGCGACATTATGCTTAATGGAATCCATAGTCTGATTCTAAAAATGCAGAAGAAGCATGTGCGATGAAAATGGTAACGAAGTCTATCATCGAAAATCGAGGAACCATTGAATCACAGATAAGTAAATTGATGGAAACTAGTGAAATGTAAAAGAACCTAAGGAATATTGGAGCTCACAACCATTGAAATTAATGAATCATTCGTGCGTCGCTCTTTCCATATGAAAATCCAGGCCCAGTCTCTGAGAACAAGGTTGTAAGAATTAGAAGATAATCGGTCAAAGAATAACATATTTGATATAGGGGGTTAAATGAAGGAGAATATATTTTGTTAAAGGGTATTCTATGAACAAAATAAAATAAATTATACCTTATGGAATTAGACAAACGAAAACCCATTATTGAAAAAAATAAATTTTTTTTCCATTTCTAGATAAAGTGATTTACATAAATTTTGATTTTTTTGTCTTATTTAGAGATGTGCTATATAATACATATTACATATGTTGAGGTTTCTTTACATAAACTACTGCACATGACTAATTATTAAACCAACCCCGATCCCAACTCCGATCAATAATATCATTATCATTGTATATTTAATGTTTTAATTCAAACATTAAAATCTTTAGAATTTGAATTCATTTGGGTGTTAACGTCGTAACTCATGTAACCTGATATTCAGTTTTTATGAGTTATAATGGCTACACTTATTTTTATCATTTGTTATTTTTAATATATATTATATATTATATTAAAAAATTTAAAGACATAAATGTAGTTTTATATTATAATATTTGTACTAAAAAGTAATTTAAAATTTTAGGTTGGTATCATATATTAAAAAAATTAATACGTTTTAAAATACCGTATCATAAATTTTTTTAAAAAAATATTAGATAAATTATTTTTAGAAATGATAGATAATAAATTATAAATGATAAAATCTCGATTGTCCATCTTATCTTCCGTGTTTAGTATTTGGTATTTACTCCTAGTTAATATGACCATTGAAAACTTTTATCAATTTTTTTATTAACGTGTGTTTCAAATAATAACATAAAATGTTTTAAAATTACAATTTTAACCAATATGCAACTCGTAATATGTTAAAATAAAAATTATATTAAATGCGATAATTTTTTAATTTTTATAGCTTATAAATTTTATATATTCATCATTGAGTATAGTATTTTTAATGTTATAACTTTTATCGTTTATTGTTTGAGAATAAATATTCTGTATCTGTAGTTTTTTAGATTAAATTTTGAGATGGTTACCTCTTATCGATACTAATTTAAAATTTCACAGGTTTTAATGTTAGAAATGAAAAATAGATGACTTAGTTTGGAGATTTACTCTCATATATGAGTTTTAGTGTGATTTGTTCAATTGTTTTTTCCAATTGTGGTGATGATAGTTATCATATTCTTATCTACTAAAATAACAAGTCAAATCATAAATATAAATATTAATTAACCAAAAACCATTAGCACCAACCACTAGAGGACTCAACCTTTTATATTTTATCTTCACCCATAATTGTTTTCCAAACATACATATCAAAAAAGCTCAGTCTGCAGGTCGAACAATGGCGGTTATTCTATCAAATGATGTCATTACGATGAAGATATTGTCAAAATTACCCGTGAAATCTCTCCTAAGATTCAGGTGTGTATCAAAATCAAATCTTTTCGAAATCTCTAGCTCTTATTTTTCTAAATTACAACTCAATCATCGATGTTCGAGAAATGACCATAAGATTTTTATGGTGAAATTCAAGTTGGATAGTCTTGGTGTTTATAAATCGGTGGATTGTGATGCTATTAATAGTTTTGATAATTCATCAGATTCGAGGTCACTTAGATTACCATTCGTTTTGAGTCGAGAATTCAAAATACTTGGTACATGTAATGGCTTGATATGCGTTTGTAGCTATACATACAAACAATTTCACATATGGAATCCTTCAACCGACGAATACACCAAATTACCTGTACTCAAATATCCCAAAGGAAGATCTGTGACTAGATTTGGATTTGGCTACGATGATTCCACAGATGATTATAAACTTCTCATTGTAACATTTTCCAAAAAGAATGGTGGTATAGCTGAGATTAATCTTTTTTCTCTGAGAAAAGGTTTTTGGAAAAGTTTTGGAGTTCCAGACTACTTTAAGTATGACAACAGGCCTAGTAGTAAGTTGGATTCTTGTGGGACTTTTTGGAATGGAACACTTTATTGGTTTGATTATAAAAATATAACTGGTGGTAATGAATCGTTCATGGTATCATTTCATTTGGGAAAAGAAATATTTATGAATGTTACTCTACCTCGTGCTGACGCTTTGGTAAGTCAATACCACGTTGGTCTTTTTGATGGTTTCCTTTGCTGCACAATTAATGATGTCAAGGTTTCGGGATATTATCATATATGGATAATGAAGAAGGAGCATTTGAAGTTGTTTTGGACCAAGTATACATCAATACGGTTGAATAGTGACAATTATAGGATTCTTTTATTCAAAACTATTCCCCTTCTTTCTGCAAGAAACGGGGAGATCATATTCAAAGTAGGCGACAATATTCTGATATCTTATAATCTTTGGACACATTATCTCACACAAATTAGTGATGAGCATGTCTCTGTGTTTTTATATAAAGAAAGTCTTGTTTCACCGGATGCGTTTAGTGGAACAAGAATAAACCGAAAAAGGAAGAGAATATAGAAGAAGCAGGTTGACTGGAGCAGAAAAAATATTTAGTTGTTATTATATTTTACTTTTTTTTATAAACATGGATTTAATTTTTTGTTATGTATTTCAAGTTTTGGTTAAATCGGATTTGTTACATTTTATTTCATATTGTTTTGTTTTCATCATTTAAGTTGGTTTTCTCTTTTGAGTTTAAACATGTTGTCGCATTTTTTACTATTTTTTTATTGAATATAAATTTATGATAACATTTTATTTATTTCTTTTGAATATGTGTAATGCAATATTTTTTTATTATGCTTATGAATCATCGAAAATTTGGAATCCAATAAAAAATAACAAAAATTGGTAGATAATGTGAATACTACGATAACTTCGAACCCCCAATTCACCTCTAACGATTACACAGTTAGTGACCTTCATGACATCCCAAAAGAAAAAACTTTGGGGCTCCGGTACTACAGACAATCTTGGCGGCCTAAACAACCGGAAATTTTTTGTCCACCGTCTCTCTTCAACTCTTTGAAATCCATAGCTCTTCTCATCTCCCTCACCGCTCTCATATCCAGAGCTATCGATAGTTGGCCCCGGAGTGGTAGAAGAAGGTTGATATCTATTTACTGGAGTGTATTCATTATCAGATAAATTGATAAGAGAGCTAGAAAAAGTGAGCAAGCTTTGCAATGATTATATTTGTGTGGCCGATTGTATTTGTGATTTACGAAGATCTTGCCCTTCTGTTGTATTACAATTTATCTAACAGGACACCGTTCACTTTCTTCATGAGAAGTAGCAGCAGCAGCAGAAACCGGATTGACCACGGAGAGTTTCCATTGCTATCGGCGTTGCAGAAGGGTTGGCGTTCCTCCATCAGTAGCTATAACCAGCCTTGACATATAATCTGGTGCCAGTGCTACTGCTGTTGGTGGCTCTTTTGGCTAAATTCCCCCTGCATATCATATACAATTCAAGAACAACACCAATTCAAAAACTACGAGGTTGTTTTTCTGGAGAGATTGACAAGCAGTCAATTAGTTGAGGAGGAATTCGAATGTTATGGATTTGGTAAAGTAGATACTTAATTCCAAGCTTAGGTGTGTCTCTTTTATTTGGAGAATGTGTTGGCATAATTAGTATAATCTCGTATCTTATTTATATGTATGCAGTTATATTTTATTAGTTTCCGTTAAAAATTATGTGCAGTTGTAACTACCTCCGTAAATTCCGTGTTTCCGTTATATATGTAATTTGATCAACTTGAATGGATTCAGAATTTCAGGAAAACAAATTCTCTTGGATTTATTTTCTTCATTTGGTATCAGAGCCAATGTCAAAAAATGATAGTTATGCGAGTGTGGTGAGAAGCGGTGGTAGCGCTGAATCAACAGAATCAGAAAGAAGAGTGTCACATAAAGAAGGAAATCTATCACTTACATATCCAATTCTCACTGACACAAACTATCAAGGATGGACATTAAATATGAAGATATGCATGAGGGCTCATGGAGTTTGCGAAGCTGTGTTGCCCGACAAACCATTTGATCTCCGTCAAGATCAAATCGCGTATGGAATTCTCTCTCAAGGACTGACTGAAGGCCAATTGATGGAATTGGGTGACATCAAGACAGCACGAGAAGCGTGGGAGTCTCTTCGCAAAATGAATGAAGGAGCAGATGAGGTCAAAGAGTTGCGAGCGCAAGCGTTCAGATGGGAATTGGAAGGTATGAAAATGAAAAAGAATGAGAAAGTAGTGGAGTATGCGAGAAAAATGGCAACAATGGTTAACCAAATGAAGGCCCTTGGTGTTGCGATTAAGCTAGACTATGTGAACAAGAAATTGTTAAGATCAGTCTCGTCAAAGTTTACCCAAATTGCAGCGTCAATTGAACAGTTTGGAGATGCTAAAAACAAGTCTTTTGAAGATGTTATTGGGGCACTAAAAGCCCATGAAGAACTTTAACAAAAGAAGAATGGGAGTCACGATTCAACTCGACATATTCTGGAGGGACCCGAGGTCGCGGTCGAGGAAGAGGCAAAGGTGGCGTTGACTATGGGAGAAGAAGCTTTTCCTATAGAATATCAAAATCTGTTGATGGAGAAGGACATATCCAGAGAAATTCGAACTTTGATATCACAAAGGTACGATGTTATACTTGTCATAATTTTAGGCATTATGCTAGGGATTGCAAACCGGAGAAAGAGGAAACAATGAATCTAACAGAAGAAGTAGAAAAGAAAGATACATTGCTAGTCATGGAGACCAATTGTGTTTTTTCTAGAGAGAAAAAATTGATGCTGGCCAAAGATAAATCTGAAACAATAGCAATGAAAGGGAGTGTTGATGAATCAATGTGATACTACGACACATGCGCTTTAAATCATATGACCGGGGACCGAAACCTATAGACAGACTTAGATAAATCAATGAGTGGTACAGTAAAGTTTGGCAATGGCTGTATGATCAATATTTATGGAAGAGGAACTGCAAACTTCCGAAGCAAAACCGGGAAAAACTCTTGTGGCATGCTCGTTATGGGCATCTGCACTTTCAAGCCTTGCAAAAACTTGGACGAGATAAATTAGCCCATGGATTATCCGAGTTTAAACAAGATGGTCAGAATTGTGATGTATGTGTTCTTGGGAAACAACACAGAGGAAGCTTTCCAACACAAAGTCACTATCGAGCAAGTTCATTGTTAGATCTAATCCATGCAGATATTTGTGGTCCTATTGCACCAATTACCAAAGGAGGGAACATGTATTTTATTTTGTTTGTTGATGATTTTAGCAAGTACATGTGGCTAAAACCACTGAAATCAAAAGATGAAGCACTTACTGGATTTAAGAAGTTTAAAGCATAGGTCGGGACGCAATTGGGAAAGAAAATAAAAATGTTACGGACAGACAGAGGCGGAGAATTTCAGTCTCAAGAGTTTAAATTATGTTGTGAGCTTCATGGAATTCAAAGAAAAATGACAGCACCATATTCACCACAACAGAATGGTGTGGTGGAAAGAAGAAATCAAACCATTTTCGAGATGATGAGATGTTTGCTGAAGGATAAAGAAATACCATATGAATTTTGGGCAGAAGCTGCAGTTACAACAACCTATCTTCTAAATCATTGTCCCACAAGGGCTATAAGTGGAAGGACACCATATGAAGTCTACTTTGGAAAAACACCAAGTGTAAGTCATTTTCGAATTTTTGGATGTATAGCTTATGTTAAAAATCTGAAATATGATGTGAAGAAGCTTGATGATCGAAGCAACAAAGTTGTTTTTCTTGGTTATAAACCTGGTTCAAAAGCCTACAGATTTGTGAATCCAAAAACAATGAAAATAATAGTGAGTCGAGATGTGGTATTTCGAGAGTCTGAGAAATAGAACTGGTGTGACACTGTAGAATCTATGGAACTTCAACCAGTAACTCCATTTCTATTAGATATTCAACTGGAGAAGTAGAATCTATGAATCTTGAATCACCATAAATTTCTTCTCAAAGTGTATTAAATTGGGATGATACAAGATCAGATGAGGAACCTAGCAACGAGGACGATGAAACTCCACCAAAAAAGTTTCGATCTTTACAAGAGTTATATGATGAAACTAAAGAAATTGGGTTAGATTCAGATATGATCCTTCTGTCTATTGAAGAACCAACGACGCAAGAAGAAGCATTCAACAATGAAAATTGGAGGCTGGCAATAGTGGAGGAGCTTGGTGAGATTAAGAAAAATAGAACATGCGAGCTTAGAAAATTACCACCAGAACACAAAGCAATAGGTTTGAAATGGGTTTATAAGTTGAAGAAGAATCCATACGGTAAAATTATTAAATATAAGACAAGACTCGTGGTCAAAGGTTACATTCAAGAACATGGAATTTATTATGACGAGGTTTTTGCTCCAGCTGCTCGATTAGAAACTATTAGATTGCTTATGGCACTAGCAGCCCATGAAGGGTGGCAAGTACACCATATGGACGTGAAATCAGCGTTCTTGAATGAGGATCTAAAGGAATTGGTTTATGTTAAGCAACCACCAGTTTTTGCTGAGAAAGGAAGAGTAGATGAAGTTCTGAGATTGAAGAAAGCATTATATGGTTTGAAACAGGCTCCAAGAGCTTGGAATGAAAAACTAGACTTTTGTTTACAAAATTTGGGTTATGAGAAATGTAGTCTCGAACATTCAGTTTACAAAAGAAGAAATGGAGGTGATATGCAGTATGTTGGTGTTTATGTGGATGATTTAGTAATAACCGGCTCAAACTTGGCGAACCTGAGAAGTTTCAAAGCAAAAATGAAAGAAATGTTTGACATGACAAATTTGGGTTTATTAAGTTTTTATGTGGGAATTGAGGTTAACAAAGGTCTGATCATATAACTTTGAGCCAAACAAGTTATGCAGAAAGGATTTTAAAGAAAATGGGAATGCTGAGTTGTAATCTATGTCGTGTACCAATGGACAAAGGCTAAAGCTAAGCAAGACTGATGGAAATCTATCCGTTGATACAACAATGTGTCGCAGTGTCATTGGGAGTATGAGGTACTTAGTCCATACTAGACCTGATATATCATTTGCTGTTGGCGTGGCTAGCCGTTTCATGGAAAAACCCTCTATAAAACATATGAGTGTTGTCAAACAAATTCTTTGATAGATAAAGGGTACACTCAATTTCGGTTTGAAGTATGTTAAAAGAGAACAACAACATCCAGAGTTGATTGGGTACGTTGATAGTGATCTTGCTGGAGACATTGATGATCGGAAAAGTACCTATGGGTTGTTTTTTTTCTGGGCAGTGATCCGATTAGTTAGACTTCACAAAAACAGAAGGTTATAGCACTGTCTTCATGTGAAGCTGAATATGTTGTTGCTTCTGCAGGAGCTTGCCAAGCAATGTGGCTCAAGAGGTTGCTGGAAGAGTTATGCGAAATTAAATTTGAAAAAGTTAGTATGCGAGTTGATAACAAGTCTGCAAATGCTTTAGCAAAGAACCTAGTCTTCCATGGAAAAAGTAAACACATAGATATCAAGATTCATTTTTTGCGTGACTGCTTGAAACAAGGAATCCTTGATATTGCGCATGTCAACACAGAAGAACAAATTGCAGATTTGTTTACCAAGCCATTGCGCATGACAGATTCGAGTTCTTAAGAGAAGCAACTGGTGTGTTCAACTTGAAGCCTAAGTTACGAGATTAAGAGGGAGAAATGTTGGCATAATTAATATAATCTTGTATCTTATTTATATGTATGCAATTATATTTTAGTAGTTTCCGTTAAAAATTATGTGCAATTGTAACTGTCTCCGTAAATTCCGCGTTTCCGTTATATATGTAATTTGATCAGCTTGAATGGATTCAGAATTTCAAGAAAACAAATTCTCTTAGATTTATTTTCTTCAGAATGCTTGCAGCTCTTAGGATAATTCTACTCCGCACCAACATAACACCGGCTAAACCTCCCAATATGAAGAAAGTAGTCAACACCAAAAATGAGGTTCTGCTGAATGGTTGAGAGCTTATCCAAAAGTGGAACTCATTCGATCCTCAAAGAGTATATCAGACACGAAGAATATTGAAAAGCGTATATGACATTTTCGGACGGTCCACAGGTACCAACTATCGCTAGGCAGGGTCCAATGCTTCGTGCCAAATGTTGAGACGACTCAAAGAAAGCTGGGATGAAGTGGGTCGTGTTGCACCTTACTTAACCACGAGATACGGTGTAGTTTTGACAGCTAGGCATATGCTAATAACCAACCTAAGGCTTAAATTCATGGAAGAAAATCGGCTAACAAGGTCAGCTTGAACATAAATATTATTATTTCAATACTGTATTTCCAGAATACAAGAGTTAGTTGTCTACTATCTGGCCCAAAACACCAACTGACTATATTTAGGATTTAGGCAACAAGCGAGTAAGTGATGCAAACGAGGTCTTTCGATAAAAATCCTTGCAATTTTTCCTTGAGCCCTTGCTTTTGTAGATAGAGGTTTTAAAAGATAAAGACACGAGGTTTTAGGAAAAATACTATATAGAGTGTTTTTTACTATCAAAATCGCAATTCTTCTTTAATACACGAGTTTGTTTTTTTTATTTATGGAGTTTAAAATAAATTTAACCAATTATATTGTCACAGTATGATCATTTTTGTTAATTTTGTTTATGTTCATCTATAAACGATGTCATTAACCGAACTTGACGATACGAGGTCCCAAAATGAGGTCATCAGCTAAATTTAATGAGACAATTAACTAAACATAATGAATTTGTTAGAAGAGATCCTCAATTGAGCATGACAACTTGCGTGACATTATGGTTTTTCATCTTCAGAATTGGTTTATTAACCATGTTCGCTAATCTGACTATTACACCAAGACTCAGTATATCAATTTGCGTAATCTAATGGTTTTTTAACCTTTATTATTCGTATTTGTTTGGCTATAATTATATACAGCCCTCTTTTGTATGGATTCTTTAATTATTTTGTCGAATTTCATCATTCAAATATCCATATTTATTATCTAGTTCTTCTTCTCCCATTCAAATATTTATCTTTCTAATTCAAATATCTCTATTTGTTATCGGTTTTTCTTCTGGAATTCAAAAAATCTATTATTCGAATTCAAATATCTCTTTGTCATCAGGTTCTTCTTTTCGAATTCAAGTATCTATCTTTGTACAACTCAATTAATAAACCTTAAAAAATTGATATTGACGAATTCCAATTTTTTTAAGTGGATTAGTTTCTGAGAGCTTATTGCACGGTCTTTTTTTTACTAGATGAAGAACCTTGGCTTGTAGCATCGTATAAAATCATGCTCAATTTATGTTACATTTATATCAACAGAAATTAAAACTCTTAAATATATGCAAAACGATGAATCATTTTTAAATATATTCCTGTTTACTTATATGTCTCAGGATGGTTTAGTTGAGTCATAAAATATACCTCCCATTTGTAAGTTCAATTATAGTGTGAAACCATTGATGAAGGCCAAACATTATTTTTGAAGTATCTTTTGACGAAGTCAAACTAGATATTTACTTTAACGATGAAGAGTTATATTTTCTATGTTGTTGACGAACCTCTAAATATTTTTTATGATGCTAAATCGACGAGAAACATTATTACATTAATATTGAAATTAATTTTAAACTAGAAGGGTGAGTCAAGCATGGTTTATATTATTAGGGATCGATCTCGAACTACAATAAATTTAGAAGTCATGTTGTATGGAAACAATTCACCCATAATTACTGAAATTAGAACCGTGTTAGATGGTTTAATTGCTTGTAGTTTTGGTTATACTCTTTAATATCTTGCGCGGTTAATTAAACCTCGAAGGATAATTAAATATGTCTAAGTGAGGCAAATGTAAATTTGACGAGAATGTGTATGTTTACCTGATAAAATGAACCAATTTAGATAATTGCATGTCGTGAAGATGAACCATTCCTCAACTAAAAACAAGCCATTCTCTTTTTTATTGATTTTTATGTTTATCCTTCTTAGATTTCTCTTTCTGTTTATCATCCTCTTATGTTCTGTCTTTTCCCTCTCGAATGATTTAATCTTCCTTTCACGTTCAACATAATTCTTTCCTTCATTTCCCTCCTCTGGTTTTGTTTTTTGGTCTTCATTTTCATAATGCAGTTTCAGCTTCTTCTTAATCTTTTTTTTTCGAGAGTCACAAGCACAGAATCAGGTTTCATCCCTTGATTATTATTTTTTCCAAATATCCATGAATCCTTCTTTTAGTTCAACTTCCCTTATCTGGTTTGAACGAAGAAGAACATATGATCTTAATCTATGTGGTGGGCTTGACGTTTGAAAAATAAGTAGAGATTTAGGAGAGAAAAAGGAAGAGGTTGGAGATATGATTATAGAAATAATTTTGCTATATAAAGGTTTAGGGTCAGTCTCTGGTTCAGTTTTTGGCTGACTTACTCCTCAAGAAACTAAATCATTGACACGCACAATGTTTTTCTTTTTCCTTTTTCTCACAAACATCAGGGACTTCGATGTGTTTTCGGCTGAGACTAACCATCGGATATCCAACCAAAACAAACTTTAGTACATTATCCATAAGTGATTATTGATTAAAAATAAAAAACAAGAATCGAACATAATCCAATTATTAATTAAAAATTAAAATTCTAACAAAATATAGGAGATCGTTAATTTATTATTAACCAAATATTAACGGTAATTCTACATAATTATTAAAATATTGCTAAAATCTTTAGTAAACTATTGATCTTTCAATAAAAAAAATATCGATATAATCAAGTAAATTGGAACACAAATTTTTTACACAATATGAGTAAAAGATAAAATATAAGTCACTAAAATTGAAATAAGTCGTGAATCACAACTAAATCTCACCTAAAATATATTACTGCAACTTTTTATGTCGAAATAACAAATTAACTATTTTTTTTAAATCGAAAATACAAAAACTCAATCTCTTAAAGACAAGTCAATTTTTTAATTTTTGTTTCGATAAACAATTAATTTGTTAAAAAAATTACATCTTAACTCAAGTTTTGTTATGTGAACTAAACTTTGATTTGGAAATGAAAAAGACATTTATCTAACTGAAGCGAAATTAATTTACGAATTCATAAGTTACTTAAGATTGAAATAAAAAAAATAAGTTGATAACCTAAATTGAAATCAAACAAATACTTGACATACGGTTGACTCAAAAAATCACAATTTATTACCATGTTGATTTTGGTAAAAGTGTGACGAAGTGGGACATAATTATGATTTCATCATTTTACATATGACTAATTCGAATGCAATTTTCGACTAATTAACTTACTTGTGACCTTCGTGAATCAAATATCTAATCATCTGATTCAATATAATCTTTCAAGAAACTCGTGATTCGCTGATAGATCTCACTGCACGAGGCTTTATCACCTAACTTTTAGTAATTTATATCAAATATTGGCCCGTTTTTTAGACGAAACAAATGAACCTAAGCGCTGATTTCTTAATTTTTGATTGACATTCACATTCTCTTGATTCTTCGCTTACAATACTAATTTAAAGAAGAAAAACGATGAATGAAGACTTAAACTATCGAATTTTTCAATCTCGACTCCTTACCTAATTTAGATCTTGATCGCATCGTTTTTTGTGCTTTAATGTACCAAAAACAATTCTCTAATATTTTCTCAACTCTCGTAAAAAAATCTTATAAAAAATGAAATCAACAATTTCCTACAAAGGATGTCAATCTGATAAAGCCTAAAACCTAATCAAATACCAACAAAAGTTTTCTGGAAAGATAATAAATCTTTTTAAGAAGATGAACTAGAATGAGAAAGTCTTTTTTCTGTCAAAATGAGAATCCTCTTTACACGAGGCTTTTGGTCCTTATTTATAGAATTGACAAGAAATCTTAAACAAATTACAAGATTACAAGTGTAATTCAGTTATACACATCTAACAAATATTTTTAATAATAAACTATATGGTTACACATAAAATCAATTTTGTTCAATTCTTTGTATGCTATTATTATATAAATGAGGTTCTTAACTAAAGTTGACGATATGAGGTCCCGAAGATGAGGTCCTAAATATGAGGTTCTTAAGATGAGATCCTCAAATTGAACTTGACAAGACGAGGTCTTCAGTTTACCATGATGAGGTCCTTAGTCGAGGTCCTCAACGAAACATTACAAGATCCTTAGCGAGGTCCTCAACTGAACATGACGAGGTCCGTTGACGAGTTTATCAATTGATTATAACGAGGTCATTAACTAAAAAAAGATCTATTTAATTATTCCGTGTGTTTTATCAATATCCGAGTACTATATCCTCTTAAGCTCTAAAAATTTCTCATATAGGTGAAACTTAAATACTATAAAATATCTCCTTATCCTACATTCATCCTCCACAACATGGTACGGGCTAGCTAAACCTTTTTAAAGAGAAAATGGGTCTATATACTTGTTTTGAACATTATGCACATTCATGACATGATCAAGATCCAAATAATGGTAAGTATAGGAATATTCTTCATATAGGATATGTCTATTTCAAAAGAGATTTAAATATCAGTTTATTTTTTTTGCCAATCCCCGAAAGAGAAAATTATATTGATGCCCTTAGACCATAGATAAGGTAGTAACAGAAACGTTTCCAACGTTTCTGACTGATATATTTGATCAATATTTGCAGCATTTTCTTTTTAGAAAAGTGAAAAAGGTAATTGAAAATTATGGACAATAATGGTTACAAATGTGGTTTATCTTAGTAGAAGGTTTCATCTGATCGATATAATTATTTTTTTATTTTTTGGGTAAAGCTCTAGTCTGTGGATCATCTATATTTCGGAATAATAAAAAATACCTAAGTCCCAACGACAACTAGTATTCGGAGACCGTTAGCCGAAGTCCAACCGCTCCAACCAAAACCTGTTTAGTTTAAGTGTTGCATCTATATGACGCATACCTACGTAGGAAACTTGTACTTTATATCCCTTTGAGGATGCTTTAATCAATATATTATTATATTAAATGAAAAGATTAAAAAACAATTCAAACTCTTTGTGACTTAGCCTCATTTAGAAGCATATTGGTATCTTCTAGAGCCCATCGGTATGCATCTTCTGGAGCCCATCGGTAACCATGAACTACCCTTCGGTGCAGCAGATGATCAATCTGTTCATTCAGCCTTCAGTAGTAGCAAAATTCTTGTTCTTTGGAAAATATTTCCATTAGATTTCATACAATATCTTTGCACTTAAGTCTTAACCCCAACATATGAGTATGAGATTCAAACAGTGCCTATCTCTACAAGTCTTCACTAGCCCATCCTTGGTCAGATACTAACTTCAGTATTTGTTGCACCTAATTTTTTACTATTTAGATACCAACTCACTTGTATTCTAGATTTGTGTGATTCTCATGCATTGCATGAATTTTGAAACGGGTAATTTTTTTGTCAAAACATCCGAATGATTTTTTCCTTGTTTGAAATCCTAGCCACCTTCACTTTCTCTCATTCTACCACGACTCGAATGAAATGGAACTGATATCAACGTACTTAGTTCACTCATAGGATTTCAAATTATCTATTAAATGTAAAGTGCTAGTATAGTATTTTTAATGTTATAACTTTTATCGTTTGAGAATAAATATGTTGTATCTGTAGTTTTTTAGATTAAATTTTGAGATGGTTACCTATTATCAATACTAATTTAAAATTCCATAGGTTTTATTGTTAGAAATGAAAAATAGATGACTTAGTTTGGAGATGTACTATCGTATATAGGTTTTAGTGTGATTTGTTCAAAATTTTATGTTTTTTTTTCCAACTATCGTGATGATGGTTATCATATTCATATCTACTAAAATAACAAGTCAAATCATAAATATAAATATTAATGAACCAAAAACCATTAGCACCAACCACTAGAGGACTCAACCTTTTATATTTTCTCTTCCCCATAATTTTTTCCAAACATACAATTCAAAAAAGCTCAGTCTGCAGGTCGAACAATGCCGGTTATTCTATCAAATGATGTCATTATGATGGAGATATTGTCCAAATTACCTGTGAAATCTCTAGCTCTTATTTTTTTAAATTACAACTCAATCATCGATCTTCGAAAAATGACCATAAGATTTTGATGGCGAAATTCAAGTTGGACAGCTTTGGTGTTTATAAATCGATAGATTATAATGCTATTAATAATTTTGATGATTCATCAGTTTCGAGGTCACTTAGATTACCATTTGCTTTGAGTCTGAGAATTGGTACATGTAATGGCTTGATATCCCTCTTTTGGTTTTGTTTTTTGGTCTTGAAAATGCAGTTTCAGCTTCTTCTTAATCTTTTTTTTCGAGAGTCACAAGCACAAAATCAGGTTTCATCCATTGATTATTATTTTTCGCAAATCTCTATGAATCCTTCCTTTAATTCAACTTCCCTTATCTGGTTTGAACATATGATCTTAATCTTTGTACTCGCTTGATGTTTATATTTGAAAGATAAATAAAGATTTAAAAGAGAAAAAAGAAAAGGTTGAACATTTGTTTCCTTTTTATCGTTTGATTATATACTGTTTTTTCCTCAAATTCTATTTTATCTCATCTACCTATAAGTTGAATTTAGAATAGTACTATCTCCCTTTATTTAACTATAGATTATAGGGTTCAGAATTGTCCGATGACATTGCCTTTTTCAAATGAAAAAACCAATACATTAATGTAATTTTCAAAATAAATATAATCAACTCCATTCATAAGAATTTACACATAAACATTAATAACTCTCGTCGAACCTACATTTCAATATCGATACTAACAAAAAAAATATTATTTTCAACCTCACGAGCACTAACTCACAAACACTAGTGATTTTGATGTATTTTCGGGACTCCTTTTTATCATATTGTACTGAGACTAACCAAGGGATACCCAACCAAAACAAACTTTAGTGATTAAAAATAAAAAAAATAAAAATCGAACATGATCCAATCATTAATTAAGAATTAACATTCTAACAAAATGTTAGAGATCTGTAATTTATTACTAACCAAATATTAACGGTAATTCTACATAATTATCAAAATATTGCTAAAATCTTCAGTAACTTATTGATCTTCCAATAAAAAAACTCGATATAATTAAGAATTAATAAATTAGAACACAAAAAATTTACACAATACATATAAAAAATAAATTGAAATAAAAAAATTCAATAAACTACATTACTCCAGGTGTTTAAGTCGAAAACAAAAATTAACTAAGAAATTTTTTAAATCGAAAATAAAAAACTCAATCTCTTAAAGACAATTCAATTTCTTAATTTTTGTTTCGATAAACAACTAATTTCTTATTTTTTTTAACATCTTCAATAATTTTGTTATGTGAACTAAACTTTGATTTGGAGATGATGAATTTATCTAAATAAAACTAAATTAATTTACGAATTCATAAGTTACTTAAGATTGGAACCAAACAAATAAATTGATAACCTAAATTGAAATCAAACAAATAATTCACATATGGTTGATTCAAAAAATGATAATTTATTATAATGTTGATTTTGGTAAAAGTATGACGAAGTAAGACATAACTATCACATATGACTAACTCGGATGTAATTTTTGACTAATTAACAAAACTTACTTGGGACATTCGTGAATCTAATATCTAATCATCTGATTCAACATAATCTTGCAAGAAACTCGTGATTCGCTGATAGATCTCACAACACAAGGCTTTATCACCTAATTTTTATTAATTTATATGAAATATTAGCACGTGTTTTAGACGAAACAGATGAACCTATGCGCCGATTTCTTAATTTTAGATTGATTCATTCACATTCTCCTCATTCTTCGCTTACGATACTGATTTTAAAGAAGAAAAACGATGAACTAAGACTTAAACGATTGAATCTTTCAATCTCGAATCCTTGCCTAATTTAGATCTTTATCACATCGTTTTTTGTGCTTTAGTCTACCAAAAAAAATTCTCTAATATTTTCCCAACTCCCTAAAAAAAATTCAAATGAAATCAACAATTTCCTACAAAGGACGTCGATCTGATAAAACCTAAAACCTAATCAAATACCAACAAAAGGTTTTCTAGAGGGATAATAAATCTTTTTAAGAAGATGAACTAGAAAGATAAAGTCTTTTTACTGTCAAAATCACGATCCTCTTTACATGACGCTTTTGGTCCTTATTTATAGCATTGACAAGAAATCCTAAACAAATTAAAAGATTACAAGTGTAATTCACTTATAAATGTCTAACAAATATTTTTAATAATAAACTATATGGTTACACATATGATTAATCTTGTTAAATTGGTTGTATGCTATTATTTATGGTTACACATAGAGATCTGTTTCAATGCTTTATGGTTCAGGTGGGAAAGCAACTTGAGTATAGTGGACAGATGAGGGGGTATTCCCTAGTCGAGCAGAACCTAAAACGCCGAGTTTTAGACTAATTATAATATTCATTTTAATAAGGTAGCCATATATTAAACTATCGGACAATTCCGACATCTGAAGCCACAGTTACGGACTTGCAAAGGTGATGGTAAATAAATCGTGAGTTATAACCCATCGGTTTAGCTAAAAACGTCCTATTTTTTGACGTTGCCGAAAAATACCAAAACTTTACCATCGCCTAAATATTGGAAAATATTATGGAATATAGAAAATCACATGATTCGGACATCTGAAGCCAAAGTTACGGACTTGGAAAGGTTTGAAGCTACGGTTTTAAGAAACCCCAAAATACAAGTTGTCCGGATTTATAGGAACAAACCAAAGGGTCAAAAAGTTCTGAAACTTCACCTCTAAATAAATATGATTTTTTTAGCTATAAATCATAGAACAAAAGAGGTTCTTAAAACCGTTCGACAACAGTGGTTCAAGAATGTTGGGGCTACGAAGTGAGAGATTGTCTCAAAGCCTCTTCATCTCAAAGTAACAATTCTAAGTTTTTTAGTGTTGAACTAAAAAGTTATAAAAAAGATGGCGGTGAAGAAAAATCCAAAGGGAACAAGCCCTAAGGTTATATTATGTACTTTTTTGTTTTGAAAGACTAAAGTCCTTAGATGGCCATGACATTTTTTTGTACCAGTGATTGGTTTGAAGGCGATGAGATTTTAATTATCACATTCCCCTTTGTATAAATCTTTTTTAAATCTTTTATGGCCAATGTTTAAATGGCCTTTAATATTTCAGAAGTGTTTAACAAAAGTATCCAAAATCTCCGACCACATGTGTTTAATAATTGTGATCAAGTGTTAAGCATATCCGATCAACTCAAGAAGACTTGAGAGTCGGGGTGTTAAATAAGCATTTAATATCTGAATTGAAAGAAAATTGCACCAAACTTTTGAAGAAGGCATCATATATTATTAAAAACCCGGACACCTCATTAAAACCTCCCCACGCCACCAAGGTAGGAAAGAGTATGCCCCCTAATATTTACATTGATATTTAAAAAGTAAATATTTACAAAAGAGCCTTATTCTAAGTATAAAATACATCGATATTTTCAAGACATACTCATGATGATATCCACATATGTTAAGCTCTTTAATGTTTCGTTTGCACATACGTCATTTACCGTTTTTTTCTTGAATAACACCGGATTGGCAGTCCATAAAGGATATAAGAATTCCTTTATGTGTCCCATCTTGGTAAGCTGATCAACCTCTTGAACCATCGCATCTGATTTTTCCTTAGAAAAAACTCTTCTTTTGTACCACAGGTGCAACATCACTCCGGATGGACAACTTGTGTGAAATAACGCTTGCGGGTACTCCGGTTAAATCACTATTGCACCAAACAAACACATGTTGATTGTTTAACAAAAAAACAACTTCTTTTTTAACTCTGGTGCCATCTTGGAACCAATCTTGATATTATTCCGATTGCCTTACCATATCATCATGAGTAAATTTCACGGTTGGAAATTTTGTGTATCACATCTCATGAGTGTATCTATTATATTACATCATCAATATAAGATATAAAGTAAAAAACTTTGGTCATTAAAGATGTGTTTTTTCCAATAAAATGCTGTAATAACATCCAAAATAAAAAGTATACCATAAAACTAAAAAGTTGATGAAACGTTTTTCAATGTTGGAAAAGAGTTGTCTTTTTATTGTATCTTTTTAAAAATATATTTTTATAATTGTAAAAAAATAGTTTAAATTTTCAAAAAATCAATATTAACTGCAAATAATTTTTTATTTGTTATTAGATATCATCTATTATTTCAATTGTGGTCCAAAACCGCTAATTGACGATTTGAACTATCGTTCTTGTAACATATACTATGTAACGAACTATATTGTTCTCCCAGCTCCTGTCTAATAAACGAGCCAATATGATTTATTGGCGATATGAAATTAGAATTAATTAAATATTAATTATTATAATAACTCAACTTCTTTACAAATTAATTTTTCTCATGTCGTGCTATTTTATTTCAACAATAATAATTAATTAGTTTATATAATTTTAATTAATTTTAGTTGCATAACGCAAATCTTATATAAATATGGCTACAAGTTAGTCCCAAAAAAGTCTAATTTTTTTTCCTGATAATAATCCCATTCTCCATAGTAATAAAATTTTCATATTATGATTTAAGAAAGGAACCTTACGAGTGAAATGTTATGGTTGTTTCTCTTCTCAAATGATGCCTCACCAGTGACATAAATATCCGTAATTATTATGAAAAATATCTTCACCAAACATATTTAAATTAGGTGATTTAAACTTAGAATTGTTGCTTTGAGATGAAGAGGCTTTTATAGAATCTCTCACTTCGTAGCCCCAGCATTCTTGAACTACTGTTGTCGAATGGTTTTAAGAACATCTCTTGTTCTATGATTTATAGCTAAAAAGTCCTATTTATTTAGAAGTTTCGGTACTTTTTGATTTTTTGGTTTGTTCCTATGAATCCATACAACTTGTATTTCGGTTTTTTTTAAAACCGTAGCTCCAAACCTTGCAAGTCCGTAACTTTGGCTTCGGATGTCCGAAGCATGTGAATTTCTTTTATTCCACAATATGTTCCGATATCTAGGCGATGGTAAAGTTTCGTTATTTTTTACCGAACGTCGAAAAATATGACTTTTTTAGCTAAACCGGTGGGTTATAACGTACGATTTTTTTACCAACACCTTTGCAAGTCCGTAACTTTTGCTTCGGATGTCGGAATTGTTCAATAGTTTAATATATATGGGTACCTTATTAAAGTGAACATTATAATTGGTGAAAACTCGGCCTTTTAGATTATGCTCGACTGGGGAATACCCTTTCATCCGTCGCCACCCTAACAATTCTCCTCTCAGACAAAGTACCACTAAGCCTCCTCTCAATTGACTTATTATCCGTCCACTCTAATCAGGTTGCTTTCCCACCTGAACCATAAAACATTGCAACAGGCTATATTTGCTCACTCCTATCACCACACTGTCTTGTTCTTTAGCGCCACTCGTAACACATGAGCCACGGGAAATCCAAATTACGTCACCTTGTTCTTTAGCACCACTCTTGACACATGAGTCACCGGTAAACCGAACTAGCTCACACTAGTGATATATAAAGCATATCATTCACTTTGAGAACGAATGTTGGTTCATCATGTTCGACATACTTTGAGTATTTCACCCATATGGTTCTTTGTCTAGACCAACACTAGTATTGTCCACTTCCCTCACCAATACTGCGCTTATAGCACGTTCTGACACAGCCAAGTATGTAGAGTGTTTTCCTTAAATAGGTTTGAAAAGATTCTTTGGTGAGGATAAGTGTTTCTTTATTTCAACAAATTCTTGGCTGCACTACATAGACCAATTAAAATCTTTAGCATTTTTCAAAATATGTTTGTAAAGAAATACTGATATTTTAAAAGTATTTACATTGATATTGGGTTACTTATAATGTATTTAACAAACATTTTTGGACTATATGATCAAAACATTCCGAGTAATAATGTTACCAACTGATCTACTCCACCTAATAGTTTTTATATCTGGATCTCGCACACTATGATGCAGCCTCAGTCGTCCACTTCCAACACAGATAGTTCTTATGATAGAAAACAAAGGATGTCTGACCGACAATATATGGAATGGGATGCATTCTCAGCATATGACCATGTACAATAGAATCAACAAAACAACATGTATCATTATTTAATAGGTTGTCAAGAATGTTTAGAAGTCGTGATTGATGAGTTCAGATTATCCAGTCACAGTCCATTGTATTATTTGGACAAGGGAAATTGAGGTTTATCATATACTCATCACTACAATCCCAAAAACCAGGGGGAATAATGTCCAGATAGGCAAGCTCGTTCCCTTGGCTGTGGTTTCGCTGATAGATCTTACAGCACGAGGCTTTATCACCTAATTTTTATTAATTTATATGAAATATTTGTAGTATGGTTGGTAGTGTGTAATTCATTCACTCGGTTGTTGACGCCCCATGTTTAAAGACTGTGTAAGTTTTATATAATGATGGATAACTTTTATTGTAAGCTCATATTATTTTTTAATTGTTTCAAAGTTTGTTCCTACCTGGATCTGAATTGAAAATGTCTCGGAATATATGTTCAATGAAGAAATAATTCATTCCATAGCAGAGTCAATTGTAGTATCTCTGAAATGTTGGGTTCCATCAAAGAACAAGGTTGTATACAATGAGTGTTATGTATGGATTGAATTGGACATTACCAAGAAAATCCAACACAATATGTGGGTTGGTTTCAGATTCAATGATGGATGTTGGTTCCACATCAGTTATAAGAATGTCACTTTCACTTGTAGGAGTTCTAGGGCTTTGTTAGATCTACTGATATTAAATTTCACTTAAGCAAAACATGTCAAGTCCAACGCACAAGCAACAGAAACACACCATCATGCACAAAATTATTTGTTGGTGTCTTTTAATCTTTCTTGCATCCTTTGAAAATTATTAATTAGGCTACTTCACATTCTCATTTGTAGGGTCGTCGTTTCTTGTAGGATGTTGGTTCCACATCAGTTATAAGAATGTCACTTTCACTTGTAGGAGTTCTAGGGCTTTGTTAGATCTACTGATATTAAATTTCACTTAAGCAAAACATGTCAAGTCCAACGCACAAGCAACGGAAACACACCATCATGCACAAAATTATTTATTGGTGTCTTTTAATCTTTCTTGCATCCTTTGAAAATTATTAATTAGGCTACTTCACATTCTCATTTGTAGGGTCGTCGTTTCTTCTCTGGATTTCATTGAGATAAAACGTCTCGGTGATCAAGCTAGGTTCTTCGTCTATAATCCCAGCAAGTTGTCCATTTGCTTGGATCAAATAATGAGTTAAATTCCAAATTATTTGCAAAGTATCGGTTTCATAATTTTTAGAATTAGCCTTAAAGTTTTTTATATGAAATATTTGAGGTATGAGCAAAACAGGGGATTCTGAGTCACCCGAGTTTGACCACAATAAAAAAGCATTGAATACACTCCAATTAAAGATATTTATGATGCATACCTCAACACAAAGACACACTTGTAAAGTTCAAGTCTAACTATACATGTGTTATAAGAACGAGTTATCAAATGGATAACTCGCTGGGATTATAGATGGAGAACCTAGCTTGACCACCGAGACGTTTTATCTCAATGAAGGCCAGAGAAGAAACGGCGACCCTGCAAATGAGAGTGTGAAGCAGCCTAACTCATTAAGATATATGATTAGATATTCCCCAAATATTTAGATTACAGATGCAGTATTACATCCATATAAGAATTCAAAAATAATAATAATTGTTATTATGTTAAAAATTAATAACAATTCCCCACGTATGTTTGACACGGGATATATAATTTATCTAAAATTTGAACCGGATTGGAAGTCCATAAAGGATCTTCGAAATATTTCAGCCTACTATATTGATAATAATTTTTTTAGCTTGGTAATGTTGTCTTTAAGGGAGTTTAATGACATACGATTTACACTTTTTAACATAAGTTAAAAATTCGCTCACGAACTAAGTGCCACGATGATATCTCAATATTCGAAGAACAACTCCCCAATGGACGAATATAGGAGATTTTTATTTCTCCATAGATAATATGGGCAATTGCCATATTACCAACTGATAAATTAGATGACATATTTTACATAATTTTGATGCATTATTATTTTTTGAAATCATGTATATAATTTTATAATTAAATAAGAGTATGCTTTATGGTGAATTCCTTTAGATGTTTTTTGTCTCGATGTTCTTCCAATAGGTTTAGATCCGCCTGCCATCCTAGTTTGGTAGTCTCTTGGTTATACTATAAGATGTGGGCGGTCGGGTCCCTAATTTCTACTGGTACTACGGCCTCTGCCCCGAAGGTATACTGAAATAATATTTCAATATCTCAACCTTCTATATAACTTGATATAGAAAAATGTGGATGGCGAATCCGATACTTGTTAAGAAATCATAACTAGGTTTATCAACAAGAGACTTGTTATTTGAGAAACAATTTTGTTCCAGTTACGGAAATTATACCCAATATCCACACATTATTTATAGCAATATACGACTTTTCATAGTTACAATCATTATAGGTAAACTCAAACTAGAATATTTTTCAACTTTGGGTTCCCTGGCGTATGAAAGTGGTGAAAAGAAACATTATTAAGATCTCCATACGAGAGACTAGCATCAGATTTTAACCATTTTATTGATACAAAAACAAGCTTGTAATCTATTTCATATCCAGCTTTGTATGTATTTACCTCTTTCAATCTACACCGATTAACCACTAGGGATTTACTCAAAAATTATATACAGGGGCTGTACTATCTTACCGGTATTATAGAAATTCTACATCGCCGATATAACCAAAAATCTTAAAAAATAAAGAAGTAAAGAAATAAAAAGTAAGCATTCATCACTAATCATTATGTTATCTATTCTCTTAAACTCTTTTGAGATTAATATCGCCTCTAATGGGTCAATCGGTGATAGATTGAAAGAGGTATACATTTGGTGATGTAAGTACCCTGGTGGACTAAGAAGAGGGACCCATTACGGGTTTGATGGATTTAAATAGAGATCCATTAGCCTCGGCATCGATAAGACAAAGTGAAAGAATGTTGTTGTTTTTTCTTGACTATTATTTTTTTTCGGAGGAATCTCGCAGCCTCTACTCAACGAGTGCACAAAGTGTAAACTCTCAGACTGACGTAATATCATGTAAACCAATGCTTGAAGGTAAACCACACAAGGTGACATACTCAAACCAATAAAGAGTTTGTAGAGGAACTCGAACTCATGACTTTTGGTCACAAGCATGACTTATTCCACCAACTCGGCTGCCCATTTGAGAGCTTTTTCTTGACTATTTTGATATTTTATTATATGATAAATCCATGTTTTTTTATCTATGACTTTATACTTATTTAAGTAGTTTTGTTTGGATATAATATTATTTCAGCTATAGTTTTGAAACTTACTAGTCTATATTTGTGTGTTTTTGTAAAGAAATCATAACGTTGGATGTGAAAGTTAGTTTTCCAACTATTAGTTTTTTTGGTGGATAGGAAAATCCAGAGGATTGGTATTTACTTATAATGGTATTTTATAAATTTCGAATTATGGAATAGAGTTGCATAGTTATACAAGGATTGCATAGATATATAATGTTTTTTAAAAGTTTTTTTATTGAACTTAAAACAAATTTTCAACGGTATTCAATTTTTTTTGTAACATATTTCATATACATTTGTAATTATATTTAAGTTACATGACCTAAACATTAGCATGATTTTTCACAATGAATTTACAGCGGAGTTTGCAACGACATGGCTTATTTTTATTTTTCATATTTGTAACGGATTTCCGTTATAATTTCCTTACAGTTGCAAACATTTTTCGTTGGTGATTCTGTGGATGTAGAATTTCTGTAATACCCAAGAGATATTTGAGTTATAGAATGTTAAAATATATCGAATCATATATGGAATGTATCATGGTGGCAGAATGTTTTGTTCACCAACCTCTGATAAGTAGCCCCATCATTCTTTAACCCAAAGAGCATCACCTTGTAACAATGGAGACCTCTTTTTAATACATAAGGTATATCATCCCTTTAGATACTCATTTGTCATTATAACATTACAACATTTTGATTATTAAAGCAAATATATTTTTATACAAATTTTCAAAAAAAACGTCTATGTAAAATTAACTGATGGCATCAGGTTTAGCCGGTGTTATGTTGGTGCAAAGTAAATAATAACCTAACATGTCCTTATCTTTATTTAAACAATTTAAAATATAATTTGTCTTTCTATATTTAATCTCTAATCGTTATACATTTGAACATGTTATCGTTCTCTAAATGCTAGTCACATTTTCAAATAAAAATGTGAACTCGTTTTTTAGTAACTTATAATATAGTGATACATGTTGTTCTATCATAATTGTTCGAATATTCTCTTTACACACTCGTCATGTTCCTTCTTTATGACCCTCGTCTTTGTAGACTCTTTGAGATATTTGGTTGGTGCCTTCTTTACTGACCCTCGTTTTGTGTTTTTTATTGCGACCTTCTTTCTAATTTATTCATCTTTTTTCGCTTTGTAACCATCATCTTAAACCATACAATCTTCATGACCCTACTTATTACGTGCAACTTATTCATTTGTTAGTCTTACTTACATGTTCATTATAAGAAATATATATTATCTATATGATACAGCCTGATTCTGGTTGGATTGAGTTTGCTTAGACCGGTTGGAACTTTGTCTTGTCTCCATAGCCTTGTAGCAGGACTGGTTAGCTGCTGGAAGAGCTATTTTGGTGGACCTCACTTGACGGTGCACCCTGGCTTTCTTTGTTTCTTCCACATTAATCTACTTTCCCACTTGATTTAACAGGCCACCCCAAGTCATGGTTTTTTTCTAGGTTACAGAATCAGCCAGGTTCCCAGGATTCAACCTCTGTCTTAAAGAAGCAACTGCCACCTACTCAAAGCAATCTGTTAATCTGTTCTTTGTATTCACGAATCGACTTATGTAGTCCTTTAAAGACTTTTTGGTTCTTGGGCACAATGGATAATGGTCAGAGGCAGATTTAGAGAGGATATGGGAATGCCCGGGGCAACCCTAAATCAATGAAATCAATTTATTATAGTGATAAAGATCTCTTTTAAAATATTAGAGGTCATGACTTCAAATCTTACTATATACCGAAAGATATATTATTTTACTTCCTTTTTACACTCTTTTATTTTTTATTTTAATATGTCGATTCGGTTTCCATTCTCTTTCCTAACTTCTCTCAAATATATATATTTAACATTCTTTTATTTCAAATATTTATATTTAACATTTTTTTTATTTTTCTTCTTTTACTTTAGTAAGTCTCTTCAGTTTCCGGTCTATTTGTCCATCTCTTTGCTAACTTCTCTTAAAGAAAAGAAACATTGAACTAGCAAAAGGAAAAATGTAAGTCGATTCAGCTAATTATTTTTCATTGGATTTTCTTTCGATTTTCATTCAATAAAGGAGTATAAGATTTACTGGGTTTTATTTCAGGTCTGATTTCTGTCTATGATTCAACACAACACTAAAAAATTAGGAACTTTTTTTAGCCTAATTGGATTCTATTAGTGACAAAGGAGTTCTGTAAGTCGATTCAGCTAATGATTTTTCATTAGATTTTCCTTGGATTTTCATTCAATAAAGTAGTATAAGATTTATTGGATTTATTTCAATTCTGATTTAAATCTCTGATTCAACAAAACACTTAGAGATTTTTCTCAACGTAATTGGTTCTATCAAGATTTGTTTTATAGTTCTTTAATTCTTTAATGAATCCTCATTGCATATTTGGTAAAGATTTACAAAAAAAGCTTAGGAAATTTCCAAAATTAAGCAGGTAATATTATTTTACTAGACTAATTTAAAGGATTTGATTGAGAAAATTACTGTGATTATGCTGTGTCGAAAATATATGGATAATGGATGGATTTGCAAATTAAGTATAGATGAATTTTTAATATTTTATGTATCATATTCCATAATCTTTATATGGAAACAATATTTTTTATTTAAGAAAATTATTGTACTCATTATTTTTAAGAAAATTAATGTCTTAAATGTATTTAATCAAATTATTGTATAAATGTTTTTTCTCAATGAATATTTTCTACCGTTGATGATTTGGATATTATTAAAACGCTTTCAAGGTATGAGTAAGAGGAAAATGCATTTACGTTTGGACTAAACTATATTTTCATTTTGAGTTGTAATCAAAATATTTACATATTTTTAATATGCGATATTAAGATATTTGTCTTTTATAGATTTTGTTTCATAATATTTTTTTGGCATACCCTAAATTTTGGTCTTGGATCCGCCCCTGATAATGGTATCCCCATTACCATTCACTCTTTACTTCCAACGAATTGCCTTCAGAAGGCAACCTAGAATATAAACTAGTATTGTTACTTTGAGATGAAGAGGCTCGAGGTGTTTTAGGGCCTTGTATTTTAGAAGAGGAACGTTCTTTGATTATAGGAGAAGGAGAAAGAGCAGGAACTTTGGTTGGATCGAAATTACCAGAATAAATTGTTTTAGTGGTTGTTCCAATTAGAAGGCTATTGATTAATCCTACAACCCTATATTCTTCCGCCATTTGAGTAATGCAGAAGTAGTCCTACGATCCGAAGACTAAGTTGTTATCAGATTCTGGAGATTCTGGTATCTTGGGTATGTTAGCCTTGGATTTTTTGGTTTTAAGATTTTTTCTCATAAACTAGATGAAGGTTGATCGAAGAAGATGAAGGTTGATCGGAAAGTTCAGTTTTTTCGATGAAAATACTGAGAAAAAAGAAGAACACAATGAAGGTAGCCAAGTGCTGTGAATTTTCTTTGAAATGATTTGTGTAGTGAGAATGAAAAAATGAGAATGCTGGTTGAATTTATACAAAAGAATGAAGACGTGTGAAGTTTGAAAGACTTTGAATTTCTCAGTTAAGAATACAAAGTGGTAAGATGATTAGATGCTCTCTGTGAGGCTAGATATCTAGCTATAGATCTAAAAGATATAAAATGGATTTGAACGGTTATATTAAACGGTTACTTTTATATGATGTTTGGATAAAAGTCGATGAGTACTTTTGAAAGTTTCATTTTCATAAGGATCCGAGAAGGTTTTATTTCCATAGTTTTTTGAAGAGATTTTTTGGCGGTTTTATTTTCATAACGTTCCGAGAAGGCTTATTGGCCTTAGGAATTTATCAAGTTTTAGTCACTTTTTATTGGAATATATTTTTTACTCCACTTCGAATGGTTGCTTCATGTGGTTGGTTTGAATGATTGCTTCATGTGGTCCCTTCGAATGGTTGCTTCTAGTGGTAGTTTTGAATGATTGCTTCGAGTTTATTTTGCAACAATTGACATGACACATGGAAGAATTTGAAGACATTTTAGTTCACATTCATTTACTGACATGAGAACTAAGGGGGCTTCTGATAGGGACGTAGATTTTTTAGGATTAAATTGTAAATAATATAAATTTAAGGGTTAAATTCTAAATAATTTAAGTTTAGTCCTTAAATTACGTGTAATATAAGTTTTAGAGAACATTTGTGATTATGTATAATTATTGAGGACTAAATAGCAATTTATCCTCTTTTGTAACAGCTTTCACTTTAAGGCTAAGTCTTGACTCCTCTATATAAAGGGCAAGGCTAACATAATAAAGGTGTTGAACATTTTTTCTCTTAAACTCATTTTTACTTGAACTTTCTCTCTCTAAAAACTCTCTAAATCTTTCTTTCTCTAGATTTATCTCTTAACAGTTTACTAAGGTGAAATATTAACTCATCAAACACTACAAAAATATGTCCGAGAGAGCCCCAAAGTTTCATGATATGAAGACATCGACAAATATGACTTTAGAAGGAGATAATTCACTAATATGCTTATTGGAGAGCAATTAAGAGTCTTGAGTGTTAAAATCTAGATCATCATTCCATGCTACTACTAAGAAAGATTTTTTCGAGAGGTATGTCCCTCAAAATCTTAGAAATGTATACTTTGGTGATAATCAACCTTCAAATATTATTAGTAAAGATATAGTAAAGATTAAGTTAAATATGAGATGAAATATGTTATACATATCCCTGAATTAAAAAAGAACTTAATCCTAGTGGGAAAGTTGTCTACAGAGGGCGACGCTACGATCTTGCATGAAAATAATTGGAAGATTTCAAAGGTTACAATGATGAAAATGAGTGGTACTCTTTACAAAACAACAATGGCACACTTTTCCATTGCAATTATAGTAGAGAATGAAAATTTCAACATATGGCAAGAAAGACTTGGCCGCATGAGTGAGAATATGATGAAAATTATTCACTTGAGGGAGAAACTTGCAGGTCTACAATTGATGATATAGACGTGTAAAAAGATTGCATACTTGCAAAATAGAAAATGGTCAATTTTCATATGAGTGGGATAATCTCAAAGAGAAAAAAGGTAGATATTGTTCACTATGATATTTGGGGACTAACAAATATTTCATCTATTGGAGGGACATATTATTTTGTGACTTTTATCAATGATCATTAATGAAAGGTATTGGTTTACTTTCTAAATCATAAGTCTGAAGTGATTTAGATTTTTAGGGAATCGAAATCCATTGTTAAGAATGAGACGAGCCTGAAGATTAAAAAGCGCATAACTAACAATGGTTGTGAATATAAAGACACCAGATTCAATAATTTTTTCTACGATCACGATATTAAATGGAGAGAACAGTGACGCGTACATCTCAACAAGACTCAAGAGTATAAACCAAACATTCACAAAACGAACGATAGGTATTTGTATACAGTCAGGTCTACCGAAGTAGTTTTAGGTAAAAGAAGTCGACATATCAGCTTACTTGGTCAACTGAGGTTCATTAGTCCATCTTAAGCACATCATACCAGATGAGTTATGGAATGGAAAAACCATAAAGCTATAAAATCAAAAATATTTTTATTTTACAACGTATGTTTATATTAGCGATCAAAGTAGGCACAAGCTTAATCCAAAATCTAAGAAAGTTTCCTTGATCGATTATGACGAAAATAAATTTATCTATCGTATTTGAGATAACAAAAACATGAAGATTATTTGAAGAAGATACTTCATCTTCAATGAAATTATGTATAAGAATACGTATAAAACTGATGGAAATGACTTAGATCTGAGTTGGCCAATGATTGCAAATGATGAGGATGTCCCCAATAGTCAACTAACACAGTCGATCAAGGAAAACCTCACTTACTAGAGTTAGTTGGACATAAGAATATATAGTAGTTCAACTCATTACAACCGATCGTACCAACTCATGTTTTGAAAGGTCTTCATGACCTCATGTTCCTAACAAGAAATACTTGAACAATCTATTATTGACTAATGCAAGGCAGCCGGATCTTATGATGAAGCTTATTAGAACAATGATTTCAACAAGTGGGGGCTTAACATTAAAATTGAGTTAATATATTTATTCTCAAATATGGCATGGAAATTAGCTTATTTACCTATGGGTAAAAATGTTATTTATAACAAATGGGTGTATTAGGTGAAAGACAAGCATGCTAGTTCTAAGAGATATAAAGCCCGACTAGTTCCGATAAAATGAATGAATTGATTATCCCAATATTTTTGCTTTAGTTGTCAAGCTCAATACTATTAGATTAGTGTTAACTATTCTTGCCATTGGAAATCTTTCTCTTAAAGAATTAGATGTAAAGACTGCATTTTTTACACAGACTTGGATGAGGAGATATACATGTATAATCCAGAAGCTTTCATAAAAAAAGGGAATAAAAACATGGTATGGTGACAGAAGAAATGTTTGTATTGCGTAAAACAAGCCACGAGACAGTGGTAGAAGATATATGACAGTTCCATGCAAAATAAGATCTTCCACAAGTGCGATGCTTAAAAATGTTGCTATTTTAAAATGTGTAAGTCTAGTTATATCATTCTCCTACTTTATGTTGATGATATGTTAGTAGTAGGTTCATAAATGGGTGATATTCGAAGGTTAAAGTAACAATTGTCAAAGGAACTTGACTTGAAAGACTCGGGTCCAACAAAAAAGATGTTTGGAATGCAAATTACAAAGAGATAAGCATAAAAGAGTTCTAAAATTATCTCAGTTAGTGTACATCGATCATGTTTTGAAGAGATTGAACATGAGTGATGCCAAGACAGTTAACACACCCTTGGAAAGTCACTTTTGTTTATCCAAGGATCAATCCATTGAAACAGAAGATTAAGAAGAAAATCTCATGGTTAAGGTTCATTGCGCCTCAACTATTGGAATTTGATGTATCCATTGGTCTGCACGAGGTGAGACATTGGTCATGCAATGGGAACTGTTATCATGTCCATGTCTAATCTACGAAAAGCTCATTTGGAAGTAGTAAAATGGATTTTGAGGTAGCTAAAATATACCACAATGAACTGTTTATTCTTTGTCAAGGGTGAGTTAAGGGTAGAAGGCTATGTACGTAGATGTTGATTTTGGAGGTGAAATCGATCACCAAAAAAACACCACCGGTTATATATTCATTATTGGAACTACAAATGTTAGTTGGATGTCACAAATAAAAAAGATTGTCCACACTATCCACTATAGAGGTTAGATATATGGTAGTAAATGAAGCCAGTAAAGAGATGATATGGCTTCAAGGCTTGTTAACCGAGTTGGGATTTAAATAGAAGAACGTTATGCACAGTGATAGCTAGGGTGCAATTCACTCACTTGGCAAAAAAATCAGTAATTCAGTGCGTTATCACTTTATTGAATCTTTAATGGAAGATAAAGTTCTAATATTAGAAAACATACAAGGAAGCAAGAATCCAACGAATATGTTGACAAAGATAGTAGCTATGTAAAAACTGAAGTTATGTTCAAGTTCAGTTAGCTTGCAAAAATAACAAGAAAAGAAATATCATATGCCTAAATCAAGGTGTGAAGACAAATTAAACGCAATATATAACTAGTAGATTTTTAGTTGAAGGTCCCACTATTAACTGAGCCCCCCTAGAAAAGGATTTTGAAGATCATAGGATCTTCAAGCCAATGACCTTGAGGACAAAGGTTCCCAGACAAATATCTTGTTGACGAGAGGGTCTTCAAGCCGAGGGCTTTTTCAAGTTGAGGGTCGGAAAACCAAAGGTCTTAATATCGATGGGTTTAAAGGAGGGGGTCCTTCGAGAATGTTTTTGAGGACGAAGGATGTGAAGATGAGGGTCTGGAAGATGAGGTTGTTTAGATGAGGAACATTATACGAGGGGGTCTGAAGACGTTTTTTAGTTTTAAAATACCCTAAATTGAATCAAGTCATTTCATGAGATATTAATAACTTAGTAATAATGGGCCTTAAATTTTGAATTAATAACTCTTCTAAACTATTCTTCTTTAGTGTGTTGAAGTTGATATAAACCCTTTAGCTAGATATTTTTTAATGTATAACAAATATAAAGTCATAAAGTCCTTTTCTAAATAAAATTTATCTATAACATGCTCGAATACGTAAACAAATTCGATGAATTTCGTTAAACATTTGTGTGATTATATTTTATTGTTATTTCTTGCATTTCCACTCATCTGTTTACAAGAAATTTGTGTATTTTGCTCAACAAATTCACTGAGTTTTTCGTTAGCTAATTGATTTCTTGTCAATGTTTCCAGAAAAACAACATGGTAACTGTATACAATTCTTAGTGATATTCTTGAATTTTATTTGTATATATATACAGGAAGAGTATAGCCAAAGGATCAAGAAACAACATTGTTACTTGTAGTACGTATAGAGGGAAGTAAGGGCTCTGAAATTTTAATTTCTTCAAGTAAATCCCCGAAGTCTGCATCCGAAAGTACATTACCAAAATATTTATGTGTTCTTGTTAGTGTTCTTGAGTTGTATATGCATACGCACGAGAATATAGCCGAAGTATTGAGCAAAAAGACTACTACTTGTAGTCCATATAGAACGATCAAAGGACTCTGAAATTTCAATTTCTTCAAGTAAAGTCTCACGGTCTCCATCTGAAAATACATTATACATGTTAAACTAAATTTAAATCCACTTTAAAATTTTATTTTATCTTTCCAGGGTTACGTGTGTATATATATATATGGAGATAAAATATTAAAGAGTCACACACAAAAACAAATACAAGAAGAGAGAGGATTTTTTATGTTCAGATTCGCTGATTGCATCCATACTAAAAAGATCTAATCGATGGGTAAACTGTGTCGAATTTTGATGAGTTATGAATAGAATCTTTAGGACATATAAATATTTAATATAACATGTTATGTTATAATTTGGTGTTATGGTTTGTGAGAAATCGCTTCCCGAACAATACAATTTATGGTGATATTCTTAACTTTTTACGTCTCTTCTTATTAGTCTATTATGCTTGAAATGATTGGTGTTGTTTAGATTTTATTAGATTGAACTAGATATGCTTGTACCCTAAACTTATGATATTAATAGAAGTCATTTGGGTGGCCTCTTCACATGGAAAGGTCTTTTAAAAACTCGTGTGCTGATTTATTTATTATTACTTATTTTTGTGATTAGATTTTTGGTTCATTTTAGCTAATTAATTGGCGAATCATTAGTGTTGAATTGGGTTTTTTTATTATCTTGAAGTTGTTTTTGTGAGTGATTTAATATACTACCATTTTGGGTCCTATAATTCGTATCAGAGCTTGTGTTTTTAGTCATTTAATATGGATTATGATAATAATGATAACTTTATGATTAAATTGGTATCAACCAATTATTCAATTTAGAGGCTATGGAAGATCTATGATATTGTAATTGATTCAATTGAGCCAATTAAAGATGTTTCTAGTAATTATACTAAAGTTTTAAAACTGCAAGATAAGAAAGAAAATGATTAGGAGAAGTTACAAATAAATACTTTGAGCATTATTGTACAATGGATTGATATTAGTATCTTCAACTATGTTTCTTAATATTTTGACCTGTATGATATGTGTGACAAAATTGGAGGATCTTTATGAAAGAAAAAAACGCTTATAACAAAGATTTTTTTATTATGAAACTGGTTAATTTAATATTGAAAAGTGGAAAGTGAGTTTATGAGCATCTTAGTGACTTCGAGGTTATTATTAACAAGTTGACTAATACGGATATTGGTCTTGATGATGAGTTACAACTACTTTCTTCTTATTGAACTGCGTAGACATTTGTTGTGACTATTAGTAACTTTTCTGTAGATGATGTTTTATCTTTGGATGTTATCAAAGAAAACATATTCAATGAAGAGATTAGAAAAAATGATAAAAGTTAAAAATTCACAAGCTCTTGTTACTCAGAATAAAGTAAGAAACGTGACTAAAGTAACTACATTTTATGGTAACTCAAAGGACATATCAAAGTTTAGAGACGGAAAAGAGACTTGGATATGGTACGATTGTAGTAAGAATTGTTATATAAAAAGTATTTTTATCGATGAAAGAAAAAAAGGTAACAAGTCAGGTTCGCAAAATAAAGGTAATACAAATTACTGCAATTATTTATTTTACTGGTAAAAGTATGCATCTTTGATTAGTATTATTGATGAGTATAAACATGTTGATAGTTCAAATTCAGAGTGTCTTGTAGATATATGCACTTCATATTATTATATCCCTAATATGTAATATTTTTTTACCTACAAAATTGATGGTTTTAATCATGTCAATATAAAAAATTAGAGCTAATATATCATTATTTGGTTGGATGGTATTCATGTGAAGACATGCATTGGGTACATATTTACACTATAGGGTGAACACCATATTTCTGATCTACGTCTGAATATGTTGTCTGTAAATGTCCTTGATAAAACATAATTTTTTAACATTATTTATGATGATAAAGGGAAAATTTCCAAAGGTGCGATGATAGTTTCTCGAGGTGATTTGTGTTGCTATTTGTATAAATAATATTTTATGGTGAGCTAAATGAAGTTGAAGAAAAGAATTATCCTAACTTGTGGCATTGAAGATTATGAGACATGCGTGACAAAAAGATGAATACCTTGGTCAGTAAGTCAATTATTCATGTTGATAAATCTATTATTATTGACCATTATGACTATTGTTTGGTAGGAAAGAAACATAGAGTTTTGTTTTCTAAGAAGCTAACTAAAAGGGAAAAAAGTTGGATTTAGTACATTCTGGACGTTGGTGGTCCTATAGAGGTTGAATATATTAGTAATAACAAGTATTTTTTCATATTTATTGATGATGCTAGTCGAAAACTATAATATACATGATGCAGATAAAAAGCTAAGTGTTTGAGATTGTTCATAAATTTCATCTCATGGTAAAATATCATCAATCTGATAATGGTGGTGAGTATATTTCAAATGAGTTCAAAAATGATAACTCGCATTATATTTTTAGACATAAAAGGTCAACACTATAACATAGTCGAGTTGCAGAGAATGAAATGAACCATTATAGAGAAGGTGCGATGTATGCAGGAAATATATAAACTCCCTAAGATATTTCGGGTTGTAGTAGTTAATTGTGACTACTAATGATGTTTCTTCTTCTATTTTTATTTATGTAACTTAGCCAACGAATGGTAACGCTAAGATATTTTCTAATGATATCGAGGATATTCCATCTGATGGTAATTTACAAGATCGTGTTATTTTCTTTGATTCTGATGAGAGCCTACTTGATGAAGAAGTTCATGACCAGGGGGAGAAACGTATCCCTCGTGTGGAGGATATACAAGTTTAAAGGTAAATGAGATAGATAAAACCTTCAACAAAGTATCCCAGCTCAGACTTTATTGTAGTCATTGAATTATCAAGAAGTGTTATCTCATGAGGAGAAAATCGTTGGCATGAGGCTATAAAGGAATAGATAAATTCTTCAAAAAATAATGAAATGTATGAGCTAGTGAAACCTCCAAATGGAAATAAAATCTTGCATATTATATGGGTTTACAAGAATAAAAGAGATGGAGAAAAGTTTCAAGTGAAAACCTAGACTTGTAGTAAAATGAGGGAATCAGAGAAGGGCATTGATTTTGATGAGATATTTTCTCATTTTCTGAAGATGAATTTTATAATAACTATATTGAATTTAACTAAACGTTTAAATCTTGAGTTGGAATAACTTGATGTAAAAATGAAATTTTTATGGGCCACCTAAACCTTTTTTAAGATAAAATGGGTCTATATACTTGTTTTGAACATAATGCACATTCATGACATGATCAAGATCCAAGTAATGGTAAGTATAGAAATATTCTTCATATAAGATATTTAAATATCTATTATTTGTTTTGTCAATCCCCAAAAAATAAAATTATATTGATGCCCTTAGAGCATAGAGAAGGTAACAACGAAAATTTTTCCTACGTTTCTGCCTGAAATATTTGATCAACACTTGCAGCATTTGATTTTCAAGAAATTTAAAAAAAAAGGTAATTGAAAATTATGGACAATAATTAGTATGGTTTATCTTAGTAGAAGGTTTCATCTGATCGATATAATTGTTATTTTTTATTTTTTGGGTAAGACTCTAGTTTGTTGAGCATCTGTATTACGCAGACATACGTATGAAACTTGTACTTTATATTCTTTTGAGGATGATTTAATCAATATACTATTATATTAAATGAAAAGATTAACAAATAATTCAAACCCTTAGAGACTTAGCCTCATTTAGAAGCATAGTGGTATCTTATAGAGCCCATCAGTAACCATGAACTGCCCTTTGGTGTAACAAATGATCAGTCTATTCATCCGGCCTTCGGTAGTAGCAAACTTCTTGTTCTTTGGAAAATATTTCCATTAAGTTTCATCTAATATCTTTGCACTTAAGTCTCAACCCCAACATATGAGTAAGATATTCAAACAGTGCATATCTGTACAAGTCTTCAGTAGCTCATCCTTGGTCAGATACTAACTCCAGTATTTGTTGTACCTAAGTTTTTACTACTTAGATACCAACTCACTCACATTTTCGACTTGTGAAAGTCTCATGCATTTCATGAATTTTGAAACGGGTAATTATTTGGTCAAAACATCCGAATAATTTTTTCGTTGTTTCAATCCTAACCACCTTCCCTATCTCTCACTCTACTACGACTCGAATGAAATGGAACTAATATCAACGTACTTAGTTCACTCATGGAATTTCAGATTATCTATTAAATGTAAAGCACTAGTATTATCACAAAACAAAATCATATCTTGCTCCATTCCAATGATCTCACTCAATGATTGCTTCAATCATGACTTCCTTTATAGCCTCCAAAGCAGCCATATATCCCACTTTCGTGGATGCTAAGACACTGAAATATTTTGTACATGACTTCCAAATTACAACTCGTTCAAGCACAATAAACATATAACACGACGTAGACTTCATTCTGTCAAGGCAACCTACATAATCAGAGTTAACAAAAAATAAATCAATTGTATCAGTTGTATCTTTCGGACTGTAAGACAAACCAACTTTACGTGAATTATTCAAGTATCTCACGAGACATTTTCTGCATGTCAATGCGCCTTCCCTGAATTTGGCATGAATGTGCTTCAAACACTATGTAGGCAAGATCAAGTATCGGAAAATCACAATATACATAAACAGACCAATAATATTGGCATAAAATACATATGACATATAGTTTTTATCCTTATCTTTGGTTGGTGCTTGAGTGACACTAAGTTTCGAATTTTCATAAATGAGAGTTTCAACCTCTTTGGCTCCAGACATGCCAAAATTTTGAGGGATCTTATGTATGCATTATTGTTGAAATATGAATAAATAACCCTTTTCATGTTCCTCATTATCTCAATCCTGAGTATCGTATATGAACTAAGTTTGATATTATTCATCTCAAACTTTCATTTCATCTTAGTTTTCAACGTTCTTATCATGTTTCTATTTATTGAGGTATCATCCATATAAAATAGAAATATGAACTGTCTCTCCATGTGTGTTTCTACATTCCAATAGACACAATTGACATAACAGCTTTAAATTTATATGATGGGTCTCATAAGAGAATAAATCTTATATTCCAGTGTCTCAGTGACTGTTTTAGCGTAAAAAGGGTCCATTCAACAAACTCATATAACATCTAGTTTATCTAAATTTAGATTAAATCTAAAAACTATTAACAAAAAAAACTTATAAAGATTTATTTCACAACCAACAAGAATATTACATTGAAATCAACAACCTCATTTTATGTGACGCCCTTATCGAGTAGCATAGTCTTGTATTTGGATAACACAACCTTAGTGATACATTCTTTCTCTTGTACATCCATTTACTCCAAACAAGATTATATTCATTCATATGCTTCACAAGAATCTATATGCCTGTCTTGTTGCGACATCTCAGTTCTTCCTTCTTGATCGTTTGCCACTTTTCTTTATCATTAATCTCGATAAAATCATGGTCAAGTTCTGTAACACTTCCTTGCATTTCAATAGACAAAATGTAACTCATAACATTATCAAAATAACCTTTTGGCAGTTTTCTTAGTCTTTTTGCTCTATCTTGCCCCAGTACATAATTGTCAGAACCAATGCTGCTATTAATTCTAATCTTCAGAAAGTCTTGGGACACAAGACCTTAGGCCATCTTTGACCTCATGCAATGGTAAAAGTTCGTCTATATGAGCCAAAACAGAACCAAGTCTTAAATTATCTTTAGCATAAACATATTTAGTTTCATAAACTAGTTACTACCATTTAATATAGATAACTTGAGTCGAATAGTTCCTACTCTTTGATAATCCAAGATTTATCATTCTCAGATCTTCAAACTAATATTTATTGGACGTCATGTGGAATTATGTACCTAATCCAACACTCTTTTATCATCTTAACTGCAAGAAGAATAAGCCATTGAACCATCAACATAATCTAAACCATTTGGAAACCATTGTAGCATCTCCAGCTTCAGCCAATGGATAATTATTGTCTTTTCACTTCTCTCGGTAGTTCCTACTTATATAGACCTCTTTATTGAAAAACCAACATCGCATTTTTGAACCTGTCGTATACTCTATTGAATTTGACCAAGATTTTTCTCTTTCTTTGCATGAATCTATCATTCCTAGTATACCCACACACTCAATCGGAGACCTTCAGAGTCACCATTTAGAAAAGTCTTCCGTTGAACATATTTTGAGTCAAATCATTGTTTACTTCGGCTATTGTAAAGACTCATTTCCGTACAACATGGTGTCCACAAAGTGCTCATAGACCTTCTATTAAGAAATTAAAATGATTATGAATTTTTTATTATCCTCTACCTTAACCCCAACTCCATTCATGTCAAGAAACATTATGTTGAATTTTTAATGTCCCTTTCAATTTCTTTTCTTTCATCCCTTGATAATATGTAAATATTTTTTAGATGCAATCTTTTTATTGTAATTGTGATCTAGGAGATTTCATATCACCAACCATGTAGAATCTTCAGACACCTTCTAGAGTAATTCATTTCATATGCTTAATATAAGGCCACTATATAAGCTTTGGATAGAAATTCAACATCAAACTCGTCCATAGATTTCTCAGCAATGACAACAATAAATCCCTTATGTAATGAGAAACCCTTAATATTAATTCTCTATATGTTAAAATAAGCACACAAGATATAACTCAGTACTTAAGACAATGCTTATTACTCGTGGGATTTCAATGTTTGTAAAATTCTATTGACATAGTAGCTTATGCTCTGAATATTCACTAATAGTCTTTCTATTGTTTCAAATATCTTCTATGAGTGAGGCTAAAACGTGAAATAATGAAAGATATGTTCTCTTATGGTGTTTAACATCGAACAAATTTAGGTCTGAATTATAAAAATTATACGCTTTTAGTAACAAACATATAAAACTCAAAGCTTATACATTAAGCATATCATATTGATGAAGCAAGCACTAAATATAATTCCAATTTTGTCTCAACATCCAAAAGATAGTCATCGAAAATATGACAGATTCTCAACAGTAACTTCGTTTTAAGGACCAGTTCATAAAACCTTTGGGAAAAATAAACCTGACCTTATTTGTACCTTGAAATGACACTCAACATAAATTTATGGCATTCTAAAATTGTTACAGTTGCACCACGGACACAGCATATAGAAAATGACAGTGTGATAAACCATACCTATGAGGTCCCCTACGTTGAATTGGTTTTTCATTTCTCTATTCTTTTTTTAAATCTTTTCAAACTAGAGAAAATCAACAAAATATGAACTCTCGTATCACCTTATAATTTTGAAGCACTTTAGAATCTCTTTCAACATCACATCCAAACCATTGACAATCGTATATGGATCTTTTTTATTCATCACAATCTTTTTTTGAAAACCAATCATTAGTTTGCAGCCGATAACAATCACCAATAGTAATCACAACAACTCTCAAATCTCCATTACTCCTAAAAACTTTAATAAGTAAGCCAAATAGATACAAAATTATCTATAAGAGCGACAAAATACAAAACAAGTACCGCAACAATCGTAGATTATAAAAGAAAAAATGAACCATAAACTTGATTCACAACTTCACAACTGAAGAAGGTAGCAAAGATATGAGCGACATTGTGCTTAATAGAAACACTTGATTGACGAGTCTGATAGTGACCAAGAGAAAAATGACGTAATTATGATGGAGGCGCAGCCCTTACAAGTTGTCCCAGCAGTAATCCTCCCCTCCTCCCATGGACCTTCATTGTGAAATGAGGGAATATTATCTCCTCCCCTAGAAGTTACAACTAATCCTCCTCCTCACCAAGGAGAGGCTTCCTTCGTAAGAAAGGACAAAAAAAAAGAGGAGACATGCATGGAGTTTTCCTTCGAACATAGAAGATATCCTGGGAAACAATGTTCGTGAGTTGAAGCTAAGCATTTTTTTCCCTTTTTAAGATAAAATACAAAAACTCTCACCCAACCGAGGAGGTATAATTAAGAAACGGATGGGCCATTCTTGGGAATGTTACTATGTGATTCCCAATTATTGAATAGACATCATTATCTGTTTGTGACCACGAGTTGGTTCTTTACACAAAACTTATGAATTGAGGCCTTTGCGTGCCTCTCGATCCTGTTTTAGTGGAGTACTTCAGTCTTATTGGACTTTACCGATCTCAAATTTGGCCCTAACATGTGGTATACACTTATGGCCTGTATATTAGCCTCTAGGATTTCTAAGGCCTGATTCTCCATGGAACAATTCAGCTCAATCTTGGGTGTAGCTAAAGCTTCTCACTACCCCTTTTATTCTTTTGGTCTTCCACGGTAGTACAAGATCAAAAGGATCTTTTAGAAGCCGACAAAAACGAAAATAAGAATTTATTTTTATCTTCGGGCTGTTGGAGACTGGTTGTGAGGACTCTTAGAAGATTCTTCATTGGTTAACTTTGGGACGGTCTGGGCGAGGTACTTACTTACATATATTATTCTGTTTTACTTATTATAATTAGTCAGCTTAAGATATATTCTTTTGAATATCCATGAAGGGGATTGCCAATCCCTTCAAGGATCATGCTGCATCCGCAAAGAAAATCTTTGAGAAGTTAAGTCTTTGGACATGTGCCAATTGGAAATATAAATTTCATCGATGCTTTATGCAAATGAATTTGGTTAAAAGCCGTATTCGGAGATATGATTCGGGTCAGAAGAACTCCATAACAGCACTCATGATACCCCTCCCTCGGAAGATGTTGTTCTCAAGTGCTTGGAAGGCGTAGACAATATTGTTTTTCTTCCCACTCGAGCTCGGGCTCCTATTCATCAAGATGCTAAGAAATCCGATAGGGAAGATGAACAAACTGAGGATGCTGGCTCTGAGAATGATGTCCGGAAAGAGAAGATGATTTAAATCCAAAGGGAACAACATAGCAAAATCCAAGATGAGCAACTAACTGGAGTCCAACAGGAGCAACAAACTGTAGTCCAATAGAAGCAACAAATTGACGTCTGGTGAGGTCCTCAAGCTAGTGTCCGGGGAGAAAATCAAGTAAATATTGACTACTAAGTTATGGTTGAGGTGAGGCAAGCTGGGAGAGCACGGTCTTTGAGTCCAAATAGACTCCCTGCTCAAGAGAAACATAAGAATATGATCGATAGCGAAGAAGAAAGTGACAATACAACCTGTCCAAGTTTGCCCCCTGTAAATAAAGTTGTTATAATCGATTCAAATTTTGGAAGAGAATTTGTTCTACAGAAAAAGCAAGCTGCTGGTCAAGAAGAAATTCTTGAGGAAGGTGAACGTTTATCCCCTGCCTCAGCTTATTTTGATGTATATGAAAAACGAATTTGTTGCGAACGAGATTAATAAGCTGCTTCACGCTGCTGCTCTCCTTGAAAGGAAACCTAATCGCAAAGATCGTTATAAGAGTAAAGTCCTCTAGAGAATAGGTGAAGTGAAGAAATTTCCCACTGAGGTAACCAATTTGAAAAACAAGGTGAAGAACTTGAAGGATGAACTTTCCAAGGAAAAAGAGACGTCTACCGGATTGAAGAAAGTTGAGGACGAGCTTACTCGAGAGAAAAAGACTTTCGCTGACCGCTTGTCCATAATCACTTCCTTAGAGACTAAACTCTCTGAGGAAATACAAAAGTTCAATAATGAGAGGTAACTCTTTATTAATAAGGACATTAAAGGAATACTATTGTTGATAGTCTTTACGATTCTTTTCAGACGACTAAGATATATTTTGAGAGGGTTGTTAAAGATATTGAAAATCTTTTTGCATATAACGAATCTTTCAAGAAGAATTTCGAAGCTGAGAAGAATAAAATTTTGGATGCGTATGCTGCCAGTATCGCTTCTCATCTTGAAGAAAAATATGCTAACATGAAATCCGTCCTAGTGTTAGAGATGCATGAAAAGTTTGATGAATTTAAGTTAGGTAGTCTTTGGGATCGCGTTATTGAGAGGCATCGTCTGATAGGTATTTATATGGAAGATTTAGCAACTAGCAGCGACTCATATAGTTCTTCCTCTGCATATGGCTCTTCAGAAGATACTAAAGAAAATATTGCCTCCGAATAGTGTTCTTAACCATTATAATCATTGTTGTTTTACCATCTATGTTTAGAAATTTATGGGTATTTGTTTTATATGATTATTCTCACATAATAAGAACTTTTGATGAGATATTTTTGTTTAAAACTCTTTTACCCATACTTATCATCCTTATGAGAATTTTTTCATATGAAAATGTTTTCACTTAAAAATATTTTCCCATACTTCTCTCCCTAATAAATGGTTTCTTAATATGAAAATGTTTTACTCCGACTCAGCTTCAGTAAATAATCTATCATATTAAAAAGTTTTACGTTGACTTACCTCTTAGGTAAAAGATTTTTTATGTGAAAATATTTTACCAAGCCCTAAAAAGGGCTATCACTTAGTTCAAAATAATAAACATCATCATCTAACGTATTTGGATTGTCCAATTAATTAAATTTAATGAATATAAAAAAGGTCCTCTATTAGTCCAAAATGATGAACATTGTCATCCAACACTCTTTGGATGGCCCACTAAATTCAAAATGATGAATATAAAAAAGGGCCTCTCTTAGTTCAAAATGATGAACATTATCATCCAAAAATATATGGAAAGCCTCTGTAAGTTCAAAATAATGAACGTCATCAACCAGCATTCGTTTGAAAAACTTTCTCGGTTCAAACTAATGAACACTATCATCCAAACATTTATGGAGTGTCTTTTGAGTCCAAAAAGATGAACATCTATGGAAGTCATTTTAAGATGACAAAGGAATTTATATATAAGTCGGCTATTAGGACACCTTATTAAAACATTCCTACGCCACCAGGGTAGGAAAAAGTATGCCACCGATACTTACACAAGTTCATAAAGAAACTATATAAAAATTTACACATTCACTCGAAATAAACTTTGAGGTGCTCAATGTTTCATGGGTGAGGAAGATATTTTCCTTCTTTATTTGTGAGTTTGTATGTTCATAGCTTGATCTTCTTTGTTACTATGTATGGACCCTCCCAATTCGAAGCTAACTTCCCCAGCTTTTTTGCTTTCGTATGGAGGAAACATTTCCTCAGAACTTTGTCCCTGGCTTTGAATTATCATTTTCTAACTTTCAAAGCATCTCGACCTCTCATAAAAGTCTGATAATGTAAAGAATTGAGTTGTCCCCTTCTTCTCATTTCCTCTACCAGATCCAACGCTATGCGTTTTCACTTGTCATTTGTTTTCTTGGAATATTCATTGAGCTTGAAAAAGGGGGAAAATTCTGACGGTACCATTTCATTCATCACATAAATGAGTGCGAATGGTGACTCTTGCATTGCGGTCAGAGGAGTCGTCCTATAATTCTACAGAACTTCTTGTAGATAATGTGATTATTTTCCATCCTTGCCCTCCAAATTTGTTTTTAGCCCATCTAGAACTGTTCGATTAGTCAACTCGACTTGACCATTTTCATGGGGTGAAAGGGTGTTGAGAAACATTTTTGTATCCCCTTAAATGCATAGAAGGCTTTCATCTCTTTGTTATAGAATTGTGGTCCGTTGTTCATTGTTATTTTTCCCGGAATCCCAAAGCGACAAAAAATGTTAAAAACAATAAATCTCATCACATCCTTATCTTTTGTCCCTACCAAAGGCTCAGCTTCCTCCCACTTAGAGAAATAGTCGACTGCAACAATGCTTGTCTGTTGACCTCCAGATGGCATTAGTAAAGGTCCGACCAGGTCAATGCTCATCAGTAAAATGGTAAAGACTCAAGTAACGATTCGAGGGCACATCCGATGCATGGATTGAATTAGCAAATATTTGGCAGGTATTGCATTTTTGCTCTAATTCCTTGGCATCCAAAGAGAGGGTCGGCCAGTAATACCCAACAAGAAGGACTCTTCGTATCAATATCTTATAGCCACAATGTGGTGATCATTCCTCGTCATATAACTCTGAAAGTATCATCTGCGACTAATCTCTTCCTAAGCATTGGAGTAAAGGCCGGTTAATTTTTTTATATAATACATTTCTGAGTAAAACATACCCGTATGCCTTGAATCATATACAATACATGTTCTGGTCGAATTACATTTACCGCTTTGTCAGGCTCTTCAGATTATAATTTTCTCTTTCCATGATCTAGTTTTTTCTTCCTCGAACTCTTAGTTCTTCAACTAGTTCGATGAGATCTTACTGCACCCTTGAATCTCTTTGTCTCTGACCTTCATTATGCCTAGCTTGGGTATCCGAGGATGAAACTTCATTTGAACTTAGAGAAGTATACTCAATATACTCTGGTGATTTGTATCATTGTTCAAATCTAGCTCACCAATAAGAGGATCGACGACTCTTTATTTGATGCCTTATCTCTGATTGATTGGCATATTGGGCTTAATCTGTCCTAGTATGCTCTTGTCGGACTTCTGATTTGATTCTTCGTGAATTCATTATCACTTTCATTTTAGCGTTTAGGATTTCAATGTATTCGAACAACTCTTTCCACCTGGCAACCAAGACAGATTCTTCGAAAAGCTCTTCAGCATATCGATTATTGTTGTATCTTTCATTTGTCACTTTCTCTTCCATCACAAGATATTCAGATGAGACTAAGTATTGATCCTACCCCGGATCCCAACACCAACTAACAATATAATTATCATCATATACATAATCATATAATTTTAGCATTAAAACGTTTAGAATGTTCATTCATTTGGAGATTAATCTCATTACTCATACAACCTGATCGTTAAGTGTTGATAACTTATAATGGTTATAACTTATTGTTATCATTTGGTTTGTTTGAATATATATATATATATATATATATATATATATATATATATATATATATATATATTAGTTTGATACATATTATATTATTTGTATTAAGAAAGTAATTTAAAATTTTAGGGCCGGTGATGTTACAAAAATCAAATAAATGATTTTTCTAAAATCAAAATTAGAAATTAAAATTTTTATTAAGCTTTTCTCAAATAAATCAAAATCAAATATGGTATAAAAAATTTCAAAAATAAATAAATTATTAGATAAGTTATTTTTTGAAAATGATAAATAATAAATTATATATGATAATATCCCATCTTTCGTTTTTAGTATTTGGATTTCGATCCTAGTTTATATCATCGTTGACAAGTTTTATCAATTTTTTTATTAACGTGTATTTCAAATTATAACATAAGTTGTTTTAAAATTTTAATTTTAACCAATATACAACTCGTAATATGTTAAAATAAAAAATATATTATATCGTTTTATAATCGATAACTTTTATATATTTATCGTTGAGTATATTGTTATTAAATTTATAATTTTTATTGTTTGAGTATAAATATTTTGTATATGAAGTTTTTTAGATGGTTACCTGCTGTCATGTTTATATTAAAATTCCATAGGTTTTAATGCAAAAGAGATGACTTAGTTTTTCAACTATAGTTATAATGGTTATCATATTCTACTCTACAAAAATAACAAGTCAAATCATAAATATAAATATTAAATAACCGAGAAATATTAGTACCAACCACATCAGTACTGAATCGTTCATATTTTCTTTTCGCCCATAATTTTCCCCCAAAACATAGAATTCAAAAAAGCTCATTATGCAGGTCGATCAATGCCAATTATTTTGCCAAATGATGTCATCACGATAGAGGTATCATCAAGATTACCCGTAAAATCTCTCTTAAGTTCCAGCTGTGTATCAAAATCAAATCTTTTCAAAATCTCTAGCTCTTATTTTTCTAAATTACAACTCAATCGTCGATCTTCAAGGAATGAAATTCAAGTTGGAATCTTGACCCGTAAAATCTCTCCTATGATTCAGCTGTGTATCAAAATCAAATCTTTTCGAAATCTCTAGCTCTTATTTTTCTAAATTACAACTCAATCGTCGATCTTCAAGGAATGAAATGCAAGTTGGATACTCTTGGTGTTTATAAATCGGTGGATTACGATGCTATAAATAATTTTGACAATTCATCAGTTTTGAGGTCACTTAAATTACCATTTGCGTTGAGTCGAGAATTCAAAATACTTGGTGCTTGTAATGGGTTGATATGCGTTTGTAACATATAGGTACCATCAACCTAAAAATACTTAAATTACTTGTACTCAAATATCCAAAAGGAAGATTTGTGACTAAATTTGGATTTGGCTACGATGATTCCACAGATGATTATAAGCTTGATTAAGCTTTTTTCTCTGAGAAAAGGTTTTTGGAAAAGTTTTGGAGTTTTAAGCTACTTTAAGTATGACAACAGGTGTATTAGTAAGTTGGATTCTTGTTGGACTTTTTGGAATGGAACACTCTATTGGTTTGATTATAAAAAAATAATTATTGGTAATGAGTCGTTCATGGTATCATTTCATTTAGGAAAAGAAATATTTATGAATGTGCCTCGACCTCGTGTTAACGCTTTGCTATACCAATACCCACCTTGGTATTTTTTATGATCTCCTTTGTTGTGCAATTAACAATATCTTATCTTCTGAATTTTTTTATCATATATGGATAATGAAGAAGTAAGGCTTGAAGCTGTATTGGACCAAGTATACATGAGTTCCGTTGGATAATGGCACTTATAAGATTCTTTTCTACGAATCTATTCCCGAATTTTCTGTATGAAATGATGGGATCATATTCAAAATATGTCACAATACTCTAATATCTTAGAATCTTCTGATATGATATTTGGTTGTCATCGTATTTTACTTTTTTTTATAAACATGCATTTATTTTTTTGTTATCTATTTACACTTTTGGCTAAATTGAATTTGTTACATTTTATTTCATATTGTTTTGATTTCATTATTTAAGAACATTTGCTTTCCCTTTAAAATTTAAAATGTTGTCACAATTTTTTTATATTCCTTTTATTAAATCTAAGTATTCGATAAATTGTATTAATTTATTTTAGAAACGTGTAATGTAATAGAGTGTTCTACTCGCTTAAGAATCTCTCGAATCCAATAAGAAAATAACAAAGATTGATAGATCATGTGAATAACTTCGAACCCCAATTCACCTATAACGATTATGAACTCAGTGGCCGTCATGTTATTTCTCATCACTATCAAAATCCCAAAAGCAAAATCTTTGCGGCACCGGTACTGCAGACAATCTCGGCGGACTAAACAACCGGAAATTTTTTATCCACCGTCTCTCTTCATCTTTTTGAAATCCATAGCTCTTCTCATCTCCCTTGCCGCTGTCACATCCAGAGGTATCCATAGCTGGCACCGGAGTGGTAGAAGAAGGTTGATATCTATTGACTGGAGTGTATTCATCATCAGAACAAATTGATAAGAGAGCTAGAAAGAGTGAGCATGCATTGCCATGATTATATTTGTGTGGCCGATTGTATTTGAAATTTAAGAAGACTTTGCCCTTCTGTTACCTTCCAATTTATCTAACAGGACATTGTTCACTTTCTTCACGAGAAGTACCAGCAGCAGCAGAAACCGGATTGACCACGGAGAGTTTCCATTGGTATCGGCGTGGCAGAAGGGCTGACGTTCCTCCATCACGTAGCTATAATCAGCCTTGATATATCATCTGGTAATGCACTTTTGGGTGGGAACTTCAGGGAATTAATTGAAGAAATTAAAATTCAGAGCTCTTGAATCCTTCTATAGGGAATGCCAGTACCAGTGCTGTTGCTGGCTCTTTTGGCGATATCCCCCCTGCATATCATATGCTATTCAAGAACAGCACCAATTTCTAGGAGATTGTTTTTCTGGAGAGATTGACAAGCAGTCAATTGGTTGGGGAGGAATTCGGTGATGTTATGGATGTGGTGAAGCAGATACTTGATTCTAAGCTTAACTGTGTCTCTTTTATTTGGAGAATGCTTGCAGCTCTTCGGATAGTTCTACTCTGCACCAACATAACACCGGCTAAACCTCATAATATAAAGAAAGTAGTCAACAACGAAAATAAGGTTCTGCTGAATGGTTGGGAGCTTATCCAAAAGTGACATTCATTCGATCCTGGAAGAGTATATCAGACACCAAGAAAAATTGAAAAGTATTTATGACATTTCCACAGGTACCAACTATCGGTAGGCAGGGTCCAATGCTTCGTGCCAAATGTTGAGACCACTCAAAGAAATCTGGGATGAAGTGGGTAGTGATGCACCTTACTTAACCACGAAATACGGTGTACTTTTGACTGAGAAAGTTAAGTTAGCAGGACAGAAGTTCTGCCAATAGGCAGGCATATGCTAATAGCCAACCTAAGGCTAAAATTCATGGAAGTAAATTGGCTAACAATGGTTCTGGTCAGCTTGAATAGGAAGGTTATTATTTCCATATTGTATTTCCGGGATAAAAGATTTAGTTGTCTACTATCTGGCCCAAGACACCAACAAACTATATTTAGGATTTAGGTAACAAGCGAGTAAGTGATGCAAGCGAGGCCTTTTGACAAAAATCCTTGCTTGAACCCTTACTTTGAAAAAGCCAATCTTCCAAAAAGAGGTTTGTGGATAGCGGTTTTCTACATGGAGAAAAGAGGTTTTAAAAAAAAATTAACCAAGTATATTATTACATGTATGATCGTTTTTGTTAAGCTTTTTGTATTCTCGTCTTGTATAAATGAGGACATTAACCAAACTTGACGATACGAGGTCCCCAAGATGAAATTTCAACATAAGGTCATGAACTAAACTTGATGAGTTCAGTTCCACAACTGAGGATAATGAAAGGATAATGAAGTCTTTAGACGAGATCCTCAACTTAGTGTAAAATTATGGTTTTTTCAACCTCGTACTTGGTTTATTAACCATGTTCACTAATTTTATTATTACATCAAGATTCAGTATTTCCATTTGCGTAATCTTACGAGTTTTTAACCTGAGCCTTGATTTATTAATCATATTTGCTTGGTTATAATTATATAAGGCTCCTTTTTATGCCCATTTTAATTATTTTGTTGAATTTCATCATTCAAATATCTATATTTATTATCTAGTTCGTCTTGAATTCAACTAATCTATCTTTTTTGCAAATTTTGTTAGGATTAGGATGTTAAAGTTGTAATCTTGTAAAAGGTTCACTCAAACTCGAAATAAATATTTATTTGGAGAGAAATAATTTTAATTTTTTTTTATAAAAAATAATTAATTTTAAGCAAGATTGAAAATAAAAATCTTTTTTTTAAACAATTAACACATCTATTAATTGCGAATATTATTTCTGTTTCCAAACCATTTTACTTATTTTCAATTTGGTTTTATAGATAAAAAATCTATTTGCTTAAAAAAAAGAAGTTGGCGACATTGCTTCCGCAACCTCACACCATGGTTTGGATTCTCACGATTAGTGGTGGCAAATGGGTTTGGACCTGTGAGAAATAAACGAGGACCTGTCAAAAATTAAATAGGAATCTGCAAACCTGGTCCGTTATACCTGCAACGTGTCAGACCTGCAACCTACTAGACCTGTTTACCTGTTAGACCTGCATAAGCCGTAACCTGCCAGACCTGCATGCTGTTATACCTGCAACCTGTCAGACCTGTTTAAATATTATAAGTTGTAATTATAATTTAGAAACCAAAATCATATCTTAAATTATATTTAAAAAATATTTTTATAATGTATATGATTATAAATTTATTATTACATTTTGGTTAGTATTATTTTGATTTGGTTATTAATATTCTAAGTGTTGTGATTATTTTATAAACCAAAATTTTAAATATTATATTTTTTTTTGTAATGTTATTATTACATTTTGAATATTATTATTATGTTTTGGTTTTAAATATTACAGTGTTGACATTATGTTATAAACCAAAACCATATATTATCATGTTAAAATATTACAAATTTTATGGTTATAAACAAAATATTACATTTTGACTATTATTATTATTATTATTATGACTTGGTTATTAGTAGTAGTGTTGTTATTATTTTTTAAACCAAAATCATATTTTATGATGGTAAAATATTACAACTCATATTGTTGTCATTTTATTATTACATTTTGATTATTATTGTGATTTGGTTCTAAATATTACAAGTGTTATTTATTATTTTTTAAACAAAAGTCATATTTTATCATGGTAAAATATTTCAAATTATATTGTTATAATTTTAATATTACACTTTGATTATTATTGTGATTTTGTTTTAAATATTACAAGTGTTATTATAATAAAAGGTAGATATACTTTTTTGTTTATTTAGACGTTCAAAGTTTATACTCTTGCGGGCAAGGAATTGTACAAATGTTTTCAAATGAAAATAAAAAATCCAAAATATGTTTTTTAGTCTCTTGTCGCTAGCCACATTTTTTAGACGCAACATTTTCTCAACGGTAACTACAATTTGTAAAGGATATGCGAAAACTTGTCATCGAGTATCACCATTAAACTTACTTAACGCAGCAGCAATCAACTCGACCATCTTCGTCTTCGTACTGAAACTTTGTTTAGTAACAACGGCCTTACTCTTAGTTATAGTCGGGTGTCTCACGCTTCGTGTCACCTTATCGACCATCTTGGAACTCATAGTTTGTTTGGCGGTCTTACTCACAGTCGTAGGTGTAGTGGCAGGTTTGACGCTTCGTGTCACCTTATCGACCATCTTGGAACTAAAAGTTTGTTTGGCGGTCTTACTCATATTCGTTGGTGCAGTGGCAGATTTGACGCGTCGTGTGACCGGATCCCTCTCGGGTGGAGGAGAGATCATAAAGGAAGAAAATTATAAAAACTCAGTTTTCTTGGTTGTTTGTCCTAACCTGTTGAAGTCAGAAAACGCCATTGGGGTGATCGCAAATAACAACTAATAACAACTATTGTTTGGAAAAAAATCAAACTATTTCGAAAGTAGAACTACAATATGTAAAATAAGAAAGTAAAGTTTTATAGAATTTCTAGAACTAGTAGAGAGATTTAGAGTAGATTTGAGAGATGGTGAGTTTGGAGTTGGGTTCTCCTCTATTTATAGGGGAGACGCATTAAAAAAATTAAAAAATTCGAAACAAAAATTGGACCATCCGGGCGATTTGTCGGGATGGCCCGGATTGATGACATATGACATCATCGTAACGGTAACTTAAAAAAAATTATAAAAAAACTATAAATTTAATTAAATTTAATTTATAATGTATATAAATTATGGTTAATTATTTATTTCTAATGATATATTATCTATTTATAATATAAAATTAATTATTTATATATTTTTTAATACTTAAATTTAATCAAAATAATATTACAAGTATTTTGTTTATGATATCTTCATCGGATTTGCTTCTCAATTCAATTATTTTGTTTACCATATACATGTTTTGATTATTAGATTTCGATTTAGTTAAGACATACAAATTATTAATTTTATGGGCAAGGCTATATCTAGACCTCATTTGGCTATAATGAGACCTTAAATCAAACTTTTTATTTTACTTTATGTAAAATAACCATTTTACCCATCATATAAAACCAAGTATTCGACCAAAAATCTAAACAATTTTCTTCCTCTTCTTCAACCAAACTTTTCTCTAAAACTAATCTAATACCCAAAGAATGAATTACATTAAAATCTAATTATTTTCTTCCTCTTCTTTAACAAAACTTCTCTCTACTTTTTAATTATATTTTAATATCACCTTGTGGAACTTTCCGACTTTTCATTAGCGTAAAAAGAATGAATCACACTAGTCGAAGAACCAATTTTTTTTTACAGAATTATATTACAATGAAGTAATTTGTGGACCCAGTAATTTATATAATTTTCTATTAGGAAATAAACTAGTAACTATGAAAATATTTCCCATATGGTAATGACAATCTTGTTCGAAACTCGATCATCTTGATGGAAAGATAAGACGCGAGCTGCAATTTTTTTAAAAAAAAATCAACAAAATCAATATTTGAAATTAAGATCTTCGATTAATAGCGAAAGCAGAAACATCAATCAGATAACAAAACCACAAGAAAGAAAACAAAAAATCGATTTCTAAGTTTGAATTAAATTTACAACGAGAAACCCTAAATCCCCAAATTCCATAACCTAAGAACTTGTAAACTTTGTAACAGCCTTCGTTCCTTCAGATACAACATGTTTAGCCAATTCACTAGACAACACCAACTTCACCGTAGTCTGGATTTCCCTTGAAGTGATAGTAGGTTTCTTGTTGTACCTCACAAGCTTCGCAGACTCACCAGCCAATTTCTCGAAGATATGTTGATGAAACTGCTCATGATTCCCATAGCTTTATTGGAAATACCGATAGCGGGATGAACCTGCTTCAAGATCTTGAAGATGTAAATCTTGTAGGTCTCGACGCTTTTCTTAGATCGTTTCTTCTTTTTATCAGCTCTGGCGCCACCTTCTTTTGGTAACTTCTTTCTGGCCTTTGGTTTTTTATCGTTTGGTAACTAAGAATTTTTTTAAATCGAAGTTACGAAAACTCAATCTATCAAAAACAAATCAATTTTTTAATTTTTGCTTCTATAAAAAAATAATTTCTTAATTATTGTTACATCTTAACTCAAGCTTTTTTTTACGTGAACCAAAATCTTATTTGGAAATGAAAAAGAAATGGCCAAAGCTATTTTCCCCATCAAAATTATTATTTCCCCCATAATTTGAAAAAAACCCCATGTTGTTATTTTCTCCATAAAGGAAAATACACATTTGCCCTTATACCCATTTTTTCTTAAAAAACTATTACCCTAACATACCATTACTCATTCACTACACCTAAACTCATTCTTCACAAAACAACAAAACCAGTACCTTACAAATTGAAGAGAGAGAAAAAGCTTGGAGAATAAAATTCATTCTTCACAAAAGAGAGAGAAGCTTGGTGAAGAAAACCCATTCTTCACAAAACCATTCGAAGAGAGAAGATAGAAGGCTTGAAAAATGTATGATTTCTTCATTTTTCCTTGCTTTTTCATTTTCGATTAGGGTTTGGTTTGGAAACGTTTTCTGCAATTCTTTAAATGGATCGAGCATGTGATTCCGAGTGGGCATCTCGGAATCACATGCTCGGTGCATACAAAAAATTTCAGAAAACTTGATGCTGTAATTTTTTTCGAGACTTTATCGGATGATCATACTAGTTTATCGGATGTTGTTGTTTGTTTATCGGATGATGTTTTTTTTTAATCGAATTATGTTTTTTGTTTATCGGATGATGTTTTTTGTTATTCGGACGATGTTTTTTGTTTATCGGATGATGTTTTTAACGGGACAGAAAGTTTGCAACTGATTCCGAGTGGCCCTCTCGGAATCAGTTGCACATTTTGTTTTTGAAAACTTGCAACTGATTCCGAGTGGCCCTCTCGGAATCAGTTGCACATTTTTTTTGAAAACTTACAACTGATTCCGAGTGGCCCTCTCGGAATCAGCTGTTTTTCTTTCAGAACTGTAAAAATCGGGTTTAGCTGAAAAAAATAAGTTTCGAAATAGGTATTTTCAAGCTACGAAGTTGTAAAACGTAAAAACAAGTTTAAATTATCTTGTTTGTCGATTGAGTATTGTTCTCCGACTTTGTTTGGGTTTCTTCATTTTCCATGATTAATCTTCAATTAAACTGAAGTTCTTTGTTTTAGGGTTAATTTTAGAGGTAGAATCATATATCTTGGATTAAAGTTAGGTTAATGCTGTGTTTTTTCATATAAGACTATCTATTAGATAAATGGCATTTAATGATAAATTTGAAATAAAAATAAGGGTAATTTGGTAAAAGCAAGTCACTAGTGTTTTTGAAAGTTTGAAAGATGGAGGAAATAAAAAATAACATGGAGGAAATAACTTTGGCCAAAAGAAATTTACCTCGAACTAAACATCAATTAAACACAATAAAAAATGAAATCAATTTACGAATTCATAAGTTAATTAAGATATAAATCAAACAAATAAATTAATAATATAAATTAAGAACTCAAAAAAAATCAATAAAAAAATAAAAATCTTCATAATCACACTTTACATATGAATGACTAAAAAGATCATAATTTATTGCAATGATGATTTAGGTAGAAGAATGACGAGGTGAGGTATAACTATGGTCTCATCATCTCACATACGACTGAATCAAAACAAATCGTCGACAAATTAACTTACTTGTGACCTTGAATCTAATATACAATCATCTGATTCCACTTGATCTTTTAGGAAACTCGTGATTCATTGATCGTTCTTATTGCACAAAGATTTCTCACTGGACATATATTGATTTATGTTGATTCTTGGCACGTTATTTTGAGGAAACAGATGAACGTAAGTGTAGATTTCTTAATTTTGGATCAATTCATGTACATTCTCGTGATTCTTGGTTCACAACTCTAATTTTAGAGAAAAAAACGATGAACTGAGGCTTAAAGTACCAAATCTTTCAATCTCGACTCCTTGCCTAATTTAGATTTTGATTGAATCGTTTTTTTGTGCTTTAACGTAACAAAAAAAATTGTGATATTTTTTCAACTCCTGTAAAATATTTTTTATGGAAACCAACAATTTTCTACAAACAACGCCAATTTGATAAAACCTAAAACCTAATAAAATACCAACAAAGGTTTTCTAGAGGGATAATAGAGCTTTTTAAGAAGATGAACTAGAGAGAAAATATTTTACTTTGAAAATTAGATCCTCTTAATATGAGGCTTTTGGTCCTTATTTATAGAATTGACAAGAAATCTTAAACCAGTTACAAGATTACAAGTGTACTTAAGTTATAACCGTCTAACAAACAATTTTAATAATAAATTATATAGTTACACATATGATCAATCTTTTTCAATTCTTTGTATGGTATTTTTATATAAATGAGGTTCTTAACAAAACTTGACGATATGAGGTTCTGAAGACGAGGTCCTAAATACAAGGTTTTTAAGATGAGATCCTCAACTGAACTTGACAAGACGAGTTTTTCAGCTTAGCATGACGAGGTCTTTAGTCGAGGACCACCACTACCACATAGATCGCCACTTATATAACCATTTGTTATGCTACAAAGTGCCTTCTCATAGAAATGCCGCTATGTTGCTTACATACCTACCGTCTATGCAAAGTCACTTGTGACATTCGGTAAATTCCCCATCACAAGGTCTACAATATACTCACATAAAAAATACATCTATATATAATATCCACTTCATCGTTCACTAAATACTAGGGGGCTACACATCTATATCCAACAAAAATCAAAGCATGCCAAAGAAACAGGTAATATTCGAGCAACCTACTAATTGTTAGTTGTACTCGTTTCCTTTGAAAGAATAGAGCTTTTAATCCTCAAAGGAGGTTTTGGCCGACAAATGTTTTTTAACAAGGATTGAACAATTAAGTACAACCAATTTGGAGTCATCTCTTATAATAGTTCGGCTAGTGAAATCAATATAACCAATCCTTATGACTTTTTAGAGTCAAGCCGATATGGTTGATATAGTTTCTTCGGCATGATCAATGACGCATTAGCAAGAAAGATGAATTAAGATAAAACTACGACAACTGATAAAAAAAATAAGCTCCCTTAAAAGCAAAGAAGAATAAGAAGATTACACTATTCGGATATTATATGCGACTATTATATAGTCCTTAAGTTTCGCTACACTCCAATTCCAGGAATAGAGAGACTCCTAATAAGGAAATATTTTGTATATAATATCCGAATAAAAATACAATGTATTTATAATTTAATTAGGCGTGTATTATACATATTTATTATTTATATTCTATAACGAATATAAATAAATAAGTAGAGAGCAAAGTTTATGTAATAATAAAAATAAATAGGGAGAGACCAAAGGTCTCGTATAAGTCATATAAATATAAATTGAGTTCAAGATGTAAATGAGATCACTCTGATAATACAGAAACACCTCATATGATCTTTTTTTTTCTCATTAATAAAATTTCTATTATCTTTGTTATGTTTTACTAAAATAAAAGATGTAAGAATTGTTTGATTCAAGTTGTCTATATGAGATGAAAGAGTGATTAACAACATAAGTTATGTTTTCAAATTTAAATGTAACCTTCCTTTTATTGTGGTGTTAGTTGTTGAGTGGTTTACATATATCAGTGGACATGACAGACTTAGGGTGTTGCAAGGCTCACTTGTTCTTATGAAACGTATATGACTAACAATGTGTTAGTTCCTGAGGTTTATGTTGTATTATAGGGTGTTTCTAGTGTGTAGAAGGATTAAAAAATCGTGAAATATTTGGATAGGCCATGTGAGTGTAAAAAGTATTAGTGAACTTAGAAAATAAGAGTTGTTGGATGATACTACAAGTCGGATACTGAGATTTCTGAAAGGTGTGTGTTGGTAAGAGTAAGATGGTAAATTTTCTTTCTATCAAACAAAAAACAAATGGTGTGCTTGAGTATGTTCATTCAGATTTTTGGGGTTTGACATAAGAACAAAGTATAGGTGGTGTAAGGTACTTCATGTCTTTGATATATGGCTATGCTTAGAAAAGTATTGAGTATTTAAGGGCGTTCAAATATGTTGTTTACGCTCATGTGTTGCAAGAAAATCCTCAACCAAAATAACTAAAGGTACCTTAAGCCTATACAATAGTATTGTGGTTTTCAATAAAAAAGACATGTCATTGAAGAAAACGGTAGAGACCAAACTAGTATATTCGAGAAGATACTTGAAGTTGATGATATTTCTTATATATTCTATGAAACTAGAGTACTTAAAATCTTTATAAGTTGTAAGAAAAATATTACTTCTCCAGGCTGAAATAGAATATCAATCATTTGTTGTGCCAATAGGTAGTGCATGGTTGGCGAATGGATTTTAAAAATAATAAGATACTCTTAAGAAATCTAAGTCACTAAAGGTATACATTAATAGTTAATCTTACACTTTAATTTAAGATTCATTGGATTAAGGTGTGCTCAAAGGGATAAAAATTACAAACTGTGTATGGAAATATGCGCCTTACAGATGTATGCGCCAGTGTTCATCCCATTTGTGAATAAGGCAAACGATTTTCATACACTAAAACAATATAGAGGTTGGTGCATATCATTTATTCTCTATAAATAGTGATAGGTGGGTATTAAATTTTTTCGCTTACAGTGGAGGTAGATGGTTACCATTTGATTACGCATTTTAAGGTCTATAGTTCCTTTGTAAGCTGAGAGAAATGTATAACAAAGACGAGTGGTTAAATGTTTTATATACAAAAAGTCATCTTGCACTATTATATATATAAATCGTGTGTTCGATGCTTGTTAATGTATGATTTCTTACAATCTGAACCATGTTAAATCGGTTTTGGGTGTGTGCTAGGTATATATTCTTGTTATTTTGTTTCTTTTTTGTTTAAAGTGCTGAGAACTAAGCTTTGAGTATGAGCGTGAAGATATGTGAATCTATATGTTCTGGCTATAAAATTCGGCACTTAAACCAAACGATTTTTAACTGCAGTCCTTGGGTTCCGGCTAACGATGTCGCAGACTATCTCTTTTTAGGGTTTGGGTGTGGTTGATTATTCATAGAAGAGATTCTCATTATAATTTAGTTTTACCAAAAAAAACGGGTGCGATGAGTGTGGATAATCTATGGTAACACTATTTAGAGTATTGATACAAAGAAGAAAGAATGAAGATCATTTTGTTAGAGAGAAGGTTCTCACTAAAAAACCAAGAAGAGCCACCAAGATGAGTTCATTGAAGAACTTATAAAATAGATAGCGAAATAATTATTTCCACATATATGGAATTAATGTTAAGGCTTTCTCAATACATAAGAGATGGGTAGCTGTCATTCATAAGAAATTTACTGACAAGGTTGAGGTCAAAGTTCTATCGAAAGCTCATATAGTTCTCTCATATTGGAAATAAGGAATGAAGTACTTCAAAAGGTGTCTGAATAGTGTACGGTGTTGGGGATATGAAATCGTTTGGCACATGAACCTAAGATAGGTGGTCCAAGGTACTTCATGCATTTGATATATAATTATTCTAGAAACCTATAGAACATTTGAGGGTGATTGAATGTGCTGTCTACTCAAATGTGAACCAAGAAAAGCTTCGATCAAGAATACTGAAATATGTATTCTTCGTCTATTCAGAATGATTAAAAATGGTATAGGTTGTGGTACCTTGAAGCTGGACATCCAAAAATTATGATAAACTTTGAAGTGGTTTTCTATGAGGAGGACATATCACGCAAGAAAATGATGGAGATGTAACCTAGTACTGTCGAGAAAATATTAATGTTTATGATAGTTCTAATATGGTATGTGAAGCTCGATATGCTTTTGTCAAAAATAATATAGAACTTAGTTTAGTTTCGGCTCATATAGAGGAAATTTGACTATTAGATGAGTCTAGATATTTATGTGTGCTGGTGTTCATTCCCTTCATTTGATCAAACTAGAGAGCAATATGAGGTCGACAATTATAGAGACAATATATAGAGCAAAAAGACTAATAAAACTTTTGTACAATTATGATTTTTTCAATGTTATTATTTCTCTTTGTCTCTTGAAATGCATAGTGATGCTCTTCCACTCGCAAGCTATGACAATTGTATAAAGATCACTGATAAAGAAAAGTGGTTAATGACTAAGAATGAAGAGCTGAGATCTCTCGCAGAAGATGGGCATTTTGATACTTATGAAGCAGAAGAATGGAAAGAATATTATTATAACTAAATGAATATTCAAAAGGAAGAAATCTATTCATAGGGTTGTGGTATCCAGATTCAAGGCTAGACCGACGACTAACGACTTCACACAGAATGAGGTTTATGATTTTAATTAAATATTTTTCCGTTTGTAAAATAAACCTCTACAAGGTTTTTTTGACATTTGTTGCTAGATTTGATATAGAATTAGATCAAATGGATTCTATTATTTCCTTTTTACATGGTGAATTGGAAAAATAAATTTAAATATGTTTGCCTCCTTTTAGGCTGAAACAGTTGCTGAAATTTTATTTGCTTATAAGATCCATTAAATATATATGAAGTTACTACAAAAATTGTTCTATTGGAATAATGAAACACACATGGAGAGACAAGTGATATTGTTATATTATATGGATGATATCATAATAAATGTAAAGATGATTGAGACGGTGAAGAGTAAACTAAAACGAAAGTTTGAGATAAATTGTATATAGGAAGATCAGAGGATACTCAGTATTGAGATAAATGGGAACATGATAAAGGGTTATTTATTTGTTTATCAACTATAATAAAATCCTTAGATGCTTCAAAATTTCGGCATGTTCGGAGCCAAAGAGGTTATAACTCTTATTGGTGTTAATTTCAAACTTAGTACCACTCAAACACCAACCTATGGTGAATATAAGAAGTAAATACTAGATCTACTTTATGTCAATGTTATTGGTAGCATTATGTATGCTATGATTTGTTGATACCTGGCATTACCTATGTTCTAAGTGTTTTGAGTAGATTCATGTCAAATCCAGGAAAGGTGCATTGGCATGCACTAAAGTGGCTCATGAGATACTTGACGAGTTCGTCTGAATTTGGTTTATGTTACCATCATAAGGATACAACTGATATAATATATAGAAGGTTTGCAGACTCAGATTACACAGACTGTCTTAACATAAGGGAGTTTACCTCATATTATTTGTTTATTATTCTTGAAGAAGTGGTAAGTTGGAAGTCCCGTATGCAAAATATGATTGCTTTATCATCCATGAAATCGAAATATATGGTTGCTACGGAGGCCATGAAGGAAGTTATTTGGATGAAGGGATTGTTGATTAAGGTCACTAGTATGAAGCAAGATGTGACTATGTTTTGTGATAATACTAATCCTCTTCATTTAATTAAGAATCTGAAGTTCCATGATCGAACTAAATACGTAGATATCAAGTGGTTCTAACCGTGATGAAGTGAGCGGATGTGAAGGTAGCTAGGATTGTTAGCAAGGAAATTATTTGAGTTCTCTCACAAAGATATTACCGGTTTCAAAATTCTCGAAATGTATGAGACTTTTGTAAGTTTAGGATACGGGTGAGATGATCTCTAAATAGTATAAAATTTGGTGCAACATATCCTACGGTTACTATATGGTCAAGGATGAACAACCGAAGACATGTAGAGTAGTAACTATTTGAGCCTTATAAGCATATCTTAGGGTGGGACTTAAGTGAATATACGTTGGCTAAAACCTAAGGGAAAGCTCTGCTGAAGGTAAACGATTGCAACCGTTGAAATCCTAATAAACAGACTGATCATTTGTTGCGTCGAAGGGAAGTTCATGGTTGGTGAAGGGATTTTAAAGGTACCAATACGCTTCTATAGGATGTTAGGTCATTAAGGGTGTGAATTGGTTTTTAATCTTATCCTTTGATCTAAGATTTTTTTGATTAAGGCATGCTCCAAGGGATAGTAAGTACAAGTTTACTGCGTATGCATGCGTCGTATGGATGTGGCGCTTAAACAAAACGGATTTTGGTTCGAGCATGTCAACTTTGGCTAACCCTGTTTATAGAGTACTTCTTATTGGGAATTCGGTTTTGTTTGTTATTCCAAAATGATATGCTCTCTATGGTGTGGATGATTTATAATCAAAGGGTATTTCAGGTAGTATATCAACTGGGAATTAAGTTTTTAAGTACGTAGTAGAGAGATAAGTGAGGTGTATGCTAATAGCAAATTTTCTTAGAAAACGTCCAACCCATTTAAAGTGGTTGGTTGGGGTATTTATACTTTTGTTTTAGGACTCAAGGGTCATTCAGATCGGATCTTGGATTCGGGTCAAGCTCAAAGACTCCAAAGCCCAAGACTAAAAATGTTTTAGCACAAATCTGAGTGATAATCCACTCGAGTTCACTATTCATTCATCAAACTTTCTTGATTATGTCTGAATGGCCCCTTCGGATACTTTTAATGACAGTTCCAATAGTATCTGAACCCATAATCCTATACTTGAGTTTATATAACACGCAAAACAAAAAAAAACAAACAAAAAACTGGACCAACCTAATAAAAGCTTGTAATGAGAAAACTACATTTCCAATCATTATTGTCCATAATTTTTAATTACCAAAAATCACTTTTTAAGCTTTCGTGAAATCTTGGTCATAAATGTAGCAAACTCGTCTGTTCTCACCTTATCTCTGGTTTAAGTGCTTCAGTATAATTTTCTATTTTGGTGGTTTCCAACAAAAATTAACGAGATATTAACTCTCTCTTAATGGGAAAGTCTCATATGGATAATATTCTTGTATTTTACACAACTCAAGATCTTGATCATGTCATGAACGTGCATAATGTTCAAATCTGGTACAAAATCTTCATACCCATTTGCCTTTTTAAAATATTTGGCAAACCTATACCGTGTTATTGAGGACCTTATCTCGAAAAGTTCATTTAAGAATCTCATTTATACAAGAGATCAAACAAAGATTTCAACAAGATTGATCATATGTGTAACCATATAATTGATTTTTTAAAATATTTGTTATGCTATAATAATTAAATTACACTTGTAATCTTATAATTGGTTTATGATTTCTTGTAAATTCTATATATAAAGACGAAAAGCCTCATGTAAAGAGGATTCTGATTTTGACAATAAAAACACTCTCTCTCGTTCAACTTTCTAAAATATATATTTTTTTCTATAAAACCTTTGTTGGTATTTAATTAAGTTTTAGGTCTTATCAAATAGCACCGTCTCTAAGAAATTATTAGTTTCCATTTTTCTAAGAAAAATCATTTTATGGGAGTTAAGAAACTCTTAAAGAAAAATATTTGTTAGGTCAAAGCACAAAAACCATACGATAAAGATCTTAATTAACTACGAAGTTAAAATTAAAATATTCGATTATCGTTATTCTTCTTCAAAATCAGAGCTCTGAATTAGAAAGCACTTGAATGTCAACTAATCTATTGAAGATTAAGAAATTTTAGGCTAATGATTTTTCTCTAAAAGAAATGAACCAACAATCGATGTAATCAATAGAAATCATATTAGAATGCCTCGTGATGTGAGATCGATCCGCTATTAGCGAATTTTTTGAAGGATTAATGGACCATTAGATCTTGGATTCAAGAAGGTCAAATAAAGTAATTAGTTGGAGATTGGGTTTTAGTAAGTAATATGTGAAATGACAAAATCATATTTATGCCTCATTTCGTCATCGTTCTACGAAAATTAAAAGGGTAAGGAATTATGAATTTTTGAATGAGACAGATTTGTGAGCTACGTTACGATGATTCTTAATTTTCCAAACTGAATACTTTTTTAGATTTTAAATTAGGTTATAGATTTATAAGAAATTGTACCTAAAGTATCCACTCAACTATTATATGGTTATCTAGTACCCAAGTTTTATTTTATTACTTTTTAATACTCATTTCAACTATTAAACTCCCACTTAATACCTAACATTATTGTAATACCCACACTACCCTCACCCTTCATCAACAACCACGTAACCAAAATTTCTCTTTCTTACTTTTTCTTTTTATTTTATTTTTTAAAAGATCCATATCTTTTGAACCGGAGCTCGGAAGAAATATATGAAAGTACTATCGTTTTTGTTTCTTCAAGTTGTGTAGTGGGATCACCAATACCCAACTTGGATAAAACTGATTCGAATGTTCTTGCAACAACCGCTTTTGTCAGGAGGTCTGCGAGTTGGTCTTTGGATCTAACAAACGGAAGTTCGACTGTCCCATCTTCAATATTTTCTTTTATGTGATTCACAACCATAAGAGTGTCCTTTGGTTTGCAATCCACCATGCCAACTTCAGCTAATAAATCCAAAATATATTTCCGTTGAGAGATATAAATCCCTCCTCTTGTTCTAAGAACCTCAATTCCTAGGAAATACTTCAATCCCCCAAGGTCTTTCATTTCGAACTCCTTGAAGAGGTTTTTCCTAAGAGAGTTAATTTCTTCTTCGTCATTCCCCGTTATAATCATATCATCGACGTATATTATAAGACAACTGACTAATTCTCCTCTCTTTTTGTAAAACAATATATGATCCCCATTACTCTGTTTGTAGCTATACTGCTTCATTGCCATTGTAAATCTACAAACCAAGCACGAGGAGACTGTTTTAGCCCATATAATGCCTTTTTCAGTTTACATACCTCATTTTCTTAAAAACCATCAGAGAACCCTGGTGGGGGTTCCATATATTCCTCTTCTTCCAAGTACCATGTAAGAAAGCATTATTTACATCAAATCGATGAAGAGGCCAATCTTTATTCGCGACTATTGAAAGTAAAACTCTGATAATGTCAATCTTTGCAACCGAAGAGAACGTTTCAGAGTAGTCTACACCATATGTTTGTGTATATCCTTTGGCAACCAATCTTGCCTTGTGTCGCTCAATGGTGCCATTGGATTTATATTTTATATTAAACACTCATCTACACCTGACTGCTTTCTTTCTTTGTGGTAACACACAATTCTCCCATGTACCATTCCTTTTTAGAGCTTCCATTTCGGTATTCATTGCCTCATGCCATTCAGTCATCTTCTTAGCTTCTTGAGCTGTTTTAGGGATTTGTTCAGAGAGAATAGTAGCTGAAAATGCCTTTGTAATCTTCATCATTCCTTTCCTGTCCATTTTTACGGGATATATAGAAGCACGAGGAACGTGTTCTGGTGAATAACGGTCAGGAGGAACCCCTCTATTTTTTCTTGGGGGAAGAACCGGAGTTTGAGTTTCAACAAATGAACTTCCTGAAATGTCATGGTCAGTAGCATTTTGTGAATTATGACATTGTAAATTGTTTACCTCTTGATGGATATTTTCTTCGGCTGATTCGCTGGTAGTATCCATGACATTTATTTCTTGTTGGACATTGTCTTCGGGAGAATCATTGGTGGTAAGAACTGCCTCGTCAGTCTCCTTTATGTTGGAAGAGGCGTGTTCGGTGGCGCAATCGACCGACTCTGTTGGCACATCCTCAAAGTAACTTTGATATAGAAACCAGTCGAGTGATTCCCTTACTTTCTCCCCCTAAGCACGAGATTGGTTGTCAAAAAAATAATCGGATTCTAAGAAGTCATAGTCCACGGTGACATGGATTTGACGAGTAACCGGATTGTAACACCGATATCCCATTTGATGAACACCGTACCCAACGAATACACACTTTTCAGCACACGAATTAAGTTTGTTTCGACTAGTTTTAGGGATATGAACAAACACCGAACAACCAAAGACACGAGGTGGTAAGGTCATAACAGATGGAATTATAACTTGGGTGGCAAGCACTTGTAATGGAGTTTTATTTCCTAGACATTGGGTTGGTAGACGATTTGCAAGATACGTAGCTGTAGGAAGAGCTTCTGGCCAAAGAGAATGAGGAACTCTAGATTCAACCATAATAGCACGAGTTTTTTCAAGTAAAGTACGATTTTTTCATTCTGAAGTACCGTTTTGTTGAGGTGTGTTTGGATAAGTGGTTTGATGGATAAGACCATATGTTTTGAAAAAATTATGCATTGTTTGGTTGCAAACTCTGTTCCATTATCAGAACAGAGAATCTGTAAAAAAAAATTAAATTGAATCAAAATCATTTTGTAAAAACAAACAAATATTTCTGGTACTTCCGATTTTATGTTTCATGAAGTATATCCAAGTCATTCTTGAGAAATCATCCACAAATAAAACAAAGTATCTGATTTGATTGTTAGTGGAATTTGGTGCTGGACCCCAAACATCAGAATGGATTAGCGAAAAAGCATAATCAACTCTAGTATTACTTTGATTAAATGAGACCCTACGATTTTTTGCAAGAATTCAGGTTTCACATTTCTCATGAATGGAATTATTCAAAAAAAGACTAGGAAACAAACTTTTAACATAGCTAAAAGAAGGATGACCAAGTCGTCGGTGCCATAACCAAAGTTTCTTTTCGGTTGTTCCGTGAGCAACCATGCCATGTCCCTTATGAACTACCTCATCAACATAATAGAGACCTCCTTGTTCAGTACCACGCCCAATGATCTCCTTCGTATGAATGTCCTGTAAAATGCAAAAAATGGATACATAAGAACCACACAGTTGAGTTGTTTTGACACTTGACTAACAGATACTAACTTTAAGGATAGTGAAGGAATGTCGGGGCAGTTTTTAATTTCCATTTTAAAGGTACCAATACGCTTCTATAGGATGCTAGGTCATTAAGGGTGTGAATTGGTTTTTAATCTTATCCTTTGATCTAAGAATTTTTTTATTAAGGCATGCTCCGAGGGATAGTAAGTACAAGTTTATTGTGTATGCATGCGTCGTATGGATTCGGCGCTTAAACAAAACGGATTTTGGTTCGAGCATGTCAACTTTGGCTAACCCTGTTTATAGAGTACTTCTTATTGGGAATTCGGTTTTGTTTGTTATTCCAAAATGATGTGCTCTCTATGGTGTGGATGATTTATAATCAAAGGGTATTTCAGGTAGTATATCAACTGAGTATTAAATTTTTAAGTACGCAGTAGAGAGATAAGAGAGGTGTGTGCGAATAGCAAATTTTCTTAGAAAACGTCCAACCCATTTAAAGTGGTTGGTTGGGGTATTTATACTTTTGTTTTAGGACCCAAGGGTCATTCAGATCGGATCTTGGATTCGGGTCAAGCTCAAAGACTCCAAAGCCCAAGACTAAAAATGTTTTAGCACAAATCTGAGTGATAATCCACTCGAGTTCACTGTTCATTCATCGAACTTTCTTGATTATGTCCGAATGGCCCCTTCGGATACTTTTAATGGCATTTCCAATAGTATCTGAACCCATAATCCTATATTTGAGTTTATATAACACACAAAACAAAAAAGACAAACAAAAAATTGTACCAACCTAATAAAAGCTTGTAATGAGACAAACTACATTTCCAATCATTATTGTCCATAATTTTTAATTACAAAAAATCACTTTTTTAGCTTTCGTGAAATCTTGGTCATAAATGTAGCAAACTCGTCTTTTCTCACCTTATCTCTGGTCTAAGTGCTTCAGTATAATTTTCTGTTTTGGTGGTTTCCAACAAAAATTAACGAGATATTAAATCTCTCTTAATAGGAAAGTCTCATAAGGATAATATTCTTGTACTTTACACAACTAAAGATCTTGATCATGTCATAAACGTGCATAATGTTCAAATCTGGTACAAAATCTTCATACCCATTTTCCTTTTTAAAATATTTGGCAAACCTATACCGTGTTATTGAGGACCTTATCTCAAAAAGTTCATTTAAGAATCTCATTTATACAAGATGATCAAACAAAAATTTCAACAAGATTGATCATATGTGTAACCATATAATTGATTTTTTAAAATATTTGTTATGCTATAATAATTAAATTACACTTATAATCTTATAATTGGTTTATGAGTTCTTGTAAATTCTATATGTAAAGACGAAAAGCCTCATGTAAAGAGGATTCTGATTTTGACAATAAAAACACTCTCTCTCGTTCAACTTTCTAAAATATATATTTTTTTTATAAAACCTTTGTTGGTATTTAATTAGGTTTTAGGTCTTATCAAATAGTACCGTCTCTAAAAAATTATTAGTTTCCATTTTTCTAAGAAAAATCATTTTATGGGAGTTAAGAAACTCTTAATGAAAAATATTTGTTAGGTCAAAGCACGAAAACCGTACGATAAAGATCTTAATTAACTACGAAGTTAAAATTAAAATATTCGATTATCGTTATTCTTCTTCAAAATCAAAGCTCTGAATTAGAAAGCACTTGAATGTCAACTAATCTATTGAAGATTAAGAAATTTTAGGCTAATGATTTTTTTCTAAAAAAATGAACCAACAATCGATGTAATCAATAGAAATCATAGTAGAATGCCTCGTAATGTGAGATCGATCCGCTAATAACGAATTTTTTGAAGGATTAATGGACCATTAGATCTTGGATTCAAGGAGGTCAAATAAAGTAATTAGTTGGAGATTGGGTTTGAGTAAGTAATATGTGAAATGACGAAATCATATTTATGCCTCATTTCGTCATCGTTCTACGAAAATTAAAATGGTAAGGAATTATGAATTTTTGAATAAGACAGATTTGTGAGCTACGTTACGATGATTCTTAATTTTCTAAAACTGACTATTTTTTTAGATTTTAAATTAGGTTATAGATTTATAAGAAATTGTACCTAAAGTATCCACTCAACTATTATATGGTTATCTAGTACCCAAGTTTTATTTTATTACTTTTTAATACTCATCTCAACTATTAAACTCCCACTTAATACCTAACATTATTGTAATACCCACACTACCCTCACCCTTCATCAACAACCACGTAACCAAAATTTCTCTTTTTTACTTTTTCTTTTTATTTTATTTTTTAATAGATCCATATCTTTCAAACCGGAGCTCGGAAGAAATATATGAAAGTATTGTCGCTTTTTTTTCTTCAAGTTGTGTAGTGGGATCACCAATACCCAACTTGGATAAAACTGATTTGAATGTTCTTGCAACAACCGATTTTGTCAGGATGTCTGCCAGTTGGTCTTCGGATCTAACAAACGGAAGTTCGACTGTCCCATCTTCAATCTTTTCTTTTATGAAGTACTTATCTATTTCAACGTTCTTTGTTCTATCGTGTTGTACCAGGTTCTCTGAAATTTTAATCGCAGCTTTATTATCGCACATTAACTGAGTTGGACACTTCAGAGGGGATCCGATTTCTTTCATTATCTTCTTTAACCAAAGTATCTCGGTAATCCCCTTAATGATTCCTCTAAATTCTGATTCAGCACTTGACAGTGATACTACTTTCTGTTTCTTACTCCTCCAAGTAACCAAGTTGCCTCCAAGAAGAGTAAAGTAGCCAACAGTTGATCGTTTGTCGTTAGGATTCCCTCCCCAATCAGCATCTGTGAATACTTCAACATCAAGGTGTCCATTTTCTTAAAAATTGTGCCTCTTCTTGGTGTACGTTTCAGATATCGAATAATCCTCATTACTGCCTCTATATGGTGTTCCTGAGGATGATGCATGAACTGGGTAACTACTCCCATCGTGTATGCAATGTCAGGTCGAGTGTGAGCCAGGTAAATCAACTTTCCCACCAACCTTTGGTACCTTTCTTTACTCGCTGGTCTGGCCCCTTCAATTATCTTTAGTTTGTGATTCACAACCATAGGAGTGTCATTTGGTTTGTAATCCACCATGCCAACTTCAACTAATAAATCCAATATATATTTCCGTTGGGAGATATAAATCCCTCCTCTTGTTCTAAGAACCTCGATTTCTAGGAAATACTTCAATCCCCCAAGGTCTTTCATTTCGAACTCCTTGAAGAGGTTTTTCCTAAGATAGCTAATTTTTTCTTCGTCATTCCCCGTTATAATCATATCGTCGACATATATTATAAGACATGTGACTAATTCTCCTCTCTTTTTGTAAAACAATGTATGATCCCCATTACTCTGTTTATAGCTATACTGCTTCATTGCCATTATAAATCTATAAACCAAGCACGAGGAGACTGTTTGAGCGCATATAATGCCTTTTTCAGTTTACATACCTCATTTTCTTGAAAACCATCAGAGAACCTTGGTGGGGGTTCCATATATACATCTTCTTTCAAGTACCATGTAAGAAAGAATTATTTACATCAAACTGATGAAGAGGCCAATCTTTATTCGCGGCTATTGAAAGTAAAACTCTGATAATGTCAATCTTTGCAACTGGAGAGAACGTTTCAGAGTAGTCTATACCATATGTTTGTGTATATCATTTGGCAACCAATCTTGCCTTGTGTCGCTCAATGGTGCCATTGGATTGATATTTTATATTAAACACTCATCTACACCCGACTTCTTTCTTTCCTTGTGGTAACACACAATTTTCCCATGTACATTTCGGTATTCATTGCCTCGTGTCATTCAGTCTTCTTCTTTGCTTCTTGAGCTATTTTAGGGATTTGTTCAGAGAGAATAGTAGCTGAAAACGCCTTTGTAATATTCGTTATTCCTTTCCTGTCCATTTTTACCGGATATGTAGAAGCACGAGGAACGTGTTCCGGTGAATACCGGTCAGGAGGAAACCCTCTATTTTTTCTTGGGGGAAGAAGCAGAGTTTGAGTTTCAACAAATAAACTACCTGAAATGTCATGGTCAGTAGCATTTTGTGAATTATGACATTGTAAATTGTTTGCCTCTTGATGGACATTTTCTTCGGCTGATGCGCTAATAGTATCCATGAAATTTATTTCTTATTGGACATTGTCTTCGGGAGAATCATTGGTGGTAAGAACTGCCTCACCAGTCTCCTTTCCTCAAAGTAACTTCTATATAGCAACCAGTCGAGTGATTCACTTACTTTATCCCCCTGAGCACGAGATTGATGGTCAAAACAATAATCGGATTCTAAGAAGTCATAGTCCATGGTGACATGGATTTGACGAGTAACCGGATTGTAACACCGATATCCCATTTGATGAACGTCGTACCCAACGAATACACACTTTTCAACACACGGATTAAGTTTTTTTCGACTAGTTTTAAGGATATGAACAAACACCGAACAACCAAAGACACGAGGTGGTAAGGTCATAACAGATGGAATTGTAACTTGGGTGGCAAGCACTTGTAATGGGGTTTTATTTCCTAGACATCGGGTTGGTAGACGATTTGCAAGATACGTAGCTGTAGGAAGAGCTTCTGGCCAAAGAGAATAATGAACTCTATATTCAATCATAATAGCATGAGTTTTTTCAAGTAAAGTACGATTTTTTCGTTCTGAAGTACCGTTTTGTTGAGGTGTGTTTGGACAAGTGGTTTGATGAATAAGACCATTTGTTTTGAAAACATTATGCATTGTTCCTAAACAAAGTCGATTCCATTATCAGAACAGAGAATCTGTATTTTTTTCAAATTGAATCAAAATCATTTTGTAAAAACAAACAAATATTTCTGGTACTTCCGATTTATGTTTCATGAAGTATATCCAAGTCATTCTTGAGCAATCATCCACAAATAAAACAAAGTATCTGATTTGATTGTTAGTGGAATTTTCGTGCTGGACCCCAAACATCAGAATGGATTAGCGAAAAATCATAATCAACTCTAGTATTACTTTGATTAAATGAGACCCTACGATTTTTTGCAAGAATGCAGGTTTCACATTTCTCATGAATGGAATTATTAAAAAAAGACTAGGAAACAAACTTTTAAGATAGCTAAAAGAAGGATGACCAAGTCGTCGGTGCCATAACCAAAGTTTCCTTTCGGTTGTTCCGTGAGCAAGCATGGTATGTCCCTTATGAACTACCTCATCAACATAATAGAGACCTCCTTCTTTAGTACCACGCCCAATGATCTCCTTCGTACGAATGTCCTATAAAGTGCAAAAAATGGATACATAAGAACCACACAGTTGAGTTATTTTGTCACTTGACTAACAGATAATAACTTTAAGGATATTGAAGGAATGTAGAGGCAGTTTTTAATTTCCATTTTTTCCAAAAACATAATTGAACCTCCCCCTTTGACTTCACAAATTTCTCCACTAGCAGTCTCAATATGGGACTTCTTTGGAGATGACATGTCACCAAAGTCTCTAGGAGTTCTTTACCTCCAAGTTTTTCATAGGAGTTCGCCGCCATTCCTCCAAAACCAGTGCCACTTCCTTGCTTATTTTTAGTCGGATCTTCACCGCCACTTGTAGACGAAGCCCGTTTGACATTAGATCTGAAATGCTGGTTATTTTTCTCCTCATGACCGTCCTCCCACCATTCTGGATAGCCAACCAGCTGGAAACATGTCTCTTTAGTGTGTTTCTTCATCCCACAATGAGTGCAATACAACTTGGATTTATTTTCTTTCTCTTTGGATCAGAATTTTAACCTCTGTGCAGAATCTTTAGCAGCCAAAACCATTCCAATTTCAATCGAGTCACTATCAGAAGAACTTGATTTTAGTATACTAAGCCTGGCCACTTCCCTTCGTATTGTAGCATATGCTGTTTCCACGGAAGGAAGAGGATCCTTTTTCAGGATATCTCTCTTGACTGGTTCCAGCTTGTCATTAATCGCCATTAGCAATTGACAGAGTCTTTGTTCTTGAGTCTTCTTATTGTAGATCTGAATGTCTTTTGGGTCTTTCATAGGGTTCGGATCTCGCCTATCTATAGGCATCCAGATGTTCTGCAGTTTGTTCCACAAGTCTTCTAGTGTATCGGACCCTTGCCTTAATGAATTAGCCCTCTTATGAAGGTCAAACACCTGTAACGAATCTGTACAAGAACCGTATGTGGTGGCTAACCCATCCTAGAGGGCTTTTGCAGTGGGATATTGCGAGACATTATTCACCAAGCTGGATTCAAGATTCTGGATAATCCATGTGAAAACACATTGATCATCTTGTTCCCACCTTGTATATGTGTTGTCAGTTTTGGATGGAGGTGTCGGCTCCCCTGTAATGTGAGAACATCTCCCCCTTCCCCCAATCGCTTTCTTTATCAGGTTTGCCCATAGGGCATAGTTGTCACCACCGAGTTTAATCCCTAGGGATAAATTATCGGGGTTAGTTGTTTGTTGTTGTGTTCCGAGACCATTTCTCATAATGGCAGCAATCTGCATTGTTAATTCATCAGGAATTTGACTGACCACGACTTCATTTCCAGTCATCTTTGTTGAGGATGTTCAGAATTCCCAAAATCACACGTGCTCTAATACCATGTTAAAAACAAAGAGAGAAGTAGCCGCAGGAGGCGGCTAGGGTTTTGTGTTTTATTAGAAAATGTTCCTTTTTGTATTGAACTGTTATTTATTGAATCAAATCATTACAATTTGCGCTTGTTTCTCTAGCAATGGTAATAAGGCTCTCAATATATAGAGAACTTAGAGGCCTATACAAGGAAACTTAATACACTGATTTATAGGGAGAAGATTAAGGACAGTATGTGAAATCCCAAATTATAGTGGTCAATAGTTGACCCCAATTATTACTCCATGAATCCACCTTTCCAAATTTAGTCGAATATTCTAACACTTTTAGGTTGAAAAAAACTAGATCCATTGATGATATTATTTTAATTTTTTTTTAAAATAAAATTTCACCAGTAACATGCGAGTTCTTGAAAACAATTCTTAGGAAATAAAGAGTTATAAACAACTTTCAGATTATAGAGTTGCAAACAACTCTCAGGAAGTAGAGAGAGTTGCAAACAACTCTCAGGAAATCGAGAGAGTTGCAAACAACTCTCAGGAAAAAGAAAGAGTTGCAAACAACTCTCAGGAAAAAAAAAGAGTTGTAAACAACTGTCAGATTATGGAGTCACAAACAACTCTCAGGTATGTTTTTCAAACAACTCACAGATATGTTTTTTCCAAAAACTCTGAGATATGTTTTTCCAACAACTCAGATTACTACTGATGAAGGTATCGGCGGATATATATAGTCGGGGTATTTTTGTCCAAATTTTAAATGGAAGTACTAAGTGACACTATCCTTATTTCGGATTGGTTATTTACTAGTATTTGTCTCTAGATTTATTTATTTGGATTTAGTTTTTAATTAATTTATAAATTCGTAAATTAATTTTTTTGTTATTATGTTAATTCCGTGTTTAGTTTGAAATAAAAGCCTTTATTACTTCCACGTCAAAAAGTTGATTCCGAAAACAAAATTCGAGTTAAGAAGTAAAATGATTAAAAGAAATGGTTATCATCGAAGCAAGTATCAAGAAACCCATTTGTCTTTGGTAAGAGTTTTTCTTTTCCTTTGGTTAAATTATTCGTTAGTTAATATTTGATTTTAAATTATGAAATTGTAGTAATGTAGTTAGCCAAAATTGAGGTAATAATTAGTCGTGGCTCGTTGACTTATTTTGGTTATGATGGAATGATTTGAGTTTGATAATATTTTATCTTTTATTCATATTTGGTAATATTTTTGTACTTCGGTTTGTTGATTTTTTATTTATTATATTAGTTATGATGGAATGGAATGATTAAACGTTTACAAAATAACTTAGTAATATATCGAAAACTATTTTACATAAAGAGTTTGATATTTGGTTCTGATTCAGAGTGAAACGCAAGAGAAGCTAAGGAGGGATAAATACCCTAATTTTATTAATAAAAAACAACTGCCTCAACAATGTATAGAAGATATATTTATATGAGGGTTCAAACGAAACCCTAAAACTAAAAATATGAAAATTACTAAAATAGCCTAAAGTATTAAAAACGCAAAATAAGATGATAGATGAGCCCAAATGCCCCAAAAGGCCAATAGCTCACGAGTGAAGCTGGTGACTTGCGTTCGTGACGTCGTTTCTTTCGAAACAAGGTGTTGTGGGTCAAAATCAGACATCGGAACTCCAAACTGTCAATTCACTGAACTGTCTGCATCATTCCCGCCGGGGTAGAGAAGATTCACCCTCGAATCAGAACCAGTCTCCTCATCAGAAGAGTCGCCTGCATAAGGAATCAGATGCTTAACATTAAAGACATCAGTCGTACGGACATGGCTAGGCAAACGCAATCGATAAGCATTCGGATTGATCCGCTCCACAATCTCCACCGGGCCAATCTTCCAGATGGCCAGTTTGTTGTATTCACTAGCAGGGTAACGATTTTTGGTTAAAACTGCCCACACATAGTCACCAACTTCAAACTGAACAGGACGACGATGAGAATCTGCCTGAGACTTATACTTGGCGGTGCTCAAGACTAGCTGATCGTGAGTCGTCTGGTAGGTTTGGCGAATCAGTGAGACAAGTTCCTCACCAGTTGTATGAAGACGAATCTTGCTAGGCAGTGCTAACAAGTCTAGTGGACCCCGAGGCACAATACCATACATCACCTGGAAAGGACAAAAACCCGTGGACCGGTTAATGGCATGGTTGTGGGCGAACTCCGCCTGCGGTAGGCGCTGATCCCATGCCTTCGGATGATCTCCCACCAGACTGCGCAACAGGTTACCGAGGGATCGGTTAACCACCTCTGTCTGACCATCCGTCTAGGGGTGGTAAGCACTACTGAAGTTGAGCTGTGTATTCACCATACGCCATAAGCTGCGCCAAAAATGACTCACAAACCGGGTGTCACGGTCAGAAACAATGGTACTGGGAAGGCCATGAATACGATAAATCTCTCGAAAGAAAAGTTGCGCGACACACATTGCATCAGATGTTTTTCTACATGGGATGAAGTGTACCATCTTAGAAAAACGATCAACCACCATAAAAATAGAGTCGAATCCACGTTGAGTCCGGGGTAAACCAAGAACAAAATCCATACTGATGTCGGTCCAAGGCTGAGCAGGAATCGGCAGTGGCAAATAAAGACCTGCATTTGTGGATGTTCCTTTGGCCTTCCGCATTGAAGGCCAAAAATAGGATAAGGACAGCAACTGGTATGTTCGATCACGGCCCACATGACCTTCATTATGCAGCTCCTTGATCAGCTGAAGACGCAAGCTGCAGTCAGGGATACACAACTGTACTCCACGAAAGAGAAAGCCATCCTCCAGTAAAAAATCAGAATGTTCGCCCTGCTGAATCAGTTCAATAACCCGAGAGAAGAACGTGTCAGTAACATAAAGGTCAACAAAAGAATCAAAGCCAGGAACCTGAACGCGCATCTCACTCAGCAGAGTGTGACGTCGGCTCAAAGCATCAGCAACCCGATTCGTAATACCAGCCTTGTGCTTGATGACAAAAGTGAACTGCTGCAAGTAAGCTATCCAAGAAGCATGTCTATGAGATAATTTGTCTTGACTGCCAAGATACTTCAAAGAATCATGATCAGTATATAACACAAATTCACGCTGAAACAAGTAATGACGCCAATGCTTGATAGCCTGAACTATCGCATAAAATTCAATATCATAAGTACTAAATCGCAGTTTAGCACTCGCCAATTTCTCACTGAAGAAAGCCACAGGACGCCCTGACTGGGAAAGAACTGCTCCAATACCAAATTTAGACGTGTCACAATGAAGCTCAAATGGCTGGGAAAAGTCGGGCAGCACCAGAATAGGCGATGTGGTGAGACGTCGTTTAACTTCTGCAAATGCTGCATCAGCATCTTCGGACCAACCAAATTTCGTGCCCTTCATGCAATCCGTAATCGGAGCCATAAAACTGCTGAAATGAGGAATGAAACGCCGATAAAACGAAGCTAAACCATGAAAACTGCGAACCTCAGTGATGAAAGTAGGTCGAAGCCACTAGTCCACAACAACAACTTTGCTCGGATCAGCTCGTAACCCTTCAACAAAGACAATATACCCCAAAAATTGGACAGCTGGGGACATAAACGAGCATTTGGCAGTAGCAGCATAAAACTTGTCCCGACGCAATACCAATAACATCTCACGTAAATGGGATAGATGCACAGAATGGTTAGTACTATAGATCAGAATATCATCGAAGTAAACAACAACAAATTTACCGATGAAAGGCCTCAATGCCTGATTCATGATACGCATGAACGTGCTAGGCGCGTTGGACAGACCAAACGGCATCACCATCCACTCAAACAAACCCTCACGCGTCTTAAACGCCGTCTTCCACTCATCACTAGGACGAATCTGAATCTGATGGTATCCACTCTTCAAATCAAGCTTGCTGAACACAGAAGCACCACCCAACTGGTCTAACAGATCAGTCAGGCGAGGTATAGGAAACCTGTAGCGAACAGTGATCTTGTTGATAGCTCGGCTGTCCACACACATACGCCAAGAACCATCTTTCTTCGGTGTCAGTAATGCCGGAACTGCACATGGGCTGAGACTTTCCCGAATATGTCCCTTATCCAACAAATCCTCCACTTATCGGCGTAATTCTTCATGCTCCTTCGGGCTCATTCGATAGTGGGGCCGATTTGGGAGAGCAGCACCAGGGACCAGGTCGATTTGATGTTGAATATCCCTTAGAGGAGGTAACTCGGGTGGCAAATTCTCAGGAAACACATCTGCAAACTCCTGCAAAAGAGACTGAACGACAGGGCTAGGGTCCGCATGGGAATTAGTCACAACAGGATCACAAAACAATAAGAAAACCACACCAGCCTCTTCCATGGCTGTTTGAAAAAGGAGCACGGGACAGCAAAGTCGTTGTGGAAGGATTAGAGCCAATGCTTAGGGGTCGAGGCTTCGCTGGCACAAGAACAATCTTTTTTCCCCGAAAGAAGAATGAATAAGTATTCGCACGACCATCATGCACAACAGACAGATCATACTACCAAGGATGGCCAAGTAATAGGTGACAAGCATCCATAGGTACAATATCACAAAACACTTCATCCTGGTATGTTTGCCCCACGGAAAAAGATACAAGTACGCGTTTAGATATAGTGATATCAGTACCTTTACTTAACCAGGCGAGCTTGTAAGGCTTGCGGTGCGATTCTGACTTCAACCCGAGCTTCAAAACTGCTGTCTCGGAGATGACATTCTCGCAGCTACCAGCATCAATGATGAAGGTGCACACCTTCCCGCCGATCGTGCAAGTCGACTGGAACACGTTATTCCGCAGCCAGTCACTCGGATCAGGAACGCGAGGAGACAGGAAAGTGCGATGCAGCATCAACACTGCTCCAACATCACCAGTCACAATTTCCTCCGCAGCCTCAGGCAAGTCATCATCATAGGTATCAAATTTCGGAGGACCATCAAGAACCATGGGATTCGGTTCAAACGCCTCGTGAGAGAAAAGACCCCTAGCACCCGCAACATTTGGACACTCTACTTAACGATGCCCTAACTCGCCACAGCCATAGCAACGTAAATTGCTTGAAGAACAGCTTGGCGCACCGCGCCCAGCAGGGATCTGATCAGGAGTTGGACGGGGAACTGGTTTGGATGCCGAAATCCCTGAAGGAGCACCGGTTCGTACGCCAGTCTGGGTCCGGCGAGCCGACTGCTTTTCTGCCTGGAGGGCACGCCGATGGGCTTCGGAAACAGAGCACGGGTCGAACATATTCAACACATCTTGAAGCTGAAGGCGCAACCCACCAATATAGCGGGATACCCGCTGATGCGGTGACTCGGTCACATCCGTACGAGCCAGCAGCTGATAGAATTCTTCTGTATACTCGTCCACAGATCGGGGTCCCTAACAAAGATTCTGGAGTCGCTGGTATAGTTCCCGCTCGAAGTTATAAGGAAGGAAATCCTTGCGGATTTGTTTTTTTGAACTTCTCCCAACTGCGGACTTTATCCTTGCCTTCACGCTCACGGTTCTTCTTCACTTACTGCCACCAAGCCCGTGCCCTACCGCGTAGGTGGATGGTGACCAATGCGACCCTTCTCTCCTCAGGAACTTCCTTGAAGTCCAGCACTTCCTCAATCTGGGATAATCAATCAATAAGCGCCTCTGCCTGAAGTCTACCATCAAAGTCTGGGATGTCTACCTTAAATCCAAGCTCCCAGCGTCGGCCGTGAGAAGTATTTTGTTCGAACCCCTCCCCAAAAGGGTTATCGATACCTTCAACCTCTGTGCCTTGTTGTCTGGCGTTAAGATCAGCCATCTGACGGGTAAGATCGGCCACCTGACGACGTAGGTCAGCAACTTCACGATCACCGAAATCACTTGTATCTCTAGTCACTGCAGCGCCACCGCGACCGCTGGTTCTTCCTCGCACCATCTCGCAGGACTGCGTGTCTCTCATACCACTATGATTCAGAGTGAAACGCAAGAGAAGCTAAATAGGGATAAAAACCCTAATTTTATTAATAAAAAACAACTGCCTCAACAATGTATAGAAGATATGTTTATATAAGGGTTCAAGAAAAACCCTAAAACTAAAAATATGAAAATTACTAAAATAGCCTAAAGTATTAAAAACGCAAAATATGATGATAGATGAGCCCAAATGCCCAAAAAGGCCCATAGCTCACAAGAAAAGCTGGTGACTTGCGTTCGTGACGTCGTTTCCTTCGAAACAAGGTGTTGTGGGTCAAAATCAGATTCCGGAGCTCCAAACTGTCAATTCACCGAACTGTCTACATAAGAGTTTGATATTTGGTTCCTAGTTAGTAGTATACATATGATGGTCATTTTGATAAGGAACATTTTAGTCATTCGAAGTCTGAACTTTATAGTTTTTATTAAAATAAACATGGAAATAGTGTTATTTTTAATTTAATTTATTTGTAGATGAAATAAAATAGAGTTTAAAGAGAGAACTAAAATAGATAATCATAAGAAAAACGAAAGCCAACTTAATTTTTTTGGGTAGGATTCTTTTCCATGACTCATCTTCAATTAAAATATGTTTCGTTATAAATATTAATTGGGGAATCATCTTTTCAAAATGAATTTAAAGATCATCGATATTAAAAAGAACTACTAAAATAAAAAAAATGAGGTTGTGGAAACCTAATGTTGTAAATACTATGCCAACTTGCGTTGGTTGGTGAAATTTCAGTATTAATAAAATAAGATCACTTGTGAGTTTAGCATGATAAGAAACCTTCGGATGTTCGTCAATAATATAAAAAAAATGAGCATTCGTCAATAAAATAAATATCTAGTTTGATTACGTCCAAGGATATTCCAAAAATAATTATTGGTCTTTATTAATGGTTCCACACTATTATTCAAATTTACAAACATAAGGTATATCATATAACTTAGCTTAATCATCATAAGATATATTAGTGAACATCCATACATTTAAGAATAATTAATTGTCTTGCATACATTTAATAGGTTTAATTTTTGTTGATATAAATATAACATAAATTGTGCATGATTTTGTTCGTCATCTACAAAACAAAATTCGTGCAATAAGCCTTCAAAAAATCAATCCACTTACAAATTTTTTGGATTTGTGAGCATCAAAAATAAATTTTTGAAGTTTTGTTAGCAAAAGGGTCGTACAAAAATTGAGACATAATTTTAAATGAGAAATAATCGAACAAAATAAAAAAAATTCAAAACCATAATGATTGTACTACATGATGGAAACAATTTCCATCATGTCTACATTATTCTTGAATATTTTAATATGCATGCCTTTAGTCAAGTGGTCAGCTATCATCAATTTAGTGCTAATGTATTGAATGCTCATTTGTTTCCTCTACACATTCTTTCATGCCTTGATACTTTATGTGGATGTATTTACTTCAACTTCCCATTTTTCTATTTTTAGCCATGAGTAGAGAAACTAAATTCTCACAATACATTCTTATTCGTTGGCTAATAGAGTCAACAACTCTTACTCCAAATATGAAGCCTTTCAGCCATACACCAGGTAAGGTAGCCTTAAAGCAAGAAACGAACTCAGCCTCCATTGTAGAAGTATCCATCAAGGTCTATTTGGTATTCCTTCATGGAATATGAATGATGTATTGGAAAATTATCTCATTCTCTTGAAGAAATCTTGCAAATAGACCTAGTGCTTGTCCGTTCTCAGTGTATCAACCATAATATTATCCACTTATATCTCATCTAACAATAGTAATGTGCTTATTATATTATTTATCTACTTCAGTCTTAAACAATTTAAAGGTGTCTCATTTATCTTCTGAACAAAGTAATTAAAGATACATATATTGTGAATAATCATCTATGAAGGTAATAACGTAATTTATATCATTAGCGTCCATGTTAGGATAACAAATGTCCATACTTGCATAATATCTACTACATAATTTCTTAAAATGAATAACTGCGAAGGATTAGAGAACATAAAGGATCAAATATATAAATTTATGGATAAAATATTAGGTTTTATGGGTAATGACTAACTTCTCTGTCGAGTCTTCTAAACGAGCTTGGGAAATGCACTTACTCATTTTAACGAGACACAGTCGGGGTCTATTAAAAGTTTTAAATATTATGAAACTCGTTCAGATATCAATGTATTAAATTTATAGAATGACTCATGACCAAGCATATACTAACAACAATGACTTGTGACCAAGCACATACTAACAAAAATCAATTCAAATGTAATAAACTACAGCTCACAAGAAACAATCTAGCCAAGAACCTCATTTTCAAAAACTAAAAACCAAAACCCTCTAAGCTTGAGTAATAGTTATCTTTGGGTCGTGGTTAGAATGATATAAATGGTTAGTGATATCCAGAGTAAACATTTAACCAAAATAAGGAAAAACGTAGTCATCATTTGATGATAAAGATAAACAATTTGTAATATTTGAAAGCATATTTATGTCGTGAGACCTCGAGAAAATATAATTCTAAAATATTATGCAAGAACTATAACAATTTCGGTCATTATAAAAGATATTACAAAAATCTCAAAACAGAAATCCACTCGCGCCACTAGGGAGAAAATCGCACGTCGGCCTTGTTTACAAAGAAGAAGTGTTTAGTTTCAAATGTTAAACATTACAAGGATGTTTTAACATATCTTTCTAGATCAATTACCCTATATGCTCCATGACGAAGGAAAAACAATCGTCAAATATGTCAAGTGAAATTTGACTAGTGAAATCAAGAATCTTTAGAGAAAATTTTAGTATATTAATATTCAATCGATTAATAAACTTTTTTTTCTATGATTAAATCATCTATTTTAATATCTTTAGATCCTAATTATTCGGGATGTGTGAAACGTGAATCTTATGACACGTATCAACCATCTGTTACATTTATTACAATTTAATCCTCTAACTAGTGTGTATAATTAAGTAATGTAAACTATATTTCTCAACTCTTCTACTATCTTCTTCACTCTCTGTGTAAATTTTAAGTACTTTTTGTCATTTGATTACCTCAAAGATACTTATTTCATGTTGTTCTTATCTCATGCATCTTCTATCTTTGTCTGCATATGTTAGTTATCTTCTATATAATCTGTTTTCAAATGGCAGTCAAAAGTTTTGTCACTAAAATTCAAATAAAGAAATATCATATTAAAAAATCATAAAAAGTGTGTCAAAAAAATATTTTAAAATAAATATTTTGATAAAAAAATTATGTGCAAAAATTCTATCATGGCTAAAACTCGTGCTTTACTTGATGGTCTTCTCCTCTGCAACAAAAAGAGATGGTCAAATATAGATGTAGAAATAGACTCTCTAATTTTAGATTAATTCTATCATGGCTAAAACTCGTGCTTTACTTGATGGTCTTCTCCTCTGCAACAAAAAGAGATGGTCAAATATAGATATCATGGCTAAAACTCGTTCTTTACTTGATGGTCTTAGAAATAGACTCTCTAATTTTAGTAAAGAGACAATACTCTTCATGTAAGAAGTAAATTGAAGAACTATTAATGGAAGAAGTAAATAGACTCTTCAATTTTTCATTTCCAATCAAGTTGTCGATGTCTATTTGCGAATGACACAGAATGACATCTTTGCACTCAAAGGTGTACACGGGTTTGCTTTTAGGTGTACTCCCAAAAGGCCTCTTGCTAGAGGAGGTGAGTTCACACTTATATACACTCTTTTTATCTTCAATCTTAGCAATGTGGGATATGGGTTCCTCTATGGGATGAAGTTTATTCTTTACTTTCCCCCTTAAACTTATCTCAGTAATTTGCTGGTAATTCGGCGGTGAAGCCATTTATGGCTCTGATAATGTAGAATAAAAAGTATACGGAGAGATATACAAGAAGAAGAAATCTTTATTACAAACTTTTATGATGTTGTTGTTTTGATACATTGTATATCCTATATTTATATTAGTATATTATTAGGTTTTAATAACGTAATAATATTTTTGACTAATATAATATTTTCTCTAACATACAAAATCAAATATCTAGATGAATATGAATAATATTTTTACATCAAGTATATATTATCTAAATATTCAAGCAATATATTAATTAATTAATTAACTTAACTTAATTAATTAATATCTTCTAGCTTAATTTAATTTGTTTCCGCTTCCCTTAAATTAAGCTCGTCAACAACTCCCAAACTTTTATCATTCTTTTGAAGACACCATTCTTTTTTTAAGACTTGTGTAGTGGATGGGTTTGTGAAGATATGGTCCATCTGATCAATATTTTATTATCCCTCTATCGGTCGCCTCCAATCTTTTACGATCTTTTCCGGCTTGTTCCAGTCACCTCTAATCATCTACGGTCTAATCCGGTCATCTCTGATCTTCTACGGTCTCCAATCATGTACACTCTTTTCCGAGAACTTCTAATCCTTGAGGGTTTTTTTTCATATTCTTCTTCACCAATATTTCTTTTCTTCTTCTCTTTATTTTTTTTTCTTTTCTTATTTCTCCTTCTTTTTTTATTTTTCTTATTTTTCCTCTTTTTCTTTTATCTTCAACTTTTTTATTTTGGAGTTTTCTCCTCTTCTCATTCTTTTTTTTTCTCTTCTTCTCCTCCTCCTTTACCATCTTATTCTTCTCACTTTTTTCTGGCAAACGGTGCAATTTTTCTTCGGCGGACAACAAATCGTTGTTTCTTCTTTTTTTCTCCGGCGGACGACAAAAACAATATTATTTTTTTCAGCAGACACCGCTCTTTTTTTTGTTCCGCCGACATATTCTGCTTCTTAAACGTTTTTTTTTTCAGATGCTCTGCTTCTTTTGGTTTTTTCGTCTTTTTTTTTACTTTCTTTTTCACTGGCGGACAACGCTTTTTTTCACTTTCTTTTTCACTGGCGAACAACGCTTTTTTTCACTTTCTTCTCGAGAGGACAATACTGTTCTTTTTTTTTCCTCCGCTGACGAATTTTGCTTCTGTTTCTCTTGTCTTTTTTCATTTTTTTTTCGCCGGCGGACAGAAAAGTTTTGATTTTGGTTTGTTTCTTTCCATTGATTTTCAAAATGACCCATTCTATTGAAGCTTCTTTCTTTTTGATTTCAGTGTCCTATTTGTGAGCCTCTAAAATTCTGATTTTTGTTTGTTCCGTTCAATTCTCTTGCAGAATGACCATAATCTTTTTTCCCTTTGATTTGTGGAGTATTCTTTCTTTTCACATAGAGAAAAGTTTGATTGTAGTGTTTCATATAACGTTAATTTTTTTTTAATCTTTCTTCATGAGGTTTCAATGTACCCGTTAATTCATCAATCACCATGATGTTTGAATCATTAGATTCTTCAATAGCAACCACAGTATAGTCAAATCTTGAATTTAAATAGCGTAGAATTTTTTAAATTACACGGATATCATCCAATGTTTCCCATTTATTTTTAATTGGTTCACAATGGACAATACCCATGGACAATAATCATAAACGGATTCAGACACTATTTTTTTTTGCAAACTTTCAAATTATCCTCAAAGAGTTTGTAATCAAGTTCTTTTTACATTTTCATCCCCGTTGAATGATTTCTCTAAAAAATTCCATGCTTGTTGTGTTGATGTGGCACAAGCAATTTTTCCCAAGCTGCTTCATATGATTGGACTTCTTGATATATCTAAAACAATGTTTTCTTAGATCTTCTTTTTGTGTTCGTGTTAATTTTTCTTCTTCAACGTCTTTTACTTCGTTGTAGCATTTTCAACAATTTCTCATTCTTCTTGAGATCCTAGTACTTCGTTGTAGCCTTTTTCAACAATTTTTCATTCTTCTTGAGATCCTAGTACTTCGTTTCAGTTATATTAGTCACATGATTTATACCGAGGTGTTGAAACTAATACAATGAATATTCCAAATGTAAAGAATCTTTTTAATAGGTTTATTGCTTCTTATCATGTATTATTATTTTACATATTATACAAAATTAAAGTCTATAATTTTTTATATGTTTATATAATTTTTTATGTTTTTGTTATCTATATTTCAATTTAGTAAAATTTTATTACCCGCATCAAATGCGTAAAATATTTATCTGGTGAAAATAAAAACAAATCAGGTAACTAATATATTTACAGTTTTTTAAGGGAAGATAATTTTATTTAATTCGTGGGTATCTGATCCGAATCGATCCGTGGGATGGGTTATGGGTTAAAAAAATATGCGGATGAGTTGTGGGTGTGAAAATTTACGACGGCTGGGTTTGGACGAGTTATGAGTTTAATAAATTTCCCACGGATATCCAACCCAACACACGACCCACCAGTAATACCGTTGGATACCTGATAAATTAATATTATATAAAATAATATATTATTTAATATTATGTATCAAACTTTAAAATAAAGTTAATATTAATATCTCTATTATTAATATCAAAACCATATATTATTTTCTAATATAGAGCATATTTAGAAAAAATATTATTATATAGTTAAACATTAAATTTGATTTTCTTGAAAAATTTAAATATTCTTTCTTTTTCTCTGCAAAATTGATTCTATATATATCGGTCTAATATTATTAATTAGATTAAATACAATTACTGACATATACCATATATTAAATTATTAATAAAAATAACAAAAATATTATCGTATATTTGAAAACTATCATTCTAAATATATACATTAAATTTGGTTTTTTAATTTTTTTTTTTAAATTTAATAATAATATTAATTAAATTTAAAAAATATTTACTAACATATACCAAAACTATATATAAATTATTAATAGATAACAAAATATTTGCTAATTAACATTAGACAATACATACAATATGTTTAAAAGAATAATATTTTATATATAAACATTGAATTTGATTTTTTTAAAAATTTAAAGTGATTTTCCTTTTTTTATAAAGAAATCGTAACTTCAATGGCTGCCCCAACCCGATTTGAAAAAATATAGACGTGATGGTTACCGATTTAGCTATACCCGCACCCATCCCTACCCATTGTCATTTACAGTTATAAATTTCCATAAAAAAATAAAAATATGAAACTCTGTTTTTTAAAGATTTTGGATTGAAATAATTTATTTAAAAAAAAATAATAATTCTGTTATTAAATAACATTATATTTCTACTAATAGTTAGGATTAAGTGTTTTGAAAAAACAATTTTATTGTTTGGTGTTTCTAGATATTATATGTTTGTATATTTTAAATTTTATTTTATTTCATGAAAAAAGAGTATTTTGTTTTTTTATCTTGACTTAACAAATCAAACATATGCTGTTTTTGTTAATTTTAAGGTATGTAGAGATTTTCGAATATAGCTGTTTTTTTAATCAAATTTTGTAAGTGATTAAAATAAAAATAGGGAGACTCCGTATAAGTACCAACATTTGTTCAAAATAAATATTTAATACCAAATAAGATTCCTATCACTATTTGGTACAAAGCACGAGACAAACTACTCTAATAGCCTTGGATTGTAATAATCAATCTTCTAAACAAAAATGGTTTTTTTAGAAAATCCATATCTTTTTAAATATAATTCAATTTTTTTTTAAACCACAGTTATGTTTTTTTTCTCGAGACGAATGAAACAAGTGGTGCAAATGATATGTTTTGAGAAAATTTTAAAAACTGTTAAAAAAACATTGTTTAGCAGTTTTAAAACTGCTAAAAATTAAAACGGTTAAAACCTAATTGAATTGCTAATTAGCAGTTTTAAATTTTTAATGGTGTTAGCTTTTTGTTTTTTAGCAGTTTTAATTTTTTTTCCGAAACATATCATATAGACCACTTGTTTGATTCATCTCGTAAATATAAACACAATGGTGTTTTCGGTTTTATTTTTAGAATTATAAATCAAAAGATACGAACTTTACAAAAAAAAGAAAAAAAAACTTATATTTTGTTACAAGTTACTGGATTATAATACAAACAATGGTTAGTAAAGCAGTAAGGATAAAGTAGATATTTTTGAAAGTTTTGGTATTAAAATGACTTAAAAGACTTTTTTTAGGTCATAAAAGGAAATAGGCATTTTAGGATCGATTAAAACTAGATTAGAAAATTATTTTGGTATTATATTGGAAATAACCCATAAAAATAAAAGAATATTCGATAAAAGAAGATTTTTCGTATGTATTAATGACTCATATGTGATATGCAAGAGCTGGGTAGAACGTACATATAGAGGTTGATGATACCCGGTAGCTAAAAGAATTACATCAAACAAAAATATGGGAAATTTCTAAGATTAATTTGTGCTTTTGAATAATGTAAACAATAACTTTTTAAAGATAATGGTTAAAGAAGATACACATACACACAACATATATGATAAGTTCAAACACCACAATCATTCATAAAGGAAAAAAGAGAGAGAAGAAATAAGATAATATGAAAACATTATGCATTAAAAGAATGTTTCAATTACAAATACGCTTCGCGTTTATCTTCGCCTGTTACATATTTGACGTAATAAATGCGGACGAATATTTTATTAGTAACTTACAACATATTATTTGTAATTAAATATAAATATAATTTATATAGTTTATTATTATTCAGATATTATGTATAAAATATAGCATTATCAAGAGTCCCCCTAGTCCTTGAGTTGAAGCATAATGAAACGTAAGGATTATATAATGGTCGAATATAATATATGGATATTGTAATTTTCTTGTTTTTTCGCATTTAATGAGGCTTGTCTTGTTTTTATTTTGTCAGTTTTTGTAGCTTTATCTTCATTTTTTGCTGAGGCGTCGTTGATCATGCCGAAGAAATTGTGCCAGTCATGTCGGCTAGACTTTGAAAAGTCTTAGGGTTTGGTTATACTGATTTTCCTAGTCAAACTGTTATCAGAGGCGTCTCCAACTTGGTTCGTACTTAATTGCTCCCGCCTTATTAAAAACCTTTGTCGGCCACAACCTCATTTGAGGATAAAAAGATCTATTTTTCCAAAAGAAAAGAGTGCAACTAACAATTACTAGGCTGCTTAGATGTTACCTGCTTTTTTTGCTTGCTTCGATTCTTCGTTGAATATGAATGAGTAGCCCCCCAGTCTTTGCTGAAGGATGAAGTGAAGACTATATATAGTTTGACTTGTTTTGTGTGATTATGTTACGTTGTAGATATCGTGAACCTAGTGTTTGAGAATTACCGAATGTCGTAGGTGACTATGTGTAGATGGTAAACATGTAGGCAACAAAATGGTGTTTGTTTTTCTTATCGTGGGGGTCGCTATATACAAATGATTTGAAGTAAAACTTGTGGATTTTGTAAGTGACTTGGTTGACTTATATTTTTTAGGGTGAGTTGGAAAATATTTGTGTTTGTTATACATTTGGTGACTTGGCGTGTCCTTACAAAATCGGGCTCAATATGGCCCATAGCGTAGCCCTGGTTGGGCATGCCAATCGATTTATTCACGGGCGGGACCGATTCGGCCTATTGTGTGGCCTTTATAGGCTTGATTTATTACTAGTTCTCTTATTAATACCAGTACAAGGTATTGGGCTCAGTGTGACCCCTTACGTAGCCTCAGTGGACGTGGCTAATTAGCTAGTTCTTTTTATTAGACTCAATTGGTCCAGGCTTAGTATAGTCCCTTTTGTAGCCCATAAGCGTGATCAGTGACCCATTCATACTTTGTAAGGAGAGATAAAGTATAACAAACACCATATTCGTAGCTTGTAGATGGTGATCACTTGGTGAATAACTAAGCTTAAAGACTGCCTGCCATGAAGATGGATCTTTAATGACATACAACGTTTTTTATTATTATTGAGATTGCTTGACTTATAGAATTTTCTATCATGGAGATGAAGATCACTAGACTTATAGCCTTTTCTACCACATAGATGATTTATTATATATTATGAAGATCAGTTGGCGCATATTCAGGAGATGGAGATTACTTGGCCAATAACGTTTTTGAACATGGAGATGGAGCACGTGGCGAATGGCTTGATAACACTATTGTAGGATGATTTTTTTAAAGTTTGAGTTATAAAGCGAAGCCATTGTCAAAGATAAATTTTTTTTGGAATATCTATTGACGAAGTCATATTAGATATCTACTTTCGTGACGAAGAGTTGTTATTTTTTTGTAGAGGTCGCTCGTTTGAAGACTTTATTTGTTTCAAGACTTAATGTATTGCAAGTTATCGGTGTGCTCGTAGTAGTCACAATATCTATAGCGGGATCTCACACAAACAAAGATAATGCAACTTTGAATGAAGACTCACGCTAACAGAGATAAAGATTCAGCATGAAAATGGTAGGTGCAAGTTCATGCATCCAAAGCTAACCAAAACCTAAATAATGTGAAAATGCAATGGACTGAAGACTAGTACACATAAACAAGGTATTGACTACAAAAAATTAAATAAATATAAGAGCAAATACTTTAAAAAGGAAGATGGAGTAGCATAGAGCAAAGCGACAAACTACATTGTGTAAAGGTATAAACAAGCAGTACAAGAACAGTTAGTGTAACATAATGTATAATAAATATGTGATTATTAACATATGTATATATCATGTGAATAACTAATGTGTACATATAATTAAGCATGTATATATATAAGTACATGTGTTAAGTATAAAGAACATATAATATGTGTATATTATTAAAGAAGATAATGGGTGAAGTAGTGCAGTATGGCACAAATGCTCAATACTTATTGTACTCGTAATACTAAAATAAATAATACACAAATATATATAAATACATATAAATTATATATAATTTAAAGTTAGCAATGAACACACAATAAACACAAACATATTACATAATATATTACAATTACTTATATAAACAACATGTAAATACACATTAATACACTAGGTAACTATATGCAGGTAATACCACTGTGTATCAAACTGTATGTACAAGAAAGACTAAGTAATATAATCACACCTAAACGAGGTATACTATCAAACGTAACAAAAAGTTTTTTTTTAGAAAAACTAGCTTTGTGGATCAGAGATCGGACCCTAGTAGAGGCAGTGACAAAGTATTATTGGATTGGTACAATATTGGCTAACCTTCAGGCTAAACTGATGAACGATTATGTTAGTGTCAAACGGTTGGACGATTATGATAGTGTCGCTCGGGTCACCGTAATCGATGTCCAAGTTAGGTTTATTGGATTTTCTTACAATTGTTTGATATCCCTAGTGTTGGAGAGAATATGACAAAGGCTCAGTGAACGGAATATTGTCGCAGTCGGAGAGTTTGTTGAGGTCGACTCGTTGCTTGAGGTCGTGAGACAACAATGGTAATACTTTCGAGGGCGTCGATTGGTTCCATGTATTTTTCTGCATAAGTGTTAGCCATACTTTATGGTCTAATTTCTTGCATTCCAAAAAACTCAGGCCCAATCCTATAAATCCCAGGCCCAATTATAATGTTTGTTTTGAGACTTGGCCCTTCACTTATGAAGATTAAAAACACGACTACGAGTTTGTTTTTTGAACGCCACAATAATATCTTGATGAGTTTAAAAGTTCATTTAGGAATTAAGGTGCCACATCTCGTAATATAATAATATTTCTCAAATCAAAATTGTTTTATTACAAAAATTGTGAAGCCACTATATATACACACTTAGGACAACCTCTATGTATAGAAAAATATTAAATTAAATTTTAAAATATGTATTTACAGTCTTTTAAATTTCTAAAAAAAGAAAAAAAAACTAATATTAAAGGTATGAAACAATCATACAATAAGAATTAGCCCAACAGTCTTGGAGTAGTATTCACTATACTTGTTTGACCATTCGTTGATGCATGGCGAGTATTATAAAACATCAAATTAGTTCACAACTCCCCCTACAAAATCTTGCAACAATAACTCAAAGACTCTGCATATATATCATAAACAATAAACATTGGTCTTAGGGATGTCATGTAACCTAACAATTTTCTCAAAAAATAAATTAACTATATATTTTTTCATTATCTTGAAATTCAATGAAGTGTTCCATCTTCAAGAATAGATATACCACCAGAAATAAATGAGTTTATCCCCTTTTTGTCCTAAATAATCATATATCAAAATTCACAGAAATATTTTTCTAATGTGTCTTAGGTATCGATAAAAGGGTATACAACTCATGAGGTTTCGACTTAGATTTTTTTAACACAAAATTCACCTCTCATGAAGTCTTACCATGTCACGTTTCATATGAGACAAAAAGAAATGATCATGCAAAATCCCTAAAGTCTTAGCCATACTGAAATGACGCATAAATCCACGAGTTTCTCTCCCTAGTAATTCATGTAAAGAACACAAATGCACACCCAACTTATTTTTTCCATATAAAAACTCATCATTTCAATAAAACGCATCAAAACCACATTTTTCACATACATTAAACACATCACAAAACTGAAAATCTTGTGCATATAAATCTTTATTATATTTAATGGTAATAAATTTTGTATATAGAATCGAAAGTAGCACATACCTACGATACAATGCATCAACCACCATATTTTATTTACCTTGCTTGTATCATATAAAAAAATGTTTTAGTGAATTCAACCCATTTGTCAGGATGTTTGTTAAGCCTTCGTTGTCCTTTCAAAAGTTTCAAAAATGGGGATATATGTGTATTATAAGTCTATTTGGTCATAGATAGTGCTACTAATTTTATAAGAGTATGGGTAATGCATACATCTCATTATATAAGTTACATAATTTGAGGTTGTAACATTCAAATTTTCACTAAAATAAGCAGATAACCAGTTTTCTTGCATCAAAACGGCTAAAATTCCAATTCTCGAGGCATCCCACTTTAAAATTTTTAGTAAATTCCGAAAGACAAGAAAAGGTTCATTGGTTAGCTTATTTTTTATCATATTAAATGTATCTTCATGTTCTTCCCCCTACTTAAATGGAATATATTTTTAATAACTATGGTAAGAGGAGAAACTAAGCTACAAAAATCTCTCGCAAACCGACGACCGAGGTTAGCTAAGCCATGAAAACTCCATGATTTTTCGAGCATGTTCTTATAAGTTTTTTTTTTATATTTTGAAGTGAATCAATTTGTCAATATCAGTGTGTCTTCCAAGATGGTCTCCAAGAGTCCTTAAGTAGAGTAAATCCCTTCGTGCAAAAATCGAAGAGCTAATAGCAGATATAAAGTCAGGTACAAAGACCTGCTTGGAAAAATGCTCGTAACATATACACAATTTGATGTTGTTATATATTTTAAATTATGATACATATAGTAATGATTCTAGTGTTGAAATGTGATTTGAGGCCATCCTAAAATATCGTGACTATGAAGATGTATAGTGAGTAGAAAAAACCTAAAAGGATAATGTAGTCCTTTTATTGCCCACCTATAGCATTCCATAATGATTTTGTAATTGTCATTTAAAGGTTGAGTTGAAGGGTTTAGACCATTTAAAGTGTATTGTTTTGGTGGTATGAAGACCTTTCAATGGTTTTATCTTAAGATTATTTGTTTTATTGCTAAGAACGTTTTTAGTTTTTGTCTTTTCATCTGTTTACCAAAGTTTGGAGATGTAGGAAAACTTCTGGTAATTGTTTGCTTGGGAGAATCATAAAATTTATCCTTATGAACAAGCTCATTGATGGAGGTAAACAATTTTCTTAGCTCTAGAGTTTGAATGTATTCTATTATTTATGTGCTTCTGTCATCAAGAGGGATTGTATCATACTCATGAAATAATTGACTATTTTCACTATTATACTAAAATTTGAAGTTTGTTTTTCTTCATTGGTAGTAATTTTAGTAAAATCTTTTTTCTTAATTTTTGGTGAGGTATGAGGATTATGAGAATGAGATTCTTCCTTTGTAGTTGGGTGATGGACAATTCCTTCAGATTTGTGACCATTAATTCTTATGGATTTAGTTTTTGGAACCCATGTTCCGTTTTGGGATGATGAAATTTGACTTAGGCTGGCTTTAGGATGATGAGCTAATTTTGGATTATTTGAAGACTGTCATTCATTGTTGGTCATTAGTTTCTTACAGTGCGAGGAATTATGGCCAAAGTGATGAAAGGTAAGGCAATAGGATGACATTTCTCTGTAGATGATGTCGAGTCAGAAACCGAACTGGTCTACAAATCCAATTCATACCTTAAGTATAAGAGGTTTAAAAACATCAATTTCGATCAATACTTTGCACCAGTTAAATTTGGATATGTTTCTAATAGAAACCCAGATAAAATTTTGGGACTACATCAGGAAATAGTCCCTCAACTATCTCGTTTTCTTTTATTTAGTCCCTCGACTTTAAAATCACCGGTGAAGGTCCTTCGACTATCCCGTTTTCGTTCATTTAGTCCCTCGACTTTGAAATCACCGGTGAGGGTCCATAGACTTTGCAAAATCTATCAATTTAGTCCCTAAATCTAAGAAAAAACCCCATTACCAGGGACTAAATTTATATATTTTGAAAAGTCTAGGGACTTTCACCGTTGATTTGAAAGTCGAAGGACTAAATGAAAGAAAATATGATAGTTGAATGACCCTCACCAGCGATTTTGAAGTTAAGGGACTAAATGAAAAAAACGCAATAGTCGAGGGAATATTTCTTGATTTAAGCCTAGAAAGTTGTATACCAAGTGACTTAAAGATATTTTGAATAAATTCTTAATTATACATGTACTCCGGTAAGTCTGGGAAGGTAACCCAAACATGAGTTATTGGTGATTCAAGTCTAGGAATGAACTCAGGGGTCCATTTTAGTAGTCTCAGGGAGTGCTTGCCTATTGACCAGACATTTATCTCCCATAATTTCTTAATGTCAGCAAATAGTTCTAATTCAGTAAGTACATGTCTTTGATCCCAACTAGATAGATTGAAAGAGCCAAGAAACTAAAAAAATTCAAGAAATTTATGGATAACTTTCATTTGTGGACGGCAAAAATAATTTTTTTCTATAAGCGTAAATTTATAAAAGAGCGAAAATTGCTTATCTTTTTCTGTGAAATGTATGACCTTGAATATTCCATTATCTTTGAGTTGAACATTGTCGTGAATGAGTACCGTATAGCTTGATCTTGTTGTCTCTATGTTAATCTTGTTTTGACTTTTTTTCAGGAGCTAAGAATTATTCTGTTATGGATATCTTTGGTTATAAGTATGATGGCTGAGAATTGCTTGTGTTTGATTATTTGTGAGATAGTAATGTAAAATTGTTATCTTAAATTTTAGAAAAATGTTTAGGTAAGGTTGGAAGATCATTGCTTATTGCTCAGTTTTTGGAAGCAAAACAATTATTTACATGGTTAGGAAGAGATTTTAAAACAGGGTTTGTTGAATACTAATCCATTGACGTATGTTTTCGATTTACCTCTCTAGACACCATTGTCGGAAAAGTGTGGTGTTGGACCAAACTGACTAAAAACATTAGTCAAGGGAGGAGTTCGAGCATGAAACATTTTTATTGGTATCTTAAATCATTCTTGGAGTTGTATATTGTTTGTTGAGTTGAATAACCTAACTATTTATGTGCACCTATATTTTTTTAATTTTTCTTTTCAAATTATAAAATTTCCAAACAATTGGCTGAATATAATTTGTAACCCGAATTAGATCGAAAAAATATTGGATTTTTCAGTAAAAAGAATAGAGTTTTTGAATTTGGATGATATGTTAATTAGAAATTAGTAAAAAATTTAAACGATACGTTTTTGTTTTTTTTAACGTAAAGGTCTAAAATAATAAATAAGGGAATGACTTACAACACATCGAATAACACAGGGGTGTCTCAATAATCAAATAGACAAGCAGGAGCCACCGTGTTTCATTTGGAGCCACTCACACCCTTATGACTTAACCATCGATGGTTATCAAGGTCACTAGTATTTTGTACCACCATTTGAAAGGACATGAACTCAATCTCTTACACCTCTCGAGTTCTAGTTCCTCAATGGAGTTTTTACACGAAGAAGACGAAGATGGTTTTAAATTTTGTCCAGTCAAAGAGAAAGATCAACTTTATTCCTCGGGTGGTTTCTTCTTCATCGAATGATAATGACGGTTCATTATCATTACCTAAACAAAATCAGGTACCTTTTTTTTTAAATTGCTTATAATGTACTTGATAAACATTAATTCGTTTTTTTTATTTGTTTATTGATGCTAGCTGGGATACGATCCTTCTGATGAGCTACTTGGGGTAGATTTAAACCCAAGGTATGATAATAACCAAGATCTTTTAGAAACTACGTTTAAATAGTAATGATTTTGATCAATAGAACTAGCTTACTTTGATGTTTTTCATAATAGCCTTTAGCACCAATTGTGATGGTGTATGTTAGGTTAGGTAGATTTGATGTTGGAGTGATTGTAACTTTTATACATTTAATGAAATTCAGGAATAAGTCGGTTGAACCGAGATCGTGGTTTGGTCCGAATGGGCAATATATTAGAGAGCTCCCTTGTCCTAGTTGCAGGGGTAGAGGCTACACTCCTTGCAAAGAGTGTGGAATTGAAAGGCCTAGATCAGATTGCGAACAATGCAACGGAAATGTACATTCTTCTTTTTAGCTAACCATTGCATCTTGAATTCTATAAAACAAAGTTAGTAATAACTATAATTAGTCGTAAAATGTTGACAGGGTTTAATGACTTGCCATCAGTGCTTTGGGGATTGCGTCATATGGGAAGAATCAATCGATGAGCGACCGTGGGAGAAAGCTCGCTCAATGTAACTTGTTTTCACACAGCATGTTTTTGTTTTATGAGTTTCGAATATTTATTTTATGCTTGATTCAGTTCTCCTCTGCGAGTGAAGGAAGACGATGAAGTAGACAATCTAGACATAAAGCTAAACACAAAAACAAAGTCTAAGCGCATATACAAATCACCATCTCCTGAAGTCGGACAGAAGATCAGCCGAGCTCTAAAAGTTAGTTGGTCGCTTCACCCTTAGATGCCATGTTAATATATAAAAGAGACTGAAGTTGGTTAGTAGTCTTCTTGGTGTTGTCAACAATTTTTGGAATTTAATCTTGCACTTTTAGTTTGATGCTTGCAGAGTCTTAATGCCAAGACTGGACTTTTTAGTAAGAGAATGAAGATCATCCATAGCGATCCCGCTCTCCGTGCACAAAGAGCTGCGGCGATTAAGGTTTGTTTTATATTAAATACCCTTTTAGCATCTTTGTTCTTTGTGTTTATTATATCTGCTATTTATTATTTCAAAGAGTGGCAGCAGTGCAGATCATCCCGTCGACATTTCTTATAATTGTCTGAATCCAAAAGTCTGATGTTTCTGTTGAAAATATACAACGTTAGTGACTTTCTATGTTTATTTTATTGCGCGATCTAGAAAGCGAAAGGAACTGATGCTGCAAGGAAACATGCGTCTGAAGTGTTAATTGCTTTCTTTAGTGACCCAGAAAACCGTCGCAAACGCAGCATTGCGATGAAAGGTCAGTTTCATCATAGTTCTTCGCTCTACACCTAGTTTTCATCCTAGTTCTCATCAAAAACACTTTTTTCTTTTTCACCTAAAGCCATTTTAACCTTAAAAGTTAAAGGCTTACTTTTTATTTTACACCTAACAAGCTGTGAATTTGTATCTAGAAAACTAGCCTCTTATTTTGTTTATGTTACACTAGGCTTTTTGGCTCTAAGCTATACACTAAAGAACCTCTAACTCGTGCAGTTGTACTCAGAGAGCAGCAATAATATTGTCTATAGATCATTTAAATTCACTTGTTAGTTTCAGCTTACTAATTCATCAATATATTTCTTGGTAAAACAGGTGTTAAATTTTACTGCAAAAACTGTGGACGCGAAGGTCACAGGAGGAACTACTGCCCAGAACTCGATAGTTCAACAGATAAGCGGTTCAAATGCAGCGCATGTGGTGAGAAGGGCCATAACAGAAGAACTTGTTTGCGTTCAAGGTCGAGCAGTCCCGAACATAACTTAGGCGGCCATAACCGAAGGATGTATTCCGAATTGGTAACGGTGAAAGGTTCGATGATGAGCCGCGGAAGAAGAGTGTATGCTTGTAGACTTTGTAGAGAGAAAGGTCACAATTTTAGAACATGTCCTAATAGAGTTGAACAAGACTGAATTTGAACTGAAGCTGTCTGTCTAGTCAGCATGTTATTTAGATTTGAAATGGAGAAACGTATTATCTGTATGAGCATAGTCACGTAATATAAGTTACCGACAATAGAAATTAAATTAGGAAAACTCTAAATGAGTTTTGAAGTTTATAAAACCAACATATGACATAAGTTCTTCCAAATAATAGGACTCAAACACAAACTACAATTTAATCGCTGGCTGACGGTCCCTAGACGGTTGAAAATCTATAAATTTAAGTGGTCGCGTGTGGTGTTCTCCATGGTTATGCAACGTGTTACCCATCAAAACAAGAATTAAAACACTGGATTAATAGGCTCCCACCAAGTCCACTAACCTTATTATTTACGTGTTACCCATCAAAACAAGAATTAAAACACTGGATTAATAGGCTCCCACCAAGTCCACTAACCTTATTATTTATTTTGCCCATCGAAAATTGATTTGCCCTACATTCCAATCCGAGTTCAAAATTATATTAAGAGCCAAACCTCCATCTAGCGCCATCCAAACAACTTTATTCAATCAAATTAAACCCATTGTACGATTTACTACATCCAATTCCTTTAATATGTATGGCCCATTTACTATATCCAATTTAGTAGAGGCATGCCACTTGATAATACGTATTGCTGCAGATTTATAACATGGTTACAATAATATTATGCTAAGATCCCAGCTGAGGATCATGGATGAGATCAACAGATATGCCGAACTCACCTTTTTTTTCTTTTTCTTTAATGGATGGCTAATAGCCGTAAAAATGTTGCATTGTGTGAATTACATTTAAAAAGTGTTGAGGAGTAGGTATACTGCTACCTTATTTCGTCAATGATCTCAGGTTTTTTACTGAAAAGTAATCCACAAGCTCGAATAATCTTCGTGTTAGACTAAAACGGGATTGTATAAGAGGTTTGGCAAACACGCGCATCTAAAAGGATGAAGAAAGAATAGCGGAGAGAGTTAGCTTAAGAAGAAGTAAATGGAGAGAGTGGGTGTGATAAGAAGAAAAATGGGACAAGTACTGTTTTTTTAAAACAGATTATGTCATTTTTTGTCATAAAAAATTAAAAATTAAAAATTAAAAAAATTAAAAAAATTAAAAAAATATTATTTTTGGGGGGTAAAAATAGAATTAAAAGTCAAAAGACTATCTGCGATACAAAAACTATTTAATTATGGCGACACGTGGCAGAACCAGGGAGAAGACCACGCGCAAGGTCTAAATTTATAGATTTTCAATAATCAAAGAACCCTCATCCGTAAATTTTTAGTCGATGGACTAAATGACAGAAAACGTGATAGTCGAAGGACTCAACATCGATTTAAGCCCTACAAACTATGTATATATTTAACAATTAATTATTTTTAATCGTAAAATTATACATTTTATAAATTTGATTCATTTTCTTTATAATATATATATATATATATATATTTCTATTTTTAAAGATGAACAAAATAAAACTTGAGTAATATTTTTAGAATTTTTTTCGCAATTATATGTAATTTCGTAATTAGAACACAATTGTCTTTAGCAACTAAATTACACACAATTCCGCAACTGAAACATAATTATCTTTCAGGCTAATTTCGCAATAAAATTGCATATATTTTCGCAGTTGGAGTATAATCCATTTTTTCAAAAAAGTTAGTTGTTTTACACTAAACTTATCTTCATAAAACAAGTTTGTATTTTGTTTTTTTTAAACAATCATACTTATTTCGCAACAAAAGTCCTATTTTGGAAACTATTTTCTTTTTATTTATGTAACATTTTTGCACGTTATTCCGTAACTGTGACACAATTGTTTTTTAAAACTTATTTTCATACCGAGTTAACACTTATTTTCATAAAAGAAGTTTTATTTTATTCTTTCACACAATGAGAGCTATTTATCAACCAAATTCCTATTTTTGCAAGTATTTTGGTCCTATTTACGCAACACATTTGCACCTGATTCAACAACTTGAATACAAGTGTTTTTAGCAACCAAATTACACGCAATTCCGCAACTAGAACACAACTATTTTTAGTAACCAAATTACACGTAATTCCGCATCTAGAACACAATTTCTTTTTCCAAACTTATTTCGCAACCCAATTACATGTATTTCACAACTAAAAAAATTCAAAAAAAATTAAAAAATATATTTCATGGATCTAATTTTGTTTGTCTTAAAAATTAAAACCAATGATATTTTTGGATCTATGGTTCGAAAAATATGATATTCTTTTAAAGAACGAAAAAATAGGGAAGATAAAAACAGTTAAGAGGTATTTCGGACTATCAAATGGTTATATACAAATACTCATTTATCACTAGGTATTTATCCTTACTTTATCAAATTTGGATGATTATTGGTAAATAAATTTGATGTTAGATGGTCATTGATAGATTATCCCATAACATAATGGCATAATAGTCAAATCTTAAGTGAAAATATATTTATTAATTGGTTATTTTAATAATATATATATGAGTATTATTTCCTTGAATGTATTTGTTTTTTTCCTACATATATTTTAAATATCTTTTGAGATGTTGTTATAAATCACTATGCAATTTATCACAAATGGCTCAAGCACTGAATACAAATAAAGGACAAACTGAAAAGAACACATAATTTAACGTGGTTCGACAATTGTCTACGTCCACGAGCACCGCTATAGAAAAGTGTTTCACTATAATAGATTAGGATTACGAATTTCAGATTCTGTTTTGTGTAGTCCTAGTAATCTATTTATATGGAATAAATAGAACTTACTAGATAATGGCCCTAATGGTCTCATACTACAAGACTAATAATGATATTGTCACAACACTTAACTATATTGCCGAACACAATACAATGTCAAGGCATTATTCGACTCATTCACAACAAATCTTCCCCTTGAGGCGAATATCCTTTATTCACTATCAACAAAGAAACTTATCTTCTCTTGACTCACTAAATGCCCATAAGGCATTCACTCTATATCGCGAACACCAATCCAGTTTAGAAACTCCCTAAACTTTCAAACTGATACGACCTTGGTCATTATATCTGTTGGATTATCGTATGTAGACACTTTCTTTGCATCAACAATTCCCTTTGATATTGTATCACGAATAAAATGATACATGATATCTATGTGCTTTGTACGCTCATGGTACTCTGGTTCCATGTAAGGTGTATGGTGCTTTGAGTGTCACAAAACTCTTTTGTAGTAGTCCTATCCAAGCCCATATCTGTCACCAAACCTTGCAACCATATTGCCTCTTTAACTGCTTCTGTTACCACCATGTACTCTGCCTCTGTTGTGGACAAAGCTACAGTACCTTGCAACTGTTCTTTCCAACTAATCGCACTCCCAACTAGAGTAATTACATATCCTGTCAGATATCTTCTTTTATCCATATCACCTGCAAAATTAAAATCAACAAAACCAACCACTGATCCTGCAACATCATTAAATGATCCACCAATATCGGTCTTGTTAAAAGTTTAGCCAACGTTCGCAGTATTATTAAGATACTGAAGTATCCATTTCACTGCCTGCCAGTGTTCTTTTCCAAGACATCCCAAGTACCCGCTAACTACACTAACCGCATGTAAAATATCAACGTGTGTGCATACCATAACATACATGATACTACCAACTGCACTTGCGTATAGAACCTTTGACATTTGTTCCAACTCAACATCGTCATTGGCCGCTCTTGTTGCAGACAACTTGAAATGAGTAGCAAAGGGGATGCTAACTGCCTTAGCATCAAACATGTTGAATCGTTATAGCACTTTCTCAATCCAGCTTCTTTGAGATAAGTGTAATGATCATACACTTCTGTTCCTGATAATCTCCATACAAAGAATCTTCTTTGATTTTCCCAGATCCTTCATCTCAAACTCGGCACTGAGCTCCTTCTTTATCTGTACAATACGTGACATACTACAAGCAGCAATAAGCATATCATCCACATACAACAACAAGAAACATAAGAATCATCTGATATATTTTGATAATACACACAACTATCATATGGACTCCTCGCGAACCCTTTTGACACCATGAATGTATTAAAACGTTTGTACCATTGCCTAGGTGAGTGTTTCAAACCATACAATGACTTTTTCAGCAGACAAACCTTGTGCTCCATATTAGGTTCGATAAATCACTATGGTTATCTCATATAGATTCGCTCCTCCAATTCACCATATAGAAACGCAGTCTTCACATCCAACTGACCAAGCTCTAAATCTTGAAAAACTACATGGCTAACAAAACTCGAATCGATCTATGCTTCACCACTAGAGAAAATACTTCATTAAAGTCGATTCCTTCCATTCAAGTAAAACACTTGGCGATCAGTCTTGCCTTGAATCGAGATGCCTCAACCCTTGGATTACCTTCCTTTTTCTTGAACACCATTTACTGCATACTACCTTCCGTCCTTTAGGCAAGTCAACAAGCTTCAATGTTTGATTCTTATGAAGAGATTCAATCTCTTCCCATATAGGACCAATCCATCGATCTGTCTCTGAACTCGCTATAGCTTCTCTGTAGCTACTAGGTTCCTGCATCTCAACTTCTTCTGCAACTGACAGAGTATATGCATCTAGATTCGTATACCTGTTTGGAAGTCTAAAATCTCTTTTTTCTCTGCCCAATGCTATGCTATAAGGTTGTTGTTCTGTTTTAGGTGAATCATCGTCACTATCATCCGATACTGATGCTTCACCTCTCGATTCTAGATCCATTTTAGAACCACTCGATTTATTGGACCTGCTAGGACCTGATTTTACTTCAAGCTCCACCTATTTACTCACCGATTTTGATTCAACCATTTCTCTTACTTCCTTCTGACTGTCTATGGAAGCAAACTCGTTAAAAGTAACGTCCCTACTGATGAGAAAACCTGGAGACTTTGGAGAGGTACACCATAATCTATATTCATTCACTCTAGTAGCATATCTTAGAAATATGCACCTATTTACCCTCGGTTCAGAATACACTCAACTGTTCGTAATCAACCGACGATCCAGAACAACTCTCAAAATAAATTTTAAAATCAATAGCCATTGATGGAGACCGATTCACCAAGTAATACGCTGTATTGATAGCTTCAGCCTAAAAATCGTTTCCCACACCAAAATGCGAGAGCATGCTTCATGCCTTGTCACAAAGCGTTATGTTAATTTTTTCTGTGATCCCATTCTTTTGTGGTGTTCTAGAACAAGTGCGATGGTGCACTATTCCCTCAGTTTTGTAGAACTCGTTGAACTCATGACTGCAATATTCTAAGCCACTATATGTCCTAAGATGTTTGATTTTTCTTCATGTTTGCTTCTCAATCATCGTCTTTCATTTGACAAAGGTGGAATATGACTCATCTTTCGTTTTTAGAAAGTAAACCCACACCATCCTTGAATAATCATCAATCAAATTCATATAGTATATGGCTCCGCTCTTTGATGAAATTCAGTTTGGACCCCAAAGATATGAGTGAATATAGTTCATTGTCCATTTAGTCCTCTTATATCCTAATGATTCTACTTTATACCCTTTCAACAAATCTTTTTTTCCCAAAACGACTAATCCTCTGTCACTTATGTGACCAATATATCAATGCCACAACTGATTTGGATCCTGCCTACCTTGGCTATTACTCCCTGATGATGCTACTGCATCATCAGCCATAACAACACTCCCCTGGAGAATGTAAAGACCATTTTTAAACTGTCTTTCATGCACACCATTGAGCCCTTTATCATTTTGATTACACCGTCTTCTGCACGATACTTTTAAACCCGAGAGTCTAGTATCCAAAGAGAAATAAGGTTCTCTTTAACCCAAGAACACGCCAGCACGTCAAGATTCTAACAACCCCGTCAAACATTCTGGTTCTGATGTTACCGATACCATAAACAATCAACGAATTATTGTTCCTAAATAGACAATTCCCTGCATTGGATTGTAAGTATTGAACCACTGCTTGAACTGACATATGTGATATGTAGCGCTCATATCAAGTACCCAAGTATTTTTACCAGAGTTTAAACTCAAAGACAATACATCTCCTTTACCACTGTTTTTACTATCGTCGGAATCGTTGACACCTTCAACAATGTTTACTGTATTTTCCTTTTGATTTCCCTTCTTACCATTTAGTTTCAGACAATATCCTCTATAATGACCTTGCTCACTGCATTCATAACAGTTTTAGTTCTTTACCTTTGATTTGGACCTCCATTTTCCTTCTTAAAGAACTTGTTTTGCTTCTAGATCTTCCCTTAACATAAGACCTTCCCTTTCAGCCTGATTGTCTGGTTGCAATTGTCTCAACTCTTTTGATTTCAGTGCCCCTTTAACATCTGTTGACGATAACTTATCCTCACCATACATTATGGTATCCAATGTTTTTTAATAGGGAGTTGGTAACGATATCAAGACAAACAAAGCTTGATCTTCATCCTCAATGTTGATATCTATGTTCTCCAAGTCCATTATAATTGATTTAAAATTATCTAAGTGCTCAATTATGGACATACCTTCTTTCAGTCTGAAATCATACAAGTGCGTCTTCAAGTATACTCAGTTTATTAATGATTTCTATGAGTAAGGATCTCCTAGCTTCTTCCATGCGAGGTAGCATTCTTCTTACCATTAATCTTGGAAGAACATTGTCTTTCTCACTCATTAAAATCCAGCACAAAACCGTTCCTTGAAAATCTTGATTCTCCTCTTCTTTCATCTCTTCTGGTAGCGTATTCTCCACAGCTTTCCACAACCCTTGCAGTGCCAATAAAGATTTCAGTTTAATCTTCCAAATGGAAAGCTGGATTCCCTATCAAATTTTTCAATCATGTATTTTATAGTTATAGAAGCCATTGTGAAACCATAATTGCGAAATCCCTAATTTCACAATGTAGGTCTAATACCAATTTTGGTATAAATCACTATGTAGTTTATCACAAATGGCTTAAGCACAGAACACAAATAAAGGACAGACTAAAAAGAACACGTGATCTAACGTGGTTTGACAATTGGCTACGTCCACAGGCACCGCAGAGAAAAGTGTTTCACTACGATAGGATATGGTCACAGATTTCAGATTGTGTTTTTGTGTAGTCCTAATAATATGTTTATAGGGAATAAATAGAATTTACTAGATAATGGGCCTAATAGGCTCATACCACAAGACTAACAATGATACTGTCACAACACTTAAATGTACTTCCGAACACAATACACTGCCAATGCATTATTCGACTCATTCACAATAAGTGTTTTATTCACCTCTGTATTTACTGTTAACATATGTAGATTAAGTATCTTTTCAATTTACACCTCTCTTTATGCTTCGTCTCTTTCTTTACATTTCTCAATATTTTTCAGTGATTTTTTATTGTAGTTCTGCAATCTTATTTTCAAAAAAATTATGATAAACTGCATAAGTCTTTATTTGATCATCTGTTGTTAAGTCTATGATTTGGCTAGACACGGGTTCGATTATTGTCGGGATTTTTATGTTAGTCTTCTTCAAAATAAATGAGCTTGAGTATTAAAAACTAGACAAAGGTACTACAAAAAAATTATAGGTGCGGAACAAGACAATGATGATAGGTGCAGGACATGTAATGCATGCAGGACCAGTCAAATATGATAGATGTGAAACCGTGAAATCATGATAAATATAAGACAAAACATTATATATGAGGCCACGCAATGATGATTAGATGTGAAATCATGTAAATGATGATATATGCGCAACCATGATAGAGGAGAGACCATGAAAAGATGATAAATGAGAGATTCTTACCTTTTGTTTGTGCAATATTCTCTTTACTCTTATATTTCCTACTCTCAAATGGTAGTTACCGTCAACTACTTTATTTGAAGATTTCTACTTTACTAACTTTTTAAGTCTTTTTAGATTCCTAATAATTTGAGATACTCAATTTTGCTTATGGATGTGCAACATTTTTTGATAATATTTCCTTTGATATGCAGTTTTTTTTTTGTGCAGATTTTTTACTTGGACGTTCTTGAGCAATGAATTCATTCACTGCTTTCTCTATATTAGTATAATCATTCTCATCCCCATTTTGTTGTATATCTTACTTTGCATCTTCATCCTCATCGTTAAGACTAACTTACCCACCAGGAACCTCGTATTCTTATTTTTCTACCACATGAAGATTATCTTTTTTTTTATTCTTCATTTCCACCAACCTATTCTTCTTGTTTTTCTTCATCCTCATCAACTTCTTCTTTTTGTTGGACCTTCCTGCCAAATGCCTCTTCTTCTTCATTTGTTAGGGTCAATTACTTCTTCCAAAATCTATAACATTTTTTAAATAATTAAGTAAATGATAGATGTGAGAAAATGTAATATAAGATAGATGCATGACATTATATTAAACAATATACGCATGATAATATAATGTACGATAAATGCGGGAGAATATAATACACGATAGATTTGGGACAATGAAATGCATAATAGATGTTGGACACATAATATATGAAAGATGCGAGATATTGTAATGCATGAAAGATGCGGGACATCAATATAATTGATAGATATGAGGCATCATACAGATGATAGATGCACGACACCATATAGACAATATGTGCGAGATATTATAATAAATTATAGACCATGTATTACAAAACAAAACAAATACAATACTATGGATTAAATAAACATGTTCATCCGTGATCTTCTTTAGAGTTTGAATCATATTCAATTTTAGTTTCCCTTCAAGACTCAACTATTTGTAGCATCTTGTTATACTGTCTTCAATTACGTCTCCCTAAAATATAGTTATGTGTTCCATGATGAATGACTGCATTTTAATGATTTTATAGATATAATGTTTATACTATTTTTAATGATATTTTAAAAATATAGTAAAATACTAACCAGTAATATAACAACACATCCAACTACTCTATCATGCTTTGTTTCGTGACAAAGGTTTACTGAATTCATCAGCTTCTTTTTTATTTCTCCAGCTCAATCATAGTTATTAATCTTTTTTATGTCTCTATGTAATAAACCATTGTGGAAGCTAAAACATCCCCAAATGTACAGAAGAAAAATGTGGAGCATACTAACATTCTGAACAATTTTACAACATCTTTTACTGCTTGATCTTGTGGTATTCTAACTACTATGGTTATTACATCCTATAAAGATGCAAAAACTTTAGTTAATATAAGTACATGATAGATACGATACGATGTTAACATGAGATGCCAATCAAATATCATCCATGTGGGACTAGTGTAATGCATGATAGATGCAAGACAATGTAATGCATGATAAATATTAGACAAGTAATACATAAAAGACGTAAGACACCATACATATGATAGATGCGAAACACCATATAAGAGATATGTATGGGATATTAAATAGATAATAAACGCGGGACACACCTAGCATATGCTAAATGAGGGACACCATATAGACAATATGTGCGAGACATTATAATAGTGTAAAGTATGTAACCAAATAATGAATTTTATACCTTTGTTATTTTATTTGTAATTGATTTTGATTGGCTTGTTTTGACTTTTCTTGACGTTTAATCAGGAAAATAAGTCTTCAGTATTCTTGATTCCTTTTCTTCTTATGAAGAATATTTTAGTTCAAAATTTTTGTTGTTTAATGATATGTGTTCTTTTCCATGCTTTAAACTAAAAATAATTTTGTAAGTTCTTCAGTTTGTTTAAATTTGCTTTCAAGTACTCAAAGTTGTAATTCGTTCAATTTAGTAATAAAATCTATTCTTTCTTAAAAAAAACTAAAAATAATTTTCACATTTTGTTTTTGTAAATGGTACCAAATTTGTACCTAATATGAATTCTTATTCTTTAGTGTCACATGTTTTTAATATTCCAACGATAAAGTCTCAATTTTTTTGTAGGAGTGTTTTCATTTTTCAGATCGTATGTTCTTTTAATAAGGGAATAAAATGAATTTTGTTCACAAGTTTTAGGTGTACCTGTTTTATTCTATTTTTGTCATCTGGTTGCAAACATATGAGATTTGAAAAACAATTTTTTGGCGTCATGTTTCCTATAAAAGTTATGAATTTAGTGTTAACTGAAGAATACTAGACAATGAAGACAATATATTATTGGTAGACGCGGGATAGTACACCATATGGTAGATGGGAGACAATACACCACATGGTAGATCCTGTAAAGTATACTATATGGTAAATGTTGGACTACTTGTAAATGAGATTAATGGTGCACGACTATTTACAAACTAGATGCGTAGAGGCAAGACTCTTTTTTAGTAAATGCAAGTTTTTTTTAAAATAAATACAGACTGTATAAAATTAATGCTAAACCAAACAAAAATGCGGGACCAATTACAAATGAGTAATGCCCCTTCTCGTCATTTTGCAAGACATAAGAAAGTCAAAAGACAAAAAACCAATAACAAAAAGTAAGACTAATTTTTTTAAAACAAGTGCAAGAAAACTTGTTATATATATATGATCGATGGAAAAAAACGACTTTATACATGATATTATAGTTGGAAGATAGTAGTAAATAACTAATGTGCTTTCAACAATAAAAGATAAATTTCCAATCATCATCTTCACTTATGGTTCGATTTTCAAAATTTTGATAGAATAAAGGTTTGAAGGTAAGAAAACACAGGGTATACCAATACAATCCTCTTCAAAAATGGTAAATTATCATACATAGTTGTTAGATAAGCATTGAACATGTGTTATGTAACAGTTATTAAATTAGTTATTATGATAAGATCAAACCGTTATTTAGTATATTCTATATAAGCAAACTTTAAACGAAATGCAAGAAACATTTCGATGATATAGTTTCCATCTCTAGTGTGTATATATATCTTTCAAAAGTGTGTGCAGTTGTAAAACAAGAGATTACATTTATGTGTATTAAATATTATGTATATGTCTTTGTGTAGATTACTGGGACCTTAACCCAACAATAATTAGTGAATTGCATGTACTATGGGTACTTGTATTACTAGTCCTAATATTAATGATTACAGTTGTCTGGTTTTGTTTCTAGATTTTTGTTAGCTTCTTAATGACATATATCATAAGTTTGATACTATAGAGATTGGTCAAGGGACTTGAAGAAACTGCAGATAAATCGGATGGAGAGCCTGATACTATCGTTACTCAGGTATTCCAATACATATTGTAGAATTTATTTGAAACTTTTGGCGATCGTGGCGTATAACTATTAACATGTTGTGTTGAATTAAGTTACGTACTCTAGAGATGCAACTTAGGAAATTTTCTTCATCGAGGGCGATAACAGTTCTCAGTGGAAGTTTTGGTAATGTCTTTTGCCCTCTTGAGTTTACATATTTTTGCTTTTCATTAGCTTAATATAAAAAAAAGTGTTTATTGATGCGTGGTTCATCACTTTTATAGGTCACTTAACTTCTCTAATTATTCTGGCTGCCACAATAGGTACGTTGGGGTATGACTATATGTGGTGGAAGGTAACAATATCGCTATTTTGGCCTCATGATCTGTTAAGGTGGCGATCAGTGGTATATAAGTGAGAACATATCTCAACTAGTACTAGGCCTTTTGGAAGTGGACCAAAAGCAAAGCCGTACGGTCCTTCGGGCACCAAAGCGGACAATATCATACTAGTATGGAGATCGATTGTTCTTACTTATATACGGAGACGAAATATGCAGTACCCATATTCCCAAAAAATGGTATCAGAGCGAGATCCAAATAGATGCGATGGTGGTGAAATTCTCGGAGGTCGAACATGAAGAACTAGTAGTCACGCTCAAGGTGAATGATTTGCTATATACAGCCTAGTTCAGAGTGCCCGTGACTCATTGGATCAATATGAGGCGACAGACTTAAATGAAGTGGCGCTAAGGAACAGGTGGTGTGATCAATGATAAGACCTAGTTCTGATTCTAACTAAGGAATATGAAGGATGGTCGAGTGAGCAGATAGATCCCGCTGTAAAAGCTCTAGATTTCAGGTAGCCCCAACCTGATTAGAGTGAGCGGATGAAAGTCAATTAAGAGAAGGCTAGAGTGGTACTTTGTTCGAGAGGAGGATTTGTTAAGGTGGCGACCAAAGTTCCACATCCCACATCGGTTAAACATGGGAATGATTAGTGGTATATAAGTGAGAACATATTTCAACTAGTATGGAGATCGATTGTTCTTACTTATATACGAAGACAGAATATGTGGTACCCATATTCCCAACATGATCATTATTAATTTTATTTCTACATATAAATATTACAATTTCTTTTACAAAGATCGATTTTGTTTAGGTCCAACTAAAAAAACTCTTGAATTAAGAGAGCTGAATATTTCAAAGGAGCTCGGGCCCAAACATGATATCATAAACCAACTTGAACCTTGCAAGTTCAATAACACTCGAATTCGGCGTGGCTTATTCCCACTCCTACATACTGTTTATTTTGGTTCAGGCTAGTAGGGTTTATGGTACCTAAAAACTTTTGTGTTTATTTGTGATCAGGGTATTTCATTCTCTGACCTTACGTATGTAAGGAAGCACAATATGATGACTACTGTTTTAAACTTAACAAGACATCTAGAACAAGTCAATGATGCTCTTGTCGTACTCTCTCTCTTTTGCTTCTTGTTATTTATGATTTAATATGTTTTGAAAATGGATGTTTATGTGACAATGAGGCAAACAAATCATGTTGTTATTATGTGAAACTTTTATGATTGAATTTGTTATCTTTTTATTCGTTAGTCCGTGAAGAGGCATTTGACACAACATATTCAGAAAGTTGATGGTAAAATGGAAGCGCAAAATGAGCTCTCGAAAAAAATTCAACAGAGGTAAGAGGGCAACACAAACATAATTAGTTTCATGTTAGCACCATGCATAAGTAGTGAATAAAAAAAACATTGCTTGGTTTGAATTTGGTCTCAAATTTTTGGAATATGTTTCATGGAACTGCGAGAATATATCCTCCATTGAAAATAAAATTTCGCATGTTGCAGGATATATTGTCTCTCATGTTGAATTTATTCTATTTTTAGTGGTGTTTCACTTTTAACACCATCTGAACTCATTGACACTTTAAATAAAAGAGTTAAGATCGTTAAAGATGTATTGCTCATCAAAACCACGGGAAAAGTAAACCTATTTGTTTCCATTGAATACACGAAAGACAAAACAAAGAAACTTATTCGTTTGCCTTGAGTTCTCCACTATCCCGATTTCGAATTCTACTGCTGGTTTTGATCTTTAAGAACACTTGTTGAAGAACTTGAAAGAGATAAACATTGAGGTCTTCCAATCACGGAGATAAAAACTGATTCACTGTTTTGGTTTTGGCTAAAGAAATGACCTAAGCCTCATATTTATATGCTTTACAATTTGAAGTCCAAAATGTTAAAGTCCAACATGTTTAATTACCTACTAACCAGGACCACAACCCAGTAAATTGACAAACCAATTTACATAGTGAATTATTAATTTAGGTTTAAGTATTGACATTTGAGAAATCTTCTTGATAGCGTCCAAATTTAACTTGACTACCACACTTGGGCCCATATCGCTTTTTCACTTATAGGTCTAATTCTGTTAGTTACATAATTTAATTAACTCGATTACTTTTATAATTTGACTACCTTTAGACAATGATCGAATATATATATTTAGCACGTCTGTCCAAATTATTGTTTCATCCATAAATATATATTCCAACAATCTCTCACTTGGACCACCACATGCTACTCAAAAATATATATTCAACTATAGTGGGATCCTATAATCTCTTGTCAATGGGTGAACTGCACAACGCTGTATATGATTTATAACTATAAAGTACTAAAGACATATTTTTCGTAATAAGAACAATAAGATGCAATAATAATCACATTATTGCCACCAATCAATTACTTGGGCCAATTATGGAGTGTAGCTTAAGAGTAATATGGCTTGTAATCATATATAACTATTTGGTGATCAAATACGAAACATATAACAATAACTATAACCAAGTATATATATATATATATATATATATATATATATATATATATATATATATATATATATATATATATATATTGCATAAACTTTAATGTGCACAATACTGCAAAATGTATCATTAGATCCTATTATAAACTCTCCCACTGAAACTAACAATCCTCTAAATCAACTACACCCATATTGATGGTGTATCCTTGGAAAGTCTTAGGCAAAACCGCATTTTCTAGAGGATTAGCTATCGTGGATTTTGTCCTGATATGCTTTTTATTTATCTGGCCTTTTTTACTCGCTCTTTAACAAACAAGAACTTTATATTTATGTGTTTGGACCTAGACGATATCCTATTATTGTTAGAGTATTGCACTACTAAATTCCACGACCATAATTACTAGTCGATGCCTCAAAGTACGCAACAAATTATTCCACCATGATGGACGATGTATTAAGTGTTTTTCTTTACACTTTCCAAAATACCGCATCTCCAGATAATGAGAATATGTTGTCAAAAGTTCTTTTTAGTATGTCTTTGCATCCACCAAAAACTATGTCGGAATATCCAATGATCTCTAGTCATTCCGACTACCTATATGTCAACATGTGCCCTTTCTATTGCCTTCCTGTCGTCCATGCATGTGTTTCTTACATATCCTCCCAACATATTTACAACAAAAACAATATGGGACATGGTACAAACTTGAGCATATATTAAACTCCTTATTGTTAAAGCATAAATGACCATTTTCATTGTCTCAATCTCAAGTTTTTTCTTAGGATATTGACATATATCAAGTGTCACCCATACTCAATGGTTTGCAATTTGTCAATCTGTAATGTTGTAAAACACTTTCAATGTGTGTCACTGAGGAGATCTCGATATAACTAGAGTCTAAACACAAAATCACCATCATTGAGTCCTAATAAATTTTTATTGTTCGAGGCAAGCAATATGTCATCCACATATAATCTAAGAAATATGAAATTACTCCACATTGAACTTGTGATACATACAATCCTCAACAGAGTTGACTTCAAAGTCAAAAGAGACTATCACCTCAAGGAGTTTGTAATACCATTTATGAGAGGCCTGTTTGAACCCATAAATCGATTTTTAAGCCTACAATTCAATCTTTTGAGTTTTCTACTAAAAAGTCTTCTAGTTGCACCATATAGATCGTTTTCTTAATATTACCATTAAGAAAAATAGTCTTAATATCCATCTGATGAAGCTCAAGGTCAAAGTGCAATTAATGCCATGATTCTTCTAAATGAATCCATCGTCAATACTTGAGAGAAGGTTTATGTAAAATAAATCCCTTTATTCTGAGTATAACCTTTCGCTAGAAGATGCACTTTATGTCTTTTCACGTTATTCAAAGAATTACGTCTGGTTATGTAAGCTAACTTACAACCAATTTCCTTTTTCCCTTCAGGTAATGGAATAAGTTCTCATACCGCATTGTCATGCATCGATTTATACTCTTCCTTAATATCATAAATCCACTTCCAATTACTTTTATTATTGGACAACCTTAAGGCAATGGCCGAATATATATATTAACATGTCGGGCTATAAATATATTCCAATAAATATATACCATTTGATTGAACTGTCTTGAGATTAAATAATCTTCGTACTTTCTCATAGGTCAAATTTTTAACTTTTCCATGATGGGAATATATATGTGCTAGATAACAAACAACTACATCTTAGTATAAAAGTCATATTTTACAAAATTATACTTTTCATCTTAGCTTTGTTTGTGAATATAGAGACAGTGGAGCATGAATTTAAGTGACATTATTTAGTAAGTTGAATAGGGAGGGTTAAATGAAAGAATATATAGTCAATGGGAGTTGCAACATTGAATTTACTGCTGAAAATATTTAATTATATAAACTTGTTGATGTGTCTGACCCATTGTGGTTCTTATCATCGTTTCATGTTTTTATCTGTGTTCAAATATATTCTTCGGCATGGATCTAATGGTCATGATCAAACTAAAACTTTCCATTGATTGTGTAATATTTTTGTAGAAGTAAAAAATAGATTTTTATTATTAACATCTTAATTTTTTACAAACTAAAACCATATATACAAGAGAAGTAATATTTTAGTCTACCTTAATAATGATATACAATAAATTATATCATTGACTATTGACTAAATATATACAATATATTATTTAGTCAATAATATCTTTTATAATTTCCATTGACACTCCCCCTGAAGCTTGTGCGAAGTGTTTGAAGCTTGGCAATAACAACGCCCTTGAAACTTGACGAAAGTACTTGAAGTGCACACTTGATAAAAAAAACTAATAAAATGAAATCACACTCTCTCTCAAGCTGTAGCATATATATGAAGCATGTCAAACTTGTTGCAAATATAATTAATATGTGATCCGTTGATGGTTTTTTTGAATAAATCTTCTAATTGTTCTCATGTTTGGACATATGTATTAATGAGATTTTTTAATCTTTTTACAGATAAAATTGCAATTAATTTCAATATGTTTTGTTCTTTCATGGAAGACAAGATTAGACGCAATGTGCAGCACCGCTTGATTATCACACCATAACTTTGTAGGAATTGTAGTCTTTATGCCAATATCATTCAACAATTGAAAAATCCAAATTATCTCACATGTAGATTGAGCCATAGCTCTATAATCAGCTTCAACACTTGATTTTGATACAATATTTTGTTTTTTACTCTTCCAAGATACCAAATCACCCCCAGAAAACACAGTAACCAGTGGTCGATCTTTTATCAACTTTAGATCTAGCCCAATCTGCATCCACAAAACATTCGATATTAGTATGACCATTAATGTCATACCACAATCCGAGTTCATGAGCTGATTTGAGATAATACAAGATGTGTTCTAGTGTTTCCTAATGATTAACCATGGGTGATGACATAAATTGACTTACAATACTAACTAGATACGTAATGTCTGGTCGAGTTACTGTAAGATAATTAAGTTTTCCTATCAATCGATGATATTTTTCTGGATCACCAAATAATTCTCCATCATATTTTAGTATTTGCAAATTAGGAACTATCGGTGTATTGCACGTTTTTGCTCTTAACTTTCATGTTTCCATTAATAAATCTAAAAAATATTTTCTATATGATAGAAGAATACTTTTCTTCCTTCTTGTTATTTCTATCACTCCCAATAAGAACGATATCATCAACATATACAACCACGAGTATAATACCATTTTCAGAATGTTTATGAAATACAAAATGATCAGAATTACTCTTCTTTAACCCAAATTTGATGAGTGTCTCACTAAACTTGTCAAACCAAGCACGTGGACTTTGTTTCAAATCATATAATGATTTGTTTTTTATGTTTAATTGATTCAATGGCCAATCATTTGAAACTGCCAAAAATAAAATAAACGAATAGAGGTAAACTTAACTATCTGAAAACATATCTCAGAATAATCAACACAATAAGTTTGAGCATATAATTTTTCTCTAAGTCTTTCTTTAAGAATACTTATCATCCCATTTGGATTCACTTTAACATTAAACACTCATCTACAACCAATAGCTTGCTTTCCACCTAGTAAATTAACCAACTTCTAGTTACTAGTATCTTCAATTTTTTTATCTATTCAAACATTGCATATTTCCAACGAGAATGACATAAAGCTTCATGAATAGTTTTTAGAATAGAAATAGAATTAAAATTTGCAATAAAATCTCTCGTCGAAAGGTGAAAATTGCAAAAGAGGAAATTTAAGTACATGGTTTTTTACTTTTTCGATGAGAAATACGAAGGTCAATATCAGAATCATTAAGTATGTCAGAGGAGGTTTCGATATCGGCAATAAACATGTATAATGGGAGGTCGAGATGGTGGAGGACGTGCAAAAGATTGAGTAACAAAATCAGTTTTAGTAATAATAATAAGAGACTAGAATATGGAATAAATGAGGAGGTCATCGTCCTCTTTATTTGTGTGAAGGTCGACACTAGGCACAATTAGAATAAATAAAACATGCTCTAAATATGTAATTTCTCTAGACACGACACACTAAGAGAGATAGAAAAATATTTGTACCATTTTTGAACACTATAATATCCAAGAAAGTATATATTTTAAAGATTTGAGATCTAATATTGTATGATCAGGACTAAGATCCCTAACAAAATAAGTACAACCAAATATGCAGGGTTCAATATAGAATAAAGGTTTTGAAGGAAAAAGCACATAATATGAAATCTTATTCTGAAGAACATAAGACGATATTCGATTTATTAAATAACAAGTAGTGGAAACAGCATGTGCCCAAAATATTTTTGGTACTTTCATTTGAAAAAAGAGTGCATGAGCAACTTCAGTGATACCATTTTGAGATTGTGTGGCCAAACAGGAGGTTTGATGCAAAATTCCTTGCTGTTACATAAATGATTGAAATGCAGTTGAACAATATTCTTTACCATTATCACTTCTTAAAATACGAATTGGACAATTAACTGAGTATTAATTTCTACATAAAATTTGTGAAATATAAAAAATAATTCAAAATGATTTTTCATGAAATAAATCCATATAACTCGATAATGATCATTGACAAAACTAACAAAATACTTAAAACCTGCTTTAGATATGACTGGACAAGGACCCTAAACTTATGAATGAACTAATTCAAAATGAGACTCAACCCGTTTATTGTCACGAGATTATGATGGAAGGCGAAGATGTTTAGCAAATTGATACGACTCACATTCTAATGAGATTAAATGTTTAAATTTGAGATAAAGTTGTTTAATTGAGACTAAAGATGGATTACCCATACGAAAATGCGCTTCAAATGGAGATTGGACACTTACATACGCAATGAAGTTATTACTTTATTTATTGAGATAGTAGAGACCTCCAGACTTATGCCCTTAAACAATAATTATTTTCGTGGTAAGATCCTAAAACAAACAATAATCAGAGTAAAATGTGACAAAAGTTTTTGAATCTTTAGTATTTTTGCTCACATAAATTAGGTTAAATGAAAATCGAGAAAAAATTAAAACGGAAGTCAAGGACATATTTTCTTTTAAATGAACCGTTCCAAAGCCTAAAAGAGTTGATGATGACCGATCTGCCAATGTCATATATGAATGATGTGTGTTTGTAAAAGTTGAAAAAAAAAAATTGGATTACCCGTCATATGTTCTGTGGCAGCAGTATCAATGACTCAATCTGATGACGAAGAAATAAAACATTTTTGAATTATCTGATCCAGAAACTATACTATTTGTAATTTTAAGAGATTTCGGTGACTACTGATACTTGGAAAATTGAACATATTCTTCAATAGAAAATACAACTGGTTCTTTGAAATATTTCTTAGTAAACTATCGTGGTTGTTGTGTGACCGAATTCATGACAATAGAAATTTTTTTATATGGATGGATCTCGAAAACCACCTCTTTATAATCATTAAACTTATTCTAATTACTATAATAAAAACCCTAACCAATTCTATTTTCTTCGGCCGGATAAAATTCAAAACTATATTTCAGCTACAAAATAATCCAGTCAATATCAAATCCAAACATTGCACAAAAAATTGAAGAGAACACGTAACATTTTAATAGCCAACACTAAAACCTTAAAAGCTCTCATATATGTAAAATGAAAAATAAAAAAATTATTATTATTATACAAACTAAAACCATATATATATATATATATATATATATATATATATATATATATATATATAAAAGTATAAATATAAATAAATACTCTGAATATATCTTAATAATAGTATAATTTACCCTACTAATAATATAGGGTAAAGTATGACTAAATATATACAATATATACAATTTTCAAACATCCGAACAAGTGCATGTGAAACTAGCTCCTATACATGTACAGGATAAAAAACATTCATATATATACACATGAGATGTGAATGAAAGAAGAAAGGAACCTGAGGTTTCTTTGTATTAATCCATCACAAGAACTAGTAACTAGCTCCAAATGAATACAAAATCGTTGCTACTTCAAAATTTAAATACTTAAATATGTTTTTTTTTTTCCTTTCTATAAATTAACGTTGACATATTCTAGAGAAGCTCCCTTCCTGTTTCTTCGAATTTTTCCAGCATTTGAAAGACAAAACATCACAGATATTGTGCCTCTCTGGTAAAGTCCGGAACAAGTTCGAGAAACATGAGTTGAGAGAAGAACTTTTCTAACAAGGCTTTCCGGGTGCGCAGATTATCGTTCCCGAATCTTTTGTAAGAAGGCTAACAAACTGTCCTGGAACCGGAACTATAACATCTTCTTTTGGAATCACATCGACCGAAGCGTGTTTTCCAGTTTGGACAAAGTAAGCTCCATTCATAAAGTAGTCTCTCTCTGATCTCCACACCCAGTTCTTCCACGTTGCGTATGATGTGTATTCTCTCTTGGTGACCTGAAGCCAACCAAAAGCTAAAAGGTCAGAAATGTTTGGTGCCTAAATTTAAAAGTTGGAAACACTTTTTAACCCGGTTCTGAGAGTGTTAGTATATGATTTTGAATAATGTTTCAAAATGTTAGAAACTTGTCCGAATTCTTAAGTTTTGGACCGACTTGTGGGGGGGAGTTTACCTGCTTAGCTTGGTCATTAGGAGGACCAATGAAACGGTTGCCTTGGCTGATGATGGTTGGGTTGCTACTGCCACCAATGGCATACATCATCCAGTGGGTGTAGTCATTGTTGACAACATGGATCAAACCCCATCTGCACCTTGGCATCCTCTGCACCAGTCTCTTACCGAAATGGTTGAAACACACTGTTATTTGCATTTTTTTATCGTCACTTAAACTGTCACTATGTCCGAACAACATCACCTGCACCGAAAAGTTAAAATGTCAAAAAAAGAACACCTCGTCAACCAAAGGTTTTGGAAATTGGGTCAGTCACTTAGCTGTAGACCAACCTCGCTTGGTCATAGAAAATAAAGAAACAAAAGAAGTAGTAGTTATTTACCTCGTCGTGATCTGTTATGTGCAAGTTAGAGATGGTGATTGCGGTAGATGCCATGATGACATCGATAATCCCATCGGTACAATTGGACAGAGAAAGATGGTCCAGCCAGATGTTGGTAGCTCCAAACACGTTAATACCGTCTCCATCACTCTTTGTCCTAAGACCTTGATGATCCTCAGAATCTTGGACGATACCACCCTCTCCTGTAATGATATCGTGAATATGTATGTTATGAACGATTACGTTGTCCACGAACTGGAGTGTCAAACCGCAACCGTTTCTAATCTGGACGTTAGCTCCTCTACCATCGATGGTCTTGTTAGCGGTTATGATCAGCTCTTGTTTCAACGTTATAACCATGCTTCGCTGGAAGATGATCCAGAGTGGTCCGTTTCTGGTGACTGCGTGTCTTATGGTTCCTTCTTTCGCCTTCGACACGTCGTCGTCTGATGGATCGGTGACGACATAGAAAGGACCATCTTTGCCACCAGTGGTGTTACGGCCAAACCCAAGGACACAATCGGCTAATTTTTTTCGGTTTTTCTCCCAGTTTGGGTCGCAACGCCAGCATTGGTCGATGGGGTTAGTTGCATTGCATTCTTCATGGTGTACCTCTCCTAGGCTCCTTCTTGTGTCATTGTGTTTTTCAACAGCCCTGTTTAAAAAAAAAACGTCCACATAAAGAAGGAATGAAAGAGATGCAACACTAATTAAAAGCCGAAAGGGGAAGTGGCATACAATGCAACATGACGGTTGAAGTGATTGGTGACTTCTTCGGGTTCGGGATGATAAGAAGATAGAAAATCTGTTTTTGCTTGCTCTGCACGCGTCATCCAATACGAATCATAATCGCCAATATGGGCATGAAGGCGTGGAATTGTTACAGCCACAAACAATATGAAGACAAGACTTAGTTTCTTGTTCATCATGGCTTCCATTGGCCAAGACAAGAGTTTTATTTATTTTAATTTATTATTTATTTTAATTTTTTATTCTACGGGCGAGCAAGTTCGTTGCTATGCTCGCATTGTGGAACTATTATTCAATTTTTTTTCAAATGAGTATGCCTGGCTTCAATATATAAGAAAACAAAGCAAGGCACATGCTGAATCTGATGGTGAGTTTTGAGAGAAACGAGGACAACCACTTCTCAAATTTTCTATTTTTGTTGCGGGTGAGTCAAGATTTTGATGGTTTTCCGTGGATAAATTTAGGGTATTTTCCTTGGACACAAAATTTCGTCCTCGTTTTGACCTTCTTTTTATTAGTCTTTATCTTTTTTTACAATTATCTATTTTATTTTAGTTAATTTTTTATATATATATATATATATATTAATTAGAGTAAAATAGAGATTGTTCATGAACCGTGAATCTCTATTTATTGGTTTAACTTTAATTTATTGATTTGTTTTATATAGAAGTTTATGAGTTATTATATGTTTTTAAAATTACTTTAGCCGGGTTTAGGTTGTTGTGTTATGTCACGTTACGACACAAATTTTTATTTGAGGATTTATTATAACAAATCCCGCTTTTGTTATAATTGAATCCGGTTATAATGAAATACGGATTTGATAGAACAAATTTTATTTAAATCAGAAACTGTCATTGGGTATATCATCTATTTTTTATTAGAAAAAACAAGCTATTTTTTTAAAAAAAAACTTAACTCTCTCTAACTAGCAAATTTAAATATTTTGGATTTTTCAAATCCGACTCTACAACTCTATTAATGTAGGTATTGTTCACTTACTAATGTATCTTTTTCACTTTAGATATGTAGTTTTAGTGATATTTTATAGTTGAATATTTCGTTTGAAAAATCAAATTTTTATATATTTGTAGTTGTTATTTTGAATTTGAGTTAGTTCTATCGAATAAGTTAGGTCTAGATCTTTGATTAGCTAGTCAATTTGTTTGATTTGGGGTAGGGATTTGGAAGTTTAGATTTAGGATTTTTTAACCTTTTGTCCGAAAAGAAACAAGAGAGAAAAAAGGGTTATCATTTGATGGCCGTTTATTTTCTTCTTAAATGGTTCAAACTTCTCGATTTGTTATACTTTTTAGTTTATATTTAGTTAAGTCTAGATTAATTCGAACAATCTTTGCTGAAGCGTCTGCAACTAGATCGAGAACTGATCTCATTCGTTCTTTGTATAATAAATGGTAATAATTTGTTTTTTAATTCTAGTTTTTTTTCTTTTGTTTTAAAGGTTTTCATTTGATGTTTGTTTAACTATTGACAAGTTTGGAGTTGTATTTAGGTTAAATTTAACATTTTTATATGGTAGGGTTATTTTAGTTATTTCAAGTTATTGAAACAAAAAATTGAATTGGAAATCTCCTTCTAACAAAACAAGATTTCATTATAGCGTAGCCATTTTTATTTTTAATATGTAACATTTTTATACGTTTGTTTTAATAAATACTTCTTTTTCACTTTCGTTTTATTATCATAAACTAAAATATTTGAACAAATATTCTTTTTTTACAAAATTTGTGAGATTAGTGAAAGAAAAAAAACGAGGGTTTTTAATGTTAATTAAAAAAAATTAAAAAGCAACTCTTTTTTACAAAGCATAGTAATGGAGTTTTGTACTCGAATTTTTACACGAATGAGAAAAAAAAAGTGTTAGTTTTGTTGATGTAATGGTTATAAACGTTATTTTTGTCATGGTTTTAGATATGGTAAAGCTCTTTTACGTTACCTTTTAACACTGTTATTAATACTTGGTAATTTTATAAGTTAGTTTTAATATATTTTTTTATTCTATTATCATAAATTGGTAGAATAAATGGTCTTTCTCTAAAAAAATTGTGACATTAGTGAATTGTAGGGAATATGGATATCGTAGATTCCGTCTTCGTATATAAATAAGATCAACTCGATCTCCACACAAGTATAATATTGTCCGCTTTGGGGCGGAATCGTTCGCATGGCTTTGTTTTCGGTCCACTCCAAAAGGTCACATACTAGTTTAGATATATTTGTACTTATATGTCATTGATCCTTCTCATGTTTAACCGATGTCGGACTTCGGTCGTACCCTAACAAATCATCATCTTAAACAAATTACCACTTTAGGCTCCTCTTAATTGACTTACATCCGTTCATTCTAATCAGGTGGTAGACTACTTGAACCGTAGATGCACTACAGATGTAGCTGATCACACTTATTATACCACATTTCCTTGTTCCTTAGCGTCACTCCAATCAAGTCACTTCATTATGATACACTCCAATCAAGTCACTTCATCTTGAAACACTCAAACCAAGTCACATCGATTGATGAGCCACATGCACTCTAAACTAGCCCACTAGTAATCTATGGAGCAGATCATTAACCTTGAGCATGGATGTTGGTTCATAATGGTCGCATCCTAGAATTTCACCCACACCGCATTTCGTTTGGGCCTGGAGCCCTAATACCATTTCTTGGGAATATGGATATCGCATATTACTTTCGTATAAAACAATGAACAATTTGATCTTAATACTAGTATGATATTATCCGTTTTGGGCCCGAAAGCCTTCATAACTTTGCTTTTGGTAAACTTCCAAAAGGTATCATACTAATTGAGTTCTGCTCTTACTTATATACCACTTATCATTTCCATTTGGTAAACTTCCAAAAGGTATCATACTAATTGAGTTATGTTCTTACTTATATACCACTTATCATTTCCATATTTAAACGATGTTCGACTTTGGTCACACCATAATATAAATAAAACACAAAGTTTTTTGTGTGGATTGTTAAAAAAATGAAAAAGGAGAAACTAAACGCAAATTATTTTAAAGAGAATAACAATTAAGTCATGTTCAAATTTGATTTTCTTATATGTTCCAAAAATCATGTATAAATTCATGAGAGATGTTTCGGAGACAAAAGTTAAACTCTTCAAAACTAACCAAAATCAGTGAATTAGAAAAGATTTAAAAAAAAATAACTACTTTATTGCATATTTATTTTAAGCAACACAACCTATGAATTTTGGGTTTTATTTTTCCTTACTCTGTGGATTGGATTTTAATCTTCCTATTTTTCTCCGATAAGATTTGAATTTGATAGGGTTTTGTTTGGATTTTAATTGATGTTTTTAATAGTGATCACATATTTAAAAGAAAGAGAATTGAAAAGGTAAATGTGAAAACTGACTTTGGTGCTTATAAATAAAATTGGACTCAGGTTTGATGAATTCTTTTCTTTTTAAATCTATGTTTATGAATTTTCTTTCTTTTCTTTCTTCTTCTAATTTGAAAATAGCTACATATAGATATTGTTTTAGATACTATTATTTATTTATTTTGAGTTATTATTCAAAGTTTTTGTTATTATTAGAAAAAATTAAGCTTTTTTTTTTCCTTATAAGTTTATTAATAAGTAATATAAGATATAAATTTAAGACCATTTAAGACCCATTCAACAAACCTATTACAGATAATGGCCCAAATATTTTAAGAGACTTTATACCTAAACTATCCTTCCATATAAAATCCAGTAACAACATCTTTTTCTTTTATTTTATTTCATTTAAAATTTTAAAGGCTCGTATCTTTTAAATCGTAACTCGAAAAAAACCAAAAATACCATCGGTTTTGTTATTTTTAAGACGAACAAAAATGGTACCACTCATGATGGGTTTTGATTTTTTTTAATAATATCTTACAAACGTTTCCTAGTATATGGTTTGGAGTCTATCATAGTGGGCTAGTTTCGCATATAGTATGGCTTCGCATCTAGGAGTACCAAATTTAAACAAGTTTTTCATCTAGCAAAACAAAAAAGGTTTTCCAACTAGAAAAACATAGGAGGTTTCACATCTAGTAAAACAAAGAGGGTTCTCATCTAGGAAAATAAAGAATATTTCGCATCTAGCAAAACAAAGAAGGTTTCGCATCTAGCAAAACAAATAAGGTTTTTCATCTATCAGAACAAAGAAGGTTTTGCATCTATCCAAATAACGAAGTTTCACATCCAGCAAAATAAAGCTAGCACAACAAAGAAGGTTTCGCTAGCACAGTTTTGCATCTTCTTCATTAAACCCCTCTATATGTATCTTTTAAACCGTAACTCGGAAAAAAAATCCAAAAACACCATTGGTTTTGTTTTTCTAAGACGAACAAAACTAGTACCACTCATGATATGTTTTGAATATTTAAAAAAAATAAAGAAAAAATAACGTTTTCGCATCTACCATCAGAAAAGAGTACATAGGTTTCACTATAAAAAAAACAATAATGTTTTGCATCTACCAGTAGGTAGAGACATCACATGTGTCACATCTCTTACCTCTGAAACCCATAATCGTTTTACTCAAATAGAAAATTCACGAACACAAAAAACAGACTAAAAATCGACGAAAACCTAACTCGAATACAACAAATAAACTACATTAACAGCGTAATATTATATGCGTAATATTATATGAACACCAAAAATCAGAAAGAAAAGAGATCTCGAGTCCCCTAATATTTCTAAAGATCTATAGTCCCCTAATATTTCTAAATCAAAATTCGAGTTACCATACATACAAATCGACTTATCTAAACAAATATCAACAATCAAACTTCGGAACCAAATAAAAACACAATCAAAATCATACGAAAACAAAAGAAAAATAAGAAATCGAGTAATCAAACTTCAAAATCATACAAAAACACAATCAAAATCATACAAAAACAAAAGAAAAATAAGAAGTAATCAAACTTCGAAATCAAATAAAAACACAATCAAAATCATACGAAAACAAAAGAAAAATAAGAAATCGAGTAAGGGCACTGTCCTTTTCACGTACAAATAAACAAAAGAAAAAAAAAATGAAATATAGGTGTTAAAATCTTTTATATAATTGAGTAAAGATATTTAGGGTATTAGTGAGTCTTAAATAGTAAATATTTGACTAAAACGTGTAGGATTTTGGATCTTAAATAGTATTTTACCCTATATTTAATTAATGAATCAATTTATTGAATTAATAATTAATATGAAACAAACATATTTTTATGTTTTTATATAAATTATGGATTTATTTCTATTTAAAGAGAAAATTTGTTAAAAAAGATTGGTTTAAATTTGATAGATATATTTTAAATTGTATAATTAAATTATGTTCAACTATAGGATTGAGTAAAATTGGAAAATTATAAATTAAATGTTAAGAATTAAATCGTATTCTTTTTTAAATTTATAATCACTTTTAATAGATATATCAATAAATTTAGTATAAGTAAATAGCATCTTTTAACCATTGATTGTTTTTATGGCGGTTTTTAATAAATTATTTGTATTTGATGGTAATTAAATATATTATAACTATTGTTGAGGTTTAATTATATTTTTAGCAATGTATTTAAAATTTAAGGTAATGCTAAAATAGCGGTTACGTATTCTCTTCATAACAAAAAAAATATTATTTAAAAAAAAAAAGATATAAATAAATGATTCTATAATGGTTATACTCCTTTTTAAACGAATCAGCAAGTATTCATGGTACCAAGTAATAACGATAAAAGAAAATATATTATCTGTGTTTATAATATTTTGGGTTTATATAATATTTTTATTGGGTTATTTTAGTTATAATATCAAAATAAATTTTTAATCCAATTTTAATCATTTTAAAATTTATATTTTTTTTATGGCCTAAAAAAAAATCTTTTAAGTCATTTTAATACCGAACATTTCAAAAATACCTAATTTATTCTTACTGCTTTATTAACTCTGTTTGTATTATAATTCACTAACTTCTAACAATATATAAGTTTTCTTTTATTTTTTCTTTTTTTAAAGTTCGTATCTTTTGATTTATAATTTTAAAATAAAACCTAAATCACCGTTGTGTGTATATTTACTAGACGAATCAAAATCAAACAAGTGGTCTATATGATATGTTTCAAACAAAAAATTAAAACTGCTAAAAAACAAAAAGCTAACACTGTTAAAAAATTTAAACTTAATTAGCAGTTTTAATTTTTCTAATAATGCTAATTATTAGTTTTAACAGATTTATATAGTTAAAGTAGGTTTTAACAGTTTTATACAGTTAAATTAGGTTTTAACAGTTTTATACAGTTAAATTAGATTTTAACAGTTTTAATTTTTAGCAGTTTTGAAACTACTAAACAAAGCTTTTTTAACAGTTTTAAAAAGAAAAAAAACATATCATTCACCAAATTGAAAATAACAACTTGTCTAAGGCTAACCTCTTAAAAGCTAACAGCTCTCTTATTCAGGCTCTTAGGAATGAAGATAGTTACCGGAGACAAAAGTATTTGAACACTTGGCTTAATGATAGTGATGAGAAAGAAAAACTTAATTAATGGGATCAAAGATAATGGTGTTTGGCTCCAAAGTCATAATGAAATAGTTAAGTCTGTTGAATCCTATTTTTAAAAGGTTTTATCTACTGATTCCTACATTAGCAATGATGATTTAAATATGAAAATGCAGGATCCTCTCTTTGAAAACATTCCTAAGCTCATTACAGAAAGTGATAACTATACTATCCTCAAGCCTACAACTAAGGAAGATGGGTGGACTATTATTTGATCCATGCAGGCACTGACGGGTTCAATTCTTTCTTTCTTAAAACTTGTTGGGAGATTATTAATCTAGACCTTTGCAATGCTCTCAATACTTATCTTAAGGGCTGCAGTATCTCCAATGGTGTGTTTGTCATTGGAATTTGCCTAATTCCTAAAGGCCATAATCCTATTAGTTGGAATAACTACATGCCCATTAGCCTGTGCACTATTTTCAACAGGCTGCTTTCTAGTTTAATCAACAACAGAATTGCTGATATTTTACCTGATATTATATTTAACAGTCAGGGTGTTTTTGTTAAAAAAAAAACACAACCATGGTTTCAGAATTTTTTTTCTAATTATATTTAAAAGGATCCAGATTTTCTAAGAAAAGAAAACCCATTTTTTTGTTTAGAAAATACGATAGAATAAAATATTTTATCTTGTGCTTAGTACCAAATATTGATAGGGATCTTATTTGATATTAAATATTGATTTTTAACAAATATTGAAACATATATAGAGTCATCCATTTTTATTTTTGAACTATAAATTTTTACACTTTCCGCAATAGCGCATGGGTACGTACTAGTTAAATCTATTTTCAGAAGGTGAAACGAGAGAGAACTTTATCGTTTAGTTCTATTTGAAGTCAAATAAAATAGCACTCTTCAATTTTACCGGTAAAATCTATAATTATATATTAGATTAATTGGTCTAAATGTTGTCTCTAATAAAAGAACTTGTTAAAATGCTTAATATATAACTAGTTTGATTCGAGACCATCCATATTATCATACAAAATGAGTTGCACATATGTTTAGGCATTACAAAACATAGACTCTACTGAGTTTATTACCATACATCTTCCTCATAAGAAATAGTATCTAAATTCGATTCTAGCTCAAAAGCACCTTGACCTCAAGAACTAAGGCTTCCATCAGCTCACCAATTCCGGTAAAACTTCATAGCTCATAAACCTTTGAATTTGTTTATAAGAAAATTAATATGATACCATTATAAACCATGGTCAGTTCTTAAGATAATTCCCAAACCCTGTAATCTCTTCCTTCAGTAGCTGTAGACCACCCATTTCCAGGTTCATAGTGACCCGGACCAATCTTCATGGCAAGCTTGTCATCGATGATGGCTGCATATACGTCCCTTTCTGCCTTGGTAATTTTTATCTAAAATAGACAAATAAACAACTCTTGAAATTTGTTTTTCTTATAATAGGTCCATATCCTCTGAGTGGATAGAACAGAAAAAGATACATTTAACTTCACAAGATTTTTTATTTATCAATAGCTTCTGCGTGCTATTTCTTAGCTAATTACGTGTTTGCCAAATTATCAACAACTTTGACATGATACTTACCGTGCTCCTGCAGTGGATTTTGTTCCGTTTTCTGACAGCAATAAGAGATGAAATTTCGGACTGGTAATGAGAAAAAATGTGGTCATAGAAAACTGATGGAGTTCCTGGGTGAGTCAAGGTGTAAGCGTAACCCTGCATTTCCTTTTCACCAGGAAATCGCCAATGACCCTTCACCAAAAAGAGAACAAAAAAATTGTGAGGAAGATTAGAAAACATACAACGTATAATTATATCATCTGCTACAGCTGCATTCTCATACTTGAGAAGCCATAGCCAAAAAGTAATCAAAATATTCTTTAGCCGAATAAAAGTAAGTGTTCAACATTATAAGTACCAAGAAAAGTCTCCAGCCATAGTGTACCCCTATTCCCAACAGTAAGGAATATTTACTTGCAATTTATTATGAAGTTCTGAACAAAATAAAAGGATCATTTAGCTATAGGAAACATTTATTTTGAAAGTCTCCTGAATCAGTTCTAAATATTGACTCTTACAACCATGTCAGAGAGAGATATACATCGCAATGACTATTAGCAGCCTACTAAATTTTTCTTGACTTGCTAATGTTAAAGTAGAGCCATATGGGAAGGGGATAGAGAAGATGAAGGCAATGTGCAGAAGTCAAATATGAAAAAAAAGCAAACCTGGGTAGAACCAGTATCGTGATTCTCAATAAAAGTTACAGCTCGAGAGGGCCACCATCCAACAACGCCAGGAGGTTTTCCTTTTGAATCACTTAGCCTCCAATATTCACATCTTTCGAGTGCCTACACAAAATTGTTTGGTTATACGAATAACATCCCTTGTGATTATAAACAAAAGATTGAATGACAAAACATAGAAATGTATTCAAGCTAATGCATGATGGTAGTCAATTAAAATAGACATCAGAGATATTAATTATATATGTTCATTGACTCTGTAAACCATCCTGCGGTGCTTTGCAAAAGTTATATGAGCCATAAAGACTGGGGAGCAGGGGGTAGAACGCATGAACCCTTGTTTAGTTTGTTTTCTCACAACACTAACAGAACGAGTCCCAATTGGATAACTGATTTTAAACCATATTTCTAGACAAATATAATCCATACATTGTTGTGAATCTATTCCATTTTCAGATTTAAAGATATAAACTCCCTACGTAGCATTTAGGCATTAATCTTAAAAACAAAGAAACAGGCTCAGTTCATACGAAGAACAAGCAATATTTCTAGGGAACAATAGTGTGCTGGAAGTAACATCCATGCTTTCTCCGGACTAACTTGGGAAAATATAAGGATAACTAATGTAGGATCATATTCATAATATATAATAGGCATACCGAATGTAGAATTCCTTTAGTCGTGACATCAAATGCACCAGCAGTTCCCTTAGTTTCACTTATCCAATCAACAATCCTCTGTCGATGTGCATCTTGATTGTGTTCCATCTCGCCATATTTATAACTGAGAGAATCCCAAAACTCGCCTACAGCAAAGTAAGGCTCACTTGCATCCATGTAGTCCTTGACGTAACCTCCCCAAAATCCTCTTATGAAATCAAGCCTCCACCCATCATATCCAATTTCTTTTCTGCACATGACAACATAACCAAAGGATACTGAATAATTACATACTTGAGATTGTATCGTTAACTGACAGAATCAAGAACGATAATGCCCAATACGAAGCAGAGCACTTCTTCATTTCAAAGTGGTTGAATGTGTTTGGAAGTGATTGTTATCCAGTACTTTATATTTCCAGTTATTCGTTTCTAGATTATTCAATTCCGCATTAACTAACTAATCAAGGAAAACAAATTGGTCAGAGTAGGGCATATACTCGTTCTGCAACATGATGAAGTATAAAGTAAATACGGAAAGACAAGAGACATATGGTCAGCTCAGATTGGTTAGCCTAAAAACAAAAATGTTTGTGTTTTAAATATAATTATACCATGAGAGAATGACATTGGCTCTGAGCTTGAGACACAGGAGTAAAAAATATTAAGATGGCAACATAAACTCAAGCATTATAACCCTAAGTAGAAATACAAGAGTATTAACCTCAGCCAGCATAACCACTCTTGGAGATCCTTCCTCACGAACTCTTGTGAATGATCAATGTTTGGAGCAGCGTGGAAATTATCTCCACTACTCTTATTTCCCCTGCCCTGTTTCAGACAAACAAGGTATATATGCTCAGCAAGGAAATGAAATATAAGTCAGGCAGCAATAGCAAGCCCTACCGACATAAAGCGAGCCCAGAAAACAACAAAAGGCCATAGCCTATAACCTCTCTTTTTAAGAACTAGACAGATAGGATCATAGGAGAAAATACCTGAAAGTGAGGATCATCAGCAACAATGGCCTTCGCATCCCAATTTAGACGACCACCAAATTGGTTCCAAACACCATTTTCATTCTGATATTGTGCACAACGATGATTTAATACAGCATCTCCAAGAACTTTTATGCCAACTTCATGAAGTCTCTTTACAAGATCCTTCAACTCGTCGAAAGATCCATATCTGAAAGTTTCCAACAAGAGAACTCGCTTAAGAAATCAATAAAACAAAAGCTATTATATTTTCAAGCAGGATTTATTATATAGCGTCACATGCAAACAAGTGGAAATATACGATGCTTGGTGCCAATTGCCAACTAGGGCAGATTTAGGCCAAGGCAATATTTATCTCAAATTATCCCTTGGCCTGGTATAAAAGATTTTCAACTTGCCATAATATCTGTAAAAAAAAGTTTCATGAGAGAAAATGCCTTAACTCAAGCCATATTTGGATCTAGAAAGGGGTTAAGTAGAGGCAAAACTTCATAAATATAGCTAAGTGAGTATCAATCCAAACAAATCTGCAAAATATTGATTTACAAATCTAGGGTTTAAGAAGATACCTGGAATTCAAATCATACAAGTCACTTGGCATGTATCCTTCAGGGGACACAGATTGTGTCGGAGGCGGTAACCATATCACAGTAAATCCAAGTGAAGCTAATTCTTCAGCCTTTTCTTTTAGTTCCATGTACCATCTTCCAGATTTGTGTGATTCCCAGTTAAACCCTTGGCACACAATCTCAAACCCTGTGCCTGTCCCTGAGATTATTTTAGCAGGAGCCTCGGGTTTCTCAATTTCCAAAATAGTTTCCTCTGAGAAAGTTGGAATAGAGGTTCGGAAAATGCTATAAGCTTCAGCAGCAAGTTTTTCAATTTCTTGAAGAATGCTTTCTTGTCCTACAATCCTTTTCGACTTAAAATTCTTTTGAGATGAGATATCGCTGACCAGGTTCCTTATTTCATTTATGATTCCGTCAGTATATGCACCAGGAGAAAGTTCTTCGTCTTCTTCCGTAGGTTTTTCAGCTGTTTTTGCAACTTCAGATTTAACAGGCGAGCTGTTTGACCTTGAGAGGGGGATATAGAAGTCTTTTCCCCCACAATTCAGCCAACTATTTTCATCTAGCTTGAGAACGAAAAGAAATCCTGCAAGCTCTTCATCCAAAGTAAACAAACCCCAAGATCCATTTCCTTCCTCTTTAGGCTGCAAAACAACCAAATTTATAAAAAAGACTGAGGAACATTGAAATGATCCATATTTAATTGAAACTATGCACGACATTGTAGATTGAGAAGGCAAAAATAATAAAGATAATACACCTCCAGCCAAGAGGAAATGTCAAACACATTAAATGTACTTTAAGAGAATATCTTATTATCAGAGCCGACCTTATTACCGGAGCCAATACTTTTCTGATGTAATACAGCCAAACTGCACAAACAGAAAAAAGAAGTGTAGGCACTCACTGTACACACTACTCTTTATCCCATATTCCTACATTCTTTCTCGCTGAGTATTCCCTAAGATTCCAGAATATTCAATATAATTTTTGAGGATGACGAAACGCGGAGATGAGATGAAATTAAGAACAATACAGAGCACAATTTATTGACTTCAAAACTATCTACTTCTTTAACATAACAATCAGTAGATAAAGTGCAAAGTATAATAATAACAGCTGGTTTGTACAAGCAGAAGCATATACTACAGCTTCTTAAGATTTGCTTTAATTATAATACCTGCAAAAGAGTTCGCAAAGCCTTGTTCTTAAAAACAATTGTGCCTGGTGGATGTGGGCCAGCTGGGATCTCCCACTTTCTAGTATCATCTTTGCAAATCCCCCAATGGACAGTAACATTTTCAGGTATATCCGTTTCAAAATACAGAAGATTCTTGGCTGTCTCAGGACACTTCCTAAGAGCAAAACTCATTGTGCTATCAACAGCCACTTCTTGTATAATTGGCAGCTCCTCGTAAAACCCTTCAAGTGGCTTAGGTTTTTCTTTCGGGTCACTGGATATCATTTCATCCCCTTGGGCTTTTGAATATGAATCCTCTGATTTCAGAAGAATACCAGCAAGTTGCCCCAGGGTTTCTAGAGATCAAGAAAAGAAAATATTAACTTTAAGTGGGAAAACACAAATAAACCAAAACACCAACAAATGAAATGAACTCATCACTTGATACCATGAAAGGCCTTCAGCTGCAAATAGACAACTTTAGTCAATATTTAACATTAGTTTAGAAAAAAAATGTACCTATATGATTATACTCTGCCACAGGTTTAAACCAGTGTAGATGAAAACATAATTGTTAATTGGGTGCAAAAAAGTCCTGGAACTATAGAGCTTAGGGCAGCAAATAAGGCAGCCAATTTATATGTATAGACATGTTTTTAAAATATATTAATAAAAGAACTAGAAATCATATGCATCAAATATGACTCATCTTATATCTCAGACAGGCAGCATCAATCACATCCTATATTTTAAATACATAAATAAAAGTTATTAGTTATAAATTAAAAATCAGAATTGGCATAATTTGCAAAGGTGTAATGATGCTGTTGCGAAAAGAAAATTTGACTCGTTCCTGTTTTAAAAAAAAAGAGTATATCTCTATCGTGCCATGCATATAAAATTTTAACTAAAAGTTCCCCAAATTTAGAAAAATAGAAAATGAGCTTTAGGAAAGAGAAAATGGTTTCAATTTGAATTTAGAAACAAATTTTAGAATTGAATTTTGAAAACCGTTCTAAAAAAGGAGAGGGCATTGAGTCAATAACATATCAAATTATTTTCTTCAGATCAGATTAGTGGATATTTTCTCTCCAAATCTAAGATACGGCTTGCTTAGGGTTTTTGAATCTGGATTCGTGTCATAATCAGGATAGTATTTTGGAAAGGATAAAATTTCATAGATATGGCCCGTATAATTACTTAGACCAGCATGGATGGCGCCTTGCACGGCTATGAGCTATAGCACGCTATTTGGGCCACGCAATTGTAAAAAGTTTGAAGAAAACAAAGGAGCAAAAATCAAAACCATAGTACTAATAATTTAAGATCTTATCAAAACCCAGTCTCTTTTTCAATAAAATGGTTGATTATACTAAACATTGTTAAACTAATCCATGAATGCCTACCTAATCCACATCAAATCAAAATTATTAATTAAAAAGGAGACGTTAAAGAGAAAAGTAAAAACAACCTGGCTGCATATTGAATACTCTCTTTGCTCCAACTACATTGCTATCATCTTGACGGTAGTCGGCAAGAAGCACCTTAAAATCGCTTCCTTTATGCTGATACCAAGCTCCAGTTGCTTCATCCTGCACCACCAGATCCAGGGGTAGTAATAATCATATAAGCTACAGTCCCCTTGATAACTTTGGCACCAAATTTGAAAAGATAAATAACTCTATTGCAACCTTCAAAACAAAATTTATGGCTGCTAGTGAGCTTTTGAGAGTAAGATCAATCTTCACTTCATGAAATGTATCTCCTTCCGATGACTTCTTCAAGGGTGTCTCAACGGCATACTCCTGAGAAAAATTGACCAACTTAAGCAACCAATGTATCTCCATCAAAATGGTACTTTCTCTAGCGACTTAGGCCTAAACGTACCTTGATGGGAATTGAGCCAGGAGGTCGCATTTCTTCAGGAGGTTGATCCCACTCACTATAAACACAACGGATAAAAGATTAAAGAATCATTTCTCTAACTTAACTTTGATATATGCTTACCGAAAAGAATATATATAAAAAAAAAGCCCAAAGAAAACCTTGAACAGTCAAATCAAGAACAACCTGCCCAGGTCATCAACATAAGAAACTCCCCAATGAAGAATCCATTGTCCAGGAAGACTACATCCTATAGTAAGCTGCCAATTCTCTCCCTCAGCTTTAGCGAATCTCACGAAAATCTTTCCCTCTACCTATAATCCAAAAACCAATAGAACTTTTGAAATTCGAACTCTTAATCACATTAACACCTTCTATAATGTTCAGCTCTATACAAATCACTCTTCCTAACTTTATCTGCAAACAGATTCGTATCGCTAAATCACACCGAAACACTCCATAATCACACATAAGACGGAAACAGCAAGTTATATGTAAAATGCAACAGCTGGTGCTGGTGTTGGTGTTAATTACTACCTTTTCAGTTCGCTTGATCGGAATAGTCTCCTTGACAGCTTCATCAGTCGAGCTGAAACTCTCGGCGACAGCTGTATCGGCGGTAGTAGAGCTAGCTCGGACAGCCACGACGCTTTGAGGCTTGAAGTTGGTGGTGATACCGGTAGTCTTGTTGCTACTTCCATTGTAGAAGATCGATTTCAAAGTAAAATTCGACGAAGACAGTTTGGTTTTGCGATGGATTTTGCGATGATCCCTGCAACAATGAAGAAGAGGTGGTGCGTAGATGCTCGACATATGTATTATTGAGGAAATCTAGATGGATTAACTAACACGGACAGAGCACGATCTTTTAGCTCTATTTATACTCTCTTTCTTATTTTAATATATTCATCAAATCTAATATCTAGATTTTACTTAAATTTTAATTGATGTTATGAGATTTGTCTACATGGTTTACAAATCTTTAAATTAATTTTCTTCAATGGTATTGAGTTAGTTTTGAGAGGGAATCTCCACCCCGTTGTCCGTTGGTGTGCACATGGTAAATCTATGTTAGAAAAAAATTATTTTAGAGCAGATTCCGATTTTTTATAAATTTTAGCGACAAACACCTAATTCCGATGTGGTATTTTGAAATCAATTTGTTCTGTGCAAAGTCAATTGATTCTAACGTAGTATTTTGGAATCATCAGCTTTTTACAAAAACAACCTATTATAAAGTGGTATTTCGGAATTAGTTGCTTTGTGAAAAAACAAACGATTTTGAAACCATTTCAGAATCCAGTCGCTAACACCTACAAAAATTAAATTTGTAATTAAAAAAAATGAAAATATAATTTTTTTTCCAAATATAAAAATAATAACATATTTGATGGGAAAAATGTTATGGTATTGAATTTCTTCCCTACGAATATCATGATTTTGTTTATTATTATTTGTAGTTTTTGTACTTTTTATATAGTTAAAATAAATGTTATCACTATATAAATATAATGGAAAACCTTATATATAATGCAAAACCTTATTTTGCTTTCGTGTAACAAAAATAATTTATAAAATAATATTTTACATATGATATTATATTATATATATTAAAAATTAGGATTAGTCATTGGAATATGTCATTATGTTCAAAATAATCTATATTTTTATTTTTATATCAAAAAGTTATTTTCGTTCGCAGATTTTTTTTATAATGGCAGTTATAACTAGGGAAATTGCACCTAAAGTACCCACTCAACTATTCAATTGTCACTTACCACCCAAGGTTTGATCAATTGTTACTTAATACCCATCTCAACTACCTTATTGTCACTAACAACCTAACTTTATTTTAATACCCTAACTACCCTTAACCCACTATATAAACGTTATTTTCTGTTTTCTCCCTATTTTTTCTTGCTTTTTGAAGATTTGAATTTGTTAGCCGCTCTAACCACCTAACCCTACTAACCACCACGAGCTGGGTTTAAATCACATTTTCCGGTGATCGGAAGCTGCTAAAGGTTTGTTTCTTTATGTAAGTTGTTGTGTTAGACCTCTCTAACCTCTGTTTTATACGTACAGGAGTTCATCACGACTTTTTGGAATCTTGTAGCTTACAAGTAATCGTGTTGCGAGCTTTTTAGGTAATTACCTACCGATTTCGAAGTTTTTTATTCGTTTTCTCTGTTGGAATAGGTTCTAGTCTACTGTTTTTAGATGCCATTGCCTAATTTCGAGCTTTTCTCTATTTTTTTTTGTTATAGTGATCTGTTTCGTCAATATTGTTCACTATATAGTTACGTCCTTGTTTTCTGATGTTATATTCTAATTTGGTACTGCTTTAGTTTGTGGGTAATGTGTAGATTACGAGTTTTTAGGTCAGTTAGAGTATTGTATTTCGAAACAGATATCAGGACCGGTGTTACATAGAAATATCAGGACAGGCAGCGAATATATATACGTAGATATACACAAATATCAGGACAGGCTGCGAATTACTAGATGTATGTACGCATTTCGCATGTTATGATGCGAATTGTTTGATGGTGCAGTAAATAATCTGCACAGTTTTGTGACTAATGACAAATATCAGGACTTTGTTACCTACAAATATCAGGACAAGATGCGAATTGTTCACAATTCGCACCTTAGGATGCGAATTGTTTGATCCAGTAGTAAATATTTTGCACCTAGTTTTTTAGACTAATAACTAATAACTTGTATTGTCCAGGTTAAGAGATGTCTAAATCACGAGTTTGTATTTTTAAATATGGTCACCAAACTGCAATTGTGCCTTTCACCGAGTTTGAAAGCTTCGAAAGTATCCAAGCTTATGTAGAGAACACGTGGGAGGAGCTTGCCACAGGTGAGTACCTAATTACTTACTCCTGCGGGGATCACAATAATTGTTTCTTTAATAACCAGAGTGATTTTGTTGGGTTGGTGTTATATCTTGATTTGGAGCGTTTAAAACGGGTTAGTTTTCTCATAGAACAACACGTCTTCGATAAGGGTTCTGGTAATAAAAGTTCTGTTGATAAGAGCTCTGGTGGTAAGGATTCTGGTGGTAAGCGTAAAGAGCGTAGCTTGGTTTTGGTAGAACCATCTCTTGATCAAATAGTTAGCGGGGAGAGTAGTAACGGTTTAGTTAATTCTGATCAGAGGAAAAAACAACTTGCTACTGCTGGTTGGGCTGATGCTATTACAGGGGTGGGTCAAGCTTTTGAAGAAGGTGCTGCCGGTTTGAGGTTATCCTTGTGCAAGTTTGCGTTAGAGCGTGGTTTTTCTTTCAAATACCTGCACAACACAACAAATAAGATCACTGCTTATTGTGAAAATAAGCTCACAAGTGGGTGCAAATGGAGGGTTTATGCATCTATTGACTCAAGCACCGGCCTTATGACGATAAAGAAGCATTTCCCGTACCATACTTGCAGTCCTGTTTTCTCCCAGAAGCATAATCATAAGCGGCACAGGCATTTGACATCAGATTTGATTGCAGAGGAAATTCAAGATTCTCTCCGGACCTGCCATTCGTTGACAGCCAAAACCATACAATCGACTGTCAAACAAGATTACAGTCTTGATATCTCTTATCGTTTGTCATGGAATGCTTTAAAGAAGGCTAGGAGGGGAGTTTTTGGAGATAGTTCAAGTTCTTTTAGTTTACTAAGCGGATACTTCAAACGCTTGAAGAGCCGGGATATTACTTCAGACTGCCAGTTGGAGTTGTCAGCTGGAAACCAATTCAAGCGCTGTTTTGTAGCATTTGGTTCGTCCCTTAGTGGTTTTCATTCATGCCGTCCAATGTTGTTTGTCGATGGAACCCACTTATATGGCAAGTACAATGGTACATTGCTCACTGCTGTAGCAAAGGACAGAAACAACGGTTAGTTACATTTATCTAGTTAATCTGAACGATGTTTTTTGTGTGAAAATATTGATGCAATTCGCACCAGGTGATGCGAATTAAGCAGTGTCGTGGTCCTCACATTTTGCATTTGAGGCTGCGAATTAGGTATTATGCTGAATAAACTGTACTTACATCGCATCTTGAGTTAGGTATTATTTAAAGTTTACCACAAGCTGCGAATTCACATAACAAGTTGCGAACTGTTTGCATGATCAATTAAAATGTCAAACACATTTCGCATGACAAGCTGCGAATTGTTACAGGACACCATGCGAATTGTTGCCAACTTTTAAACGTTTGCATACTGTTGTAGTGTTTAATTGATCTGCCTTTTTCCAGGACTATTCCCTGTTGTTGTTGCTGTAGTTAGCATTGAAGATTGGGACAATTGGATGTGGTTTTTGGGGTGTTTGAAACCACATTTGCTGGATCGCCAGATCACATTTATTTCAGACCGTCATTCTGGTATTGTTAATGCTGTTTCTGTCCTGTATCCCAACTGCTATCATGTGTACTGTTATTTCCATCTCATGCAGAATTTGAGAGCCAAACTAGAACATACTAACAGGGAGTATAAAAAAAAGATGTTGAGTTTCTTCCACCGTCTTGCTTATGCTCCCAGTCAAGAGCTTTTTAAAGAGATACTAACAGGTTTTTTATGTGAATGTGGTAAGAGAATGAGTGATTTTCTTGCAAATTTACCCCCTGAAAAGTATGCCCAGGCTTACGTAAAAGGGAAGCGATACGGCTCTATGGCTTCTACCGCAGCTGAATCGTTTAACAATCAGATCAAAAAATATTGCGGCTTACCAATTGTTGAATTTATTGATTGCATTAGAGTCTTGCTTATGACTCAGGTTTCACTGAGATACGAAGAAGGTCTCAGCTGGAGTACTAATTTGGTTCCCGAGTACGAGAAGCAGCTAAAGCAGAATGTTGACATGTGCCGAAGTTGGGTAGTACGTAAGTCCTCTTCCGCCATGTTCGAAGTCTTTTCGACTCCTGTGGCTGTTGTTAATCTGTTGGATTTCAAATGTTCATGCGGATCATGGCAACAAGAGTGTTTTCCATGTGCTCATGCTCTAGCGGCATTACAATACACTGACCAAGATCCATTGACTGTAATAGAACCCTTCTTTACGGTTAAGAATTACAGGGAAAGTTACTCTTTCAGCATACCAGCTCTAACTGATTTTGGCGAAGGGTCCAGCGCTAACGATCCTTCTTTCGTTGAAGTTCTGCCTCCGAACGTTAAGAGAAGCTCCGGAAGGCCTAAGAAAAAGCGAATCCCTTCTAGAGGAGAAATCTCAACCAAGAAGTTAAGGTGTGGCCGATGTTCGAAATCAGGCCATAACCGGAGGACTTGTGATGTTCCAGTTTAAGGACATTTATTTGTGTAGCATAGTTATTGTTCTGTACAGAAAACTAGAAATTTGTACATTCTTGTGTTTTTTGTTTTTGCTACTATTGGAGTTGTGCACATTTCGCATCCTGTGCTGCTAATTATGTACAATATGCATACATATTTGTTACAAACATCTATCAGGATTACATGCGAATTATGTACAATTATGTGAAAGTTTAACAGGGTGCGAATCATTTGTAAAATCATATCAAACATTTGTCTTATCTTACGTTTCGCATGATAGGCTGCGAATTAGGCCCAGAGTTGTGATGCGAATGGAGTTCAGTTAGGAGTCCTGATATTTGTCATGTAATAAGCTGCGAATTGTCATTTAATAAAATACCAGGATATTCAGTAAGGTTGAAAAGGAGGATTACAAGTCGGATTACAAACATCTATCATGATTACATGCGAATTATGTACAATTATGTGAAATTTTAACAGGATGCGAATCATTGGTAAAATCACATCAAACATTTATCATATTGTACGTTTCGCATGATAGGCTGCGAATTAGGGCCAGAGTTGTAATGCAAATCATGGTTCAGTTAGGAGTCCTGATATTTGTCATGTGATAAGCTGCGAATTGTCATTTAATAAAATACCAGGATATTCAGTAAGGTTGAAAATGAGTAACATAGCAGGTTAACATGCGAATGATGTACAAAATATATTTGGATTACAAAAAGGAGGATTACAAGTTGGATTTCAAAAAGGAGGATTACAAAATATATCCAGAAACTAACAACTGTTTACACATATCACTACAAGCTGCTGTTGCTAGTTAGTTTCATTTCAAAAAAACAAAAAACAAAAACCAACTCTAGCAGTTGGTAGATGATTCATCACCAACTGTTTCCTCTTTCTCCTTCTCTTTCTCTTTCTCTTTCTCCTTCTCTTTCTCCTTCTCTTCTTTATCCTCAGCTTCAACAGCTTTCGCATGTTCTTCTTTATCCTCAGCTTCAACATCAACGTCCATCATGCTTAAAAAATTTGTCCTCGATGGACCAGCTTCGTCTTCCCTCTTCCTTTTGTTGTTTTGAACCTCTGCCGTTTGAGGTTGCACCATTTCTGGCTGAGGTGCAGCAGGAACCTGTTCTGGCTGAGGTTCAGCAGCAAGCTGTGGAACAACTTCCAATGGTTGAGAGTCAGCTGAGTAGTAGTCATCATATATGTCTAACCCAAAAACAGATACTGGGCTGTTTGGTGGTGCTGCTGGCATGATCAAGTCATCACTCCAGTTCACGGTTAAGGATGACCAGGAGTCACCCAGAAAACCGATTGAACCAGAATTTGAGACTGAGGTGGTGGTTGTGGTGGTGGAAAAAGACATGACTTTTTGAATTCGAAGAGACGAGGGAAATGAGTTTGTTAAAAAATAGCTCTGGTTTAAAATGTAGAGTTTGTTTTTAAAATAGCCTCTGGTTTTTCTAGTGTTATTTATAGGGAAAGGAGGTGATCATTACATAGCCTCCATGTCCAATCAGCAATTAATGGGTTCAGGACATGATTAGATTTTTTTTTGCGTGCTCAATGCAGAAAACGTTTACCAAGGCATACGCCATAGCCTGTTCGTATTCTTGAATGATTTTATTTAATATTTTATTTATGCACCAGGCTGCGAACAGGTTATAAGCTGGTATACCAGGATGCGAATTGTGTGTGTAGTGATAACCATCTCTCAGGTTAGGCTGCGAACTATTTGATATAATTTAGGCTGCGAAGTATTCATACAGGTTTGGCTGCGAACTGTTCATACATACCAGGATAATAATCAATCATTATATATCAGGTTATAATGCGAACTAAAAGATAAGAATATTCATTATATATCACAATTTTGTTTATGTATGCATAACAAAAAAACATTTTACAACAGATATATGTATTTACAAGCAACTAATGTATTTAGGAGCAATACATGTATTTACAAGCAACTAATGTATTTAGAAGCAATACACGAATCAGCCATATGTGACGGTGTCTATGTCATTTAAAAAGTAATGGAACATTTGTGCTCTTAAGGCAGTCACCATATTTGTATCGTATTTTTTCTGGACTGATCCATGCTCAATAATATCCATGGCATATTTGCAGACGAAGACACCACAGTCCACGCTGCCTTTTTTTTGTTGTGGGAAGCCTCTTTCCACTTTCACCTTCCACCATGTACTATATTTAGGTAGGAATCCTCTATCCAACAAATATTTGATCTGTGTATAATAATTAGTGTTACGAATATGCACAAAAACAAAAACAGTTGGTGACATACAATTCGCATCCTCAGGCTGCGAATTATATGACAATAAATCATACACAATTCGCATCTTAGGTTGCGAATTGTATGGCAGCCTTGATAGGCTGCGAATTGAGTTGTGAACAAGCTGCGAATTGTGTCCAACATAGATAGGCTGCGAATTACGTTATGGACAGGCTGCGAAAACACATCTTGATTACTCAGTAATTCGCAGCATACCAGATCTCATTTCGCACCATGCATACTTAAAATGTGTTCAGATTTAAGTGTATAGTTTGGAATATTTACCAGTAGTGCAAGTGTTCTTGTGGTGGTGTCTATGGCATGAAGCTTAGGCAGAAGCGAGTTGTAGTTTGAAATTGTTCTTCCGTCAACGTCGATGACGAGCAACGTCCAGTGGTTTGTATTGTCCTTCGACTCGGTACACACTGGAACCATGATGATGTTGGCATTTTTGCGCGCCTTCCTAAAAGCCATGTCCACCAGATTTTCCACTTGCCACCCTGATTTCATTTGATGCTGCATCCAAGCAAGAGTATATTAAAGTGATAACATTTGTGAGAACTTTGGTCTATTTACGTGAGCTAAACTTACCGCAGTCATGCCAGAAATCAGTATGGCGTCGTGATGCTCTCCAATAGCTTTAGTGCATGGAACTTTGTAGTCTGCATCTTCAAGCATCTTTCGAATCCAAGCATCGATAAGCTAACAAAGGAGTTGTAGATTTATGTTAAATATAGAATACATATTTGAAACATTGAAAATAAAGTTGGTTGACAATTGGATACCTTTACGTCCAGCTCCTGTTCTAAAGGTAGTGCCATGAGGTCACTCGCTTGCAGCCTGATTCCGTACGTAAACTTGGACTCCGGTAACTGCCATACCACTGGATCAGGGGTGTCGCTCTCGTAGGCTTTCACCAGCTGTATTTTGTGGTATTGTGTCAGATCGATACGCTCAGTTACTTTGGTTTTCTTTGGCCAATCGCTGTATTCTACTACTGGCGGTTCCCGCATTGTTATTACGAACTCTTCTTCTTCCTCTGCCACTTGAGGCTGCGTTTGTGTCAGTAGCGCAAAACTTGGCTCCTCTATCTCATTAACTGTCTCGAGCTTATTATGAATCAAAAATCAAAAGTAGAGGGCGTCAGTGATTATAAGTGCAACGAGTGTAAGCAGTTCGCAGCTTAGGCTGCGAACTGTAAGGTAGCAGTTAAATAAATTTATTATTATATATCAGGGTAGGGTGCGAACTATTCGAGGTTCCACTGAACAGTTCGCATCATACCCTGATTTTTGTTTGTAATACTCCAATCAGCATTTGCCACAAGGTAGGGTGTTATGATGCGAAATCATTGTAAGTAGGCCTTACCGCACGGTCAACGACAACCACTGCCGTTGACTTGTTCGGCATAGAGGCTGGATCGTGTTGGCAGAAATCATTAATGTCATCCTCCGACATGTTCTCCAGAGACCGTTGTATTATAGAATCGTAATATACATTATCAATTTCATTTAAAAATGTCTGTGAAACTTGAGTACTAATACCATCAACATAAGCATCAGGTAAACCTACTGTGTTATCGTGGGACTCTGGAGCTGGCAGTTGATTTGTTACCGGGCCTACAGTTTGACGCTGGCTTAGCAATTCTGACTTTGCTGATAGCACCGTTGGTCTTTGAGGTTCCACCGAAGAATTGGTTTTGTCTTCTAAGGATTGTCCTTCCTGGCTGAGTAGTTCTGTCTTCTCACCGGGATGGACAGGTTCTGACTCTTGAGGTGCTACCTCTTGAGTTAGCCTTTCTCTCTTCGCCAAGGTTATCTGTTGCTGCTGCTGTTGTTCTTCTTGTCCTTGTTGTTGCTCTTGTTGCCGGTCCTCGTGTTGAACCCGTGGCGTCTGGTGTTCTTCGAGTTGTTGTTCTTCTTGTTGTTGCTGGGGGTGTTCTTCTTATTGTTGCTCTTCGTGTTGTTGCTCTTCTTGTTGTTGCTGTTGTTCCTGTTGTTGTTGGGGGTGTTGTTGTTGTTCTTCTTCTTGTTGCTGTTGCTGTTGCTCGGAGTGTTCTTCACCTTGTTGCTGTTGTTGCTGTTGTTCTGTTTGCTCTTGTTGTTGTTTCTGGCGGTGTTCTTCTTGTTGGTGCTGTTGTTCCTGTTCTCCTTGTTGTTGGGGGTGTTGTTGTTGCTGCTGGTGTTGCTGTTTCTGCTGGTGTTGTTGTTGTCTTTCGGTCTCCTATTTCATACAAAAGCATATGTTAATCATCGTGTAATCATATTTCGCATCCTGACCTGATATCTATGTTATACATTCACTCCGTTATTACCTATTTCGCATCCTGATCTGATATATATGTTATACAGTCCCCCAGTTTATTACATAGTTCGCATCCTGACCTGATATCTATGTTATAAATTCCCCCAGTTTAGTACATATTTCGCATCCTGACCTGATATATATGTGTAATAACCAGACCACCAGTTTATTACATAATTCGCATCTTAAGCTGCGAAACGGTTGGCCATCACTGCACAATAGTCCTGATATTTGTTTAATAACATCATATGGTCTACTTACATTATTTACCTTCTCTGTATGTGTCTCCATGATGGGTGAATTGTGGGCATCATCATCCCTTTCTTCCGGAAGTACTCCAGGAAGGAATGTTTGCTGATCAGCATTAGACACGGATGCTTGCTGATCAGTTGATTTTTGTCCCTCTGGAAGTGCTGCTGGTATCTGCTTTATTGGGCTTTCAGTACGGCAGATTGGCAGAGAGATAGCATTGTGGAGTTGTTGTGCTTCGAGTTCTGCTATCTTGCGTTTCAATTCTTTCAGCTGCAAAAATGATAGCAAACTTTTTTATAAACATATTAAGTGCTGATTGTAGTGATTATTTAAGGTTCAAGGCATACTTACTTCTCTGGCCTGTTTTTCTATTTTTCGCTAGTACTTGTTCTTGTCGGCGTACGTCTTCAAACGCTTTGATTGAGCAGCAATATCGGGATCAGCGTCGCCTCTGCGTTTGAATAAATAATCACCGATTGTTTCACTCATACTTGTTGTGTCGGTGTCGGAGGGCTCTTGCCTGGATTTGCCTTTGGGTTGTGGTGGAATTGTTTTTTTTTGGGAGTCTTGGTGGTGGAATCGATGGCTCGGGTGGTGTTGGGTGTTCGAGTGTGGGAGACATCACCTTATTTGTTACATTCTGTGATGCTGGTCTCCTTTTTTTTGGTTTTGATGCTGTGCTTTTCGACCTCTTCCTAGGTCTTTCTTCCGGTGAAGGAGGTACCGTTACTTCTGCATCTTCACCATGTTCATCATCTTCTCTTTCTCCGAAAGCTTCAATTTCAGCCTCGGTAAGCTGTAATGGACCTTCTAAAACCTACCAACAAATGCACATGTAAGTAAATTAATTGTTTCGAAAGAATGAGGGTGTAGACAAACAAATTGTTTTTTATAATCAGTTCGCATCATACGATGCGAACTGTGTGGTTTAAAATCACATTTCGCATGTTAAGATGCGAAATGATTATGGGTCAGTATGTTGCGAACTATATGTAAAACATATGATGGGAACTAAGTGTAAACCATATGATGCGAACTAAGTATTAAACATATGATGCGAACTGTGCTGAACATGAAGCTGCGAAGTAAAATTCATATCAGGCTGCGAAATGTTTGAGATATTTTTATAGGCAGTTCGCATCATAGGCTGCGAACTGTATGCACCCCAAGTTGAATACATATATCAAGCTTATACCTCGTCAGCATCCAGGTAGGGTGTTTTAATAAGATAGCTCATGGTTGATGCGTGGCACTCTAACCCCAACCATTTGAAGAACCTTGGTATCGAGGTTGGCTTCGCTACCTCGTGGCCGATTGTTGTGTGCTCCATGATGAAGGGCTGCATGGGGACAAGTTTTATCAACACGATGCTATGTACATAACTAATTGTTATATTGAATAGATCAATCTTACAACTACAAGGGCGACGCAGCCGACGATTTTATCGGCTCTTTCTACTGCTAAGCAACTCCTGATAGACTGTCGAAGCTTGAACAGAATCGATCCAGCCCAGTCGTAATTATTTATTCTGTTGAGGTCTTCAACGTAATAAACCGTGCTCCAGCCCAAGATATCTCCAGATACGGAGTAGAATAGCGTGGAGCACAAAAACAGTATCAACAGCCTCGCCACGTCTTCCAATTCATGTTCCCCTCCTTCGGTTATGGCCTTCTCTATACCCTCCTGTAAAACCAGTGACAACATTCTATGTTAGAAATGTACAGAATCTTGCTTTATAAAGATGAAGTCCATTTTAGACGTACCTTTATGATGGCATTTGTTATTGTTTTGGTATTACTAACTGATGCTTTCCTGCCAGTTTTTGACATGAAGTATTTCTTCATCATCCTTGATTCGTCCTCCTCGCCGTCTGCATACTTGTTGTGAAAAGCGCCGGTTTTTGTTAACTCCATTTTCTCGGTGCCATGCCTCAGCCCGAATATGATCTTGATATCGTTTGTAGTTTGCTTTACATACTTGTTGCCAATCCTAAAGGCGTCTCTTTCCAGAGAGAATTTCTCGAGGATATACTGAATGATTGTGTAGAATTTTTTCCTTGGCAGCTCTTCCTCATTACGGATTTCGAACGCCGTTTTCAGAAGCGTGTAGAAGGGTGTGTTTCTACACGCTTCAATGTGGGCCCTTGTAATACCCATGCCTTTGAGTAGCTTCAGAAGGCTCACCAACCCTGATCTGTAGTAGCTGGGTTTTGTTGTCATGCTTTCTGCACAAACACAAATCAGTTGGAATGTCACAAATAATTCGCATCACAAGCTGCGAATCGCAAACATATAAATACTGGCTTAACAGACAAGCTGCGAAATAAGTTCTGACAGGATGCGAATTATGTATCTCAAGCTGCGAACTGTTTGTAAATAAGTATAACTATACAATCGAGCTGCGAATTGCTTGCATTGTGGGTGATCAGGATGCGAACTGTTACACTTTTTACATGCACGTTGCAGGGATCTGGGAATTATGCAACAAACACCAAAATCAACAATGAACTACCTAATGCAGATCTAACATACATAATATTTCTCAGGAGAGTATCAGTATTACATGCAACAAAAATTATACCCTGGCTTCGACTATAAACCGATAAACTGAGCAACTATCGTCAGTAGATACTTCATTCTAGTACCAAAAGCAATGCCTATCGTGAATTAAGAGAAAACAGTGGTTCAGATTCGAAAAAAACGCAAAAAGAAGTACGCTTTCCACCATAATGCATACCTGTTAAATTTCACCGGCCGGAGAACGAGATTTGATCGTTTCAGAGACGACTTCACGACAACTTTGTCGAACGAGATTGAAGGTGTGTAGTCTGTCTGAGTAAAAGAGGCTGACCGGTGCGATAGTGACGAAGGTGAGAAGCTGTAGGGTTTCTGGGTTTGAGAGAGAGAGAGTATCACGAAGTCGAACGGTTTGTTTTCTGGTGGTTTCTAAAATTAGAATTTTGCGTTTGCTTAGGGTGATAGGAGGGTCGAAAAAGTGGGATGGAATTGAAAAATGGGTATATATAGTGGAAGGGTATTTTTGTCCAATTTATTAGTCTGGGTATTAAGTAACACTATGTTAAAAGCGGGTGCCGCCGGGTAATAAGATAGTTGAGTGGGTATTTTCAGGTACTTTTCTCTTATAACTACTACGAATATAAAAAAACAAACAAAAATAATTATTTTAATATAAATATACTATTAATAATTTTTTAATGTACGTAACTAATTTTGATGATTAAAAATAAATATATTACACAAAACATATGATAAGCATTTTTCTTATAAAACAATTGATATAGTTTTCTATATAATAAATAAGATGTATTATAATCTTGGCTTTCCCAACGTTATCCGGTTTTTTTGTTTATATTTAAGAAAAACTTATTACCGATTTGGAAGATGTTTGAATATTCCCTTGGAAAGAATAAGGTCCACTCGTTCGAATTAGATATTTATAAAAGTACCTTTCTTATGGAAATCTTTCGGAAGATTTTTTGAACGCAAGAAGGGGCCACCTTCGTGTACAACTGTTGTTAGATAGCTTTTCTTTTAACGTCGGACAATCGAATAATTCAAAAAAGTTAGGAATGTGAAATTAGAATCATCTTTACGTACAATATACGAATAATTATGTAATGAAGTTGATCTTAAGTTATGGTAATACTAATATACTATAAAGTTAGTTCTTGAAGAATGTATAAAGGCGCATCGTTATTTTTGGCTTTAACTAATTTTAAAATTAAAGTCGACTACTATTAAAGTAATAAAACGAATACTTGTCATTTAATAACGCGAATAATAATAAAAATTACAAAAATGTTAGTACTAATAAAATAAAATATGTTTTTTTATTTTTTAAAAAACATGTTATATTAAACCAATGTGATTTTGATTAATTTTGAATTTGTCTATTAAAATATTTATATTTTGTTTATATGTAATTTTTTGTCTATTAAGATCTCCCTCTTTATTCTAATCGATCACTTCCAGTCGGTCTTTGTGTCATGATAATATTTCTTTTCAACCAAGACCTCATATATGTTTATCGCACTAATTGCAAGAGTTCCAAATGTGCCATCAATATTAACCTCAGTGTTTAATACTCGATGTTTTATACGTTATGAACTTCCCCGACAAGATGATCATTTGGATCATCCAGTGCATCACCTTCCCGTCCTACTTGGTTTGTATTAATAGTATATATACAAGTTCATTTCTGGGTGTGAAGGGCTTCCGTCAAGGGGACCTTATTTCCCCGTATCTTTTTGTTATTGTCATGCACGTATTATCTTGCATTTTTCAGGAAAAGAGTTAGGAGCCATCTTTTGGGTTCCACTGAAAATACCACAAGATCAAGATCATTGACTTTTACTTTGCGAACGACCTCATGATCTTCTGTTGCGCTAATGCATCTTCAATCTGTCTCATCAAGGCAAGTCTCAACGAATTCACTCTCCTCTCTGGCCTCCAGCTTAACCCGAATAAAAGCCATGTATATCTCTCGAACATTCTATCTCTCCGGACCCTCGAAAAACAAGGTTGCCTAGGCATCTTTTGTATGGAATAAATACATCATCCCAAGACACTTCTTCATCACATGGATGACCATTCACAATAAGCTTACCACTCGTGATAACCTTATTAGTTGGGGTCTGGACTCTCTGTCGGAATACGTCCTCTGTCAAAACTGCCATGAGAGTTTGAAACATATCCTTCTCAGTCGTTCTTGCTCCTCCTCTATTTAGGTAGCCATTACCATAAAATTAAACATCACTTCACCTCCTCCTCTTGGACTGCGCCAGGCTCGTTGAAACAAGCTCATGGTTCCCTTATTCTGCTAACTCCAGTCATTTCTGGCGCTCGGTCTTCTGCTCGGTCATCTATTACATTTGGATTGAGAGAAACGCAAGAACTTTAAAAAATACTTAATCTCTTAGCTCGACTATTGCCCACCATGTCTTCTCCGACCTTCGATATCATTTCTTTGGCTCCACGATTACTTGGTCCAATTAACTTAGTCTCCTCACGTAGAACTTAGTATCTCTTTTGTAATATTTTATGAGACCAACTCTTTTGTAATTGAGATTAAATTCTATCGTGTCTTTCGGCTACTGTAACCCGATTTGACCATATAAACATTTATATATATATATATATATATATTTACAGAGCTTTTTATACAAATAAAAAATATTATTCTGAATAAAATAGTGCAATATATTTTGATCAATTTTTTTTTTTCAAATATCAAAGAAAAATATAAATTAAAGTAAAATATTTATGTACTTTTATATTTAAAAATTAATAATTTAAACGATTCATGCGATTATAAACTATAAAACATAATTACTTAACTTATAAAATATAAAATTTAATTTAATTTGTAATTTAAATTTTAAAAAAGAAAACAACACAAATTTTAGAGTTGCGTTTAGTTTAAAGTGGTTTTCTAATATAATTTGGATTTTTTTACGTCAGCAACATATTTTGTTTGGTTACATGTAATTAAAAGAAACTATCATCTTCCATTCTCTGGTGGTGATAAACTATTAACAAAACTATTATAATATGGGTGAAGCTATATATACCCAATTCAGGTTTAAGTATACCCAATTTTGAGTATACCCAAAGGTGATCTACGTATACCCAATTTTTTCCAAATATACCCTTTTCTATGTATATAAGCCAATTTTTTTTTACTAACTTCTATCCAAAATATTTTCCCTACACTTTCTCTCACTTCCCTCACTTCTCTCACTTCTCTCTAACTCTCAAACTCTCTTCACTCAAACACTCTCACTTCTCTCTCAATTTTTCCGGCGAGCCACCACCACTCCTCCTCATCCTTCAACATGGTGAAGAACAAAAACCCCCCACCACCATCTACGTAAGTTTCCTAACCTAAATTTGTTTGTTAATTTTGTTAGTTTTAGGTATGAATTTTAGATTTAGGTTAGATTTAGGGTAGAATTTAGGATTTAGGTTAGATTTAAGCCTCGAATTGCCTAAATTATTAGGGTTTAGTGGCCATTTTCCAGCCAAGTTGCCGGCTGGAAAATGGCCGGCATAGGGCACCGGTGGTGCGCCTTGGGCAGCACCATCGGTGCGTATGCCCAGTACCGGCCGTACTAGGCATACGCACCGATGGTGCTGCCCATGGTGCACCATCGGTGCGAGCAGGTGTGCCGCTCGGTACACCTACTGTGTACCGAGCGGCACACCTACTGTGTACCGAGCGACACAGGAACCTGTGTCGCTCGGTACATGGCACATGTGTCGCTCGGTACATGGTGCCCGTGCTGCTCGGTACGGCTTGATGCGTACCTATGGTGCGTTTTTTTTTAAAAAACAATTGTCGAATTTATGTTTCAAAGGTTTTACTTTTGTATTTTTTTTAAAAAAATTGAAATTTATAAGAAATTACTTTATGTAGGGAGCTCGGTTGCGAATTAGAGTGTTGATGTTTTTAATTTTGTGGGTTACATCATATGTTACTGTTATTTATTTCGTGATTTGTTTTGTATTTTTGTAGGTCAGACGCAGTTGAGGAGCGACGTCTTCCTTGATCTAGGGCGTATCCCCCTGGCTCACGGGCGCCACCCCCGGGGAAGAGTCTAAAGACTGTACGGGCTGTCGAGAATGAGCGGGTCCGCGATGCCAAGCGCAGACGAGATTCACTTGAGGACCCTGAGACTATTCGTCTTAGGGAGAAGGAGGACAGGATAAGGAGTGATTGGTCTTTGCGCCGAATCAACCATGGGAAGAGGAAGGAAAAAGCCACAGAGACTGCGGTAGATGATACCAGAGGCGGAGGCTCCTCACGACGAGAGACGTCTTCATCATATCGATCACCACCTCCCACTGCTAGTGATCCACCACCTCCCTCTCCCGCTCGCAGAGGTCCGTCCCCTGCGCATACTAGTACACATCCACCACGTGTTAGTGACAGAGTGGATGCCACTAGGGATCCTGAGCAGGACACCATCGATGAGGAGCATATCGATGTGATCCACACAGAGGAGCAGCGGAAAACGTTTGCATTTCTAAAATGCAACAAGATACCTATATTTCCTGACTACAAAGAGCACGAGGCGTACCACATTTTCATAAGACAAGTAAGTACCAAACTATTAAACGTCTAGTCTAAGGTTTTACTATTATTATGTGCACATTAGGCATACAGGCATATTATAATGTGCTTCGCATGTGGGACCTCAGTGCTCAGCCAGAGGTGTAGCGACATTTGGCTCGGACTCTTTTCGGTCCCCTTATAGCCCACTTGCCTCAGTACTTCACGCACTCCGTGCTTGATGAGGTTTTTGTTGAGCGTTGGCATCAGGAGACCAACACGTTTCATTTCTCATTTGGGGAGATGAGGATTACCCTCGACGATGTCAGCTGCATTACAGGTCTCCATGTAGTTGGCCGGACCTTGGATATAGTTACGACTCCACGTGATGAGGCATACAGCTACTATGCTAGTATGTTAGGTTTGACAGTGGATGAGGTCCGCGCAGAGATACAGTCCACTAGAGGCGTTGGCTTCAAGATCAAGTGGCTGCGGGAGACTTTTACCAGGGGTCGCTACGTCGAGGAGACTGATGCTGAGACTATCCGCCAGGTATCACGAGCATACCTTATGTTCTTATTTGGTTGCACTATTTTTGCGGATACTACTCAGAAAAGCGTCAAGGCTGACTACTTGTACGGGTTGGCGAATATGGATTCTGGGTTGTGGGACATCGCATGGGGTACGAGTGCATTGGCATTCCTTTTCTGTGGTTTGGGTGATGCTTCGAAAGCATCGAAGCATAAAATTTATGGATTTGTAGCTATGCTTGATTGCTGGATTTATGACCACTTCCCCGCGTTTAGAGCCTCAGAGAATGCGGACCACGTAGCGAGGCAGGCTAGATTGTGAAGTGGCTACCGAAGCGGATTATTGGGCAAAACATCCGCCCTAAATCGGTTGTTCGCACTCTCTTTGCAGATCAGAAGGAGACAGATGTAAGTGTTTAAATTTTATCAGTCATGAACATTTTAATATTAAGTTTATTTTTTAAAACAGTCTAAGTGTTTTACTGTTTTGGAACAGGTCATATTTGAGCCATACCAGGACATTAGAGTCCAGTTCCCCGTGCAGGAGATCCGCACCATCGTTTATCCTTTGCGGATTATGAGCACGGTCGAGGGCTACATGCCTGATCGGGTTATGCACCAGTTCGGACGGGTTCAGGATGAGCCCGAACTCCCACTTGTACTCCGACCGGGTTACAAGAAATGAGATTTAGCGAGGTACACGTGGCGAGAGAGCGCATGGCTAGATTGGCGTCAGCACTTGCTTTCTGAGGATCGGTTGACCGTTACCATTACCACATATAGACAGTTTGCGACGAACTCCTACTGGAGGTACCTGGCTGAGTATGGTTGGCATACTATTACTCCACCACCACGTACTAAGGACGACAGATTGCTAGACGTTGTTCGCTTGATTGTTATTATGCCTGTAGAGCGTGGGGAAGCGGGTGTGCTTAGGTGGAGAGATCAAGTCCTGCAGCGTGGCAGAATACATTCATTCTCAAATTTCCATGAAGGAGGAAAGAGTGCGTATTCTCAGCGACAATGGAGGCTACGATTTTGACTGACTGTTTGTTCAATCTCAAGTTATCTACTCATGTTTGTGCAATGTTGTTGTTGCTTGTTTGTAACGTTTGATATTAAGTTATGAAATGATTAGTTGCTTATCGTTATAAGTTGGGAAATTTCATGAATTACGGTCAAATAACGAAATTACAAAACGTTATGATAAAGTAAACAAAGTTCTAAACAATATAAATTCGTTCAAAAGACATAAAGCGACCAAAATACATAAATGTTCGAAACATGAACATAAATCCGACCAATAGATATGAATCGACTACTAAAATTCATCAAGATTAGTTACTTCTGGGAATGAACAAACTGGCTTTCTCCCTTCGAGTTCCGTGTATTTTTTGCAGCGACCAACTGTTGGTAGCTCCCAATACGTAGCCTCTTCACTCTTCAACTTCTGCCACGTAGGATGTATGCGGGCGCAAGGGCAAAGGGGCTTGATTGATAGCTGTTTAATACTACTTAAATTAGAACCGATAATTGAGTAATATAGTTGTAAGTAAAAACATAGCCATAAATCGAATGACTTACATTGACAAAGTGGTTAGTATCAACGAATCCAAACCCAATCTCACGTCTTTGGGCCATAATGGGAGGTTTACCGCGCAGAGGTAAAAAAGTATGACTACAGTTGTGAGACCCCACGAGTGACAGAAAATGAACAATGCATTCGAACTTGGTTGCAATCGCAATCCCCATTTCAGGAATTGTCATCCAATATTTGGGTGATGCTGATGTCTCGTAGTCGTTTATACTTTCTGCAACCTTCAGGTAATCCTCTTAACCGTTATAAATCTTGTTGTATGTGTCATAGTTTTCCATGAGTTCATCGTATATTGCCTTCCGAACACCTCGCCAACCTTCTTCATCATTATACAACCCAAATGAAACTGCTCTATATCCACAATGACCATCTTCCTTAACATCATTTATACCCGATATAAAAGGGTTGAAGTGAGTCGGAAACCAACGCAAAAAACCTTTCGGGTCGTGTATTAGTTCTGTGACTCGATCAGTGGATGATTGTACGATGTTGCTAGCGCGTGAGGAAATGGAAGAACTACGGGTACGAGGTACTTTAGGCACATCTTCCCGAATCGTATTTGCACTACCAACTGCTTTACCTTTTTTAACTTTTGGTGGTTTTAAAGAGTTCATGACTGAGTCATGACTAGCTTTATCCTCATCTAGCTCGTATTCCCAGGAGCATTTGTCCCGTTTAGTGGATGATGTATCAACAACTAACTTTCTTTTCACTTGTGCGCGGCCTCGGTGTTTCTGCTTCTCCAATGGCTCTAGCAATGAGGATGTTTCAGGATAAACAACTTCAAACCATTTCTTGTAAATGTGTTTTATACGGCTTTCATCTTTTGTCTCCATAACATCGGCTACTAGCTTTAGCAGATCATCTTTGAGAATTTCTATGGTCGTACAGAATGAACGAGGCATTATTTCTAATCTTGTCCAGTGGATGTGAAAAACATCTAGAGAGGCAGAAATTCCGTCTTTAAGCCACTTGCGGACTTGGTGATAGCAAGGTATACCATGGGTAGATTTTATAGCGCATATACAGACTCTATTGTCTTTAACATCTGACCCATCCTAAATAGCGACCATATTGCTATCTTCGGCCTTCTCTACTTCGTCGAAAAATAGTTCTAACGCCATATGGGAAACCTTGCCTCGAATTTCATCAAAACGTTTATCCGCGAACTTATGCAATGCTATGTAATGTCTCTTCTCGAACGACGACCTAATGGCAGCATGTTGGATTTCAACAAGCGAATGAACCCTCCCCCAAAATAACTCGAAGTTTAATTTGATTGCACGTATGTAACGCTTTAGGTTAGAATGAGCACTCTCGACGCGGTTAGTCGTGCAATGTCCCAAATGCAAGTTATTGTTCGTTTTCCAAACAACGAATTTGTCCATGTATTTATCGAGCCACGATTTTTCAGTGTATTCAATTTCAATAGGGTAATCTTTGTACTCCAATAGCATGTACCGTCGGGCGTGATCGAATTCAATCTCTGATGCTGCATACGCAATCTTCTTCCAAGCAGAAACAAATTTCACATGATCACTTTTCTCGAGGAAGTATTTTCTTGTTTGCCCCTAAACATTCTGTGTTATGTGCCATCGACATAACATATGCGTTGTCTCTGGGAATACAACTTCTATGGCGTTCATCAATGCTAAATCTCTGTCGGTTAGGATGACCCGAGGTTCTTCAATTCCGTGAACTGAAATCAACGACTGCAAACACTCTAACACCCATTTGAAGTTGTTTAACTTCTCACCGGACACGAAGGCAAATGCCACACAAAAAGTCAATCCGGTACACGTCACACCCACTATCTCAAACAATGTCATACCATATCGTATGACTTTATATGTACTATCCATTATCAAAACTGTTGGAAATGTCCGCAAAAGGTCAACAGTGACTAGATGGGCAAAAAAAAATCTGTAATGATTTGTCCATCGTCTTCACCAGATTTATGTCATTCATAATAATTATGTGACTTAAGCTCCCCCAACAAGAACTGGAGTTGTAACCTACCCGCCTTTTTTAAAACCATACTTTTCTGTCGTACATTGTAGATCGTCCGCATAGTAGAAACATTATCTTTGTTCAACTTCTTAACACCATTCAGTATATCTCTGGGGTTATTACCAATGAAGGTCGCTCGTTCAACATATTCCATCTCTTCATCATTCAAATGGCCAACAAAAGAATGACCATCTAGATGTTTTGAAGTCTCATGGTTATGAATACCATATTTCACTTCTAACTTCCATTGATCTGGTTCAACCATTAACCCGAGAAGCTGAAATGGGCAGTCAATCTTTTTCGTTCCTGTAGACTTCCGTTTACGGTCTTTTTCTGCTACTCTTGGAGAATATTCCCCCCCCTCTCACACTGGAAATACATCCTCGGACTTTTTATATTGTTTATTTTGCCGCGCCGACTTATGTTGATAACCATACCATAGAGTTTTCCTGTCTTCGTAACCCATGTTACCAACGCGTCGTGTGTGTAGAACTCAGTAGTGAAGAACAAATGACTGTAGTCGTTAGCGGAAGGTGCCTCAGTCCCATTGGCGACATCCGTCCCCTGTTACACAACAACAAACCACAATAAGCATTCAGGTATAGTTAAAAACGGAAAAAAACCTTGATTTTATTCGAAAAAATTGCGCAAACCCAAGGTTAAGAGGCCTAGAACCGGCCGGACACGACCAGGTGCACCACCGGTTCATGGCCTCAGCACTGGTGGTACTTAGGCCTCGGTACCGACCGGCAGGTGTCCCTTGCACTATCGGTTCCAGGCCATGGAACCGGTGGTGCGTAGGTGACGCACGGCCGGTTCAAAGGCCAAGAACCGGCCGTGCGTCACCTACGCACCACCGGTTCCATGGCTTGGAACCGATGGTGCAAGGGACACCGGTGAACTTTTTACCTTCTCTTTCGGCGATGGGTGCTTCTCCGGCGACGGTGGCGGCTTCTCTGGCGACTCCAACTCTTTTTCCGGCAATATTTCATCATCCCTTTTTTCCGGCGACATCAACTCCTCTACACTGATCCCTAGTTCTGCTTGAGTCATGATCGATTTTGTGTTTTAGGTTGAATGTTCTTGATTTTGTTATGAAGTTTGAAGTTGGTTTCAAAAATTTTAAGAAAACTATATTATTTGGATAATAAATTCAGTGAAGAATAATGTTTGTTTGGGTATAGATAGCGAAATAGGTTATTTGGTGAATTGGGTATACTCAGGATACACTTAGTAGTTTTTTTTTACTTAATGGTAGTTTGGATATTAATTTTCTTGTCGAGGATAAAAAGGTAAAAAAAAAGTCAAACGAAAGTCAAATGTTGATTTTGGGTATGCTTAAACCTGAATTGGGTATATATACCCATACCCTTTTAATATATTATTTAATATTTAAATTAGATATCGATAATTACAATGAGAAAATTAATTCTTTTAATAATATTTGAATTTAAAAGTTTAACAATAATTATGTGTAACACAAATGCTCGTTTGAACTCTAAACATATAAAACATGGAAATCTTGAATAATTATTTATTTTTAATTTTGAAAACATCATATTTTTCTAACCTTTTATAAAGATATATTTTATAGCTAATATCCTAATAATTATAAAACATAAAATATAGATTTATATTTAATTAAACATAATTTATTGTAGGCTACTAATAAATATTAGTCCGCATTTATACTTCAAATATGTAACGGACTAAGACAAATGCAGAGTTGTACTAATACAAATCATATTTTCAATACGTATACATTTTATATTATGTTCTCGTTCTCTCTTATCCTTTTTTATGTTTGATTAGGATTTCGAGGCTAACAACCCTAACTCCAAACAAAAATTATATATATATATTATTTTTAAACACAAACAAAACAAAAGTTATGACTGGTGAATTATTATTCTTCTTCCGATTTTCACAACCAAATTACACGTATTTTCGCATCCCGAACACAATCCATTTTGTCTTCCACAACTACAAAAATGCACATATTTTCAAAACTAAAAAAAAGTTAGTTGTTACACACAATTAATATTTATTTTCACAAAAGCAAATTGTATTTGTTTTTTCGCACATTTAGACTTATTTCGCAACAAAAAAGTCATATTTATGCAACTATTTTTTTCTTATTGTCGAACACATTTGTACGTAATTACGCAACTGGACCACATTTATTTTTTCGCCACCAAATTAACCATATTTTCACACCGAGAAACACAATCCAATTTTTTGTCTAAAAAACGTTTTTTAAACACAAAATACACATATTTTTGCAACTATAAAAAGGTAGTTATTTCACACCCAATTAACACTTATTTTCATAAAAATAAGTGGTATTTTGTTTTTTACACAATCAGACTTATTTCGGAACTAAAAGTCATATTTACGCAACTATTTTCTTCTTATTTTTTCTAACACATTTGCACGTAATTGTGCAGCTGAGCACGATTGTTTTTTTCCAACCAAATTACACGTATTTTCACACCCAAGCCACAATCAATTTTAAGAAGAAAAATCAACACAAAAATGCACATATTTTCGCATGTGCAAACAATTTAGTTGTTTCACACCCTTCGTTAACACTTATCTTCACAAAAAAAATCTATTCTCTTTCAATGAGACTTATTTCTCAACCAGAAGTCCTATTTACGCTATTATTTTATTTTTTATTTTGGCAATATATTTGCACGTAATTAAACAACTGAGCACAATTATTATTTCCGAACTTATTCAGTAACCAAATTACATGTAAATATGCAACAAAAAAATATTTACTGAATTTAGTTTTGTTCATCTTTTAATAATTTTTAGAGTTATGGTTTGAAAAATATGAAAATTTTAAAAAAGGAAAAGAAAAAGAGATAAAATGACTTTAATTTTAGAATGAGGTGATTATCCATATTTTATCAAGCCTTGGATGATTATGAATAAATTATCCATTATTTAAATTACATATTATCCATGTAAATAAAATTTACAAAAATGTATGAGTTTTGACCTAATATTTATAATAAAGTTCATTTTATTTCAAAAAAACTTAAAATTATACAATATAAATTTTTGAAAACTATATTTTATTTTTCAAATTTTTAATTTTAATTTTAAAACTCTTTAAATATGACATTTTAGTCGATAAACACTTAAATTTTAAAAAGTACAATTTAGTCTATAAAATTTCAAAAATTATATTTTAGTCCCTATATATAAAAAATTATATTGTTTCCTACAACTCTCAAAAATTATATTTTAATATTTAAACCTTTTTTATAAAGATAACAATTTATAAAAAAATGAATTCTTTTTTATAGTTTGAATTTAATCATTAAAGCTTTAAAAATTAAAATTTTAATCACTAAAATTTTCAATACTCATTGTCGTCCTTAAAAAATTTAAATATTCATGGTCGACTAAAAGATTTCTTATACAATATTCCTCCAAGGAGTGTAAATATGTGCCCCTTAAACCTTAGCCTTTGGGCTAATCGATTGTCAACTAGTAATGCCCCTTTGAGGTAAAATTCTTTTAAATCGAACCGTCAATCTCACTCTTCTTCCTTGATAACCACAAACAACTATTCTAAATATTAACATTGGTAAGATTTCATCACTATATATGGAATTTCCTATACTAAAATCCAATGATAGCTCTCAGAGTAAGCAACAATTGCTAGACAACCTGCATTAGTATTTTCCCCCGGTTGACATGTTCAAGCGTTAAATCATCGAACATCATTTTCAATCCTCTCAATTCTCGCAAATAATTTATGAGTTGATATTTTTTAGCATAAAAAATTCTTGACATATAGCTATGAATAAGTTTTCAAACATACTCTCTTAGATCCAAAAATATTTGCAAGTTTCAATCCAACAAGTGTTGCCTCTTGTATAGCCTTATTATATGGTACCTTAAATTGGAACTGTATAGTTTGATAGCTACCAACTGAATTCCCGCTTCCAATCCTAAAATACTTGAGCCTCCATCAGTTCTAACCAACCATTCGTCCTTTAAATCTAATTTTTCTATGTTGTTGTCCTAGACATCTGATTGCTCCGAATGAAATTCGACGCAAAACAATAGCCAAGGTTTGGGCCTTGATTACTTTTCGAGAAGTAAAGTCAATATAATAATCTCCCAACTCTATAGACCACTTTGTCAATGTCATTGAAAATTTTGGCTTTTGTAATACATTATTTAACGGGAATGACGTCAGAATTATGATTGAATGGGCTTGATAATAAGGATGCAATTTCGAGAAGTTAAGAACAAAGCTAAGGCTAACTTTTCTAAATTCAAATATATTTTTTATGCAGCAAGCAAACTTTTACTCACATAATACACCAGGCGCGGATAATTCTCTACTTCGCTTATCAAAACTGCGTTTACAACATAATATGAAACTGCAATATAAAGGAACAACTCCTCTCCTAAGAGTGGATTAGTTAAAATTCGGAGAGGACAAATATTCTTTGATTTTGAAAATGCCATGTCACCTAAAAGAATAGAGCACATTTATCTAAAGATCTAAAAATGAATTTGTTTAAGGCTGCCAACCTTCCTGTTAAAATTTGGACTTTTTTGATTGACCAAGGCAAACTCGTGGTTATTAAAGCTTTCAACTGCTCTGGATCAACTTTTATCCCTTTCTCACTTACTATGTATCCTAAGAATTTTCTTGATCGAACTTCGAAGGTAAAATTTTCAAGGTTTAACTTCAAATGGATAGCTCTTAGATTATAAAAAGTTTCATCCAAGTCCCGAAAGTGATATTCGTCCTTAGTAGTTTTCACTAACATATCATCTATGTATACTTCCATAAATCTTCCAATTTGAGTGGCAAAAGCTTTGTTCACTAACCTTTGATAGGTGGCTCCAATATTCGTGAGACCAAAAGACATAGCCTGATAACAATGTAATATTCTATCATAACAAACATAGTGCTCTCTTGATCATTCAGATTAATTTGGATATAATTATACCCACCGAAAGTATCCATAAACGGAAAGAGTTTACTACCTGATGTTAAGTCAACAAGTTGATCTATTCTTGAGACACGAAATAGATTCTTCAGACACGGACGCTTTAAATCAGTAAAATCGACACACATCCTCCACTTGCCATTTTTTTTTCTTTACAAGCACAAGATTTTCAATCTATACATGGTATTGTACCTCTCAAATATGACCCATTGTTTTACAGTGATCCACCTCTTCCACTATTGCCTCCGATTACTCTACCAAAAAGTTCTTTGTTTTGTAATAATAGGCTTCACTTTCGGGTTAACAACTAAGCTATAGAAAATTACATCGGATGGAACCCTCACAACGTCCTCAGTACTCTAAGCAAAAACCCCTATTTTTTTACAAGTATTATATCATTCAGAACTACATCAGCGGTGATAACACTGTTCTTATTCTCAAATTCTTCTTATTAAGAAAAACATACACCTTTATGTTCTTATATATAACTAATGAATCAGTGATATCCCTTGAATCATCCACCATTTCCATAACCAAGGTAGTCCCCTTTAATTGTTATTCTTTTATTTTCTCAATAACCTTAATTCGCTTAGTATGCAAAGTTGTTGCATAACACTATCGAACCACTTGTTGACTACTCCTAACTACACCCGCATGATCTCCAGTCATATACTTCAAAAATTGATGAACCATAGAAATGATAACATGCATTTTTGACAACCAAGATCTCCCAAAAATGACATTATAGCTCGTCGGATTGTCAACCACCACAAACAGCACTCGCGCAGTTTTTTAACAGACCACGACCCAACAAGACTCACATTCGAATTCTCCAATAACACATACTGTCATTCCAGTAAAGGCAACTATCATTTTCTCTGATCGAAGAATTACTAAAAGGATTGTGAATTTATTTATATCTTGACAGAAATAATACATTGGTAGAGCTGCTAGTGTTCATGAGTATTCTTTAAATCTTGTTGTTTGCTATTTCTGCTGTGATTATCACTGCATCTTCATGGGGACCAGCTACACCCCTCAGATCATCTTCATATAATAAGATAAAATTCATATGACTCTTCTCATAGAGACGAGTTGAGATCTCACCTTCCAATTGAGTAGTACACTGACCACATGTCTCTTTCGAGAACTATTAGTGTTCCCAACCATAAATTTCGCACTTTACCTCGTAACTTTGGTTCATTAACCACTAACACTACCCTCTGATCCAGATTAGGATCAAGGTATTCAGCAGATACATCGAAACTGTCCATAGGCCACGTTATCAATATCTTATTCTCTTACTTCGAAGATACATTTACAATTCAACGTGCCTGCAGATTCGGGCCCGGAACCTGTTGTGTCCCACCTTGACTTTTAATAGAAGTAGTCAACTTACTGTTTCAATCAAAATCTCGATCTCTTTGCGTACTTCTATGCAACATGCGGTACTATGCCCAATATCATTATGGTATTTACAAAACATATTACTTCGCTCTTTCTTAGGTCTAATCATAAGTGGAGGCTTTCGAAACTAGACATGATTCTTAGCTTGTTCGAAAATTGTTGCTACGTACTCTGTTAATTCTGCATAATAATCTGGTCACGCCCGTTGATTTGACTTAGCCTTAGGTTGCTGGTAATTAAAATCCTAAAACGTAGAAGGTCCTGGTCGAGGATGGAAACTTATCAATGCCTTGGTTCGAAGAGATCTTAGATAATTCAAAGTACTACCCCGATAAATTTGATTATTGGAAGTGCTTTCCTAGTTTGAATGCCTCTGGGTTAGACCAGATCTGACCTAAACTCTTGTCGATTCTTCAACCTTAATTTTTCTTTTCCACTTGAGTCATCAAAGCTTCAAAAGTGAATGTCTTTCTCCTTGTTGTTTCATTCGCTAAATCTATGGGGAGCAACCATTGTCTATAAGCAGCACATGTCACCTGTTCATCACAGTCATATAACTTAGTTTTGGTTAACACAAACCGTTTAGTATAATCCTTTAAATTTTCTTCAGTGAACTACGTGCATTGGATTGTGGTATCCATATTCGCACACATCTCTTTACTTCCTATAATTTTCCTTTGGAAAGTCGTGTAAAACATTTCAAAATTAGTTATCAATCCCACATGAATCCTATTATACCATTTGAAGGTTGTAACTTTGAAAGTTTGTGAAAAGGATCTACACAATAGCTTGTCGTCATCATCAAAATCAATTATGTAATTTTTAAATTTCTCAATGTGGTCATCGAGATCATGCATGCCATTGAATATTTCCCACTTTAGCAATATCAAAATCCTTCAGAAGTGCAACTGACCTTATATGAGCTAACAAAGATGAAGTACTCCAACCCACTCATTGCCTATATTGGCTATCTCAAAACCATTCTCATAAGTGTATACAGTCCTTGTTTCGTGGGATTGGTAAATTGAATAGCCATATTATACTCAAACATTAGGTTTTCAACTAAATATCTAGATTCATTTTTCTTTTTGGACTTGTGCTTCTTTCGATATCCCTAACTTCATTTATCATGCTTCTTTGAATAATATTTATCTTTCTTTTCTTGTAAGCATCAACTCATTCAGGGGTTCAATAATGCCCATCTAAATCAGGTCAGGGTGATTCACTAGAGTCTAAAGAGATATACCGATATTTATCTTTCTTCTCCTTTCTAGAATAATTATATCATTGGTCTAATTGAAACTGGACTTCTCGATGTGTGTCCTTTTCTCAAAGAACTTCATAAGTCTCATTAGAATGATTAAATGAACTTCTTCTCTCATTATACCTCCGCATCTAGGGTCAAACCGACATAGTCTAACTTATTACTCCCTCTGAACTAGCTGGTCATCCAACTCAGATATCTGTTCTAGTAACTCATTCTTATGATCCTCTAAATTCAATTGATTATGTTGATCATCCACCAGCACATCAACCCAGACTTCTCTTCAACTAATACTTTACTCTCCCATCTACTCTTCAATAAAGACGATTGGGTCGATTTGCATTTCTAAATCCATGATATTGTCTTCGTTCGAACGTTTATGTTTCTGATTTTAAATATGATATCTATGTACCAAGAATACCTCCCACTATGGTCCTTATTGATCACTTCAAATATTTTTGTAAGTGATAAATCGGTCTAAAAATATTTCTAAACTGACCAATGAATTTCTACAGAGATAACGTAGCTAAAGTATCATTTCCAAGAAAAGTAAACATATTTATAGGTGACTTGTTACAAGTAACATATTATTGTTTGTTACATTAGATATCTCACCGCACTTTAATATTTAATGTAAATATATTTATTACATATTACACGTCTAGTCCTTTACACTTGTATTTTACACAAAATCCCCCTTGTACATTATTCTTTTATCTAATTTTATATTGACTGTATCCTTATCATCTTCGACAGAATAAAGTATACTTCGGGTTATCTGTTTGTGTTGTTTGGAGGATTATTTAGTTAGAAGTATTGTATACATAAAATTATTGTATTATCGTCTATGAAAGGCGAGTATATGGTTATTATGGACGCCATTAAAGAAACTATTTGGTTAGAGGAATTGTTAAGTGAACTCTCTGGTGTGGAGAAATACATGGTTTTTTTCTAAGATAAGACTAGTTCTCTTCATTGGATGGAAAATTCGAAGTTCCATGAGCGAACTAAACATGTAGAAATTAAGCTGCACTTTAGCTAAGATGCGATAGAAAGATCGAAAGTAAAGGTGGCTAAGATTATTACTGAGGAAATTCCTTTGAATGGTCTGACCAAGGTATTTCCGATTTCAAATATCATGACTTGCATGAGACTGTTGTAAGTCTGAAATGCATGTGGTATGGTCTCTAAAGAGTAGAAAATTGGGTATAACATATGTTGTAGTTAATATAAGCCTAGGTGGAGAAGTGTTAGGTGTAGCTAGAAATAACTCATTAACGGAGGTATTTCCAAAGAACTACATGGGCATAGTTAGATCTGTCATGACATGCATAAGCAAGAACTATTGAAACTTTATGGGTGAAGCTTGAGCCATGACTTAGTGGCAGAGACATTTGTTGGTTCCTAAGAGTTGAGACAAGTTAACAATACTGGTGACTTTTGATTTGAAAAAGATATGTGCTTATCCGAATCAGGTTGGGCTGAAGCAGTCTAGTCCAACTCATGTTGATCCAAAGCAAGTTGGACCAAAACACCATATATGGAATAAAATGGATTCCTATACTCATTATGTCTCCTATATATAATTGGGTCTCATTGTTTTATCATCATATATTAATTAAGGTTCTTATTAATCGAGTATTCTATATAATTATGAGGTTTCATTTATTAAGAGAATATGAGTTATTTTAGTCGTTGAATAATGGGCTATCATCTGGAGCTTATGGTGAAGAATTAAGGTTTTTCTAAACTAATGAATAGTAGAATATATACAATTTTAAAGTGTGATATAACTGTAATTGTAGATGTACAATTACATTAGCGACTTTTGTGAGATAAGTGAGGTGAGAGATAAAAACTGATGAGAGGCTTTTGTGAATCACGTCGTCTTTTGAAACAAAGAATGATTTAGTCATATATGTTTGAGAAACTTTATGTAACCTAATTGTTTATAAAATAGTGTCTATTTTGTGTTTAGTTTTATTTCACTTTCTTTTATTTGTTACTAATTCTAACACATTGTAAATTGATTTTTCAAAGGATTGACGGTCACACTTTTATTTTTTACATCGAACGAATGATGATCATTTCCTCTATATATTAGCTTGATTTCTTTTCTCTTCAGTTAAGCCAATCATCAATTCCTTACCCTCGTCAATTTCATTTGAAGAATAATATTAAGTTCTATGAATTTGTATTAAAATTTCAGCTGACCACAACCTCAATCCCATAGAATAAAGTAAAATACGACTTATTTGTAGTTTCTCTTGCGGTCGTCTTATAAACTCATAACACTTCCCGTAATAAATCATGACATATTCATTTACTTAATTAAAATTTTCTTTTGATACCACTCAAAATAATGTGTTATTTACTTCCACTTACCTATTAGCTTACGAATAATACAGAGTAAATTAATATTTCTCAATCCCATATCTTATAAAAAAAACTTATAACCAATTCATAATAAAATTATACTCCATTTTTTGTCATCAAACTCTAGAAACCCTAAACCGACAAAAAACATTCTTCCAATAATCACATAGAAATACTTTACATCTACCCACAACCACAATAATAAAAACTATATTCGTCATATTGCTATTACTAATGGTCATACCAAATTTATTCCACCTCTATCAAATGGAAAACTAGCAAGATTTGATCCCATATTTTCACTTGAAATGTGGCTCATATTAGCAAACCTCTGACATGGATCACAATTTTTGACTAAATTCTTAATATTAATTTTTTGTGTTAGACTTTAAAATCCTTCTATAAAAAACCTTCCAATTAACCCATTTTAAACATGTCATTTATCCTTAAAAAACTCGATGATATGCTTTTATTCTCCCTCACTGTAATGCGTATGCATCTTGTGGCTATTTTAGTTGGGAGGAAACTATTCATACAGGATGTGGAGGCTAAAGGGAATCTTTATCTAGTTGATCTTCATCATCGTATTTCATGGTTGTGTAGTCATCCATTGAGGCCATGAAAAGGTACGTTTGATGTGTCCCAGTCTACCACATGTTGGCTGAATTTGCGTTGTTCATGTAAATAATCGGAGGCCTAAAGGTATGTGGATACTGGGAAAAGTGCATGTTTGGAGAAACTCCTTATTGGGGACCCTAAGGTTCAGCTAGACATATTTTTGCTGAGACGCACATGGTTGTTAGTTACCCCCAATAGTGTAAAATTTTCTCATGTAAACAGGAGTATAATTGGTCGAATTTGCTTTGATTGAGTCATATGATTATGCATCATGCTGGATAATTTGATGGCAGTGAACAACGTTCAGCTGCACTTTGGAGTATGAAAGAACCTGTTGAAAGACTTGGTCAAGTTTGTAGACTGGCTGCTATTTAAATAACATTGTCTGGTATGTTGGGAAATAATATTAGGCTTCAAGTTGCTGCAAGAGGTTTGGTTCAAATCCAAGTTGCGGTTGGACCCTAATTTTTGCTGGAAACTCATATAGACTCCAATTTATGCTTAGAGGCTATGCTATACTCCAAGGTGCGGTTGGAGGCTCGGTCGAATGCTAATGTGCGGTTGAAGGCTTGAGTGAACTCCACGTTACAACGTAAGGCTTGACAAACCTTCAAGTTACGGTTCAAGGCTTGTCACACCTTCAAGTTACGGCTGAAGGCTAGGCTGTAATCCATGTTACGGCTGGAGGCTTCGTTGCAATTCAAGTTTCGGATAGAGGCTTCGCTGTAGTACAAGTTTCACCTAGAGGCTTGGCTGTAATCCGAGTTATATTTATAGTTTTTGTTGCAACTGTAGATGAACGAAGAATTATCCTTGCTGGATTCTCAGTTGCATATGTGGAACTTGGTTTGGTTTATTTTGGGTTGGGGGTAGTTTTGTAAAGTATTTTGGTAAGTTTGGGGTATTTTTTGTTTAGTGTGAGGAGTAGTGAGATAATTAAGCAGCCTGCTTATATTAAATATTGATCACCAGCATTAATGAGAGTGGTTGAGGTATTTATACTTTTAATTAATGACCCATGGGCTTACCGGGTCAAGTTGTGAAACCGGGTCAAATTTAAGGACCCATTAGTTTTTAAGTAGATTAGCAAATAGCTTAGTAAAAAAGGTGTCTACTTCTGTCAAGTTCAGTATTATAGTGGAGTGATAAGGTCTGAATTAACCTTGTCCGGATTAAATGGTAGGTTGCGTCTGTACTATCTGAACTCATCAGAACTGATGGTAATTTTAGCTAGATCTCTAGTGGTATTGAGTAATTTTTTGTTGCATTACGTAGATTGGAGGAATATTTTGAAAGAACCGATGAGCTCCATGAATAAAGTTTTGGTTAGACGATACTCTAGGGTATGTTTGGAGGTACTTGTAGACTTTATCATTTGTTTGTACGTTCATTTGGACCCGAACCTACTGTTGGAGTTTTAATTAGACTATATGTTGTAGCTAGACGTTTGGATGGAATTCAGTTGTCATTGGATGTTCAGCTGTAATCCAGGTTGATGTTGGAGTTCAGCGGGAATTTATGATGTTGTTGGAGGTTCAACAAGGCTCCATGTTAGAGGGTCTGTTGGACTCCAAGTTGGTGGAGGTTTGGAATTTCTTCAGCCTACTATTAGAGGTTTGACAAGGTTTCAAGTTGGGGTTGGAGCTTTAGCGGAGTTTTATGACGGAGGCTCTACTAGGGGTTCAAATTTATTTAATATGTTGATAGAGGTTCACAAAGGTTTCAAGTTATGGTTGGAGGTTTGATGGGGCTCCATACTATAGCTCTGTTGGAAGTTCGACATTTTCTCAACGTTGCGGTTGGAGGTTCGACATTGCTTCAAGCTGCTTCTGGAGGTTCCAAAAGGCTACAAGTTGAGATTGAGGTTCCATAAGTCTTCATACTAGATATTTTACTGGATTCCAAGCTAATGAATGGTTGACATTGCTCCAAGATGGGGCTAAAGGTTCAACAAAGATTCAAGTTGGGGATGGAGGTTTTTCTAGACTCCATGTTGCAGTTGGAGGTTCAGTTGGAACACAAGTTGCGTTTGAAGGTTTGGTTGTACTCTATATTACAATGGGAGGTTTTTGAATGAAGTCCATGGTTCAAGAAAAATTGTTTCTCTTGAAGTTAGGTTGGGTTTTACAACTTCAGAGATTAGTCTATGCTCTTGGCTGAAAGTTCTTAATACTCGGTATATTGCCCCTTTATTTTTTGTAACGTGATTTGAAGCAGGTCTTGTGCTAGATACTAGAAGGTTGAGGCTGGGGATGGTATGACTGGAAGACAAATATTTGTAACGAACGCAGGTCTTACACCAGTTGTTGAAAGGTTATGGATGAAGCCATCGGGACCGAAAGTAAATCTTTTGGAGTGAGCACAGATCTTGCTCAAACTACTTGAAGGTTAAGACTGTAAAGTAAGTGTTTGGAGCGAACACAACCAAATAGCCTAATCAATGTAACTATCAGAGCTGGAAGCTGAACAATCAGAGTTAGAAGCAAAATAATCAGAGCTGGAAGCTAAACTAATAGAGCTATTAGATCTAGATCTGAAAGCATGACGTATGAGATCTTGGTTATTTTTTTGTCGCTGATGAGAATTTCTGAATCTACGTGTAAAATTTCCATATGTTTCTTTTTATGTTACTTTACCTTTTAATTTACTCAAGAAAAAAAAAACAAAACATTTATGATATCAATCGCTTTTTACAAATCATACCAAATACAAATAACACCAAGTGACAGTTCAAATTCTAGTTTGTTAAGATCGAGATGAAATATAGAATAATTGAGAAATAATTAAATAAAGTCAATAGAACTGCATAAGTTAAGTAAGTACTATAATCAAAAGTAGAACAAGATAATTACGATATTAGTTGTTATTATTTTAATATATATAATATTTTTTTTATTAATTGATGAGTTCAGATTATTCAGTCACAGTCCCCTGTGTTATCCGGACAAGGATAATTTGGACTTAACTTGCCACTGAACTATCCGGACAGGACAAAACTAAAGAATTAACTAAACACTTTTTGACTAAGCTATATGTTAATCATCTTAATAAGTAAATGGGTCCTTAAACTTGACCCGGTTCCATAACTTGATCTGAAAGCCCATGAGTCCTTAATTAAGGGTATAAATACCCCAAACACTTTCATTAATGAGGGTAATGAACATTTATTATAATGAAGCAACTCAAATCTCTCACTACTAAACACCCAAAACATTTAATACTCTGCACTCTTTCCAAAACACTTTACAAAATTACCCTCAATCTAAAATAAACCTCACTAAATTGGAGACCACAGTGGGAGGAGAAGATTCCTGAATCTAGCATTCAAAACCAGCAAAAAGACATGTTCAGATGGATCCACACGAGCAAGCAATTCCACCACTTATGGTGGAGGTGGTTGGGGAAAATAATGAATACACCACCGAGGAACGAGATAAATTGAGAGCTGAAATAGAAGCGTTGGGGGCCATTAAAAAGGCAGAGATGGGTTTAAATGAGAAGTCAAAGGCGTCAGCCATTCACCATACTGACAATCCAAGGGAGAATGATCCATCAGCAAAGACTTTTTAAGTACGAAAAATACCCATGTCAGTTCCAAGAAGTCTCACTAGTCTAAGCCGGTGGAAAGCTCAGATTCTGAGTCCTCCACTAGCTCTTCGAACGAGGCTGAGCTTGAAGATTCTTTATCATCAAGTAGTGATGAGGGGAGGTCCAGAAAGAAAAAGAAGCTGGTTAAAAAGTATTCAAGGAAGAGAGATAGACATGGAAGACTTAAAAGACATTTGGGCAAATGATCATCTCATAGCCATAGTCACATGCATGTGGATAAGCTGCTAATTGATCCTTTTCCTTTTCATGATGAACCAGGTATTTTTGCAACACCTAATGAAGACACAGTCTTTAGTCATAGTAGGAATTGGAGACAATCACCATTGTCTGCCAAGATCCTGTCCGGAAACCTCCCCAAGAGGTTTGATGGTTATAAAATTGAGAAGTATGAAGGGAGTAAAGATCCAGAAAATCATCTGGAGCAGTCCAAGAACTTCATGATGAATTTTAATGATGATGACAAACTTCTGTGTAGGGCCTTCTCCCAATATTTTACGGGAAGTGCTCTAAAATAGTACAACAGTTTACCTCAGGGTTGTATCAGAAACTTTGATACGTTTTGGGTTGCCTTCTGAAGGCAGTTTGTGGGAAGTAAGAAGGTGAAGGGAAATGGAGATACTATCATCCATTTTTCCCAAGAACCAAATAAGTCATTAAAATATTATATAAGTCGGTTCGTAAATACCAAGAACGGGTTAGCTGATTGCTTTGAGAAAGTGGTAATAGCTTAATTGAGACAGGGGTTAAACCCTAGGAATCTAGCTGATTCAGTGACAAGGAAGAAGGCTATGACCTGGGGTGGTTTGTTAAACCAGGTGGAAAAACAAATCAACGTGGATGAAACTAAGAAGACTAGGGTGCACCGTCACATGAGGTCTGCTCCAGCAGTTCAAAACCAAAACCAGTCTGGATATACAGCTAAAGAAACCAGACAAGGGCCCAACAGGGCTAAGCAGTTTCAGTCCAACCCAAATCTAGCTCAGAGCCAGCAGTCAAGAAATAAAAGAGGTCCTTCGGTTCAACGAGAGTGATTTGCCGAATTGAAAGAAAGTGTGGCAACCATTTAGGACAAAACTAAAGATGAAGTTCATTTCTGGAAACCAACAGCATTGCAATCTCCAAGAGAAAGAGTCGTAATACTTGTTTCTGCCAGTATCATCATAATCTTGGCCATATTACCCAAGATTGTATCGCTTTAAAGCATGAAGTGAAAAATCTCATTGAAAGAGGCAAATTGGGTGCATATGTCAAAAGAATAAGTGGGAACAAGCCTGACAGTGCTTCTCGAACAGGCCCTACGAACAACGCAGGAACATTGGCTCCGGAGGGGGTAATAGTGATCTATGAAAGCTTTGATGTGGATTCAGATTATTTGGAACCTGACCCAACTCGTAATAAGGTGGGGGTCATAACAGAACAGGTCAAAACAGTGTCCGGACTCATTAGTTTCTTTGAGTCACTTACCATTTTTGGAGGGGACACCATGACAACACCCACTCCTTCATCAAGGAAAAGGCACGTTCATAATCTAACTACTCAGTTGGAAGGGGGTATGTCTTCATACCAGTCCTAGACTCCTCTTCCATTTATAGTCTTTGATGAGGATGATCTAAGGGATATTGTTGGGCCTCATGAGGATTTTGTGGCGATAGAAGCATCTACTGGGGGTAACGATATCAAACGAATTTTGATTGACACTGGCAGCTCAACCAACATTCTCTTCTTAAGTTCTTGTAAGCAGATGAAAAATCCGGTTGTTATTCAACGGTCAAACATAACCATTGTGGGCTTTACAGGGAACTCTGCGGATGTAATCGGGGAATTTGAAGAAGAAGTGCTGTTAGGCAAGGGGCCTTTCAAGAAGCTGGTCAGGGTGTTATTCGTTATGGTAGATTTACCCACATGCTAAAATGCAATATTTGGGAGGTCCTGGCTCTCTAGGATGCATGTTGTTGCATCAACAGTCCATCAATGTTTGAAGTATGCAGTTCAAGGGCAAGTGGGAGTTGTCCGGTGTAGCCAAAAGATAGTCAGGGAGTGTTATGCAACAGCACTTGCTCCTAAAACTTTAGGAGCGGTGAAGATTAGCAGTTATTGGGACTTCTGGAGGGAGGGTGAATATGATGACCCTAGAGAGGCCTATGGTGTTTTAACATCGGCTGAGGAAGTTGAAACTCACTTTTTGGCAGAAGGAAGAAGTGTTAAGATTGGCTACAAGATGGGGCCAGAAGTAAAAGTAAGGTTGTTATCCTTTTTGGCAGATCACCAGCATGTTTTCGCTTGGTGTAATGCTGATGTGACCGAAGTGCCAGCAAGTGTTATATCACACAAGTTGTCCGTCCGTAGTGATGTTGCACCTGTGGTTCAGAAAATGAGAGCTTTTTCTAAGGAGAAAGCTGATGTAATAGTCCAAGAATTCGACCGGCTTACCAAGATGGGGCACATAAAGGAGTCTCAGTATCCTTTATGGACTGCCAATCCAGTGTTAGTTAAGAAAAAGAATGGGAAATGGCGTATGTGTATCGATTTTACTGACCTCAACAGAGCTTGCCCAAAAGATCTCTATCCAGTCCCTCTGATAGATCAGTTGGTGGACTCGATATCTGGAAACAAGTTATTGTCTTTCACAGATGCCTTCTCTGGGTACAACCAGATACAGGTGGATCCAAAGGACCAAGATCGCACTACCTTTGTTACAGATAAAGGTCTCCATTGCTACAAGGTGATGCCTTTTGGGCTAAAGAATGTTGGGGCTACATATCAAAGGTTGGTTAACAAAACGTTTGTTAATCAGATTGGCAGAAATATGGAAGTATACATCGATGATATGATGGTTAAAATCTTAGAAGATGAGTTGCACCTAACTGATCTTCAAGAAACTTTTGCCAACTTGACAAAGGTGAATTTAAAGTTGAATCCAGAAAAATATGTGTTGGGGGTGCAGTCCAGAAATGTTTTGGGTTATGTAATAAGTGAAAAATGGATACATCCTGATCCAGACCAGATCGATGCTCTGTTAAAAATGGAACCCCTCGAAATATTAAAGAAGTACAGAGGCTGATAGGAAGATTGGCTGCTAAATCGTTTTATTTCAAGGTTTTTGGACAAATGTGCTCCGTTCTTTCAAACCTTGAAAGGTGCTAAAACTTTAACTGGTCTTCACAATGCAGCTAGGCTTTTGATAAAATAAAGAAGAACTTGTCTTCACCAAAAACCCTTTTTAAGCTTGTTGAAGGAGAAACACTTTATGTATACTTGGTCGTGTCAGAATGTGCTAGAAGTGCAGTGTTGGTAAGAGAGGTGGACAATTATCCTCGTCCGGTGTACTACATCAGCAAGAGCCTGATAGATGCTGAGAGGAGGTACCTAAAGCTTGAAAAGCTAGCACTAGCCTTAGTGATTGCTGCCAGAAAAATGAGATTGTATTTTCAGTCCATTCCATCATCGTCCGAACATCTTTTCCACTAAACAATGTTCTTCAGAAAGCAGACATATAAAGCAGGATGACTAAGTGGTCCGTGGAGTTAGGTGATTATGACATTGATTTTGTCCCACGAACTGCTATCAAAGCTCAATCTGTTGCTGATTTCTAGGTAAAGTTTCATTCGAACAGAAATTCTAAATAAACTTCATAAGAGAAAGCTAAAAAATAGTGGGTTGTCTAGACATATGGTGGATCGAGCACAATGGGTTGTGGGTCTGGGATTTTCTTAACCTCTCCATATGGTGATAAACTATACCAGGCTATATGCGTTGGGTTCAGGGCCTCTAACAATGAGTCAGAATATGAAGCGGCTATAGCTGGTCTTAAGTTAGCTTTTCTATGTGAGGCTAAAAGAGTGAGATTAATGAGTGATTCTCAGCTTCTTATCCATCATGCTCAAGGTCAGTCTGAGGCTAAGAAGGAACAACTGATCAAATACTTATTCGTTCTTAAAGAGGTGGCAGCCAACTTTAAAAATGTTTGCTATGAGCATATTCCTAGATCGGAAAATACGTTGGTAGATTCCTTAGCAACCATAGCATACACTGAGTCCTACCCTTGGATTCATATACAGGAATGCCCATCTATACAATCAGATCAGAACAAAGAAGAGGAGGAAAGTTTGAGTATACAAGCAGTTCAACCTAAAGATTGGAAATTTCCCCTCCTTCGATACATCTCTGATGGGGCTTTGCCTTTGGATAAAGCCATGGAAAGAAAAATTGAGCATAAGGCTCATGTTTTTTTTATCCTAAGAGAAGTGTTGTATACAAAAATCCTTCAGCAGACCTCTCCTGTGATGTTTGGGGGCTGAAGAATCCCAAACTGTTTTATTTGAACTACACGACGGAGAGGGATCAACACAATGTGGTTATAAAGCTCTAACCCGAAGGGTTTTATTGTTCGGATACTATTGGCCATCCATAATGGCAGATGCTAAGGAATTGGTGAAAAAGTGTGATCCATACGAAAGGTATGGTAACAAATTTATATCCCAGCAGTACCTATGTAGTTTATTTCTAAGCCAATACCTTTTGCTCGTTGGGGATTGGATTTAGTTGGGCCTCTACCAATGGCGTCCGGAGGGTGCAGGACAATTATTGTAGCCATTGATTATTTCTCAAAGTGGATAGAAGCAGCTCCCTTGGTAGGAACCACTTCGAAATCTGTTATAAAATTTATCTTGTCTAGCATCTATTTCATATTTGGGGTTCCACAAAAGATAACCACAGAGAACGGGCCAAAGTTTGATATCGAGGATATGGGGAGTTTATGTGCCTTTAGGGGCATTCAACATTTCTTATCTTATCCTTTCCACCCGCAAGAAAATGGCCAAGTTGAAGTGGCTAACAGGACCACTTTGTCCGGTTTAAAAAAGAATTTAGAGGGGGTTGCAGGAAAGTGGCCAAGATATTTGCAAGAAGTGTTGTGGGCATACCAAACTACTCCTAGGGCTGCTACTCAGGAGTCTCCTTTTGCCTTGGTGTATGGGATGGATGTAATTACTCCTATAGAAGCAACCCTACCATCATACAGGGTCCACAACTATTCTGTACAAGCCAATGAGATGGCAATTAGGAATCTGTTGGACTTAACAGAGGAAATAAGGGTTAAAGCTCATCTTAGAACAACCCACTATCAAGGCTTGATGAGGAGCAGATTTGCTTCCAAGATCAAGAGAAGGTATTTTCGACCGGGAGATAAATTTGTAAGAAAGGTTTTCTTACATACTAAAGAAAAGCAGTTCGGCAAGTTGGCTCCGAACTGGGAAGGCCCTTATGAGGTCTCCGAAAAGCTTAAGCCTGGGACATATAGGCTTCAAGACAAAGATGGAAGAATTTTGAAGCACCCATGGAATACTGAACACCTCAGGTTATATCTAGAATAAAAGTTGTGTAAATATTTACTTGTTAAAAGTCAATGTAAATATTAGGGGCATACTCTTTCCTACCTTGGTAGTGCGGGGAGGTTTTAATGAGGTGTCCGGTTTTTTCAATAAAATATGATGCCTTCTTAATATTTTTGATGTGGTTTGACTACAATTCTTTTCAAGTCTTTTATTTAATGCTATGGATCTTTGACAGATCGGATTAATCTGGTTGAATGATGACCAATAAATACATGTCGTCGGAGATATTAATCACTCTCACTTTATATACTTTTGAAATAATTAGGGCTCTTTAAACATTAGCTATTAAAATTGAAAGGAAGCATGAAACAAAGCAAAATCTGATAGATAAGCCTGTCCGGGTGTAAACCGGATAACGCTACCAAATAACAAAATATGCCTTGGCCATCCAAGGACTTTAAGTGTTTTGAAAGACTTATCCAGACTCGAACCGGATACTATTACAAAAATTCCTTGGCCATCCAAGGACTTTAGTAGCTCACAAATTAAGAAAACACAAAAGATATTTAAGACCTTAGGGCGTATTCCCTTCGGATGTTCCTGCATCATCTCATTTCTTGAGACTTTTGAGCTCGGCACTTGAACTCTCACCGGTTCCTTCCTCTTCATCGGTAGTAGAGTCTATTCCACTGCTATAGTTGTGTTTGTCACCAGTAGCCATGGTATGGAACAGGATGTCTTCATACTCCACATATTTCCATAGAGGACCAAGGGTCCTCTTTGGAAATGTTTCATGGAAAAGAAGCACCATGTCAGACTTCAGCTCAGCATACCTTGCTTCCAAGGAGTCTATCACCTCGTTGGTATATCTATCAATGCTGGCCTGAATTTTCAGTTCTTGCTGTTTCTCCAAGTCTTCTTTCTCCTTGGTTACCTTAGACACAACCTCTTCTAGGGGCCCCCAAGGGGTAGCCGAGTTGGTTGAGTATGGCATTCTTATGACCAAAAGGTCATGAGTTCGAGTCCCTCTACATACGCTTTCTCGGCTGAGCCTGTCACCTTGTGTGGTTTACCTTCTGGCGTTGGTTTGCAGGCTATCACGTCAGACTGAGGGTTTACCCTGTGCGCACTCATTGCACTTTGAGTAGCGGCTGCGGGTTCCCTCCGAAAAAAAAAACCTCTTCTAGGGAAGTCTTCTCACCAGACAAGGTATGGATGACACCATCTTTGGTCTTCAGGTCCTCTCTTAATGTTGAAAGATCTTTCTCCAGACCAGAGCACTTAGTTTGGAGCTCAGTATTAGCATTCTCCGAAGTGTCCAGCTTGGTCGATAGATCTTCTTTGTCTTTCCTCAATACTTCAAGCTCTTTCTTCAATTCTTCTATGCTCTGATTAGCATTGGGGAGATTGGTCGACAGAGACTCCTTGTTAGTATTGAGGGTGTTGATAAGGATGTATTGGTTTTTCACTTGCCTCTCCAGATCAAGCACTGGTTGAATGTGACCCAGGAGGGAATAAGCCACCACATCTTTCTCTCCGGAGACAATGTAGGACTTGCCATTATAAGTCACCATATAAGAAGAGCTTGAAGGACGGAAGGGGTTTTCAGAGTTGTTGAAGTAAAGAATAATGTCTTTGAGAACAATGATGTCTACTCCATCAATCCCTCCTCCGGTACCTTCTTCGGATTGCAGACCGGTGGGAATATTCTTTGCCAAGGTGGGGTCAGTTGGGTCTGATGGAGGTAGAAGCTCCGAAGGGAGAAGAATTATTTCTTCCCCTAAGGTGACCTTTTTCTTCTTGGCAGTCTTTTCATCACTTCTTGCTCCCCTTTTCCGGTCATTTTTTGGAGGCGTTGGTGGATTTTGTGGTTTTCCTGCCTCCTTAACAGTCTCATCTTCAACTACCTTGAGCAAGGCAACATCAATCCCCCCTTGGTTCCCCGAATCGGTCTCCTCTATGGCAGCTCGAACTGCTTCTGTTGCAGTTCTCTTCTTCTTTCCCTTCATCTTACTGGGAGCCTTGGCTCTATAGGGCAAGACTAGTTTACCATCTTTCTCTTCTGTCCGTTTAAGGATGACACCTGGAGGAGGGGGTGTGGTCAATACTTCCCATGTAATATCTCTCCGACCTGTGGTATTCCACAGATGGGATCTCACCATATTGCTTAAGGTAAAGCAGTTGTGGAAGGCGTTCCCCCAACGCTATGCAGCCTATGCATTCAGTTTGACACATGTATTCTGCCTCTCCTCTAGATATCCGGTATACTCCTTCAGCAACACTGAAAAAGAAGTAATGAATAATTCAGGAGTGGAATATTTTTGAAGTGAAAAGAAGAACATGAAAAACAAAATTGAAGAGCTTAACAGTACTCTTATATCTACTAGTTAGCATACTAGGGTTGGTTTTGGCTTTAATCTTTCTCCCATTTTCCTATGACCCACTAATGAATAAGAACTGAGTTCTCCAATTCTTCTCTGATTCTAGTAAGTCGTCTACCACTATGAAGTCATATCCCATGTTGTGATGGTAGAATGGGATGTGGTGTTTCTTGCATAGACTTGCCACATCGACAAATTTCTCCATAGGGAGATGGATTTTGGACAACCTTGATGACATTATGCTAGCAAGGAGAGAGTACCAAGTATTTGGACTTAATTGGCTTGGGCAAAGCTTTACCAAATGAAAATACCTAACGATCTCTGGGTCTAAGGGGAACCTGAGCCCCCAGTTTAGCAGTTCAGTGAAGATGACCACTTCATTAAGTTTGCAATCCATCGGAGTCTCCGGAGTGACATGTAACCTTACCTTCACTGGCTCTGGGATCCCCCACTTTGTCTGGATCCGGCCCAACTCGGCAGTATGAGTATAAACATAATTTATGTCCTGCATGGCCAACAAATATTTAACATTGACATTCTTAAAGTAAGGCCCTACCTTGCCCTCCAAGCATTCCGGGAGATCTGGATGAGCCACATTAACTTTTACTTTCCCTTTGCCTTTCCTGTCAGAGGAAGCATCCCCAGCTTGTCCCGAGGCTTCAATTTTGAAGGGGGCCTCTTCGATGCTATCCTCCATCACTTCTTCCATCACTGTGGAAGATCTATCAGTGGTTGTAGATGGGAGGGGAACAGTTTCTGACACCCAAGGCTCTCCGGATGAATGAGCGCCAGTTGTTTCCAAAAGCCTGGGATCCGGTTGAGGTTGAGGTCTGGAAGAATTTATTTTTAAAGCTACCATGGATGCCTCTGATCCGGAGGGCCTATCCTGTGGGGAGTTTTTAAACACTTCCGATCCGGAGGGCTTTATCTTTGGATGTTGCTTTAGAGGCCTCCGATTTGGAGGGATTCGATAGTGAGGTAGTTGATTGGGCTTTCACCAAACGATTCGTCCGACGTGGAGTTTATTTTTCTAGAGATTTATCAATATCTGAGCCCATGGCTATGAAAGGGGAGGGTTTTCTAACACTCGATACTGTTTTTTCCTGGGCAGTGGAGGGTTGGGACTCCTGAACAGAATAACCTGATGGAATTGGTGAGAGGCTTGGTTTGAACAGCTGTTTAGGTTTTAGGTTTCTGGTGGAGGATGACCCTTGGTCAGTTTCCTGGGGTGGTTCACCAAACTTTTTTCTTGGGGAGACCGAGAGACCGGCAGCGATACGTTTCTCCCTTTCAACTTTCTTTGCTTTCTCTAACTCAGACAGGTTCAACCAGCCGCCTTTTATAAGAGCGTTTCTAGCCATGAACATAAAACTATCGAAGAACAAGTTTGAAAGTGAGGGTGGAATGCTCTCTATAAGGTTTTTGAGTGATAAAGATAATGAAACAGTAAAAAAAGGATTTACATATTAATGGAAAAAGGTAAATGATACCTAGGAGGAGTTGAGGAGTTTTGTCAATGATTAAAGACGCCGCAGACGTGGGAAAATTAAATGCATAGATTACTTTCTAGGTTTAGTGGGAGCGCCAATCTAGGTAAAAACGACTGATAGGTCGAATCAGATTGTGACACGTGCCCTACGATCCAAAGAAATACTCTTAGAATTCTGGGAGAAATTCAGTTCGGACAAACTTCAAGCTAGATACGCAAGCGGGTCGGAACAAATCGTCACTGACTAAGTAAATTTTTTAGTCTTGCCAAAGATTTTTGACAAGGCCTAAAAAAGGGGCTACTGATGAGTTCGGATTATTCAGTCATAGCCCCCTGTGTTATCCGGACAAGGGCAATTCAGACTTAACTTGCCACTGCACTATCCGGATAGGACAAAGGTAAAAGAAATAACTAAACACTTTTTAACTAAGTTGTGTGATAATCAGCTTAATAAGTAAATGGATCCTTAAACTTGAAACAGTTTCATAACTTGACCCGAAAGCCCATGGGTCCTTAATTAAGGGTATAAATACCTGAACCACTTTCATTAATGAGGGTAATGAACATTTAATACAACCAAGTAGCTCAAATCTCTCAATACTAAACACCCGAAACATTTAATACTCTACACACTTTCCAAAACACTTTAGAAAATTACCATCAATCTGAAATAAACGTCACCATTAATTATAGAGAAATAATAATACAAGAGACACATCTATAACTTTAGCATTAACTACACAATTGTGTAGAAGCTCATGTTGTTTGCATATATATATATATATATATTATTCCTTTTATGTCTTTTACATAAAAACCAAATGAACCTTAGATACTAACAAACCAAATAATTGTTACGAGACGGATTTCAACCTTATCATGGTAATATCTAATTTTAATTATAAATCATATTTATTTTAAATTTTATTTTATGAGGACATAATTACATTTTTTTAAACTTATATCACTAATAAGTCGGAGTTAAAATTCAACTTAAGTTCCTTTATTATAAAATAAAAATATAAGCAACCACCAAAAGAGGAACCAAAGTGGAGTCAAAATAAGAAGAATGTTTTATGATAGAATTTTTAGAGATCGGACTATAATTCTAATTATAGATAAGGATTTGGAAAATTCAAACTATCAATAATATCTACCATAAAAACAATTCTTAAAATATATCTACTATAAAATTAAACGATTTTTTTATTTTTTTATTTTACACTATTGACACCAAATATATGTATCTCTACTAAAAAAAATATTTTTCAAAATTTTTTCTCTTTCATAATGAATCGTTTATATCAAATTCTTTTTTTACTAATTCAAGTTACGTAAAAGATTTATGATAAAAAAATATACGTTTTTATAAATATTTAACTTCAGTATACAATTTCGATATTTCAAACCTTAAATGTGTTTTTTCAAAATTAATAACATGCAGTATCCAGTAACTGCCTATATTTGTGTTTGAGTTGTTGTAGGATTTGATTTTTTCCCGTAAGTGACTTACTCATATTTACGCAAGTAAATGATAATAATTGTATGAGTTTGTGTTTGAGATGTTATAGGATCTGATTTTTCTTTTTCTACAAGTGATTTACTCTTATTTCCGCAAGTGAATGACATTAACTGCTTGTATGTGTGTTTTAGTTGTTTTGGGGTTTTATGTTTCTTTTTTCCGTAATTTATTTTATTTTATTTTTGCAAGTGTTACACAAATAGTTTTTACAAGTGGTTTACTCTTATTTCCACAAGTGATTTACTCTTATTTCCGTAAGTAATTAACGGTAATTTTTGTATATGATTTTGGCTGTTTTAAGGTTTAATCTTTCTTTTTGGTAAGTGTTTTTGTTTTATTTCTGACAGTACTTATAGATATAATGTTTTTCACATTTTCTATTGTAGTAAAGAAAAATGGAAAGTTATACACATACATTATTCTTCATATCAAGATTTTATCATGTATTTATAGTGATGGATACAATAAATGTAAGACAAAAACATATAATGATTTCTACAGATAAACTATTCTATTATATCTTAAAAGTTTATTTTGAATATATAGATGTCAGTTATGATGTAAGAAAGAAATTGGGATGTCATTCATAACTGACATAATAAAGTTATGACATTAGAAGATTAACTTTCGTATTCAATAAAAATATGTTAAACTTATATCGAGAGAGGTTATGCTTATTCTAGAAGTCAAATTGGAAAAAAAAAATCAACTTGAACGAAAGAGGTATACAGGAAAATTCAAGTGAAGCATCGCGATAAAATATTATTAAGAGTTATTTCCTAAAACCATTAGTGAGAACAAAAATAAATATTTGGTCTTCATAAATTACAAAGAAGAAGATTAAAGTTTTGTTTTTTGCAAGTCATTTACATTTATTTCTACAAGTCAATTACACTTGTGAAAATGTTATTTTTCACAAGTGATGCATTTCCACAAGTCATTTAGTCTTATTTTTTAAGTCAATTACACTTATGAAAATTTATTTTTTCAGAAGTGATGTTTTTCTGTAAGTCATTTATACTTATACAAATGTATTTTTTCCATAGTGATGTATTTCTGCAAGTTATTTACTCTTACTTCTACAAGTCAATTACGTTGTGAAAATGTATTTTTTTCATTAATGATGTATTTCTACAACTCTCTTTTTTATGTAAGTAATTTCTAATATATATTGCAAGATATATTCAACTTAGCAACAACAACTGAAGGAGAATAAGATATAAAAGATACAAGTATAATTTTAATTTTAATTTTATACGTTTGTTCAACCCTGATTTTATCTACGTACTTGGGCATTAGATTCATCAACGGTTAAATGTGTTGAAGATTTCTAAAAAACAACGAATATGATTGTACAAAAACAATAAGTGATAATCATATAAACTTAATAAAAAATTACGACAAAAGAAAACATAAATTAAAAAGAAATTGAACATTTTGCAGCATAAATAACACATGGAGAAAATATACATCAAGTGGCAGTTGAAACTATGTCTATTAAATTCAATTTATATGAGATATTTTAACAACTAACATGAGATAAAGTGTGTTTAAATATTATTTTAAATGATAACTACAACATAAAATAAAGAGATGGTGATAAATTAGAAGACAAAAAATGGTTTGATGAACGTGATGATGTCCGAAAAAAAAATCAAGACAAGAAACGTTGGAAGGTGGTGATGAGATTGATGACAAAGAAAAAACCTACAAAATGAATAAGTGGGCAAAGAGAGAATTATATGAAGGATTCTATTGTTGGGGTTCAATAAAATGTTGAGGATGATTCCAGTAGTGATGGTGAATGAGGAAAATTGAGTATGAATTATGTCCATGAAAGAGCATTATCTCGCAGATTCTTAGGGCCTTAAGGAAACCGCGAGAATAAATTAATCTGGAAGAAATTTCAGAGAACTTGAAGTTAAAAAAAATAAAGAGAATATAAAAAAGTCATCATTTTGAAAAAAATAACGAAAGAGAAACAAAAAGCAACTTCAAAACCATATTTATGCAACTAATTTAATCTTGTTTCTCCACGTTCTAAATTATTTTTTTATAACTGATATATTTTTATTTTTATAACTGAGTTTTATGTACTTACGCAAGCAACTGATTTACTCTTATTTTTGTGAGTTTTCAAATAGTTTTTTAGAAATGATTTTATCTTATTCGTAAGTGGTCTACTCTTATTTCCGTGTGTGATTTACTCAAATTTTTATTTTATTTTTCAATCGTGAGAGATCAACCTTGCAGTTGTGACGCTGAATGAAGAGCTGGAAAGAACAAACAATAATATAAAGAAACACATTAAGAATATTAAAAAATAAACAAAAGAAGTGAAATACATAGTGTGCAGTTGAAAACAACAAACAATAGACTTTAAAGAGAAAATATGAATCTCAAAAAAATAAACAAAAATCTTGAACAAATTGATGAGTTGAAAAAAAAAACTAATCTTGAAAGACAAATTATTAAGTTAAAATAAGAAAATATATAACTGAATAAAAAAAGATTTTTCTTAGATGATAAAATCAAAGTGTTTACAACCAATAATTTTCATTGAAAAACACAATAATTTTTCAGGAATATGTCATCAAAAATAATATAAGCTGAATAGATTAACTACAATCTGACCAGAATACTTGCACTCCTTTTGTTACAACCAATTACGATGATAGAGAAAACACATCAAACGGTTGATAACACGATTATGGAAAAGAAAAAAACGGAGGATATATGTGTAATAACAACAAAAAATTGAAAATGAAGCAGAAAAACTTTGAACAAGTTCAAAACATAAAAACTAAAATCTAAAATATCTAAAATAAAAAAATGACAAAGAATTTCCACCACAATAGAATAGAACCCAACAACAAAAAAAGACCTCAACAATTGTAAGAAGAAGCTCCATAAAAAAGTTAAAAAATGATACAATTCATTCAACAAGAAGATACAATAGATATAAAAATGGTATTAGAATAAGAATAACCTTTACTAATTAAAAAACCGTGAGTAAAAAATGATTACAGACATTATGACGTAGTAACATGCAACCAAGTAGTAGAAGATGTGGAATTTGAATGTCAAATAAATAATAAAGCAAAAAATGTATTAATTGATCAAGATATCAAGAAGTTGCTTATGGTTAAAAGTGCAAAAAAAGTTCAAGATCCCGTTGTATGGTCTTATCAACAAAGAAACGTTTTCATCCACTTCTTACGTATGTCAAATATAGCTAATGAACAAAATATGGAGTGCAAAGTAACATATATCCACATATAAGTTTTTATAAATAATTTCTTTTATTTTTGGTGTTTTGTTGTTCATTTTGTTATGGTTTGGGTTTTTCCGCAAGTGGTTTGGCTTTTTCCACAAGTGCTTCAACAAATGATAGTTTTTATTTCCACAAGTGGGTTGGTTGTATTTTCATAAGTGTTGGATACTTCATTTCTTTTTTTGCAAATGGGATGGTTGTATTTTGGTTTGTCATCAACATTAAAACTTCTTTCCTATTTTCAACAATGTTTGTAACTTATAAGTAATTGATGGATACATCCGCATGCTTTGCTAATGAATTAATTATTAAATCCATGTTTCACAAAGAGAGGATGGAATAAAAAAAAGTTATTAAAATCGTACAAAACACTATATACATCTCTAGTCACACATTGGTAAGTTAATTATTATTTTAAAATGAATGATTTATATATTTCTTAACTAAATTATTTTTATATTATATTAAAGACATCCATCAAAACAAAGGTAGATATTGAAGAAATGGAGGACAAAACTTACTTAGATAGACATTATGATACGCAATATAGCAAGGTTCCATTAATACTGCATTTAAAGCCAAATGTGGAATCAATCACTAGACTTTAGTTATAATAGATTTAGAAAATGGAATTAGGTACAACTACAACTCCTGCAACTGAACTGACTATAAAGTAATTTTGGTAAGGTTTTAAAATATTACTCCATTGTTTGTGTTACATTCGTACTTCATCAAACAATAAAAAAATATGAGTTTGCAATACGCATATTTTATTCGCAAGTAGCTAATGGTAATAAAAATCATTATCAATAAAGCTTAAGCCCAAGAGATATCCCACATCAAAACGTTATATTGATTGTGAGATTCTGTGTGCGAGTATGCAAAAGACTTCAATAATAATGAATTTCTTTGGAAATTTAACGATGATATTTAGTCAATTAGAATAACTAAAATGTTTCTTTTTAATTTCTAAACCATCATGACACTGATAAGTATTGGTAGATATATGTATTTATGTTATGTAAAACAACTATAATTTTTTTTAAAAAAACTTGTATATTCTTTTTTCTTTCAATATATACCCATTGAATCGATTAATAAATATACTAGATGTGTTTGATTTCTTCTGTTTTCGATTTAGTTCTTCGTTCATAGTTAAATTTTGAGAAACAAACTACAATGACAAGGAGCTTTCAATTTTTTTTGCGAAAAAATAATTATTGTGTACTTGCAGACGTTTGTAAAAATACTTATTTTTAATGTACTTAACTTGTAAAATACAACAAAACCATTTGTCAAAATATTTTTAATTTGTGAGGTATTGTATCCTGACTGGTGTTGCTCGAACGGATGCTCATCACGTAGGTAACTATGAGGAGGATCCATAGCTAATAAATCATTTAACTGATCCAGATTGGCCTGAATCCCTTTCTCACTTTATGATATGCCCTAGAAAATTGACAGATCAGACCCCAAAAATACACTTTTTCGTGTTTAACTTCAGGTTGATGGTTTCCAAGTTAGAAAAAGTCTCTTGAACGGATATGTGTTCTTCCTCTTCGAGGCTATTTACCATCATATCATCTATATATACTTCCATGTTTTTGTCAATCTGACCAACGAATGTTTTATCTACCAATCGTTAATAAATAGCTCCAGTGTTCTTCAACCCGAAAGGCATCACTATATAACAATTAACCCTATATCAGTAATAAAAGTAGTGTGATCGTGATCGTTCGGATCTAATTGTATCTGATTGTACCTTGAAAAGACATACGGGAGATAAGATGTCTTTTACTTGTGTTTAACCACCACAGTTGTGGAGGCTTACCAGTAGGTAATCGACCTCGTACAGATATGGATCACCTGAGAATATGGAATTGAGACGATCAAGCTTGGTGTTCAGGGTGCCTTAGACAGTTTGCAGTGAGTCTTCTTCGTCTTCTCTAATTTGTATGTTAACTATATAAGTTTTCTTTTCTATCAGATTACCTTCTTTTTCAACGCAACCTTGCAAGTTAAGGCTTGCTCAACAGAGAAACTAACAGACAAAGGAAGGGATGCATGCATCCTGGCTGGTGTGATTATACTCAACAAAGTGAACTTGATCGGAGAGAGGATTTCAATGGGAATGACGTGTTACCTATTGACAAAGTAATAGCCAAAATATTACGGTTTAAGGCATACAGTTATGTTGTCCTCAGAGATGTAAGGTATACAAAATCTTTCAATCGGCTTTTACTCCAATGCTTTTGAGAAAATGAATCGCAAATGATATTTTCATAATTACATGATGAGGAAAAATCCTCACATTGTGGGTATAAAACGTTGATACGAAGAGTTCTTCTTGTAGGGTATTATTGGCCTACAATCTCTTCGGATGCTAAAGAGCTAGTTAAAAAATATGACACCTTCCAAAGATTTGCTAATACAATACATACACTAAGAGTGCCTCTTGAATCAATATCTGAATCGCTACCCTTTGACCGATGGGGTATTGATCTGGTCGGACCATTACCAATGGCATCAGGGGGAAGATATACGATAATTGTCGCGGTAGACTTTTTTCTAAGTGGGTGGAAGCAGAACCATTAACATGAACAAGAGCTAAGGATGTGACTGATGAGGGGGTATTCCCCGACCGAACATCTGCACGAACGAAGAGAGACAAGGGACGAGCTCGGATTACGACAATAGACAAAGTAGAAGTAAAAACCCAAGCAAGCAGCAAAGGAAGAATAATTAACGAAAGTCTGATGGAGAAGTTGATCGACTGAGCCGAACACAAAGCAATTAAATGATGAATGAGCTCGTACACAGTTGACCGACCTCGGACGAAGACAATGAGACTTCCACTAAAGATGACCAGAGACTACCGAGCAAGCTCGGACATCTGAAGCTCATCTCGGATCGTGTCCTGCTCAAAGCCAAACAATTAGGACAAATAAGGAAGTCTTCGTTTAGATCAGATCAGATGAGACCAGCTCGGACTGGCATACGTTTCCAGTCAAAGTGAAAGTTTAGAAAAGGAAGCGGCAGCCAGTGGACGTTCCTGTGGCCCAAAAAGTGGTGGAAGCCAACCCCGTCGTTAATCCGGTGGTCCAACAACTGGAGCAAAAAATCCAACATCTCTAATAGGATCAATTGAGGGTGGCATTTGAATGAGACGCAAGGGAGCATGCCATGCATGCCACCATGGCCGGGATGAACCACAATATTCACGCCCTTACAACTAAGTTCAAGACAATGGGCCAAGCTAATTATCAGTCGGGTCCAGAGGCCAACAAGGTCAACAGGGCAGAGCGATATTCCAAGTGAGACGACAAACAGGAAGGCAAAGGCGAGAACAGGGGCAAGAATCGGAAAAAAGGTCCTAAAGAGAAGGCGAAGCAAAGATCCTCCAAGTAAGCTCGAGAAGATGAAGATCTCCGTTATAATCAAGTTTGCTCGAGGATTTCGGCCTATATACTCAAAGAATTACCGTTCTCCAAGAAACGTCTCGAATCGCAGCTCCCGAGGAAGCTCGACCCATTTCGAATGAAGGCTTACGATGGTACAAAAGACCCACAAAAATCATCTGGAGCAGTTTCGTAACATGATGATGACGTTCAACCCTGCTCAAGTGATGTTGTGCCGATTATTTTTTTATGACCCTCAAAGGCAACACGATGGATTGGATTAGAAGCTTACCAAAAGGGTTCATCTACGACTTTACTGGATTGTGAAAAGCATTCAGGGAAAGGTTCGTTGGAAACAAGGAGCTCAAGCGAGAGCAAGATTCGATCATAGATCTCTATCAGAGGCGAGGTGAGTCCCTTAAAAGTTATGTTAGGAGATTTGTTCTTGTCATGAATTTTTTACCAGATTTAGCGGAAAACATGGTGGTGGCATCCCTGAAATGGGGGCTCGACCGGAAAGGAGAACTTTATACAGACCTTATTAAGTTCCCAACAGAGAATATGGGAGACTTACTTGCCAAATTTGATACTTTCATCAGAGTCGATGACGCTAGAGAGGGGGGGGGGGGTTTCCTGAGCGACACAGATCAGAGTCCAAGGAAGGAGGATCTGAAAGAAAAAGGGTCGAGAAGCAGCCCAATAAATATTACAACCGACGTCATCACCAATTCGAACAGCCAACCAGATGGTTCATTCTTTTGATCGAAGCCATCTTCGTAATTTATGATCGAACAAAGGGGAAGAAAAATGTACCGAGCACCCCGCGTGATGAGTGCTCCCGAGTTTTAAAGGTCTAACCGATACTTCTATGTTTATCATAATGACCATGGGAATTCCATAGACGAGTGATGGCAACTCAGAGAGGAGATCCAATGACTCATCGACAATGGAGAGTTGGTGCAGTTTATCAAACGATCAAACCAAGATCACCGCGAAGAGGTTCGATCTCCCATCAACGAAAAACATGGGAATTGAGAAGGAGGAGAGACTATTAAGCAGCATTGGCTTTTTAAAATTTCGAGGGGCAATTCAGCTTCTCCGAGCTCGGCAGACACGACACAACATTGCGCTAAAGTAGCCTGACATAATGCAAACTCATGCTTATACATGATATCAGAGGGTAATTCAACATCACTCTATGGATCCGCCTCGAATAAGCGGGCAAAAAATGAGCTCGATGTGTATGAAATCCCCATGCCAATTCCTACCGCAGTTACGGGGATCTAATGGTCGATCTCACCTTCAATAACGACGATCTCAGAGCTGTCAGTCTGCCCCACGAGGACGCGTTGACTATTCATATGGACATTGGAGAAGTTATGGTAACCCGCGTTCTAGTCGATAGAGGCAGCTCCGCTAACATAAAATTCAAAAACAGTTTCGATCGCATGCTGAATGTACCCTCTTACCAGTCTACACAACGCACTTTGGTTGGCTACAAGGGCAGAACTTCACAATGGTTGGGGAAGTAGAATTGTTGTTGAAATTCGGCAACAGAGCCACCAAAAAGGAGGTAAAAATGTTGTTTATAATCTCTGATGCACCGAACCCATACCATTTCATCATTGGAAGACCGTGGCTGCATAGGATGGAGGCGACATCGTGCACATTTTGGCAGTGCATAAAGTATCTAGTGGGCGGCTCGGTAGGTACAATACGAGGAAGCCTAAGGACCGCGCAAACCTGATATACGATTGTGACAGATCCCTCCAAACTACTACGATATCAATTAAACGGCAAGACGGTACCTGAACCGGATGCATTGGATCCTACCTCGCCAGATCCATTCGATGATCCTCGTGAGCTTGACAACTCTATTGACATAATTTTCAAAGTGGTGGAAGCATCCAGAGCTGGTGGTCGCAAACTCCGATTTTGAGGTAAATTATCTCCAGATTTGTAGGCACTTTTAACTGCTTTATAGGAAAAACAATTGGATATCTTTGCCTAGGAGGCATGTGATGTTTTTGAGGTCATATTTTTTATCATATGTCATGAACTGGCTATCAACCCTTGTGCTAAGCCGATACGCCAAAAGCGCAAATCCTTCTCAGTGGAAAACAGGAGGCCATACTAGAAGAGGTGGCCAAGTTGACTCATATGGGGCACATCCGGAAAGCACGATACTCGATCTGGATAACTAACCCTGTTTTGGTAAAAACAAAAAGAGTCCAGTGTCGAATGTGCGTGGACTTCACTGATCTGAATCAAGAATGTCCTAAAGATGCTTTCTCTTTGCCGCGTATGGATCAGTTAGTAGACTCTACTTCTGGGTGTGAATACCTATCGTATATGGACGATTATTCTGGATGCAATCAGATTCTAATCGACCCTTCCGATCAAGAGCACACCGTTTTCCAAACTGAGAGGGGCTTATACTACTACACGGTCATGCATTTCGGATTAAAGAATGCAGGTTCAACATACCAGCAACTGATAAATCATATTTTTCAAGACCACCTGGGACAACATTTAGAAGCATACATCGACGACATGATTGTCAAAACACATACTGAAGCACAACATGTAGAGACGATACAAACATTTTTTGATCTACTACGACAATTCAACCTCAAGCTTAAACCAGTTAAGTTCTCTTTTGGGGTCGCTAAGGGAAAGTTTTTAGGCTACGTCGTGATTCAGCGAGATATCGATACTGATCTTATCCAATTAAACTCGATCCTAGAAATAGAACCTCCAAAAAATATCAAAGAAGTATAATGCCTCACGGGACGACCAGCAACGTTATCCAGGTTCATTTTTCGGGCATCAGACAAGAGTCATCAATTTTTTGAGGTCCTACGAGGACCCAAAAAGTTTGCATGGACAGAGGATTGCAGCAAGGCTTTCACTGAGCTCAAGAAATATCTTACTTTTCCAGAGATTTTATCTGCGCCCGTGGCTGAGGAGCCTATATTCCTGTATCTATTAGTGTCACTATTCTTTGTTAGTTCAGCCTTGGTTCGCAAACAGAATGCGGTACAACGCCTGATATATTATACGAGCAAAACGTGAATGGATGCGGAAACAAGATACCTTAATCTTGAGAAGCTAGCCTTGGGTTTAGTTATTTCCACCAGGAGAATGCGCCCATATTTTCAAGGGCATGTGATCACTGTGCGAACGAGTTTCCCTCTGCGAGCAGTACTACAGAAGCCTGATGTCTCGAGGCGCCTAACCAAGTGGAGTATCGAGCTTGGTGAGTATGGCATTCGTTTTGAGTCACATGTACCTATTAAGGGCCAAGTGATCGTCGATTTTCTTGCCCAATTCCTCTCCTCGAGTCAATAACAGGCCAAAACGGAAGAATTAGAAGCAACAAAATTGGACGAGTGGATCGTTGAAGTTGATGGTGCTGTTGGGCTCTTCCTATGTGGGAGTCCAATTATCATATGGGCTAAGCCCAATTTGGATAACACATAGGATTTTGGTTTATGTATAAATATATATTTATACAGTGTCTTTCTGAGATGAGCATCATATTCTATAGTGCAGTTGTTGAGAGAAAAAGGTGATTCGAGGCGGAACTTTGTGCTTTCAATCGGACTGTCTCCGGTTGTCCGATCGGCTTCAATTTTGGTGAGAAGGCTCGTCTACTTGTCCTCTACAATCTATCCAGAGGGTTTTTGATTTGGAGTCATCTAAGTGTGTTTTTCGATCATCTTATTCTAACTGCGTTTTGGGGATATTTCAGTGAGTTTTCTGATTTTGGTTCATTATCTTGTGTATTGGGGTTGTGTATGAAGTTGTCATACTTCTTGTGGCGTATGCTCTAGTTTTATCTAGAGAATAGTTTTGTAACCCATCTTCTGATAGTGAATATTTGGTTGGACTCCGAAATCAGTCCCGTGGTTTTTACTTCCTACACTGGGAAGGTTTTCCACGTAAAAAGTATTCTGTGTTGTTTGCGTTTATTTTATTCAGACTTGATATTTTTTGGGATCGTTATCTCTATCATACTTGATACAAGAAAGAAGATTTCGTTTTTGCTTATATTTCTTGTCAAAGTGGTATCAGAGCGAGAGGTTGTGTACTTGTCTTGTATCAAATATGGAGGTGAATACAAGTAGAATGGTGACGATGAATGGTTCAAATTATCATATATGGAAATCGAAGATGGAAGATCTTCTTTATGTTAAAAGTTTTCATTTACCAGTGTTCGGTGATGAAAAACCTAAAGATAAGTCTGATGCAGAATGGATAATTATTCATCGACAGGTTTGTGGCTTTATTCGGCAATGGGTTGATGATAATGTGCTGAATCATGATGTAGACAAAATAGATGCAAGTAAATTGTGGAGTAAACTTGAGGAGTTATATGCTCGGAAGACAGGAAATAGTAAGTTACTTTTGTTCAAACAGTTGATGTATTTGAGGTATCAAGATGGATCACCTCTTACAGATCACTTGAATACCTTTCAAGGATTGATTAATCAGTTGGCTGCTATGGGTATCAAATTTGATGACGAGGTTGTGTCGTTATGGTTGCTTGGTTCGCTGCCAGACTCATGGGATACTTTCAGAATGTCTCTTTCTAATTCAGCTCCTGAAGGTAATATCTCAATGGCATTAGCTAAAAGTAGTATGTTGAATGAAGATATGAGAAGAAAAACAGTTGGCTTCTCTTCACATTCAGAAACTCTAGTCGTTGAGAAACGTGGTAGAAATGAAAATCGCGGTTGGAAAACTAGAGGTAAAAGTAGAAGCAAAAGTCGAAACAAGTCTAATAAATTTGCAGATTGGGAGTGCTACTACTGTCATGAGATCGGGCACACTAAGAATTTTTGTCCTAAGTTGAGAAAAAAGAATAATTTTGGGAAATCTAATAATGGTAAAGAAGAAAAGAACAAGGAGAAAAATTATGATGAAAGTGGTGACGAGAAACATGTTGCTGCAGTTTCAGATAGCTACTTCGTTGTTATTGATGATGTTGTTGTGAATTCTGTGTCTGATGAAAATGGTTGGGTAGTTGACAGTGGTGCTACAATTCATGCCACTTCTCGTAGAGAATTTTTCTCATCTTACACCTCTGGTGACTTTGGTTCTGCAAAGATGGGAAATAATGATTTGTCTAAAGTGGTTGGTATTGGTGATGTTTATCTAGAAACAAGCATGGGTGCAAGATTGATTTTGAAGGGTGTTAAACATATACCCGATCTTCGATTGAATTTGATATCTACAGGGAAGCTAGATGATGAAGGTTATTGCAGTATTTTTGTGAATGGGCAGTGGAAACTTACTAAGGGCTCGTTGGTTGTGGCAAGAGGACAAAAATATGCAGCCCTCTACATCATGTCTGCAAGGGTGTCTGCTGAGAAAATCAATGTTGTTAATGATGAAGCAATGCTTGATTTATGGCATAAAAGACTCAGTCACATTAGCGAAAAAGGATTAGATATTCTGAGGAAGAAACAGTACATTCGTGGGATACACAAAGCTCATTTAAAGAAATGCGTACATTGTTTGGTTGGAAAGCAGAATAGAGTATCTTTCAAGAGCTCGGCTCCTTCAAGAAAACCAAGTTTGCTTGACTTGGTACATACTGATGTTTGTGGTCCTTTCAAACGAGAACACTTAGTGGTTGTTTGTACTTTGTTACCTTTGTTGATGATCATTCCAGGAAAGTTTGGGCTTACACTTTGAAAACAAAAGATCAAGTGTTAGATGTCTTTAAGCAGTTTCAAGCTTCAGTTGAGAGACAGACTGGGAAACAATTGAAGTGTGTTAGAAGTGATAATGGGGGAGAATACATTGGTCCTTTTGATGATTATTGTAGACAACAAGGTATTTGGCATCAAAAGACACCTCCCAAGACCCCTCAGTTGAATGGCGTAGCGGAGAGACTAAACCGAACATTAATTGAAAGGGTAAGATGTCTTCTTTCACGATCACAACTCCCTAAATACTTTTGGGGTGAAGCTTTGAATACAGTGGTACATGTCTTGAATCTTAGTCCTTCTGTACCTTTAGATGGAGATATCCCAAATAGAGTTTGGACAGGTAAAGATGTTTCTTATGATCATTTGCGTGTCTTTGGGTGCAAAGCTTATGTGCATATTCCTAAAGATGAGAGATCTAAACTCAATTCGAAGACAAGACAGTGTGTATTCATTGGTTATGGTCTTGATGAGTTCGGCTACAAATTTCATGATCCAATTAATAAGAAACTTATTAGGAGCAGAGATGCCGTGTTTATGGAAGATCAGATAGTTCATGATATTGATAAGAGTCAAAATTCAGTGCCTATATCTCAGAATGACTTGGTAGATTTGGGGCATATTCCGCTTGTACATACTCCTACAGAAGTTAAATAAAAATCGGATGGTGACTCACCTGCTTCCAGAGGTTCACATATTTTTTATACTGGTGATCATGATAATGATTTCGTGGATGAACAAGTGAATGAAGAAGATGTTGAACAATTTGAAGTTCCAACGCGGAGATCTACTAGAGATAGACAACCCTCTACTAGATATCCTTCTGATCAATATATTTTGTTAACCGGCGCAGGTGAGCCTGAGTGGTATGATGATGCTATTAGTGGTGTATGTAAAAATCAATGGATTGAAGCGATGAATGAAGAGATGCAATCACTTCATGAGAATCATACATTTGAGTTAGTGAAGATACCTGAAGGGAGAAAAGCCTTGAGTAACAAGTGGGTGTATAGGTTGAAGCAAGATGATAGTTCTCTGCAACCTCGGTACAAAGCAAGATTGGTAGTCAAAGGCTTTGGTCAGAAAAAAGGTATTGATTTTGATGAAATATTTTCTCCAGTTGTAAAAATGTCTTCTATTCGTGTGGTTCTAGGCATTGCAGCGAGTCTAAACTTGGAAATTGAGCAAATGGATGTAAAAACAACATTCTTGCATGGTGACTTGGAAGAAGAGATTTTTATGAAACAGCCTGAAGGTTTTGTGGTTGAAGGAAAAGAAGATTATGTATGCAGATTGAAAAAGAGTCTATATGGTTTGAAGCAAGCTCCGAGACAGTGGTATAAGAAGTTCATGTCAGTTATGGGGGAGCAGGATTACAAGAAGACTTCTTCTGATAATTGTGTATTTGTGAAGACATTTTCTGATGCCGATTTTATCGTTCTTTTACTTTACGTGGATGATATGCTTATTGTTGGGAAGAATACTTCGCGGATTGATTCTTTGAAGAAACAGTTAAGTAAGTCTTTCGCAATGAAAGATTTAGGTCCAGCAAAGCAGATTCTCGGCATTCAAATTACTAGAGACAGAGACTTGAAGAAGTTGTTCTTATCACAAGAAAAATACATTGAGAAAATTCTTCAGAAGTTTAATATGGACAATGCTAAAGTGGTTAGCTCACCACTTTCCGGTCACTTCAAGTTAAGCAAGAAACAATGTCCTTCAACTAATGAAGAAAAGAGAGACATGGCTAATATTCCATATGCATCTGCAGTTGGAAGTCTCATGGATGCCATGGTATGTACTCGTCCTGACTTAGCTCATAGTGTTTGTGTTGTGAGCAGATTTTTGTCAAACCCAGGTAGAGAGCATTGAGAAGCCGTGAAATGGATTATGAGGTATCTGCGAGGAACCTCTAATTTGAAGCTCAGTTTTGGGATGAATAAACTTGAGTTCTTGGCTTATTCTGATTCAGACTTGGCTGGAGATGTTGATACTCGCAAGTCTACTTCTGGATATTTGATTAACTTTTGTGGTGGCGTTGTTTCATGGAAATCAAGACTGCAAAAGTGTGTTGCCCTTTCAACGACAGAAGCTGAATTCATTGCAGTGACAGAAGCGAGTAAAGAGCTACTATGGATGAAGAAGTTCTTGAAAGAACTTGGATTTGAGCAACACAGGTATGTACTGTTATGTGATAATCAGAGTGATATTCATCTCGTGAAGAATTCGTCATTTCACTCAAAGTCGAAACATATTGATGTGAGATATCATTGGATTCGAGATATTCTTGATGCTAAACTAATGGAGGTTGATAAAGTTCATACATATGATAATGGGTCTGACATGATGATAAAGGTTTTGCCTAGGGGAAAGCTTGAACATTGTAGATTGATCGCCGGGATGGCGAATCCTCCCACATAGTCGTGAGGGGGAGATTTGTTGGGCTCTTCCTATGTGGGAGTCCAATTATCATATGGGCTAAGTCCAATTTGGATAACACATAGGATTTTGGTTTATGTATAAATATATATATTTATACAATGTCTTTCTGAGATGAGCATCATATTCTATAGTGCAGTTGTTGAGAGAAAAAGGTGATTCGAAGCGGAACTTTGTGCTTTCAATCGGACTGTCTCCGGTTGTCCGATCGGCTTCAATTTTGGTGAGAAGGCTCGTCTACTTGTCCTCTACAATCGATCCAGAGGGTTTTTGATTTGGAGTCATCTAAGTGTGTTTTTCGATCATCTTATTCTAACTGCGTTTTGTGGATATTTCAGTGAGTTTTCTGATTTTGGTTCATTATCTTGTGTATTGGGGTTGTGTATGAAGTTGTCATACTTCTTGTGGCGTATGCTCTAGTTTTATCTAGAGAATAGTTTCGTAACCCATCTTCTGATAGTGAATATTTGGTTGGACTCCGAAATCAGTCCCGTGGTTTTTACTTCCTACACTGGGAAGGTTTTCCACGTAAAAAGTGTTCTGTGTTGTTTGCGTTTATTTTATTCAGACTTGATATTTTTTGGGATCGTTATCTCTATCATACTTGATACAAGAAAGAAGATTTCGTTTTTGCTTATATTTCTTGTCAAAGTTCGTCCGCATATTCCTCCTCCGTATATAAGTAAGAACACAACCGATCTCAGCACTAGTATGATATTGTCCGCTTTGGCACCCGAAGGCCCTCACGGCTTTGCATTTGGTCCACTACCAAAAGGCCTCACACTAGTTGAGATATGTTCTCACTTATATACCATTGATCCTTCCCATGTTTTACCGATGTGGGATGTGGAACTTTGGTTACTACCCTAACAAATCCTCCTCTCGAACAAAGTACCACTTTAGCCTCCTCTCAATTGACATCCATCCGCTCACTCTAGTCAGGTTGGGGCTGCCTGATCTCTAGAGCCTTTAGAGCGGATCTATCTGATTTCGACCATCCTGCCTTGTTCTTTAGCGCCACTCCAAACAAGTACCACCGTCTTGATACTCTCCAATCAAGCCACACTGCTTGATGAGCAACGGGCACTCCAAACGAGGATCTCTCCAATCAAGCCACAATGCTTGATGAACCTCAAATCAAGCCACACTGCTTGATAAGCCACGGGCACTCCAAACAAGGATCTTGAGCATGGCTACTAATTCATCATGTTCGACTAATGAGAATTTCACCCACATCACCCACCACATCGCGTACTGTCTGGGCCTGGAGCTCTGATACCACGTCCGCATATTCCTCCTCCGTATATAAGTAAGAACACAACCGATCTCAACACTAGTATGATATTGTCCGCTTTGGCACCCGAAGGCCCTCACGGCTTTGCATTTGGTCCACTACCAAAAGGCCTCACACTAATTGAGATATGTTCTCACTTATATACCATTGATCCTTCCCATGTTTTACCGATGTGGGATGTGGAACTTTGGTCGCTACCCTAACAGGTGCATCATGTGCATCAGGCGGAGGAGCTGGAGTTGTTCTACGGTTTCCAAAGGGCGAGGAAATTAAGTAGGAAATTTGTTTTAACTTCCCGATCATAAATAACATAGCATAGTACGAAGCCGCTCTCTATGACATGAATTTGCACTGATTTCCGGAGTGTAGAGCATTAGAGTTAAGTCCGACTCTCAATTAGTGATCAACCAGGAAGTGGGCACTTATGACACCAGACATGAAGAAATCTGAGATTATCTGGTTATACTCAAGGAGTATGTATCCAAGTTTGCCCAAGTCTCGTACGAACAGATCCCACGACTGGAAAACTTTGTCGCAAACCTATTAGCTATGAAAACAACCCTGAGAGAACACCCCTTGATTCTACTCCAACAGCTTCTGATGACCGAGATCATATCTACAGAAGAATCCATTCACTCAATTGATCATACCAACGAATGGAGGCAGTCGTATTTGCAATACCTGACACCTGAATAACTGCCAGCCAATAAAAGTGAGGCTCGAGCACTACAAATTAAGGCGGCCAAATTTTTTGTGCTCGATAAAATCCTCTACAGGAAGAGTGCGACTCGACCATTACTTTGATTCCTTGATCGCACAAAGGCTAACCCAGTCTTGGCCGATCTGCATTCAGGATAGGCAGGTGCTCACTATGGTCACCGAATGCTAATTCGCCGAGTCCTGTTGGCAGGATACTATTGGTCATAATCAGCGGACGACATGAAAAATCTCGTGAATAAATGCCATAAGTGACAAGAATATGCCAAAACACAACATATGCCTAGCGAGCCGATGCAAAACGTTCCAGCTCCATGCCCATTCGATAAACTGGGGGATAGATCTGGTGGGCCATTTACCAATGGCTACTGGGAATATATAGTTTTTTATCATCACGGTGGATTATTTCTTGAAGTTAGTTGAGGCCAAAGCATTATTCCAAACACGGGCACAGAAGGTATGTGACTTCATTCATAATCACATTCTGACCAGATATGATATCCCGCTAATTTTAATGACAGATAATGGTCCACAATTCCAAAATTTGATACTCACCAATTTCTGCGAATTGTACGGGATCCTCCAACACTTATCCACCCTGTATTACCTCCAAGTCAATGGCCAAACAGAAGTAACGAACAGAACATTTCTCGAAAGAATCAAGAATAAGCTCGAAAGGGCCAAGGGAAAATGGTCGGACAAATTAGTTGAGGTATTATGGGCATACCGAACAACTCCACGATCAGCAACGGGGAATACCCCTTTAGCTCTAGTTTATAGAATTGAAGCAGTCATACCAGTAGAGATCATTGTGACGAGTCATCAAATAGAATACTACAAAGAAGAGGCAAATTTGGTAGCCAGGACAATAAGTTTGGACCTTCTAGCAGAATGACAGGATCAAGTCCGCGTCCGAGCGGAGCATTACAGAAGCCTGATGAGGGGACGTTTTAAAGCTCGACTCTAATATCGCTCTGTTTAAGGGGGGATTTGGTATTGAAGAAAATATTCCAAGGTTTCAACAGTGCAGCTGGTGGCAAGTTAGAACTGAACTGGGAAGGCTCATATACAATCATCTCTAAAGGACATCGTGGGGCGTACAGATTAGTAGATGAAGAAGGCTGAGCACTTCAGCACCCTTGGAATGTGAATCATATTAAATTGTATCGCTGATCTACTTAGACTGCACGGATGCGCTCTTTTTCCTCCCTGATGGCGCGGGGAGGGTTTTTAGCGAGGCATCTCAAACAATAACTTTCTCCTTAATATAATCTATGCTTTCGCCACCATGTGTTTATTGCAAGTTTTTATCCATACAATTAGCGAATGGGTCAATGGCCACACCGTAAATGGCTATGAAATGGACCACACTGAGTCCAGACTAAGTATTTATAAACATGAACGGGCTAATCAGCCACGCCTACGGGATACATAAATTCCATACTGTGCCTCATACCTTGTACTGGGTATATTAGCAAACTGGTTAAAGACCAAGTCTATAGCATACTACACAATAGAGTTTACATGACCTGGCCGTGAATCAGCTATCACGATATTAATTCTCTAAGCTGCGCAATGAGCCCTACTGAGCTCGATATTATAAGGCTCGTCATGCAAAGTAATAAACACATGCTTCATGCTATATCCGTCACGATTCTAGTCAAACTAATGTATGCAGCTGTCGCCAGCATAAGCCTATTGTTTTACATAATTGCATACAAAATAAGTTCCAAATGCATCCCAAAATACATGATATAACATAAATTTTTCTAAACAAAAGAAACTACTACATTTTTGCGTTCGGGGAAGAAGGTGGCTTGCTCTGCTCTGGTTGAGCTGGATTGGCTGTAACAGTGTCCACATCCGCACCATGGTCCTTCGTAGTGGGGGTCACTTTAACTTTCGGCACAACTTAAATGGTAGAATCTTGAAAAGGTAAATGTTTTTGGACTAGAGGCGATAAGGAGCCCAACTTCAGCCTAGGATTTAGAGCCATTAGCTCGGCCACAGCTTCTCTTTTCTCTCTCGCTATAATCTCCATTGCAACGCTTAGCATTTGCACCTTCCTTTCTGGCAGCGCTACCTTTAAGTCGTCTTTCAATTGTTGCCTCTCCTGTTCAACCTCTATTTGCACCTCTTCCACATTGGCTTTTAACTTTGTATTATCGACACATATATTTGCTAACCGATCAGCTTGCTCTTCCACCCTCTTGGATTGAGACAAGTTCATATTCATAAGGTTTGAACTTTGAGCCACGAGTTCATCATTCCTTTTCAGAAGGGTATTATTCTGTCTCAATAGTGTTTTGTGACTTTCAGATACTTTTTTACATTTCTCATCACTGCATATCAAAGCCGCATTCAAGGTCTCCATCTTGGTTTGCAATCTCTCCTTCGCCTTGATTGCTTTGTCTTTGGTCGCCTTGGGTGACACATATGCATGTCTCAAGCGAATGACCTCAACGGTGGTCGTTTTGGCTGGTCCAAACACCATAGGTTCTGGTCTCCATTTCTCCATCACTTTCAGGTCAGTCGGAGACATACGTTGGTAGCCCAATACAACTAAGTTATGATGTAGCTGTAAAAGATCAGACAGTTAGTTTTCTATCAACGCTCAGTAGTCAATTTATACAGTTCATAGCCTTACCTTAATGGCGAGCTCCACCTGACGTTGTAGCATGTCACTCATTGGCATTCCATCATAGTATGATACCTCAGGAATGCGTCGGAGCTGCTCGAACATAAAGATTGAGGGGCGAGGCATAATAAGTTTCTTGGGAAACAGCTCCTCCATGGACACCATCTGCTGACTGGTCCCAACGCTACTATTCCCAACTGTGGGCTTTCCTAAATTTTATGTTGGTGGAAGTGAACCAACTTATTTCACTGCTGCTATCGAGGGGGGGCATATTCGACGTATTGACAAAATATTTCATTTTTTTCTACAAGCTTCGGTGGGATCACCTTGTTGTGTTGAGTCTTATCCTTTTCCTCTTTGCTATATTCCACCAGATTGATCAAACCTCCCCCAGTCTCAGGCTTGTCACCTTCTCCTTGTATGGGTGACAGATTAATTAGAGGATCCATTGTTTTCCCTGGCGCAGCCTCCATACTGCTGTTATCTTCGTCTCTCAGCTGCAACTTTATTGCGGCGAGGGAGATAGCATCTGATATCACTCTCTGCTTTTTGTTCCATGGTTTCACGAGCGAGGGAAAATCCTTGTCCTCCTCCTCCCGTTCTGTTTGAATCCTGCTTAATTGAGCAACTTCTTGGCCATTAGGGGCGTTGACTTCACCCTGATTCACCTCATCTCCCCCTTGAATTGCAAGTTTTTATCCTTGCCCACATGGTTAGCAAGGGGCAGACGATGAATCTCCCGCTTTGTTACCCTTTCGGGTTGTTTGGGGTACGGAGAGCCAAATATCAGTGTTATTATTCTCCCAATACCTTTTTGCTCCATTAGAGCTCTGATACGCTTCATCGTAGCTTCAGTCTCATCTGCCATCGTCACTTTCCCGAGTGTTGCAACCTTCAACTCTGGTACAGACCACAAGCCTGACTTCAAGTAGTTGTATCGCGTAAACAACTGTTTAGGATCTTGTTGCCACGCCGAACAGACTAGGTTTCCGATTTTGATCAGGGGATTTACATAATCCTTCGACCTTCCTTCTTTCCACCAGTTCTGACTAGCCTTTTCACCTACACAAAGGGATATCAATGAGTTAGCTATTAACATGGACTTGCCAAGTAATTCGTTATACAGCTAGTTTTAATGATGCTTACACTTCACATTTCCTTTTGAACTAAAGGTTTAGCATTGGTTTCTCATGCTCCCAGTTGTCGGAGATGAAAACAAACAAAAAATTCCAATTTTTATCTGACGAAGCGAGTTCGATAATCTTTTTTATTCCTTTTAAATGAGTATAGAAGAAATGGTTTTTTACAAGTTTAGTCACGTCAGTGGCTAGTAACAAGTCAGCTAAACATACGTCAATTCCCAATAAGCGCGAGCTCAGTACTATGCTGAGTAGCAATCTCCACCCATTCGCAGATAGCTGGGTAGGGAAAATGCCTATCATGCTAAAGTAATCGTGAATCAACTCAAGCAGTGGAAGACGCAGACTCCAATCAAACAAGGTCGTAAATAGGCATGTTTCTGTTTTACGAGCGTGGTAGGAATGTTAGCCTACGAGGGGTGCTCTTATAGTTATATCTTCTGGAATGGCACATTTATTGCTAAAATTAAGCACCTCATACTCATCTAGATATACGTAGTTGGGGGCTATTTGCGAGAAGTAATTTTCGAAGGCACCAACTTCTTCAAACTCAGATTCTGAAGTTTTCTCTACCTTCGTCTCTGTCACCCTTTTTGGTGTCATAGCTTCTACGGAGACTGCAAGGAGTTAAGGTTATGAATCAACATGACTATAGCAGGCGAGAAGCGCTTGATTCGACACGGTGTCACATTCTTAGAAGATATAATGTACCTGGTTTGCAGCGCGAAAATCAGCAGAAAACTCATGGGTAGCAAATAGCAGCTTTCCCTCTAGCAAGAACACGATAAAATTTGATAGTATTTTAATTTCAGTTAGTAATAAATTGATAAATTATGGGAAAACTTTTGGGATATACTGGAGAGACGTCATCAACAACTTGGAAAATGTGTCAAAAACTCAAACGTCAGGCATTGTTTCCAAAATACGGCTGTGTCAGAACCATCGTAGTTGCACTATCGACACGTGTCTTCCAATTGGTGAATAATGATGCCAATAGTCTTCCAACGTGTCTTCAAACCACTTAAATAGTTTGTCCGAAATTATAGGGGAAGTGATGTAAGTGTATTAGTGGGGACATTAAGTGGGATTAAATACGGATGTAACCGCCCACTAACAGGGAAGACAATAAGTAGGAGAATTCAACAGATGAATAATATATTCTTCTTTCTTTTCTCTTTTTTGACCATTCGTATATTTCTACTTTGGCAACACTTTGTTATTTCCCGTAACAGTGATCGGCTTTAGTGTCTCTAATATATGTTGTTGTTTCGGGGTTCCAAGGAAAATAACGATGGATAATAAACCATAATTCGATAACAAAGAAATGAAGGCTTTTTGCTCTTCTAAATTAATACAATAGTGCTTCTCGGCACCTTTCCATCCGCAAGCGAATGACCAAGTTGAGGTTACCAACCGAACAATTCTAGATGATTTGAAAAATAATTTGGAAAATAAGACTGGAAAATGGCTGGATTATTTACAATAAGTGTTATGAACATACAAAATTATTCCTCAAACGGCTACACAAAAATCACTGTTTGCGTTAGTCTATGAGATGGATGCAGTGGTTCCATCTGAGGTAATACCTACTTGCAAAAGTACTTTAACATTATGTTTATTGAAGCCAAATAACTTGTGAAATTATTTTGTTATATATTGTATTTTGAATATGTAATTATATTATTGTATTATGAATATGTGAAATTACGAACACAACTCGTAAGAAAAAATGAAAACTTAAATCGAATTATAAAAAAACTATCTAAATTGATACAAACCCCCGGAATAAAAGAATATAAAGAGAAAAGGTTATAATAATATTATTAAAAAAGAAAAAAATATAAAAATAAAACTGAATTAGTCGTATAATACCAATAACTTAAAACTTGAATAGATGTCTTAAAATTATTCCTCAAACGGCTACACAAAAATCACTGTTTGCGTTAGTCTATGAGATGAAATTTGTGATGAATTTGTACCAATACCTTTTACCTTAGCTCCACTAAAAGCCAAAGTTAACATTTAACGTGGTTTCTATCAAAAAGTCAAAATGAAAACAATAGCCAAGAGTGGAACCAAAAGTAGAATTAGCATAATAAGAAGTTTTCATGCTAGAAGTTTGATCACCAATCAAAGTGTGTGACCAATAGATTCATTCTGTATTAATAAACCTGATAGCTGATACTACAGTACCAGAAACTACAGCCCGATACACATTCACTTTATATGATATCGTAGCATAACAGCATAGGGAACGTTAATTCTTGTGCAATACTTTTACTTAACCAAATCTCTTTATACACCCTGAAACCTATATGTATGTTCATTAAACCTGCGAATCATTAAGAAGAAATATTGGACTGAAGAAGACCATCCCTGATCTGCGAAGTAATGTCTTTTACAGCTCCAGGTCCATGTGGGATAAAAACAGAGTTGGATTTCGAAGATGCTCCGATTTCTTTCATTGTGTCAAAGTATTGAGTAACTAGAACCATGTCCATTACATCCTTGGATGACGTCCCCGGTACACTCTCAGAGAAAGCAAGCACGCTGTCTCTTAGACCGTCGACAATGGCCTGGCGCTGCCGAGCTATCCCAAGACCAGATAGATACTTCGATTCTGCATCTCCCTCAGCTCTCTTTATCTGCAGTATCTTCTCTGCTTCGGCTCTCTCGGTAGCAGCAGCTCTCATTCTAGCGGCTATTTATCACCAAAAGAAGAAAAAGAAATGATAATGCTTAATTGAGTATATCTACATTCTTAGCAAATGGTTTGTTGATATATCGAAGTTATATTATTAGATAATCATGCTCTGATAAGACCTATATTACTTGTGTACTACCAGCTTAAAAAATTACCAAACTAATAGCAATGCATATTAAGATTCAGAAAGCATACCAGCATTAATCTCGTTCATGGCTTTCTTAACTCGCTCATCTGGTTCGATATCCACAATAAGAGTCTGAACTATTTCGTACCCATAATGTGACATGGCCTAATAAGAATGGCAGAATAATAACCTAGTTAATTTTTTTATTATGGAGAATGGCGGCAAAACAAACTAGTTAAGTCTGGCTTAAATTTCTTAAAGGCAATACAGAAATAGACGGCACCTTTTCGAGCTCGCTCTCCACAGCTTTGGCAATATCATTTTTCTGTTCAAAGGTCGCATCTAATTCCAGCTTTGGAACACATGCCCTAATGACTATACCGGATATATAACTCGGTTACTTCCAGAGGTAAATAAGATGACACTAAAACATGCAAAAGTAAGCTTGTAGAAAATGAAAAGAAAAAAAGGGCATTAAAGACCCGTACCGTCAAAGACATAAGCTTGAATTTGTGCTTTAGTGTTGCTAAGCTTGTAGAAAGCATCAGAAGCCTTCTCCGCTAAGGCTCGGTATTGAATAGAAGCAACCACGGTAACAAAAACATTATCCTGAAGATATAACAGGATTCACAACCAACTAACTTTAGGACTCAGACAGTCTTGATATGTAAAAGAAAAAGGTTTTGGCTTATGGCGAATTCAAGAGACAGACAATCAGCACTTGAATCAAAACCATAACATTTCTCTTATTTAACAGGAATAAAAATTCATCAAGCAACAGACCTTGGTTTTTGTTTCACATCGAACATCAAGCTGCTGCACACGTAACGAGAGGTGTCCTGCCGCCTGGCTACCAAAACACCATGGGAGACAGTGACAACCAGGTTCAAGGACCTCATCAAACCTTCCAAAAGTCTCCTTAATGGTTACAGTTGACTGGTCTACTTGAATGCAACCCAAAGCTTGCCCCATTTTCTAATTTCACCAAATACAATTGATCAAAAATGATAATTGCCTGTAGATCAACAAAGAAAATAGCACACAAGTAATCTTTGAAGACAGAATCAAGAAGCCCAAAAGTCAACAGCTTAAAACCTGAGACATACAGACAGTCTTCACAAAACCTTAAGTCTAAACTAATTAGATTGGTAGATATTTCAAAAACCCGGAAATGATAGACACATGAAAGCTCATCGTGCTGGCTTCAAACTCTATGCTAGTTTTAGCACATCACATTGAATCTTTTCTCCATTCCAAACAAATCATGTAGTATGCAATCATCAAAAGTAGAAATATTGCTCAGATAATCCACTCTAAACCTAATCTCACGCGTCGGCAACTAGTTAATCACACTAGTAAACCTATTAAGCCAAAATTCAATAGAGTTCTAAGAGTTATGGCGTACACGGAACAAAACAACACTATTGGAGAGAAGCTTCTCTTCTACAGACTCACGACAAAACACAAACTAATCCTGAAAGATTCAAGTTATATGATGGCATACAGTTAACTCATTCGCGTATGTGAAGTGAAACCCTAATTTTCGATTAAAGACATGAACGCGAACCAAATAGAACGAAGTTGACACTGTAGCATAATCCAAAGAAGTAGAAAAAAAAGTAAATCAAGTGAAGCGAAGTTACCTAACGATTGATCGGTCGATCTCTGAACTGAATGTTTTAGTCGGCTGAGGATGAGGTAAGAGTCTACGCGGAAACAAAAAGAGATACTGTTGTATTCAAATCATTTAATAGGCGTGGATAATAAGATATCTCGAACCTCTTTCCTCGAAACATCCGAAGCCCTCAAAAATAAAATGATTTTGATTTATTTCATCAATTTAATCGTTAAATGGAGTATATGTTAATGGTAATAAATTTGATTGGTCAAAACATAATAAAATTTATAATGAATTTGATAGTAGATAAAATAACAATATTTATAAAGTATGGGTATTATAATTGTGAACCAAATTTTCTTTTCAAAAGGTACTAATATTATGAGCTACTAATATTATGAGCCTGACCGAGTAATATCCAACAAATTAGGTAACTACTTATGATATAAATAAATATTTAAAAAAAAAAAACTTATAACACAATCACAAAAGAAGTTAGGGTAAGGCTAAATCAAGACCCATTTTTTATAGTAAGATTCCAAATTCAAAAAAAATTCATTGAATCTCAAATTACCAAAATACCCTATAATATAAAAGAGTTAATTTTGGGTCAGGTTAGAAAAAAGCCACATAGATCTCTCACCCTACCCTTCTTTTTTCAAACTCAAACTTGAATTTCTTAATTTATCCTTTTCATCCTCACTAATTACAATCATGCCATTTACTCCCTTCCTAATTCATCCTTTTCATCCTCACTAATTACAATCATACCATTTACTCCCTAAAATTGTCTAGAATCTGAAAACCCCAATAAGTACCCTAAACCCTAACTATTTAATACCCTATAACAAACTTTTTACAATCCAAATCCATAAAAACTGATTATGTTTTTAAAAGTATGATTTTAGGCTTTGTTTTCATGAATTAATGTTGTAAAATTGTTTGTTACACGCAGATTTATCGATTTGGCTTCAATTTTGTTGGAAATTGTGGTGTTTAGATAGATCTAGGGTTTGGCTGTGCAGGTGTTCGTCGCACGATATCGTGCTACCAGATTTGTTTTGGCCGCACGAAATTGAAATTGCGACCATGATGGTACTTATCGCATGCGAAGGTACTTGTCGCTTATCGCATGAGGGTACTTGTCGCGACAAAGCTCATTTTAATTATATAAAGAATCTAATTGATAATAAATATAAAGAAAAAAATGGAAGCAAATAATTCTATTTATTTATTTTAAAATAGAAGAAAATAAGTTTAAAGACAAAAAAAACTGTAAAAGCAAATGTTTATTGATTCTAATAAATATCCATATGATAATTCTTTGTATATATTTATTAACTTATTGTTAAAAATTAATTAAAATTTCAAAATTAAATTTTATATTATATAATTTACATTTTCTGTATGTATTAGATATTTTATATGTTTAAAGTCAGTTAAAATTTCAAAGTTAAATAATGGGTTATAATTAACATTAAAATACGAAAATAGATTTTATATTATATTATTAATTATTAAAATCGAATTTTTATAATATCCTTTTTATATTTAAAAATAAAATCAAAAGTTTTATTATTAATATTTTATGTTAACAATTATTATGATAAAATATTTTTAAATATTTTTTATTAATTAAAAATTCAAAATTAAGTTTTATGGTAACATAAAATTTCAATATTTCAAAGTTAATTTGAATTTTCAATAACTTTAAAAGTCGTAGAAAAAGTTATACGAAAATAATAAAAAAATATCTTATTGGTAACATTAAATATTAATTATAAAAGTTTAGTTCTTTTACTTTTTTAGTCTTTAAACTCATTTTCTTCTCTTTTAAGATAATTAATTAGAATTATTTGTTTTCATTTGTTTCTTTCTATTTAGTATCTAATTAGGTTTTTAACTTCTTTTTTTTTAATTAAAATGGGATTTGTCGCACGGACAAGTACTCATTCTGGTCGCATGCGACAAATACCCATCTTGGTCGCAATTTCGTGAAATCATGCTTTTAAAAACATAATCGAAAAACCTAATTTTGTATCACTTAAACACGACGAAATCTTGAAAAAATTTATAGTGGAAGGTTTGTATGGTTTATCTTAATGTTGTTATGGATTCAAATTTTTCAAAAATTACACTTTGATTTTCGATAAAAATTTTGTGCTTGAGAGGTTTTAAGAGAGATTGAAAGAAAAAAAAGAAAAAAAATGGTGATAGATTTATAAAATGCTTTTATACCTAGGTTTTCTAAGGAGGGACAAATTTGTCCAAAATTTGGTGAGAGATCTATCAAATAGGTGTAGGATCCAGTGGTGTAAGATCCATAAAAATGTGTAATCTTTTTAGCCTGCCCCTTAATTTTTCCATCCAATTCATTCTAACCACATCTCTTCTCTCTCAACTGCTCGTCTCTCTAAAACTAAACATAAATCTATAAACCAATAATCCCAAAAAAATCAAAAAATCATCTCCAAATCTAGTTCCAATTATGGATTTAGGTGACCATAATAACGATTTTAGCTGTAATCTGGAAGATTTTGGTTCGGACGAAGATGATCCACTAATTGGCTATCTAAATACGTTTAAATACAACAGAAATAACTTCGCACTATTTCGATGTACAATTTCACACAAGAACATGCATAAAAAAAACACAAAATCGTGTTTGGATTTGGCACAATCCACGCACCAAATCCAAGCACGATTGCGTGCGTGGATTCTCCAAGGAATCACTAAAACTACTAACCGGAGGCCTAGCGATGGTTAAAATTCTACAAAGAAATAAGAATTTATAAAAATTAAGAAATAGGTATAGGAGGGCAACTTGTTTATAACTTATAAGTGAGGCCTATACATATATAGGCATTAAGATGTATGAATATGATATGCATACATCATAAATAAATACCAATAGTATTGGTATTATTATATTTAATAAGTAAATAAGTAAGTTCAGACCCATGCATGTAAAAAAAGATGGCTATGCAATTTCCAATTATTTGGTGCCAACCCATGCGATTTGTTTTTAGTATTTGGGATGGCATAAATTTTTTATCCTATTAATAACTATAATTTCACACTAATTCTATATTTACTAATATTAAATTATACTCTCTTCATTTTTTGTTCTACTTTTACTCCTACTACAATATTTGTTGGTTTGGTGCGGTTTATATTTAATTTGATTTATTTGAAAACAGAAAAAAGCAAATGGTATAAAACGCATGATCGTGCGTGGATTTGCACGTTCGTGCGCCGAATTACTAAATTTGAGAAACGTGATTCAGACAATTCGATACATGATTTTTTGTGTTGAAATATTGGATGGACGCTTGTTTTTGCGTGTATTCGGTATTTCCAAGCACGAAAAACGTGTGTGAATTTATTCCGAACGACCCCTTCCTTCTAAAATCTAAACTATGTTATATTATCCTAAATAATAACGTATCAAATTATATCTAATGGACTACATTAACAAGTCTTTTTTATTAGATTTGAAAAATCTTGAGTTTTGAAATCGCGGGTTTAGAGAGAATTAGGGTTTCGGAAGAGAGAAACTGATAAAATTTGGGTGTTTTAGTATTTATATGGATGGCAATTTTGTAAATAAGAGATGTCTCGTTATAGCCAAGTCGGGTCTCACTATAACCGGGTCTCGTTATAAAAAAACGGATATTGAATTAGCCTAGCCCAAGAAATTATTGAGTAAATCAACGAATTCTAGACAATTAGATTTACAAATTCGCCGGTAAATAAATTTCTAATCAGTTTTAGAAAACATCTACGTTAAAAACAATAAGAAATTATATTCATGATCATTTTTTTTCAAAAATTCATATCAATTTTTTTTATAGAACTAGGGTTTCAAAGTGAATCTATTTCAATATTTTCGGTTACTAGATAGTAATACAACCATCATCTTCTTCATTTGCATATGTTTTGAGTGATATTGTTAGTTGTTAGTTTTGCATAAGATAATTATTTATGTCTCTGAGCTATCAACATATATTGATTACTCGTGTCTCACTAAAGCGAGTCATCTAACGCGCATTACTCAATTTTCAGTAGTTTTGGGATAATTACTGCAAAACAGAGTCCCAAAAATATACTTCATAGTTTTGCATCAATTTTCGGCTTCGAATTAAATGTGTAAAGTCCCGCATTTAATAAAAATGCGTCCGCCATCTACTTCGTATGTTGTCCTGCATCACAACATGGCTTCACATTACTTTTGTAACTAGTGTCGTATTAATTTTAGAAACTAGTCATTATGGTTTCGCATCATATATCTGGTTGTGCATTAATTATCTTCTGAACGGTTTCACATCATATATATGGTTGCGCACCTATTATGATACATGGTTTCACATCATTATATAAAAATTTTGCATCTATCATTATTTGAATGGTTTCACATCATTATATATGGCTGCACCTTTATCATGTTACATGGTTTCGCATCATTTACAAGATTTCACATATATCATCATTGAACGGTTTCGCATAATTTTTCTGGTCTCGCATGCATTATCTTGTTCCGCACTAATCAAACATCTGTGGTCTCTCATCTATATTTAAACTTAATGTCGTAAAGTTTTCCGTAAAAATACATTCAAAAGCCTATTTTTTCAAATCATGCATGTTTGCACTAATAGAACAGATGAAAAAAAAGAAAAAAAAACAGGAACGCCTAAAAGCAGCAAAGAAAATACATTTTTATTCCCTTTTAAAGGGAACATACGGGCTGAGAAAAGAAAAAACTCCTCTAAAAAATAATTGGAACTTTATTGTAGATATAATAAAAATTTATGATGATGAGAAGAAAGCCTTCAAATTAGGCACAAAATTGGTACCACTTACAACCAACGGTGTTAAGACTATATTTGGTTTAAAGCATAGAAAAGAACACATACCATCAAACAGATAAAAATTTCGAAGCGAGATATTCAGAAAGATAAAAAGAAAAAGAATCAACGATTATCAATTCATACTTTTCTGATGAAACCACAAAAAAATAAAAAACGAGAAAAACCACTCACATATAAAATTACAAAGGTATATAATTCCATGTTTCTTACATATTTTTACACTATTATAAATGAGGTTTTGCGTCTATCATGCATTACTTATCCAGAATCTATCATCCTTCCAGTTCTCAATCGTTTATCATGTCCTCACATGTCTCACGTCTATCATACCTTCATATATCTCGCATCTATCATGCCTTCACTTGTCACGCGTTTATCATACATTCGCATGTCCCGCATCTATCGTACCTTCACATGTCCCTCATTTATCATGCCTTCACATGTCTCATGTCTATCGTGCCTTCATCTGTCTTGCATCTATCATGTATTTGTATTAACTAAAGGTTTTGCATGTTTATAAAATGCAATAAATAGCAAGCAGTAAATTATGTTGTGATACTATTCGTAATGTTAGCTTGCTCAACATTATTTTTCTCTACATCCGGAGATGTACTAGCTTCCACAATGGTATATTAAAAAAAATACTTGGACAAAATAAATATCTATAATTGCGTTAAAGTAGTTAGCTGTGTTGCTTTATTACTAGTTAGTATTTTTACTTTATTTTAAAAATATCATTAAAAATAGTAAAAATATTGTATATAATATATCGTTTAAAATTATACCCATTTATCATAGAACAAACAACTATTTGTCAAGAATATGCAATTGTATGCAATATACCTAGATGCTACAAATGGCTTGGTCTTGAGAGTTAAACAAAATCAAATTTTATTGAAGCTTTAAAGGAGATCATAGATGAACATGTATATTTACATATCTAAAACTGTCTAGTGTTGCTTTTTGGTCTGGTTTTATATAATATCTGGTTCCGTATCTATCGTTTAATTCATTGTCCCACATTTATCATTTGATTCATTATCCCACATTTATCATTTAATTCATTGTCATGTATCTATCATTTAATTCATTGTCTCCGTCTATATGTTAATAAGCTGCTTGGATATATGTCATTCACTTAAACTTTATAAAATTTTATAGGTTCTTGAATGAGAATTAAACCTGACAAATAAAGAAGAAGAGTAATTTGGTTGAGAGCTCTAATAAGCTGAATAAGCTAATAAAAAGGAAGATTCGAAAGAAAAAGATGTTAATACTGAGAAAAAAAAGGACGTTCTTCTGGGAAAAAAACGATGTTGTTCGTGAGGAAGTTCTTAGTGCGCACGCTAATCTTAACGACAATAATAAAGGTGAAAATTAGGATAAACAACAGAACTGGAGTGGAAATGACTCTACAATATAGAGAAAATCAATTTATTTTTCAAGAACATACAAGTAAAAGATTGATGAGCACTAAAAAGACTGCAAATCAAAGGAGAAAATCAATAAAGAATGTTGCACAGTAAGTAAAAATTTCAGAATATACAACAAAAGATGGTACCGACATAACGTGCTGCTATTTTAAAAAATCAAAATTCAATATCTCGGATTTTTAGGAATCTAAAGAGACCTAAAATATTAGTAAAAAAAGTCTTCAAATAAACTAGCTGTCTGAAACTACAATTTGAAAGTAGAAAAGAGAAGAGTAAAGATATTATTGTACCAACAAAGGTAAAAATATCACATTTATCATCTTCAAATGGTCTTCCACCTATCATTATTTTGCATCTATCATATTTTGCATAATTTTACATGTATCATAGTTTACATGGTTTTACCTCATTTATATGGTTTCACATCTATCATAGTTTATATGGTTTTGCATTATTTACATGGTTGCGCATCTTTCATCATTTACATTTGTTCTAAATACTTTACATGGTTGCACATTTATCATCATTCACGTTGGTTTCTCATCATTTACATGGTTGCGCATCTATCATCATTTTGATGGTTTCACATTATTTAAAAAGTTTTTGCATCTATCACCATGTTGATGGTTTCGCATCATATATAAGGTTTCGCATCTATCATCATTTTGATGGTTTCACGTCATTAACAAGGTTTTTCATCCATCATTATTTTTATGGTTTTGCATCATTAACATGGTTTCATATTTATTTTACAGAAGATTAATATAAAATCCCAACACCAACTGAGCATGTGTTAAGCCAAAACATAGACTTATTAATCGGGGATCTAATAAAGAAAGATATAATGATCGTAATAATTTTGAACTTCAGATTGTAGAACTAACAAAGAAAATCACTGGAAAAACAACCATGTTATTTCAGACTTGCAAACAAAAAAAATTGCTGAAGAAAAGAATACAGATGATACACGTGTGGAGCTATAAAATACACTTCAACTTCCTATACTGAAGTTAAACACATATGATGAACTTCAAAAAATACCTTAGAAATCTCGAAAAACATATGAAAGGAAAAGGCAAATACATGATAAAGTAAAAGAATCACCAAATAAAAAAATATGTATTGTGAACCATGTCTAATGTTAATGCAAGCAAATATGTTATTATAAGCCAGAACAATTAAAAAATTATTGTACAACAACATGTTTCTAATATAACTGAGGCTCCAGTCCACTAGGACCCTAATATTGTTGTTGTGGAAGAACATGGTGTATGTCCTAATGTTTATGTGCAAAAACATGACCCATCTCCAGCCCAGGAAAACCTTAATGTTGGTATGGAAAACCAAGACATTCCACCTAATGTTTTTGTGGAAGAACAGACTCCTAATATTATTGTTATTATGGATGAACAAGATCCTAATATTGTTATAGAAACCCATGGCATTCCACCTAATTATGTTATGGAAAACAAAGAGGTTTCTCCTACTATATATGCGGTGCATGATGTTCATATTATCTATGCTAATGTTATTGGGGAAAACAATGAGCTTTCTCATACAATAGAAGTGTGTGAGGATGCTGCTGATGTTTTTATTGTTATAGATTAATATGTGATCTAGATTATTCAATACTGACAAAATTCTTTTAATTTTTTTATGTATTTGGACATGTATTTGTTTTTGTATTATATTATTATTTTTATTAAATATTGTAATATTATTATTTAATGTCTGATATCTCACGTTATAGTCTCTCCTTAAGTGATCTCTCATGATATCGTACGAAATAAATTTTTAATGTATGGTCTCGCATGGTAGTGTCTCGCATTATTCGGCCTTACATGATTCGTATAGTGTCTCGTATTATATTATCCATTTTTTGGCTTGGTTTCATAAAATCGTCATTGTTTAGTCTTAAATTACTAATATACAATTTTTTTTGTAAATGATCTTTCTACTGAACACCAAGAAACGAAAACTCCTAAAGTACGTGATTTGGATCATATTTTTTAGGAGAAGATTATACATATATAAATTGATTTACAAAAAAAAAGTAAGTGAATTATATTTGCTCTCTTCTCTAATATTTTCTCTCACTTCTCATGGTTTTGTCCCGAGTGATATGGTCTCTTATTATTCATATTTTCTCATGCATGTAACTGTCTCTCATTTATCTGGTTTTGCATAATATAGTCTCTCATCATTCATAGTTAGCCTGGTTTTACATGATATATCTGTCAATAGTTTCGCATAATTGGTATTATTTGTGTACTATGGTCTATTATCATTCATAGTTAGTCTGGTTTTACATGATGTGGTCTCTCATTATTCATAGTTGACATGTTTTCGCATGATATATTTATGGCTAGTTTCGCATAGTTTCATTGGTTTTGATGAGTCCGAATTCGAAGAGCTCCCCGGAAGGGTAGTCCAAAGTAAATCACCCCGTAAATTCGGACAGACTCCATGACTTCAATTCGAACAGCACTGGTTGAACCGGACAGATGATCTTGAACACTGCAAACATAAGGCAGTTCGAACTATGACTAAAGTACTAAAAAACCTAATCACTGTCTGACTAAGCTACCTGCACATCTGCTTAAAACTCTTGGGTCTTTAAACATGACCCGGGTCAATTAAACTTGACCCGAAAGCCCATAAGGGCCCAAATATCATACTATAAATACCCAACCACCAGCATTAACTATGGGTAAGAAAAATTAACTGCTGCCAGGCTGCTTAATTCTCTCTCCACCCTTAAAACACCCTGAAACACTTTGAAACACCTTTAAACACCACCATACCACCGTGAAACACCCTTACACCGTCTTAAAACTCCACTTGAAATTACCAGCCTACCCTCAGGCTACTTTTATCCACACCAAATTGGCGACCACAGTGGGAGGCGACGGTGCCTGAATCAAGCATTCAAAACCAAGTAAGGAAATTCTGTCCGAATGAATCCGGATAATCCAGAGCTTCCACCAGCTTTGCTCGAAGTGGTGGAAGAGAACGATGAATATACTGTCCAAGAGCGTGACAGGTTGAGGGTCGAAATAGAAGCTCTGAGGGCTGAGAAGGCCAAGATGGGCATGAAGGAAAAGTCCAAAGCATCAGTTGCTCATCGCTCTGATAACCCTCGAGAGCATGAGGCTTCAAAAACTCATGTGAGCTCTAAAAAGACACATGCCAGTTCTAAAAAGTCTCACCGGTCCAAGCCTGTGGAGAGTTCTGACTCAAGCTCAGAATCTTCGGACAACTCTTCGGACAGTGAGGGAAATGAAAAATCCTTGTCCTCCAGTAGTGATGAGGGGCGAACCAGGAAAAAACAGAAGCAAGTTAAAAAGTATTCCAGAAAAAGAGATCACCATGGAAGAATGAAAAGGCACATTGGAAAAAGATCATCTCACAGCCGGAGGCATATAGACCGGATCCTGGTGGATCCTTTTGCCTTCCATGATGAGCCAGGTATCTTTGCAACACCTAATGAGGATACTGCGTTCAGTCGTGGGAGGAACTGGAGGCAATCGCCATTGTCTTCCAAAATACTGTCCGGAAACCTCCCCAAGAGGTTTGATAGCACCAAGATGGAGAAGTACGATGGCAGTACTGATCCAGACAATCATCTGGAGCAATTCAAGAACTTCATGATGAACTTTGATGATGATGATAAACTACTCTGCAGGGCATTCTCCCAATCCTTCACGGGGAGTGCTCTAAAGTGCTACAACAGCCTTCCTCAGGGTTGTATCAGAGACTTTGATACTTTTTGGGTGGCCTTTCGAAGGCAATTTGTGGGAAGTAAGGAGCTAAAGGGTAATGGAGATACCATAATCCATTGTGCACAGGAACCAAACGAATCATTAAAAGAGTACATAAGTCGTTTTGTGAACACAACAAACGGGCTGGCTGATTGCTTTGAACAAGTGGCAATAGCCTCTCTGAGACAAGGTTTGAACCCGGGCAACCTGGCCGATTCAGTAACAAGGAAGAAAGCCATGACCTGGGGTGGATTGCTAAATCAAGTTGGGAAACAAATAAATGTTGATGAAACAAAAAAGACCAGGGTGCACAGACAGGTGAGATCCACCCCGGTGGCACCAACTCCAAATCAAAACCAGTCCGGAAACAAAGCTAGAGAAACCGGACAGGGGCATGGAAGGGGAAAAGCTCAGTCTCAACCAGCTGCTCCTGCACAAAGCCAACAGTCTAGAAACAAAAGGGGACCATGGGTCCAGCCGGAGTGGTTTGCAGAACTCAAAGAAAGTGTGGCAACCATTTTCGATAAAACAAAAGATGAAGTACACTACCGGAGACCAGCAACCTTGCAGTCTCCCAGAGAACATCGAAACAGTTCTTTTTGTCAATATCACAATGATATTGGCCATACTACTGATGATTGCATAGCACTGAAACAAGAGGTTCAAAACCTGATCGAAAGAGGGAAATTGGGTGCATACGTTAAAAGGAGAGGAGGCAACAGGCCTGACAATACTCACCGGGCTGGTCCGGTTAATGCTGCCCCAGAAGGGGCTATGGTGATCATTGAAAGGTTTGATGTGGAATCTGAATATTTGGATCCTGATCCAACAAGGAACAGAGTGGGTGCAATAGAGGAGCGTTCCAGGACGGTCTCCGGGCTCATTAGATTCTTTGAGTCCTTGACAATTTTCGGAGGGGACACTGTAACGGCTCCTACCACTTCATCAAGAAAAATGCATGTTCATAATTTGGCTACCCAACTAGAAGGGGGAATGACCTCTTATCAATCGTCAAGTTTATTCCCATTCATTGTCTTTGATGGGGATGATTTGAGAGACATTGCTGGCCCTCATGAAGATGCTGTTGTCATAGGAGCATCGATAGGGGGCAATGGGATAAGGCGAATCGTGGTAGATACTGGGAGCTCTGCCAATATCCTTTTCCTAGATACTTACAAGAAAATGAAAAATCCAGCTGTGATTCAAAAGTCAGACAGATCGATCGTAGGCTTCACGGGCAGCTCAGCTGATGTAATCGGTGAGTTCGAAGAAGAAGTATTGTTGGGCAGAGGCCCTTTCAAGAAAACGGTCAGAATACTTTTCATTGTGGTGGACTGTCCCACTTGTTACAATGCTATTCTAGGGAGATCTTGGCTCTCTAGGATGCATGCAGTGGCCTCAACAGTCCATCAGTGTCTAAAATACGCTGTTCAGGGGCAGGTTGGGGTTGTCCGGAGCAGTCAAAAAGTTGCAAGAGAATGTTATGCCACTGCCTTGGCTCCACGAACGCTGGGGGCAGTCCGTATAAATGACCAATAGCAGTTTGAGGGCCTTTCTGGGGCTGAGGGTGAAATTGATAACCCCAGATAGACCCCCGGAGTGTTGATCCCAGTTGAGGAGGTTGAGACACACTGCTTGGAAGAAGGGAAATTTGTCAAGATAGGGTCCAAAATGCCACAAGTGTTGAAAGAAGAGATGTTAAAATTCTTAAAAGACCATCAGCATGTCTTTGCTTGGTGCAATGCTGATGTTACTGGAGTTCCATCAGAAGTGATTTCCCATCACTTATCTGTCCGGAGAGACGTAGCACCAGTGGTGCAAAAGAGGAGAGCTTTCTCAAAAGAAAAGGCTGATGTCATTGTACAAGAGGTTGACAGACTCACAAAGATGGGGCACATTAAAGAATCTCAGTATCCTTTGTGGACTGCCAATCCAGTCTTGGTAAAAAAGAAAAACGGTAAATGGCGAATGTGCATTGACTTCACAGATCTCAATCGAGCTTGCCCAAAAGACTTGTATCCGGTTCCCCGGATAGATCAGCTGGTAGATTCTACTTCTGGGAACAAGCTACTCTCCTTCATGGATGCTTTCTCCAGGTACAATCAGATCCAGGTGGATCCAAGAGATCAAGAGCATACCACTTTTGTTACTGATAGAGGTTTACACTGCTACAAGGTGATGCCTTTTGGTTTGAAAAATGCTGGGGCTACTTATCAAAGGTTAGTCAATAAGGCATTTGCTGATCAAATTGGAAGAAATATGGAGGTTTACATTGACGATATGATGGTGAAAAGTGTGGATGAGCAGCTGCACTTGTCCGACCTCCAAGAGACTTTTGCCAACCTGGCCAAGGTAAATTTAAAGTTAAATCCTGAAAAATGTGTGTTCGGAGTGCAATCCGGGAAGTTCTTAGGGTATATTATAAGTGAGCATGGAATACAGCCCGACCCGGACCAACTCAATGCTTTATTTCAAATGGAGCCTCCTCGAAACATTAAAGAAATACAGCGGTTAACGGGGAGGTTAGCAGCTTTGAACAGATTCATCTCCAGGTCTTCGGACAGATGTGCTCCATTTTTTCAAACCTTGAAGGGTGCAAAAGGGTTTGAGTGGACACCACAGTGTGATGAGGCATTCAATGAAATTAAGAAGCATCTGTCCTCTCCCAAGACTTTGTTCAAACCAATTGATGGGGAGACTCTCTTCGTATATCTGGCTGTTTCAAGTTGTGCCATTAGTGCTGTGTTAGTAAGGGAGGTTGATGGGTATCCTCACCCAGTGTACTATATCAGCAAAAGCTTGATTGATGCTGAGAAGCGTTACTTGAAACTTGAAAAACTAGCATTGGCCTTGGTGATAGCTGCAAGAAAGATGAGGCCTTATTTTCAGGCTCATCCTATTATTGTCCGGACATCTTTCCCTTTAAAGAATGTCCTTCAAAAAGCAGACATTTCAAGCCGAATGACAAAGTGGTCAGTAGAGTTGGGGGACTTCGACATAGACTTTGCTCCTCGAACAGCGGTAAAAGCTCAAGCTGTGGCTGATTTTCTGGTTGAATTCCATTCTGATAGGGACTCAGAACAACCTGCTGATTCAAAAGACAAAAAAGTGTGGATTGTCCGAACAGACGGAGGGTCCAGTGCCATAGGATCTGGAGCAGGAATATGTCTCACTTCCCCCTATGGGGACAGCATGTTCCAAGCTATTTGTTTTGCTTTCAGGGCGTCCAATAATGAGTCCGAATACGAAGCAGCTATAGCTGGGTTGAAATTGGCTTACATCTGTGGAGCAAAAAGGGTCAAGCTGCTAAGTGACTCACAATTGCTTGTCCACCATGCCTTGGGCCTATCAGAAGCTAGAAAGGAACAATTGATCAAATATTTACTTCTCTTGAAAAATGAGGCAATGAAGTTTAAAGTTGTTGTCTATGAGCATATTCCCCGGGCAGAGAATGAGTTAGCAGACTCGTTGGCAACAATAGCATATACGGAGTCCTATCCATGGATCCATGTGCTTGAAAGTCCTTCTATTCAACTTGATGAAGGGGAGAAAGAGGAAGTCTTTGAAATACAAGTAAAACAGCCTCAGGATTGGAGGTCTCCTCTTATACAATATCTGTCCGATGGCATCATACCTTTGAATAAATCACAAGCCAGAACGTTAAAGCATAAGGCTCGTGGTTTCATCATGATTAGAGAGGTCTTGTACAAGAAATCCTATAGCAAACCTCTCCTACGCTGTTTAGGAGATCATGAGTCGCAGATGGTTCTCTCCGAATTGCATGATGGTGAGGGATCAGCTCATTGTGGATTTAGAGCGTTGACAAGAAGAGTGCTTCTCTCCGGATATTATTGGCCTTCAATAATGAAAGATGCCAAGGAACTGGTAAGAAGGTGTGACCCATGCCAGAGGTACAGCAATGAAATTCATGTACCAGCCATTCCTTTGGAATCAATTTCTGAGCCTATCCCTTTTGCTCGATGGGGATTGGACTTAGTTGGGCCTCTCCCTATGGCGTCCGGAGGGCGTAAAACCATAATCGTAGCCATTGACTACTTTTCGAAGTGGATAGAAGCAGCCCCCTTGGCAGGGACAACATCAAAGGCTGTTATAAAATTCATTCTATCCAACATATGTTGCAGATTTGGTGTCCCCCAGAAAATAACAACAGACAATGGGCCACAGTTTGACAACAGAGAAATGGAGAGCTTCTGTGCCTCAAGGGGTATTCAGCACTGCTTTTCTTCACCTTTCCACCCACAGGCCAATGGGCAAGTTGAAGTGGCTAATAGAACTATACTGTCTGGTTTAAAGAAAAATTTGGAAGGGGCTGCTGGGAAGTGGCCTAGTTATTTACAAGAAGTCTTGTGGGCCTACCGGACAACACCTGGGGCTGCAACACAAGAATCACCTTTTGCCTTGGTCTATGGGATGGATGCAGTAGCCCCCATAGAGAAGACACTTCTCTCCTTTCGAGTCCACAACTTCTCCGGACAGGCTAATGAAATGGCAGTTAGAAATCAACTTGATTTAATTGAAGAAAGGCGAGTAAAAGCTCATCTTAGAATGGCACACTATCAAGGCTTGATGAGAAGCAGGTTTGCTTCTAAAGTTAAAAGAAGGGACTTTCAACCAGGAGATAAGGTATTGAGGAAAGTTTTCTTGCATACCAAGGAGAAGCTCTTCGGAAAGCTGGCCCCAACTTGGGAGGGTCCCTATACTGTGGTTGAAAGAATCAAGCCTGGGACGTACTGGTTGGAAGACAAAAATGGCAGGGTTTTAACTCACCCTTGGAATATTGAACACCTTCGAATGTACTTAGAATAAAGTTTATGTAAATATTTACTTGTTTGAACATCCATGTAAATATTTGGGGGCATACCACTTCCTCTCTTCGGCGCCACGGAGAGCTTTCAATAAACTTGGAGCCTTTTTAAACAATTTTCTAAGTTTTTACAAAATTCTGTTGATTGCCATACTACCCGGACTGAAAGATCTAAGGGCTACTTAAATTCTAGCCAGAGAAACTAAACACTCTCACAACACGATAACTCGAAATTACTTAAACTCCAAGATATTTAAACAGACTATGGAATAAGAGAAGGGTTGTGCAAGATAAAACGTTCATTCAATAAACTTAAAGTTGCCTTGGCCTTCCAAGGACTTTTTAAACAAGTTTGAGCACAATACAAAAATCTGTCCGGTTAAAACGGACAGCATCACAAAAAAGGTGCCTTGGCCTTCCAAGGACTTTGGTTCGAACAAAAAGTAAACAAAACAAATTACCAACTAAGGTGGAGCCTTTGAAGATGGCTCACCCTCATCTGTTCCCTTGGTCTTGATTTCTCTTTTTTCCTCAATGACCTTCTTGCCTTTGGGGTCAGCCTCTTCTTCACCCGGACTCTCTCCGATTTCCTCCTCGTCACCAGATGAGGATATATCAGTGTACCCTTCATCAACCATGGTCCAATATGGGAGATCATCGTCATCCACGTAACGCCATAAGTCCCCAAGTCTCCTCTTCGGGAACTTCTCGTGAAATAGGAGGACCATGTCGGACTTCACCTTTTCAATCAATAATTCCTCACTCCGTATCATCTCCCTAGCATAAGCGTTGATTTTGGCCTTGATCATGGCCTCTTGATCCTTCACCAGAGCAGCTTTCTCGTCAACAGCCTGAGTCACTGCATTCTCTAAAGCAAGTTTGTCAGTAGTCAGATTGGTGACAAGCTTCTCTTTTGCTGCAGTCTCATCTTTTGAGGTTTTCAAGTCCTTCTCCAACTCGGACAGCTTAGCCCGGAGATCTTCTAGGGTTTTCTCTAAAGAGGCAACTTTTGTGTTGCTTTCATTTTGACTCTTCTTCAGCTGTTCGTTCGACTCCTTGAGCAAGTCGACCTTAGTAGTGGCAGTCCTGAGGTCTTCGGACAGTGACTCCTTCTCAGACTTAAGTTCTTTGATGGACTCTGCCTGACTCCGGACCTGCCTTTCCAAGGTAAGTACTGGTTGTACGTTGCTAAGGAGGGAATGAGCTATAACATCCCTCTCGCTGGAGACCAAGAAAGTTTTACCATTGAAGTTTACTGTGTTGGAACTACTGGGAGGAACATATGGCCCTGCGAACTCATCTCTTGACAGGCCAAGGAAATAATCACCTAGGGGGCCCAGACCGGTGACGTCCACTTCATCCATATTAATCTCTCCTATATCCACTTCGTCAGTGTGAAATTCCATTGGAATCCCTTCATTGAGATTCCCTGGGATCTCTTCGGCTAAGGTTGGATCAGTTGGGAAAGTGGGCTCCGGGTCTCGGAGAGCAAGCTCCTCTCCTTGGGAAATCTTCTTCTTTTTGACCTCCCTATCAGCACTGTCACTCGTTTGCTTACGAGTTCGTTTAGAAGCCCTTGAGGGTTTTGGGGACTTCACTCTTTGTTGCTCGCTCTCCTGTTCTACCACTTGTAGAAGGTTTGCATCGACTTGAGCCTGAGCTGGCACCTCTGAACCTGTTGGGACCTCTTTCTCAGCATCCTCTACCGCATTCCTGCTTTTCTTTTTCTTGCCCTTCATTTTACTGGGGGCTTTGGCCCGGACAGGAAGGAAGAGGGTCCCATCTAACTCATGAGACCTTCTCAGAACTACATCCTCATCAGGTGGGGTGGTGAAATCCTCCCAGGATAGATCCCTCCAGCCTGTGGTGTTCCACAGATGGGATCTCGCTAAATTCCCAGGGGTAAAAGCCTTGTGAAACCGGTTCTCCCAGTTCTCTGCGGCCCATGCATTTATCTTGCCACAGGTGACCTGTCCGGCTTTTAGGTAGTCTCCAAATTCTTTTGGCAGCTCTAATGAAACAAGAAAGTAGCTAGTTAGCATAAAGTTAATGAAAAGAGAAATTCGAACAGAAACTTAAAGGAAAACTTACGATCGCTCCTCCATCTACTTCGAAGAAGGCTAGGATTCTCCCCGACCTTGATTTTATTGCCATTCTCCCATGAGCCACTTACAAATAAAAACTGGCTCCTCCACTTACTCTCCGACTCCAGGAGATCATCGACAGCTTTCAAGTCATTCCCCATATTAAAGTGATAGAAAGGGAACTGATGGTGTTTGCATAAACTAGCAACAGCAGCGAACTCTTCCATTGGAAGAGGAATTCCGGACAACCTAGATGCCATAATGCATGACATCAAGGTGTACCATCCGTTAGGGCTTAGCTGTGATAGACATAGCTTGACTAGGTGGAAATAGCGCACTATCTCTGGATCCAGTGGGAACCTAAGTCCCCAGTTGAATAACTCCGTAAAGAAGACTATCTCGTTCCTTTTACAATCCATTGGGGTCTCCGGATCGATGGGAATTCGGATTTTAACGTTTTCAGGGATCCCCCACTTGGTGCGAAGCCGTCCCAAGTCTCTAGTATGAATAAACGTGTATTTGGTTTTTAACAAAGACAAAAGATACTTAAATTCTACCTTGTGAAAGCAGGGCCCAACTCTCCCTTCAAGGCTCTCCGGCAGATCCGGACGCCTCAGATACAGGTCCTCTTTGCCTTTCTTGGCAACAATTATAGCAGTTTCAGCTTGTCCGGAAGACTCGGACTCAAACCTGACCTCCTCAGTGGAGTCTTCCATCCTCTCCTCCATTACTGTTGGGGGAGCTTCTGCAGAAACAGCCCGGGGAGGGATGAAGCTTGGCACAGCTGATCCTCCGGACTGTTGGCTAGATGTATGTTTTTGAGTTCTCGCCTCAGTTTGAGTTTCTGAGGTCGAGGTGTCCTTGGGAGGTAGTGGACTGCTAGCCTCCGGACCAACCGGCCTTTCCCGGAGAGTCCTAACAGCTGCCCCGAACCCTGACTCGCTGGTATTTTTTGAAGAGAGTCCCTTAACCAATCTGCTTGGTCTTTTTATAATCAGTTTGTCTGGAGAATGGTCGGAGTCGGACCCCATAGCAATAAAAGTGGATTTCTTCCTGACACTTGTAACAGTGACCCCCGGTTCAACGATAGGGATCGACTCTTGAACTGAAGAGTCAGATACGATGGGAGAAAGTGTTGATCGAAAGAGTTTTCTAGGTTTTGTACCTTTCGAAGAAGACGAACCTCTATCAGACTCTTCGATTGAAGGGGCTGATTTCTCAACTGGCGATGCTGGAAGCCCTGCTGCAAGTCTTTTCTCTTTTTCAACCCTTTGAGCTTTCTCTAGTTCTGAAAGATTGAGCCAGCCACCCTTGATTAGAGCTGTTCTTGCTGTGAACATAAAACAACTAAGGAAAGTTTGAAGTTTTAGAGAGATGAAGTTTTGAGTGAAATGGCAAAGTAAAAGTGAAAATGAGACTGTGAAAGACAAATGGAATTTATAGTAAATGTAAAAAAGGGTTTGATTCCTAGGAGAACCCGAAAAGTTGGGCAATGATTAAAAACGGCGCTAACGTCATCAATAGCATTTAAAGAAGTAACTTGTTCGAGAAAGTGGTGCAACTTTCAAGGTAAAGAAACGGCTAAAAGTAACCAATCAGAGAGTGACACATGTCCCACTACCTCTGACAAAGAACCGTTTGGAATTCGTAACGGTTGGACTGTCCGGGCCTATCTCAATTCTCTTCGAATTGGAAAACCACTTCTTCAATCGGACTGTTTTTCAGTTCTTTAACAAGGACACTTGTTCAAATACCTAAAAAAGGGGCTCCTGATGAGTCCGAATTCGAAGAGCTCCCCGGAAGGGTAGTCCAAAGTAAATCACCCCGTAAATTCGGACAGACTCCATGACTTCAATTCGAACAGCACTGGTTGAACCGGACAGATGATCTTGAACACTGCAAACATAAGGCAGTTCGAACTATGACTAAAGTACTAAAAAACCTAATCACTGTCTGACTAAGCTACCTGCACATCTGCTTAAAACTCTTGGGTCTTTAAACATGACCCGGGTCCATTAAACTTGACCCGAAAGCCCATAAGGGCCCAAATATCATACTATAAATACCCAACCACCAGCATTAACTATGGGTAAGAAAAATTAACTGCTGCCAGGCTGCTTAATTCTCTCTCCACCCTTAAAACACCCTGAAACACTTTGAAACACCTTTAAACACCACCATACCACCGTGAAACACCCTTACACCGTCTTAAAACTCCACTTGAAATTACCAGCCTACCCTCAGGCTACTTTTATCCACACCAGGTTTCACATGATATGGTCTCTTATTATTTATAGTTGGTCTGGTTTTGTATGATATAGTCTCTCATCATTCATAGTTGATCTGGTTTCGCATGATATTGTCTCTCATCGTTTATGGTTAACTTGGTTTCGCATGATATGGTCTCTTATCATTAATAGTTGGTTTGGTTTTGCACGATATATATGTTACTGGTTTTGCATAGTTAACCTGGTTTTGTATGATATGGTCTCACATCATTTATAGTTAGCTTGATTTCGCATGATACGGTCTCTCATCATTCATAGTTAGCCTGGTTTCAGATAAACTAATATGCTAGTTTCGTATTTTTTTAGAAAGAACTGGAAGAACGATCACCATTTGAATTAGAATTGGATCCTACTCAAGTTCAAATCCTTGAATAAATTGACTGGAAAATTATTATAAAAAAGGTGGCCATATCAAAATGAAGTAATTGAAATACTTGAAATAAACCAATACTACAAATTGGAACTGATTAAAAAATAGGAAAATCCTACAGTATGGCCAATTCCAGAAATACCAATATCTAATATTTGTGTTAGTAATATAATAAAGATATTAGTTGAAGAATAGATCGACTATAATGTAAAAGTTCATTCAATATTTATTTCGTATGTCTTGCTTCCTATTATAAAAATTAACTAATTGTTAGTTCCATTTATGAAAATACATAGGTTATCAACAGTTTAATATACTGGTACATTAAACAAAGTGATTTTAAAAATACCATATGTTATTTCTAAATTTGAAGGAGTAGTTATTCCAACAAAATCCATAATTGGAAGTGAAATGGTAAGAATTATATAGTTTATACTACACATGTATGAATTAATAAACAAAAACTGTTTCTAAATAGTAGTATTCCAGTATAGCACTTGATATATAATAATATGATGCTACACTTTATGCTAACGATAAACAACGTGGCCACACATAAGATTACATATTTGTTCTAATTCTAACAGATGGTCATGAGGTATAATTTCCCATTGGACGTTATTGGTAATAAATATAAAAATTAGACCAGCAGTAATTCTAAACTCATTTGTAAGACATTCAAATCCAACAAAAACATTGTAGAAATATTTGTAAGTGTCTCTCATCTAATGTATTTTGTCCCGCGTATATATGCCTCTCATCAAATTTATTTGACTCATATGCTATCATCTGTATATTTGATTAAACTTTTAACTTACGGATTAAATACCTTTACATAAAGAATATTTTACCAAGAACACAAGCAATAAAGTTAGTATGTCCAAGGAAAATTCCTTAAAAAAGAACGTTTGATTATGGTTGATAGTTTGCTACTATGCTAAAGATTATATTCAATGAGGTAGAATTGGAAAAGATAAACCTCATGACATTACAACAACAAGGAGAGCAAAGATGTTTTATATATATTTTTAATGAAGAAAAGACTAACAGATTTTGGGGTGGTTTCTTAAGTAAAAACAATCAGAGACGTATGTTTATTGTACTGTTTGTTAACCACCAATATGTTTGGTTAAACTATTAAATTATTGTATACAGGTCTCATGTCTATTATCATCTATCTGCACGTAGTCTCGCATCTATCATCTATATAAATGCATATGTCACCAAAGTTTATGCGTAAGTCTCGTATATATCATCATCCACAATGTATATGTCCCGCATCCATCATAAATATGGTTATGTCTCATCCCACATCTATCATGAAGTTGATTTATCTTGTCCTGTAACTTTGGTTCATTTTAGTTATAGTAATAATCATACAATTTGTTTATTTTTTATTGATATTTGGACAAGTTTTTGTTTTTGTGATTAATATAATTTACCATCTTGCCAACTATTTTCTCATATCAAAATTTAAACTAGTTAGTAACATTTGATTGGTTATTTAATTACTTTATTTAACAGAAGTGGATATATTCATAATTATTGTGCAATAACAACAACATTCACAAAAAACTTTAATTATCATTCATGGTTGTAAACTTTTTGTCTATAAATTCAGTTTATACTTTTATTAGGAATTCATACAAAAAACTTTGTTATTTGAAAATGGTTCCTATAATTAAGTATTCTTCCGATGATGAATCCATTTATGATGATTTATCCCCACTTAATTTATCACCAGAAAGAAATGAAAACTAAAAACTAACAACAAACAAAGAATACTCTTCATCTTATGATAATGATGAGATTTCTTCTTTTGCTCATGAATATTATCTTCCATAATGTTTTGAACATCCTAGAGATGAAGAGGACCCAAATGAGGATCCTATTGTTGTTCATAAAATAAAAGGGAAACATACTATATTTGAATAAAATGAGGAGGATGAAGTGGTAGATGAAGAAAATTCTGAAGAAAAAGACTCTGAAGATGAGGAAAAAGAGTTTGACCAAGAATACTTTAAAGAAAAACGAATTTAAAGTTTGTTATTTACTTTTTCTTATTTGTATGTTTCTGTTTTTATTTCTTTTTAGTTCTTTAATTTTTAGTTTGTGTTTCTTGAAGTTTAATTATTTGTTTTTTAATTATGGAGTTTATGAAAGTTCATGTTTCAACTATAGTTTTATAATCCTAGTCACACATCTATTAGTTTTCATGAATGTAGCATATATCACTAAACATTATCTAGTGCTACATCTATCAAACACATGAACTAGATTCACATCTATGAGTTTCTATGAAGAGATGTAGCACATGAACATTACATAGTCCCGTACCTAGCATCATGTGCATGGTTTTGAATCATTTACATGGTTGTACATCTATCATCATTGAATGCGTTCACATCATTTATATGGTTGTGAATCTATTATGATACATGGTTTCACATTATTTGTAAAAACATTTCAGATTTATCATCATTTAACGGTTTTACGTCATTAGTCTGGCCTTACATGAGTTGTCTTGTCTCTCATCTACCGAAACCCATGATATAGTTTCGTATCTATCACCAAACATTACATAATCCTGCATCTATCAAACCCATGAATATGTTTTGCATCTATTACCAATCATGTAATTGGTTATGACTGATTTTGTATCTATTACCACCATATGGACTTTATATCCCGCATCTATTATGCATCATAAGATTTTCAATTTATCACTATCAAATATATTTTGGTCATGAAAAATTTCAAATAGTCAAGAGGATAGTTTCAACATAAGGCTTATCAATATCCATGTATTGTGATTATACCAAAAGAAACCAGAAACAATAACAACTATACAAAAATTACATTGATCTTACAAAACCTCTACACACGTCGTCTATTATTACCTTATCTCCAACAACGACTGCACATTGTCTTTCGAGTACTTAATTATCCTATAGATAAAATAAGTTTCTTCTTAGGTCTTCCAACTCTCGTTTTTAAAATTAGAGGAAGTATATATAGATAATTTGTTGAAGTAAATGTTTGACCAAAATTAGTAGACACGGGTATGCCATATGAATATGTTGCCTATTAAAAGCTTATAAAATAGCATGGCTCCACATATTTCATAGGATTCCTAATTATATAAAATATGACAAAAAACTTATAAGAGCTTGGAAAACAATCATGTTGTCACACACCACAAGAACATATAGAGACACTAAAATTAACAACCATAACAAGATCATAAAAGACATAGTGTAGAAAAAGGTAGAAGAATGAACTATCTGTCAACGACCTTTTTCCACATTAGCTTTTAACTTATTATCATGCGTCCCGCTTCTATCATCCATCATAAGTTTTTGCATTTATCACTATCAAATGTATTTTGTTCATGAAAAATTTCAAATAGTCAAGAGGATAGTTTCAACATAAGGCTTATCAATATCCATGTATTGTGATTATAACAAAAAACCAGAAAAAGTAACAACTATACAAAAATTACATTGATCTTAAAAAACTTTTACACATGTCGCCTATTATGACCATATCTCCAACAACGATTGCACATTGTCTTTCGCGTACTTAATTCTCTTATAGATGAAATAAGTTTCTTCTTAGGTCTTCCAACTCTTCTTTTCAAAATTAGAGAAAGTATATATAAAGAATTTGTTGAAGTAAATGCTTGACCAAATTAGTAAACACGAGTCTGCCATATGAATATGTTACCTTTTAAAAGCTTATAAAATAGCATGGCTCAACATATATCATAGGATTCCTATTTATATAAAATATCACAGAAAATGTATAAGAGCTTGGAAAACATTCATATTTTCACACACCACAAGAACATATAGATACACTAAAATTAACAACCATAACAAGATCATAAAAGACATCGTGTAAATAAAAGGTAGAAGAATGAACTATTAGTCGAAGACCTTTTTCCCAACATTAGCTTTTAACTTCTTATAAAATCTAAGACATAAATCACTACTCCAACATTCAGGCTCATCATATCGTCTTTAAATTTTAAATTTAAGTAATACTTTAATCATGCCAACTAACTCCAATATAGGTAAATTACAATACTATTTTATTTGATGATGAAAAAACTCAGCATGAGTAGAAGCCATACACCCATACCTCTTACCTCTGAAAAAAGCACATGCATATTTGTCTGAAAGTAAATTCTCACAAAACTAACAACTTTATGACCTCGTTGTTAAAGAAATTTGTCCATATATTGAATCTACGGGTTTTGAGTTGCAACATAAGCACATTTTTAAACATATAATTCATTTTTTCCTCAAATGGTGTTGATGTACCACTCAAGTAATATTCAAAAGTATTTATAAGATAATAAATACAGTATTCATGATAGCGATATGGAAACAAAGCAGATAAAACACGAACAATACCTAAATGAGGATCACTAAAAATATGATTTGACGATCTAACAAATAATGTTTTAATATCTCAATAAACCATAACCAAATTTCAGAATCTTCAGCCTTAATAATACTAAATCAAACAGGAAGATACATGCAAAAAGTTATGGAAAATATAAATCACACTGTTATATTGATTATATGTGATTTCACATTTATCGTATTCATGTTGCCTATATATAATGATTATAACCAGTTTCACATCTATTATACTAATTATATATGGTTGCGCATCTATCATATTGATATATTAGCTTTCGCATCTATCATATTGATTATATACAGTTTTATATTTATTATATTGATTGTATACGGTTTCGCATCTATCATTCTGAGTGTCTCTCATTTCGCATCTAACATGATATATTATTTCACATCTATCATAGATGGTTTCACATTTTTATATCTAACATAAGAAAGTAGCATTATTTGCAATAAAAATAGTACAAAACAAAACTCACGATTGATACCATCTTTAGTTATGGAAAATAACAGTACCCATTTATATATTCTCGTTAAAAATGTTTAATCAATAAATAAAAACTAGACAAAAATAATCGAAACCATGGAGACAAGAACCAAATTCTACGAAACAACGCTTGAAGACATTAATTCCTAAGTATACTTCAATACGTAGTAAATACTAGGGCTGTCAATTTCGGGTTTCGGGTCGTGTTCGTGTCGGGTTTGACCAACCCGAAATTTTAGAACCTGTGACACGAACCCGACACGAACCCGAAATTCGTGTCAGATTCAAAGATCCAAACCCGACCTGCTAAAAACTTGTTGGACCCAAACCCGACCTGTTTGACACGAAACACCTGTTTGACACGAACCCTTTACCATTTGAGCTACATCTCTTTTTGAAATTTTATTGGTCCTCTATATTTATATAAAGTCAAGATACGCTTACTTCAGATATTTACACCGGATTTACTATCACCGGTGAAGTTATCTTACCGTAAAATATATAGTGATGATGGGTTTGCCATCTCACCTAAACATGAAAGAAAATACATGAGATAAATTAAATAAATTTCAGAAAATATCAAATAACCACTAAGTTGTCACTTCTTATCAAATAACCACTAGAATTGTAAATCGATTCATCCCACAAAACAAGATTGAATGTAGTCAATATCTATTAATAAATCTAGCAAACTCACACGAATCAGATAAAAAACCTGTTAAATAATAAATCATTTCCATTTTTTATTCTTAATATTATAATCTATATACACAGAAGATGAAAGATTCAAAACTTTATTAATATACGTGAAAGAAGAATAAATTCAAAACTTTATAGCAAACATGTGAACCGTCATTTGTCCTCCCTCATATATATTTAAGTATACTATTTATTTTATATCTTTTAAATTTAAAATAAAATTATTTCATCAATAAAGTTTTATAAGTATTTTTTGTGTTCTAATTTAGAAGTCAAATTTTGAAAATAATATTATTTTATTAATAAAATTTTATTAAGTGTTTTTAGTATTTTATTTTACAGGTGTACAGGTCTTTTGGGTTTTACAGGTCTGTTTCGGGTTTACATGTCTTTTCGGGTTTCACATGTCTTTTCGGGTTTACGGGTCTTTTCGGGTTTTACAGGTCAGTTTCGGGTTTACAGGTCTTTTCAGGTTTTACAGGTCAGTTTCGGGTGACACGAACCCAACCCGAACCCGACCCGTTTTTTTTCGAATCGGGTTCGTGTCGTGTCTTAATTTCATCGGGTCTGAAATATCAGGTCTCTAACCCTAAAATTTCGGGTCGTGTTCGTGTTGGGTATACAGGTCGTGTCCGAAATTGACAGCTCTAGTAAATACTACTATCAAGAATCTTCAGTGTTTTGAAATAAATCTTATGTACTTTATATGAAGTACAACTATATCCATATACATACATATTAGCTTTAACTAAAGCAATCCATGAAAGACAATAAGAGATATCTAAACCGTAGTAGTTTTTTAAAAATGATTTTACACTTTTAGTTGTAACGTGGATATTACTCCTAACACAAGTATCTCATTAGCAATAAAATCTGATGATAAATCTTGTCTACTTTATTTTCAAAAACCAGTCCCACAAGTGTGAGGTTGGATATATTTCTTAATAAAAAAACCAATAGACTTATCTTTTTTAGCATAAAATATCCAAAGACAATCCTTTGGATATTTTTTCGTGCAATAAAGAGTTCCTTTTAATTAATATTATGAATATATTTGAAAGTAAAACATTCTTGGAAACAACTTACTAATAGTTAATCTTAAACCTATCGCAACGTCTTAAAAAACCTGCCCAACAACACTAATTTCATTAACCCAACCAACATTTTTTGTGACCAATAAAATTCATACTAGAACGTTGAAAAGTTTATTCACAAATAAATTCTTAATTTGAAGCTTCAAATAAATTTTGATAAGTTTATCTAAAATTATCGCCAATAACAACATCACTTTCAATATCAATAGTAAAAGTTGAAACTCTCAAAGTATCAACAATTGATACCAAAGTATCAACAATTGATACCAAAGTAACTCAATCACCATATTTTCATCTAAATTTACCCCGAACACATCATATTTACTTATAACAAATTTAATCATATCTTCAAATACTTCAAACAGACCAAGATCATGGATTGCAAGTTCACCATTTAGTTAAAAAATATATAGCATACTTCTAGATATCGTGTACATATGTCTAACAATTCAAAAGGTAAAAATAATAAACGTCCTCCATCTATCATAAGAAAAATACCAATGATCTCGCATCTATCAGTAGAAAAATAATATATATCATAAATCTGTCAAATAAGTGTATTGCATCTAGCATAAAGAAAACAAGTGTCCAGCATCATATGAAAACAAGCATCCCGCACATGCGAGACGAGAGACACAAGACTCATAACCGACAAATGTTTGTAAATTTATCTTCTTTGTGAAAATTCTTCCAGAACCTTACTTTTCAACTACATTTTGCAATAAAACTGCAAATAACAAAAGACAAGTAAAATTTAACTCAATTAAACGTTTCAACTATATTTGATAGATAAAAAAAAACTTAAAATCAACTAAAAACATAATTAAATCCCCCAAAACACAAAACTTACAAATATGAATTAAATTCAAAATGAACAATAAAATCAAATGAAAATCAACGATGAAATCAAAATTAAAAAAAAAACTGAAAACAAAAAAATAAATTAAAAATTAAACGAAAAGTTGAATCCTCATAGTACAAATCCAAAACATATATAGAGAAAAAAACATAACTATCACTATTATTACGGTAGAAATAAAAAAAAAAGTAAGTTAAAAATATAAAAACCTCATATATTTCATTAGAGGTATTTTGGATATTGTATAAAATAGTTGAGTCTGAAAATAATACATACCAAAATTAAATAAACTTTTTTTTAAAATATACATATATAAAAAAAAACCTTAAATTGAATAATGGATTGATATTCGGATTTTATCCCATACTTAACCCACATTGCATATTGCATTTTAATGTTAGTTATTAAGATAAAATATTCATAAATATTCAAAATTAAACCAATTTATTAATGAGTTTATAAAAATTTGTTTATTATGATATAACATTTAGCATTATTATTTTAAAATTAAAGAAAAAGGAGGGTACGTAGTTCCACCGAAGATCTGCCAAGATTGAATCCCACCGTTATGATACTGGTGCGATGACATTAACCAACTCCGTTGTAGTCTAATTTCATCGTGAGTGTTTCAATTTATTGAATGTATTCGACATCCTATGAATGAATGTAGGAAGTAACATTTATGTTTTTTTTCAGTAAACAAATGACTTAGCATCATTTTAGATGGGTAATGTTTTACTATATGAATATTCCACATGTTCAATGACCAAACGTTAATAAGACGCGAAGCTTAACATTCACCTCTCATTTTCTTTCAAAATAACTGTCATATTTCATCAACGGTAATACATTTAGTGGTGGTTTCCGGTGGGGTTTCAGGTTTTGCGCCATGAAGTTCACTCCTTTTCTTAAGCATATGCAGCCTAAAAACTTATTATGTCCGACCAACATTATGGATGGTACTAGAGTTTCATCGTCGACTAGTCTTTCTAGCTCGGTTGGTAAGTTGTTTTTTTAAAATGGTCTATGGTGGTCTGTCCGACTACGATTCGCATATCTTGTTAGGTCTGGTGGAGTATTGTGTTGTTTTACAAAAGAACGTCCAGTGACCATGTGTCTGTTTGGCCAACCTGAAGTTCTTCATGGTGGATCTGGCAGCGCTCAGGTGGTTTTCGACTGGGCTTCGCACGTCGAGGTTAGATCTAATGGGAGGTTGTTGACGGCAAATGGTTTATCGCGCTCAATTCAAAGAATCGCTGAAAATTATTGCTCTGTCGTCGTCGTCAAGCTTCTATTTTTCCCATATGTATGCCTCGCTGCCATCGAATGTGTTTTCCAGTTTAGGGCTAAGCTCTCTCCCTTGTATAGTCTCGGGGAGGTTTGCACCGAAACTTCCTCAGGCTCCAAATTTGTTCGCGTTGTTATTGGTGGCTGGTCCAAGGCGCCTCCGACTTTGGCTATAGTCTTCATTCGTCGAATGAATTATATTTAATCGGTTTTTGGTTTGTAGATTTAAGAACCGGCTCAAACCAAAACCGACCAAATTCAGTGAATTTATATCATAATATATAAGATGAATCGAGACAATTTCGGGGATGGGTTTCTTCTCTCTCAAGAAATCTTTTTTTGAGAAACCCTTTCTTCATCTCTAAGCTTCCTTCTTCGTCATGAATTCAACATCAAACCTAATTTCTTCTGAAGAGTATCCCGCTCTTCATGTTATTGGCGGTACGGAGAAATCAAAAAACAAGAGGTCTTATGCGGATTTATTAAAGCCATCTTGTTCAAAGTTTGATATCAAGCCTGAGTTTCGTAAAGAAGCGGCTGACCATTACACAATCCAATATACGACTGATATCAAAGATTTACTGATTTCTCAATCTTCTACTACGATTATTGGCAAGTTCACAGATGGTATACCATGGAAAGCTGTTTTGGATGGTTTTCTTCAGGCTTCAAGTTTCAAGGTAGCTATAAGTATTCTACGTATGATTCCAGACATGTTTTCATTCAATTCCAGAGCAAAGAGGATGTCAGTAAGATCTGGACGAAGAACTTTTGGAGAATGGATGAGAAAATAATGAGAATCTTGCGATGGGAGCCAGATTTTGATAAGAGATATGAAAGCCCAAGAGCCCTGGTATGGATTCGGTTTGAACGGCTTCCAGAGTTTATGTATAAAGAGTCTGTTATACATGATTTGGCCTCCACTTTTGGTCCAACGTACAAGGTTATCATCCCTGATAACAAAGCCAATATGAACGCTTGCTTTGCTCATGTGGAAATTGATGTTTCGCTGAAATTGAAATATAGAGTTTGGGTGGGTTTCGGCTCCAACAATGGCTGTTGGATTAATGCCAGTTATAAGAATGTTGCTCCATACTGTAAAGCCTGTTATCATATAGGCCATAAGGATGAGGATTATAAAAAGTTTGAAAAGAAGAAACAACAGGTTATTGAAAAGGCTGCAAAAGTTGGGAATAGTGAGGAGTGTTCAAATGTCAAGATCGATTCTAATGTTGTTGCTAAGTTGATTGTCAAGAATGATTTGAATCAACAACAAAAGACTCAAGATAGTTCAATTAATGCTCAACCTTTCATTAAAGTTTATCGAAGAAAATTGAAATCGGTTATAACAAGAAAGGATGAAGATTTGGTTTTAAAAGATAGTAATGATTGTGGTCAACAGAGTAACACTGATAGCAACATGGAGGTTATTGAAGCGTTACATAGGATAGATCAGGATTTCGCGCAGAGTAACTTTAATATAGAAGAAAACAAGGTCACAGAATGTGAACATATGGGTGGTAGTTGTGGGGTTTCACCTACGAACTCTGATTCTAGTAGTGATTTTGGTACTATTATAGGCAGTAAAATTCGTTCTGGTATGAGAAAAAGAAGATCCAAGAAACTAACTATCAATTCTCTGCTCATGAAGGGAGAAAAATCAACACAAACATCTTTATCAGATAATGATCAAGATAATAATTGGAATGCTCGGGGAGTTAATAATAAGCCTACCTTGAGAAGGCTCATTTCAATTGTTAAAGAGAGTAGGTCTAAGATTCTGTCTATTCAGGAGCCCATGGCTGATGTGAGTAAGATGCCTGTTGTTTCTGTGGTTCTTGGTTTCAAGCATTTTGTTTCAAATTGCTCTAACAAAGTCTGGCTTTTTTGGGATGAGGATGTGGAGTTGAATGTTGTTGTTGATCATGATCAGCTGCTTTATATGTCTGTGGTTTATCCTGCTTGTAATGACAAGTTTTACTTCACTTCTGTTTATGCTAAAAGTTGTCGAATGCTTAGATTGGATCTTTGGGATCAGTTGAAAGCTATTGCTACTAATGAGATGCCTTGGATTGTAACTGGTGATTTTAATGCAATCACTTGCTCTGAGGATCAGGTGGGCTGTTCGACTTATGATCATATTGGATCTTGTGACTTTAGTGATACTATTAGGCAGTGTCAGCTTGAAGATGTAGGGTATATTGGCTCTAGGAATACTTGAAATAGAGGAACTCGCTAGAAGAGATTGGACAGAACTCTTGTTAATGATATGTGGATTAATAGGTTTAACAACACTAAGGTTTTTCACATGGTCAGGACTGGCTCTGACCATGCTCCTTTATTGATTCAGTCTAGCCAAATTGATGGTGTTCAGAATTGTAAGAAGAGCTTTAAGTTTATTAATGCTTGGTCCAATGATGATAGCTTCATTGGTACGGTGAGACATAGTTGGAATATGGCCTGCAAGGGTAATGAGGGGCAGGTTTTCTGGTTCAAGATGAGGAGGTTAAAAAGCTGCTTAAAAAAGTGGAATGTTAATACGTTTGGAAACATTTTTAAGAAGGTGAAAAATTATGCTGATATGGTTGAGAGTATGGAGGCTTTTCATTTGCAAAATAATAGTCCTGATTCTAAAGCTGCTCTCTCTAAGGCAAACAGTTTGTATATTAAGGCTCTTCGAAATGAGGAAAGCATTTGGCACCAGAAGTGTTACAGTGAGTGGCTTCATGAGGGTGATGGGAATACTAAGCTTTATCATTCTTATGTTAACAAGAAAAGGAGAAGAAACAACATCAAGGGGATCAAGGACAATGGTGTTTGGATTGATAATCCTATTGAGATTGCAAACTGAGCTGAGTCTTTCTTTAAATCTATTCTTTCTTCTAACTCTTTTAATAGTATGGAAAATGAGTCTCTTTTGATGCAGGATGACATCTTCTCTAACATCCCTAGTCTTGTTAATATGGAGGACAATAACTTCATTACAAGGCAGACCAATATTGAGGAAGTATGGAGTGTTATTTCTAAGATGAAAAATGACAGTACCCCTGGGCTTGATGGTTTTAACTTATTTTTCTTTAAAACTTGTTGGTCCATTATAGGCAATGATCTCTGTAAGGCTTTCAATTTCTGTCTTTCACTCAATAGCTTTCCTAATGGGGTCTTTTCAACTGGCATTTGTTTGATCCCTAAAGTTTCTAATCCTATTGCTTGGACTAACTACAGACCAATCAGTCTGTGTACTATGTTTAACAGGATTTTTTCTAACCTTATTAATTCCCGTTTAGCCTTTATTTTGCCTAACATTGTCTCTAAGATGCAGGGGGCGTTTGTTAAGGGGAGGCTAATTCATGAGAACATATTAATCACTAAAGAAATGGTTCATGATATTGACAGAAAGCCTAAAACTGGCAATGTAATTATTCAGTTGGATATGACTAAGGCTTTTGACAACCTTAGTCATGCTTTTATTCTAAGAGTTTTAGCTTGTTTTGGTTTTTCTGAGAAATTCATTGCTTTAATTAAAAACTTGATTACTAACATTCATATATCAGTTATAATTAATGGTCTTAGGCAAGGAGACCCTTTGTCTCCTAGCCTGTTCATCTTAGATGAAGATGTTTTACTTAGAAGTTTATACAATCTTTTTAATAACAATAAAAGTATGCACTATGCTGCTAGATCGAGTATTCTGGTGCCCTGCCTGGCTTTTGCTGACAATTTTCTTATCTTCACAAACTGCAAGGCTTCTTCAATTGCTATCCTGAGCAAGCTTCTTGACAAGTATCAGGCCATCTCTGGTCAAGCTGTAAACAAAAACAAAACAAAGCTTATTCTCTCTAATAAAGCTAAGCAAGCAAATAAGAACAACATCAAGATTAGTACGGGTTATATCACTGACTCTATTCCTTTCAACTACTTGGGTATAACTATAGCTCAAAATAACAAAGGGAAGTACTTTACTAGTCTTCTTGATAAAATTCAGGATAAGATTAATGTTTGAGATTTGAATAATTTGTCTTTTGGTGGTAGATTAACCTTGATATCTAGTGTTTTAATGCCTATTATATATTACTGGATGCATAGTACTGACCTTACTGTTAGTATCATCAAAAAAATTGAATTATGTTTAAATAAGTTTCTTTGGAGATCTAACTATCAGATTAAGGCTATTCATTGGTCCACTTGGAATCGTCTATGCAGGCCTTTTTCTGAGGGGGGTTTAAATACTAAAAGCATTGGGGAAATTCAACAAACATTTTCTTATAAGTTGTGGTTCCTTTTCAGGAAGGGAAACAGCTTATGGTCTACATTGATGCATGAGCTTTACTGTCCTAACACCCATGTTATTAAAGCTCCTTGTAAATCTACTGATTCTAGTGTATGGAAGAGGTTGTTTCTTATCAAAGGGTCTGCTGAAAAGTACATAAAGTGGAAGCTTGGTCAGGGTCTCATGGATTTCTGGCTTGAGGATTGGCATGACATGCCTCCATTGATAAGTGACCCTAATTCTCAAAACTAGTTTCTTAGTGCTAGAGTTAATACTTTTTTGGAATGGCAATAGCTGGTCTCTTTATTGTCTCCATAACATCTTGCCTAATAATAGAATTAATCATATCTCTAAGTATAAAATTGACCCTAATAAGCCTGATTAGATTATTTGGACTCTTTCTAAAAGCCAGACTTTTGATACTAAATGTACTTGGGATGCTATCAGGAGGTCTTTTACTAAGTTTGGTATTTTTAATAAGATTTGGAGTTCATTTATTCCTAGAAAGTTTTCTTTTCTGTGCTGGAAGATTTTGAAGGGCTATATTCCTATTGATTCTTTACTTATGAAGCGACATATTCAAATGGTTTCGAAGTGTCAATTTTGCAACAGTTGTGAAGACAAAGATCACCTTTTTGTCAACTGTTGCTTTGCTTGGCAGCTTTGGAACTATTTTGGTTATTTGTTTAAAGTTAAGGCTGGTAGACATATGACCTTTTCTCACATTCTTCATAACTGGCTTTGGTTTTCGAAAAGTAAAAAGCATATTACTCATGTTATCCCCCAGGTCATTTGCTGGGTTATATGGAGAAATAGAAAACGTGCTAAGTTCATTGGCTTTTCTGACTCTATTAATCAGGCTATTAACAGATGCATTTTCATCATTAAAACCATGGATTTAGCTAACATGTTCTCTTATAAGCTATGGACTAATACTAATAATGTTGCTATATCTCTAGGGTGTAGTTCCTTCATTAATAGCAAGAAAGGTCCGACTTACCTTAGATGGTTGGCTCCAAGTCCAGGGAGAGTCAAGCTGAATGTTGATGGATCTTGTAACAAGCTGGGTGAGGCTAGCACTGGCGTCTTAGTAAGAAACTCAGATGGTGATATTCTTCTGGGCTCTAGCTCGCTTTTAGGCAAGCTAAACCCACTTTTTGCTGAGCTTAGTGCCTTAACTGAGGGTTTGATAATCTGCAATAATCAAAATTGGATTAATGTAGGTATTGAATCTGATAGTTTAGTTTTGATTAACTTACTAGCTTATAGAAATGAAGCTTGGTACCTGAAGGCTTCGTTAGATGTCTGTAGATCCATGATTCATCCCAATATGACGATAAAGCATATCTCCAGGACTCAGAATCATTGTTCTGATTGGCTTGCGAAAACTGTTCTCAAAATGAAAAAGAGCATCTGTTTTGTTGATCCTCCAAACGAGTTGAGAAGTATGGCTTTACTTGAAGGTTTGGGGCTTGGTTATGTCTCCTAGCGAAGAGGGAGTGGAAGCCTTGCTTCGGTGCTCTGGTGCACTGCACCTTTTAGGGTGAGCGTCGACCAAGGAGAAGTCAAAGAGGATCTCCTTCAGTTCTCTGGTGCACTGCACCCTGTTCCAGACCTTTCTCAGAGGAGAAGGGGTACTTAGGAGTGAGCGTCGACCATGGAGATGTCGAAGAGGATCATCTTCTGATTCTCTGGTGCACTGCACCTTTTTGGGTGAGCGTCGACCAAGGAGAAGTCGAAGTGGATCTCCTTCAGTTCTCTGGTGCACTGCACCCTGTTCCGGACCCTTCTCAGAGGAGAAGGAGTACTTAGGAGTGAGCGTCGACCATGGAGATGTCGAAGAGGATCATCTTCTGATTCTCTGGTGCACGGCACCTTTTGGGGGTGAGCGTCGACCATGAAATATCAGAAGATTTGCTTCCCTAAGAATGAATGGTTTTTCTGAAGCTGGTTTTAGGTGGAGCTGCTGAAAATCGGAGTTTGGAGGCGGAGAAAGGTTGAAGACGAATGCTGTGGGTTGTTTTGGTCGATTAGGGTTAGGGTTGGGATTTTGACTCTGATCCTTAATTTTGCGAAGCCAAAGTTTTCTTTAAAATATTTTGGCTTTATTTCTTATAGGGCCTGTATTATGTAATTCGATATGTTTCTGTCCTTTAATAATAAAAGTGTTTCTTTTGCTTAAAAAAATATCATAATATATAAAGATTTTACCACAAGTATTAGAGAGTGGTTATTCCATAATATTTATAATCAATTTACACATAACGTGTGAAGATTCGAACCCCGGAACCTACGACTTATTTTTGATTTCCATGACTTAAATATCATTTAATATTTTTTATTTTTTTATTAACATTACAAAGAATTCATTGTCCTCTTGGGCTTTACCTTGCTAGGTCGGCTTTCTTAAAAATAATTTAATAATTTATTTATTTTTTATTTATTAACATTACAATCGCTTCAGTGTTCTCTTAGACTTTATCTTGGCATTAACATGCGAAGATTTGCCAAAATCTTGGCATGATCGCACGAAGATTTGCCAAAATCTACGCATGATCTTGCGAAGATTTGGCAAAATCTACGCATGTATGCGAAGATGTGACTTGTCTTTGTTTTATATGCCCGTTTTTGGTTGAATATTGGGTTTGTCTTTATTATTTGAGTTGTAAATACATGTTTACAATCGATGGAGTTATTTTTGTTTTGATTTTGTGTTATTGAAATGATTTGTGTTTGTCTAGGAACCAACGGAAGCACCATGTAACATGGCGGATTCTAGTCAAATTTTTACGACGGATAATTTCTACACCAAGGCGGAATTGATCGAATGGGTTGATAAAGAGAGTAAAAGTATAGGAATTATTGTTGTGGTAGATAAAGATTACGATGGTAGTAAAAACGGTAAAACCCCGCGGTTATATTTCAAGTGCGAGAGGCACGGTGTTTACAAGCCGAGACCGAAACCGGGGATTGTGAAGAAACGACGAGATTGTTCATCCAAAAAATACGGATGTTCGTTCATGCTTAGGGGCAATCCGGTATTAGAAGTACCCGATTATTAGAAATTGGTAGTTATAAATGGAAAACACAACCACCAACCCTTCTTGCATTTGGATGGTCATTCACGCATCGCGAGGTTAAAAGCGGAAGAGGAGGAGATTGTTCGTAAACTCACAACAATCGGTTCTCGTCCAAGAGATATATGTCGTGGATTGAAGTTAAGAGATCCGGAAAATGTATCTAGTATGCGTACCATCTACAACATGCGTCACAAGCACCAATTGGTTGATAAAGCGGGCAAATCCCAAATGCAATACTTGTTCGGTAAGTTAAAGGAGCACGAGTACTATGTTTGGGAGCGCATAAACAAAGAAACTGACGAGATCCTAGAATTGTTTTTAACACATCCCACAAGCATCGATTTGTTGCGCACTTTTCCTCAAGTGCTTATAATGGATAGCGCGTATAAGACTACAAGGTATAAAATGCCTTTGCTAGAAATAGTTGGCCAAACTTCGACGAAAAAGACCTTTTGTATAGCATTTGTTTTTATGAGCTCGGAGAAAAAACAGAACTACACATAGGGAATGAGCGTTCTCAGGAGAGTGATGGTGAACAACATGTGCGCATTACCAAATATTATCGTCACGGATAGGGAGTTGGATTTAATGAACGCTATCGATGAGGTATTTCCGGATGCAACTCATATGTTATGCACTTGACATATAAATAGGAATGTTAGCTCATACTCTAAGAAAGTTTTGCCCAAAACGGACATGGGGGAGGAGTTCTTAGAATTTTATGTCGTGGTTCAACATTCAGCGACGATCGAAGAGTATAACAAAAACCTCGCCAACTTGCACCAAGCCTACGCATATTGTCCTAAGGTTCTCGAGTACGTGATGAAACAATGGATAAACCCTTACGGACACAAATTCCTTAATGTCTACACTAATTAAACATTTGGGCAACCACACTAGCAACCGGTGAGTTATATTATCATATATATATATATACATTACTATATTTAATTAGTTGTTAGACTTGTAACAAATTTAAGTTTATATTTTAGGACGGAGAGTGCTCACTCTAGTCTAAAACGGGAAATCGGCACAAGCCTATGCACGTTTGAGCAATTTTGGGATAAAGTTCATGCGTTGCTTCGTATTCAACACTCTACCATCTTCGAAACGTTCGAACGAAGTTTGTTTCGTCCTAGAAAAGCATCTAGGGGAGCTATCTTTAGCGACATCAAAGGTAAACTTTCATGTGCGGCCATTCAAATATTAGAGGAAACTATTAAAAAGGCCGGAGATTTGTGGTTCACTCCCGCAAAGTGTGGTTGTGTCATTAGGACAACACACGGGTTGCCTTGTGCGTGTGAGTGTGCTATGATCGCGAAAGAATGTAGGTCGATTCAAAAGAGTGAATGTGATGTTTATTGGAGTACTTTAGCGATCAAGCCTACGGAAAACGTTGGTACCGAAGATGAGCTTACAAGAAAGCTATCCATAATTGATAGTACCATACGCGGTTACGGTCCACAAGTGCAAGATCGCATAATAAATAGGATGATGCAAATCCTAGATCCAGCTAGAAGCCATGTCTTGGAACCTAAGGAACCGGTTGTCACAAAAGGTCGGAAAAAAACCGGTCCCGAAAAGTCAACTAAGCGGAACCCATGCGAGTGGGAATATGATAGTTTAGGTGCAAGTACTCCCGGCACGATCGGTAGCACGGCCGCGTCGGCGGTTAAGGAATTTTTAGTACCCAAGTCCAAGTCCAAAGCTAAAGCGCCACCGAAAAAGGAGAAAGTGATTCGATTTAGAAAATCGAATAAAGGAAAAGGATTGAGCGCCTACGAGAGTTGTTTTCCCGAGTACTTGCACGACTACATAACTAGCATTGAAGACGTTTCTCCAGACGGTAATTGTGGATTTAGGGCAGTAGCTTTGACGATTAAAGACAATGCGGACTCATGGGAGGCAGTGAGAAGGGATTTGATGTATGAACTTTCAAGTCAACGTGCTCTTTGGGAAAGGGTTTTTGATGGTGCACAACGTGTTGATAATCTATTGCGGAGATTGGATTGTTTTAAAATGTATGACAGCGGAACTAGGCACTGGATGACATTACCCGACTTTGGGTTGGTGATAGCCACCCGGTATCAGTGTATAGTATACCATGTCTCTCTCCAACTATCATACACGTATCTTCCTTTGCGTGGTGTGCCTCCAAGATCATCTCCTATTGTCGAAGTTAGAATTGGTTTCGTACACGGTAATCATTTTGTGAAAGTAAGTAAACTAGTACATTCTTGATACTTAGTTTTCTTTTTATAGAAAAATCCGCTACGTATTTAATGTTTCCATATTATGGAAATTTTCAGATTGTATTAGATAGAGCGTTGCCGGATATATACCCAAGCTGGTTTGCGTTCCGCACTACTGATGAAGTTACAAATTGGGTTATACCAATAGGCGAACGTCTCAACAAGTATCACCAAATTAAACCAGCACAACCTCCAACATTACACGATGGGGATGATGAGTTCTACGATTTGACCGGGGATGCATAATGCGGTGTTGTATTTTTATTATTTTGTGCTGCTTGTCTTGTTTTTTAATCCTTTCGAAACACATTTCGCTACCTCCGACTACTATTGTTTTGGTTGATATTAATTATGACTTTTATTTATTTATGATGTGTATTGTGTTTTATCTAAAGTATGTTTTGGAGATTTGGAAAATTATTTATGTTTTCTAAAAGGACGATTTTTTTTTCCGAAACAGGGCCGCTCTCGGTACTAGAAAACGTGTGCATGTACATATCCACGCATATGAGTGCGTGGATATGTACATGCACACGTTTTCTAGTGCCGAAAAATGTTCTATTTCGAAAAAAAAGGGTTTAAGGTCAGTTATGAATTTTTTTTTTCGCGCATTTATAGTTGGCAATGGTTTTAAAACATAATTTTAACAACATTAGAGGTTGAAAATCCTAAAAAACAAAAAAAAATGGACTTCAACCAAAATTCATGGCAAATGGGTACCTATTAAGGCCTTTATTCGAGGAAAAAAAATTTGGACTTCTATACAAAATCAAGTCGTAAGGGCTAACCAATCAAAAACTAAAACAACAAATACGTTTATTAGTTTAAACAAACAAACAACAAGTCCAACATTAACTTACGCAAAAAAAAACAACAAGAAATCAAGAAATCATATACTGCCAAACATAACTGCCAAACAATCAACGCGGGAGATGTTTTAGAGGTCTCGTTATAGCGAGACACCTAATAATAGAAGTTCAGCTATAATGAGACCCTTACTATTGCCCGCCCACCAAAATTGACTCGTCCCCTATAAAATATGACATAAAATTAAGAAATCATAAGACACTTGTCAAACATTTAGCATTCAACATAAATATAAAACTCGTTAACGTTTACATATGGAGTTTACGGCGGACGAAGACTACCACATGCTTCAAGCTGTGAAGATTTCGGGCCAGATACTGGGGGAAGATACCAGCGGCCAGTTTTTTGAGCGTGTCCTATGTACGATGTACATAAACTACGTACGTTTAGGTACAAGAGGTATCGTTGTGCGTACTCGTGAGCAGATCAAACGCAGATATATTTTTTGCCAGCCAATATAGCATTTGTGTTTCTTGCCATCGTTAATTAAGCAAGAAGCAGCTACCGTATAGAACCTGAGATCGATAGACTACATCACGAAGGATATGGTAGCATTTCTCGAGGATAAGATTATTGCAAGGGGGGAGTGGATTATGTTTAATACAAACTTCGATATGAATAAGCCTTCCACTGATGTTATTTCAAGTTGTTATTTTCGTAGCGGTTGTTATTTGAACTTGTGATTTTTCTTTCCAGTTTTTGTTTGAAGTTTTTATTTTGTTAGTTGTTGTTATTTGAAGTTGTGATTGAATGAATGTAAACTTTGGATGTTTTATGTTTAAATGTTCATCCTAAAAACAATAATACTTAAACTTCTAAATATGTCGATTGCATAAAAACATTACAATTTAATCAAAAGTATTGCATAATTAGAAATACATAAGCAAATAACTTAAAACAAATGATAGATAAGCTAACCCTGAGTTAGAATTTCACACTTAGTTTTATGAAGTCGGGTAGTTCATTCCATACTCAAAGCGTTTCTCGAATGAATATTCGTCTTCATCACTACTTCCGTCGGGAGTTGAATAAGTTTCAACGGCGCTGGCTATTGCGTCGGCTATTTCTTGCTCCATTTGCTGCGTCGCATGTGGACACCATCTCCTGCGTAATTGTACTTTGGGATCCCATATCGAATACATTTCGGACTTTGGTTCGGACTTTGTAAGCCAGTGACTCAATCTTTATAGTCACTGTTTTAAGATAAGCTAGCCTATCGAACACTTCTTCGCGTCCCCGTGGTCGGGGCATTAAGCATCCTGGACACGATGCCTCCCTACTGTGGTTGAAGAACATTCTGCAGAAAACCGCATCGATGAAACCATGAATCTCCTCTTGCATCGTACCTTTGACGAACTCAAATGCGCCTAGGAGGTTTGCATCTTCGTGCACGTTCCACCCTGAATCACCCATTGTTATAACTTAAGATGTTTAGTTTCATAGTCAGATTCTAGTATTTACAGACTCGAAGTCGATGTGCCAATTCTAAAATAATTAGCGGGAAACAGGGTTTTTCTTCCCGCGTAAAACTTTTTTAGGCGAGAAACATTCGCTTCATTTGTTTTTTCCCGCCGGGGTACACCGTCTATTTGGTTATTAAAAATACATAAATACAATATTATAATATCAAACGAAAAGGAAAAAGTATCATACATGAGCCGAAACTTCAACATACAGAAAACAGTATCTTACAATCCGAAACACAAAATGATACGTTGGATACATAACAATGGGAACAAAATAAAATGGGCAGTCAAATAAGAAACACTAGCTCATGGTAAATGGAAACTACAACAAGTTCAAACATTAACTTAAACAAACAGTACAGAAACTCCAAGATGCAAACAATTAAAAACATAACCTAATGCTCATTAGTCGAAGTCATATCCCAATTTATCGTCAGAGTCAGTCCCCTCTTCCCTTTCAGTAATCCTATTCTGAAGATACGGTACCATATCCCTAGTGATGTAGTCTACCACCTTCATGTTCCATACCGAGGCTGCTTCTTGCTTAATTTTAAATGGTAGAACAACAAACGATCCATTGGTTTGAAAAAAATATACCTTTGCTTGATTTGTTCACGCTTACGTATAAGAAAACCTTCCGTTCCCAAAAGTTCGTAGTTGTAGTACATCTTACACGAGACTAGCTCGAAAAACGCATTGCTACTATCTTCACCCAACTCTCGCAGAGCAAGTTTCACTGCCTCGAGCAAATGATAGTCTTCATGAGGGGTAAACTCCATTATTGCACTGTTTATGTTTGAGGAGTGCTAAGCATCCAGTTATAGGCTCGTGGATGTTTGGGCGGGAAAGTTTTAAAGGCGAGTGTGTTTGGCGGCAATTTTTGTAGATGTCTCGTTATAGCGAGACATCTAATAATGGAAGTAGAGCTGTTAATGGTTCCTGAGAACCGAGAACCGGACCGGAACCGAACCGGTAAGGACCGGACCGAGAACCGGACCGAACCTTAACGGTCCGGTTTGCGGTTCCATTTTTAAAACCGAAACCGATAAGGAACCGAAATAGTAAAACCGATAAGGAACCAAACCGATAAATCGGTAGAACCGATTCGGAACCGAACGAAAAAATCGGTAAAAATTTAGTACAAACTAATATATTTTATCCCACACTATAAATCATGTCTACAAATTATAACAATTTACTTAAACACGAAATTTTACCAAGAAATATTAATAACTAAACTTTTAATATGCAATTTTCTTATTAATGCAATTGAATCATCTTACTGAATTATAATAAATAAAGAATAGTTAATAGTATTAAGGAAGGGGAGAAAATAAAAAAAAACTTAATAAATAATAATATTAAAGAACAACATTCAGTAGTTTTGTGTAATAAATAATAGTATTAAAGAAGAAGTTTTGTGTTCAGTGGTTTTGCTTGTGTGGTATTAAAGAACAACATTCAGTAGTTTTGTGTAATCCCACATCGTTAGTTTCAATAGGAGATAAAACATTCCTTTTATATAAAAGGACACCCAAACCTATCTCTTTTCTCACTAAAGCAGCCGTGGCTTAGGCGTTAAACCAATGAGTTGCGACGTTGTTAGTAAAATACTATAAATAAATATTCTTGAAGGGGTTGTCGGTTCGGTAAACCGAACCGGACCGAACCGAACCGATTCTTATCGGTTCCGGTTCGGGTTTGGTTTTTTAAACCGAAATCTTGTCGGTTCGGTTCGGTTCGAACCGACAAGATTATCGGTCCGGTCCGGTTTTGTAAAAACCCGGACCAGACCGGACCGATAACACCCCTAAATGGAAGTTACACTATAATGAGACCTTTATTATTGCACTGCTACATTTGAGTACTTTTGTAATTATTAGGTGTCGCACAATCATTCGTCAACGTGGATTACGTTATCCTTATCTTACAAGTGTCTTTAATTGATATGTTTACTTGGTGTCGTTATCTTAAGCATGAAACTGGTACAAAAAGACGTTTTCGAGGCAGTAACAATTATAGCAAATATATCAATTACAAAAAATGTGTCCATGGACTGAGTTGGAAGATCAATATCTGATGATGGAATCAGCTGAAGTTGGTACACTAACATGATAGAGGGGGGTAATAAGTATTGGTGGGTATTGCTATGCAAGATGTACTTCATATATGGAAGGGATGGTGTTCAGCCGCCTAGAATTTCTAGGCGTGTTTATGAGGTGAAAGCTAGGTGGTCCATCCTAGTCACATTCCGTCAACATCCAGTTTATGGCCTCACTGAATTGGAACTTCATGTTACGTGTAACAGGTTCAACTGTCAGGTCACAGATTTTTTAACAGAGGACCAGCTGGATTCGGTCCGCGCTGACATTATTAACATCCGCCTAGAGGATATGCGTGACTAACAAGAATGCGAAAGAAGAAAGGAAGTTTATGCAATGAAAATGGCTTGATAGATAAACTCTGATTAGTACTAGTGGATGCATATGTTAAGGTTCATGTTTCAGACTATGTTTTAGCATGCGTTGTAGTTTATGTTTCAGTTTCTCGTTTGAGTTTATGTCTAAGTGTCTGATTCGGTTTATGTTTGAGTTTGTGTTGTTATTCGTGTTTATAAAAATAAATCGAGTTTGTGTTTGAGTTTATGTTGCATTTTGTTGCATTCTGATACTTATTTTAAAGTTAGAGTTTGAACAAATATTTGAAAGTTATATCATTAAAATGTAATAAAATATCATAACACATAATTAAACAACGACGCAATACCATATCACAAAATTGAAACTGGTCAAAAGTAAACAACACATAAAAAGTCTTAAGCTGTTAACACAGAAGACATAAATGATAAACAATCTCTGTACTCGTGAGTTAGACGGTAGCACTCCTCCAAAGGCTCCCGAAGGTCCTCCACACTAATGTCGGGGTGGCTACGGTCGTACGCCTGTAGATCCAGTATGTGTGAAGTCAGCTCGTGCAGTTTGGTGGCGTGTGTGTATGGTGAAGGGTTCACCCCTAACTCTGCATCATCTTGCTGAGCCTCTGGATCAGATATGATGTACCATAAGTTCTTTGTAATCCATGAAGAGTAGATCAAAGTGGTATCATCCTACTGACCAGGAATAAACTCTGCACCCTTCAAACTCGGGTTAATACAGTGTGACTCCCAATTGTCCCAAGTGAATGCATCCCAGATGTAGAGGGTGTTCGCACGACGAACCCTACTAGAACCGGTAAGAATAGGACGCAGTGCACCACGAACCTGTATTTTTAAAAAAGTTCTAAATCCTGTAGCACACATGCGCAATACACACTATTAATATTTCGAGTAACAAAATATTACCTGCTGGATGCGACCCAACTTTCTAGCCACCCGTAGCGGATAGTACGCCTCGACAATGTCCGACGAATTCAGCGTCGCATCTATCCAAGCTATATCAGAGTGACCTCGAGCATCCCGCATTGTCGTATACGGCATGAATGATACCTGCAAAATATTAACAAACCATTTATCATTAGCAACTTATATTATATATACGATAATTGAAATGAAATTGATTATAACTTACATCGTGCTCGGTAAAGGTAGCTAGGTGATCTCGAACACCGTCTCGAGCCTCATGGCTTTGTCGAAACTTTGGAGGCGCATGCCGACACAAAGTAGGATGCGCGATACTATACCTCGGGTACTGATGAACTGAAAACGACTGGAAATGGTCGTAAATTCACGTCTCTAACAAGCCCAAAAATCCAGAAATACCCGAAGTAACGTGTAGGCAACCTCTGCCTAGCTGGTAGTAGAGCTGCGCGAGTATAATCTGTCCCCAGTTATACCTCCCCGAGCTACTGTAATCGTCAATGAAATGTAAATAGTAGAGGCTAATGTTGTTGCCCGACTTGTTGGCCAATATGGTACAGCCAAAGAAGTGCAACAAGTAACCCATTGTAGCTCGCCGAATATCCGCATCAGTAATATCATCGTCGTAATACTGATGAGTGCAGAATCTCCTCTTCAGCCATGCAAGGTGAACATGCCTCTTACCACCACCTTTGTTCTCCTTAATCTCTGCCTCAAGATCCCTAGCGATGAACCCAAGTAAGCGAGCGTATGCCGCAGTACGCTCATCAACAGTAAGGTACTCGTATATCTCACAGTTGACACCCGCAACTGAGAGTCCTGTGATCATATGGACATCATCCAGGGTGACGGTCATCTCCCCGAAATAGAAATGGTACGTGTTTATCTCGGGATGCCATCTCTCCAAAAATGCCTCAATCAAATGGACATTTGTAGACCACTTAACCAAGGCGTCAACAATGGGCCCGAAACATGTGGCCACAACATGCTCACGTACATGTGTCTGGCGGACTTTCAAGTCCCAACCACGATGAGTATGGTACATGGCATAACAGCGCAACTGTACCCGAGGCTGCATAAGAAAATACAATATATATAAACATATATGCAATCTAACATTTAAGATAAACCAATAACAAACATGTTCAATATATATGCAGTATAACAACTAAGATAAACCAATAACCAATAATTTAAATCACAGGTATAACATATAAGATACACCTATAACGAATAAATCGAATAATAAATAAAACATATAAAATAAACCAATAACGAATAAATTTAATAACATATAAATTCATTCTAACCTAAACTAATAAATTTTCTAAGAAATAAAATTTATAACACAAACCAATAACAAATCCAATGCAATAGACAGTGTTAAAACCAAACGGATAACCAATCGAATGCAATAGACAATAAAAAACCTATAGCTATAGCACATACCAAATTGCCTCTAATAATAATAACTTTAAAAAGTAAATTAAAACTAAAAAACTTACATCACCTTTGAATACGCTATAAGCCTCATGCTCTTTGTAGGCATGGAATGTCGAGTAAAGGTCTACCACGTGACGGTTATATCTACGGAACCGCTGGTCCGTAGATAAGCGACGATGGAGAGGGACATCAGCGACCTGTAAGGTCCCTCTAACACGGCAACGAACGCTCCGAGACATCTCACCACGTATAAGCTCTTCCGTCTCATGACCTGAATCTAGGTCTGTATCAGTAGCGGGAGAATGTGGGCGCAGTGGCATCCTACACAAGACAAAAAAATTACTTAGACGAATTGAAAATTAAAAACAATGGAAAAGGGATATAAAATTGTACTATAGCACACGACATACTTCGAATTACACACAAACTGGGAAAATGGATTTGAATCGTCGATTTGACAAATCCACGCATCGTAGATTTGGAAAATCTACGCACGTTCTTGCGTGGAAATACCCTGGACAGCAAAACCCCTGCTCGATCCAAACCCACCCAAATCGACCCCAAATCCGAAATAAAACACATCTAAATGATCCTAATCTACTAATTAAACACATATATGCAGTTATAATTGAACAAAACAACTGCAAATACATAAAAATTCGATTTTTCTACCCTAAACTTGAACTCTAAATATCTCTAAAAAAACCATGGAAATTGAAAAAAAAAATTGCACCAACAAGTAGAGAATGCTTACCTTAGCAGCTTCTTGGCGTTGGATTTTGAAAAAAAATCGCTTAAAAATTCGAGGGATTTAGGAGGCTAGAGAGAGTTAGGGTTTGGAAGAGGAGAAAGAGGAACAGGTTTAGGATTTTTGGTATTTATATTAATGACATTTTTGTAAATAATGGGGGTCTCGTTATAGTCAAGCCAGATCTCACTATAACTAGGTCTCGTTATAAACAAAAGGGTCTTATTTTAGCCTAGCCCAATTAACATATATGGGTTTTCACTGTAAATTGGCGATTCACTACTACATTATTGGACTTGTAAATTGGCAAGTCACGATGTAAATTGGCAATTCAAGACTTCATTATCACTTATTTTAATAAATATGAAGCTCATTTCATTAGGAATTCATGCTAATAAATTTGATCCATTTCTTAAATTCAAGCAATAATAAAATGCCTCATGAATGAAGTTGTTCCATTGAAGTAATAAAAAGCACAAATAACACAAAACCCATAATAATTTTTTGTTTAGTTCACCTTTTAAAACCATAAAAATCAAGATTTGCAGTAGAAAATGTTTTTTTAAAGCTACAACTCACAAATTTCTAAAGGGAAGTAGTTGCATCAACTAGCTCAACTAAGTTTCTTAGTGTGTTTCTTCAATGGGTTAACACATACACATTCTCAGGAATCCGTGCTAATAAATTTGGCAAGTCATTTATTTGATGGGCTTATATCATGATATTGTATTCTTAATTTTTGGTACAATGAATTGTATTGCTATTAACTTTTATTTCAATTGTATTGCATTGAATTAATTTTTTTGTCATTGCTTAACTATATGATTTTAACTATCAAATGCCTGATGAAAATAAAATTACAAATAAAAAAATGCAAATAAAAAAAACGCATACATTCAAAATATTAATCAAGCGAATGAAACCCAAAATATTCACAGTAATCGTTGAATCCTTTCTGAAAAACTAATATATATATATATAATAGGTTAGCACATTATGCCGTTATTGTTGGTCAAAGTAGGAAAAAATCATTTTTGTGGATACATTTTGTCAAAATTGAGCGCACGGTTCTTAGTGATAGTCGTACCCCTACATTTAACTATTGCAAGAATATCTACTATTGTGATACCAAACAAAATGGATCATCCACTCTAGGAAACCATTTGAAAAACCAATATAAAAATATCCTTATAGAATTCTTGATAAGAATCAAACTAGTTTGGGGTTTAAAGTGGGAGAATGAGATAGTCGAAGTGAACTTGTATCCATTTCTTTTAGTGTTGAAGCTTGTAGAAAAGCCATAGCCAAAATATTGATATTAAATGAAATTCCCTTTAAACTTGTAAACAGTGATGGCTTTAGAACCTTTATGATTGTTGCTCAACCAAAATGGACAAATACTCAATCTTGTTTTACATATACAAAATATTGGTTCAATAATTTCTTATAAGATAAAAAAAAGTTAAAAGTAGTCATGTTAGGACAACGGGTATGTTTAACCACAGATACATGGACATCTATACAATATTTTAATTCAATGTGTCTTACTGCTCACTTTATAAATGCTGATTGGAATCTACATAAAAGAATTCTAAACTTCTGTATAGTTGAAAGTCATAAATGTGATGATTTAGGGAAGGTTATTGAGATGTGTTTGCTTAAATAGAGGATTGATAAAATTCTTACTCTGACATTTGATAATTTAATTTTTAATAATAAGGTTATTGAATTTATAAAAAAAATAAGACTAAGTACAGGAGATGTACTATTTTGGAACATAAATTCTTGTATATAAGATGTTTCACTTATCTTTGAATCTTGTTGTTCTTGATGGATTGAAATGGATGCATGACTCGATCGCTCGAGTAAGAAATGCAGTAAGGTATGTAAAATATTCCTCACAAAGGTGCCAAACCTTCAACATTTGTGTTGAAAAAAATAAAAATTGAATGTAAAAGCATGGTTTATTTGGAAGTGCTGACTAGATAATATAATAATACGATGTTCGTGAGAGCTGAAAAGTTTTATAAAGCTTTTGAACGGTTAGTAAAAGATGATCATAATTTTTTATCAAATATTAGTGATTGCGTTGGATCTGATGATGAATATAGTAGTAAAAAAAATGAAGAAAATGGTTCTGGGGACTCATATGTTTGAAGATTGGCAACAAGTAAGACTGTTTGCAAGATTTTTGAAATGATTTATGACGCTACCTTATGTTGTGTGGGTTCTTTCCATGTGACTTCAAATAGTTTTTATAGAACTAATCACTATCCAAGACGTGATTGAGTTAGAGGTACGAAATGGGAAACCGTGCTGAAATCAATCACTCAAAATATGAAGAGTAAGTTTGAGAAATATTGGCGAAACTTTGATATTATAAACCCTTTATTGTATATTTTTTTGGTTTTTGAATCTCAATACAAAATGTGTTACGTCAAGTTTTATTTCAAAAATATTCTTATGTATGAGAAGTGAATATTTGTTAAATATAAGATATGCTAATTAGGTTGTACATTCGTACGTTGTAAGTGAAGCTATTGTAAATTTAGAGAGAAACAATGGGGCAACGAAATTGAAGAAGATATAGATCTAAGAGTAGTGAGGATGTCACAATTCAAACCAAATGCAAAAGAAGTTGATTGTTTTCAAGACCAATTAGAGGCAGAAAAGTATATGTCCGAAAGTTGCGATGATGTATAAGGTTTTAATATATTGTCATAATGGAAGGTCAATTCTATAATATTTCGAGTACTTTTTGTAGTTGCTCAACATGTTCTTGTAGTTATGGTTTCTATGGTAGCTTCTGAATCCATATTCAGCACGCCTGGTTGTGTTTTTGATCCATTTCGTAGTGCATTACAACAAAAGATTATAGAAGCCTTTATTTATTCACAAAATTGGTTGCGGTCTTCATAAGCTCCAATAAATCTTCGAGATGCAATGGATTATGTTGAATAATTTGAAAAAAATGAGACGTGTACATGTATTTATTATTTGATATATATGTGTTTAATAACTTTACAAAGTAATAAGTTATTATTATTTTATAGAATTAATAAAAGATACGAGTGAAAGAACGTCATCCAATATAAATGAAACTAGAAATGAAGATATGTGCTTAAAGATTATATAATTCATACATGTTTGAGTCATATAAGTTGGATATTACGGTACAAATAAATATATATGGTGAAAAAAAAATATTTTCATTCATTCTCAGACAATATAAGATTTGTTGAGTTTATAAACATAAGAAATAAATAAATTTTTATTTTCGATATTAAAATAGTTTAGTAATCAATAAATTTATGAAACTTTTAGATTCGTAATGGGCTAATTATTGCTTTATGGTTTTTGTCTTTAATGTATTTTCTTTAATGGGTTTAGTGTCTTTTGTGATTGGGTTTTTTTAATTTATAAATATTTTTTTATATCTGAAATCATATTTTTTTTATTGTTTTTATGGTTAAATTCTTTATAAAATTTAGATATATAACTTTGAATTGAGTAGAGTTAATGTCTTTATGGTTTCTATTTTTATGTATGTAATTTATGGAAATTTGAGGTTGCGATATTTATGGTGCCTCTTTAAAAAAAATTTACAAATTAAGAAAAAGAAATGCGACCGATTGGCCGTGGATTAAAGTAGAGATTTTACTTGTTATCAATTGGTTTAAGATTATTTTATGTAATGAGATGAATTTGTTTTGAATATTTTTATGTAATAAAATGGATTGATTTTGAGAATTGTACTGTTTTAATTTACCATAGTCAAAATAAGAGAAACATTTACACTTTTCCATACAACACATCAATACATTTGAAACCTAGATGACTATATTAGTAATGAAGCTTAAACTTTATTAAACCTAAAATTAAATATTTATTTATTGAAATTATGGTTATTCATGTTAATAAAGAATATAAGTGCACCAAATCATACAAATGATGGTTATACCTAACACCACAAATTAAAAAAAAAAATCTACATTGAATTGCACGGAATCGACCGAACCACACCGATTTTCAAGCCGAAAACTGAACCGAAACAAACCAAAAAACCGAAACAAAAAAAATACTAATTTTTTTAATAAATTGGTTTAATTTAAATATTTATCAAAAAACCAACTAAACCGACTGAATCTCGCCTCTACTTTCAATTGATGCACAATGTATGAGTATGGTTTTCCAAAAACCCATCCGTTTTAAATTTAATCTATGCAACCTCAACTGCAAGGAATACAATGACATTAGCTCTCGGGTATCTAATGCCAAAAATACTTATTCCATACTTAGTCTTTTTTTTCTCAAGATCTCTCCATCCTCATACTTGTCGCAAAAGAAATTGGAGTTTTCTCTTCCTTCATCTTCCTCAGTAGAGCTGAATAATCTTTTCTTAAGAAAAAATCAAGAGAGTCGTGGCTTAAACTCGGAGACCGATTTTCCACAACAATATTAAAACATGTATCTTATGTAACAAAATTATCTTGATCTCTAATCGTATGGGAGAAGTAATAAACATATATCTCGTGTTGTTAATGTCATATGAACTACTTCAAGAATCTTTTTGGAACCATGCATCCTCTCGGTTACCCGAGTATTGCTAGGTTTTCGACTATTGTTTCTACGAATGTCAACACACTAGATATAACATACATTATCCGCATGATAACGTGAGAGGATATTAAAAATAACAATTCACTATTGATGGTAATAAATCATTTGGGCCTGATGGCTACAACGCAAGTTTCTTAAATCACTACAGTATATTGTAGGTAAAAATATTTGAAATGGTTTCCTCAATTTCTTAAATTTTGGATGATTGAAGCTTTTTTGGAATTTCACTTCTATCGCCCTCATTCCTAAAAATGGTGCTCATTTTTACATTGCCGATTTCAAGTTAATTTCTTCTACAACATCGTGTACAAGATTATCTCCAAGATTTTATCTAACATATTAATGACTCATTCTCTTATCTCATTGATAAATCTCAATCGACTTTCATCTGATGACAAAACATATCAGACAACATCCTTCTCTCCCAAGAACTCCTCAAAAGTTACCAAACTAACAACATATACAAAATAGTTGTATTAAAAATAGACTTTATGAAAGATTTTGATAATGTTTGTTGGCACCTTATTATAGATATCCTTATATTCTTGAAGTTCCCGGATATGAACTCTTAGATTATCCAATGTATATTCATTCATTCGTACAATATAAAATTAATGGTGATGTTAATAGAAACTTACAAAGTATGAAGGGCTCATGCAAGGTGATCCTCTATCTTTTTTATTTTTTGTTATTTTAGTGCAAGTCTTATCTAGTATCCTTAAAGAGAAAAGGAATGGCAGGAATTTTGTTAGGGTGGCGACCAAAGTCCCACATCCCACATCGGTTAAACATGGAAAGGATGAGCGGTATATAAGTAAGAACATACCTCAACTAGTATAAGACCTTTTGGTAGTGGACCAAATGCAAAGCCGTGAGGGCCTTCGGGTGCCAAAGCGGACAATATCATACTAGTGTTGAGATCGGTTGTGTTCTTACTTATATACGGAGGAGGAATATGCGGACCGGACCCCCATATTCCCTACAAATGGATAGTGGAGCTAGAGCGTCCATGACTCATCAAGCGGTGGTACTTGATTGGAGTGGATAGTGGAGCTAAGGAACAAGCGCAGGATGGTCGAGTGAGTAGATAGATCCGCTGTAAAAGCTCTATTTCTCAGGTGGAGGAGCATTCTCTGATTAGAGTGAGCGGATGAAAGTCAATTGAGAGGAGGCTAAGTGGTACTTTGTTCGAGAGGAGGATTTGTTAGGGTGGCGACCAAAGTCCCACATCCCACATCGGTTAAACATGGGAAGGATCAGCGGTATATAAGTAAGAACATACCTCAACTAGTATGAGGCCTTTTGGTAGTGGACCAAATGCAAAGTCGTGAGGGCCTTTGGGTGCCAAAACGGACAATATCATACTAGTGTTGAGATCGGTTGTGTTCTTACTTATATACGGAGGAGGAATATGCGAAAGTATATTCACAAATTTTAAATTCTACTGAAAGTATCAAAAGCTCAAAATAGTCAACCTCCATGTTGTTGATGACTTAATGATATTCTATCATGGTGATCTAAACTCTCTCAGCCTAATCAAAAAGGGTTTGGATGATTCTTCTCACGCTTAGGTATCCAAGTCATTCCCTCTAAAAGTCATATTTTTCTCTATGGGATAAACCTCACTCTCTTCCAATAAATATATATGGGAGTTTTCCTCCTCACATTTCATCTTTTTTATCATGATTGTCATCATTTCCTTTATATATCACAGCTTGTATAGAAATCTGGACATTTTAATATATTTCTTATGCAGGAAGGCTCCATCTCATCAAGTTTGTTCTCTTTGTTAGCCAAGTATATTGGTCATCAATCTTCATAATTCCTTCAAGGGTTCTCAAATAGTTATCTCAATTCTTCTCAAGGTATTATCCATGCTCAAAGCTTGACAAGAATCTCAAGGTATCTCACATCATTCATAATAAACTCTGGAACTAACTATCCCAAATCAGATATGCTAGTGTTATAAATTACTGTAATATTTGGGAGATTAGAAAACTTATTCTCTCTCTCTCTCTCCATCCTCATAGCATCAACTCTAATGCCGTCCACTGCTGGACCACCAAAAGTGGAATGCAAAGGCTAAAATAAAAAACACATATAATATCATCTGCGAAAAGAACATAAATTATCAGGGACTTTAAATAGTGACATTAAGGTTACTTTTGATATATTATAAATATATAAGAGAAGATTTGTATTAGTTGTAAATATACATGACCACAATGAAATTTATCCTTTTATGTAACAGATTCAGTTAAAGTCTTCTTACTTGTCTATAAATAGGTCATGCGATATCAAAAGGTCGTGGGTTCGACTTTTATGATTTGAGATAGATTTTGTTAAACTGTTTCTCTCTTTAGAATTTACACACCTTAATTTTCTTTCAATAATTTCATCTTCTTTTCCACATACACAAGTTTAATTCATTTAACTCATCGAGATTTCTCTTATACTTAACAATCCAAATCTCCACCCCTTGTATGGGGTGGGCAATGTTCATATGGCATAAGTACGATATTCCTCATCATTTTTTATTCTATGGCTTGCAATCCATGGTAAATTGCCAATCTTAGACAAACTTATAAGTAGGGGGGTTAAATTCCTCCACGGAACGTGTCTTGTGCAACGCACCAAATCTATCAATCATGTCCTTTATGACTATAGCTTCATTTAGAGTATCAGTTCACTTTAAATGTCTTTAATCGATTTTCCTCGATTGGAAACTAGTATTCCTCTCGAAATCAACATCTTTGATGCTCTTATGTTAACGTTCTTGCTTTGGGAATGCAATAAATTTTTGTTCCTATCTCGCCCTTACCTCTGCGGTATTGCATTATATGCTTTCTAGCCTTCCTTTTAGATTTTTTTGTAGCAAGATTGTTCGGCCAATATAAAATATATTAAAATTGTAACTTACTTTTGTTTTTTTGCAGTTACCTCTCTCTTTTTAGTTATGCTCGCAATATATTTTGGATCATTCTATTGGTGTCCATCATTTTTTTAAAGTTTTATATCTCGGTTTTCTTTGTTCTGATTTTAAAAAAGCCAACTATTTATTTTAAAATATTCTTCGAAATTTTTAAACCAAATTTCGAAAATATATCATAAATTTTTTAATATTTCTTCTACTAAAATTGTATGGCACGAAACTAGACTATCCGGTCCGAATTTGCCTATATTTGGACTCGAACCGAGACGGGTCCATTTGATTAAGCAGTGCTTAGACAATTGAATCAGTAACATGTTGATGGTTATTGTTTGAAACACAACATAAATTGGTTTTCTAACGTAGATGTTTTATATTTTGTGAAACAGATTAATTTTATATATATATATATATATATATAAATTATATGTTGTATTATAATTTATTATATTTTTAATAAAATAAATATATACAATATATTATTAAAATATTAATTGATATAAAATTATAACTGATTTTAAAAAATTAATTGAATTTTTGTCAGTTTTATTGACCCAAACGATTAATGGATACGAATTTAAATTTCGGCTCATTCACAGTAATAATATGTTATTAGATCAATTTCGAACAAATTTTATGGCACCAACCACTAGTTACCTCAGGCAAAACTCATTATTTAAAAAAAAAAATAGGAAATGTTAGCTTTTTCTTATTAACTTACCGCTAGAGGTGTCTAATGGTTCTGGAACCACGGTTGCGAAACTGGCCCATTAGGACTGCAACCCGGCAGGACCGCAACCCGCCAGGACCGCATAAGGAGCAATCCGGCAGGACTGCAACCCGGCAGGACTGCGAAACCACGGTTTATTTGTAAAAAACCGGCGGTTTATTGGTAAATATTATGCTGATTTTATTTATTTTATAACCAAAATGTTATATTTAAAAAATATTGAGATATTGTATATTATTATAGAATTATTATTACATTTTTGTTAATATTAATTTGTTTTGGTTATTAATATTTTAAGTGTTGTAATTATTATATAGTCCAAATTTTTAAATATTACTTATGTTTATTATCACATTTTGAATATTATTATTATGTTTATAAATATTACATTTTGATTACTATTGTGATTTGGTTTTAAATATTACTATTACAAATATTACAAATATTACAAATATTATTATTATGTTTATTATTATGTTTATAACATAAGTAAAATTTTAAATATTACTTATGTTATTATCACATTTTAACTATCTTATCATGTTAAAATATTACAAATTCTATGGTTATAATTTTAATATTACATTTTGATTACTATTGTGATTTGGTTTTAAATTTTACAAGTGTTTGTTATTATTTTTTGTTTTGGTTTTAGATGTTATGAAGTTATAAGTATTTCATAATACAGTTGTTGTTATTATAATAAAAGGTAAAGTCATTTTTGGATAATTTAGCCGTTCACAGTTTATACTCGTGCGGGCCAGGAGTTGTACAAATGATTTCAAATTACAATACAAAATAGCAAAAAACTATTACAAACATCATTCATCTTCAGCTTCGTCGTCTTCGTAAGTAAAATCTTCGTCGTCATTTTCGTTTTCTTCCGCAATTTCTTGTTCAAGTATATCTTCTAATCATCCGGATAATCTTCGAAGATGTCGTCTACGTTCACTTCGTCTCTAAACTCTATGTCTTGCATCCTTTTATCCACCGCTGTCCAATCCTTAACTGCCACAAGCACTCCAAGTGCTTTGCCCGTCAATCTTGTTCTCTTAGTCGTGTATTGCAACCTCGCTTGGCTGAAAGCACACTCACTTGCAACTGTAGACATAGGTATAGCATAAATCTCTTTAACAATCCTGCAAAGAATAGGAAACTCTTCAATTTTGGTACCCCACCATTTTATGATATCTTCAATACCTTGGTCGGGATAATTCGTAAAATCAAACCTAGTGCTCCAATATCTATACAACTCATTATCAGATTGAGGGGTTTCTGTAACATTGTTTCGTAACATTTCCAATTGAATATAGTTAGTAGATCTCCCTCTACCCCTATTGTTACTACTCCTTACATTTATAGATGTATTTGATCTATATCTTGCAGCATACTTATCATAGATATTATACAAACTATCATATATACCGCTAATATACCCTTCAGGGTCAATTGGTTCGGTCGGTGGTTTATCTGTAGAAAACCGTACAGAATTATAAAAGCATCTAACTAGCAATTCAAATTTTTCTTTTCGTGAAAAAGGATCTAAAAGGCAAGCAAATGAATAACTATCAGGGATTGGATGAAAATACTTTGTGAACTTATATTCCATTCCGGGCACCAATATTAGAAGATGCATTATCCAACGAAAGAGACATAATCTTGTTTTTAATGCCATAAGCATTCATGCATTCAATCATACTCTCCCTAATTATTTGTGCGTTATGCTTCCCAATTGATTCAAACCATATAATTCTCCTTTGGAGGACTCATTGGGCGTCCATCCAGTGGAGGGTAACACATATCATATCTAAATCAGTAAAAGTAGCTATGTCACTAGTAATCGAAACATTCCATGGCAAAGTCTGCATAGTTTGAATAATCTCTTTTTTTCTTTGTAAATAATATTTAAAGGCTAGCGATCGCAAAGAGGTACGTGGAATGCGTGTTGCCTGTGGGTTTACCCCAGCTTGCATCCAATTTTCGTATCTCCAAGAATCCCCAAAACTAAATGGTTGTAAACTACCGACTGCATAAATCATTGTTTCTTCCCTATACGTATCGTGGTTAAACTCAAAAGGAAGACCTGTTTGAGGGTTCGTGCAAACATTAGTTGGGTTAGGTTTTGTAGGATCATATATTGAATGTTTAAATAAATGTTTTACCATAGTGCTAGTGCCCATATTTCTAGCTCCACTTACGTGAAGATAACTTTTTTTGCACACGTTACAAATACAATTCAAACCATCTTCTGATAGAGTATAGTGTTTCCAAATCCAAGATATTTTCTTACGAGATCTCGACCCACTAGTACTTCCACCACCACTTTCGTGGGAGGAGAGTATGTCAACGTGAGGGAAATCTGTAGAAAATTCATCCATGGTATTGAGATCCACATTAGATGGTTGGTTTATCCCAGTATTTCTATGTTTTGAATTCATTTTAAAACTAATAACAGTTTTTTTTTAAATATGCAATAAAATACTAATAATAAAATCTAAATTTAGACTAATAACAAGATAAAACAACTAAATTTAGACTAATAACAAGATAAAACAACTAAATTTAGACTAATAACAACTAAGAAACAATTTGCGGAAAAACAAAAATCAAACAATTTCGAACGTAGGAGTAGAATATGTAAAATAAGTAATTATAGATTTCTAGAACTTTTCGAACAAGTAGATAGATTTAGAGAGAAGTAGAGAGTTGTTTGAGAGGTGTGAGTATTAGTGTTGGGGTCTCCTCTATTTATAGGGGAGACCCATAAAAAAAATCGAAAAAACAAAAAAAAAATATTCGCCCGGACCATCCGGATGGGCGTCCGGATGGTCCGGGCACACGGTCCGGGGCATCCGGACGGTTTCGCCCGGACGCCCGGACAGACAAATCGGACCATCCGGATATCGATCCGGATGGTCCGGTTGTAACCGGGGCATCCGGACGGTTCGCCCGGATGCCCCGGATGACCAACGGCTAATTCAAACGAACTAGCCGTTGGCTATGGCCACGCGCGGACCATCCGGACGCCTGGCCGGATGGTCCGCTTGATGACGTCATCAAACGGCTAGTAGGAATAAAAAAACCCTATAAATACAACCTACATCCTCCTATATTTTTCACTCCAACTCCACTACAAATATCTCCCCTCTCTCCCTCTCCACTACAAATTTATCCCCTCTCTCTACTACACTTCTCTAAAAAAAATTATATTTTTCAAACTCTATTTAAATTTCAGGTTTCGCTAAATGTCTTCGAAAAGAACAAAGAATGCTCGTAAAGGTGGATGTAGTCAACCAACCGCTTCCCAAGTGAGAGAGATGGAAAATATGTTGTTTGAATCCATGGAGGTAACGGAGAGCGAGACTATCGAACATCGCCCCGAGGGGGAGATTCGCATCCGTAATCAGCAAGGAGGTCGAGGTGTAACAAAAATTTGGTCCGGTCTGTTTCTGGACTACGAGGAACTGATCCAAATAGAGGGTATGCAAAAAAAATTCAAACTTATTGAACCTACTAATGGCCTAGGTTGGATGACACTAGCTACATTCAAATGTGATTGGTATATAGAATTAGTGCGAAGGTTTTATTCCACAGCTAGATTAATCGAAAATGATCCAAGAGGTTTAGGAATGAATTGTTTGATTGATGGTAAACACTATTGTTTTTTTGAAACTGATTTCGAAGATCTTTTTTCCGTTCCAACCCATGATATGTATACCGGTAATAAATTACCTCCCATTAGCTATCGCCCTACGATCTGGAGTGATGATTGGCCTTTGTCTTACGAAGAAGCAGTAGAGATTCTTACTTGTCCTGGTGCGGAAGCTCCGAAAATTAGCGGTAAATTTCGAGCCATGCGGGGTAATTTGGATGGTATTGGGAAATTAGCTTTGAAATTGGTAAATAGTATATTTCTTCCCCCTAATAACAATGATTCGTAGCTTTCATATATTCAAACATTTGTTACTGCTTTTATCATTCGAAATCAGGGAATAATTAATTTACCTAGCTTGATGATTCGAAATATGGTTACGAGGTGTGGTACGGATAAACTACCTTATGGGATGATATTGAGTAAATTGCTTGTTTCGAAAGGAGCTAATGTGAGTATGTACACTCCGGTGAAGGTGAGGCCGACTAGTGCTATAGGTAGAAACTCTTTGCGTTTGCAGGAAATATACTCTTGGGATGGAGAGTTGATTTCGAAATTGGAGGCATGGAACCACCATAGAGAATACTTGAATCAGATATATATTACGAACGGTCTTACAAAACCGCCAAATCCACCTACTCAGTATCGAGTTGAGGCTTCAGCGTCTTTCGATCCAAATGCTAGTGGTTCTTCTGGAGTACCACCACAACAAAGACGAACCGATCGCGAATTTGCTGAGTTTTCGCATCAGCATCATATGGATTATATGCAATTTGCGCATACTCAACAAAAGGAATGGCATGATGATTTTACAAAATGGCAAGGTGAATTTCAAAATTGGCAGGGGGGTAAATGACCAGCTTAGCCAGATACAGCAGTGGCAAGTAGGGGTGAATGATCAACTTGGTCACCTCGAGCAGTGGCATGGTCAATACGAGCAGTGGCATCATGGACAAGATCAATGGAATGAGCGATTTGCAAACTCTCAAGCCCAACAGTCGGAGTATATGCGACAGATGATGGAGAACATGCATTTGCAAGGTCAACCACCTAACAACAACAACAACGATGAAGCTCCTTAGTTTTTCGCAATTGATTTTCATTATCGTTGTAATGTTTATCTTTTTTATTTGATTGAACAACTATGTTACTTGTTTGGTTTTTATTTTTAATGAATTGTTTGTTTTGCTTCTATTTTTTATTAAATGTTATTTAAATCACTTACCTAGCTTTCAATTTTTATTTTGTTCTTTACAACTTACAAGTAATTTATGTTTATGCATATAAACTTCTAATATTGAATAGTTCGAAAATACAATAAACTATATAATTTATCTAACCATAAACACTTCAAGCTTGAAAGAATCTAAAGAATCACCTAATAATTTAAAATTTTAATACAATTATATGTCTAATAGGTATATATTATTTAATAGTAATATATTATTCAAACGTATCAAAATCAAATTACAATTATTTTTTTAAAATGTAATTGATGATTATAAAATTTCGATTAAAATGATAACATATTTAAATTAAAATACATGAAATAGAATAATTAACTCGTGTATATGATACATATCTAATTTATTGAAATTAGATTCAATTAACACTTATAAATTAATTTTAAATAACATTATAAAATATTCTGATAAACAGTTCTTAAATGGTTAAATGGTTTGGCTGATGGTTTGAACTGATAAACAGTTCTTAAATGGTTCGTCCGGTGGTTTGAACTGACGGTTTAACTGTGAAACTGGCCCATTAGGACTGCAACCTGGCAGGACCGCCAAACCGTCAGGACGGCATAAGAACAACCCGCCAGAACCGCAACCTGATAGGACCGCAACCCGGCAGGACTGCAACCCGTGGTTCTGATTTAAACGGTGCGGATTGGTGCTGGTTCAACCCGTTTGACACCTCTACTTACCGCTTCGGAACCATATAAAATAGTTTAATAAAGTAAACTTTTGGGACTTCATTTAAGGTTTAGATCCAAGAAGAAGAATTTATATGAACATACTACCAAATCGATGCATTTATTATTGTGATATACACAATCCAAAAAAGGACGGGACCACGCGGTTGGATAAGTATCATCGTCGGCTTTTTTCGTCTTTCGAGTCTATCCGTACATATCGATACAAAGGGTCCTACGTGTTGGGCTGCCAGTCAATATGAACTCGTCTATTTTAAAAATTGGAATTATTGATAGATATTTTAAATAATCTTCTTAATAAAAATAATTTTTATTTTTTAATTCGTATTTTTTAAATAATAAAATTAGAAAAAAATTTAAAAATATTATTGATTTTATTTTTTAAGATAAATAAAACTAGATTAATAAATGATAAAAAAATTTAAAAACAAAATTCGCTAGATTGAGTTACACTATTTTCATAATGTCTTTTGCATATGGTTTTCATTTCGTATTTCGTTTGTCTTCGTATCGCATCTCATATTTTGTTTTACTATAGTTTTGCATTTCACATTTCGTTTTATCATTGTTTCGCACTTAATTTGAACTGGTAATCGTATTTAAGAATAATAATTATATAATCATGGTTTCACATTTTGCATCTCGCATTTTCAATAAACATGATTTCGCACCTCCAACTTAGGCATGCAATAAAATTCATTTTAAACCCTCGACTCGCACTTACAATTTTTTTTTCAAATTTAATCATAATCTCTCATCTCGCATTTCCTATAAGTCTTGTCTTGCACATTGCACTTAAACAAAAAAAAATAATCCTCATCTCGCATCTCGCATTTCATGTAACTCTGGTCTCGAACCTCACACTTAGACAAAAGAAAAACACTCGTCTCACATCTCTCATCTTGCAACTCGCACATTCCCCCTCTCACCTCGCACATTCCTCGTAAGCCTCACCTCGCACCTCGCACTAAAACAAAAAACAATCAATTTTAACCATAACTCACATCTTTTATTCCATCATGCCTCATCTCGCATCTTCTAATACATCATACGAGACCAGGGTATGCATAAGTGCGAGATGCGAGACGAGGCAAAACATAGTGTGTGAGACTAGCTTAAGGGTTTGGCAAGAAAAATTTAAAAAATATCATTAATGCATTTATTCATCTTAAGAAAACAAAAACGATGATACTTTTTATTTTATTTCGAGCTACGATTTAAAAGATACAAATTTAAAACAAATTACGTGGAATGTGATCAAACATGAGTATTTGGAAGTATTATTGAAGAGTTAAGTATCATATTTAGATATTAAGTAGTTAATTTTGACAATTGAAGTATTAACTTATAGTTTGGTTTTGGAAAAGATATAACACTCTTAAAAAAATAAAATATAATCGTTTACGTATATAAACTCTTACGCAATAGTTTATGTTATTATTGTATTAAATCGTATAGTTTGTGTTATTTTTGTTTAATTTAGATCTTTTAATCTTTGATCAAAATTGTAATATAACTTTTTATATTTACTTTTATGTTAATCATTTTGAAAACATTTATATTTTTAGTCCTAGTAAGTCTAATTTATAATAACTAAAGTATAACTTTATTAAATATATATGAAAAATTATGGTATAAAAAAATTAAAAAAATATATTATACTTTTATATCATACCAAAACTAAACAAAAAAAATTATGTTGAAAAAGCATTACATATGTTATTGTCATATTATTTTGTATTATCTTTTCCAACCTTATAGTATGAAAACACACAATTTATTTAAAAATCAACAATCTCAATCACAAGTTGTGAATTTATAAATCACAATAAAAAAAATAAGAAAATATTACATAAAATCCAAAACTTTGTTCAAAGAGTTAAAAACAAAAAAAAATCAAGCAAATTCCAAAACCAACAAATAAAGTAGGGGTGGGTTATCTAGAACTATCCAGACAACTTTCTCATTACGAGGTAGTACCAAAACAATAGAGGTTACTAATAGTTACCTCAACCAACTCTTCTACCAAAAATAATATTTTTATACCTTTTTAACCAAACCTTCTCTTTTTTATTTTATTTCATTATTAAAAAAAGTATATATATTTCAAACTATATAAAAAAAGTATCATTAGATTTTTTTAAGACGGACAAAGATAAGTTTATGAATAAATATTTTTTTAGTTTTTTTTCCAGACCCAGTTAGGCTAGTCTGACACTACACTTTGTCTGGTCTCGCATCTCACATCTCGTATCATCCAGTAGTACATGTCTCGCATCTCTCTATTACATCATACTTTATCTTGCATCTCTCTAATAATACATCTTTCATATGTTTCTAGTTTATCATTCCTTATCCCGCATCTCTCAATTGTAGCAAGTCGTGTCTCGCATCTCGTCTCATCCATCAATACAAGTCTTGCATCTAATTATTATAATACTCCCAATCTTGCATCTCTCGGTTGTAGCAAGCATTACATGTCTCGTATCATCTAATACTATATGTTTTAAATCTATTTATTATAGCATGTATTGTCTCGTATCTCTCTATTAAGTCATCCATTGTCTTTTATCTCTTGTCTCACATCTCTCGTATCTCGTATCTCCTATCGCATCTCTCGTCTCTCGTCTCTCGTATCGCGTCTATCGTCACTCATCTCTCATCCCGTATCTCACATCTATGAAGCCTTACATGTCTCACATCTCGCGTAATCCAGTAGTATATGTCTCGCTACTCTCTATTACATCGTACTTTGTCTTGTATCTCTCAGTTACATAATATCTTATGTCCCATATCTTGTCTATCGTCTCTCAGTAGTAAGTGTCTCACATATCTCTATTACATCATGTTTTATCTCGCATCTCTCAATTGTAGCAAGTTGTGTCTCGTATGTCGTCTTATTCAGCTAGTACAAATCTTGCATGTAACCATTACATCATATCTTGTATCGTATCTTGTATCTTTCACTTAGGAAAAAAACTCCAAATTTAACCATGGTCTCGCATTTAAAAAGAAAAAATAATTATTTAAATGCGAGATGCATGATACGAAATGCCCACTCTTGCATCTATCGATTACATCATGAATTATCTCTCATCTATAGGCTCTCGTCTCTCATCCCTTGTCTTCCACCTCGCATCTCTCTTCTCTCGGCTCTCGGCTCTCGGCTCTCGGCTCTCATCTCGTATCTCTCATCTATCTTCTTTCATTTCTCATCGCTCATCTTTTGTCTCTCTTCTCTCGTCTCTCATCTTTTGTCTCTCGTCTTTTGTCTCTCCTCTCTCCTCTATCGTATCTCGTCTCGCGTCTCACATCTATTGTCTTTCCCCTCTCGTCTCTCGTCTCGTGTCTCTATCTATCATGTTTTAGTAGTATATATCTCACATCTCTCTATTACAATATGCCTTATCTCGCATATTTCAATTGTAACAAGTCGTGTCTTGCATCTCGTCACATCCATCATTGCAAGTCTCGCATCTATCTATTACATCATGTCTCGTCTTGCATCTCACATTTCTTATAAGTCTCGTCTCATACCTCGCACTTAGGCAAAAAATAATAATCCAAATTTAAACATGGTTTTGCACTTAAGGCGAAAACAATATTTATCTAAGTGTGAGATGCGAGATGTGGGATGCAATACCATGACATGCCTAAATGCGAGATGCGATACCAAATGAAATGTAATATGAGACTAGCCTAACTGGATATGGCAAAAGAAATTGAAATAATTTAAAAAATATCATTTATGGATGTAGTTTTAGAAAACAAATTATTTCAAATTTGTTTCCGAACTGAAATTTAAGAGACATAATTTTTTTTAAAAATAATACGATATAAGGAAACATGATGATTATGTGAGATATTATAAAAAATATGAAATATTAGATAAAAATTAAATACCTTATTTGGATGCTTAAATAATTATTAATGATAATTAAAATGTAAAACTATATTTAAAAGTTAACTAAAAAAATTGTTCGACGGAAAATAACTCCATTTCGGATCCTCTTTATTTTAAAAAAATTAAGGTATTTAAGTATTAAAATTAAAAATCATTCATAAACTGGGAGTTTTCTCCAAGAAAACAAGAAGCTGAGGTAGAATATTGAAGATTCATTTGGCTTCTATCTTTATTCATAAATGAAGTCGGGATTTCATCCTTTGAAATATATTCCTCGAAATCAACTACTTCATCTCTGGAAAAACTTCAACTTCTCTAGGTTCTACCAAGAAATCTATTTTCTAAAAACCTGGACTCAAGAAATGACTTCAAACATAACCTACCTGGAGGCTGCTTCAAGAACTCATTTTACACTAAAGAATAATATTAAACCAGAGTCGACAAGATACAAATCTGATCATATCGACCTGCACTTCAATGATTCTATCATTGAAAATCTTCAACAAAACACCACTTTTACCTCAGTTGGGAAGTTTTCTAAATGTCTTCCCAAGAAACACATTCTAGATAGGTTCTTTGAAAAGAGAAAATTCAAAGGAGACTTCTCCTATGTCAGCTAGGATTCTCACCATCTCTTCTTAGAATTCTCCCTTAAAGATGACATCAGTAGAATATAAAGTTGTTGTTCTTGGACAGTAGGTCATCACTCAATGCGCATCTTGAAGTGGTTTCCCTCTTTAACACCGAAAAACAATGTCCCATAGTGCATGTCTGGGTTAAGATTGAAAAATTGCCAGAAAATATGTATAACAAATACATTTTTCACCGATTTCTTCTACCTTAGGTAATCATCTTAAGTCCGGATTCCACCAAAAAATAAAGCATTGCATAATGCTTGATTTGCCTAGATTGAAATTTAATATCTCAAAGAAGTTACAGCATAATCTATGGCTGGGTGTTGGTGAGAACTATGGAGCATGGGTTCAACTCAGTTACAAGAACGTCCCTGACTATTGTGACCTATGCTTTCACTTTGGACATGGAAAAATTGTATGTAAAAAATAATTCCTTAAACAACAAACGCAGGAAGACAGTCATATGGAAAAGGGTTCATCAGAAATCTCTAATCAAAATCAAAACCAAGTAGCTAAAAAACAGTCCAAAAGAAACAACTACAAATGGCCAAGTAACTGTGTTACCTACTTAAGAAGCACCAAAGCAAAACTCTGATATTCTTGCTGAAAGAATAGCTCCAAATGATCAATATATGGTTACAATACGTGAAATATCTGGCAAGATGAATCAATTTGACAATAATGCTTCAACAGAAATCCCTGAGAAGATGATCACAGATGATACCACAGATGACATTGTGGAAGCCATCAAATCTCTTGATGTAGAAGATTTCTATGAAGAGAACAACGATGATCTATCATCTGGTTACATTACACCTACAAGAGCCAACATTAGCAGCCTCCCATCCTCACCAACTTTTTGCAACAAAGATGCTGACTTAAGTTTCCAAAATATTCTAAACAGAAAGCTTAAATTGGAAAAAGCAAAAAAACCACTCAAAATTCAATCTCTTACTTGTAAAGAGACAAGAAGATCTGCAAGAATCAATCCAAAGAATGATTAAGGCTTTGTGTTGAAACGTTCAAGGAGTGAGAAATAAGAGCACTACAAGAAGACTTAAGTCTATCATTAAGAATGAAGGAATCTCTCTGCTTTGCATTCATGAACCTATGATTGATGGCAGAAAGATTGAGTCTTTATCTCTAAAGCTAAGTTTTCTAAATTGTTTTGCTAATTCATCAAATAAAATATGGCTTTTCTGGTCAGTAGAATATCACATAGACATTATTCTAGATAATGCTCAATGTATTCATACACATATAAACCACAAATATTTAGATAAAAAAATTCTTTATTTCTTGTATATATGCTAAATGTCAAAGGTTGAATAGGATTTATCTCTGGGAAATCTTAAGGGAAATATCTAAATCAATAGGTGAATGAATGCTAATGGGAGATTTTAACACAGTTACTGCTCCCTCTGAGCAAGCTGGTTGCATAAACGATTGTAATCAAACTTCAACTGACTTTAATGATGCAATCAAGGATTTGCAAGGACTCAATACACATGGACAAAGAAGACTAGATGGAAACGTTTAGACATGATTCTAATCAACCAAGCTTGGACTGAATTTTTAGTGGAGACCAAAGTGGTTCACATGTCGAGAACATGCTCTTACCACACTCCAATGTACATTACCCTTACCAAAGAAAAAAACAACATTATCAGAAGCTTCAGATTTCAAAATGCATGGACTCTTCACAATGAATTCAAAATATGGTTGAGACAAGCTGAAATGAACATATGCACAGGTTCCCTCTTTTCATATTTTGGAACACACTGGAAAGATTAAAAATAGCTCTAAAAAGTTGGAATAAAAACAACTTTAAGAATATATTTGATAAGGTGCAGCAAACAGAGGACAATGTTATCATTGAAGAACAAAATTTCCTCAACTCAAACAGCCTTGAAGATAAAACAACAATGGAAAAGACAAAAGCAGAACACCTCATTGCTCTGACTATGGAAGAGGAGTTTTAGAAACAAAATTTTTATTCAAACTCGCTTCAGGATGGAGATCGTAATACAAAGCTATACTAGAGCTTTGTCAAAAAGAAGAAAAGGAAAGCAATAAATTCAGGCATAAAGTTGGGAAACAAATGGATTTCAGACAGTGAAGGTATCAAAGACTCTGCAGTGGATTATTTCAAGAACATTCTTTCATCTCCTTCATATTCAGATCCTAATATGCAAGCTAAATTCATTAATCATGAAATGTTAAATTCTATCCCTAAACTTGTTAATGATTCTGATAATGTTTCCCTTCTAATTTCTCCCACATAACAGGAAATTTGGTGCTCTATTCAGAGTTTAAACTCTGAATGAGCCCCATGTGTTGATGGTTTTAACAGGAAGTTCTTCACTATATGCTGGCAAACCATAAAGACAGACCTATGTAGAGCCATGGAGTCTTTCATAAAAGGACAACAATTACCAAAGGGTATCCTAGCTACTGGTGTTTGTCTAATTCCCAAAGTTGAAGCTCCCCAAAATTGGAATCAGTTCAGACCAATAAGCTTGTGTACAATATTTAATAGAATAATGTGTAAGCTTTTAAACAAAAAACTATCTTCTCTTTTGCCTAAACTAATCTCTGAGTTTCAGGGTGCTTTTGTAAAAGGAAGAATGATTCATGAAAACATCCTTATTGCAAAGGAATTGATTCATGACATCAACTGGAAAACTAAGACAAGAAATATAATTATAAAATTGGACATGTCAAAAGCGTTTGTGAACTTATCTCACTGCTTCATTTTAAAGGTCTTGGAATGCTATGGCTTTAACTGCACCTTTAGATCTTTAATATCAAACATTATCCAGCATGTAAGTGTTTCAATTTTTATTAATGGAGAAATAACAGGTTTCTTTAAAATGAGAAAATGAATTGGACAGGGGGACCCTTTGTCCCATAGTCTGTTAATCCTTGTTGAAGATGTTCTTCTCAGAGGCTTAAAAGAGCTCTTAAAAGATAAGACTTTACGTTACTCAACCATAAGTAGCTTAGTCATTCTTATCCTATCTTTTGCAGATGATATCTTAATTTTTTCAAATGGTTCACCTACTTTTTTGGAGTGTATTGGGTCTTTTTTACAGGTATACCAAGATGTATCTGGTCAATCCTTAAACAAGGACAAGACGATGATAATCACTGCAACAACTATGTCCCAAGACAACATGAATGCATTGTCAATTCAAACAAATTTCAACACCAGCAACTTACCAACATCTTATCTTGGTGTTACTCTTAGCCTTAATAACAAAAAATCAAACTACATTCCTCTGATAGAGAAGATCAAGACAAGAATTGAAAGCTAGAATGACAAAGCCCTATCTTTCGGATGAAGACTAACCTTGATAAACTTAGTTATCATGCCTATCTCATTGTACTAGATTCAGAGTTGTTGGCTCTCAAACTTGGTTATCTTAAGCATAGAAAGACTAATGAACAGATTCCGTTGGGGAACATCAAACGAAACAATGAAGATGCACTGGGCTTCTTGGAAAAGTATATGTAAACCACATGGTGAAGGTGGTTTGAATGTTAGAAACCTGTAAGATATTCAACCAGCTCTTTCCTGTAAACGATGGATAATATTCAGAGTAAACAACTCTTTGTGGGCAAGCCTAATGCACAGTATATACAGGGGCAAGCACTCCCTTCAACTAAACTTTTCTAAAAAAGGCTCTTCAACATGGAAACGATTAGCTGCCATTAAGGAATTTGCTGAATAGAAAATACGATGGAAGTTGGGTGAAGGTAAGGTCGACTTATGGTTGGATAGCTGGTATGACTCTAAACCTCTAATCAAACTGGACCACAACTCTAACGATAGCTGGTTTAAAAATATTCATGTCTGTTCTTTTTAGGAAAATAATAAGTGGAACACTGAAAAACTACATCAACACCTTACTACCTACAATGTAAGTAAAGTCCTTAAGACTAAAATCACAGAAAATACCAAAGATAAACTTGTTTGGAGTCTATCAAACAATGCTGATTTTAATCTTAAGGATACTATAAACAGCATTAAACCAGTTAACTTCAGTTATACTCTTTTTGAATCTCTATGGAATAGAATTACACCTAGAAAATGCTCATTTTTTACTTAGAGATTGTTGAAAAACAAGTTACCTATAGACTCACTCAAAACTAGACACATTAATCTGGCATCAAACTGCCAATTTTGTTTTAATGAAGAAACAAAAGACCACTTGTTTGTAAATTGTAACTTTGCGTGGAGCATCTGGTTTCATTTTGCAGGGATACTAAAAGTAGATATAAGAATATTTATGACTATAATACATCTACTACGAACCTGGATTTGGTCTGATCTTGGGAAATTTCATGTCAATGCAGTTTTCATGTGCTAGTTCCTTTGAAATAAAGATATTCTCATGGATTAGTCTTCCTTTAATATATGCTCCCTGAAACTCTGAAATCAGTTTAGGCCGTAGAAAATATAGTATATTATTTAACAATTTGCACATTATTCTTTTTAACATTGTATAGAGGCTTATTGGTCTAAATTGATTCCAGAATTGAGGAGTTTCTACTTTAAGAATTAGACAAATTCCAGTAGCTAGAATACCCACTGGGATATATGACATTTGATGAAATATTTTATAGCATTACTAAGGTCTTTCTTGATGATATGCCAGAAAGTTGTGAAGAAGTGTCTGTTAAAGCCATCAACATCTGCAGCTCCTTCTGAGTTTAAGCTCTGTATTGAACTCCAAATTTCATGTTATGTAGGTTCAGCTAACATAAAATCATTGTCAGTGTTATCAATAAGTTTAAAAATAACAATAAAGGTCTCACTCTTTATATATTCATCTTGTTGTTTTTTATCAGTGTGAGAAGGTGATGATAGAATTCCTTTAAAATAATCTTTTGTAGATGATTTGATAGTTTCGTTATCAGATGACCATTTATTGTGGAGCTTTATACCGGACACTCTAGATTTTCTTCTTTTTCTTTTTACAAAATTGTGGTATAACTTTGTATTTCTATCACCATCCTGGAGCCAATTCGAATAACACTTTTGTTTCTAATACTCTTCTTCCATATAGAGGGCAAGAAGATGTTCTACATTTTATTTGGCCAAGGAAATTTTGTCTTCTTGGTTGTTAGAATTCATAAACTTCAGTTCTTTAGACTTCACATTGTCTTCTGTTTGGGTAACCTTGCCAAAAATATTTTTAAAGTGAGTTTTGTTCCAGCTTTTCAGAGCTTCTTTCGATCTTTTTAACTTGTTCCAGAAGATGTTCAGAGGATAGCCATTCATTTGATCCTTCCAACTAGTCTCAACGATGCTCGGGAATTCATCATCTAAAGTCCATGCATTAATAAACTTGAAGCTCTTAATTACATTATCTTTGTCTTTAGTTAAATATACACATAAAAGGGTGTGATCAGAGCACGTTTGTGCCAAATGAACCACCTTTGTTTCAGCAAAGTAATAAGCCGAAGCCTGGTTAATGAGCACTCTATCTAAATGTTTCCACATAATCTTGTAAGTCCAAGTGAATTGAGTTCCAGAAAAACCCGCATTCTCAAGAAAACGATCTTTGATTACATCATTAAAGTTAGAAGAACTATGATAGCAATAATTGACACAAGCTGCTTGTTCAGAGGGGGATGTTATAGTATTAAAACCCCTCATTAAAAGTCATTCAATAACTGAATTATCTATATTCCTTAATGTTTCCCAAAGTTACATTATGTTTGATTTTTTGCATTTACATAGATACATGTTATAGAGAAAGATTTTTCCAAAAGACATTATTTGATATGAGTATGAATACTTTGATCACTTTCTAGGATTATATTTGTTTGTAAATCAGAAGACCAAAATAACCAAATTTTGTTTGACACATTAGCAAGGAAGTTTGGATAACTTAACTTTTTAGTGAGTGACTCTATTTTGTTGTTTTCTATCATTGTTCCTGAATACATAGTAAAGAGATCTTTTAAAATTCAAAGCTCTAAATTTGTAATGAGATAAACTAGAGGGGATAAAAAAATTCGTCAATTAATACTAAACTTATTTTTTTTAAAGAATATTTTAGATATTTTAACGGCAATTAATGAACAAGGTTAATTTCAACTAAAAATATTATATTTAAACTGCTGATAAATTAGCGTAATTTTAAACCCACTCTAAACATTATAAACCCAAAATCTAGCCGAGCTCGTTAACATGAGCTTGTAACTCAAGTGAGGGCAATAATGTGGTGGGACGTTGGCCCAGAACGTTGGATCGAACCTTGTGAGGCAACTTGCTGGCCTGCCCGTTCCAAGCCATGAGTGTACCTCGTGGATTCGGCGAAGGCCTTATCCAAGCGGCGCTTAGAGTGGAGGGCAATGCGTTAGGCTGGTTTCACAGAGCAGCGAACACCTCCCTCTCACGGCGGTGGAAGGACAACAGGCCGGTGCTGATCCTGGTCCATTGTGGTCCAACGTTCAATCCCAAATAGAACCACCACTTTAAAAAAAAGCCCCCAAGGGGGTAGCCGAGTTGGTTGAGTATGGCATTCTTATGACCAAAAGGTCATGAGTTCGAGTCCCTCTACATACGCTTTCTCGGCTGAGCCTGTCATCTTGTGTGGTTTACCTTCTGGCGTTGGTTTGCAGGCTATCGCGTCAGACTGAGGGTTTACCCTGTGCGCACTCATTGCACTCTGAGTAGCGGCTGCGGGTTCCCTCCGAAAAAAAAAAAAAAACCCAAAATCTAGTTGGACTTAAGTTCCCTCGCCAGTAAACATATATTTTTCATAAATTAAAACAACGAATATCTATTTATTGCCACTATGGTTATAGAATTAAAAATACTATGAAAAAGCGAATGAAGCCCCCACTAAAAAGAACTAATTATGTTATATATATTTGGGACTAAAAAAATTCCAAATGATAATTTTAGCCAACTCGGATTATACATATATGCTCTTAGAAATTATTTTTATATAAGAAGTCAAAATTTATGTATAAATAAAATATTTGGGCTAATTATTCCCAAATAATAATTTTAGATTGGCGGCTCTGATCATATAAGTATATGAAAAATCACAATTTATAGAATATGTGTAGAGATAAACATATACGTAGGCTTACTCGAATTATAAATAATAGTATGATTAGCGTATAAAACGTCAATGCATCATGATCCAATGGAGGTTAAACAAGGTATATCATTGGACTATTAACAATAATTGTAGTTGAACTGATCTCTTAATATACATTAACTAGATATGACGTGTGTGGCATGGAAATGTCCTTGTACGATAATCACATTAACTATAAGTGCCGTGTTAATTTATTATTTATATTTTGCGAACATAATTAGTCAACCAAGGTAATATATCATTGTAATTTGTATGTGATATATGTCGAACTAGACAGTGGCGCTAGAACTAAAAAAATACTTAATATATATCTCGTATGGGGTTTTCATACTTTTTATCTAGATAATTGTTTTTAATTAAATATATCGAAATATTCAAAATTGATTTTATTATTTATAAACTTGTTATTCAATTTCAAAATTCCTAAACATTTAAACTTTTAAATCTAAACTATTCTTTCGGAGAGTCTCGAATGATTAATTACATAAAATCAATTTTTAAATATTTACAAATAGACCTTAAAAATAAAAATAAAAATATAAAATGTTTAATAAAATCGGATGAACAGTGTGATGATGTTTGATAGTCACGCGATTTGTGTGACTGTGTCAAAATATTGTCGTGTATTACGTGGAATACTAAATCTTTTTTTATATGTATTATATAAATTTTTTTGTCATTGTGTTTTACTATTATTTGTTGCGTTCTAATTTGAAATGATGATCGAAATTTTCAGGGAGGGAGCGAATGAACCAACATGTTTACTTGCCAATTACGCATATTTGTTATCACACATGGACAATATTAAACCCGATTTAAATAAATAGGTTCAACGCGTAGGTTGAGAGTTAGAATTTGTCGTTATCATTATCTTTTACGATGACGGTAAGAGTGAGAAATCTCTTAGCTTATATTATAAATGCTAGAGGTGCGACGTTTTTAAACAAAAGTTAGTACGAACGATGACAAGAAAATAACATGTTCATAAAAAATGAAAGAGTCATTCCACTAACGTCACTTTTTGGTTATTGAAGATTGATATTTACTTGTGAGAACAAAACCACCCACCGAACATACAGTTTGAAGACCATTCACAAGCTGACAAACGTAAACCGGATTAATATAAATTGGTCAGTAAGTTACCATTATCGGGTGGTCCTCTTAGGGATTGCATATATATATATATAGGCTTGAAGAACTTTAACCCTTATATTGTATCCAATATGTTCAACATCAATAATATTCAGTAGAAACATCGTGTTGTCGTGTTGTTGAAAAACTTGGCTAGTCCCAAATGCAATACTTGTTATCGAAAATGAATGATCACAATTATTTAGTGGCATCAAGGGAAGGAACGTGATCACCGAGCTGTTTTTCACGTATTCTACAAGTATTAAGTTGTTATGAAATTTTTCGTAAGTAATTATCATGGATAGTACTTACAAGACGACGTGGTACAAGATGTCACTGCTCAAATTTATTAGAGTAACTTAAACAAAACTGACATTTTACATTAGTTTTATTTGTATGATTTCGAGGAATTATGGAAACGACATGTGAGATTTGAGTATCAACGTTCGGTAATAGTGGATAATATTTGTGCATTTATCTTGATTGATCAGGAGTTAGCATTGACGCGAGCTATTAAGAACATATTTACTGCTACAACCACATGCTAGCAAATGACATATAAAAAAAATTATAAACACATATAAGTTGATGACTAAAAGGGATGATGCATGTGATTTTATGGATTTTTATAACGCATTAGTCGAATTAAAATCTATAGTGAAGTTTAACACAGAAATAGAAATAATGAATGAAGTATTCGCTTTATTCCCAAAGGTCTTAAATTATATTATGAATTATTAGATAACATTATATAGTAAAAAAGATTGAATTACTTGGGCAACACAACAACCAATAGATAAATGACTTTCAACACTTAACTTATAGTTTTTTAGGCTAAAAAGCACCCGTAGTCCCTCATGTTTACCACTTGTATCAACTTGGTCCCCTTCCTTCAACCATGCATAGAACTCATCTCCATCCTTTTTAAACTTGCATTTTTAGTCCCCCCGCACATGTGAAGCTTGAGAGCTTGACACGTGGCATCAGTTTTTGTTGCAAGAATGGTCCCCTAATGTTTTTTCTAAAAATGCCCCTTAGCATTCCAAGTAAGCTGTCATGTCACACTTACCATTTACCTTCAAATTTTACCATTTACCTAAAAACCTTACCATTTACCCACTAACTTATAAACGGATCGGGTCGAACCCTAATTTAATTAACCCAACCCAAAACCCAATATAACCAAACCCAGCCCACTATAATATAACCAAGCCCATCCCACTATATTATAACCCAACCCAACCCGTTTACACTAATCAGACCCCAAATTACACAAATCAAACCCAAATTTACCTAAATCAGACCTAATTTACCAATCCGAATGTTACATGTCATCTTTCTTTCAAGAACCCATCTTTCTTTCGTCTTCTTCTTCCATTCTCTTCCATTCTGACGCTAAAGCAGATGCTGTTATAAGATGGATGTCATATCTTAAGGATGCCTCCCTGCCAATTAGCGTCAGTAACTGCGTTTCCTCTTCAACCATCTCAAATTCTTCCTCTTGAACTCTGATATCAAGAATTTTGCGGATGTCATCGTCGATATAGGGATGTGTGGTGATGATAAGGAGACGATCGAGGAGGTCAATGGGGATTCCACGTGGGGATTTATAGTTTGTTCCACAGATTGTAGTGATTCCTCTATTGGTAGAAACAACTAGAATTGGTGCCATCTCATTCTCGAGAGCGCGGTTTAGGAAAGAAAAGCACTCTAATTCAAGCATGTGAACTTCGTCGATGAATAAGACACCTGGCACAATTTTGGCTTTCCCTTCTTCTCACCACTCTGCAACTTTCGTGTCAATCTGTTCCCTCACCTACGAGTATTCTTTGTGCTATTGGCAGTCCAGATGTTCAAAAAGTACTAAAACTTTGTTCATAGTCCAAAATAAAATCTGAATATTAAATACTCATTTGTCTATGGGTTAGAAAACGATATATATATATATATATATATATATATATATATATATATATATATATATTCCAATTATATGGTTTTATTGTTCATATAAAACATGAATAAAAACATCAAATCGTCTAACGGACTAGGAAGTGGGAAAAAAGAAACAGAAGCAGGACAAATCTATTTTGCAGTATTCTCCACCATTAGAATGCAGTTCTTACTTTAATCAACCAATTCGGTTTAGAGAACAGGTACTAACTCCATAGAAGAGTACAAATATTCTAGGCTCACTAGAGGGTAAAAATTGATTAGAATGTCAGCCATAAACAATCAGTAAAAAGGTAAACCCTTAAAACTATGAGACTCAACTTCTCATATAATGAGATGCCAAATTCAAATACCCCAATTTTCAATGGCTATGTGTTAGGATAAAACCCAATAAAACTTGATTCAAATAAAACCCAATAATACTGTAGTTCTCGTCAATGGAAACGATGAGAAATCCTTTTGTATCTCCCTCTTCAGTTCATCATCTGTATCTGATTATACTGTACTTTCATATTTTTGGGTTGTAAGTATTTGGCTTTTCAAAAATCAATTTTATCCGGGTTTGTTTGTTTCTTTGCTGCTCTATTTGAAATGATGTTTGGTTGCCTAGAAAGTTTGAAATTAAATGTTTTTCAAACCAGTAGGTGGAAGAGAATGGAAGAATAAGATAAAAGAAAGATGGGTTCTTGAAAGAAAGATGACATGTAACATTCAGATTGGTAAATTAGGTCTGATTTGGGTAAATTGGTTTGATATGTCTAATTTGGGGTCTCATTAGTGTAAACGGGTCGGGTTGGGTTATATTGTAGTGGGCTGGGCTTGGTTATATTGGGTTTCGGGTTGGGTTAATTAAATTAGGGTTCGATCCGGTCCGTTTATAAGTTAGTGGGTAAATGGGAAGGTTTTTAGGTAAATGGTAAAATTTGAAGGTAAATGGTAAGTGTGACATGACAGCTTACTTGGAATGCTAAGGGGCATTTTTGGAAAAAAAATTTGGGGACCATTCTTGCAACGAAAACGGATGCCACGTGTCAAGATCTCAGGCTTCACATGTGCCGGGGGACTAAAATGCAAGTTAAAAAAATGATGGGGATGAGTTCTATGCATGGTTGAAGGAAGGGAACCAAGTTGATGCAAGTGGTATATATGAGGGACTACAGGTGCTTTTTAGCCGTTTTTTGAAGTCAATATTATAATCAAACTATTTCATTTGTATTTTCATATAATTGATAACGCTCACACAAACCTAAAATGCTACATCGGTTCGAATCAACAAATTTTTATTTTTTACTAAGTAAAAGTTCATATATTGTTTGATCTTCAACATTTGAAGATTTATTAGTCATTCAAGAGAATTAAGTATAGTTTTAAATATGTTTTTAATATTTTTATGTTTCAAGATCTAAAAATTTCATTATTATGTTAGCCCTTAGACATAATGATGGTTAATTATCGATAAGGTAGACACCAATCGGGTAATATGTGATTGTATTGATAGAAAATTATACGTGTTTCATTATACATGTAAACTAACCACAATGGATAGAGAACACAATCCGATTCCAAAGGTCGAATGAGATATATTTTAGAAAACGTTATACATCATTTCTTAAGATATAATTATATCCGAAAATGGTTTAATAATAAAATATAATGACGAGTCTAGATTCACCTTACTATAATATTTTATTGAGTAAATGTACAGATATAGAGTTACAAGAGATAGATAATATTAAATGCTAAAAATAGAATAATAATTATTCACCCCTCCCAAGTGGAGTGACATATTATATTTATAGTGACTACCGTGGGCTTTAGAGATTTATTGGTCCATACATACAAAGACTTTTCTAGTGGACTTGTTAATAACACATAATTAATACAACTAAACCCGAAAGAAATTAAGACCTAAAGCCAAACAAATAATTCTCTTATCAGTAGTCTTCCTACCTTGGCGAGCTGGTCAACATTAGAATACTAAGAGCCTTTTGGAATGACTTAAGGACGTCAATCCAGATATGCCATGATATGATGGGCTAGAGGGGCGATAAGTGATGCCGACACAACTTGTATTTTTTTGTTTCGAAGCACATGACAATAAGGGCCCTTCGATGACGCTTACTCTCCGAGGCGTATACATTGAAGTTTCACTTTTTTGTCTTCTTTAATAAGCATTCGTGGTGTTAATGGATTGGTACATTTGAAAGCAATAAGTAATGGGGAAAGTTCGAGAATAGAGTTACATTTCGGAGCGTTCACCCCGAAATGATACCTAATTTCTGACTTATTGGAGAATTTGTAAAGTTTTTGAGCTACGTCTTTGCTTTTCCTAATATCGGGTATATGCATGTTTGCCACATGTCCTCACTGTTTTGACCTAGTAAATAGACCTCATCGTAGCTATGTTGCGCGTGCATAAGAAATCCTATAGTTTTGAGTTCTCGAGGACCCTATTTTGATAACCACTAAGCATACCAAAAAAAAGAGTGTGACCTCCCTCTTCTATAAATATACGTACGCAATTTATTTTTCACAAATTTTCTAGAGAGAGAGCATTCTGCTTCTAGAGAGAGAAAATATCAGTCCCAACCACCATGAATCCAACTATGGAAATCATAAATTCTTCTCCGATGTCCAATCCTCCGCTCGAAATCGCTCGGCCTTGCATTTCGAGATTGTACGTTCTTCCTGAAGTATCACTATTGTTCGTGTTTTATTCTCATTCTTAGATACACTTAGAGTCTCAGTCTTTAATGAAGGTGCGCTTATTTTATTTGCTCTTATCTTTCAGTTATGGCAAGATAATATATTAGGACTTCGAGATATAAAAAAAAACTCTTAAAGTAGAACCATTTGAAGTTAATGAGAGTAGTTATATGACTGAATCTTTATCCTCATTTTCTTCCAAGAATTCTACCGGACCTCTCAGATTGTTTCCAATCCCTCCAAAGAAAGGTTTAAAGATGGTCCAATAGTTATCAAAATCGAAACAATGAGCCAACAGTCCCAATGGACCCCCTTAGTTAGCCCTCCCATATTTGTGCCAACACAAACCCAAGTCTTTATAATGTATCTCTGACCCAAGATACAACAAAAAATGAAAACCTCAAAGAGAGGTTTCCGTCATTGGACCCCTCCAAAAAGAGGGAGAGACATAAAAATTAAGATTTTAGAATTCTTTTGAAGACCAGTGAAATGGTTGGAGAGTCCAAACCATCATTTCACAAATGAAGAAAGATTGGATTTGATATTTCTAGCTTAATTAGAAGTCCACTCCAATTGGAGTTACATTTTATAACTTCAGATACCAAACAGTAAAACTTCTCAATTCTCTAAATGATTCGTTAAAAATACTAGTAACCCGATGAGCTTTAAGAAATGTTGATCAAGTGAAGAATCTCTGATAATATTAAAGTAAAGTTTTCAGCCAAGGGAGAGGACCCTATCTCGGCCAGATCAGATGAACTCATGTTTTTTTACAGATATGTTTGAATAAGGTTTCAGGATTCCCTTCCACCTAAGCTTAAGAAAGTTTTTAGCTTACTCGACCTCTAACCTAGTCAGGTCATTCCAAACACGTGGAGGACCATGATTTCTTACATATTCTCCTCAGTAATATAGAAGATTCTCTTAAAAATGGAGGAGCTCATCGTTCAAAGCAACATCTATGCTAACAAAAAATATCTAGACTATTACCTCTCTGTTGGAAATGATCTAAAAGTCGTGGTGGATCAATTGAGTTCTACGAGAAGTGGAAAACGAAGCTCATTTTTGGTCGGGGAAGATGGGAGAATAGGATTCCAACGAGTAAGAAAAATTTAAGCTTACTTAGGAATTTATATGGATGCACTAGTAAGGGTCTCTATATTTCGGACCAGAGCTTCAAAGCATCCCTCGTAACAAAGCTTTCCTTCGCATTGTTCCTTTTGAATATAATTTTTATTAACTATTTTCACGCAACCTCTTGAAGTGTAAAATAATTTATTCTACACGGATGCTAGACTAGGAAAATAACAGCTCGAGAAGCTGAGTGAGTAGGTTGAATACCACGGGAAGAACAGGCTCCATAAGTGTTTCACTGTTGACAATATATTTAACTAAAAGTTTTGGGGTATGGATAAATGATTGAATCCTGAGGGCGATAAAAAGGTATTAGTGGTTAGTGTAGACAATCTTCAAGCCATGATGCGAGAATCCCTCAAGTCATCATCAAGAAGGAGAAATTCGACGTCCATCGTTAGAAGGCAAAGAAAGGCGATGCGACAGAAGTTGTTGATATTGTAAAAAAATGAAGATGCATCAACATAGAAAAACCCAACCAAGGGCACCGACATGGTTTTCCTGGATGTGCCTCTTACTAATAAGACTGGGAAACAAATTAGTGAGGGTCGAAGAGAAAGGGGGTTCATACTGAGTTTGTGGTAAATCTTGGCTCTTAGGGTTTGTTCGTGAAGAATGAATCAAAGAGGAAAGAGCATATGGTCATACGATAGCCTCAAAATCTCCTATGGATAGTAGGTTGATACCCTAGTGGTGGAAGACTTACCCATGTAGTTAATTATCGGTCCATTCCCAACGTCGTTGCCTAGCATATTGCCTTGCATAATGAGGTAACTTTCTAACCTTATTTATTTATGAAGGTCTCATATTTCTCTCTCATTTGAATGTCCTTGCATCGTTTGTGTAATTTAAACAATACATGAACTATTATGCAAAGTCTCTTTTGATGAGCTCAGATATTTCATACTAGTAAATTCGGATGTGAAAATATCTTATGGGAGTATCAGTCTAAGAAATGTTCGTACCAGATGCTTTGAGAGAGAGAATCAATATTTAATAGAGAGAGAAATAGACAAAAAGAATAAATGTTGTAATAATTGACTAATCATTTACCCTTTTCCCAAAAAGGGAATGTGCTTTTTGTAGTACATGAGGTAAGCAATGAAATTACATAATTACTACTGTTAAAGTGGCCCGTTCTTTTACTATTCATAGACAAACTTATTGGTTATTACATTTGACCCCCTTCAATCTTTATGCTTGCTTTGGATTGGTCCTTGGCATACAAATACACCAATTTGACCCTTGTATTTTAATATTGAAGCTTACTAATCACCTTGTTCCTTCCCTTATCATCATTGAAGAGCATGAAGCAAACTTCATTGATATATCTAGATTGATGAGAAAACTCATCAAACATGTGATGGATGATGAAAGGTTGAGGTGGCGAGGTTGCAGAAAACCATGTTGGAGTATAACAAGTCGAACTCTACAACCGCGAGTTTACCAACCAGACCATTGCTGGTCATCGGGCTGATATGGAGGCCTAGAAAACCACAATTGCTAAGATTGATTTAGAAGTTTCCGAGGAAAAAAAGAAACAAGCTCAAGATCTAAAAGAATTTATTAAAGCTAACTCAAATGAAGGGGATCTGATCTGGGAGAATATTGTCTTGAGCTTTCAAAGTGCTTTATAGAGCTTGGTCTTGGTCTATTTTGGGAGCAAGTCTCCAAAGTAAAACGTTCACCGGGGGTGTATTTAGAGTTCGACTCGATATCTGAAGAGGAGTTCAAAGAGGAAGAATATGAGGAGGTCAAGGAAAAGAAAGAGTGAAACATGAGTCCCGCCCCGATGGGTTCCTTTGGTAAAGACTCTTTGGCTGATGACGTTGCTAACACCAACCTCCACGATGTCCAAGTCACTCATTCGACCAACAAGAAAAATCATTCAACTACCTGAGTTAACCCTGAAGTCATTCAATACGAGACAACCAATAAGTGAACACTTATCATTTTAATAATTTGCTTTTTGAACGTAAAGTACATGGATTGACAGATCATTTGCTGTATTTTTAGTCTCATTTCAACCACTAAAGTCCTAGATGGTCAGGGCATTTTGTAATGCGTTTATTTCGATCATTTTAGGATAATGTTTGTATACCCTCCCGTGACTTATATTAGTCCAAAGGTGATCAACCTTTGCCTAATAAAAAGTCCACACTAGGCTCGTAGATGTTGCCACGAGTACCAGACCTTGCCTTGACCACCTGATATTGTAAACATTTATCAGGTATTTGGTCTGAATATTATTACTCACTCCAACCATCGGAATCTGCCTTGACAAACCACACATTTGAATTTTTTATAAGGACATTGGTTCAGTCTTTATTATTCATTTCGAGCACCAGGCTCTAGGTCGACCGATATAAATTGGAAACTTTCACAAGGGTATTGGAACATATATTATCATTAATTTCGAGCACTAAACTCTGCCTACACCAACATGTGTTGGAAATTTTCACAAGGGGATTGGTCCGGACACTATCAATCACTCTATGATTTTCCTTAACAAACAAAGTTTGGAGCCTTTACAAGGTATTAAGTCCGGATACTCACTTTGAGCTTTGGAATCTACTTTGACCAACAAGGTTTTGAGATTCTTACATTTATATTTAATAATATTAATTATATCCCAGAGCGAGAGCACAATTATAGAAAAAGTTTCCTTAAAACACCGACTATGTAGGCATCTTATTAAAACATTCATGTGCCACCAGAGTAGGAAAAAGTATGACATCGGTCCTTTTATAATTTGTAAACAATTTAGATCAAATTAAACTATATATCATAAATATAAGGTTACATAAAGTATAATATGAGGTTTTCGATGTTTCACAGGTGTTAAATCTTCCTTTCTTCTTCATCCACCAGTTTATAAGTGCATGGCTTAACTTTTTTAGACACGGTGTAACTGCCTTCCCAATTCGGTCCAAGATTGCTAAGTCCCCGATCTTTACTGTGCAAGAATAATTTCCTCAGGACCTTAGCTTCCACTTTTGATAAGGGATCTTCCTTCTCAGATATGAAGCGAAGATGATGAATGTTAATCGAGAAATAAAATTGCTTTTAGTATAATGATTTTTAATCTCATAAAATGTGATAATTCTACACGTGTTGTCTTGTTATAACTTTCTAAAAACTATTTTTAATAACCTATATCATGATAGCACGTGTAATTTTGTTAAAATCGCTTGAACAACCTTTCTTTATAACTGTCTCGTATCTTTTTACGATTTCTGCTTCTTATCATCTATGCCTCATCTTGATGTCCCTTTACGAACCTTATTAATTCTTCACGAACCTCGTCTCCTATATCTTTACAACCCTCATTTTATAATTCTTTATGACCCTCGTCTCATATCTTGTTTACGACCCGTGTTTCTTACTTCTTCATGACCTTTATTTTCATATATTCTTTATGACCCTCATCTTATGCTTTTAAATCTCGGCATTCCTCATACGACCCTTCTCATCTCGTACTTCTTTATGACCTTCATCTTATACTTCTTATGACGCTCTTCTCATATGTTCTATCTCGTCTTTTCTTTACCCTTTATTATCTACATCTTATTCTTTTGTTAGTATCTTATATATAGTTACCTCGTCTTTATAAATAATATATAGGTTATAGTCTTATCAGGACTCCATCTAGTCCTTAAAGTAATTTTCTAGAATAATTTCTTAAAGGACTACTAAAATATCTAGACGAGGTAACATCAAGTTTTTTGAAGATTCTTATTTTATTTAAATTTCTTAATATACTTCAAACTTTTCGTATTTATATTGTAACCTGACACGTGTGAAACTTTGAAACTAATCACCACAGATTTTGACACGTTTAAAAGTCATTTCATTTAAAAAAATAGTTGTTCAATTTTTTAAAATATATAAATTATCTTTTTTTTACCGTATATACTCCTTCAATCTAACGCTTCATATCTTCTGTGAATAGATCTGCTACTTCTATTCTGAAAAACACAATTTCCTCATATCTTTTCTTCTCTGGCTTTTCTATTTCTACAACTCATAGTCTTATTCTTTATTACCTTCATTAGAGCTCTGAAACCATCAATTTTGCTTTCATCTTCAGCTTCTTGCAACAAGTATATTATGCATTGATCTTCGTTTACCTCTTTATATGTATGCTTTGATAACTAATTAAATGTGAATAAATAAATGTTTTTTGTAATTTTCTGAAAATATCCCTAAACTTGTAGAATAACTTCTTGTTTCAAACTTATGTCATTCAAACTCTCATATTAAATATAATTTATATTCTTAGGTTCTCATGAATCACATACTAAACCCAAAATCTAATTTTCATGGTCTTGACTGAAAAAATAATATACAAAGACCTAACCCGTCAAATTATTATATTGATAAATTTTATTTTTTCTATAAAAAAATAGTTGCTAAAAATAATTAAAAAAATCCTCATAAATAGCTAAGAACAAGACTCTTCTCGTAAATGTTCTAGAAGAAAAACAAATTCTAGATGATTTTTTCGGTCATTTCTCTAACACTTATAAATACATGACTGGAGATAAAAACCAACGCTTTAGATATGAGTATGGTTTTTCTGACGATATTGTTACTCACATTCCTATAATTGGTGATTTACCTTACCAAATCAAAGACAACAAAATATATTTCTTCACTTTCTTATTCGACTGAGGGTCATCGATTACATCTTCCTTGCTTTATCCAAGATCTTTCAGATATGTTAACATACGTATTTCCCAAGTAACTACTAATGGGTGGCGTATTATACTCAGTATAATGCTCAATTATAAAATTATGGATATAAATGTAAACATACCACACTTTCTTACAAATATCAAAATTTCGAAACTCAAGAAAACACTTTTCTTTTACTTAACTCTTAAGGAATCAAATCAAATTATCAATCTACCCACTTTTAACCATAACTAGAAAAAATCTTTTATCTTCATAACCGGGAATCAGGAATATCGACTCAAAAAAATATATTAAGTCGAACGAAGATGAATGAAAATATGTAAGATATGATCTGCTCAATTTTATTTCAACTTTCTTTTTTGCTACCTATTTTTCTAATGCTTCTAATGCTTCTATTGTGTTTTTTATTTTTTTTTACAGATTCCATTAAAATTCACCATCTCTTTAAAAAATTATGTTATGGTAGTAAAATAAATCCCTTAAAACATCTATATGTCGTTTCCTATTTGGTTTGGCATTTTGAATAATATTCATTCTTTACAGTTGATTTTTTAAAAATATTTGGTCTTTGGCATGTCCAATAACTCGCCATGAATTTTGATGGAAAAACTACAGTTACCTCAATCGGTGAAGAAGCTACTTCTGAAGATATTCAAGGTATGAACCTTCAACAGATGTACAAAAAAATTAGGATTGGACTAAATGTTCTTAATAAAAGAACATTCAAGGATAGTGAGGATGTTGATAATGTCTGTCCCAAAAAAGTTGTTCGCCAAAACCAAAAACTAACAAAGTTGTAAGTTCTTCTCGTCAAAACGATGCTCCAAACAATCCTTGAAATGACCCTGAAAACAAGAAGAATAAACATGATTGTATTGTAAACTATTCTCACCAAAGCGCCGATCTTAATGATTCTTAACACGATCTTATTACCAAAGCAGAACCTCATAATAAAAAAGCTTAAAAACAAACAAGAATAGGAAATCGACCTTCAATTTTGTATCAACACAGTTCCGATTCCAATAGTTGGTACTCTACCAATTTCATGTTAGTATTTAATAATTTTTTTTTTCATGAACTCATAATTCCTATCCCTTTGAGAAGGATTTGTCTCAAAACTAGTTCACTTACCACAACAAATCCAAGAAACATAAGATTATCCATGCAAATTATACACATTTTCAGATTAGCAAACAACTTCTCGTTCCTTATAATATCCAAAATAAGTTTTAAATTCTCAACATGAGTATCTAAGATTTTTATAGAATCAAGGTAGAAAACAATCGATCTTCTAGTGTATGATCTCAAAAAATGATTCAATAATCTCATGAAAGTACTCTCTACATTAATTAATCCAAAATGTATCACTAACCATGCATATAAACCATGTTTTATTTTAAAATTAGTTTTCCATTCATCATCCTTTTTCATGTGAATATGATAAAAACTACTATTAATATCAATATTTGAAAACACATAAGAATCATTTATATCATCCAAACGAGGAATGAGATATCGGTAATTTACCATTATATTTTTTATTGTTATGTGGTTAGCATAAATCTCTAAGTTCTATTTTTATTAGGAATTAGTAGAAATGGAACAAAACATTGGGTCATACTTTCCTAAATGTGCATATTCTATATAAGCTAACTAACTTGTCTTTGCAGCTTATTTGTATTTTATAAGTTAGTTGATTAGGAATTGACGTTCATGGTACCACTTCAATCTTATACTCAATTCAACGAATCTGTGGTAACTCATTTGGGATTTCTTCTCGAACACGACCATCAAAATCCTTCTTTTTTTTAGGCGTACAAGATATTCCAATAGGTAGAACTATCTTGGTACGATCAAGAATATCCTCAACAAGTTTCCTCAAATCATTATGGTAAATATTGTTAGACTTTTTAAAGAAACGAAATTATGGTTCTTTACTTACCATATCTTATGTTTTTGTAATCTTTTGAACTTCAATTATATTTCCTTTGACTTTTGAATTAGTCTCCGCTGATTGTCTTTCATCTAATGGTTTATTGTTGCTTAGAGTTTATGGTTGTGTTCTTCTAGTCTGATTGGAGGTAGTATTATTGCACATGAGTTGTTGCTCAATCCAATGTAGAATAATTCATACAACTTAGGGAATTGTTTCCTTTCCACATCTCTTGCAATATATTCTTGCAAACCATATATAAATTATGCCATTGACACCTCTTCTGACTCTTCTAGCTCCAAATGATTTTTGAAGATTTTAAACTCGTCAATATACTTCTCACCAATTCTTGTTCCTCATGACACCATTCTAAAATGATTGTGTAATTCATGGTGATAATGAGTAGGTACATACCTCTACCTTAAAATAAATTTTATGTCTTCTGAATTGTCTATAGATCTGAAACGTTGCCTGATTCTTTCTGTCAATTATTTGTCTCACCAAATAAGAGAATTATTTGAAAACTGTGTTGCAGCTTGGAAAAACGTCCAATGCTATGTATATTCATAATACTTAAATATATACTCCATACGTTTTTCCAAATCCAGGTAGACATTTTGATCCATTTTTCAAAGAATTCAGGAGGTGTTAGCTTTACTTCTGTTTTAGGCATTATTGGTCGTTCCTCTCTTCTTTTTTCTCTTTCAATAGGATCTCTTTTTTGGTTTTGATGAAATAAATTATTTAGAGGGCCATCTTTCAAATTAAGCATATCATTATTCTCATCTTTTATTTCAACATGTTTTTGTTGTTTTTGTGGAGGTGAGAGGTTTCTGATGGCTCTAAATCTCATTATGGGTCTCTCGATTTGCCCAATACACTCTATAAATTTGTTCATCTTAGTATGAACTTCTTCACATTGTGTTTTCATTGTTTCACTGTGTATTTTCATTTTCTCTTGAATAAAAGGCATCAATTAAACAAGAGTCGTCGTATTTTTTTTTACCATTGTAACGGGTCCAATGTAAGGATGATACAATCTTGATAATGGACCTTTTGGCTTTGATACCAGATGATGTATGCACGGAAGCGGTTTGGTTATAGGAGTTACTGTTTAGAAAACACTCACGACTTGAGCATATACAAATGATGCGTGTACTGATAGATTAAGTGTTAGTTTGACTTGTTGCTGTACGGAGAACACTCACAAAAAAATCAGATGGAAGGTGATGATAGATAGATGATGAATTTTATGAGCATAGTTCTAAATGAGTTTATCTCGAATAAAAACAAAATGAATAGTCGACTAAAAATAGATTTTTCTCTGACAAATATTTTGAGTAGAAACTCTTTTGTATTGCTATTTTATAACTTAATTCAATCTGCACAGTATAAAAACTCTAGGAATTTATTTATATCCATACAAAGAAGTACCAAGAATAAAAATGAAATAATTCTCATTAATCTCTTAAAAGAGAAATAAATGAGTTTAAAGCTTAAAAACTAACTTTTACATAATAAATATGAAGTAACTCTCCTTTAATCTCTTTAAACAAAATTAAATGAGTATAAATACTTACAAAATAAAGTTTGGATAATAGATACAAAATAGCTTTCCTTGATTGTTTGAATTTCGTATCTCTTTTTTACGAGATGTTCTATATTCATTTTATGTGCTCTCTTGGATTTTAATGTTTAAAAGATGGGCTGGACTTGATAAGTATCAAAACCAGTGGACTTGTTGCTGTCCAGGCTCTTAATAATTAACCCATTTACTGTATATTCGATTTATATAGCATGAAATCTTGTAATTGGACCAATATGTATTTTTAAAAGCGTCATCTTGCTCATCACATCAGAATATGATACAATAATCATATCACCTATGTTCCCAAAATAAAAGTAGATTAGCTATTGCTAATCATGTTTATAATAACACAAATAAATTAAAAATAAAGAATAAAAAAATGGAGGTGAAAACGAAAGTGCTAATGGTTTGTGTACATTGTTCCGTTATGTGTTGTGCATAGGTGACTTATTTATAAGAAACATTATGTGCTTTTTCTCTAGTGGATTTACTATGAGCATTATTTCTCTAGTTTGTACTTCTTGAGAAGTTAGAGTCTGCTCTTTATGAACATGTACAAAATTAATATCAATTTGAATATCTTCATTTTCTAATGGGATGAAATCATTTGATACTTTAATATTTTTGTATAAAAAAATGTTTTCATTTTGAATATCTTCATACTCTAATAATACTGAAAACGATTTGCGTTGTTACCCAATAATCTGATACCTAGGTATCTTCATTTGAATATTCATGAATATGTATATATTCTTCATAAATAAAGCATTTGTTCTTAAATTCTTCTCCCAAAATCAACATCTTCAAATAACCATACTATTCTTGTTTCAAAAACAAAAAAAATAAAATTACCGCCACTCTCATTTCCACTTGCCGAGCGGCAGAATCCATTATGTATTGTCTTACGGTTATTGTCTAGTGGATGTTGAAGAAGTCAAACCAGAAAACTACTTGTCGTAAATTGTTAGAACATGGCCCGAAAAAATCTACTAAACTGACTGGAATATATTATATTCAACTACCGACTTATAGTCTATGTAACAATATTTTTATATATATTGAATTTGTTATATTATACAATGTAAGCTTTATTGTTATAAATAAATAAAATAATTTTAATTTATGAACAAAGTTTTTTATTTATAAAATATATATAAATTTGAACTTTTACTCCTCATCATAAAATTATTATAGATTTTACCGATTTAATTTAGGTTCTAATTTGGATTTAAAAAAATCAAATATGTTTATAAATATTTTTACCAATTTAAAATTTTAATTTTACAGTCCTAAAATTCATCAAAATTTATAAAAAAAATATTTTGAGTCAAAATCTAACTGAATTGGTTAAATTTTGATCAAATACTAATCTAGAAATCCTGATTATTCTACCTCATTCGAGTATTTTCATAACTCGGTGAATATATATATATATATATATATATATATATATATATAATTTCAAATATTTTGGTTAAAACATATTCACAACTCAGATTCCCTCTTGCATCACCGCAACTTCAATTCATACGATTAGTACTTTTATGATATCATATTGGTCTTCAATCTCCCTTTTGAAAATGTTTTGTCGTCAAAATTGATTCATTTACCATAAAAAAAATCCAAGAAACATAAGACTAGCCCTGCAAAATATACACCTTTTCAGATTAGCAAACAACTTCTCATTTTTAGAACATTTAAAACAAGTTTCAAATGGTCAACGTGGTCATCTAAGATTTTATTATAGATTAGTAAGTCATTAAAATATACAACACTATTCCAATGGATGAACTCAAAATATGATTCAATAATCTCATGAAAGTACTCGGTGCATTAGTTAATCCAATATGTACCACTAACCACTCATATAAACCTTTTTTTTATTTTAAATCAGTTTTTCATTCATCATCATCTTTTATGTGAATCTGGTGATAACTACTATTAAGATCAATCTTTGAAAACACACACGAACAATGCATATAATCCAAGCGAAGAATGAGATGTCGGTAATTTACCACTGTATTGCTGATGGATCTATGGTTAATACAGATTCTTGAAGTCCCATCTTTATTAAGAATTAGTAGAACTGGAACAACATATCGGATCATGCTTTCGCGGACATGCCTCTTCTCCATCAGCTCACTAAGTTGTCTTTGCAGTTCATTTATCTTCTTTGGATTCATTCTATGAGTTGGTCGATTAGGAATGGATGTTCATAGGTCAAAGTCAATCTTATGCTTAATCCGACGAATATGTGGTAAATCATGAATGATTTCTTCTGGAACACAATCATTAACATCCATATTTAAATTGGGCATAAAATTCATTTTAATTGGTAGAATTGTTGTGGTGCAATCGAGAAAGTTTTCAACAGGTTTTGTCAATTAATGATGGATAGATTTTGTTAGACTCTTCAAAGAAATAACATTAAAATATAAATAAATGCTTTATTTACTTATCGTATCTTATATTTTTTTGTCATATTTGGGACTTCAATTGTTTCTTTTGCTTTTGCATTAATATCCACTGATTCTCCTTTTATCTACAAATTGTTATTTCTTGGAGTCTGTCGTTGTGTTCTTTTAATCCGATTAAAGCTGGTGTTTTTATGTTTGAGTTGCTGCTCAAACTAGATAACATGTATAATAATTCATACAACTTAATATATTATTTTTTCCATTTATCTTGCAAACCACCTATAAATTGTGCCATTAGCGCATCCTCCGACTCTTTTGGTTCCAAACGATTTTTGATATTTTCAAACTTATCAAAATACTCTTCAACAGTTCTTAAAACATTTTTTTAAGTCACGGTGGTAATGAATAAGTACATATCTATGCTTTAAAATAAAATTCATGTCTTTACAATTGTCTATGGGTCTGAAACGTTGTCTTTTTTTTTCTGTCACTTCATTCTCCTACCAAATAAGAACATTCTTTGAATATTATGCATCAACTAAGGATAGTTTCCTTTACAAATGTATATTCATAATACTTAAAGACATATTTCACACAGATTTCCTAATTCATGTAAGTATTAGAATGTGATATTCCAACAAATAAGAGGTGCTAACTTTATCACTTTTTTTTTTTTTTTTTTTTTTTTTTTTCGGAGGGAACCCGCAGCCGCTATTCAGAGTGCAATGAGTGCGCACAGGGTAAACCCTCAGTCTGACGCGATAGCCTGCAAACCAACGGCAGAAGGTAAACCACACAAGGTGACAGGCTCAGCCGAGAAAGCGTATGTAGAGGGACTCGAACTTATGACCTTTTGGTCATAAGAATGCCATACTCAACCAACTCGGCTACCCCTTGGGGGCAACTTTATCACTTTATTTAGAGGCCTTCTTGGTCGTTCATGTCTTGGTCTTCCTCTCTAAAAAAGGATCTCTTCCTTGGTTTTGATGAAACAAAAGGTTTAGAGGGTTTACAATACTCATCTCTCACAAGAATAGTTTAAAGATAGTTTTGTCCCAGACAAATATTTTGAGTATAAACTTGTTTTTATTAATATTTTATAACTTGATTAAGTGTTTACAATACATATACTCTATGGGTTTTTTATAGCCACACATAAAAAACGAAATAATTATCTTTGAATGTCTTAAAAGAGAATTAAATGAGTTTAAAGACTTAAAAAATAACTCTTGTATAATAATATGAAATAAATTTAATTGACTTTCTTAAAACAATTAAATAAAGTTAAAGACCAAAAAATAATTATTGGATAATAAATACGAAATAACTCTCCTAAATGTTTTGGATATCGTATCTCTTCTTTACCAGATCATCTATATGCATTTAAGTGCTCTATATGACATTTAATATCTAGAGTGATGAACTTAATTAGTATTAGAACCAATGGGCTTGTTAATGTTCAACCAATGGACTTGTTAATGTTCTCGCTGTCCAGAGTCTCAGTAATTAATCTGTTAACCATATTTGATTTGTATAACACACAATTTTGTAATTAGACCAACATGCATTTTTAAAGTGTCCTCTTGTTCATCATTGGTGCTCATGGTCATATTATAATATGATACTAGATACATATCCCATATGACCCTAGAATAAAATTATATTATCTAGTGCTATCATGTCTATAAGAACACAGTAAATTATAAAGAAAAGAATAGAAACAGTGAAGGTGAAATCAAAAGTGCTAATGGTCTGTGTACTTTGTTCTCTTTTGTATTGCGTTTTGTGTAGCGTGTGCGGGTGACTTATTCATAGGTAAAGTGATATACATTTTCTCTAGTGGATTTTGTTAATAGCACAATTTCTTTAGTTTTCCCTTTTTGAAAATGTAGAGTTTGTTCTCTATGATCAATTTCATTTTGTGTATTTTCATTTTCTAATGGACCAAATCATTTAATACATGAGTATCTTTGTTTGAACCTTCAAATTGAAAATTTGAATATCTTCATCAAAATCTTCATGAATATGTTCATAAATTCTCATTCCAAACTCAACATCTTCAAAAAAAAAAAGTCTTACCGTTCTTGTTTAAAACAAAAAAACCAAATAAAATTATTGTAAATCTCATTTCTGCTTACCAAGCGACGAACCGACGAGCTCAATTATGGACTGTAAATCTCATTTTCGCTTACCAAACGACGAACCGACGAACTCCATTATAAATTATCTTTAGTCTGGGCGACATCAAAAAAATATAAAACGATATTTTTTTTAAGTTTCAATAAAAACTATCGACCGTCTTTTTAATAGTTCAATTAATAAAATCTATTATAATTTTTTTTTATTAAATTAGTTATAATATGATATATTCATCTAATTTATGTAAAGATATTTTATATAAACTAAATTTATCATATCGTCATCCATTATTATAAATAAAACTTATTTTAATTTATGATTTCCCTATTATATTTCATAAAATAACTTTTTGTAACTTTAATTTATTTACTATATATTCATACGTAGATTCCGGTATAGCCAGATTCCGGTTTTGGATTTAATAAACCAAATATATTTATTAATATATTATTTAATTTGACAGTTTCAATTTGACGGTTTCAATTTGACGGTCTTAAGATACATAAAAATTTATAATAATGAAAATCTAACTATATTGGTTAAATTTCGATATAAAACCAAGGGAAATTGTACCAAAGGTACCTACTCAACTATTCAATTGTCACTTACCACCCAAGGTTTGATCAATTGTTACTTAATACCCATCTCAACTACCTTATTGTCACTTACAACCTAACTTTATTTTAATACCCTAACTACCCTCACCATTCATGAACAGCCACACGTAACCAAAATTTTTATTTCCTTCTCTTTCCTTCTCTTTCCTACTTTTCCTTTAATTTTATTTTTAAAAGATCCGTATCTTTCGAACGGGAGCTCGAAAAAAATAAATGAAAGTACCATTACTTTTGTTTTTTAAAAATGAACAAAACTAGATCCATTTATGATATTTTTTGATTTTTTTTAAAAATAAAATTTCACCAGTTGCAAGCAATTCGCATCTTGAGAATTGTACCAGTTGTTTTTTTTTTCATACCAGTTTTTTTTTTTTTTTTTTTTTTTTTTTTTTTTTTTTTATCGTTCAGAAATCCTGAGAGTTGCAAGCAATTCGCATCTTATCATGAGAATCGTTCAGAAATTTGCAAGCAATTCGCATCTTATCATGAGAATCATTCAGAAATTGCAAGCAATTCGCATCTTATCATGAGAATCGTTCAGAAATTGCAAGCAATTCGCATCTTATCCTGAGAATCGTTCAGAATTTGCAAGCAATTCGCATCCTGAGAATTTGCAAGCAATTCGCATCTTGAGAATTGTACCAGTTTTTTTTTTTTTTTTTTTTTTTTTTTTTATCGTTCAGAAATCCTGAGAGTTGCAAGCAATTCGCATCTTATCATGAGAATCGTTCAGAAATTTGCAAGCAATTCGCATCTTATCATGCGAATCGTTCAGAAATTGCAAGCAATTCGCATCTTATCATGAGAATCGTTCAGAAATTGCAAGCAATTCGCATCTTATCCTGAGAATCGTTCAGAATTTGCAAGCAATTCGCATCCTGAGAATTTGCAAGCAATTCGCATCTTGAGAATTGTACCAGTTTTTTTTTTTTTTTTTTTATCGTTCAGAAATCTTGAGAGTTGCAAGCAATTCGCATCTTATAATGAGAATCGTTCAGAATTTTGCAAGCAATTCGCATCTTATCATGAGAATCGTTCAGAAATTGCAAGCAATTCGCATCTTATCATGAGAATCGTTCAGAATTTGCAAGCAATTCGCATCCTGAGAATTTGCAAGCAATTCGCATCCTGAGAATTTGCAAGCAATTCGCATCCTGCGAATTGTACCAGTTTTTTTTTTTTTTTTTTTTTTTTTTTTTTACCAGCGCGCGCCTTTTTTTAGTCGGAGGTATTTTTGTCCAAATTTCAGTTCGAGGTACCCAGTTACACTATCCAAAAAGCGGGTACCGCCGGATAATACCATAGTTGAGAAGGTATTTACCGGTACTTTTCTCTAAAACCAATCCAGAAGTCCCGATTATTTTACCTCGTTCTATTCTTACATAACTCGAGAATATATATATATATATATATATATATATATATATATATATATATATATATATAAAATTTCAACCAAATTGCTAAAACCTATTAAATTTGAGAGGTGTTGCTTTCGGACAGCCGTGTGAAAGCCAGATTCCCCCTAGGTCCTTTCTCATATTATATTTTGGCAAACCTCCACAAGGCCCAAGTGATTAACCCTTCCTCCTATCACCACAAGTTTCTTAATTCATTGATTTCATGTAAATCCAATAAATATTGATAGTTATTGCTCGATCGTCTTTGTTCATTCAATTCTCTTAATTTAGAACCGCCGTCGTTCTTATCCAAACACCAACACTACTGATTACTAACACTGAAACTTGTACAAATACATCCCACACTCTTAGCTTTGCTCTGTTCATGGAGTCTCTGCTTTCGATTCACTTCTCTGTTTCAACTCTCTACAGTTTGTAATCATTTCTCTTTCAAGAACCTCGAACTGACGACGACACATGGGATTTATACCGCTTCGTGTATTATCGAAAAGTTTAGGTCACAGAAAACGACAGCAGAAATGGAATCATCAACCCTTAACTTTACTTCAGCGATGGAAACACAGTTGGGTTTAATCGAACAGTCGTTCGATAGACGATACTCGTGTTGGGTTCGGGAAGCTCTCGACGAGCTACCCGACAATTTTACTATAACTGATCCTTGCATCTCGGGTCACCCGATCGTTTTCGCTAGCCGGGGTTTTTTGAAAATGACTGGGTATGCAAGAGAGGAAGTGGTTGGTAAAAACGGTAGGGTTTTTCAAGGGCCCAAGACGAACCGGCGATCGGTGATGGAGATAAGGGAGGCGATTCGTGAAGAGAGGGGTGTTCAGGTTAACTTGTTGAATTATCGAAGAAACGGTACTCCGTTTTGGATGTTGTTTTGTATGAGCCCAGTTTACGGCAAAGAAGACGGTAGGGTTATTCATTTCGTGGCGGTGCAGGTTCCCATTTTGTCGAAAAGGAGGAGAATTGGGAAGAAATTGAGTGAGGATTGGTTAGGTATGCAGGAAATGGTTTTCGGGTCTTGTAAAAGAGAACTTTGCTCTGATTATATGGTGGATTACAATTGTGTTTCGGGTTTGGATGCAGAAACTAGAGGTTTGTCAATGGTGTTTAACTAAGTATACTACAAAAATGATTGAACTGAGTTCTAATAGTATATTTTTTATTACCAGATAGTAGTTTAGCCTCTTCTAATGATTAGAGATTGATCCTTGTCAGGTTAACATAAGTCTGTAATTCACTACCGTGGACTTTGTGGTATGAGTTCTTACATGATGATGCATATCTCTTATTTCTGACTTTATTGCAGAAGTAGAGAGCGACGAGCATTGCGAGGCAAGTGAGTTTGAGAGAAGTAGAGCTGCCATGGCCATCCAGAACATTTTTTCGGTATTAACACACTATAGCGAACTGAGTGGTAGATTGGTTTGTGGAAAACGATGTTGCTTACCTGGTTCGGGGTTTCTCAGCTCTTCACTAGTTGTTTCTCTTGGTAGAATCAAGCAAAGCTTTGTATTGTGAGTTGTTGTTGCAGTAATCCTGTATTTCCTACTTGAGAGTAGACAACTACTAAAGATGTCTAACCTATCTTGCTTCGTCTTTTCTTTTTTGGGGCAACATGTACGCGACAGAAACGATCCAACTTTGCCAGACATGCCTATTGTTTACGCTAGTGATGCCTTCTTGAAACTGACAGGTTGGAGGCTCATTGCTCTATCAATTATCTATACTTGAATATTATAATAGAATTACTGTTAAAAGCATTGGTGCGATAATTGGATTAACCAAATCTGACCGATTAACTTAATTTTTGGATTTGCTTTTATCAAATCTGAACTTTCTTAGTATTCGTAATTTACTTGTATCCAACCTGGATTGTACGACCCAACATTATGATCTTGATATGTCATTTTCCACTTTCCGAATCTGACTGGGTTGTCTAGGATTTTACTCGATTTTGGCCATAAAATTATTGTCCAAACCCGAACTTTTTTGGATCAACCACCCCTAGTCAAAGCGATAACCGTAAAGCTAGTCTAAAAGTAAACGAATGATAGCTTGAAGGCTAGGGACTTGAGCATTTTTCTTTTCCTGCTACATCAATTTATATCAGCCTATGTTTATGGAGTTTATTGGCATTATACAGGTTATGATAGACATGAAGTGTTGGGACGCAACTGTAGATTACTGAGTGGAGTCGACACGGATCTGTCAACTTTGTATCGGGTAATTATTTAACATATAAGAGCAAAAGGGTTTCAATGAGTTACTATCTTTAACTTTCTTACTACTTCTTCCCTAGATAAAAGAAAGCATCCGAAACGAGCGAGCATGCACAGTCCGTATTCTTAACTACAGGTTGATAGTTGCCTTTGCTTTACTGTTCTTATTTAATTTTTTACGTTCTTTTTATCTGATTGGATGGCTCGTGCTTGAAAACCAGGAAAAACAAGAGTAGTTTTTGGAATCTGCTTCATATATCACCGGTTCGTAAAGCTTCTGGGAAGGTACGGTTATAAATATAAACTCACGGTTCTTAAATACTACAAATTCTCATAGTGAGATGTATGTTACATAGTACTCTTTACTTTGATTCAGTTTTGCTACTTCCAGCTATTTAACTTTCTTGCTTTCTGAGAATCACTATTATCTAAACCAGTTAGTTATCTTTAAGTGTGGTGTGGATTTTGTTTCTCTGTCAGTGTTTGGTTTGTGAAAAACGTTTTCGATTTCTATTTCATTTTCACATAGAAACCGACTTGAAAATGTGTTTGGTTGCCGAAATATTCTCCAGATACTAGCACTTACTAGTATACTTCTATTGATGGATCTTTTGCGTTCAAGCTAGTGTGCTATATTGGGTAATAAAATGTCCAAATCCCAATTGAAACGATCAATTAAGCAGGTAAATTTAATAATTTTTACAAACTACGGTCCTAACACGAAGATTTATATATTTTTTCAGGTAGCATACTTTGTGGCGGTTCAAATAGACGATAGCAGTAAAAACCAGGAGAGACAAGAGCTAAGACCCGAGATGAGACAAGAGCTAAGACCTGAGATGAGACAACTTGGTGTTGTTGGTTCCGTAAAAGTTGCTGTCAGAAGTTCATCGATGGCTGCGAGTCCTTCCAAATCGTAAATAGGTCGGTCCTTCCAAATCGTAAATAGGTCATTGCCCTTTTGTTTTTTTGCCTATCTGATCGATGATTAGTTAATGGAATCACCTATGTTTGTATCCTACAGTTGTAATATAATAGCAGTAGCTATTTAAATGGAAACATTGGAAATGGATTGTTATGCCTTTTGTATTTAGCTTATTAGCTTTACAACTCTAACCAAACTCGGTTGGTTGCATTCTGATTGGAACAGAACAGGAATGTGAAAATGTTAAAATTGACAATTAAGTACTCACCAACCTCTAATCACCAATATCTATTCTTAAGTTTATTTTATTACTAACGAATAGTCTTAAAAATATTTTGGACTATAGTGTAATATTTTTTATTCTGATTAGAATATTTCGGACTTAATTCTAAATACTAAGTTTAAAATTATAAAACAAGTTTTCTTTGAGAAATTAACAAACAAAAGGACCAAATTAGAAAAACTAAAGGTTCTATTTAGGAAGATTCAAAACATGGCGCCAAATTTTCCCTCCAAGGTTTGAAGCTAAAAATTTCAACAGTAGCTTCAAAGAAAACCCAATCTATTTCAACGAAACCTTCATTTGATTTCAACGAATCCTTCACATCAACTTTCAACAACTTTAATCGCAAACACAAACTGATTTCAACCTTCCATCTGAGTAAGCTATCATCAAGTAACGAAACCCAATCCCAGACTTTCGAGAAGTACAAGGGTTCTGATTGCGTTAGGAGCATTGGTGTTGTTGAAGTTGAGATTGGTCTTTCTGGCGAGAGCTTGCTTGGCAATCCAGTCCGAGCATTGGTTTTGGATTCGAGGAATGAAACGAATGTTCATTTTAGAATGGATCAAACTTCTGCACGTGTTCATGGAAGACTCAAGATACCAAGCCTCATTTCTGTTGGCTATAAGGTTGACCAGCACCAAGCTGTCTGATTCAATGTCAACATCAGTCCACAGCTTTTGCTTACAGACGATCAAGCCTTCGAGCAAAGCACTTATTTAAGCGAAGAGAGGGTTGAGCTTGCCCAGAAGAGTTCCCATTCCAAGCACAATATCACCATCAGAGTTTCTGAAAAGAACACCACTACTGGCTTCACCAAATGAGTTACACGCTCCATCAACAGTAAGTTTCATTCTACCCGGATTTGGAGCCATCCATCTAAGGTACAAAGGAGCTTTTTTCTGTTATCAATCGATTTGCAACCTAGGATAGAAGCAGCATGAATAGCATTAGTCCATAGCTTGTTTGGTAGCATTTCAGACATATCCATACTATTGATAATGTTAATGATTCTATCAATAGATGTTTTGACAGAATCAAAAGAACCCTTGTATTTTGACAAATTTCTATTTCTCCAAATGATCCAGCAGATTATTTGAGGAATGATATGGGTAATGTGTCTCTTATTGTTAGTGAACCAGAACCATGATCGAATGACATGGGGAAGCACCATAAACCTACCAATCTTGACTTTGAAAATACAGCTAAAGTAATTCCAAATTTGCCAAGCAAAACAACAGCTAACAAAGAGATGGTTCTTGTCTTCGCTGCTGTTGCAAAATTGACATTTAGAAGCCATTTGAACATGTCTTTTCATTAGGTTACTGTCAATAAAAATAAATCCTTTTAAGAGTTTCCAACAAAGAAATGAAATTTTTTTAGGTACAGATGGGCTCCAAATCTTTTGATATAAGCCATATTTAGTATTAGTTTGCCTAATGCTTTCCCAAGTAGTATTAGTATTAAATTCCTGATTGTTAGACAGCTTCCATATGATTCTATCAGGTAAATCAGGGTTAATAATATACTTAGAAATGTGATTGGTTCTCTCACCGGAAAGAATGTTGTTAAGAGTACTAAAATCCCAGCTATTATTTTTCTAAAATGTTTTGACAGTAGCTTTAATAAACCAGTTGAAAGAGTTAGAGTCACTTATCAAAGGAGGAAGGTCATGCCATTCTTCCAACCAGAAGTCCATGCTGCCATTCCAAGCTTCCATTTTATATTTTTTTCAGCAATGTGTCTAATAGCAGTAACCTTTTTCCAGACAGTTGAATCAGTGCTTTTGCACTTAGCTTTGATAGCATGAGAGTCTGAGCAGTATATGTTGTGCAAAATGGCTGCCCAAAGGCAATTGTTCTTCCTGAAAATGAACCATAATTTGTGAGAGAATGCTAGCTGTATGTCATTTAAGTTTTTTATATTCAAACCTCCCTCAGCATAAGGTTTACAAAGCTTATTCCAAGAGGTCCAATGAATTGCCTTATCATTGAAGTTGGACCTCCATAAGAACCTGTTGAAACAATTTTCATTTTTTTGATGATAGCATTAGGAATTAAAGAGCTATGCATCCAATAGAATATAATATGCATTAAAACACAGTTTATTAGAGTCATTCTTCCACCAAAAGATAAGTTATTAGTGTCCCATTCAGAAATTTTATCATGGATCTTATCAGTATGAGAGGAGAAATTCTTCCCTTTGTTGTTCCTAGAAATAGTTATCCCAAGGTAGTTGAAGGGTAAAGTATCAGTGTTGAATCCAAAGATTATTTTGATGCTACTTGTAGTTGAAAGGTTGGCTTTGTTAGAGATAATAAGCTTGGTTTTCTCTTTGTTAATAGACTGGCCAGAAACCAGCTGATACTTGTCAAGAAAGTTGCTCAAAACAACAATTGATGTAGGCTTGCAGTTGGTGAACACCAGTATGTCATCAGCGAAGGCCAAACATGGCACCATGTAATCAGATCTTGATGCATATCGAAGGCTTTTATTAGAGTTGTAAAGGTTGTACAGACGACGCAGAAGAACTTCTTCAGCAAGGATAAAAAGGCTTGGAGACAAAGGGTCTCCTTGCCTTAATCCTTTTTTCTGGTGGAAGTAACCTATGACAGAACCATTTATTAGAATTGATATGTGAACATTAGAAATCATGTTCTTAATTAGTGAAACACATTTATCAGAGAAACCAAAACATGTGAGCACTTTAAGAATAAAAACATGAGACATCCTATCGAAAGCTTTGGACATGTCAAGCTGAATCAACACATTGCCAGCACTAGGCTTTCTGTTTATGTCATGAATCATTTCCTTAGTGATAAAAATGTTCTCATGTATGAGTCTTCCTTTAACAAAAGAACCCTGCATCTTAGAGAAAATGTTAGGTAATATAACAGCTAGCCTAGAGTTAACTAAGTTAGATATGATTCTGTTAAACATTGAACATAAGCTGGTAGGTCTAAAGCTGTTCCAAGTAGTAGGGTTTGAAAATTTGGGAATCAAGCAAATTCCAGTAGCATAAACACCAACAGGAATGTTATTGACATCAAGAAAAGAGTTTACAGCCCTACAAAGATCATCACAAATAATAGTCCAACAAGTTTTAAATAAATGTTAAACTCGTCAAGCCCAACAGCACTATCATTACTCATATTGTTGATGACCTTCCAAATTTCATCTTTGTTTGTTTTTCTTAGGATTGAGTCATTGTCATCATTAGAAACAAGATTAGGGATGTTACTGAATATATTGTCCTGCATTAAAAGAACTTCATCATCCATGTTAGTATAAGACTTAGAAGCTAAAGCATTTTTAAAGAAAGTTTCAGCAGATTGAGCAATGTCATTAGGGTTTTGAATCCAGATGCCATTTTCCTTGATGCTATTGATAGTATTACGTCTTCTTTTCTTATTGACAAAAGCATGGTAGAGTTTGGTGTTGCCATCTCCCTCTTTAATCTAACTATTATAACACTTCTGAAGCCAGAAGCTTTCTTCATTTCTGAGAGCTTTAGCATACATGCTATTGGCCATAGATAGATCAGCCTTAGAACTCCTAGTGTTGTTTTCCAAATGCTTGCTTTCCATTTTTTTAACATCATCTGCAGCCTCCTTGACTTTGTTGAAAATGTTGCCAAAAGTCTTGATGTTCCAACTCTTAAGGCAACATTTGAGCCTCCTTAACTTGTACCAGAAGACTTGACTAGGATTCCCTTTGCAATTCAAACACCAATTATGTCTAACAGTACTGAGAAAGCTATCTTCGTTAGTCCATGCATTTAGAAATTTAAAGCTATTCTTTTTATTAACAGGTAAAATATTGTTATAGTTTGAATGAATTAGGAGAGGGGAATGGTCAGAACAAGTTCTGACCATGTGAAACACCTGGATTTCTTTGAAGGTAGTAAGCCACTTATCATTTATCATAGATCTGTCTAGCCTTTTCCATCTAGTATTCCTGTTCCAAGTGTATCTTGAGCCTACGAATCCAGTATCTTCAAGGTTACATTGTCTAATAGCATCATTGAAATCACTGGTGCTGGCATAGTCATAAGTATTACACCCAACTTGATCCTTTAAGCAAGTTATAGCATTAAAATCTCCAGCAATCATCCAGGGAACCTCATAGTCTAATTAACCTTCAATCCAAACTAAATAACAAAAAATGGTACGGTAGCTCTGATTTTCAATTTTTTTGATAAAGTTTAAAATACTAAATAAATAAACACAATATAGTTTTTACAAAAATTCGAAAGATATCCCAAAAAAGACAAAGACTAAATAATCTCTAAGGCAAAATCCGAAGAAGTATACAACCAAAATCTAGTATGATGTCATGAGAAATAACATAACAATAGCCAATATATTAGTGCGCGAGAATCAAACAGTTTTATTAAAAAATACAATCCATAAACAAGTTACAATCTACAGTTTTACAAAAAGATACAATACATAAATAAGGTACAATCCATAAAACGAGTTGGAATACATTAGTAGGCATTGGAATACACTAGTGGGTATCCATGAGCGCATCCAAAAATATCCCACAAGTTATAGTCCAAAATAGGAAATTTGTAGAATACAAAACAACCTAAGTTATAAACTTAGATGTTTAAGAAATTGATGATCAAGTATGCAAAAAGGTTCTGGTGCCAAAAAAATTGAATATGAATTCAGTAACCATATATGAAAAATCGTAAAAACAAAGACGAAAAATATCAAGTATTTTTTAATGCCTTTCCGACGAAACTTGATAGATGACAACCTTGAAACAAATGCGCAAGTACGCTAAAAGTGGCGATGCCGTGAAAGAAGCCAGTGTCGCAATCTCTTGGACCAACTAAGCCAATCATGGTTCGTACAGGTCGATCCAAGCTTAACACTCGCCGCTTCCCAGATGATTCAAGTGTAAACAAAATCATAAATGATATGATTTAAGGATTCCGCATCAGAATGACACAAAACACAATTAGAAAAGACATTTAAACCTCAATTTATGAGTTTATTTCGAATTGTCAACTTTACCTGAATTGCAAGCCAAAGAATAAAAAAATGACTAGAGATATTATATGTGTTCATCCGACACAAGGAGAAGACAACCGAATCACATGATAAGTATTCTTAACGGTGAATTCAATCTTCACCTTCTTGACGGTCCAAAAATGGATTTTGTTGAACTCATTACTAGGTACATGGAGCTACTGAATGAGATTGTTAATCTTCAATAAATTTTTGTGGTTCCGGGCATTTCTCGACCTAATGATAGTAGGCCAACACCAGTGGTAATTTACAATGATGTCAAACACCTTAAGATTGGAATCAAGACGCAAATAACAAATGATAATCATTCCATAGTGATTAACAAGAGAAATATGGAGGTTGTCACGACATCGCCACTTTATGATACTCATTCCATAGTGATTAACAAGAGAAACAAGGGTAGAACCAAATTCAGGTTGACCTTCCATTAACAATCGTCACTTTACACATCTTTCAAGCTATATGTCTCCATATGAAGAATATTCCTCCAGGACTAGGAGGGGGAGTTATCAATGTATCGGGGTTCAATGTTTGAGGGCGACCGCATGAATCCAAGTTTTTAGATTTAAAATCCTAAGGCCGTCCTCATTCAAGGGAAAGGTTATTGTTAACCACACTACCTTCGCATCTGAAACTTTCATCTTATGGTCAGACCATAGAAAATGACCAAAAGAGGAGAGTTATTTAAGAACACTTGCAGAGATGATGAAGATAGAAGACAATAAACATGTCGTGCGAAGAGCACAAACTTAATGAGTTGGATCCTACTCGCACATGAAAAATGTTTGGAAGTCCAAAATCTAATGTAGGTAATAATATCTTCCAAAAATAGTGACGGTCGGTATGAGACAACGATCTGTGATATATGGAACTCTAAGATATTAAACTGGAAGAGAACCAACATCGAAACCCAATACATTGATCAAATAGTTCTTAAAGATGGGATAACTCTAGAGAATAATATTTTAATTCATAGTAATAACTTTAAGGCATTCTATATCAAATAAGTGCTTGACGCTATCCTTAGAAAGGTTGAGGGAATTAACGCCAATATGGCAGAAAATCATCAGATCATCTACAATGCAAAGGTTGACAATTTTGAGCTTATGACACTCCCAATGGAATTTGAAGTTCAAATCACTGCTTTTCTCCTTAATAATACTCGACAAAATTTGCATGAACAATACGAATAAGGAGAACAAATGATTTCCTCGTCTAAAACTCTTTATACCGTTGATTATTTCGTGTTAATATAATATGATGGGGGGTGAAGATACACTGATTAATCCAATTGATGATCTAGTCTAGGAAGTTCATGGCCACCATAATGTTGATAATTAGATGCTACCAAATGTTGGGGAATAATTTCATCATATCAATTTAAATTGTGACCATCGAGCCTTTACAAATAGTATATTAACACCTTAGAAGTTATTGAGAGAAGAGGACGCTTTCAATACTTTTACGGCTCAACATAAAAGATGACTGAGAATTAACAATAAGATAATAAAATGATTCATTGATCCTATTGACCATGATTTTGGAGATGATCTTATAGACCACATTGCAGCAAGCAATGGGCATAAAGTCCTCAGCGTAAAAAAGTGAATTATTTTTCGGGATGAGAGGGATAGTGGTGGAATTCCACGAGGGCTTAAGCCGTCTAGAATTAAAGAACTTTAAGACCTTATCATAAAGATCTTAGCATATATTGTTCCAAGAATTCTTAAAGAAACCCGCATCGAAGCCATTTAAGACTCGATGATTTATTACTATCAATAGTAAAAAGTGTACTTTAAATATATTCGCAAGTAACCAAATAGACCATTGAAGTCCTGTTGTAGGGGTTAACTTTTGGAAAATAATGAAAGATACTTTAGAGAGCCCATGTGAACCTGAAGAAATCTAGAGCCCATAAGGTTAGAAAAATAATTCACTATACACTAGCCACCCCAATAGGGTTAGTGTCTAGGTCCCAGCTATTTTTAAGAATATTGACTATTTTATTTCTCAAAATACAATTTTTAATAATTTTATGGAAGAATTTTGTGTTACGATCCCTAAGATTGATCCAAATTATCTCTTGAATTTTGATAGTAGAAAGATTCATTAGCACGGTTTGGGGAAATAAAAGTAGAGGAGGTTTCAATCTCACCAGTTATAAGAGTTAGGTTCAGTGGATCATCATCCGAAAGAGATTGAGCCGAGAAAAGCTTTTGTTGGGCATTAGACACTCTAAAGCTTATATCTATATACTCCTTACGAATTAGGCTGCAGAGGCCATTCTTAAAACAAGTTAGCTTATGGGTAATTAGACTCATATCATAAGTAGAGATTGGAAGGTTCTAACTATTAGATACCAACTCGTTGTAAGAGGTGTGAGTCTACCATATATTAAAGAATTTAAATGGTTTTTTATTACATGGTCTAGAGATACCTAGATTTATAGTAACCGTGCTATTATCTGAAGTGTGGGGAGACTCATAATAGGAAAATGACATATTGAATAAATCATCCCAATCATTATTGATTAGGAAACAGTCAATTCTAAAAACAATAAGATTTACGGGTTTCTTCTTGGCCTAAATAAATTGGAATCTCGACGATCAAAGATCACAAAACTCACATTAATAACAACAATGATTGAATTCATTAATAAACATCTTATTGGACGAGATTGTTCGCTCATCGGGCTTACAAATATCATCAAAATCCCAGAGAGAAACCCATGTATAATCATGACATGTTACTGAAAATGTCTCTAGATCAGCACAATTCAGACGCCGATTCGGCTCATCATTGAATGCATAGATTACCAACAAAAAAAATGAGAATTTGGACTACAAACTTTATAGTGAACAAGTTGTAAGAAGGAATAAAATATTTAAATAGAAATATTAATTAGATTTTAAATAACCAAGATCATGCTGAGATGGTGAAAGGAATGGTTAGCGACAAAATTCCAAAATGAAGCCATAGTTCTAATAATGAAGTCAATATTCTTCATACGAACTTTAGTTTCCACAAGAATCATGATCGATATACTATTATTGAAATCAGTGACATCATTATACCATACTAGTTCATACAACCCGCATATATTCCAAAAAATAATAAGCATTTAAATACTTAAAATCTTATAATGGTTTAAAAGATGGAAACTACATTTTTATAGGCCGATTTTTTATTTTTGTGATGGTCTCTGAAATGTTGGGGGTTCATCTCATTGCTAATTTTGGCGCTCTTTATCTTCAATTTTGGATTAGATTCATTAAATAAATAAATATGAAAGTGTAACATGATGGTTAACCATCATAAATTTTTACCATAAATATTTCCCAACATACTAATAAAACCAGATTTTAAAATAATTTTTAAGTGGTCGTTTTAAAATAAAAACAACTCTAAATCTAAAATAAATAAGTAAATCGGTTAATGAAATGAGAGAGACAAACCCAATATTAAAGTTCACATGTATAATCGCCAGTCACCACTAAAATTAGGGTTTTACCCAATCAAGCGAGAGAGGCAACCACTAATGTTGTGTAATTCAATTTACTCACACCAATAACTTGATGCATGAATCAAAGTTAAAATAGGAAACCAAGAACAATAGTGTAATATAGGATACAACAATAATAATGAAGAATTAAATAAATATGTGAAAATCAAATAAACACAATCAATTGTTTATTCAGTTCAGTCAAATCGACATACATTTGAGGGAGAGAGCAACTCTCCAATTTACTATCTCGACAAAATATTTTTCAAGAGATTCTATCAAATGAATTATAAGAATAAGTCTTTCTAATTACTATACCCACTTCTCAAAGATCTTCTAGGCTCTGTTCAAGACTATGACTACTCAGTTTTTGAATCGTAATTTCTTGAAGGCATATAAGAGCATTTATAATGCTAGATTTCTTGATCAAATAACTGAAATAGTTACTTATTAACAGAATTGGTTGATTTTGTTGAAAAACTAATTATTTCACAACTGATTAGGTACCTCGTCTTAGGACCCTCGTCTTCGATACCTTTATTAAATAGACCCTCGAGTAGAAAACACTCGTTTAGAAGATCCTCGTCTAGAAGAACTTCGTTAATAAGATCCTCGTCTAAAATTTCCAAAGCAAAGCCAATAATTCTTAAACTTACCTTTAAATAAATGGAGATGTCAACTTCCCACCAACTAATGTGTTACTCTCCAACCTTTGTCTACTTTTCAACGAAGTTAATCAAGTCGAATAAATACTTGAACTTTGCTTTTAGGTAAATTGGTAAGCATGTCTGCTAGATTTTCTTCTGATATTACTTCCTCCACCATGATATTTTTTTGTCTCAATCATGTCCCTAATAAAATGCAATCGGATGTCAATGTATTTTTTCCTTTCATAATACACCTGGTGATTCGAAAAATGAATGACATTTTGGCTGTCACAATGTATCTTCACACATCCTTGGCTAATCCACATTTATCCAATTGTACCATTCAACCATATTGTTTTATTGACCCATTAAAAAAAGACTGTGTATTCTGCTTGAGTTGTCGACAAGGCTATAACCGACTATTGATTGGTCTTCCAAGTAACTGTTGTTCCGAACAATGTAAATACAAAACCCAATAAGGATATTTTAGTGTTTATATTGCTTACATATCCTGCATCCACATAACCCTCCAAAACATTTCTATCTAGATATGCTCTAGTGTACTTCACACCACCCTTCAAAAATCCATTCATATATCTAAGCATCTATTTCAAAGTTGGCCCGGGTTTTCCGTAAACCTACTTACCACATTAATTGTATATGATAAATCTAGTCTACCACAAACCATACAATACATGATTCTTCCAATCCCATTTGGATAGGTAATACTCTTCATCTTATTTTTCTTATCCATGGACTGAGGATACAGTCATTCTAAACCGCTCCACCACTTTCTTTAAGTAACTCAATTGAGATAAATATAACTCATCTTTACTCCAGTCTCTCGTGATATCCATCTCAAGTATCCTCATTGCATTACCAAAATCTTTCATCTTGACCATTTAAATTCATCTCGAGCCTCTGAATCTCTTGCTTGTCAGAACTTTCTATAACGATGTCATCTACATAAAGGAGGAGATAGATAACGACTTTCTTATCTTTTTTCATCATGTATAACTGGATGTCATCTGCTTCAACTCATAAAAATATTTTTTAACAAGCAAACTTTAGAGTTGTCTTCCATTAAACCTTTAGGTTGTTACATGCAGATTGTTTCATCTAACTCTTCATATAAGAATGCGGTCTTCACATCCATTTGTTCCAACTCAAGATCATATATATTTAAAACTTGCATAAGAATCTTTATAGAACAATGTTTCACCACTAGTGAAAATATTTTGTTGTAATCAATATCTTCCACTTGAGTAAAACCCTTTGCTACAAGTCTTGCTTTATATCTTGGTGTTTCGACCCCTGGTATGCCTTATTTCTTATTGAACACCCACTTGCTACAGACTTCCCATTATTATTAGGTAAAAGCACAAGTTTCTAAGCATGGTTTTTCTCTAATGAAAACATTCAATTTCTATCATTGATTTCGAATGTCTTCCTGAAGTTCTTTGGTTCTGAGTCTTACATCTCTCGAACCTCATTCATATCATAACAAATAAGGTCAGCATAACCATATCTCTTAGGCGGAGTAATAACTCTCATCTCCCTATCTTGTGCTACCTTATAGTCTGGAGTAGTTATTGTTTGACTTCCACTTTCTTTAGGTTCTTGAGTCTGATCATCTTCTTCCCTCTCATCGGTGGAAGGTTCCATCTCACACTGAATTTTATATACCCTTATTTCTGGTCTTGAATCCACGTCTTCACACTTCATGTTTATCCGGGTCTCATCAAAAGTAATGTCCATGCTTATTCTAAACTTTGATTTTCTAGGTTTCATCTTCCACAACTTGTTACCCTTCACACCTTCAGAATAACCAATGAAAATATCATTCACAAGTCTAGCGTCAAGCTTGTCCTTTTTTACATGGGTAAGCATCAGAGCTCTAAAGACTTTCAAATTAGAGTAGTATGCCAGTCGGCCACTCCAAACCTTCATATGTGTCTTTAAATTTTTTCTTTTTGATGGAAATTTGATGATCAAGTATACTGCACTAGTAACAGCTTCTCCCCCATAAACGTTTTGGTAATCTAGCTCCCAACAACATACACATCACCCGTTCCAACAATGTCTTGTTCATTCTCTCTGCAAGACCATTCTGTTGCGGTATGTATGCAATAGTTTTATGCCTCTTTATAAGTTTGTTCCTGCAATACTTACTAAACTGATCTGAAACAAACTTTATGATATTTTCAGTTCTGAAAACTTTTAGTTTAATTCATTTTTTTTCTACAAAAGTATGTCATTCTTTAAATTTTTCAAAAGTGTCATTTTTATTCTTAACGACAGGCACCCATACCATTCTAAAATAATCATCAATTATGCTAAGAAAATATGAATTCCCCCATGAGTGGAAACATACGTTGGAACCCAAAGATCCGAGTAGGCATACTCAAATGGTCTACTAGACTTGTGCATTGCCACCCCAAACTTCAAATTGTGTTGTTTTCCTAGTTGACGGTTATCACAAAATTCTAGTTTTTCCAAATTTCTTTTCCTATGAAACCTTGTTTAAATAATTCAATTAAACCTCTTTTACTGACATGACCCAACCTCAAATGTCATAGAATAGTTATGTCTGCAATTTCTACATCTGTTACTAATGCATTAAACATAACAGTGTGACCTTTTAAAATATATAAACTATTTATTTTAGATTTATTGGCTACTACTAATTCATCATGAAAATTTCTCAGCATACCATGTTCAGATTTAGTGCAATATCCAAGATCATCAAACATACTAATGAAAATTAAATTTCTCTTAAGTTCATGAATATACCACACATCCTTAAAAAATAATTATCATACAATATTTTGAGTCTGATAGAAGCATACCTTGAACTTTGCACGCCTTAGTGTTACCAAGTCGTACAATTATGTATTCTTTAAACTTCAAGGTGCCAAATTGTTTTATTTCTTGGACAAATGTGATATGAGCATCCTCAGTCCATGACCCAACTTTTCCTAGGTTCTGACTTTGTGCTATTAGTGCTCTCACACTCTCACAACCTTCATTTTCACTTATAGCAATCTAAGTAGATGAACTACCACTACCTCATTTGTAAGGACATTTCTTTTCTTCTTGAAATGATCGGGAGTGTGACAATGATAACATTTCAAATTTGAGATGTCACCACCAACCTTTGAATTAGACTTGGATGTGTGTATTTTCCCATTTCTTCTCTATTTGTTCTCTCTTCTTCCCCCTTGCGACGTTCAAACCTTCTCCGCCAACATTCTCAAACTTTAAATCTTTAAAAAAAATTAATTCATTGGTTCTCAGAGCCGATTGGAATTCATCCAAGGTGATGGTGCTTTATTTTCTATGAAGCATGGCATCTTTGAACTTACCATATCATCGAGGTAAATCACATAACAAGTTTAGGGATTTGTCCTCTTCTTCAAATTTCACATCAATATTCGTCAAATCATTAGTAATCTTGTTAAACTATGTTCACTGCTCCATTATCGACATGGTCTCCATCATAAGATAGGAATACATTTTTTATTTTAGATGCTGTTTGTGTGCCAATAACTTGGTTATATACAATGAGTCAAGTTTAGACCACATAGACACAACATACGCTTTTCTAGCCACTTCTCTCGGTACCTTGTCTTCGAGGTAAAAAATAATAGAACTATTCATCTCGGTTTTCTCTGCGAGTGAAAGATGGTTGGCATCTATGTTTTTCCTTTTAAATCCTCAACACATTTCTGTTCGATTAGAATTTCTCTCATCTTCACCTTTCACAACTCGAAGTCGTTACTTCCGCTCAACTTCTCAATATCTTACTTTAACACGTGGTGTTTAATTTAGTTTATTTTTTTCCCCGCGATGGTTGCAAATTATTGTGTAATTTAATTTACTCACACCAATTGGTTTGGTTTATTTTGGGCTGGTGGTATTTTTGTAAAATATTTTAGTAAGTTTGGGGTGTTTTGTGTTTATCGTGAGGAGTAGTGAGATAATTAAGCAGCCTGCTAGTATTAAATTCACCCTTATTAATGAGAGTGGTTGGGTTATTTATATCTTAATTATTAACCCATGGGCTTATCGGGTCGGGTTGTGAAACCGGGTCAAATTCAAAGACTCATTAGTTTTTAAGTAGATTAGCAAATAGCTTAGGCAAAAGTTATTTACGTTTGTCCTGTTCATATTTATAGTGGTGTGATATGGTCTAAATTTCCCCTGTTTAGACTAATAGGTTGGTTGTGACTGTAAGATCCGAACTCAATAGTAGCCCATTTTTTAGGCCTTGCAAAGCATCTTTGGAACGATTAAATTTTTTACCAAGTCAAGATCAATTTCATCCAATCTACTTGCATCGTCCGAACTGAAAGCTTCCTTTCACAAACAACCCAGTTCGAATTTTATCAAAACTGATTTTTCTTTCCAGATTTCTAAGATTTTTTTATGAATCGTGGGACACGTGTCAACATCTGGTTTGACCTCCCAGCCGTTATTTTTCCTAGATCGTCGCTCCCACTAGGTCTAGAAAGTTATCTAGGTTTTGATTTTTTACACGTTGAGCATCCTCAGTCCATGACCCAACTTTTCCTAGGTTCTGACTTTGTGCTATTAGTGCTCTCACACTCTCACAACCTTCATTTTCACTTATAGCAATCTAAGCAGATGAACTACCACTACCTCATCTGTAAGGACATTTCTTTTCTTCTTGAAATGATCGGGAGTGTGACAATGATAACATTTCAAATTTGAGATGTCACCACCAACCTTTGAATTAGACTTGGATGTGTGTATTTTCCCATTTCTTCTCTATTTGTTCTCTCTTCTTCCCTCTTGCGACGTTCAAACCTTCTCCGCCATCATTCTCAAACTTTAAATCTTTAAAAAAAATTAATTCATTGGTTCTCAGAGCCGATTGGAATTCATCCAAGGTGATGGTGCTTTATTTTCTATGAAGCATGGCATCTTTGAACTTACCATATCATCGAGGTAAATCACATAACAAGTTTAGGGATTTGTCCTCTTCTTCAAATTTCACATCAATATTCGTCAAATCATTAGTAATCTTGTTAAACTATGTTCACTGCTCCATTATCGACATGGTCTCCATCATAAGATAGGAATACATTTTTTATTTTAGATGCTGTCTGTGTGCCAATAACTTGGTTATATACAATGAGTCCAGTTTAGACCACATAGACACAACATACGCTTTTCTAGCCACTTCTCTCGGTACCTTGTCTTCGAGGTAAAAAATAATAGAACTATTCATCTCGGTTTTCTCTGCGAGTGAAAGATGCGTTGGCATATGTGTTTTTCCTTTTAAATCCTCAACACATTTCTGTTCGATTAGAATTTCTCTCATCTTCACCTTTCGCAACTCGAAGTCGTTACTTCCGCTCAACTTCTCAATATCTCACTTTAACACGTGGTGTTTAATTTAGTTTATTTTTTTCCCCGCGATGGTTGCAAATTATTGTGTAATTTAATTTACTCACACCAATTGGTTTGGTTTATTTTGGGCTCGTGGTATTTTTGTAAAATATTTTAGTAAGTTTGGGGTGTTTTGTGTTTATCGTGAGGAGTAGTGAGATAATTAAGCAGTCTGCTAGTATTAAATTCATCCTTATTAATGAAAGTGGTTGGGTTATTTATATCTTAATTATTAACCCATGGGCTTATCGGGTCGGGTTGTGAAACTGGGTCAAATTCAAAGACTCATTAGTTTTTAAGTAGATTAGCAAATAACTTAGGCAAAAATTATTTACGTTTGTCCTGTTCAGATTTATAGTGGTGTGATATGGTCTGAATTTCCCCTGTTTAGACTAATAGGTTGGTTGTGACTGTAAGATCCGAACTCATTACTAGCCCATTTTTAGGCCTTGCAAAGCATCTTTGGAACGGTTAAAATTTTTACCAAGTCAAGATCAATTTCATCCGATCTGCTTGCGTCGTCCGAACTGAAAGCTTCCTTTCACAAACAACCCAGTTCGAATTTTATCAAAACTGATTTTTCTTTCCAGATTTCTAAGATTTTTTATGAATCGTGGGACACGTGTCAACATCTGGTTTGACCTCCCAGCCGTTATTTTTCCTAGATCGTCGCTCCCACTAGGTCTAGAAAGTTACCTAGGTTTTGATTTTTTACACGTTGCGCAGCCCTTAATCATTACGAAAAACCCTATTCAACTTCCCCTTGGTAACTATTGCTTTTTTATCGATATATATATATATATATATATATATATATATATATATATATATATATATATATATATCGTTTTACTATTCCATTGTCTTCCACACTCGAAACTTTCTTAGAGATAAAAAATTATGTTTCATCTTCATCTTCAAATTGTTCTTGAGAGATATATGTTCACAGCCAGAAACGCCTTAGCTAAAGGAGGTTGGTTGAACTTATCTGAGTTAGAGAGAGCAAGGAAAGTAGAAAGAGAAAGCTGTATCGCCACCGGTCTCCTGTTTCTCCAGGTGAGAAAAGCAATTAGCCAAACCAGGACACCGATCAGGGGTCATCTTCCTTAAGAAACCCTAGACCCAGAAAACTTCCATTCATACCAAACCTCTCACGCCTCCCTTCTGGTTCTCCGTACAAGAATCTCAACACCCTGTTTCCAAGGAGAAAGCTGTTTCAAACATCTCACCGTTTATAGTGATGGGCTCCAATACAGAAAGTTCACCAAAGAGGACAACTCCTCGTCGGACGACCCGTCAAACAAAAACCCAGTCCACCCCATCATCTTTAAAACCCTCCGGATCGGAGGTAGCTAAAGTTTCTCCATAGGCCATGCCCTCCGGACTGCAACCTCTACCATATATTAGGCCCTTAGAGGCAACAAGTGTGCAACCACCCGAACAACTTCTGCTGAAGGAACCGGAGCAATCTTTTTCAAAAACAACTGAAAAACCTTCCATATTGATGGAAGAGAATATCGAGGACAACATTGAAGAGGAGGCCCTTTTTTAGACTGAGGCGTCAGGTCAGACAAGGGATGCTGCCTCAGAAAATAAAGGTAAAAGTAAAGTTAAAGTTTGCATGACTCATCCGGACTCTCTTCCGAAGGGTCTAGAGGGTAAAGTAGGCCCTTGTTTTAAACACGTCAGCGTCAAGTATTTGCTGGCTTTACAAAATATTAACTATGTCTACACCCACACTGCCAAGTTAGGTCAAATCCGGACCAAATGGAGGATTCCGGAGTCTGTAAAAGATAGGATACCAATCACTCTAGAGAACCCCATGGACTGTAAATTGAACGAGGTGGTAGTATACACCAAAGTGCTGAACTGGGGACTTCAGTTCCCTGTAGACCTAGAGATCGTCAAGTACTTTCATTTGGTCAAACTGTGTCCCAATAAGCTAAGCCCCAATATCTGGTATATACTCCTAGCTTGTATCATGGCGTCTAGACTGTCAAATATCCCTCTTCCAATAGAGAAGTTTATTGTTGTAGCAAGTCTGTGCAAGAACCATCAAATTCTCTTTTACCACTACAACAGGGGAATGATTTCAAGGTTGTAGACGACCTGCTAGAGTCCGAAACACCTTAGAGGACACAATTAGTTTTTGTCAGTGGGACATGGGAGAATGGTAGGAAGATAAAGGCCAACACAAACCCTAGCTTGCTGACTAGCAGGTGGAAAAACACTGGTAAGTTTCTCCTTATTTTTCTTTTTTACTTATTAAACTACAAATTTTCTTATTCAGACTAATTTGTTATCTCTCTTCAGTTCTGCCGAAGAAGTTCACCAGCCACTTGGTATAAGGGAAAAAGACTTGTGTAAATCTAAATGCATGGGCTTCGGAAAACTTGGGGAATGACTTCCACAATTACTTCAAGTCACAATTGCTTCAAGTCGGGAAATTTTGTGAGGTCTCAATTGTGGAACACCACAGGCAAAAGAGACCTTTCATGGGAAGAGCTAACCACCCCTCCTCCTGCTGACATGATTTTGAAAAGGACATAAGCCAAATACGCTAAGTTGTACTTGCCTTCCAGGGCTAAGGCCTCTAGCAAAATGAAGAACAAGAAGAGGAAGGCTACAACGGACCTGGCTTAAATAGCTACGGAGGGGACTGATTCGAGTAACCAGGGTGGTATTGATGTGGCCTTGCTTAAGGCGGCAATGGTCGAGATGGTGAGGGAAGATGGAGAGTCAAAGAACCCACCAAGGCCTCCTAAAAAGGACAGAAAGCGCAAGGCCAGCAGTGATGAAAAAACTGCCAAGAAGAATAAGGTTACTCTGGGGGAAGAGATAATCCTCCCCCCCCCCCCCCCCCCCCGCGGAAAACCCACCACCAGCTCCTGCTGACCCAACTCTGCAAGAGAAAATCCTAACAGACCTCCAGTCCGGACAGATTGCTGGTGGAGGAAACGAAGAAGTGGAGCTTTCTGCCATTCAAGACATCAGTCTGTACTTTAATGACTTTGATAAAGATTATTTTGCAGGTCCTTATCGTCCCTCCAGTTCCTCCAACATGGTGACCTACAATGGGAAATATTTTTCCGTATCCGGGGAACATGATACCTTAAGTCATGCTCTCCTAGATTATATCCGGTCAGTACTCAATCTGAAGAGGCAGGTAAAAAGTCAAACCAACATTATCAACTCTCTCACTTCTGACAAGCAATCTCTGTCAGACAGTCTTCTAAGTTCTCAGCAAAGCATAGAGGTGCTGAAGAAGGAAAATGAGGATTTGGCAACCAAGTTAACCGCATCGGAAGCAGCCAATACTGAGCTCTAAACTAAGTACTCCGGCTTGAAGACTTCTTCCTCACAAAGCCTCACAGCTTTGAAGGAGAAGTTGAAGACTAAGGATGGTGCTACCCAAACCCAAACCAACGAGAAAACTAAGTTAGAAGGCACTGTTTTGGAGATGACCAAGGAAAAAGAGGCCCTGGAGCGTCAGCAAGAGCAAGCCATCAAAGCAGGTATTGAAGAATATGCAAATGGAGTAGTAGACTCCTTATTAAAAGAGACATGATGGGATCAAATCTGACATGGTGTTGTTGTTCCATGAGACCTTTCCTAAGAGAAACCTTGGTCCCTTATGGAAGTATGTGGAGTACAAGGACATCCCATTTCATACTTTGGCCGATGGCGACAAGCATAACTATGCTAGTGGAGTTGATTCCACTAATGATGAAGAAGGTACGGGTGAAAGTTCAAGTGCCGAACTCAAAAGTCCCAAAAAGATGGTGGTGAAGAAACATCTGAAGGGAACAAGCCCTAAGGTTTTTATCATGTATTTTTCTCAGTTTTTTGAACAATCAAAGTCCTTGGATGGCCAAGGCACATTTTGTACTACTATTCGGTTTAAGTCCGAACAAGTTTAATTTATCCAATTTCTTTTTTGTTTAATATTTTACTTTAAATCTTTCATGGCTAATGTTTAAGTAGCCCCTAGAATTTTAGAAGTATTGAATTAGAGTGTTTAATATCTCCAATGACATGTATTTAATAGTCATGACCAACCACCAAGTTTATCCGACCTACTAGAAATCCGGGGTATTGAATAAGTGATTTATACTTGAATTTAATTGAAGTAAAATCACACCAAATTTTTGAAGAAGGCATTATGTATTATTGAAGAAAAAAAATCGGACACCTCATTAAAACCTCCCTGCACCACTAGGGTAGGAAAGAGTATGCCCCCTAATATTTACATTAATATTTAACAAGTAAATATTTACATAAAAACTATATTCTAAATATAACCTGAGATGCTCAACATTCTATGGGTGCTTCAAAGCTCTCCCTTCTTTGTCTTAAAGCCTATATGTCCCAGGTTTGATTTTCTCACAGACCTCATAAGGGCCCTCCCGATTCAGAGCCAATTTATCAAACTTCTTCTCCTTTGTATGTAAGAAGACTTTTCTTAATACCTTATCTCCTTGTTGAGAATCTCTTCTTTTGACCTTGAAGGCAAATCTGCTCCTCATCAAACCTTGGTAGTGTGTTGTTCTTAAGTTTGCTTTAACCCTTCTCTCTTCTACTAAGTCCAACTGATTCCTTTGTATGGACTCTGTATGATGGTAAAGTAGCCTCTATGGGGGGTAATTGTATCCATCTCATACACTAAGACAAAAGGAGACTCTTGTGTAGCAGCCCGATGAGTAGTTCGGTAGGCCCACAATACTTTTTGTAAATAGCTTGGTCATTTCCCCGCAACCCCCTCTAAATTCTTTTTTAATCCAGAAAAATGGTTTTGTTTGCAACTTCAACTTGGTCATTTGCTTGCGGATGGAAAGGAGAAGAAAAACAACGTTGAATGCCTCTAGAAGCACATAAATATTCCATATCTTTATTATCAAAATGTGGCCCATTGTTTGTATTAATCTTTTGAGGGACCCCAAATCTGCAACATATATTAGATAAGATAAATTTAATGACAACCTTCGACGTGGTCCCTGCCAAGGGAGCTGCTCCTATCCATTTTGAGAAATAGTCAATAGCGACTATAATAGTTCTGCATCCCCCGGGTAGAGGTCCAACTAAATCCATCCCCCATCTAGAAAAAGGTATTGACTCAGAAATAGACTCCATAACTACTGGTGGCACATGAATTTCAGTCCCATACCTTTGACATGGATCACATTTCTTCACTATTTCTTTAGCATCTGCCATTATGGTTGGCCAATAGTATCCAACTAATAAGACTCTCTGGGTTAGTGCCCTGTACCCACGGTGTGCTTAGCCCTCCCCATCATGCAGTTTGGACAACACAACTTGGGATTCTTCAAACCCTAAACAACGTATGAGAGGTCTACTGAAATATTTTTTGTAGAGTATTCCCCTTATCATTAAAAACCACGTGCCTTATATTTAATATTTTTGGCCACAACTTTATCCGAAGGCAATGTCCCATCAAAAATATATTAAAGGAGGGTATATCTCTAGTCCTTAGGTTGGATCACATGTATGCTCATACTTTACCCATCTTCTTTGTTCTGACCTAATCATGTGGACGAGCATTCTTGTATGTGAATCCAAAGGTATGACTCAGAATATGCTATAGTTGCTAGAGAGTCTGCCAATGTATTCACCGATCTGGGAATATGTTCATAGCAAATACTTTTCAATTCTGCTACCACTTCTTTCAAAATAAGTAAATACTTGACCAATTATTCTTTCTTGGCCTCAGACTGACCTTGAGCATGATGGATGATAAATTAAGAGTCACTCATTAACCGAACCCTCTTAGCTCCACATATGAGAGCTAATTTAAGACCAGCTATAAGTGCTTCATATTCAGAGTCATTCTTAGACTCCCTGAACCCAACGCATATAGCTTGATACATTTTATCACCATACAGAGAGGTTAAGAAAATTTCATCTCCACAGCCCATAGTGCTTGATCCCCCATCAGTTCGGACCACCCATTCTTTCTTGGATTTATCTTCTGAAGTTTGTTTAGAGCTCATGTCTGCATGGAATTCCACCAAAACACCAGCCACTAATCGAACTTTAATTGCTGTTCGGGGGCAAAATCAATGTTGTAATCGCCCAATTTTACTGACCACTTGGTCATTCTGCTTAATATATATGCCTTTTGAAGAACATTCTTTAGCGGGAAAGACATCCGGAAAATAATAGAATGAGATTGGAAATAAAACCTCATCTTTTTTGCTGCAATCACTAAGGCCAGTGCCAACTTTTCCGAATCTAAATATCTTCTTTCAGCATCTAATAAACTCTTACTGATGTAGTACACCGGACAATGATAATTGTCCACTTCTCTTACCAGGACAACACTTATAGCACATTCTGATACAGCCAGGTATACATAAAGCTTTCTCCTTCAATGGGCTTGAAAAGTGTCTTTGGTGAGGATAAATGTTTCTTTATCTCAACAAAGGCTTGGTTGCATTGTGGGGACCAAATGAAGTCTTTAGCATTTTTCAATGTTTGAAAAAACAGAGGACACTTGTCCGGTGACCTTGAAATAAACCTATTTAAGGCAGCCAACCTTTTGCTGAGCCTTTGAACCTCTTTAATGTTTCGAGGAGGATACATTTCTAATACTGCATTAAGCTGATCCAGATCAGGCTGGATACCTTTCTCACTTGTTACGTAACCCAGAAACTTTCCAGATCGGACCCCAAACACACATTTCTCTAGATTCAATTTAAAATTCACAGCGGCTAAATTAACAAATGTTTCTTGAAGATCAGTTATGTGAAAATCCTCCTCTATGCTTTTAACCATCATGTCATCTATGTACACTTCCATATTTCTGCCAATCTGATTAGCAAATGTTTTATTCACCAACCTCTAATAAGTAGCCCCAACATTCTTTAACCCGAAGGGCATTACCTTGTAGCAATGGAGGCCTCTATCTGTAATAAAAGTAGTGTGATCTTGATCCTTCAGATCCACTTGTATCTGATTATACCCTGAGAAGGCATCCATGAAAAACAACAACTTGTTTCCAGATGTAGATTTTACCAGCTAATCTATCTGAGGGACGGGATAAAGATCCTTTGGGCAAGCTCTGTTAAGGTCAGGGAAATCAATACACAAACGTCATTTTCCGTTCTTTTTCTTGACTAACACCGGATTGGCAATCCATAAAGGATATTGGGATTCTGTAAATGCCCCATCTTGGTCAGCCGATCAACCTCTTGAACTATCACATCTGCTTTTTCCTTAGAAAAAGCTCTTCTTTTCTGTACGACAGGTGCAACATCCCTCCAGATAGACAACTTGTGTGAAATAACACTTGTTGGTACCTCGGTTACATCACTATTGCACCAAGCAAACACATGCTGATCTTTTAGCAAAAAAGACAACCAATTCTTCTTTAACTATGGCGCCATCTTGGAACCAATTTTAACATTCTTTCCCACTGCAAGGGAGTGAGCTTCAACTTCTTCAAATGGGTATTATGACAGTGGGAGCCTCTCTGGGGGTCATCAATCTCACTTTCCTCAGCAGAAGGCTCCAGTAACTGTTAATCTTCGTTAATTTGAACTGCCCCCAATGTCTTAGGAGCAAGAGCTGTTGCATAGCACTCTGTAGCTATCTTCAGACTACTTCGGACAACTCGTACTTGTCCATGAACCGCATATTTTAAACACTGATGGACTGTTGAGGCCACAACATGCATTCTGGACAACCAAAACCTCCCAAAAATCGCGTTGTATGATGTGGGGCAATCTACCACAACAAATAGCACCCTCACCATCTTTTTAAAAGACCCTTTGCCCAACAAAACTTCTTCTTCAAACTCCCCAATTACATCCGCAGTACTGCCTGTGAAACCCAAAATAGTTCTGTTTAAACATTGAATAATAGACGGATTCCTCATCTGTTTGTAGGAGCTTAAGAACAGGATGTTTGCCGAACTGCCTCTATCGATCGAAATTCGGCGTATATCGTTACCCCTATAGATGCTCCTATAACCATCGCATCTTCATAGGGTCTAACAATATCCCTCGGATCATCCTCATCAAAGACTATGAACGGTAAAGTGGACTGGTAGTGATAAGAAGACATTACCCCTTCCAATTGAGTAGCCAAATTGTGGACATGCCTCTTCTTTGATGAAGGGGTAGGTGCAGTTATAGTATCCCCTCCAAAGATAGTTGATGACTCAAAGAAACTGATTAGTCCAGATACTGTCTTGGTTTGTTCAATTATCACACCCACCGTATTCTGAGTTGGATCTGGATCCAAATATTCATAGTCCACGTCGAACCTCTCAAGGATGAACATTGCCTCTTCTTGAGCAGACATTCTAGGATTGTTTGTAGGACCTGTCCGAGGACCATTGTCAGGTCTGTTTCCACTTCGTATTTTAACATAAGCTCCCATTTTTCCCTTCTTAATAAGGTTTTGAACTTCTTGTTTCAATGCTATGCAGTCTTGAGTATTTTGTCATATATCATTGTAATACTGGCAAAAACAAGTGTTTTTTTGTTTGCTCTGGGGGACTGCAATGCCGCAGGCTTTCAAAAATGTACTTTATCCTCAATTTTATCATAGATTGTGGCTACATTTTTCCTTAACTCTACAAACCATTTAGGCTGAACCTAAGGACTTCTTTTTCCCCTTGATTGTTGGCTCTAAGTTTGGTTTTGGTTGGATTGAGTTTGCTTAGACTAGTTAGATCATTTTCCGGTCTCCTTCGCCTTATATCCGGATTGGTTAGCGGCTGAGGGAGCCGTTATGGTGGACCTCACTTGACTGTGCATCCTGGTTTTCTTTGTTTCCTCCACATTAATCTACTTTTCCAATTGATTTAACAAGCCGCCCTAAGTCATAGCTTTCTTCCGAGTTACGGAATCAGTTAAGTTCCTATGATTCAACCCCTGTCTTAGAGAAACAATTGCCACCTGCTCAAAGCAATCTGCTAATCCATTATTTGTATTCACAAATCGACTTATGTAGTCTTTCAAAGATTCGTTTGGTTCTTGGGCACAGTGGCTAATGGTATCCACATTACCCTTCAATTCTTTACTCCCAACGAATTGCCTCCGAGAGGCAACCCAAAATGTATCAAAGTTCATAATACACCCCTGAGGTAAGCTATTATACCATTTAAGAGCACTTTCCGTAAAAGTTTAGGATAAGGCTCTGCACAAGAGTTTATCATCATCATCATCAAAATTCATCATGAATTTTTTTAATTTCTCCAGATGGTTGTCCGGATCCCGACTTCCATCATACTTTTCCATCTTGGAGCTATCAAACCTTTTAGGAAGGTGTCCGAATAGTATTTTTGCAGACAAAGGTGACTGCCTCCAGTTTTTATTGCAACTAAAGACCGTATCTTCATTAAGAGTTACAAAAATACTTGGTTCAGACTGAAATATAAAAGGATCTATCAGCAACTGATCAACATGCCTATGGGACGATCCTTTACCGAGATGCATTTTAAGCCTACCACGCTTGTCCCTCTTTCTTGAGTGTTTTTTGGTCAGTTTTATCTTTTTTCTAGATCTTCCCTCTTCACTACTTGTTGATAAAGATTCCTCAAGCTCATCTTCATTTGAAGAGTTACTGGAGGACTCAGACCCAAAACATTCAACAGACTTGGACCGATGTGTCTTCTTCGAGCTGAGATGAGTCTTTTTTGAACTGAGGTGAGTCTTTAGTGATGGCTCATTCTCCCCAAGATTGTCAGTATGGTGAAGGACCGATGCTCCAGATTTCTCCTTGATACATTTCTCTGCTTGTTTTATGGCCCTTAGCGCCTCTATCTCTATCATCAGCTGATATCACCCCTCAATAGTGTATTCCTTATTTTCCTTCACTATTTCCACCTTAGGAGGTGGAGGAATTTGCTCATTCGGATCTATCCGAACTATTTTTCTCACTGGTTTTGAATATAAAATTTAGGCACCGTCGTGCTCCCACTGTGGTCGCCAATTTGGTTTGGTTTATTTTGGGCTGAGGGTAGTTTTGTAAAATGTTTTAGTAAGTTTAGGATGTTTTGTGTTTAGTGTGAGGAGTAGTGATATAATTAAGCAGGCTGCTAGTATTAAATTTTGATCACCCTCATTAATGAGAGTGGTTGAGGTATCTATACCTTGATTATTGACCCATGGGCTTACCGGGTCGGTTGTGAAACCAGGTCGAATTCAAATACCCATTAGTTTTTAAGTAGATTAGCAAATAGCTTAGTCAAAAGTTATTTATGTTTGTCCTGTTTGGATTTATAGTGGTGTAATATGGTCTGAATTACCCCTGTTCGGATTAATAGGTTGGCTGTGACAGTAAGATCCAAACTCATCACCAATAACTTGATGTATGGAGAAAAATCTAAATAGACGACAATAATAATCAAGAAGAAAATAAATATGCAAAAAACAAAGAAACACAATCACTTGTTTACCCAGTTTAGTCAAATTGACCTACATCTGGGGAGAGAACAGCTCTCAAGTTTACCATCTCGACAGAATATTTTACAAAAGATTCTCTCAAATTAGTTATAAAATAAAATTTTCTCGTTACTCTATTCACTTCTCAAATATCTTCCAGATTATTTTCAAGACTACGACTATTTAGTTTTTGAACCACACTTTTCTTGAAGGCAGATTAAAGGATTTATAATGGTTACTTTCATGATCAAATAAAATAATCAATTACTTTTAACATAATTGGTTAATTATGTTTAAGAAACTAACTATTTCACAACTTATTAGGTACCTCGTCTTAGGGCCCTCGTATTCGAGGCTCTCATCTAAAAGACCCTCGTTTAGAAGACCCTCGTCTAACATTAACAAGGTAAAACTAACCACCAAAGAAGTTGTTACCAACATTTTTATCTCTAAAGTGACACCAACCTCCAGCAACAACGTTGTATTGTCGAGCTCGAGAATGAGATGTACCATAACATAAAGATGCAATAACTGCAAATGAGAAAGATATGATACTGAAGATATTGAAGACATGTTAATAATATTGTTTTCCATAATCTTCAATAGTCAATGGATTCAAATGATGGTATGTACATGATCCTCCCTTTAAAACAAGAGGATAACCTCGAAAAAAGAGCCAAACATACTGAGAGTTCGGGGACATTCACAAAACAACGTCACAGTGAATGCTATATATTTGGATCATGGTAAAAATGTTGTAATATAAAAAACATAAACAATATGATAGCATATCTACGCCCATATCAGATGTTTATGACGGTTAATCGAGCAAAAATTAAAATGAACAAAAACATATTCTACAGTACGACTATATAAAGGAAAAGTTATAACAACCATATAACCAATAATTGTTTCTTCTCTTCCAAATGAAGGTTTCAAAAGCTCTCAACATGAAGGACATAAAAACAGGTTTTAATCGTTATGCAAACTTACCCAAACGGGCATCGAACTATACGATTGAATAATCGTCCAGTGTGTCGGTTTTTATATTGAACTTGGTCTCTAAATAGTAATTTGAAGTGAGATATTATGAGTATGAAGAGACTTAGGAAACCATGGTAACCACGATAATATGGAACTATTTTATGAGAAAATGATTAGAAAAAAAAACAAGAAGAATTTTTAGGAATATTTAAAAATTATACGTCATAAAAAGAACAAAATGATATGTGGCTCAAGTGGTAAAAGATATCTAGGAAAATATTATAAAGTTAGCTGATGATATGGGAGACTAGCATGAGACATAAACTTATAAAGTATTTTATCAGACAAACATCAAGATAATAATAGATCTCGATTGTTTTTAAAAATTACATTTCCAAATAGATTTTTTACAAGACACGAAAATGGGATTAAATGTGACAAATTGATGTTGAAGATGAAAATATTCTAAGGTAGTTGTCGATGACTAACATGCTAACAAATAAGATGATTCTTGATTTTTTTTAAAGACCAAGTTTAAAGTTTATTATCTTGACATGTGTTGTTTTTCGTATTTATTGTTTTAAATAATGTGTTGGTGTAAGCGTTTTATATGTTCTTCAATTATTATGTTGCGTTAAGGTATTTTTTATGTTTTATTATTTAGGTCATGTTTTTTAAAGGACGGTCTCTATAGATTTTTTATTGACTATAAATTTTTGTTACCATACATTTTTTAATATATATGCTATAATAGTTTAGACCATAATTTTAAAAATTTTATTTGTTAAAGACTATAATTATTTAATATTTTTTAAAAACTTTAGTTTTCTATCTTTAAATGTTGGACCCGTATAACCTTGCGTATACTTTAGAATAATTTTTCAGTTACGAATTATATATCCTCACTTGCAGCTTATATTAATTGTTTATTTTTTGTTTATAATACTTACGGTTTTGGTTACCATTTATACCCATTATTAGTTAAGGTTTTTATGATATTTGGTGCAGGTTGTTAGTTATTAATCATGGTGTTTGTTGTTTCGGGAGTGATTCGTTTTTACTTATTGAAGTTTGTGTCTTGGTTCTTTAATATAGTTAGTGGATCTAAATTATTGCGTTAGTAGAGCTTAAAAAATGAAAAATAGAAAAATAATTTTGAAATATTTAAAGTATATTAAATAAACTAGAAAGATATTTATCTCTGTAAAAAGCTTCCGCACCACCAGAGTTGGAAAAGAGTACGCCACTAATCTATTATTATTTACATGATAAATTTTCAAATGCTTCATGCTCTATTGGTGAGGTAGCTTTCTACACTTCATGCTGAAAGGTTTCTAAATTCATGGTTTAGTTTGCAATAACATTGTATAAGGTCATTCAGAGTTGAGACCCAATTTTATTGTTGTGCATGTTTTATAATAATTTCCTTAAAACCAAGTCCCCATGTTGAAAATTGATATTGAATCATATTGGCTTCACATAAGTCGTTGATAGTGGTTTTTTTAACCGTGCATGATCACGTCTCTCTTCTAATAGATATATCTTCATTTTCTTATCTTTCAAGTTCATTTTCTCAGAATATAAAAATCAATTTTATGAGTTGGGATTACTATTTTTACGGGAGGTATATCTCAATCTCGTAGACCATCATAAACAGTGTAATCAGTTTTGTAACCTTTATCTTTATCATATATATCGATGATAATATTTTTAATTAATCGAATCATTTTCCATTAGTTATTTCCAATAACTTTTTTATTTTTAGGACGGCTTAGTGAATGACTTCAGTGTAGATGTTTTGTTTAAATATAATTTGTCTCCCAAAAAGACAATTACCTTTTTATTTATAAAAACGTTTATTATCTGTGTTGATTACTCTAGATACTTCATAGTTATAACAAATATTCATCTAACGGAAGATACAAACCTCTTGGGATTATATCCAAGATAATGGTTCAACGTCTACTCACTTAGTAAAATAGTCCACATTGGCCTATAATGTACCTTCATTTTCATATTGTCCATATAAACCTATAATGTACCTCTATTTTCATGTTGTTATAAAAAATGGTTATACCAAATCGATGTTCCATCGATCGAAAGTGTAAGGTGCAGGTATGATGTCCAGAGGTGTGGCAAGTAGATATGTCGTGTTGGAAAAAAATTAGAAGGTATCACATGTTTAGACAATATGTTTTGCATATATTCTGAAGTATACCAATAGTACCATGTTAATAAAACCCTTCATAGTAAACCTTCAAACCTATAATGTTAAAGCCTCTGAGAATAAAAGCATACTAATATTTTTATTAGCACCATAACAGTGACAAGGTGAGACTCTACCAGAATAATATATATCTAAAAGAGTGTGTAGTGAGTCGTATTTACTTACAATTCTCAAGCATGTACTTTTCCCTCAGATTATGTTTCTTTGTTTAAATATTTAACCAACTTTGTTCTTCAATCTTTACCTTATTGTATCATTATAATATCTAGTTCATCCATCGATTTAAACTTGATGGGGTGTCTTAAGAATATGAAATGGGCTTTACCATCACATCTCATATTAGCCAAATCATATGTAATGATATTATCTTATCGATGGACCTACTCGTAACAAGCCTATCAAAACCATGCTTATATTGCTTAACCAACTAAAGGGTTTTAAGGTTTTTAAGTTTGCATACATACGATTTATGTTCATGGTTTACATCCACATGTGAATCTTATATATATATTAGTATATGCTCGACACATATTAAACATATACAATTATGTCAACAATGCGCCATATTTTGCTTTGTTGTTTGTAGTTGAAAATATGAGTTGATTTTCCTATCAAAAAGTTTTCACTCATTGGTGTGGTTATTATCACTACAGATCCACATCCATTACATCCATGAGCATTAAAAACTTTATAAATGTTGACTACCTAATCTAGTTTTACGTCTATATCCATTTTTTTCATTGGCGAAAGTACTTGGTTTGTTAAAAATTCACTTTAGTAAAAAATACTAACAATACATGTGTATTTTAATGGTGATCCACGACTTGTATTATATTTTGTATTTATATAATTCTGTTAACTATTTAGTCATTGTATTTTATGTATCCCAATTTTTTATATTTTTAAGGGTCAAAATTTGTACACCTTCAGTACATGGATTTGAAAATAATGAATCATATCTCTTGATGATATTGTCAGGATTAATGCTAACTTTATAAAATCAAGTATCTTGTCAACCAAAATTCTATGACATAATATACCGGTGATTGTGCTTTATCATCTTCTCTCGCGAGCATTGCATTCATTATATGATCAAATATCGCTAAATCTCAATATCATAATTTATCTTTCACTAGTTTATTAATTATTTTTTGTGTTATTTACTTATTTAAATCTCAGAATAATTTTTATTCTAATAGACATTTTGAGGACTTCAAAAAATAGACGATGCTTCTCTAAATACTATAATATAAAAAACTAAGCGACCAGTGATTTATTTGTCATCACTAAATTGAGTTATACTCCATCTACTGTTTGGTTGATTACAAAACCTAAAACAAATTTGGATCCCACCCCAAATGATCATTTTATTTGGTATGGTTAAACAACATATTATATTTCTAAAAATTTATAAATATTTTGACAAAATATACCTACATATGATTTTATATTCCATTGAGGTTTATTATCGAACAAATGATAACCATCCTATAATAATTTTCTCTTAAAGTATTTATTCCTACCAGCATGAAGTGATAAACAAAACGTGTTCTATCATAAAATTATTCATTCTCGGTCATACAAATTCATTTTGATTTAAAAATAACATTAATAAGAATCAATCCATAGTAAATGTTTATGCTCGGAGATTGTGTCTACATAAATATATTGGATGTTCTTTTTTTAATCATCTCAAGGTTTGTTAGTCACGTTGGATGATAGATGCATTATATTTTTATAATCACTATCACGCGTATGAAATGTAAATATACAACCTATGTTCAGTTAGAGTTTTTATATGTTTTTATTACAAATTTATTTTTTAAAATTTTGCATGTTTCGAATAAATTTTTATACTAGTTAGGTAAGAAACACGAAATTAAATATCATTATAAAATTCTTGAAGAATAGAATCAAACCATAGATCCAAATATTGGTAATGTATTTGTTTTCAATGAAAATAGATTTAGGGATGAAACCATAATACTTTTCCTTGGTAGTGCACATTCTTTTAGTTTTGTTGAGTCTTGGAGATACGAGACTTGGATGGAAAATAGGGTCAACCCAAGAGCCAAACGCATCCAACATAGCTCTATGAGATCAAGAGTTATGAAATATTTAAAAAAAAGAAACATTATGGATACAATATTAGATTTATTCATGAAAATTTTCTTTGACTAGTAATATAACAACATTTCTTGAATTTTGTATTATGTGTGTTACTTTACATTGGAGTGATCGTGATACGGTGCTCCAAAATAGAATTGTATATTTTTGTGTTATTGGCAAACACACTCTTGTTGTAATTAAAGATAGTATGTTAAGAGTGTATGCATGATCTTATAGTTACAAATAGAATTATGTAAATTTCTTTGAATAATACATCTAGGAACAGTGCAACCATTGAAATAGTTAAAAATGATTGCAAACGGGATTTGCATAAAATATTTCACAATAGATGTTTATGTCATATATTTCAATTGGTTGCAAAAGATAGAATAAGTGTGATATTTATTGATTTTATCGAGCATATGAAAAAACGGTCCTACTATGCTCGACATCGGGTCCTAGACGATAAAATTAGGAAAATATTATTTTGACTAGTGAAAAGAGATTATGAAAATTAGTTTTAAATATCAAAACTAGATGTAACTATACATATGATCTTCATGCACGTACTTATAAGTATAAAAAAAAGATTAATGACCTTTATAATATATACAATGTTATTTATCATATTAATTAATTACATTGGCTATATTGTGTTGCAGTGTTATATTTTTTGAAATCGTTTAAAGATGCAATTAAATCTTTTTTACACAATATACTATTAACATTCATTTGGCCCTTGTTAATATTACTAATCTTATCATGCATATAGATACATACATGGATAAGAATGTATGTCGCGAAATGGTTCCCGATGTGGAAGCACAATTTAAAAAGTATTTTCATCATATCCGACATGTTTGTTCTCTTGGGTGTATTTTTTTATCATTTTAGAAAACAAAGGGAGAAGGGTTATCGATTTAGTTGGACTATTTTATGAAAGTATCTGATTTGCTAATGGACCATATGATCACAAAAGATATATAAAAGAAATTGACTCTTATTATTTTGAAATGTATAATATATATGTTGATAAACACGAGATAAATATGCATACTAGATCTTCAAATTTAATGGGTAGTAGTATCAATAATAGAGGGAGAAGCAAAAATTGTAATAACTACGTGAAAACTTCACTACTAAGTAGAACGATGCCAAAAGCAGCTCCTCAAACTGTCGATGAAGTGACCACATATTTGAAAATTATGTATGATATAACATAGTATAATGAACCAAACCCTATTGATATCTTAAGGTGGTGGAAGTCCAAAGAAAACCAACTTCATTCTTTCCAGGTTAGCCAATGAGGTTTTTTCTATACTTATGTCTACGATGGCAAGTGAATGTGCATTTAATCAGGCCAGGATGTAATACATGACTAAACAAACAAAACTAAGTAACGATGCACTTTAAATATGTGTTATAGTCAAAGACTGGTCTACGGCGGCCCATAGGATGCAAGACAAGGAATATAAAATCCAAGAAAATCAAAAGAGAATCTTCGATGAATTTGATTATATTGAAGAAAATATATTTGAATTAAGTCGCTAAGAGATGTGAGGATCAAGAACCGGTTGAACCAAAAAAACAAATTTATGGTTGAAGAATATATGTAATATAAATTTATTAGTGAGTTTGAAATATGATAGCTCCATTTGAGAACATTTTTACAACCCATACCCTCCAAAATTATAAACTCTAAAATGTAAATTTAATTTTTATCATTGAATCTCAGAATGTAACAATTTATCACAATTTTTTTACCATTTATAATATAGACAAATTATAACAAGTTATACTATAATCAAACTATAACAATTATTCTATCACTAATAATGATCAAAATTTAACCACACTTATAATACTTATAATCATCCATAATAATAATCAAAGTCTAATAATTATAATAACCTTACACTACTTTTGAATTACATATAGAAACTATAAACTCCATAATTATTTATTTATCAATTTAATTATAATAAACAATATTTTTTGCTTTAATATTTCAAACTCGGATTTTAAATATCCATCGCGTTATAAGAAATGTAAAATAAAAATTATTATAAATTTTGGACGAGTAAAAAACAAATTCTTTGTGTTAACGTGACATTACCATTACCGCGATATGACATAATGCGAATTATATCGTTTTTTATCTTGACTGTGACGGAACGAGTTATCATTGCTGTGATAGAATGAAAACCTACCGTAACTAATCATATCATGTTTTATTTTATTTGACAATATTGTTATCGTGATACTATAACATGACAACGTATAACATGTATCATATCACGCTCTTTAATAAAAGATTCAAAATTAGAAACAACATAAATAAATAAAAAACTCTTACTATTTTTAGATGATAACTTTTCTTTAGATGAAAAAAATTAATGTTATATTTTTAGTAGTTAAATATATAAAGGTGTTTAGGATACATTTCAAATTACATGTTCTTACAATGTTTATGCATATGCATTAAGAAAACTAATAATTATTTGTTTTAAATAAAATAAATTAACCGATGAAAAATAAAAAATAATACTATATTTTACATGAATGATATTTAAAATGAGAGAATAAATATATTCTAAAATATGTAATTTTTTCAAAAAGAATTAAACTTCTCGTTTTTCTTTAGATTTTAAAGATTTTTTCCATAAAAAACCTTGTCGTGGCTTTAGAAAAACATATATAAACAATCAAAAAATTCGATATTTTTTTCCTTAAATTAAAATGTGTTTCCAAATACATTTAAACAATCAATATAATCAACATGATTCTTTTATTAATATGAAACTTGTTTCCAAATACATGTAACCAGTCAATTAAATGAAAAGATTTGTCTAAATCTTTTTGTTTCTTTTTAGGTTTTTTCAAAGTTTCTCTTTATAAAACATGTTTTCTTTTCTTCATTTTTCTAATTCTAGCCTTCAAATTTGAAAAATCTCATTCTCCCTTTTTGTTTTGCTCCCGGCATTCGATACCAACCCAGGTCTATGTTGTTGTGGTGTTGTGCATCCTCCCGTCTTTGTGGTTCTAAAAGTTTCACTCCCGTGATTATCATCGCCGCCCTCTCCTCCGTTAGTGTTTGTTGTCATTTCTACGTTGTTAATTCGTCGCATGGTTCTTCTTGAACCGATCCAAATATTGGATCATTTCAAGCTCTTATTTCTCGCTCATTGCCACCTATGTTGAAGAAACGTTTGAAACCCTGTAGAGAATGGAGAAGGGCCAAGGTGTGGTGTATATTGACGAAGTTGAAGAAATACGGGGTTGAAGGTATAGAAGGTATACTTTTTGTATGGATCAAAGTCATTGAACATTTTGATCAGACAATCATTTTTTTCTATTTCCACGGCACTAACCCGCACTTTCCCACACATAGTTCACCTTATAGGATAGTCGTTCGAGAAGTAAAATCCTAAAGATTGAAGATAGAAGCTTACTCGTGTGACACCCTTATAGGAAGTTTGGGAACAACTGCTTGTTATAAGATATCGAGCAACAAAATTAATCATATCAGACCGCGTGATAAGCTAATCAATTCATTTGTGAACGATCAATTGGTTTTCGCTTTGCTCTCCTATTTTATTCTTCATTGGACGATTTAGAAGGATTTCGATGTTCTTTCCCAACTAAAAAAGAAAAGGTTGTCTCACATCGAGATCGAGATGTCGATTCGTTTTCTGCCTCCAATGAGATGGTGGATCTATCACCCAGTAAAAAGTAGTGAGGTTAGTCTCCTTCTGAAAGTTGTGGGGGAGGGGGGGGGGGGGCTTTAATGTGTATGCACCTTTCTAGAGATTCTTTCTCTTTTTGGATTCTTTCTCCAATGGAGAATTTTTCTAGAAAAAAAAATGTCTTACAAAACGCAATTCGTCGATTTCAATTCCAAGGTGCAGTTTGCCTTTTTTACGGTAGCTTTGTTAGGGTGTACATTCAAAGATCGATAAAATTTATCTTTACCCTGATGTTTATATAAAGGATCTAATTGTTTGGGTATTTTTTGCTATCTTTTTTTTTATTTTGATTTTTAATGCTCCTAATGTTTTGGGGCATCCCAACAATTATATACCTGATAATCTTCCCACTCTGCCTCATATTGTGCTGAAATGGTATTTCCTATTGATCTATGACATTCTTCGTAGTATACTTAACAAATCGGGAGCTATAAGATGTGTTTCCAACACAAGAACTTTTAACATTTCGAATCTAGCATTTTTGACAGCCAACTTCTTTCCCACTTGAAAGCTGAAGGTCTTAATGTGCATATGAGGGCCCCATATATTCTAACTTACAATCTTCATGAAGATATCAAAGGACTTACACCCTTCCTCTTCCCATCTTGTTTCGATTTCTCAGCCAAGTGCTCCAAATTGATTGCGTTTTCTTGTATGTTTATGCAAGTTACATTTTTTTTTCTGATTTAATTATAGATCTAGGTTATTCTTTTGAGATCTTATGGTTTTTTATTTAGTTTTAGAATTTTCTGGTTTAGATTTTCACTTTTTATGCATTCTGGTAGTATTTTACGATTATTTTAAATTCGGTCTTACTGTATTTTGATACGCATAAGCTCCATTGGATTTTTTTTGTTTTTTTTAGTATTTTCTAAATCAATTTGATCTCTTAACTTTTGGATAGTATTTGTCTATCTAATCTCTATGGAATGTCTTGTGAATCATATACAATTGATTTATTATCTATATAATATTTTAAAAAATGTTAACTGACATTTTTAAACACCCACTCTTTCCGTCCTAAAATATATGTCGTCTTAGGAAATTTTTATTGTCCCACAATATATTCCGTTTACTTTTTAGAATGGATGGACTATTAATTATCATTAGTTTACTTTTTATATCTTCGAATAACTGATAATTACTAAACTTTCAAATTTTCAAATTAGACAAATTTAGTGCCTTATTAGTATATAAAATATGTGATTTGGTCTCATAAAGGGTGGCCGAGTTGGTGAAGTAAGACATGCTTGTGATTTGGTACCATGTGCGCATTCGTTGAGTAGCGGCTGCGGATTCCATCCAAAAAAAATGTGATTTGTAATTTATAATTAATATAAATGTAATATTAAATAAATTTTAAACTTAATTTTTTTATTTCAATAACAAATACTTTTAATAAATTTTTTATATTTTTGTTAATTTTTCCAAAAGATAACTTTAAAAATTGAACTTATACATAAAATCATAAACACGTAGTTCAAATCATATTGCTTTAAAACAAATTTATAAAAACAAATTAAAACATAATTCAGTTTTTAAAAATCGGTGCTAAAAATATAAGAGCTAAAATCTGATTAAAAAAATAAGTAATTTAAAATCATCAATAGCTTTTTTAAATGATTTTGCTGTTTAAAAATGAAAATGAAAATTTTAAAAAATTATTTATTATTTAACAAAACATTTTTTCAATTATTCAGCTATACATTTAGATCTATTCATGTTTAAATCTCTTAATCAATAAATTTTATTTTGATAAAAAAAAGGAGAGGAAGATCTATTAATGTTTATAACTAAAACACTATCTATAAGTTGGAAGATTATAAGTTAAAAGGTTATGGAGTATTATTTTAGTCCCTCGATCCCTTTCTTTAATGTTTTACGTTCTAAGTGTGTATACATAAATTAATTAAGAAAGTTCATTATTAGTTGTTAAAATTGTAAAAAAATAATTTTAATTGTTATAAATAATTATTTCCATTAATATGTAAGACTAGACCATTTTGAAAATGGCAAACGACAATTAATTTGGGAAATGATTTTTTTAGTAGAACGACAAAAGAGAAACCTAATGTATTACTCCCTCTTCGATTTAAGATGACGTGTTATAAATTATGGCACATTAATTAACGAATCATTATTATTTATAATCGTAAAAAATCGCCCTATCTTCTATAAATAACCTTTTTATTTGAAATTAATTGTGAATAAAATAATTGAATAATAAAAACTATAAATATAAACTAACAATTAATATCCTCATTTAGTTTGGGAATTGGGACAAAACTTTTCTCCCAAGTTCCAAAACCTATCTAAATTGTATTCAGGGTAAGGGATAATGTTATATTTAAAAAAATATTGAGATATTGCATATTATTATAGAATTATTATTACATTTTTAATATTGGCACCCGAAGGGTCTCACGGCTTTGCATTTGGTCCACTACCAAAAGGCCTCATACTAGTTGAGGTATGTTCTTACTTATATACCGCTGATCATTCTCATGTTTAACCGATGTGGGATGTGGGACTTTGGTCGCCACCCTAACAAATCCTCCTCTCGAACAAAGTACCACTTAGCCTCCTCTCAATTGACTTTCGTCTGCTCACTCAAATCAGAGATTGCTCCACCTGAGCAATAGTGCTTTTCACAGCGGATCTACTGCTCTCGACCATCCTATCTTGTTCCTTAGCTCCATTATCCACTCCAATCAAGTACCACTGCTTGATGAGTCATGGACACTCCGAACTAGGATCTCTAGAGCAGATCACCTTGAGCATGGCTATTGGTTCATCATGTTCGACCTCCGAGAATTTTACCACCATCGCGTTCTGTCTAGGCCTGACGCTCTGATACCACGTGTTGGGAATATAGATGTTGTGAATATGGGGTTCCGCATATTCCGCCTCCGTATATAAGTAAGAACACAACCGATCTCAACACTAGTATGATACCACTTAGCCTCCTCTCAATTGACTTTCATCTGCTCACTCTAATAAGAGATTGCTCCACCTGAGCAATAGAGCTTTTCACAGCGGATCTACTGCTCTCGACCATCCTATCTTGTTCCTTAGCTACATTATCCACTCCAATCAAGTACTACTGCTTGATGAGTCATGGACACTCCGAACTAGGATCTCTAGAGCAGATCACCTTGAGCATGGCTATTGGTTCATCATGTTCGACCTCCGAGAATTTTACCACCATCGCGTTCTGTCTAGGCCTGACGCTCTGATACCACGTGTTGGGAATATGGGTGTTGTGAATATGGGGTTCCGCATATTCCGCCTCCATATATAAGTAAGAACACAACCGATCTCAACACTAGTATGATGTTGTCCGCTTTAGCACCCGAAGGGTCTCACAGCTTTGCATTTGGTCCACTACCAAAAGGCCTCATACTAGTTGAGGTATGTTCTTACTTATATACCGCTGATCATTCCCATGTTTAAACGATGTGGGATGTGGGACTTTGGTCGCCACCCTAACAAATACTTATGTTATTATCACATTTTGAATATTATTATTATGTTTTTAGATACAATACAAACCAAAACTATATCTTATCATGTTAAAATATTACAAATTCTATGGTTATAATTTTAATATTACATTTTGATTATTGTTGATTACTATTGTGATTTGGTTTTAAATTTTACAAGTGTTTGTTATTATTTTTAAAACCAAAATTAGATCTTATGAAGTTATAAGTATTTCATAATACAGTCGTTGTTATTATAATAAAAGGTAAAGTCATTTTTGGATAATTTAGCCGTTCACAGTTTATACTCTTGCGGGCCAGGAGTTGTACAAATGTTTTCAAATTACAATACAAAATAGCAAAAAACTATTACAAACATCATTAATCTCCAGCTTCGTCTTCTTCGTTAGTAAAATCTTCGTCTTCGTCCTCACTTGATCCACCTTCAGCTTCGTTTTCTTCCGCAATTTCTTGTTCAAGTGTATCTTCGTAATCATCCGGATAATCTTCGAAGATGTCGTCTACGTTCACTTCGTCTCTAAACTCTCTGTCTTGCATCCTTTTATCCGCCGCTGTCCAATCCTTAACTGCCACAAGCACTCCAAGTGCTTTGCCCGTCAATCTTGTTCTCTTAGTCGTGTATTGCAACCTCGCTTGGCTGAAAGCACACTCACTTGCAACTGTAGACATAGGTATAGCATAAATCTATTTAACATTCCTGCAAAGAATAGGAAACTCTTCAGTTTTGGTACCCCACCATCTTATGATATCTTCAATACCTTGGTTTTGATAATTCGTAAAATCAAACCTAGTGCTCAAATATCTAGACAACTCATTATCAGATTGAGGGGTTTCTGTAACATTGCTTCGTAACATTGCCAATTGAACATAGTTAGTAGAAGATCTCCCTCTACCCTTATTGTTACTACTCCTTACATTTGTAGATGTATTTGATCTATATCTTGCAGCATACTTATCATAGATATTATACAAACAATCATATATACCGATAATATACCCTTCAGGGTCAACTGGTTCCTTTGGCGGTTTAGCTATAGAAAATCGTACAGATTGATAAAAGCATCTAACTAGCAATTCAAATTTTTCTTTTCGTGAAAAATGATCTAAAAGGCAAGAAAATGAATAACTATCAGGGATTGGATGAAAATACTTTGTGAACTTATATTCCATTCCGGGCACCATGTCTACGCATATATAATTTGATCTAAATTCATTCATATGCATGGCAAGATTAGTAATCGTGAAAAGGGCCAAATGAGCATTAGGTTGATTTTGTGAAGAAAAAGTTAGAGTGTTTTCTTTAAAAAGTCTTAAAAATCTTAACATGTGTGCACAATATTTCCAATGATCTCTTTCAATTGGTGTTTCACGACAAGATGCATTATAAAGCGTCATAATCTCTTCTTTAAAAACATGCGCACGTGCAAGCATTGTATAAGTAGAATTCCATCTAGTTTCGACATCTAATATAAGTTTCTTATATTTTTTCCCATTTGAAGTAACAAGTGTTTTAAAAGCTCTTTTTTTAGCAGCGGATGTCGAGCAAAATAGGACCCCTGCTTTTATAGGGGAAATATAATCACCGAGAACCTTACTTATTCCTTCTTTCGCAATTAATTGAAGTACGTGGCATAAACATTTGGTGTGAAACAATTTTGGAAAAGGGGGATTGCAATCTTCTATAAGCATTTTTATAGCAGATGCATTAGAAGATGCATTATCCAACGAAATAGACATAATCTTGTTTTTAATGCCATAAACATTCATGCATTCAATCATACTCTCCCTAATTATTTGTGCGTTATGCTTCCCAATTTATTCAAACCATATAATTCTCCTTTGGAGGACCCATTCGGCATCCATCTAATGAAGGGTAACACATACCATATCAAAATCAGTAAAAGTAGCTATGTCACTAGTAATCGAAACATTCCATGGCAAAGTCAGCATAGTTTGAATAATGCTTTTTTTTTTCTTTTTAAATAATATTTAAAGGCTAGCGATTTTAAAGAGCTACGTGGAATGCGTTTTGCGTGTGGGTTTACCCCAGCTTGCATCCAGTTTTCGTATCTCCAAGAATCCCAAAAACTAAATGGTTGTAAACTACCGACTGCATAAATCGTTGTTTCTTCCCTATATGTATCGTGGTTAAACTCAAAAGGAAGACCTGTTTGAGGGTTCTTGCAAACATTAGTTGGGTTAGGATTTGTAGGATCATATACTTCATGTTTCAATAAATGTTTTACCATAGTGCTAGTGCCCATATTTCTAGTTCCACTTACGTGAAGATAACATTTTTTGCACTCGTTACAAATACAGTAATAACCATCTTCTGATAGAGTATAGTGTTTCCAAATCCAAGATGTTTTCTTACGAGATCTCGACCCACCACTAGTACTTCCACCACCACTTTCGTGGGAGGATAGTGTGTCAACGTGAGGGAGTTCTGTAGAAAATTCCTCTATGGTATTGAGATCCACATTAGATGGTGGGTTTATCCCAGTATTTCTACGTTTTGAATTCATTTTAAAACTAATAACAGTTTTTTTAAAATATGCAATAAAATACTAATAATAAAATCTAAATTTAGACTAATAACAAGATAGAACAACTAAATTTAGACTAATAACAAGATAGAACAACTAAATTTAGACTAATAACAACTAAGAAACAATTTGCGGAAAAACAAAAATCAAACAATCTCGAACGTAGGAGTAGAATATGTAAAATAAGTAATTATAGTTTTCTAGAATTTTTTGAACAAGTAGATAGATTTAGAGAGAAGTAGAGAGTTGTTTGAGAGGTGTGAGAATTGAGTTGGGGTCTCCTCTATTTATAGGGGAGACAAAAAAAACAAAAAATAAAAAAAAAATGTCCGTACCATCCGGATCAATGTCTGGATGGTCCGGACAGAGAATTCGGACCATCCGGATATCGATCCGGATGGTCCGGACGAGATAACGCCTAGTTGAAGTTCAACTAGCCGTTACCTCGTTTGGGGCATCCGTAGATTCGTCCGGATGCCTCGGATGAGGAAGTGGCTAGTTGAACTTCAACTAGCCGTTGCTAGTTTAAAGCTGCAGACCATCCGGACGCCTGGCCGGATGGTCCGCACGATGACGTTATCTAACGGCTACTATGAAAAAAAAATCCTATAAATACTACCTAACTCCTACTCTATTTTTCACTCCACTACAAATCTATCCCCTCTCTCCACTACAAATCTATCCCCTCTCTCCACTACAAATCTATCCACCCTCTGCACTACAAATCTATCCCCTCCTCTCCACTACACTTCTCTAAAAAAATTATATTTTTCAAACACTATTTTAAATTTCAGGTTTTGCTAAATGTCTTCGAAAAGATCAAAGCATGCCCGTCAAGGTGGATGTAGTGAATCAACCTCGAGACGAGTGAAAGAGGTGGCAGATATGCTGTTTGAAGATATGGAGGTAACGGAGAGCGCGACTATCGAACATCGAGGCGAAGGGGAGCTTCGCATCCGTAATCAGGAAGGAGGTCGAGGTGTAACCAAAATTTGGTCCGGTATGTATCTGGACTACGAGGAACTGATCCAAATAGAGGGTATGCAAAAAAGTTTCAAACTTATTGAACCTAATAATGGCATAGGTTGGATGACACTAGCTAGATTCAAATGTGATTGGTATCTAGAACTAGTACGCAAGTTTTATGCCACCGCAAAATTAATCGAAAATGATCCAAGAGGTTCATGAATGAATTGTTTGGTTGATGGTAAACCCTATAGTCTTTTTGAAACTGATTTCCAAGATCTTTTTTTCGTTCCAACCCATGATATGTATACCGGTAATAAATTACCTTCCATTAGTTATCGCCCTTCGATTTTAGGGTGCTGATTGGCCTATGTCTTACGAAGAAGCAGTAGAGCTTCTTACTTGTCCTGGTGGGGAAGCTCCAAAAATTAGCAGTAGATTTCGAGCCATGCGGGGTAATTTGCATGCTAATGGGAAATTAGCTTTGAAATTGGTAAATAGTATATTTCTTCCCCCTAGTAACAATGATATGCAACTTTCATATATTCAAACATTTGTTACTGTTTTTATCGTCCGAAATCAGGGAATAATTAGTTTACCTAGCTTGATGATTTAAAATATGGCTACGAGGTGTGGTACATATAAACTACCTTATGGGATGATAGTGAGTTACTTGCTTGTTTCGAAAGGAGCTGATGTGAGTATGTACACTCCGATGAAGGTGAGGCCGACTAGTGCTATAGGTAGAAACTCTTTGCGTTTGCAGGAAATATACTCTTGGGATGGAGAGTTGATTTCGAAATTGGAGGCATGGAACCACCATAGACCCGACTTGAATCAGATATGGACTTCGAACGATCTTACAAAACCGCCAAATCCACCTACTCAGTATCGAGTTGAGGCTCAAGCGCCTTTCGATCCAAATGCTATTGGTGGTTCTTCTGGAGTACCGCCACAAGAAAGACGAATCGATCGCGAATTTGCTGAGGTTTCGCATCAGCAGCATATGGATTATATGCAATTTGCACATACTCAACAAAAGAAATGGCATGATGATTTTACAAAATGGCAAAGTGAATTTCAAAATTGGCAGGGGGGTAAATGACCAGCTTAGCCAGATACAGCAGTGGCAAGTAGGGGTGAATGATCAACTTGGCCACGTCCAGCAGTGGCATGGTCAATACGAGCAGTGACACCATGGACAAGATCAATGGAATGAGCGATTTGCAAACTCTCAAGCCGAACAGTCGGAGTATATGCGACAGATGATGGAGAACATGCATTTGCAAGGTCCACCACCTAACAACAACAACAACGATGAAGCTCCTTAGTTTTTTGCATTTGATTGTCATTATCGTTGTAATGTTTTTCTTTTTTATTTGATTGAACAACTATGTTACTTGTTTGGTTTTTATTTTTAATGAATTGTTTGTTTTGCTTCTATTTTTTTTATTAAATGTTATTTAAATCACTTTCGCTTTCAATTTTTATTTTGTTCTTTACAACTTACAAGTAATTTATGTTTATGCATATAAACTTCTAATATTGAATAGTTCGAAAATACAATAAACTATATAATTTATCTAACCATAAACACTTCAAGCTTGAAAGAATCTAAAGGATCACCTAAAAATTTAAAATTAGAATACAATTATATGTCTAATAGGTATATATTATTTAATATGTACATAATATTAAATATAACATCTTAAATATCTAGTATGTTCAAGCAATATACAAATCATTTTACAATTATATTGTTTACGATATCTTACAATCAAATTTTTATTTTTATATTTTTACAATTATTGAAAGTTGTAATCAAAATACAAGTAGATATTTAATATCTACATAATATTAAATGAAATATCTTAAATATATAAATATAAATATATAATCAAACGTATCAAAATCAAATTACAATTATTTTTTTAGAATGTAATTGATTGATTATAAAATTTCGATTAAAATGATAACATATTTAAATTAAAATACATGAAATAGAATAATTAACTCGTGTATATGGTACATATCTCAATTATTGAAATTAGATTCAATTAACACTTACAAATTAATTTTAAATAACATTATAAAATATTCTGATAAACGGTTCTTAAATGGTTTGGCTGGTGGTTTGAACTGATAAACGTTTCTTAAATGGTTTGTCTGGTGGTTTGAACTGGTTGTTTAACTGCGAAACTGGCCCATTAGGACTGCAAACTGGCAGGACCGCAACCCGCCAGGACCGCATAAGGAGCAAACTGGCAGGACCGCAACCCGTGGTTCTGATTTAAACGGTTCCGATGGCTCACGGTTCAGACCGTTTGCCACCCCTAACTGAGGGAGTAAAATAGCAACAAATCGAAATACCTACATAGCTAGGCTAGGTAGGTGGTTCTTTTCGTTGTCACTTTTGGGTAGGAATGACAAACGGTTTGAACCGCGAATCATCGGAACCGTTTAAATCAGAACCACGGTTTGCGGTCCTATGGGTTTGTGGTCCTGCCGGTTTGCAGTCCTGGCGGGTTGTGGTCCTGCCGGTTTGTTCCTTATGTGGTCCTAGGCATGGGCATTCGGTTCTTCGGTTCGGTTCGGTTCTTTCGGTTCTTCAAAACTAGTACCCATTTAGGAACCAAATAAATTTCGGTTCGGTTCGGTTCTTCTTAATTCGGTTCGGTATGAGTACTTAACTCGGTTCCAATCGGGTAGTTTTGAATACTTTAAATGCTTTGCAATATCAACGTATATAAAACTCTTTTTATACTTTAAAACAATAAAACTATGTTAAATTGTAAGAAAAAAATACTAAATATAAGAAATATTCAAAATTAATATATTAAAGAATAATATTAGTAATAAAAAAATGGAGAGATGATATCAAGTTTATTAAATTATATAAAGTTGGTATTTTGTTATTTTGTTTATACGCATAATAGTTTGTAAATATACCGCCACTTTGAATAAAGTATGTTGTCATTTATTCAAGAGAACATAATTAGAGATCAATGATAAAAGACAAATTTAGGGGAATCTAACTTTGAAAAAGAAAATATATTTTTAAAACAATTCAAAATTAAGGGTTAATACATAGGTTCGGTTCCTAACGGGTACCCACGGTTCTTCGGTTCGGTATGGCTCGGTTCCGAGAACCGTTGGTAATTGAAAACTGGAACCATTCGGGTATTATGAAAGAACCAAATCTACTTCGGTTCGGTTCTTTCGGTTCGGTTCGGTTCAGTTCTTTCGGTTCCGGTTAAAATGTCCATGCCTATGTGGTCCTGCCGGTTTGCAGTCCTAATGGGCCAGTTTCGCAGTTAAACCGCTAGTTCAAACCACCAGACAAACCATTTAGAAACCGTTTATCAAAATATTTTATAATGTTATTTAAAATTAATTTGTAAGTGTTAATTGAATCTAATTTCAATAATTGAGATATATACCATATAAACAAGTTAATTATGCTATTTCATGTATTTTGCTTTAAATATGTTATCATTTTAATCGAAATTTTATAATCAGGCAATTACATTATAAAAAATAATTGTAATTTGATTTTGATATGTTTGATTATATTTATGTATTTAAGATATTTTATTTAATATTAGGTAGATATTAAATAAAATATATACATCTAATTGTATTTTGATTACAACTTTCAATATTTGTAAAAATATAAAAATAAAAATTTGATTGTCTTAAACAAGATATCGTAAACAATATAATTGTAAAATGATTTGTGTATTGTTTGTATTTAAGATGTTATATTTAATATTAGGTACATATTAAATAATATATACCTATTAGACATATAATTGTATTCTGATTTTAAATTATTAGGTGATTCTTTAGATTCTTTCAAGCTTGAAGTGTTTATGGTTAGATGAATTATATAGTTTATTGTATTTTCGAACTATTCAATTTTAGAAGTTTAAATTTAAATTTTTTAGAATTGTATAATTATATGCATAAACTTAAATTACTTGTAAATAACAAAATAAAAATTGAAAGTGAAAGTGATTTAAATAACATTTAATAAAAAAAAGAAGCAAAACATACACTTCTTGAAACATAGTTGTTAAAAAAAATTAAAAAAATGTCTAAAAAAAATTCTAAAAAAAAAATTCAAAAGTCAAAAGTCCGGGCCATCCGGAGAATGCCCAAATTTTCAGTCCGGGCGTCCGGAGATTACGTCCGGATGGTCCGGAAATATTTTTTTTTGTTTTTTTTGGGGTCTCCTCTATAAATAGAAGAGACCCCAAATCCAAACTCATAAATTCATATACTCCTCTCCATGTCTCTCTAAATCTCTCTACTTGTTCTAAATATTCTAGAAAACTCAAATTTCTTATTTTACATATTGTAGTCTTACTTTCAGAATTGTTTGATTTTTTTTTTCGCAAATTGTTTCTATTTGATAAAAACACTTAAATAACATTGGGATAACATTATAATAGCTCAATTAAGAGCTTCGTATAATTTATCAAGTTATTTAATTGTTATAGTAATTTAAATTAGTTCTTTTAATTCTAATTTTATTAGTTGTTGTTAGTTGTTATTGCTTGTTATTAGTTGTATTAGTTGGTATTAGTCTAAATTTAGTCTTTATTATTTGCGATATTAATTAGTTTCGATTAGTATTTTATTGCATATTTTAAAAAAAACGTTGTTTTAATTTTTAAAATGCATATAAATCGTAGACTAACTAATACTCACCAATCCGCTAATTTTCACTTGTTATGAATGATGTTTGTGATAACCAAAACAAATTAATACTAACCAAAATGTAATAATAATTTTATAATCATTATTAAAATTACAATGATAAAATTCAAAATTTAATATTAAAATTATAACAATATAAATTGTAATCTTTTACCATGATAAAATATGATTTTGGTTTAAAAAATAATAAATAACATTTGTAATATTTAAACCAAATCACAATAATAATATTCAAAATGTAATATTAAAATTATAACAATATAACTTAAAAATAATAAATAACATTTGTCATATTTAAAACCAAATCAACATAATAAAATTCAAAATTTAATATTAAAATTATAACAATATAACTTAAAAATGATAAATAACACTTGTAATATTTAAAACCAAATCACAATAATAAAATTCAAAATGTATTATTAAAATTATAACAATATAACTTAAAAATAATAAATAACACTTGTAATATTTAAAACCTAATCACAATAATAAAATTCAAAATGTCATATTAAAATTATAACAATATAACTTAAAAATAGCAAATAACACTTGTAATATTTAAAACCAAATCACAATAATAAAATTCAAAATGTAATATTAAAATTATAACAATATAACTTGTAATATTTTTGCATGATAAAATATGATTTTGGTTTAAAAAATAATAAATAACACTTGTAATATTTAAAACCAAATCACAATAATAAATTTCAAAATGTAATATTAAAATTATAACTATAGAATTTGTAATATTTTAACATGATAAGATATAGTTTTGGTTTGTAATATTAAAATCAAAACTACTAATATTAGATCTAAAAACATAATAATAATATTCAAAATGTGATAATAACATAAGTAATATTTAAAATTTTAAACTATATAATAATTACAACACTTAAAATATTAATAACCAAAACAAATTAATACTAACAAAAATGTAATAATAATTTTATAATAATATGCAATATCTCAATATTTTTTTAATATAACATTTTGGTTATAAAATAAATAAAATATTTATAATATTTACAAACAAATAGCGGTTTTTTAGAAATAAACCGTGGTTTCGCAGTCCTGTCGGTTTACGGTCCTAATGGTCGGTCCTGCCGGTTTACTCCTTATGCGGTCCTGCCGGTTTGCAGTCCTAATGGGTCAGTTTCGCAGTTAAACCGTCAGTTCATAAACAGATTGTCAGTTTGAACCGCGGTTTCTGAACCATTTGCCACCCCTACTTTTGGGTAAACACGTAGACTAGAGAAATCAACTCTATATACTTCTCTTCAAGACCTGAAATCCCATTCAGCCTATTTCGTACGGGTTATACTGAAACATGTAAGATAACTATGGTAAAATGTTTTTTTGATTTGAAAGATAATAAATATGAATAAACAAAATTACAAAGTTGTGGGGGGAATATCCTAAAAACATTTAAATACAACAAAAAAACATTTAAATAAATATAACCAAAAGACAACGCAACCTAAATAATAGAAGATTTCTGTTTTTTTCCTATTTTTTCCGTTTACCTTAAGTAGATCATGTATCTCACCACGACCGAACTTTCTCACCTGATGGAGAGTGGTTTTTAACATTTCCGCCAACTCAAAACGTCTTCCAACCAAAAGCTCTCCCCTCTCTCTAATACTCTCAACGGTAACTATCTGGTGTCTTCTAAGGTTCCCTGGCTTTAGGCCAGGGAATTCAAGGTTTTGATCGAAGCTGGGTTATGTCTGAAGGTATCTCTTCTTCAAGCCCCAGAATCTCCTTGCCCCTCTTCAGCCAATTTCTATCCCCTCCTTTCTCCATCTTAAACCACTGGTTTTCAGTTTCAAAGCCAGATTCACTAGAGACCAGTCTGAAGGATGAGTCCTATCATACCTCTCTCATCTGTCTTCCCTTTTCGTCAAACCCTCAGCCGCTCTTCGAGCTAATAATTCTCAGCAAGTACCGTACCTCCTCTAACTTGCTCCTCCGTCTTCCTGTAATGTCAAAAATAAAAAAGCTTACCTTCAAACTTGTAATACACATCAAGTACCTCAAAGCATGTAAGATCTCCAATCAGTCTCTTCCTAGGTCTAATCCTAGTTTTCGCATTCCCCATTCAAGTCCCTGGTCTTTGAACCTATCCTCTCTATTATCCTCTGGGCGTAATGTAAATGGGTCTAACTTTAGATCTAAGAAGAAACTAACAATTGAACTAGTCATTCAAACTTGGTTAGCACCCCCTTCGAAGTCTCTGCCTAGTTGGTTTTCCTCCAATCTAAATGGAGAAGTTCCAACACTCTCTCTCCTCCAGCTCCTGCTTTTTTCAAAGTCAGTAACTATTTTGAGCTTTACTGGCTTTATGGCTCGTTTATCTTCCTTAATTCTAGGTCTGCTAACCTACTCTTCTACCTGACTGCAAACCCTACATCTACTCAGTTTATCTCTTTTTCAAGAGCAGTAGGCTGTTCTTTGAGACATCCCTATTCTAGCTTAAACCCTAAACCCATCCCTCCATTCACAGTTTATAAAGCTATTCTCATTTTCTTATCTCCCTCAAATTCAAACCAAGTATATCTTAGTCTAAAGCTGCTTATTAAATCATCTTACCTCTCTCAGCCTCCAATGTCTTCCCCCCGCCCTAAATCTGCCTCTGAATTCGTTGATACTTTCTCTCCGATTCGTCCGCAGGATTTCTCGTCCAAGCTAGCCTCCATTCCGGTCTCCTCTGATGATCTCGGGCTCTGTTCTGGATCCCCGAGCTCTTTCCCGATCAGCTCTCCGTCGCCTCTACCCGGCCACATCTCTCCCTTCCACGAAGCTTTTGTGAGGGACGCCCTGGCTATGGCTAGAAGCCATATGGAAGCAGGACACTCTGTCTTCCTCCCTGGCTCACCTTCCACCCTGCAAAAACAATCAACTCCAATCCAGCAAATGGCCCAGGTTATTACCAACCATCATTCAAACATCCAACTTACCGGTGTGATCTCTCGAAACCCTCCTGAGGTTAACTTCTCCTCCGCTTCGGAGTGTGAGGCCATCCAACGTTCCGAAATCCAGCCATTTGTAGGATTCTCAGCGCCGCAAATCTCCCAGGGAGATTATGATAACCTTGTAGCCGCCATCTACGAAAGTTGTCCATCCCCGCTCACTCCGCTCCCTCCGATAGGCTCTGGAGGCTCTGGACGGCGTTATGAGGCGGCCCGATTCGGTTATGCCTCCGACTCATCTTCGAGAGGGATATTGTCTTCGTCCTTGGCACTTCCGATTCAAGCGCCGACTGTTGGATCAGACGAAGCGGTTGGTCTCCCGGTGGGGTTCGTCAGCGCGAGTAAGTCGAGCTTGGGAAGTGATGGTAGCTCCGGCTTGGGGAATCGCTCCAGAGAGGGACGAAGGTTGCTCGAAACGGTGACCGAAGCTGTTACCGGTGAAGATGACGATGTTAGGGTCTTGAACCGTCTGATGGAAATAGGCGTCGACGAGGCCGATGCCGCCGACCGGTGGAAGAACAGTCGGTCTGGTAACTTGGGTAAGGATGGGGATTCGTCGGGACTAGGAGAAGCAGCCGATGCCGACGCTGGAGATTGGGTGAAGCTCAGAAGGTCTGAGATAGGGTTGATGCAATCGGGATTGGCTGGAAATTCGGTCTGGAAAGATTTGAAGGGTAAAGGAAATGAGTCTGGGCTGGGAAAGGACGGGGAGGCGTCGGGTCAGGGAGAAGCTGCCGGTGCCGGCGCCGGAGTTGGGGTGAACAACAGAGGGTCTGGGCTAGGGTTTTGGAACTCGGGATTGGCAGGAAAGACGATAAGGAAAGGAAAGATGGGTAAGGGAAAGGCAACTGGGTTGTTGGGTATCGATAAAGAAGATGGGCTCTTGGGTCCAGGAAAGGAATGTGAGCCTTTGGGCTCGATAGGGAAAGTGGGTTTCTCGGAATCCTTGCCTAGTCCAGCCCAGCTTTCCTCTCTTCCTGGTTTTGGGGGCCCATTGGAGAAGGTTCAGACTAATTCTCAATTGGGCCCTGGCTCTGGAGGGTCTCCAAACCGGATTATTAATTCTTACCGGTCGGGCTCTTCTAGCCAAAGCAGATTTTATAAATCGATTGGGTCGACCCAAATACTCTCTATTGATCGTCCGAAAAGAAATGAGGGTCAAGGTATAATTGGTGGTCCGTCTCCTTATGTTCCTTATTCTTTGATCCGGAATTTTGGCAATGCGGGCAAAGGCCCAAAAGGAAGGAGATTAAAAAATAAGCTCGCTCAAATCCCGTCAAAATTATCTCAAGCCCCTCCTTTTAAACCTAGCTCTTCGGGATTTGCTAATTCAAACTCTCGTATTCATCCGTCAGCACCATCTTCTTATGCGAGTGTTGTTTCGGGGCATAGCGATAACCGGTCTCCATTGGTGATTGGTGTCAACCATATGGAACTTGTAGGCAATGAATTCATCATGAAAGATTCTGCTATGGGCTCGTCGGAATCCTGGAAAGCTTGTCTTTCAGGATACTTTCTTACTCAACCAAGCAATCTGAGCTTTCTCAAAGCTAACGTCGAGGCAATGTGGAAAAGGTTTGGCCTCATTCAATTTAAGCCCCTTCCTGAAGGCTATTTTCTTTTCCAATTTGGTTCCGAAAGTATGGTGAAAAAGATCTTAGAGGGAGCCCCATGGCATTTTGGAGGCAATTTGATGATTCTGAAAGTTTGGGAACCCCTCTCCCCCCTTATCAAAGATCCTCATACTGAAATCCCCATCTGGGTTAAGGTTTTCAATTTGCCATTGGAACTCTGGACGGCGGAGGGTTTTAGTAATATTGGCTCAGTCTTAGGTACTCCCTTATATGTGGATCACCAAACGGAGAAAAAAGAAAAGCTCTGATTCGCTCGAATCTGTATTTTGATCTCTGTAGGATCTCCTATTCGCTCCGATCTTGTTTTTAAGATTAGGGGAAAATCTATCTCGGTATCTTTTGAATACCAGGGCCTTCCTCCCCAGTGTGCCAACTGTAAGGTGTTTGGACACCCTACCCGAATCTGCAAAAAAGGCCCCTTGAAGCTATCCCCTTTCCCAGTTCCATCTTCAATATCCGAGGAAGATCCTTCCGAGTTCATTCCTGAAGCCATCCCTGGCCCTCTCGTTCCTTCCATTAACGAAGGGACTGAAGTGGAAAGTGGAGAAGAGGCAGAATCTCCTCCTAAAAGGCTTCGCACTGTAGACCCGAAGGGGAAGGGAAAAATGGAGATGTCCTCCGACAGGTCCATCGTCTGACGCACTGTAAGTCTCCCTTTTAAATGAATATTGCTTCCTGGAACGTTAGGGGTCTTAATGACCCCGTTAGGCAAAAAGACGTAACTGATTTCATTATTAGAAATAGTATTTCCTTGATTATTCTAGTCGAGACTAAGGTTAATATTTCTAAGGTTGATGCTATCATTAGTAAAATGGTCCCCTTCTGGCATGTCATAAATAACTATTCCTCTCATCCCCTCGGTAGAATTTGGGTCACTTGGAACCCAAGTGTAATCACAGTCTCGAAGATTTCTGAGTCTCCCCAGTTCATTCATTGCAGAGTAAATTGCCATAATGATAAATCGACTTTTAGATTAACTGCAATTTATGCTTTTAACGAAGCAAATGATCGCATGACCCTTTGGAATGATCTAATAGCTATTTCCAACCATGAGAAGCTTATCCCTTGGGTAGCCCTTGGGGACTTTAATGCAATTCGTCATCCTGACGAGAGAATTGGTGCTTCCGAAAATTGGAACTCTGCTATTGAAGAATTTAACAACTGTTGTTACCAAAGTGAGCTAAGTGATCTCCGATCCTCCGGGTTTCACTTCACTTGGATTAACAAACAGCCCTCTAGACCTATCCTCTCTAAAATTGATCGAGTCATGGTCAGTCCAAACTGGGATGACCTTTTCCCAATGTCAAATGTCCGTTATGGTTACCTTAGATCGTCGGATCATACCACTGTTACTCTCAACCTTGGTATGCCAAGACCTAGAAGTAAAAAAGCCCTTCCGGTTTTTCAACATGTGGCAATCTCATCCTTCTTTTAAGGAAATTGTCCTGAAAAGCTGGAAATCCCCTATTTCCTCCTCTGGTATGCGGCTAGTTTCTGAAAAGTTTCATAGACTTCAGGTCGAGCTTGCTAAACTCAACCGTAGAGAATTTAGTGATATCAGTAATAGAGTTAGTACGGCTCAATCAAAGTTGTTTGAGGCCCAATCTAGACTTGGGTCTGATCCCCTCAATCCGAGTCTCATGAGCAATGAAATTGAGGCTTCCAAAGACTATATATTTTATAGTCGAGCTGAAGAGTCATTTCTTAAGCAAAAATCTCGTGAAAATTGGATTAAGCTCGGGGACAAGAATACTAAATTCTTTCATAATAGTATCAAGTCCCGTCTCTTCCGAAATAAAATCGTTTCAATTAATAATGACTCCGGAGTTACCATCTCATCGCCAGTTGGTATCTCTAATGTCATTGTTAAGTACTTCGAAAACTCGTTGGGAACTCAGCATTCCATCCCTTACCCTGGTTTGGAGAGAGTCTCCTCTCTGATTACCTCCTCTGTCAACAGTAATGATAAGGATTTAATGACGCGTGAAATCACTTGCGAGGAAATTAAATCGGCATTATACTGCATTGACAGTAATAAGTCGTCTGGGCCAGACGGATATAACTCTTCCTTCTTTAAATCTTCTTGGAATGTAGTTGGACCTGATATATGTAAAGGTGTATTAGAATTCTTTTATTCGGGATCCTTGGAGAAGTCTTGGAACTCTACTTCCATTGCTCTCATTCCCAAAACAGGATCCCCCACTGTGCCTGGAGACTTTAGACCCATTGCCCTATGCAATGTTGTCTATAAAATCATCTCCAAAATTATTGCCAATAGAATTAAGGACTCCTTCCCTTATCTTATCGACCCTTCTCAATCTACCTTTGTAGCGGGAAGAAATATCTCAGATAACATTCTTCTATCCCAAGAACTTTTGAGAGGGTACCATTCCAATGCTGCTGGCAAAAGGATTGCTCTCAAAATTGACATTATGAAAGCATTTGACAATGTACATTGGCACTTAGTCCTAGACATTCTGGTAGCAATGAAATTTCCTGGGAAAATGATTACTTGGATAATCAAATGTATCTCGTCCCCCTCTTATTCAATTAATATTAATGGTGACTCTTATGGGAATTTTCCTGGGAAAAAGGGTATGAGGCAAGGTGATCCCTTATCTCCTTTCCTTTTCGTTCTCATCATGCAAGTTCTTTCCGGGTTACTTAAGGAAAAAAGTCAGAATTCAAACTTTAGATTTCACTGGAAGTGCCATAAGCTAAAAATCATCAATCTCTGCTTTGTAGACGACCTGATGATATTCAGCCATGGTGACGCAAACTCTCTGATTCTTATAAAAGAGGCCCTTGACGAATTCTATAAGCTCTCTGGTCTTAAAGTCAACTCTTTAAAAAGTCATATTTTTCTGTCGGGTATTGATGAGTCTACTAAGTCTAGTCTTCTGCCCATCCTGGGATTTCCGGAAGGCACTCTCCCAGTTAAGTATCTGGGAGTCCCCCTTATTACAAGTAGGCTTACCCACTTGGACTGTCGTCCGCTTCTGCATAAGATTACCAATCGTATTGAGTCTTGGACCTCAAAACCTCTCTCTTATGCAGGAAGACTTCAACTAATAAAGTCTGTCTTATTTGCTGGTCAAGTCTACTGGTCTTCTATTTTTATTCTCCCCTCTAGAATAATCAAAGAGCTTAATCAATATCTTAGTCGCTTCCTCTGGTCAGGTACGATCACAAAAATCCATGGAGCAAAAGTATCTTGGGACTCTGTTACGTCTCCCTTTAAAGAGGGTGGCCTTGGGATCCTAAATCTAAAGATTTGGAATCAGGCGGCCATCCTCAAACATCTCTGGTCTATTGTGAGTAATACTAATCAATCCATCTGGTGTGAGTGGATTAAAATGGAAAAAATGAAAGGAAAAAACTTATGGATCATCCAATCTGGTTCCAATCCCTCGTGGATTTGGAGGAAAATTCTTCGTATGCGCCCTTTGGCAAGTAATTTGTACAGGGTAGCTATTGGAAATGGTAAATCTACTTCATTCTGGTACGACCCTTGGCTTCTTTCGAAGTCTCTGGCTTCTTACTATGGTGATAACTTAATAAGTGACTCTCGACTGAGTAAAAATCTTAAGGTATCAGATATCATTCTTAATGGATCCTGGAACTGGCCGGCTGATATCAGACCAGCTAGATCCCGTAGCAGATCACAACTAATAGAAATTAACACCCTCATCGAATCCCCCCCCCTAACATCGCCTCCTCCGATGTCCCGTTTTGGACGGCATCAACAGGGAAATCTGCGTTCACAATTAAAGAAACGTATTCTGCAATTCGATCTCCCAACTTAGTACTGGGTTGGGCCGGATTAGTATGGCACAAATATAACATTCCTCGACACTCCTTTATTCTTTGGCTCGCCATTCTAGGCAAGCTTGTAACCAGGGACAGGATTCTCGGTTGGGGTTTAAACACCCCCTCTGATTGTGTCCTTTGCAATTCAGACTCAGAAACTATCCCTCACTTACTCTATGAGTGTAGATACACTCAGAATATTTGGTCCAATGCTAGCTCCAAGTTAGGATTCCCGCTAGCCTCTTCGTGTTGGCAATCTTGGGTCATCGAGGCGTCAAAATGGTCCAACTCTCGCGAACATTTTATATGGCGTACTTGTTTTGGAGCGGTCTCCTACCACGTCTGGAAGGAGCGGAATGCAAGAATCTTTGGTTCCGCTCCAGCCCCGGAATCATTAATTTTCCAACGTATTGTAGACGATATTCGATTCAGGTTCCAGGGTACCAAGATCAGCTGGTCATAATAAAATTTTATATTGACTCATCTACTTATCCTCTTTTATGCAGGGTTATCTCGCACCAAGACTACTTGCAATTCCGAAGCCGATCTGATCATGCCGAAGTCCGTGTCTTGTTTTGCTACGTCAGCATTTAGTGATCTTACGCTTTCTATGAACTATGTAGTATAACTTCGTCTATCTATCTTTCATTTAAATGTCTCCTCGGGGGATGCCCCAGGTATTTTGTATGAACTATTTCCATTAATTTATCGTTTACTTTCATCAAAAAAAAAAAACATTTCCGCCGGGTCAAAAAATCTACCCGATAAAATAAGAACATTTCTAACAAATTTTTAAAATTGACAAAAAAATTAAAATAGGTATCTGTTTTCAGACCAAATTTAACTAAAACTCTACGCAAAACCATGAAAATATATACTGAGATTCCAACAGAAAATATGGAACAACGACAGGTAACAAGACCTACATCAGAGATCCAGACCTGGATCCGGTAATATGCAGTTTATTTTAAATTAATATTGTTTTTGACAAATATTATGTGTAAAAGGATACTTTAAAAACAATAATAATAGAATCCGTTTTGTTTTGATTACCTTTTAAATTTAACCTTTAAAGTTATCCGGAAAAATAGAAAAATAAAAAACACATATTTGAAATAGTTTTTATATTACTGTTCACAATTAATTTGTAGATTTTACATGGCTAAAATGATACAACATCACTACACTAAAAATATATATTTTGTAAATCTTTATTATGTTAGAATTGTTCTAAAAACTTACTGACGAATCAAATAAAATAGAAAATAGACTATGTATTTAGAATGTACTATAAGAAAATATTATCTGAATTTTAATTAGTGAATATTTTATAATAAAAAAAAAACATATATAAAAGTAAGGATTATTATTCCTTTCACTTTTTTTGGTAGAAAAGTAATTACAGAGCAACATCTGAGTGGGTAGAACAATTCAGAAACTTAAATATGGTTCAACTAAACACATTAATGACACTGTCAATAATACCTGCAGATTCATCTACGTCTATTTATGCACACACATACCAAGACTGCACTTCAATGATTTAGTAAATTTATGTTACAGTTTTGCCCTACACTTTTTTAGTCAAGTCATATATTTTTTATTATTGAAAAATAAAACAAAAAAATGGTTTACATAACCCACCGTTATATATTTTGTTCATAACAAATATCTTGAAGTGTTATATAATTTAAGTATTTTTTTTTGCAAAGGTCGAACAAACAAATTAACTAGCATAGATAAAAAAAATATGATGCATTAAAAAATATATGATGTTAAGATGGTTTAAAAATAAATTATTAGTTCAACGGTGATCAAGAAATATAAAAATTACATCATCTACTATAAGTAGCGATTGAAGAAGATTTTATGAGAATATTTTCAAAGGTTGGTGGATACAAAAAGTGAGTTATATGATTATCATGACTTGGTGACGATTCCAACATATAGACATTGAATTTTGACACAACCACTATCAGATGTCATCATGAAAAGAAAACGTTCAATTTAAGGAGACGAAAATGTACATCAAAATCGTTGAAGTCTATATATCATGGATCGATGGAGACACGACAAATCCAATTACATACCCCTCACACTATTCACTAACACAAAACAATGGACAATTGACGGTTTTTTAAATGAACTTCAAACCATCAAGTGGCCTCTATGAGTAATACTGACTGTTCGACTAGACTTATGAACAATCAGAATGGGAGACGCAAGCCTATGAACAACTACAACAACAATGCCCAATAATTACAATATCCGGCCATGAGACCATTTACTAAGCTAACCGCGAATCGTGGAGTTATATATGAACGCACCAATGCTATAAACACATACCAAATACCGGAGAAGTTACAAACCCACAATGAACATATAAACAAACCCAAGTTATATAAGTTTCATAGTAATAATGTACACTATACCAAAGATTACTAGGCTTTACGAGATCATGGTCAAACCATGATTGATGAAGGAAAACTCTCGGAGTTTGTTAAAAAGAAAAACATTAACAAACCAAAATACATATAGGTCGATCGAGAACATACACTAAGGCGTGAAAGGGATTTATCAAAACACTTGATGATCCGAGAACCTTGGAAAATAAATTCCAGCATCGAGCTCGATGAGGAGTAGTATATGGATCTGGACTCTAACAGACAAACCAGTAAAGTCATTGTTGGAGGAGATGCCTTCTCTGAAACCACGAAAACCTTAAGGAAGCATTACATGGACAATCTAGAAGTCCAACACCATGTCCACATTTCCCCGCACATTTACCGCAATCCATACCTAAGTTAGGTTTCATCAATGATGATAGGCGAGAACTTGTGATAACCTAATGATATCATACTAATCATAGTAGAAATGATAGGAGTAACGGGCAAACAAGTGTTGATAGACACTCGAAGCTCAACCAATATTCTCTACAAAAATACATATAATAAGATAAGAGGTGATCCAGACCTTATTCTTTCTCAAAGAATCTTAACCAGATTCACCACTGCATATGGCAATATTTTTGGAGAGCTCACATTAGATGTCACCCTTGCAAGAGAAAAATTCTAAAAAAGGTATGATGCTTTTTCATTATAGTAAAAGCTCCATTATTCTATAATGTAATTTTGGGCAAATCATGGATGGACCAAATGCATGTTTTGGTTCCTACAGTTCAGTAATGCCTTCGATACTCAATAAAAAACAAAGCAAACATGATCAAGAGTAATCAAAAGACTTCAAGGGAATGTTACGTGGTTTCTCCCACCCTCAAAAAAGCTTGTCTAAATAACCATTTCCTCCTTTTATGAATTGATAAGCGTATAGATCTCGCATCCATGAATGAGATATTGTCATTCATAAACATCTATTCCGGATAAAACCAGATGCATATACATGAAGATGACCAAGACCACATAAAGTTTATCATAAAATAAGGATTGTATTGCTACAAAGGGATGTCATATGGCCTGAAGAACGTCAAATATACGTATCAATGATTTATAAACTACGGTTACACCACACAGTTTGACTCAAACCTATAAGATTATATTGACGAGATGATAATAACTAATGTTCAAGAAAATGATTGTAGAAAAAATGGTTAAATAACAAATATATATGATGAGGAGAGTAATTCTAAAGCACGGAGCACCGGACTTGACGTGATTGTAGAAAAAATGGTTAAAGATCACCTTTGGTCAGAGCGTTACAAAACAATAATGCGAAACAAATATAATTCCAAGGTTCGGTTCAGAGGATTTAATGTGAGGAAAAGTTTCTAAAATGGGTATTCATTTATAATAAGGATAAAAGTTTTGGCAAGCTGGTCCCGTTACAAAGCTGAAGCCAAAGTAAAGTCGGGCACACACATATTGCTTGATGGAGAAGGTAAACCAATCCGAAACCATGGGAACATCAGGAAATTAAATCTCTATCATCTTTCATAAGCTTTGACTATTTATTATGTTCTCATATATGTAAATATTTTATTAGAAATTGGACATACTATTTATTATCCTGTTGGCATGAAAAAGTTTTAAGGAGACATTTATCATTAATAAACGTTTATTCTTGCCATTATATGGGTCTCAATTTATTTTCTCGTATTAATATTATACATTTTACAAGGCAAGAATCCATAATATATATATGGGATAAGTCTGTGACGACTATAAGTGATCTTCAACACATGTGGAGGCTTCAGCCTAGCTCCAACATCAAAACATGGATAATTGGATATGTGTGAACTTACTATTCAGTCCCCTGAAGAGTTTTGACCTTCATTAAAAAATATGAGAACAAAAAAAAGATAAGCATGGACATATTATTCTTCCTCTTAAAAAGTTACAATCTTCGTACAGAAAAAAAAACAAATGATAAGCCTTGACATAATTTTCAGCATTAGGCCTTCATACATACAAAAAAGGTTAGACTAAATGTAACCTACATCCATAATAAGAGTTTTAGCCCTCATGTAAGATAAAAAAATATACATTAAAAGTATTTCAGAGAGTCCACATATACCAATAATAATAATAATAATAATAAATAATATGATGATGATTAATAAAAGTAGTTATCGATAAAGTTATGAACCTTTTTACAAAACAAAAAATAAATGAAGTTTAGTTATTTATAAACATAATCCAAACAAGGATCACGTGTGGTCCTTAATAAAGTCTTGACCTTTTGCAAATGATCATTATAGTTAAAATAATATAGCATGAGTTAAGAAATTCAAGTAATAACTGTCACTACATCTATCATAAAATAACCCAAAGCTTGGGGACTTGGTTCACAAATATTTCCCCGAATATAGAGTGTTTGGTCATCAAACTGCCTAAAGAATTACAACCAATAAAAAAAACCTAAGTTTTAAAAATGTCTTCTAGGAGTTCAACCCACCCTATGCGGTTGAGTCTCACCTTCAACTGATCCTATAATATTTTTAGTACCACCAGCCGCATCTCCGACTCCACTTGGGGATGAAAATATGATAACTTTTCTAGTAAGGACAATCCAATAAAATAATCTTAGTCATCATCTTCTTTGGAAAAACGAATTAACTATTGAGTTTCAGTCTTTAGGATCTACTCATACATATTATAACCTCATTTCATCGCAGTTATAAGAGACTCTTGATCAAGAGAATTAGACCACTCACATGTCTCAGGCCTCTCATCCTTGGGAACATAGTTTCATAAATAGTTTAAATTGATCTATGGGTACTTTGTAATGGGATTCAATACAAATATTTTCTTAGGAATTTGCATCACATCATTAGATGCTTAAATCATCTTTTCTTCAAAGCCAAGCACCAATTCTACATTTTTAGCACATTCTGACGCTAAGGCATTTCAAGCTCATTATTTTGGGTTAATGCGTCATCTAAGAGTTTATGCAAATCTTTCTTCTCCAATTGAGCTACAATATGTTTAAATTTCCAATACTCTTGCACTTTAGTTATTTCAACATTAACCAAATATAACTTTTTATGGCATGAGAAAACGGTTTCGGCATGGATAAGAGTCACTCTATGCAATAACCCTCTAAAGCCCACGAATGATAAATACTATTGGGTAATAGCCTTGAACACCCCACGGAACTTTAAAATAAGAAAGGCCTTGGCAGACACTTGATCTTGAAGCCGAGTGATAGCTTCATCTTTAGATTGAAGCTTAGACTTCAATACAATTTCTATCACCCATTTATGTTCTAATTTATCATTCAACCTTTAATTTTCATGTATATCTTCTTGAAGGACGCCCTTCATTTGTGTATTATTCTCAAACGACTCACCCGCAACCTCTAATATTGGCTGAAATCGGCACTAAAAGTAAAGATGTCTAGTATGCTTGATGCATCGCAGTTTATATGTTGAGAAACCTCTACGATATATATGTACAAATAAATTCACACACGATTTAAAGGAACGTGTAATTTTAAGCTTACCTCAACACCTAGATTGGGTTGTCTTTTACCAAAAGGCATAAATAACAGCAGGGTTGGTAACTTTTTGTTGTTAGTCGTAGTAACAAACTGACTAACAACCTTAAAAATATGCTTTAACGTAAATAAAAATGGTTTGGATATCTCATCCATATCCATCACATGAGTTCATTCATTCGAAACATCAAGATTAATTGATAAATAATACACATAGTAGTCATATGAAGGGACAAAATATTTAGCTTATGCATTTTGAATCTTTGACCGAGAATATGCAACATCCATCACTGGCTTCAGTATTTCTAGGCATACAACATCTTCAACCCTTGCATTCTCAGTTTTAACAACTTAGTGATCAATCGGATTCAGCTCTCCGATCATAATAATTACATGCTCTAAAGCCTTGGGTTATTCAGCCACCATCGTAGTGCCAAAATCCTTCTTTGGCTCTTTATCCATACCTAACGGCTCCAGACTTGTAAAAGGCCTAGTACGCATCTTTGCTAGTCTTTACACCATAATTTCACCAATCTTGGTCTTTTATGGCAGTACAAGACCCCTCACCGGTGGTCATTTTATGGTTTTTACTAATTAAATTCCTCAGCACATGAGCAAACTCATTTCTAGTATTAGAGGTTGCCTTCTTCCTCATAACTTTGAGTTATACCTTTGATCTCGCTTCCTTAAAAATGCTTTCACTTTACCTTTATAAACGAGAACTTCCTGATCTATTTAGGCCCATCTTTCAACAATTACAACGCATTTGGTAGGGGCTAAATATACACCATTAATCAGAGCCAGCTCGCTTTTGTATATACAAGTTATTCTCATATCACAGCAAACCTGGGACCACCACTCCTAATTTGGGTTGACTGACTTGATGAAGCATGAACTCAACCAGTATCATCATCATTAGAGTCATTTATTACATTCTTTTCAAAAATAGGATTTTCTATATGATCTCAGACATAGTTATGGTTTCCTCTATATTATTTTGCCTCTTCTCTGTCATTTTTGTCACTACAAACGTACTGACTGAACCCTGCACAGTAGGGGTCTTTGGAATAAAAAATTTGGGAAAATGAGAAATCACTATATTTCTAAACCTATACTTGGATTAGGCTCAACACTTTTACTTTTGGCTTCAAAAACCTTTGAGCATTTAAACCTAGTAACAGATGTTTTGGCATACTTGGAAGAGAAACCTTCTTTAGATATTTATCCCTACCCCTTCTTTTTCTCTGATCAACCCTACTCCTGACAAATTTCACCATGTAACCTTTCGATGCGTTAGTTTGCACCATCACAAGCTTCACATCAACCTTCCTGACTGAAGATCGCCTGATTCCTACCCTCATTCTAGAAGCACCTTCTCTATTTTTATTTTTAGAAGTACAAAAACTTTGGAATTTCTTTTAGGAAGAGTCTATTCATCATCAATGTTGGCATCTTACAGGTTTATATGATTGAAAACCCGCCAATAACAGATATATGAGACCACATATCATTGCTAACAACATTTTTCGGCACAATAAAAAATCTGTACGAGTAACGTGACTGTAAAATCTCTCTCATGATCCTAGAATAATGAGTTTGAAGTCTAGTACTTTCTCTGGTAACACTCCCAAGAAGGGTTTAAACAAATAAGAAATATAGTTAAAAATAAAAATCACGTCTAGTAGGAAACTTATAATTCAAAGAATAAGAAATGTGGATGACTTACTTTTCGACTTACAAGTGCGCGAACATAGTCATTCCTTCTCTTTTAGCCTAGATTGTCAGTCCTTCTTTTTTAGCCTAGTTTCCTAACTTTTGGAGATGAAAAATTATTTCTTCCAAATCTTACAGAAATAAAAAATATCATAAATGGATCTTTGTTTTGTTTCTCATCGTGAAATAGAAGTATGGACTGAGATTTCACCAAACAACTGAGTTCATAACCAAAACATGATGATACTAGAGCTTTAATATACACCGCAGAGATAACGATGGTTGTCTTTAATATTATCCAAGCATTCAGGGCTAACATATTGGAAAATCTGATTTTTTTAAACAATTCATTAAGTCTCATCTTAAAGGAAACCAAATCCTATATCGATGATATATGTGAAGAGAATATATTCATTAACATACACATTCAAGGGAGTTTCACATTCAACTATAAATCGAACCTCCACATTTGCTAGAATTCCCTAATCTCCTAACTTTTGATTTTGATCGGTCGCATCTATATACTTGTAGCTGATACGAGTTATAACCTGTATTTAGGTACGAATTAAGAAGATCTACACATATCATATTCTACTTTGTTGAATCGATTTGACCATAATTATGACGGTAGGAGACTCAACAGTATTTCCGCAACAACATGAAAGACGCTCTCATGATCTATAAATGAGATGACAACAAGAGGAACAACACATTTATGCACTTAATCCCTTTTATAAAGCCTTAATGTTTTGGATTCTACTTTACAATGATGGTGTAAATTCATTCTATTTTGAAATATTTGGCGAGGGCGAGCAAAACCGAGCACTTGTACTTAGATTTTGATAGTCCGAATCATCATCCTTATAGTACATTTCAGTATTATTTTTCTAGCAATTGTGTTACTTATCAAAATTCATTGAGGAATATGAGAGTCGATTCTTAACTAAGGACTACGGCGCTGCAATAAATTCTATAGAAATAGGGTTTGGATTCACTCACTTGGAAAGCTCCAAAGTAATAAGGAGAATAACATGTACACGTAAAAGCTCAACTTGTTTCATACGTTTATTCCATGTGTCACTATAATAACCTATCTCCAACGACACGTTTACATTCGTTGCAGTCAAATCTTCAATTTAAAAACGACTTCAATTATCGTTCAAAAGCAAACTAGATTCAGTTATTTCTTATCTCTGCATGTATCTATATTCAACAATGTAACAATAGATATGAGGATATCTTTGGCTATGCTAATTTTGAATGATACAGCATATCAACCAATTGAACCTTAATCCTCAGTTAAAATTACTCATATAATGCTTTAGTTATGGTGGATTAGTAATTTCTTAATCTTTTAAAATGAGTAGGGGCTACTCTCCTAAACGTAGATGTAACCCAAACAGTTTAGTTCAAATTCTCCTAAGCATTTAGTAGCATGTTATATGTTAATTGTACTCTTTTTAATTTTGGTAAAATAGAATTTGTTGTCTCAATGGAGGTTTTTGTTTGCGAGAAGTTTTTAATGAGGCAATGACATGATCATCACAAACCAATTCTAAGACGTTTTCGAGTTTTTGTTTGGATATTGTAAGTTGAGACCATAAAATATAATACTAATGTATCTTTATACTTTCTGGAGTCCGACCAAAAATAGGTTATGGTACGATTCAATATCCAACTAAGAAGAAGAAACATTCAGCTTGGGACAACATGAACATGAACATGAACTAGACTCACAGTTTTAGAAAAACAAAAATATCAAACATTTCATATGATCTGAAAATCTAATTATTCTTCACTCTCTCGAAAATACTATGGGGACTATTGATAATGGTGAAATATGTGCAACCCAATTACCCGTTCCACTAAGAAGTTAAGCCTATTGAGTTGTAACTTGGAAACTAAGAAATATAATATATGTAATAACACGAGTAACAACACAATTATGGTGTTAATGACATGTGATTAATGTATATGATTTGTCTCTTGAGTGACCTCCTAATATATCATCTTGTTATAAATAGAAGAAAAATTCATGTAAAAATGATCCCATGATACAAAAATATATTATTTCGATACTTTGGATTATTTATTATTTTATTGTTTATATAACAACTTTAACATTCATATCCATGCAACCATATTTTATCACACTATTATATGATGATTTATAATTGGTTAAATATAATTGTGCTAAAAACGTTTACAGTACTTTTTAAATATATCTCATAATTTTAATTGGTTCAGAAATAAAATAATTTTTTTTGCAGTTTTAACTTTTCAAATGTAGATGTAGATTTTCTTAGAGTATATTAAAAAAAATACATATATTAGAAATACATTTTCAACTTACTTTTTACTAAACTTACATATTAATTTGTTTGGAAACTTAAATAGTTTTAAAATATAACTTTTCCAAAATCTAATCCTTTTTAAAAATTTATTGTTTTATTTGATGTGTTGTTAATTAATTTAAATTAAAGTGGTTGTTTTGATAATATTAGACAAAAAAACACATTTTGTGATAAAAAAACTTTTGCCCTTATTGCATTAACTATAGATAGACGTCAAATATAAAATTTGGTAGATTTGTACTAAAAGCCATGCATGATTTTTGGTACAATTGTAAGCAGACTTCATATCTTAATTTCAACTAAAATTAGATAAAAATTCAGATATTTAAAAACTTGAATTCAATGCTTGTTTAGGTGGTTATTCATTAAAATAATTTTTATAATTTAATCGATTATATACATGTTGTTGTTATGTAGTATTGTTAGATATTAAAGTGTTTGTATATAGAGGATGAAGTTAATGAAGTTACCAAATAATATTTTTAGACTTTAAAAATTCATACTCAAGATCTTAGTAGTTGTTGGGGTATTGATATGATTAATCCAATGATTCATAATATGTCACGATTATGACTGAGTTTGAGATTGAGGTCGATTTATATTTTTCAATAAATGATCATCATATATTATGATGCAAAGATTGAGTAATTAATTAATTAGTCGATATACATGTTATCTAAGGTATATATTTTATTTTTAAGATATAAAAGTTCGAAATCTGATTATACTTCAATTATGATATATACATGTTCTGCACATAAGCTATACATAGCATATGACACGATCCATCTTTATAGGTAAGGTATTCTTATTTTTTTATCGTTTTTAGTTGATATTATTTAGTTTAATTTGTAATATATTGATGGTGTAATCTTTTACATCCACTATGAATTATTGTGTATTTGATATTTAAGTGAACATACCAGTATATGTAAGTATTTGACATCACTATGTTTAGATACTTTATTAGATTTGTTGACACTCTATAGTGTGCCATCAATGGGCCAACTATTTTGATTTCTAATTAAAAAAATATGACATTGACTATTAACAATATGAGTCACTTGAAATGGAAATGTTTTAGGTTTTCTAAGTTCGATGATCCAAATGAGGATATAATCAAGCTTACATCAAGGATGTTAAGTTTGGTCCCGTAGATTATTCAACCCGATATATACGTTACAAGCATTGTAAGTTTTAGATGATAATAAGAGATGCGTACCTAGATTTATTATCTGGACAAACCTGGTTTAAGTGATGATAACTTTACATACACAACATAGACATGCATACATTACATATTCACTTGTTTTATTTTTAAAAACATAACACGACGTATATATATTAATGACTGAATTATATAAGATATCTATTTAGATGATTCGTTTCTCTTATGGTAAGAGTAAGGTTAACCTCCATTTGGTTTTAAGCGTAATTTTACAATACTAGTTAATGACTTTATCGAGTTATAACGTTTTTTATTTATTTTAGCATCAAGTAACTCATAATAAGATTATTAGTCTCCATGTATCTTAATATGATTCTTTAGATGTGTCAGAATAAGCGAAACCTAATGGAAATAAAATGGTACCAAAGTCATGATTGTAGAACTATGAGAGAATATTACTTCGATAACATATTCAATATATATTAAATATGTGTCATGTTTTTTGTTATTAATGTCATATTATAACATGTGTATGTTTTTATTTATATGTTATTTTTAAACAGTACATGTAAATACACGAGCGAGTTCTAGTACACAAACTCGTATGGTACATATATACTTTTGAATGTTGTAATTCTACCATTATATACTAGGATTGTGTACTTTGTTATTAGTTTGATCATATCCAGGTCGCTATAATACTGTCTTAAGGATTTTAGACCTATAAGAAAGGCTCGATACACAAAATTATACAAGTAAACCCAATCGTACTTGAATCATTGTGTAAACCATGCATTGTCAATCCGAAGAATAAATAACTTCTAGTTTTAAAAGAAGATAATTGTAAAAAAGTGTATAATAAGTTAATAACAAAATATTTATGGTAAACCACTATCAATGCATGCTCTTTTGTGCATCTCGGAGACCAAATTTCACATGCACCACATACAAATACCACATTTACTAGCTACGTTAATCTCTCTAATCAATATTACGATAAGATATTGTAAATATATATGAGGAAGTTATAAGTATATGTGAAAGATGTACCTATAATATGTGCTCACTAAGTAAATTGTTGTGTATTATGATACTTATTTTAAAGTTGGAGTATATATCATACTTACATGGAATTTTATTATTATTATCATATATATATATATATATAAAATATTCACCTTATATATATGATTATTCGATTATGTAGAAGTTTTTTGTTATTAATGTATTTTGTTTTGTGATTCTTCTTACATTTTGTCAACCCACCAATAAAATATGATAAATATTTAAGTGCAATGTTTTTTTAAGTTTCCTATATTCTTGATGGTTTTGCTCAAAATTTAAGTTGTGATTTTAGTTTTAATTTTTTTTACATAATTGTTTAGATAAAAAATACATAATTTAGATATTTTTAATATTAATATAGGTGTTAAGACTATTTAACCAACAATGTATAATTTAGTGTTGCATTAACCAAAATTAGTTTTCATTTGTTTATAAATACATAATAAAACATTGTTAAAGTTGTATATAATAGAATATAATTGTAAAATTAAATAGAGAAATATAAATATAAAAAAATACCCTCGAAGAAAACTATTAAAACAATAATGTCTCACTGCTTGTATTGCTTCAGACACTGAATCGAGTATAAAAATTATTGGACAACACTTTTTTGGTTATTTTCCTTACAAAATGTACCAATGTGAAGGTTTTCGTGTGATAGTTTCTTATTTGATGTATTCTAACACCATAGAGATAAGAAATTTTAAAATTTAAATCGTAAAAAAAATATACACATGTTTGATAATTTTGTATAGAATGATGTTTTTGGTAGAAAATATGGTTCATGTAGTTATTACTAACTTTTATTTTTGGATAGTAGGTTGTAACTGAAATTCATGGATGAGTTTTAGATGGTAAGTGACCCATTTATATATATATATATATATATATATATATATATATATATATATATATATATATATATATATATATATATATATATTAAAATTAAATAATGTTGATGAATATGTAAAAAGATGGGATGCTATTATAATATGAAAATATGACGAACTGAAATCAAGTGGTTGAAGTTAGTGAGGAAATGAATGGCAAAAATGGTAATTAATTTTTTAATATAGTGGACGTGACATAACATAAAATGATGAAAAAGACGAATGATTGAAGATGATTTAAATTGCGATAGTCTAGTAGAGACGCAAGATAAGAGTACACTTATTTGAAATATCTAAAACAAAACAACTTTTTTTTATAAACTCACCAATAACATTTCTTTTAAGAAATCGTTTTTAGATTAGTATTTTCTAAAAAAAATCTTCATATCGAAGATCTCATTATTTATTTAATTTTGGTTTCCATTTAATAATTTATTTTGGTAAAATTTTATAGTTTCCATTGACTTTAACTAGATATATGTTATTCATTTCTTTTTAAGTTTATACCATTCAAATCTTTTAGTGTAAATTGCATATTTATTACATAACATGATTACATTATAACATATAAATTATGATTATTTTTTCATATAAATAATTTTGGTAAATTAATTTTTAATAAGGTTTTTAACTTTAAATATCATCGAGAACTAATTTCTTTTATCCAAAATAGTACAGAATTTAGATTATTAAATTCGACATAACAACTCATATATAAATTCGTGAATATAACAATGCATACCATACTCATTAATTAAATATGGTATATATAAATACGCGAATTTAACCATAAATAACTAAATCGGTGATTATTCCATTATCAAAATTTAAATTATATATATATATATATATATATATATATAATATTAATGTATCATCTTACTTTTGTAATATATAGACTTGTTTATATCGCGTAAAAAAAGTTATCGTGCATTATTCATTCGAAGTTTTGGTATTTTTAGTTTTTATTTTATTTTAAATATTTAAACATGCCATTCATTTTCATCGTATCAATTCTTAGTTTTGTTTTTGGAGATATTTCTTTTATTTGTGAAAATATGTTTTATTTAAGTTTAAAAAGAAACGATAGATATTACTTGAAGGAGCCCATAAGCCACCTCCTGATCAATGACTATTACTTTGATAAACTGGAATGCAAGAGGGCTTGCTAATAAGGAAACGATGCAAAGATTAAAGTCTTTGGTTAATTCTGAAAAGGCTAGCTTTGTTGCTATTCAAGAGCCTTTTGTGAAGGCTGATAAAATGAGTTTAGTTGCCAGGAAGTTGAAGTTGTCTGGATATAGTTGTAATGTGAATAACAAGATTTGGGTGTTTTGGCATCATGATTACAAGGTTGATGTGGTTTTTGACAGTGAGCAGTTGCTTCATTTTAAGGTATGTCATTCTTCTATGAGCAAGGAGTTTTATGTTTCAGCTGTGTATGCAAAGTGTAGAAGGGATCAGAGGTTGTTTCTTTGGGATTCGATTAGGAGTCTTGATGTTGGTTCTTATGAATGGATCATGTTTGGCGACTTTAATATAATTTCTAATATCCAGGAGCAGTTGTCTTGCTCTACTATTAATCAAAGAGGTATGGATGACTTCAATGGTCTTATTATGGATTGTGGGCTCATTGATGCTCGGTATTCTGGTTGTCCTTATACCTGGTCTAATGGGCATAAATGGAGGAGGCTGGATCGTGTTTTATATAGCTCTTCTTGGTTAGACTTCTTTGATTGTACTGCTGTTTCTCACCTTGCCAGTAGTTGTTCAGATCATTGTCCCATGGTTATTAAGGCTGCCTCTAGTTTTGAAAGGTCTAAAGCTTCGTTTAAATTTTTGAATATGTGGGTTACTCACCCTGATTTCTTGAAGACTGTTGAAGAGAGTTGGTCTGCTAGTGTTAATGATGATGTGAGAAATCCAATTATGGATTTTTGGATTAAGCAGCAGAGATTGAAAGTTGTTTTAAAGGCTTGGAATAGGAGTACTTTTGGGAATATTTTTGATGCTATCAAGCGTTCTGAAGAAATTATAAATGTCAAAGAAGTGATGCTTCAAAATGACTCTAATGATGATAATAGATGTGCTTTGGAGGAGGCTAGACAGAATCATTTGGTGCTTCTTGATAGGGAAGAGATTTTCTCGAGGCAGAAGGCTCATGTGTCCTGGTTGAAGGATTCTGATAGGAATACCAAGGCTTATTATAGCTTTGTGAGGAAGAGGCTTAAGAGGAATAGAATGCACAGAATTAAGGTTGGTGATCAGTGGCTTTCTTCTAAGGAAGACATTGGTAATTCTGCTGTTGATTATTTTAAAACTTTGCTTGCTCCTTCTAGTAATGTGGAGTCTGATTCTGTCTTAATGGATGTGATTCCCTCTTTGGTTACTGATGAAGACAACAATAGTATTTCTTGTGTTCCTGAAACTGAGGAGATCTATGAGGTTATTAAGTCTTTGAATTCGGAATCAGCTGCTGGCCCTGATGGATTCAATGACGAATTTTATAAGAAGTGTTGGACTGTTGTTGGTAGTGATTTGAGTAATGCTGTTAAGGGTTTCTTTAATGGGTTTGTTGTGCCTAAGGGTTTGAAGGCTACATTGATTTGGTTAATCCCTAAGACTGATAATCCTAATAGGTGGAGAGACTTTCGTCCTATCAGTTTAACTACAATGTTCTCAAGGATTGTGGGGAAGATAATCAATAACAGGATGGCTAAAGTTTTGCCTAAGCTTATCTCTAAGGAGTATGGTGGGTTTGTTAAGGGGAGGTGCATTCACGATTCTATCCTTCTGGCTCAGGAGTTGTGTTTTGACATTAATAGGAACAGGAAGTTTGGCAATGTCATTATTAAAACTGACATGACTAAAGCTTTTGATAAGCTGAATCATGTGTTTCTCTTCAATATTCTTAGATTATTTGGTTTTAATACTAATGTCTCTGCTCTTATTGGAAATTGTATTAGCAAGGTTTGTTCTTCCATATTGGTGAATGGTGAGCCAGCTGGGTATTTTTCCAACTCTCAAGGCCTAAGACAAGGGGATCCCCTCTCCCCGAGTCTTTTTATCCTGGCTGAAGAGTATTTGATAAGGGCTATAAAGCTTACCTCTAATGGTAATAGTTTGTTCAGATTCAAGACTAGAAGTGATCAAAATGTTGCTTGTCTTGCTTTTGCAGACGATTTCATGGTTTTTGCTAATGGAAGTGTTGATACAATGGGTGCTATCAAGGGTGTTTTAGATCATTATCAAAGTGTTTCTGGACAAGAAATAAACACTGCAAAGTCTAAGATAATTGTGTCCAACAAGATGGCTCATCATCAGATTGTTATTATAGAAGACATATGGAACATCAAGCATACATATCTGCCTTTCAGTTATCTTGGCTCTACTATTGCTATTAGTTCTAGAATGGCTCACTTTGAAGAGTTAATTTACAAAGTCAGAAATAGAATAATGGATTGGGACAAGCTGCACTTATCATTTGCTGGTCGTTTGCTGTTGATTCAGGCTGTTCTTGTTGCTTTTCCAATCTACTATCTGCAGTATTCTATCCTGCCTGTTGGCATCATCAATAGGCTGGAAACTCTTTTCAACAAGTTCCTGTGGGGAAGCAAGGATGACAAAAGAGCTGTTAGTTGGGCTAGATGGGAGAGACTGTGCAAGCCTATTAATGAAGGTGGCCTTAATCTTAAGAAACTTAAATATGTGCAGACTGTGTATTCAATGAAGCTATGGTATAACTTCAGGATGCAAAAATCGTTCTGGGCTAAATACATGTTATCCATATATTGCAGAAATAGTATTCATCCTGTTCTAGCTATATCCCCTAACCTTAAGTCTAAAGCTTGGAATCGTGTTATTTCTGCAAGAGAGAAAGCTAAAGATTATATATTTTGGCTTCCTGGACAGGGGAGCATGAGCTTCTGGTATGATAGATGGTGCTCAGAAAGTCCCTTCATCAAAGTTATTAATGACAATGATAGAAGATTGTTTTGGGACTCTGCTAACGATTCTGTTAGGGACTTCTGGTCAGATGGTTCTTGGGATTTTGATAGACTCAGCACTAGAGTGACTGCTACTGAGATAAACAAGATTATGGAGATTACTCTCTCTAATAATAAGGATGTTATTCTTTGGTCTCTGTCAAAGGATGGGATGTTTAACTCTAAAGACACGTTGAATCACATCAGAAACAAGGGTAGTGTTACTAGAATTTATGCAATGCTGTAACACCTAAAAAATGCTTTTTTTGTTATGGAGGGTACTTCACAAATGGGTTCCTACTGATGATGTTATGCAAGCTCGAAATATTCATCTGGCTTCTAAGTGTATTCACTGTAATGATATAGAAACTACTAACCATATATTTATGCAGTGTCCTCAAGCTTGGGCTGTTTGGCTTCACTTTAGTGCCATCTTCAAAGTGCAGATCCAGTCCTACATGACAATTTCGCACATCATTATGAGGTGGTATTGGGCTGCTCAAAGGAGCTGCGACATTCTCACAATCCTTCCTGCAATTATTGTTTGTCTATCTGGTCAGGCAGAAACAAGAAGAAGATTGGTAATGAAAATACAAATGCAGCTTCTATCATTAAGCACATCATCTACATTTTAACTAGTCTGGATTACTCTAAGACTCTAAAATCGAAGCACTGGGGAAGTTATGCTAAAGTTGGTGCTAGTATTGGTTGTGTGAATCAGACTAAAGGTTTGAATAAGCCGTTGTTTTTGAAATGGAAGAACCCTAAGCATGTCAGGTATAAAATAAACATAGATGGGGCTTGTACCTTTACTCAGGAATCTGCTGGTGGTGCTTTGATAAGAGACTGGAATGGTAGTATTATCAGAGGTGTTGGCAGGTTGTATGGCAAAGGTACGCCATTGATTGCAGAATGTCGTGCCTTATTTGATGGTTTGAGACTGTGTAACAGTCTGGGGTTAAATAGAGTTGATGTTGAGGTTGATTCCCTGATCTTGGTCAATCTCTTGTCATTTGGTAAGTCTGCTTGGTATCTCGACTCTTTGTTAAGCTGTTGCAGGAAGCTTATCAAGTCTGAAATGGTGGTAAAGCATGTATTTCGGGAGCAGAACCTTGGGGCTGATTGGGTGGCTAAAGAGACCTTGAGGGTTCAATCGGACTTGGATTTCAATGATATAGAGGCTCATTCGAAGTTGAAAGCTATTACCTTCTTGGAGAGTCTTAATTTGGGTTACGTGAAATTTTCTGATTAGGGTTTAGTTCGTGGATTAGGGTTGGTTTAGGGAAGAAGATGAAGTTTCCGGTTTTTTATTAGGGCTTAGATTTCAATTTTTTTTGTAATATTGCCTAAATAGGCTTGTTTTTTTCCAATTTTTTCAATAAAGTCCTTAATTAAAAAGAAAAAAAAAGAAACGATAGATTGTTAGTCTAATTGTATAACCAATGCTTTTCACACCAACAAAGTACAAACTGAAAACAACTTCATTCATATCATTATATGGTCTTTTACAATGATAAAATTATAAACTACAAATAAATATAAATATAAATATAGACTCCCAAGAAAACCACCACTATCGACTGATAGTAGAACTAGAAGAATAAACAAAGAAAGAAGAAAGATATGAGAATCAAGAAACCAATTTTATCCCTCCTCCTACCATCATTTTTCACCTTCTTTTTCCTCGCCTCATCGGATCTTCTCATCCCTCAGCCTCCATTTACCTTGGTCACCGGAGGATGGTGGCAGACGCTCCAACAAAGCATCGGTATCTCCGCCATGCACATGCAGCTCCTCCACAACAACAAAGTCGTTATCTTCGACCGAACTAACATGGGCCCATCAAATCTCACCATCAACACAGGTATCGGCGGCCAGTGTTTTAGCCCCGGTGACTGCAGCGCCCACTCTGTCCTTTACGATATCTTGTCGAACACTTTCCGTCCACTCACTCTCCGGTCCGATACGTGGTGTTCTTCCGGTTCTTTAAACCCGGATGGTATTTTGATCCAGACCGGTGGATACAGTCGCGGTGAAAGAGCCGTTAGAACTTTCACTCCATGCGACGAAACAGATGCTGAGAGCGGCGGCGTTTTATGTGATTGGAACGAGTGGCCTTATTACTTATCTTACCGGCGATGGTACGCTACCAATCAAATATTACCCGATGGAAGGGTTATCGTTATCGGTGGAAGAAGAGCTTTTACTTACGAGTTTTTCCCGAAACCGAACAGAACGCTAAGCGACGATCTTTTTAAACTCCGGTTCTTGGCCGAGACAAGAGACGGGTACGAAGAAAACAATCTATACCCATTTGTGCATTTACTTCCTGATGGTAATCTTTACATTTTCGCTAATAAAAGATCGATTTTGTACGACCATGTTAACCACTGTGTGATTAAGGAGTTTCCGGTGATTCCCGGCGGGGATAAAAGGAATTATCCTAGTACTGGTTCCTCTGTTTTGCTTCCGTTGGATCTAAACGGAAAGAATTCAACGGAATCGGTGGCGGCGGAGGTTTTGATCTGCGGAGGAGCTCCGGCGGGGGCTTTCTTAAGAGCCAATCAGACCAATCGGAAAGAGTTAGTGGAAGCGTCGAGGACTTGTGGGAGATTAAGAATCACCGACCCGTTTCCGAAATGGGAAATGGAGGTCATGCCAATGCCACGTGTCATGCTAGATTTGATAATGTTACCCACCGGTGATGTTCTGATTATAAACGGCGCCACCAACGGAACCGCCGGGTGGGAAAACGGGAGAAACGCGGTTTTGAACCCGGTTCTTTATAAACCGTTCGAATCTCCGTCCCGGAGATTCAGGGTTTTAGCACCGACTCAGATTCCGAGAATGTACCACTCATCTGTTATTTTGTTGACGGATGGGAGAGTTTTAGTGGGCGGGAGTAATCCACACCGGACTTATAATTTCACGGTTAAGCCATACCCGACCGAATTGAGTTTAGAGGCGTATAATCCGAGTTATTTAAACCCGGCTTACAATTTAATTCGACCGTCAATTGTGTCGATCGAGCTGACTAGACCGCTGGCATATAACGAACCTTTTTCCATCTCGTTCGGTGTTTCGTTGTTCTCGGCTGAAGAGGGAGTGTCGGTTTCGCTGGTGGCACCGTCGTTTAACACTCATTCGGTCTCGATGAATCAAAGGTTAGTGGCATTGAACGTTAGAAGTGTGAGTCGGCTTTCGGTATTCGATTATAAAATTGAACTCGATGGACCGATTAGTGCTACGGTCGCGCCACCGGGTTGGTACATGATGTTTGTTGTGCACGGTGGGATTCCTAGTATGGGTGTTTGGGTTAAAGTTGCGAATCCATCTGTAGATGTTTAGTGTATTTTTTGTTTTGAGATTCAATTGTAATAATGTTTTCCGTGCCATGGAAATAAATGAGGGTTGGTTTTGTTCGGTCTCAATCTTAGTGAATGGAGAAGTAAATCCATATGTAGTTAGATGTTTGTTTGTTTTGTTTGCTTTTGAATGTTGAACCTATAAAAGATGTATTTTAGGTCACCTTTGAATGTTAAACATATTGTGATTATGGTTTAGGTAATCGTGATACAAGGTGGACTAAAATCATGTATCTCAGTTTGAAATAAAATGCTCAGGTGGTTGTTTTTGTTAACAAGTTATAGAATAGAAACAGTATTTGGTCTGATTTACTTTCAAGGATGGTAAAAATCGTGGGATCGGATCCTCGATACATCAACAAAACATATGTATATGAGAAGATATAGGACCACACACCAACCATAACACACCCTTATAGAGGACCAACATTAATGAAGAGGTAAAACAAGACTTGCCATGCATACTGAATGCATCAGCCCAGATAGGTAAATGATCAGCAGAATTACCTTTCGGTTCTTGCTCCATAAACTCATCTACGAAATAAATACTATAAATATATCTCCATAGTTAGTAATTACCCAGCCAACCATGTACTAGATTCTATAATTGTTCAACAAACTGTACAAGCCTACTTTTACACAATCTTACATCTTTTAGTTGTAATTATTTTGACGATATATGGATATAAATATAATACCAGTTCTACCACAAACTTGATTTCGGATAACTATAACTCACTAAAATCGATTGAATTTGATATTGAAACTAATTAAGTAGTAAATATTATTTTTTTAATAATTTATCGCGTCCACGTTCCTTCTTACGTAGTAGGCTTTGAACAGTAAATCGTCCATCGACTACCACATTTGACGACAAATAGTCCATTGACTTTCAAAAGTCTGCTGGTAGTCCAGGGACTACCAGATCTTTTGATTCATGTGAACTTACCACCTGTCACCAAAATTTTGTATCACCAATGGCCCCTTAACTTTAGGTGACAGGTGGTTGTAGACTACATTTTGGCTTTGACCTAAAGTTAAGGGACCAGTGGTGATACAAAATTCTGGTGACTATGGTGACAGATTCACAGGAATCAAAAGATCTAGTGGACTAACTTTATCCAAAGCTGTAAGTTCAGAGACTACCAACGGACTTTTGAAAGATAAAGAATTATATGTCACCAAATGTAATAATTTAGGGATGATATACTGTTTTAAATCTGCAAAGAAAAAATTATGTAAAATAATTAGTTTGTCGAATTTTTATAACATTGGAGATCCGTTTATTATACAAGTAAAAAATGAAAGCTAACTTGAAACAAGTAGCTAAGATCTGCAAATGTGAAGTACATCGATATGTTTACGGAGACTTGCCCTATACCTTGATCCACATTTATTCATTACAAGCTTTAAATCAACTTAAGTTGGAGGATTATAATGAATTATAATCCTTTATTTTGAATCTATCTAATGTACTTTTCTATGAGAGGAGGATGCATATCCAAAACAACACCACTTTTATTCCAAAAAAATAATGCACTAAAACCCATATAAATCATATCAAAGTCTTTTTATTTTTGGAGAGAATCCGTAGCCGCTACTCAACCAATGCATACAGGGTAAATCTTGTGTCTGATGTAATAGACTCAACGCCAAAAGGTAAACCACACAAGGTGAGTGAATCAAACTAAAAAAGCGTTTTTTCAGGTGGTCGAACACATGACTTTTTGATCACGAGTTCATCTATTCCACCAACTCGGCTACCCATTTCGGGTAATCATATCAAAGATTTTGTTTGATGGATTTTGTATAATCATCAAACAACAGTAGTAATTAGAAGCGGATGCGATGGATGGTCCAAATAATCCAAAAACCATAATTGTTTTTTTATAAACTTTCAATAAATTGTTTTTTGTTGATATTTTTTTATAAACGAATAACAAAACCCATCGAGAAATCTAATGATTTTTTCTAAGTATTTTTAAATATTCTCTTTAATAATAAACCGTTTCTAATTAATATTATTATAATAACAAATAATGAACCGGGTTTAAGAGGTTATTAAATAAATTATTTTTTTAAAGAAAACAATTACACCGAAATCACTGTTAAATTTTATTATTTTCTTTAAATATTCTTTTCACATTCAAATTTTTAGGTTTTTATCTCTTTTTTTGTCAATTTTTTTATCTTCTCCTTAGTGGCCGACTCCCGTCCCCTCTCCTCAATTCGATTCTCCATCATCCGGATTTCAAGTAAACGAATTTATCCATCCATATTTTATATTGTTGTTTCTTTGATATGTATTACAATTCGTCATTCAATTATGATTTCTAATGGTCGTGTTTGTTGTTTTAAATTGTTGTAAAATAATCAAAACTTGTCAATGCTAATTTTGTTTATTCAACTAATGTTCGGTTTATAAAAATGATGTTAATATATTATAAATGTGCATCAAAATAAAATGAATTAAAAATACACCATCAATTCAAGAAGATAATGATAAATTCACTAGTTCACAAGCTCTCAAATGGTAGTGAAAACTAAGCATATTTGGAGTTGGATTCCGTAAAAAAAATATCGATTCTCGATTATCATCTAAATGAGCATGGCCATGTAAGAAGACCTTATATTTTTAAGGTTCCTACTCAACCCCATTAATGTATAATGTATTTTTGGTTGATAAAATTGTAAAATTATTTAATAGTTAAAGGAATACACAGATTTTAAATCATCGACTCGTGTATTCTACCATTTTTTTGTATCAATTAGATCATCAACATGTAAACACACAAAATTCATCCTGATAGCAATGCACATTTAGTGTAGAATGTCTATTCATAAAGACATTTAATAAAATCTTGTGTTTTAAAGTAAGCGTATACACACGACCGTACAAAGATTTTGGTGCTTATTTCAAACAGTATATAGGTATTTTAGCTTCTGCACCTCATATTTTTTTAAAACTTATTTTACATATCCAACTGGTTTATTAACATAGAAAATTTCGTCTAATTCTCCATGTAATAATGTTGATTTCACATCCATTTGATAGATTTAAGAATTTTGAGCAACAATAGATAGTGTCAAGTCTGAAAACATGAGTAAAACTTATGCATAATCAACTTCAAACTCTTGCATACACTCATTAGCAACGTACCAAGTTTTATGTTTGTTAACTTTTCCAACTTGTTTTAGTTTAGTTTTATAATACTGTTTAACATCAATTGATGTATGCCATTAGAGAAGATCTGTAAGCTCTCAATTGTTATTCATTTCAATGGACACGGTATTTGTGTTCATTGCATTTTTCCATTTAGAATATTTGTCTTCTTCCTTAAAAAATAGCAAATCATGATCTGCAAAAAGAATGTTAGCGATGCAGAATAAGTCCAATAAAGGCTATTTGTATATATACGTCATAATTTCTCAAAGACCCAAACTAGTCACAATAAGTAAAGTTTGTCACACATTTTGGAATGGGTGAATAATTATTATACTACTCTTGCAGCATTTACTTTTCTGTTTTTATCTCTAGTTATTTTCTCTTTTTACTTAATTAAACATTTACTTATTTTACCCGGAAACTCTCTTTCGATACCAGCTGTTAAGTAGTACCTATATATGTTTTGAAGCTCATTTATTTACTTCATATGATAGCATAACTACCTGATTCGCATGATAAACTTCTATCATCCCTGAGGGTAAGGTTACTCGTGCATAAACTGGAAATATTTTTGAATCGATAAAAACTCAAGCTCAGTTGGAAGGATTAGAAGAGGATAGTCATGGTCGAAGGGGTTGAACTTTAGGTCAAGAAACAGATCAGGTCTATATGCCCTTGATCCTCCTATTCAAAATCAACGGGCTCAAGGTGGATACAAAAATAATCGAGAGAGAAGATGGAAACTCTTAGTTTCAGGGGACATTTGGTTCAGACAAGAGTTACATATATCTCAGAAGGGAATACCCAGTGCGTCACTGATACCTCTCATCAAATTCTAGCAACTAACAACTCTCTAAGTGTGAAGAACATATTTATTCTTTGAGAATGAGACACCGTTGATAAAAGAGCTCGTACAAGCATCAATCTAGATCCATAAATTCGAGGTGTTCAAGGGTTTTTAGAAAATATTCAGACAAAGTTCAAAAATCATATCAAAGTATGGTGACAAAGATTTCCTTGCTTGCGTCTATCAAATTAAAGCAAACCTAGATTACACCAGAAACTCCGCAACGAGATCACCTTCCTTCATTCACGCTTTATGTTGGACCCTAACAAAATGTATAACAACATCAGTCATTTGCGTGCATGGTTTTTAACAACAACCACAACACCATCTAGCAGCTCCGCCAGTTGGATTTTAGCCTTAAATATATAACTACCATGCATAACCACTACCCGCAGATGCTTCCAGAAAAGGGTCGAGTTAGGAGTATCAAATGCATAACTACCATGGAGGGCCCTAATATCATACAATTTGTACCTAACAATTGAGAGGGATAAAGATGGACTCTTTTCCAGTTAAGGCCACATAAGAAGAGTATCCCCTCTAGCCCCATAAATTTTGGTTGGAGGGTTACCGTATAGGTTTTTAATTTTCAATATAATGAGATCGACGACCTAGAGCACCCTATCGAACACTTTGAATATCATTTTATTTTTTCAGAACGCTGATAGGCTCATGTGATAAGCCTTTTAAATGACCTTCAAGAGTATTTCTTTGATTTGGTTTAAACTATTGACCTTGACATCAAAATTAAAAACATTGAGACTTTGTTGACTATGTTCAGGAAAAAAAACGTATGGATCATAGGGTCTTTATCATCCACTACATGCAGGAGATCGGGGAAATTTATACCAAACACTTTGTACACACTAAGAATAACCTCGTGTATTATAGTGAAGATGCAGCTTGTGCATCATTCAGGCAATGACTTCTCCTAGGGACATTGGCAGGAGATGTTATGAAAAACTAAACGTTTTTTGTTTGGATCATTTGACTCACGTAGAGTCGCATATTAAGATTGAGTAACAATGAAACTTTATTTTATCCCCAATAATATGCCTCAACAAAATTACCAGCCATTACCATGAACCCTATAATGACTGTTGTAGTGTACCGAGATCCATCGATACAATAACAACAACAAGTCTATTATCACCTTTTTTTTCACCTGCATCTCCCGTACAACCTTGAATGCAACAACCTCGTGAAACAAGTGGACATATACCAAACCACAGTGCCCCAAGCCTAGGTGAATCATTGTTCAGGAGGAATAATAACCAAAAAATAAATGATTGAGGCATGACAACTATTCAGAGTTAACTGAAAGAATTTTTACTATCTTTGTTAAGACCAGGAACTACGTCTCATACAAAAAACTGTTTCTTTTAACAAGACCTCACATTAAAATAAAAATAGGTTTTGCAAGTACTGTAATGATATCGAGTATTAGACTATGGGATATATTGTCTTGAGAGAAAAAAAATTCAAATATTAGATAATGTAAAGTTGGTTAAGTTTATTAAAATATCTTGTAGTACCTCAAATAGGCTTCTCAAGAGTGAGCAAGCCCCGATGTGGGTAGGAGGATCTGGGACCCAAAATATTTTTCCCAAGTAAAAGAAAACTAACATAGTAATAGTTGAGTTGGATGCTAAATTGTTTGATATGTCGAATGATTATCTCGACTATGTCCAACCCGTCATTTGGTATGAACCATTTTAGGGGAAGATTTGAGCTTGAAATTTTAGGCTTCTCATTATTTTTGGAGGAGACTCTGTGCCTGTAATTACCAACAACTCTAGAGATAGGCATACTTAGATTATGAAGACGCAATTTCAAAGGTAAAAATCTATCCATTTTAACTGAGCTCCTTACCCTATCATAATGTTTTATGATGATAATCTTCAGTGTGTTGTTGGTCCTCATGAAATTTTCGTTTTAATAAGTGTTATTGTGGAAAATAAGAAGTTCCAAAGAGTTTTGATTAGCATCTGAAGTATGAAAAATATAATTTGTTAGAGGAACTTATGATAGAATAAAGAATCCGCCTGTTGTTCCACATTCAAATCGAGCATTTTTTGTTTCAACAGGGAAAAAGAACCATTACCGGAGAATTCGAGGCCGAGGTTGTTTTGGGAAAATATGAATACAATATGGTGTTTCAAGTTCTCTTCATAGTGGTAGATAACCCCACATCTTATAATGAAATCTTTGATAAGTTCTTGTTAGATCATACACACGTTATTGAATCGAAAATTCACAACTTCCTTTGCTATGTTATTGGATACACAGTAGGTGTTGTCGGGAGTAACCATAAGGTGTCCATAAAATGCTATGCAGCACCATTGGCATTTTAAAAGGAGAAATAACAATTTTTCAAACCTTGCAAAAATACCGAGGTTGTCAAAGAACCTAGAGAGGCCCCAATTTTTTTTTATCCTCGATGAGGACGCTAAATCCTACTATTTTGAAAAATGAAAGAGCTCGAGAATTTGCATATCGCTAACAAAAGATTTGAGAGGTGAGTTTATATTTTTTATCAATACATTGAATATCTTTGTATGGTCTAGTATAGATGTAACTGGGCTACACCTAGTATTATTTTCAATAAGTTATATGTTAACATAAATGTCAGACATGTATCACATAAAATAAAATATTTTTCTATTGAAAAGTCTGAGGTAATAGTTACCAAAGTTGATAGGCTGTTTATCATAGGGAACGTCACAAAATCCAAGAATGTCTTGTGGACAACTAAATAGGATTTGATGAAGAAAAAAAGTGGAAGTTAGAGGATGTATGTTGATTTCAAGGACTTGAATAGAACATTCCTCAAAGACCCATTTACCGTCCTGATGGTAGATTAATTGGTGGACTCTAGCTCAAGGAATAAGCTTTTTTCCTTTATATATGTATATTTTAAGTGCAATTAAATTCATATGCACCTCTCGGATCAAGAAAGCACAACGTTTTTCATTGAGCAGAGCTTATATTATTATAAGGTCATACATTTTGGATTGAACAAATATTGATTATATGGTCTTCTAATGTGAAGAAAACTTCGAGCACATTATCGATATGGTAGAGAGTTTTGAAAACCTGAAGGTTGTCAACCTAAAACTTAATTCAGAAAATTGCACCTTTAGAGTCCGATATAGAAATTTCCTCGGTTATATGGTCAGTGAAAAATGTATTGAATTTGATCCAACATAGATATAGGATTTTGCTTTGATGTAGTCCCCTCGGTCCATAAAAAAGGTACATATTTTGATGAAAAGACTAACACCTCTCAAAAGGTTCATCTTTCGATCCTCTGATAAATGCTACCCTTACTTGTAGCATGTGAAATTGGATTTGACTTTGACTATCGCTGTAAGAAAGTTGAATCTTGATTTTAAAAGACACTCTATCATGGTTCATACTTCTTTTCCATTGTGAAATATTCTTCAAAAACCAGATATCTTGGAGAGATTAACTCGATGGTCGGTAGAGTTGGACTATTTTGACACAACAACTTATTATAGTTATCAAAGCTCAAGTTTTGGTGGATATTTTAACTGAAGGTTTCCAAGCATCTAACAATGAGGTTGAGTATGAGATCGTTATGGAGGGGATTCAGTTGGGTTATATTTATAGAATTAAAATAGTGCAATTGATAAACTCCTCACGAGTTCTGATAAATCAAAAGGTTGGGCATGCAGAGGTTCATGAATAGCATTTGATAAAATATCTCAAGGCACTGAAGAAGCATGCCCAACTTTGTAAAAATTTCAAGTATGAGCATGTCCCAAGAGCATAGAACTCATGAGCAGATTGGTTTGCCTAGATAGTCTGCTTTGAAATCAAGCCTTAGGTTACATTACAAGAGTATTCATCGATAGATAAGTAGCACAAGCCGAGGTCTAAGGAGCCAATATTTATTTTAATTTTAATTTTATTATCAAAATATAATTATTTTACTATTTTTATTCTATTTTTGGGGCTTAATGGGTTTCAGACCTTGGCTTGGGTAATTAGAGGTAAGTCAGTAAATTTGGTATGACCCATTAGGCCCATTAGGGTAATTCAACCTATAAAAAGGATTTTATGAGGCTTTTAATAAGGATGAAACATTTACTGCAAAAATCAGACTTTTTATCTCTAAACATTTACTTAAACGGTTTCTTTATCTATGTACTCTCTACTTTAAATTAATTCATCCTTCCCACTTTACTAAATAGCCCCTCGAGTAAATTATATCCATATCATGTGTAACCGAGTCTAGAGTTTGATGGTTAGCAATATTGGATTTTCTAATGACTGGCACCTTCCTAGTAATAAGGAAGTGACTCTGAGGTTGAAATTCAAAGCACACATGTTCCAGATAATGGGTGATACTTGATATAAACAGGGTTTGAGCTGGTAGTTTTTGAGATGGATCAACCTCGAAAACCCTTTCATGATTTTAAGAAAAAATCAAAGTTGACCAATTTGGGTAACTCCAGTTTTAAAACATTAACGTTAAAAGTGTTGTTAGCAGAATTTTACTAGCCGACAATTATGAGTAATGGAATAAAGTTGGGGAAAAGGTTCAATCCATGTCATTGGTTTTCCAATAAAAATCATTACCCACATGTACCACTCAATTTGATATCCAAAGCTTTACCTTTTTAAAGATGAGGCATCGACCTAGTTGGACCCTTACTTAGTGCTTCACAAGGACGTTAACACATTATTTTTGTTGTGGATTATTTTTCAAAGGGGATAGAGGTCGAACCACTTTAAAAAATATGGGCCAAATATGTGATCAAATTCATTCGAACTAAAATCTAACATAAGTTTGGAAATCCTAAGTCAATCATCATTGACAAAGCAATCTTCAATTTGAAAACACGGACAATGCCTCTTTTTGCCCGACTCTTAGAATAGAGAAACATTTCTAAACACTTTTCCACCCTCAGGGAAAGAGGCAGGGGAAGGTCACCCACATGATCATTTTATAAGTCCTAAAAAATAACTTGTTATGAGTAGTTGGTAAGTCCCTAACTTTATTCAAAAAGCAGTGTTGGCGTACAAAACAATGTCTTAGACTGCCACTAGGGAAACCTTTTTTACCCTGGTGTATGGCATGGACATGGTCGTCATACTATAAACTACTTCCCCACCTTTCAATGTGACCAACTACTCTGGAGAAGAGAATGTCGAATGAAGAGTGGCTGAATTAGATTTAATTAAGAAGAAAAGAACAAAGGTTCACTTAAGAGTTTAGTATTACCAGCTGTTCATGAGCAGTAGGAACACGTTAAGGGTTTGTGCACGTGAGTTTATGGTGAGGGACAAGGTCCTATAGTTTTTCTACACAAAAAGAAGCTTAGGCTCAACAAGATCGGACTAAATTGTGAACAACCCTACATGATGTCTTAAAAATTCAAGGTTGTTACTTATAGGCTCCTGGATGAAGAATGGACGAAACTCCAACACCTGTGGAACATCATACCTAACATTGTATCATGTGTAAATTTTTAACTAATGTACAATTTGTTTTAAAATAAGTCATTTTCACTTTTGGTGAAGAATGTAGTGGCATACACTTATGTACCCTGGTGATGTATGAAGATTTTAATGAGGTTCCCACATAGCCGACGAATTAATGATATTTTTTCCATTAAATATTACGTAAAACTCTAAGTTGTTGCCTTGATTTTATCTGAAACCCTCGTAAAATGTTCAAAATTAAGTTGATAGAATATTTACGCTAAGTTTTTGGCTCGATATTATTTGAAACCTTCATTAAGTGTTCCAAACTTAGTTGGTCGAAAAGCTACCCTTGCTGTAAGTTTTTGGCTTGGTTTTATTTTAAACCCAGGTAAGATGTTCCGACCTTAGTTGATTGAAGAGTTGTCATATGCTTTAAATTTTTTGTTAGTTTTCTTTGAAATCGTAGTAAAGATATCTAATCTTAGTTAGTCAAAGAAATCTGTGACGCTATAGATTATTGGCTCGACTTTACATGAACATAAGTTGATCACCTCTTGTCTAGGTAAGACATAAGTTTCAAACATTTAATATAATAAAAGGAAAAGAACAAAACAAAAAACTGAGGTATTATTAGAATACAAAATTCCATAGCCATCCACAGACTACGGTCTTTTAAAAAGAAAATAATATAATACGAAACAAAAAAAATACCCTAACATTCCAAGGACTTCAACTTAGCTAACAATATTTTTTAGGAATAAAAAATTAGTACATCTACTAGGCAAAGTTATTTCGTTGGAGTATTGACGTATTTTTTGGCTCCGAGATAGATATTTGAAGTAAGAGCGCGAGTAACAACATTAACCAAAGCTTTAAAATTTTACTCCCATCTCCGATATTTGACTAGTTATCTTCCGTTACTTCATCCTCTAACCCATCCTCAATATCTTCAAAAACCACTCATACTAGCATTTGATCAACCAACACCATCTCCCATAAATACCTTAAATAAAGGTCGGAAAACGTTTTATGGAAGCCAAAAACTATAGTTCAATCCAAAGTTTCAACTTGTTTATTAGTAGTCGTTATGAACATTTTTTCTACGTAGCAAACACATGGGTTTGGACGGTTAGATAATGTTGTTTAGAGATTTCGGCCTCAAATAACATTGTTTTCAGATTGGATACTCCAAATTCAAGCACCGACATCTTTCAAGCTTTATTCTTCACCTCAACGGCCTTCTTTATTAACTCAGAGTTATATTCTTTTTGCCTTTTTACCTCATATGCCAATTTTTTACCCTTTTGCTCGATAAATTCTTGATAAAATTTGTTGATTTTATTATATAGAAAGTGGGTGGTATGCCCAAGACTTAATCGTTTATTTGGTAACATATTCATCACAAAACATGCATAATGGGGTTCCTCGTGAGTACAAAAAACTCGAAAGTCCATGTGGTTATTATTCGTGAGATTTTGGACGATTTCAAAAAATGTGTTTGTCAACTATAAAACATATTGGTCCAATCACCAAGATAAATCATAAGCAAAGTTAAAGTCCTTGAATATTCAAAAGGTCGACAAGGGTGAAATGGTTTACTTCAATGTGAAGAGAAATACGTCACATAAAAGCATCAATGAGAGGTCTGTCGGTACCGAAGGTCCTTTTGTTGGTAGCATTCACATACAATTTCATGATAGAAAACGAGTTCTTCTTCTTGAAATGCTAGAAAGTCTCTCCCAGTATTAGCAACCTAACTGTAATATTTTTTGGAATTCCTCATTTAAGATGTATTGAAGCTAACTCGATGGTATTATTGTAAATATGCAACACTCACTATAAAGCAACTAAATATGGCTTCAAAATGGGGGAAACTTCTAGCACTTTAAGACCCTTACTGCTTTAGAAAGTAAGAGATTTTACCTTTTTATTTCGATACTTTGGCTAAGTCATACAATCTTCCACCTCTAACTTACATTTAACCTTTATATCAAAGGCGTCAGACTCACTATGTAAAGTGATCTCATGAGGTGGGACTGGAGTAGCCAGGTTTGAGGTCCACGAACTTACTAAAGAAGTTGTACTTGGATTCTTCTGTTGGATAATATCATTGGGTAAGTCCTTTATTCAATTTTTTAGCATCAGGTATGCTTATTAACCTCTTGAATAAAATCGACATTTTTAAACTCCAATTTTTCCTTTGAATTATGAGAGGAAGAGTGGGAAGAGCCTCATTCTCTCTCAACCTCTTTGCTATCATAAAAAATAGAGGCTTAACTCCATCGAATTTTTTTCATATCATTTAAACCTTTCACACACATTGGTAAATAAACGAAAAACAAACTAGAAGTAAAATTTTACATTTTCGAAGGGTTGACTGAAGTTGAATTCAAAATGTATACGAAGCCCTAGTTGAACCTGTATGAAGGAAGCAAGCATACAAAATAAGGTTGAAGATCTTCAAACAAGCTTTTCAAATGTTTAAAGTTTTCAGAAAATATCTCAACCTATATTTTTTTCTTTTTTAAAAACGATATAAACAATAATGGGATATTGAAATAATTATAATTTTTTTTATGATTGGAAGTAGACCCTTTAAATTATTCTCTTATTAAATATGCAGATTCCTTGGGTAACAAAAAATGAGGGTAATTAAGACATGCAATATAGGCGTGATAGTTTTTAATCATGGGATCTAGTGACTATGGGTAGTCAAAGAGTGACACTTGGTAAACGTGCATTTCTTATAAAGATAATGGAGGCATGTTAGCAACAGTCTGAGACCTTTGGGTTTTCTTTATCATTTTCCGCTTCCGACGGCCTAAAGAGTTGTAGCCCGATCAATAGTTGTCCTAGACATCAATAGTTGATTCAGCAAGTCAGAATTTACCAGAAACTTTTGGTATCTTCTACCTTTCCACTTCAGTTGTCTCGATTACCCGATTTTGGTTCAACAGATCAAGATATGACAGCGGGATGTTGGCACACATATCTCTATATTGGGTGTACCAAATCAGACTTATAAAATTTATTGTATTCCGACATCAACAATCTTTCCATGAATATGATGGCTACTGAAGATGTATGATTGGTATTCTATGTTTGATCGAGTTTAGTAGTATTTATTAGCCATATAGAATCAGTCCAATAAAGGCTCTTTACATTTATGGGTCATAAGTGATAAAAGGCCAAAACAGATCACTATAAATATAACATGTCTCGCTTTTTGGAGCGGGTGACGAATCATTATTCTATTTTATAATGATTTATTTTATTGTTTCTCTCTCTACTTAATTGCACATATCTGAGCCTCATCAATATTGATTAATACTAGTTACCACACAATTCTGCATCCAATTTAATTGACTTTGAATACGTTGAGGCTTTGCTAAAGAAGTATTCTAGCGTACTTCTTCATTTGAATTACTTCTGACAAGTTGAAGATGAACTTAGTAAATATGCAATTTCAGGAGGTATGCCCATTTATTTTCATCAAAATCTATAAAATATTGTTGTTGCTTCGGTCTATTTTCACTCTGATTCCATGTGATTTCCTCACTCAAAATAATATCATGACTTGTAATGATATTTGTTGTACTTGGATTGATCAAATTGAATGCCTTTGATTGCTCACTAACTCTAAAAAATAAGAATTTTTGTTATTTTTGTCATCAAGTTTCATCCTCTTCTCATACAAAGTTTGTACATTTTCTATGCACCCAAATATTCAAAAATGATCAACAACTGGTTTGTAATCCATCGAAGCTTCTTCTGGTGCCATATTTTGCAAAACAGAGGTGAGGAGACGATTCAAAATATTGATGCTCCAATTGATAGCTTTGGGCGAATATCTCTTTGAAGTTCTTGCTTTAAGCAGCTCACTATGCACCATATTGAGTATAGTAATATTTTTTTGTTCAGATGTAAAATTGTGTTGTGATGTATATGCAAATGTCAGTTGTCTTCGTATACAACACATTCACAATACTCTACAAATTATTATGTGTATTCACCACCACAATTAGTGCGTAGAGTAGTACTGGTCTTTAGAGTTTCATTTTTGACAGAAGATTTAAAAATCTTAAATGTTAAAGAACTTTTTTTTGAATTTCTTCTCAAAAATTAAATTCAAGATTTTAGAAAATGATCATTAATAAATGATATCAAAATATATTTTCTTACCATTGGATATTGGATTAAATGGTCCACAAAAATTAAAATGTATGGTTTATATGTTCTTTATCCCTTTTTAGATTTTTTTTGTGATTTGTTTTTTACTAACCATACATTTTTCACGTGCTTTCGAAGAAAGTTTTTTAGAAAAATATATATTTATATATATTATTTTTAAGAACACAATCTTCACATATTAAAATTCAAATATCCACGATGGGATTGGCAAAACCATATCATATAATTTATTTTTAAACTGTATTAATTCAGGTTAAAAATATTATGTTTGTTATCATAATAATGTTAGCAGCGTTTATTTTTATCTAAAATTTTGGGCCTTTTATTTCGCTATTGAAATAGTGTTACACGATGAAAATTCAGCTATACTCAAAATTTACATCAATTGAAATTTCCAAATAAACAAAACCTTAATCCTTTCCTTATAACCTCTTCTCCTCTCACAGTCGCTTCTGAAAATATTCACTACGGCCCTTGAACTCAACCACCACAACCAACCCTGAATCTCTCTTGAGTTCCAAAAACCAGATCTTACAAGCAATCGACGAAATATGTACGAGAAAACAAATCCGAAAAACAGTGTTACACTATGAATGCTGTTTACAGGTATAGTTAATCTCGAGCTCTATTCCTTTGTGTTGTTTCTCAGATAGCACAAACCAAGACATTTTAGGAAAGCAATGGCTTTCAATCTATCAGGAACTTTATTTCCTTCAAAATTTCAGTTTATGTTAGATTCGAGAGTATACTTAGCTAACCATTCTGTTGCTTCGTTCTGTTCTCTGAAAATGTGGATTACTTTCATGTTGGATGAGATCAGTTTGTAGCAGCAGATTAGCAAAGCTTTGAGGTATTATGGCGTTCTCCCTCTGATTAGCATTTGAGCTAAAATGCGGGAATCTGTTTCGATGTCGATTAGATTGATATGATCTTACCAGCATTATCTCTGACTAGACCTCCACCATAGCAATCTCCTGACTCAGTACAAGCTCCATCTGTATTGAGTTTGTAGCGACCTAGTTTAGGGCATATACAACTTAAAGAGACAGGGACATTAGGCATATTGAGATGATTTACGCATCCAATAGAAGTTCCGATTCTGCTATCATTATCCAAGTACTTTTTCTTTAGTAGATGAGCACTCTCCAGACTTGATAAGATGAAATGCGGCTAATCATGTCTTCAGAATTAAGGATCTTACTCTTCATATTTCTTTTGTTTCTAGCCTGCCAAATCACCCATACTATGATTGAAGGGAGTATGGTACGCAAGTGGATCTCTTTGCTGGTAGACCAGTACTAGGACCTCACCAGATGAGAAAGATTCATAGCTTTGGTAATATAGATGTTAACGTGAGCTGCAAAATAGACCCATATTTTCCAAGCCTTTTGACATTCGACAAAAACATGTTTAATAGTTTCTGTATTGTTACAGTTTTGACATCTTGATGCTAACTGTATATTTATTTTTTGCAGGACAAAGTTAACAAGCACCCAACTTTTGAGAGTTCTCCAGAGCATAAAGGAAAAATTGTGAGGATTCACTTTGTTTCAGGTTCTTGCATAAGGGTAATATTTATTACTTGTTTTCCTGAATTCATTCCGAGTTGGTTTAGTGCTGAAATGGCCATCTTCACTTAGAGTCCAGCTAATAGAGTCTTTGATTGTGTTGTCTAGGAAAACCTTGAGAGTGTTTTGAATTTGATCATGATTCAGGACAGTCTCAAGTTTAGGAATATTCTATCCGCCCTCTTCCCAATACTCTTGAACCATGGAAGTTTCATATCGGGTGCTGTCTTCATCACTATAAAAGGTGATAAAAGAATCTAGACAGCACCATCTGTCTATCTTTATATCCACTTTGTCAGTATTAACATGCCAGATAATAAATTTTTCTGCTCTATCTCTCACTCTCCATATCCTTTTCCATATGTGAGAGCTTTTAGAATGTAAATAGACCATTTGAGGATATTGATTTTTGAAGTAGATTGATTTTAGAAAAGTAGACTACAAAGATTCTTGTTTTCTCAGATTGAACCATAACTTTGCAGATAAAACCTCCACCATATCCTCCAATCTTCTTAGATTAAGACCACTCTCCTCATAGATTCTTCATAGAATAGACCATTTACACCAGTTTGTAGTGGCTTTATTGGATTTAGTTCCCCAAAAAAACTTTTTATATATAATTTTCAGCCTTCTGATAATAGTTTTAGGGATTTCAGAGTTTTGGATAGTGAAAAGAGGGTAGGTGGATAAAACAGTTTGTGTCAATGTCAATCTGCCCCCAACAGATAGGATTTTGTGACCCCATTCTGATATATTGTTGGTTGTTTTAGCAATAAGATCTTCAAAGTTACTAACCCTCTTGCTTGTGTTTATTACCTATCCCAGATATTTGAATGGTAAATGATAGTGTTTGAAACCCAAGAGCCTTTCCAGGTTTTTTTCCTGATGTGGTGAAAATCTTTTAGAGGTAATAATTCTTGATTTTCCTTATTCACTAACTGCCTTGATATTTCTTCATATGGACTGAATATCTTCATGATCTTTGTGACGGAAACAGAAGACCCATTACAGTAGACTAAGATATCATCAGCAAAACAAAGACAAGGTGAGTTCATATCCCCTCTATTTTTGTATTTGATTGAAGTATAATTAGCAGTTAGCTTCTTTAAGCCTCTAAGTAGATACCCTTGAGCTAGAATGAAAAGACTGGGTGATAGTAGATCACCCTATCCGAGTCCCTTGTTAGATTTAAAGAAACCATGTAATACACCATTGACCAGCACTAAAAATTGACAATTAGTCAGATTCTTCTCAATAATCGTGATGAAATCAGCCCTGAACCCATAAGCCACCAGAGCACTTAGAAGAGATGTATGATCCAACCTATCAAAAGCCTTGTCAATATCCACTTTTAGTAAGATGTTACCACCTCTAATCTTACAAGACAGATCATAGGAGAATTCCTGAGTAATCATGATGTTATTATGAATGCTCCTTCCCTAAATAAAAGCCCATTGTTCTGCAGAAATTAAGTTAGGAAGTAGAGAAGACAACCTGGTGTTTATTAGTTTAGAAATAATCCTGCTCAAAAAATTGGTCAGACTAATTAGCCTATAATCTTTCCAACTCTTAGGAGGCTCAACTTTAGAAATTAGGCATATGAAAGTAGCATATAGACCCATAGGAAAGGGACCTTCATTGAAAAAATCCCTGATAGAATCATATAAATCATCCCTTATAATTTCCCAACATAATTTAAAAAAACTTGCCATTAAAGCCATCAGGCCCAGCTGCAACATTAGGGCTTAGGTCTTTAATGATTTCATAGATTTCAAAGTCTCGGGCAGCCTCATTAGCATCTCATTATCAACATCAGAGACCAAATTAGGAATGTAGTCTTCCAGTATGTTAGGATACCAAGGGTTAGGCAAATCAGAAATTAGGGTTTTGAAGTGGTTAGCTGTAGATTCACCTATAATCTTTTCATCCTCTTCCCAGTTAGTGCCATTCCAGATACGAGAGATTTTAGATCTCTTATGCTTTCTTTGAACATAATTGTGAAAGAAAGCAGTGTTTCTTTCATCTTCTCTATACCAATCAATATGAGACTTCTGAACCCAATAGTCTTCTTCTCTTGCAAGAGAAGATTATCATTAGCCCTTTTCAATTCATCTTTATCCTGAGTGGAGTTGGGGATGAGCACCTTGGATTCCAGATTTATATTTTCCCCCTCAAGCTGATTAAAAGAATAAAAAATATTACCAAAAACTGTTTTGTTCCACACCTTGAGATTGGCTTTGAGATGCTTTAGCTTGAGCCAAAACTTGTAGATAGGAGCCCCAGTATACTCAACAGCCCAACAACCCTCAACAAAGATATAGAACTCCTTGTGCTTGCACCACATATTTAAGAACTTAAAAGAAGACAACCCTTTAGTGGTAGATATATAGATTTTAATAAGTAATGGAGAGTGATCAGAACATGATTCGAGAGATGAGAAACTGTGGTGTCATCAAAATAGGTCAGTCACTTGTTGTTAAAAAGAGCTCTATATAATCTTCTCCATCGCCTCCCATTAGACCAGATGAACTTATTCCCAGAGAAACCAGCATCCATTAGGTTACAATCAAGGATGAAAGCATTAAAATCATCCATAGTAGCTGAACAGTTAGTTGAACAATAGAGTTGTGCATGAGGGTAAGCTATGGTATTGAAATTACCAAATAAGATCCACTATTTTCCTCCCTCTTCAACATTTCTCAGGTTATCCCAAAGAAGCCTTCTCAGACTCTTTGTACATTTAGCGTAGATTACTGTAACTGTGAATTCCTTAGGATGAGAGTTGTAATTAACCTTTAAATGCAGAAATTGATCTGCATTGATAATAATATCGACCATGAATTCTCCATTCCACATTACCCATAGTTTGTTATTGATGTTGCTAGCAAATCCTTGAAAACCAAGCTTTCTTGAGACTGTTTCTATCTGAGATATGACTAGTTCGAACACCAGGAGCGGTCTGGATCCCTTATTTGATCAGACAGACCGCTCTTAGAAACATGAAACAAAAGCAAACTCTCATAGTTCGGAGCCCAGCTCCAACTACTTCTTCACCTGTAATCCGCGCAGGTGTGTCCGCACCCCCCTGAGTGGACGAGAAAGAAAGGATTTCTCGAAGCAACCCCTCGAAGGATTCTAGTTCTCATTTGTCTCCCCTTGCCTTGAGTGAACAACCGCAGGGAAGACCCGCCATAAAACTAGATCAAGAAAGATAGAAAAGAAAGAGCTCTCAGCCTTTCGCCTCTGAAAGCGTCCTTCCTTCTCAATGCCCGGGCATCCATCCAATGCATTCTTTTCGATCTTGTACCCACGGTGCTGTACACTAGTGACTCCTTTCCTTGTATTCCCGGCTTGGATTTATATGCCCAAGCCCTCTAAGCCTGTATTAATCCAGGGGAAGGGCATCTGCCCCCTCTCTCTAAAAAAACAAAAATGCAGACAAAAAAGACTTTTTCAAAAAGCCTTCGCCCTCCTATTAGAGAAGCAGCTTCGTTCTACTAACAAGGGCATTAAAAGCATACACAAAACTAGTGCGAAGGCGAATAGAGCTAGTGCACCGCCATAGCCGCTCTCTACCCAGCATGAATGAGAAAGAATGGGGGTTTTCACGTCTAGATGGACGATGGTCCAAGTCTGATTTTGATAGAGGGCAGCAATCTCTTCATGCATGGCAGCAACCCAGCGTGGATCCTTCCAACCAATCGGCCAATCACGCTATCCTTACCTTTCAATTAACCCCTTCGATTCCGCTTCTGCATCAGTATATAATCTCGGTCCCTTACCTTGGCATGCTATGGATGTGGGAGCATCAACTACGTTCCTGTGGGCTTTTGAGGAGCGGGAGAAATTGTTGGAATTCTATGAAAGAGTCTCGGGAGCCAGGATGCATGCCAGTTTCATAGTAAAAATGCATCGGTAGGGGAGCGTTACGCCTTAGAGGGAAGCACCCGCGTGAGCAGTGGTGGACGAAGCGCATGAGATGAGATTATGAGTCGGGGGATACGAACATAGCGGCCCTAAAAGACTCGCTATCTTGAAAGGCGAAAAATGACATTTTGGCCCCATCACGGAGCATCGCGCCACACGATTCTTTCGCGAAGCGCTCTCTCAGACGTTTCCACTCCTGCCCCCGCAAGCAAAGAGAGAGGTTTCAAGATACCAGGCGACCAAGTGAAAGTGAACAGCCCCGACAAATCCCAACATACCCCTGGTTGGGATGGGTAGGCCCACCACTTCACTTTCACTTAGGCCCGGGCCAAGTCAGTGGGGGGACCCTGTCGGAGGCAAGTGCTTCAATGCCCGTTTGATACTTACGGGCATGGCTTTCCCTAATTGACTACACTGACCATAGGTTCTTGGAGGGTTAAAAAGTTTAGATTTTTCAACCTCTTGATTAATTTGATTCTTGCTTGAGTTAGTTTGTTCTCAATTCCATGAACATTCTAGTTTAGAATGGAAATGGTCATTTAGCATGTTTTTTTGCAGCCTTTTTGTGCTGCAAGAGTTTAGAGGATATGATCCTCTTTGAGTTTAAAGTTTTGGATTTCTTAAGTTTCTTCACTTCAGTTTTCTTACCATTGGTTGTTTGTTTGTATACAAGGGAATGAGGGAGGCTTCCAGTGGTTTGTTTTGATGGTGAAGAGATAGTTAAGAGAGGATTCAAATAAGAACTGTCTTTTTGGTTGTTGGCTTCCATATCCAGCATATGGAGGGCTCCAATCAATTCATTGCTATCTAAACCAGGAGGTGGGTGAATCTCCAACTTTTCATTGTTTGCATTATGCTCAAGATTTTCAGTAGTATCATTCTTTCTATTTACAATAATTGATTTTAGTTTGTGACAATCATCCTTTAGTTGGAATGCAGGAATTAAGGAGTCACTTATCTGAGTTGGGTTAGAGGATTTAGCCTGAACAACAGACTTCCTTTTAGTTTCTTTTTTGCAATCTTTATCTGAGTGGCCTAGGTGAGAACATCTTTTACAGTATTCCGGATGTTTGTTGTACACAAGTTCTTACCAAAAACTATAGGACCCAAAGACTATTTTAATTCTTTTAGGCAGGATCTTAGACACATCCATAACAACCCATATTCTGCAAAAGTTGTGCATGACCATGTTATTAGCTAAAACCCAAACATTGAGAAGAGTCCCTATAGATTTAACAACTTCAAGAATAGTTGCTTTACAATACATGAACTCAGGGAGGTTTGGTAAATCTATATAAACTGGTGTTGTTGGATTCTCAACATTAGGATTAAAATTAGGTGACTATTCAAGAAATCTCGTGATCTTTTCTCCAATTTTCCATACGTTCCTTCTCCACAGATTCTTTAAGTCATTTAAGTGTCTAAAGTCCCAGCTTGTGACACTATATTCCCCCTTGAATCTAAAAATTTCCAAGAAAGTCTTGACTGTAGAGTAGTTAGGTTTCCCATTTGCAAACTTACCTACCAGAGTATGTTTTGAATTCTGTTGAAGTATGTCCAAATCTTCCTCTTTAAAATGAATTTCCACTTGATCACTATCACACAATCTCGTCAAATTTCTATGAATTGTATTGCCAGCATTGTTTTTAAACAAATCAGCATGCGTTTTCTTTGTGGTTTTTTCTTGTATTTTGCTTGTGGCAGATTCATACATGGGGTTTAATTTTAATATATATTATTTTATATAAATGTTAAGTTTTTATCTTTAAATTCATATACAAAATGAATTTCAATATATATTAATTATTTTGTATAAATGTTCAATTTTTTTCTCCAAAGTCGTATACAATTGTTTTTTTAAAGTCATACACAAAAATTACGTTTTGAGAATTGATTTTGGGTTTGGTCAGTCCATACCCAATTCAATAGAGTACAGGCCCACCAGAATCAGTGAAAAAGAAGCAAAAGTATTATTTTATATAAATGTTCAATTTTTTTTCTTTAAAGTCATATACAAAATTTTTTTTCTTTAAAGTCATATACAAAAATGACGTTATGAGAATTGATTTTGGGTTTGGTCAGTCCATACCCAATTCAATATCAGCGAAAAAAAAGCAAAAGATCCATACCCAATTCATTAGAGTCCAGGCCCACCAGAACGAACAGCCGTAAAGAAGCAAAAGATGGAGATGCGGGGTATCAATCCCCGTACCTCTCGCATGCTAAGCGAGCGCTCTACCATCTGAGCTACATCCCCTTGCGGTGTTTATATTTATTTAGTCGGTTTAGGTATCAAGATGAGTTTCAACGCCCCGGCAAAAACATAAAAGTTCGAAAAGTTTGATAACCATATTGAGCCAAGTGATGTCTTATCTTTCTTTTAAAAAATGAATTTATTTTCATCATTTTTGTTCATGGTCAACAAATCTTTATCAAATGTACATAAAGACGTACATAAACTCAAGAGCTTTCGCCTGACCATATTTTTGCCAGAAATTACAAGCAATCACTTTAGTATTGCAAACAAAATACATATATTTCTCATCGATCTCCCTCCTCGTCAAGATCACCACTAATCGACCTATACTTATAAAACTTAGCCCAAACAAAATAATGCAACAAATTCAAACCACTAAGTACGCACATCAACCAATAAAACCTTTCTAGCTTATAATGATTTATATTCCCACCTTCAAGCCAACCCGTAATGCTATTCACAACGGAAACAATCACCGAACTTAAATAGTACCCCATCGCCAAAGATGCCCAAGAAAGCGACGTAGCCAAAGATCTCATACTCCTTGGCGCTTCCGTAAAAAAGAACTCGAGCAAACCAGCTAACGTGAAAAGATCAGCCGAACCCAAAAACAAATATTGAATTCCAATCCATAAGAAACTTATAGGTAAAGAAACGTGTGAGTCAAGTAACCCTTCGTTTTTCGCGACTCCTTTCCTTTTTACCTCGACTAACGCGGCCACCGCCATGGCTAAAACTGACAGGACTAATCCAATCCCTATTCTTTGTAAATGAGAAACACCTGACTCGGATTTTGTTACTTTTCTCGCAAATGGAATGATGATGTGGTCGTAAAGTGGGGCTACGATCATGATGAAGACTACGGGGAAGATGGGAAGTGAAGCGGGTGGGACTTTTAACGATCCGAGTTTTGTATTCATGGTTGATGCTTGATGGACTGAGAATGTAGAGAGTTGGGCTAAGCAGCAGTTTAACATTATTGTGCACCCGAATATGGGGAGGATTTTAAGTACGATTTTGACATCTTCGAGTTGTTGTGTTGTGCAAGTCAGCGATTCGTGGATTGGTTTGTTTGTTATAGCTAAGTTGAGGCATTTTAGTGTTTGTGTAGGTTCTTGGTTTGTTATGTTGGTTTCTTGTTCTGTTTTTTTGGTTTCTTGTTCTGGTATATGGGCTATAGTGTTGGGATAAGAAGGGCTTATGGCTAGGTTAGCAATTGCGTTGGTTTGATTTCTTTTGGTTATACACGCATTTAGCGTGGCAGCAACCAATACCTATTCAGATCAAAACAATCAATAACAAAATGTTTCGCGAAACCAAAATTTGCTTAATGTTGTCGACGCAATCGTAAATTTGTAAAACAATTACCTTAAAGATGGTGGTAAGAGGGCTTCCACAGGGCAATTTGTTCCTATAGAAAGCAGAGCCAGCAAGAAAGACCGGGATTGACAAGAAAATAGTAATAGTTGACACACCAAATCCCCATTCCCATCCTTTGTTATCTTCAAGCCACACAACAAAAGTGACTGCAATAAGAGCACCAAAAGCAAGACAAAACACAAAGTAGTTAAAAAAACTCGATCTTTGTTTCCTTCCTGTCAAAGTACTGTCGTCAAATTGCTCGGCACCATGCGTCGGTAATGACCCTTTTATCCCTCCAACACCAAGAGCTACAAGGTAAAGGCCTATGAAGAGCATTGCTGCTTTTAGACCATCTACTTCTTGGCATTGTGTTTTTGGTGCTGATGGGCTGCATTGCGGTGGCTTTAAGGATGCTGAATGTGCTTGTATTGTCAGCACAATCAAACCCTGGTAAAAATTTAAACAACATCGATTAAAACTCGTGAAAATCCGATAAAATTTGAATAATAATCTAAGAATTTTATACCGCGTGTTAAGGAAAGTAAATGTTATATTTATACGATGCCGATGCCGATGCCGATAACGAACATAAGAAGTTTATTTGTATATTTTCGCACGAAATAAATGCGAAAATGAGATACTAACGACAGTTACTTAGACTGACAGATAGATATAGCTTCAATTATTTAGCAAAAACAGCAATAGAAGAGTCGTTTGTTTCAATTAATGGAACTATAGACTAGTGGTGCTAGAAGTGGCAACAACACACAAAAAAACATCTAATTAAGTGCTACTCGGCCCAGCTACCTGTAAGTCTTCAATTACTAGGTTTGCTAAAATGTCGATTCTATCTATTTATATAGAATCAAGTTTGTATATATTTAAAACAAAATAACTAACCCTTAAAAGTCAATGAAAAGGTAGTTGGTCACTTGATTATGTGATGTGAGGTTAGTAGTTGGGATCTATTTGGCTTAGCAACCACACACACATGATCCATGAACCTTTTAATTTAGACAAGTATATCAATAATAATGACTTTAGAATCTAAGTTAAATTAATTTTTGTTCCAAAACTTCCATTTGGCTCAAGTAAAAAGTTTCAGACAAAATTTTATATATACGGTATAAAAGAGGATAAATGATTTTGTTTTAAGTGTTAAACTTAATTTTCTATATATATTATCAAATCCGATCAGGCTTTGACAAAATCGGAACAAGTACCTAAGTTCATCGATTTATCGTTGAACAAGTGATACGAAACCAAACCTATAAAACCAATAAACCTATAAACGAATGGAATCAACAAAAACGTTGGACCATATCGTTTTATTATTTGCTGAAAATTTGAGTTGATACAAATTATAATAATTAGTAAGTGAACCCTACACTAAGCAAAAGCGTCACACTATATACGGTTCTTATAGATTCAGCAAAAGAAAATCCATTTAAAATGGAAAAGGACATGGATTCTCCACCAACTGTTTCTCTGTTTCAGTTTTCGTTTTAACCCTATCCTATAAAGCACACATGTCCTATTAGATACTACTCCTACTTTAGAGACTTGCAACATGTCATGTAGTTATTAGCACCACGTGGGATGGTAAGGTGTAAAAATGTTATTGGATGATATATCATTTATGTGGTGTCCTCGTCTTATCGTGTGGTAAAGCACGAGAGACAAGATTTGTGAAGCAAAATCACGATTAGGTATGCTTTCATGTTAGGACAACTCTAGATTATTAAATTATTTAAATATAACGAAACAATTTAAATCACAGATCCTTTATACGATTTCATTTTAAAAAAAATTAAAAAATTATATATATGTAAATTAATACTTTTGTCAAGTTGTATATATTAATATCATATAAAGTGAATACGTTGCATGTGTTATAGCATTAGTAGGATTCACCTTTTTTGGCATACGAATTTATGGGTCAGTCAAGACCCGATATATACAAAACCCGAAAGTTTTTAATATGAAATTTAATATAAAGGAGGAGAGAGAGGGAGGGGTGTGAAATTACCAGAAACTCTATGACTGCACTTATGAGGAAGATTTGATAAGTGGTGAAGAAAGCATCTGATAAGAAACCACCAAGAAGAGCGAGAAGAAAGGCAGTGCCCATGAAATTCGTGACGTGATTTGCAGATTTCGTCGGCGATAATTGCATGAATTCCGATAAATAAAGCACCAAATTGCTTGCATTTGCCAAATAAGCTAAATTCTCCATTATCTCCACCACTGAAATAATAAAAAATAAAAAATATATAAATCTCAATTTTAATTGTTGGAGTACTCCGTATCACAAGACCCACATGAAAATCTTATTTTTCTTTTTTTTTTTTTTTCCAAACAAGTGGCATAAATTAATTATAGTGTTGGTAAATCACATAATTACCCTTTGATCATCTCATTTTTGTATGAAAAAGAAAATACTATGGCGATTACGAAAACAGAGAAGGGTATTTTTGGCATATACCTAACACAAAATAAGCAGGAAGAAATCCACCATGGCGACCCTTGAGTGCAGGTTTGTTTCTCCAATCTGCATAACCTTCCCATCTACTAACCCTCTGTTCTTCACCTTCCTATACATAGAAATATATATAAAATACATGAAAAGTTAAATAAGATTAAAAAAGGATATATAATCTTTCTTATTGTATTTTATAAAACTGAAAAAAAAAATCACATAGAAAAAATGAACCCACCATTTTTTTCTCGCTCTAACTTCAGCTGTTTCCAATTGTGTGATATTTAAATCTCTCCCAAGAGAGAGAAGAGAGAGAAAGCTTAGATTAGAAAGGGAGAGTGGAAACTCTTTCAGGTCTTTATAAAGAGGAGAAAATGGTCCTTAGAACTAAGAAAATGAATAAATTCTATCTATTAGACTATTTAGTAATAGTACTTCTGTTTGGAAGTAATAAAAGACTTTGGGGGCCTTTTTAGAAAGTCAATATTTTATAAGGGTTTATGGTAAATTAAGGTCAAGCCTAAGCATGTTGTGAGACAAACTATGTTCTTATCATCTTGGTTTGAATAAAATTGTATGTAAAGAATATCATTTAAATTCAAGTTGAGAGTAGAAAAGAAGATATAAAGACATATACATGGGCACCCATATTTATTTATATTGTAGGATAATGTTAATTACGGGATTTATTTTATAAAATTACTATATTTTCAAAAGGTATAATTTTAATTTGTTAGTTGATGTATATATTAATTTTTACTGTATTATTTATCAATTAATGTTGTACAGTTTTATTATTATTTTGTTTTATAATATATGACTAGTTTTATGCTACTAGACTACTAGTAGTAATTTTATCGTTTTGTTGGAGACAGAGGATTTAAATAAAGAAAGCATTAAGCAGGCATCAAACAAATCTTTCTGTACCAAAGTAAAAGGAAACATATAGAATAGGTCCAATGGTCTATATTGCGATTCCTTTTGTGTCTAATCAAACTATTCGGTATGCGACAATTTTTTTCAGAAAGATTCAAATTCTATCATCCGATAAAGATAGTACATGCTAGAGAAATAATTTTGAACTTTTAGTAGCTATAAAAAATTATCATGCTAAAACTAACTATGTGATAATAAAAATAAAAAATAATTGAAAACACTATGATAGAGGACGACATAGAAAGTTTACGCCGGTGGTGTGCATTTGTAAAAGAGAATATTCCGGTGACAAGTCGTCGGAAGGAAAGAAATTGTCGGAAAAGAAAATAAGTATAATGGAAGTTTAGTGTATATTGGTGGAGTATTATGAATTTGTAACGTACAGATAAGTAAATAATTTTTTTTTTAATTTTTTTATAAAAAGTTAATTTTTTTAAGACGCGATTATTATCGCTTTTTATGGTTTAAGATTTGTTGTTTGACCCAAATTTTATGTATATAGCGAACTGTTTGGTAGGTCCGGTCTATGACGTTGTAGGTTATCTCACATCGATTTGAAGATTCTTAATTTGCAATCTATAAAAAGAGATAAACAATTTTTTTCCTATCAAACTATTTTTTGAAAAGTGTTAGGTCTACGTTCTTCTACAAATACGAATTGTGAAATGATTGATAGGTTTAAGATCAGTTGGTCGAAACTTGTCTTGTGACTACACATAGGGTGGAGTATTGTTAAAATATGATAATGTGATATGAAATGAAAAGAATAATGAAACCAAGATATTAAGAAATATGGAGTTAACTAAGTTAGTAAGTAACGAGATAAAGAGGAAAAAAATAATAAATTGTAGAATACTCAATGACCTACAACATTAAGGGTTTATCTATTATTTGCAGACATAACATTTGATCCTAAGTTATTGTGGGATTATGATATTAGGCCCTAGACTTTGATGTTATAGATACAACATTTTATCACAAGCTATTGTGGGATTATGACCTTGACTTTGACGTAATGGTACATGAGATTACGTCTTGCAAGTTCATGTTATGACCCAAAAGCCTTCTTTGTTTATAAATTTGATCTAAAATCTACTTTAGTATTTTTAAGAACTAATTATACCATAAAGCCTTATTTTATAGGATGGAAATTAATATGGTAAGCCCTTACAATTCATGAATCTATTTGGTAACGTTAGATCCTTGCGAGATAATTAAGAGATGACTATAGTCTTGAGTTGTTTTTCCACGACCGATATATATATCATTCATACTTGATTTTATTTGCTGAAGTTATGCGTGACTTGCAATCTTGAAGTAAAAAGTTCATGTTAAACTGATAATATGTCGAGCTAAACTACCGAGCCAATCATGGTTGGACTCGTGAGAGTAGTGACTCATGAGTCCAAATAACTTCACCACTGTCTACTGAGATTTCCGGACAAGGGAAATTTAGACATAAACTGCCTACTGAACTATTTGGACAGGACAAAAGTATAAATTAACTAAACACCTTTTGACTAAGCTAGGTACTAATCAGCTTATTAAGTAAACGAGTCCTTAAACTTAACCCGGTTCCATAATTCGGCTGAAAGCCCATGAGTCCATAATTAAGAGTATAAATACTCCAACTACTTTCATTAATGGGGGTAATGAACATTTAATACAACGAGGCAGCTCAAATTTCTCACTACAAAACACCCAAACATTTAATACTCTCAAAACTTTCCAAAACACTTGACAAAATTACCCTCAGGTTAAAATAAACCTCACCGATGACGTATGATGGTCTTATACTTGCCTTATTAAAAACCCTTCGTCAGTCAAAACTTTACTTGATAACAAAAACATTTAGTTTTTTAGAAGAGAAAAATTCAATTAGAAGTAGCATTTTATATGCTTTTTTATTTATTGGTAGTCGGTTATCTTATAAGCAGAGTCTTTATCAAGTTTAAGATTTATAAGAAGTTGCAAGTTTTTGCATTGAAAGTTGCTTCAACTTAGATGCTGAGATATGGAACTAGTCCATAATATTTTCAAAGTATGAAGGAATGACTTTTTTTTTACATGTGATTTTGTGAGCAAGTTACAAGAGACTTATTATTTTGGCATCGTAATATGCTTGTCGTGATTTTTATGTTCATGGGTTGTAGTTATCTGAAACTTTTATCTTTTGATGTGACAAAATTTTCAAAAAGATAAGTTTATAATCATAATTCAAAACAAAATTTCACATCTGAAAGAGTGGAGAAATTGTAGACACATGTCGCAAATGTAGAAAAGTCTCACTACTCTGGCATTGGAAATGTTGTTTCCTCAAGTTTAGTTTTTATAATCATTATTGATAAGGGAGTAATTCGCTGATCTTGTTAGAAAAATGAGTTAATTGTAGACAGGAGAAGAGAAATATGCCCATTATTGTATTTATTGTTTATTGGGAAACTATTTGTAAACAAAGTAATTTGAAATGGACTAATAGTGAATTAATACAAGACAACTAAGGATATAAACGGGACCCACCTTCCCCACTATAAAAGGGAGCCCATTTATTCTTGGTAAGTGGACAATTGAATATTATATTCTCTTTCTATTTTCTCTCTCTACACTTTGAGCTCTAGTCAGATCAGATCCAAGATCCTTTATCCTAGTCATTTATTCACTCATCAATTGTGTGTTTAAATTAGAACCACACATCTGTAAAAAACAAATTTATCCCTTTATTTTATAATTGAATCAAGTAGTTATTCACCTTCTTCTTACATAGCATCTTTTTTTATTTATTTGAACATTTTCCCTCAGACTTCAACAATTTCCTCCTCTTTTAGTTTTTTCTAATCGTGTTTGTATTTTTTTTATCTTTCCTTCAAGTTTATTACTTTAAGTTACCTTCTATCCTACTCTTATTCTTCCAAATATTTTACCTTTAAACCTATATTTTTCCTTAAAAATGGTTGAAAGTATGAGTTTACATTTACATGATTCAGAAGATACAGGTTATGATAGTCAAAATCATAGCGTCACAAGGTCATTTATGTTATAGAGGCTTATGGTAGTCCTTATCAACAATTCAATAACTTATTTGGAGATAAAATCTTCTCAAGAATCTATTTGTACTTCTACCTTTGATATTATGCTTTTACAGGCATTATATCATATGTACCGTTTTGTACGGATAATATAGCTATTTTTACTCCTAAATTATTTAGTTCAGTTAGAATTTAAAACAATATTAATTGGGATACTTCCATTGGGAAAACTTAGAGTATGAATATACTTCTGCCATGGGGAAGATCAAATTGGAAAGGTGTCAAAAGATCAAGAAAAAATATTTTAAGCTGATAAAGATGAAGATGATGGCTGAAAAGATGTACTATTTGGAACCTCATATATATATATATATATATATATATATATATATTAAAACAGTAGATCTTCCATAGAATGTTATAGGATGGGAGATTCCATCCGAGGTGAGTTTTCGATTTCTGAAGGTGGGAAAGACTCATGTTGATATCATATTCTTCTTAGAGATACTTTTTAGTCAGCTGGTGCTAAATATGCGAAGGATCATGATAGCTTTTGATATGGTAGGATATCATTGGAAGAACATTAGGACAAAATCTGAAACGGTAATTCAGACATACTCTTCACTAAAATTTTGATGAACAATAGACCCAAGTGATTATGATGCAGCTGTGTGCTACTCAATTCTGGTTTTGGGCGTTGAAAACCTTGAGATGGATCCGAGTCCAAGATCTAACCCGAACGACCCATGGGTCATAAAACAAGAGTATAAATACCCCAACCAACCACATTTAATAGGCTGGACTTTTTCTAATAATATTAACTATAGACACACACCTCTTTTATCTTTATATCTTCTATTTTAAAAGTTAATACCCCATTAAACACAAGACCAAAAATACAATTTGATCAGAAATAATCCACACTAAATTGGCAACCACAGTGGGAGGCAACAGTGCCTGAATAGCAAATTCAAAACCAGTTAGTAGAAAAGATAGTTCAGATATCATTAAGGTGTGGATCTTAACATGCATGATATTCCATGTCCAAGGGTTGAGGCTCCACTTCTAGGAGGTGAAGGAGTGACCCATGACAATATTCCTCGTCACAATCCAGATGAAAGACAATCCATGCAAGATAAACGTCATCAACTGAATTTTTAAGGGCCCAGAAGCAAGCTGAAAAATGAGTGAAAGAAAAGTCGGATGCGTCCAAACTTCACCCTACTGATGGGCTTGCTGACAATGAGATGCCCACAAAGACTCATGGCAGCTCTAAAAAATACATCGGTCTAAATAAGTTGTGAGTACAACCTCAGAGTCTTATGATAGTTCGTCAAATGACTCAAACCTTGAAGAGTCACTTTGATCCAGTAGCGATGAGGGCCACCTAAAGAAGAAATTAAGGCTCACCAAGAAACATTTAAGAAAAAGGGTCAGAAAGGGCGGAATAAAAATGAACAAGTACCAGGGAAGAGTAAAGGGTTCGGCTGATCAACACATTGATCATCTACTGCTTGATCCCTTTGCTATTCAATCCAAACCAGGTGTCCTTGTTAAACCCGATGAAGATACTATATTTACCCGTAGCCACAATTGGAGACAATCACCATTGTCCTAAAAAATACTCTCCAGACATCTTCCCAAACGATTTAATAGCTCAAAGATGGAAAAGTACGATGGAAGTAAAGATCCGGACAACAATATCGAGCAATTCAAAAAAATTATGATGGACTTTGATGATGATGAAAAAATGTTATTGAGGCTTTCTCACAAACTTTTAAAGGAAGTTCTCTTAAATGGTACAATAATCTCCCTTATGGGTCTATAAAGAATTTTGACATGCTCTAGGTGGTGTTCCGAAGACAATTTGTTGGAAGTAAGGAGCTTAGGGAATGGTGATACTATTATTCATTGTTCCCAAGAGCCAAACAAATCTTTAAAAGAGTATATTAGTAGGTTTGTGAACACTCAAAATGGGCTCGCTGATTTTTTTGAACATGTGGCAATTGCCTCTTTAAGACAAGGTTTGAACACCGGGAAATTTGGTTGATTCAGTAACCCGGAAAAAAACAATGACTTTTAGAGGGCTATTGAATCAAGTTGGGAAGCAAATCACGGTTGAAGAAACTTAGAAGTCTAGAGTGCCTCATCAAAATAGATCTATTACTACAACATAAATTCCACAAGCGACAACTCAATCCCAGCCTATTATCAATTACAAGTTAAAATAATCTGGGCATGGATCACATCGGTCCAGACAAAATCAGTGTAATCAAAACCAACAGGTTAGAATCAAGAGAGGCCCTTCGGTTCAAGTTGAATGGTTTGCTGAGCTGGGGGAAAGTGTAGCAACAATATATGATAAAACTAAGAATGGTGTGAATTTTAGAAGGCGAGCTCCACTACAATTCCCAAGAGAGACTCAAAGTACCCACTTCTGTAAATATCACAATGATGTGGGTCATGACACACATGATTGTATAGCATTAAAACAAAAAGTTCAAATTCCCATTGAGAAGGGAAAATTGGGTGCCTTTTTTAAAAGACAATGGGGTAGTAGACCGGACAATACTCAATCTAATACTAATATCCCCCGAACGACTTCGTCAACCCTTCCAGGGACATCCAGACAAGAGGACGTCATGATGATCGTTGAAAGATTTGATGTATACACTAAATATCTTGATCTTGATCCAAATTAGAATCATGTGGGGGTAATAATGGATGATTCGGTCACGATTTTTGATCAGGTAAAGTTTTTTGAATCATTAACCATATTTGGGGAAGAGATTACAGCAACACCCTCAAGTTGTTCAAGAAAAAGACATGTCAATAGTTTACTACTCAGTTGGAAGGAAAAATGTCCGCACATCTTTACCAATCTCATGCTCCTTTTATAGTCTTTGATGAAGATGACTTAAGAGATATAGTGGGTCCACACGAAGATGTTGTGGTAATAGGAGAATCAATTGGGGGAAATGACATACGATGAATCCTGATTGACACTAGTAATTTGGCAAACATGTTATTTTTAACTACTTATAGACATATGAAGAATCCCTCAGTTAACCAAAGATCGAACATAACTATTGTAGGTTTTACTGGGAGTTCTATTGATGTCATCGGTGAATTTGAAGAGGAAGTACTTCTGGGAAAAGGACCATTTAAAAATGGTAAGAGTGTTATTCATTATGGTTGATTGTCCAACATCCTACAACGCCATATTTGGAAGATTTTGGCTCTTTAGTATGCATGTTATGGTCTCTATTGTCCACCAATGTTTAAAATATGTTGTAGGAGAAAGAGTGGGGGTTATACGAAGCAGCCAGAAAGTTGCTAGGGAGTGCTATGTGACAGCCTTTGCCTCAAATACACTGGGGAAGTTAAGGTTAACAAGGAAAAGCAGCCAATGGAGTCTTCCACCAATCAGAATGAAATAGATGATTTGAGATACGCTCCCAGTGTTGTGATACCCGTTGAAGAAGTTGAAATCCATTGTCTGGCAGAAGGCAAAAGTGTTAGGATTGGAACTAAATTACCACTGAGTCTGAAACAAAATTTATTATCCTTCTTATCTAAACTTTACATGTGTTTTCATGGTGTAATGATGATGTAACTTGAGTGTCAGCCGAGGTGATCTGCCATAAATTATCAGTCCAATCTGATGCTGGACAAGTAGTACAGAAAATGAGGAATTTTTCTAAAAAAATCAAATATGATAGTGCAATAAGTCGATCGGCTGACCAAGATGGGCTGTATCAAAGAGTCTCAATACCCTTTGTGGACAGCTAATCTCGTTTTGGAAAAAAGAAGAATGGAACATGGAGCATGTGTATTGACTTCACTGATCTTAACAGAGCATGTCCTAAAGATCCTTTCCCAATGCCTCGTATAGATCAGTTAGTGGATTTTATGTCAGGAAACAAGTTGTTATCCTTCATGGATGCCTTCAGGGTATAATCAGATACAGACGGATCTGAACGATCAGGATCATACTAGCTTTATTACTGATAGAGGGCTTTGTTGCTATAAGGTAATGCCATTTGGGTTGAAGAATGCTATAACTACTTATTAGTGGTTGGTAAATAAAATATTTTCTAGCCAAATTGGCAGAAATATAGAATTATATATAGATTACATGATGATGAAAAGCCTCAATGAAGAATATTACATATTATGATCTTCAAGAAACTTTTTCTAACTTAGACGTTATCAACTTGAAGTTAAACCATGAGAAATGTACTTTTAAATTCCGATCTCGCAAGTTTCTGGGATATGTCATAAGTAAAATAAGGATTCATGTCGGGCTATTAGCTGCATTGAATTGGTTTATTTCAAGATCATCACACAAGTGTGGTAAGTTCTTCCAAGTTTTGAGGAATGCTAAGGATTTTAATTGGTCTCCATAGTGTGATCAAGCATTTCTTGAAATAAAAAAGAACTTATCTTCTCCCAAGACCTTGTCTAAACTCATTCAATGAGAGAAAATTTATAGGTATTTAGTTGTATCGGAATATGTAGTAAGTGTTGTATTAGTCAGGGAAAAAGTATTTGAAATTAGAAAAACTAGCCCTAGCATTGGTGATAGTAGGCTAAAAGATCATTTGGTGAAGTATCTGCAAGTCCTTAAGGAAGTAGTCATAAGTTTTAAAAGCGTCTGGTATGAACATGTCCCTAGATCAGACAATACTATGGCAGATTCTTTAGCTACCATAACCTACTCTGAAGCGTATCCATGGATTCTTATGCAAGAATGTCCATCCATAGGTTCAGTTCAAAGAAAAGACGGTGAAGCTAAAGAAAATATGAACATATCTAGGACACAATCCAAAGATTAGAGGTATCAAATACAACAATTTATTACTGATGAAGTTTTTACCTTCAGATTAAGTTTTGGCTAAAAAAGTGAAGTACAAAACTTGTGGTTTCCTGGTATTGAGATAAATTATTTATGAAAAAATCCTTTACCAGACCTCTCTTACGTTGCCTAGGGTTTGAAGAGTCTTAAAATGTTCTATCTAAATTACATGATGGAGATGGATCAACACATTGTGGTTATAAAGATTTAACCATGAGATTTTTATTAGCTGGATACGACTGGCCTACTCTAATGGCAGATGTCAAGGATATGGTCAGAAGATGTGATCCTTACCAGAAATATGGGAATGAATACATGTGCCAGCAGTTCACATGGAGTCAATATCCGAACCCATACCTTTTGATAAACGGGGTTTGGATTTAGTTGGACCTTTTCATATAGCCTCCGGAGGATATCAAATAATAATAGCGGCGATAGACTATTACTCTAAATAGATTGAAGCTGCCCCACTAGTTGGAAACATTGCCAAGGAAGTTATAAAGTTTATCCTATCTAATATATGTTGTCGATTCGGAATTCCACGGCGTATTACTACAGACAATGGGCCATTGTTTGACAATAAATACATGGAAATATTTTGCACTTCAAGAGGATTTCAACATTGCTTTTCTTATCCTTTCCATCCTCAGGAAAATGGGCAGGTTGAAGTTGCTAATCGGACAATTTTAACAGGGTTAAAAAGAATCTAGAAGGAGCTACAGGGAACTGGCCGAGCTATTTGCAAGAAGTATTGTGGACGTACCAAACTACTCCTCGTACATCTACTCAAGAGTCTCATTTTGATCTTGTTTATGGGATGGATGCAATCAGACCTATAGAAGCTACTTTTCCCTCATTCTCGATACAACACTATTCCGAACAAGTTAATGGCATGCTGGTAAGGAATCAACTAGATCTGATTGATGAAATAAGAGTAAACGTACATTTGAGAATATCGCACTATCGGGGTTTGATGAGTGTAGGTTTGCATCCAAAGTAAAAAGAAGAGATTTCTAGATAAGGGACAAAGTCTTAAGGAAAGTCATTTTACATATCAAAGAGAATAAACTTGGGAAACTGGCTCCAAATTGGGAAGGCCCATACACGGTATGCGAGAGAATCAAGAAATGAACATACAGACTTCAAGACAACATGTTGAAACACCCATGGAACATTGAGCATCTCAGGTTGTACTTAGAATAAAATCGTCTTGTAACTATTTACAGGGCATAATCTTTCCTACCGTGGTGGTGCGGGGAGGTTTTAATGAGGTGTCCGATTTTAAATAAATATTATCTTATGCATTTTTAAAGAATTATAGTGGATATAAAGAGGTCGGATGAATTAAACACTTATTAAACAACTTTGGCCTTCAAATGAAATATCTTTGAAGTGATCGGATGAATTAAACACCTATTAAACACCTTCGGTTTTCAAATGAAACATCTTTGAAGTGATCTAGTGGATTAGACACTGATTAAATACGTTAGAAAAATTAAATACCCATTAAATATCTTTAGCCTTGAAATGAAATACTGGTGAATGGTTCAGACATATTAGAGATTGATTAAACTTTAAATTTTTTAGACTACCAGATTGGGATAATCTATTTATACCACTTTTAAAGTATATAAAAACATAAAATAGAGAAATGCATATGAATAAAAATACAACTTAAGAAACTGATCGAATCATCAAAAGATGTCTGATCCACTATTACACAAAATTCCTTGGTCATCCAAGGACTTTAGTTTCAAACACAAAACTGAAGTACAACAACCTTAGGGCTCGTTCCCTTTTTTCCCTTACCTTCATCTTTCTCTTACTTTTTTCCTTCCTCTTAATCTTGCTTGGGACTCTTGGCATCAATACTTGAACTTTCATCAGACCCTCATCGGATTGCAAACCCATTTTATCACCATAGGACAGGGTATGGAAATGTATCTCATCGTATGGTATGAACTTCCACAGGCTTCCAAGGTTCTTCTTTGGGAAGGCCTCATGGAATAACATGACCATGTCCGCTTTAATACCCTCGTCCCTCTTTTCCATAGAGTCCACCACACCAACAACATACCTCTCCACTACTGCAGCTATTTCTTGAGTTTGATTCCGTTTTAATGAAGTAATTTCTTCTTCTTTCTCTTTAAGAAGTTTCTCTAACTTCCCTTTCTCTTCGGATAAAGCGCTAATGGGGCCTACATCAGTGACTTGTTGATATTTCAAATACTTAATCTCTTTAGAAGTATTTGATTCTGGTTCAGAATATTTGGTTTGAATGTCTCCTTGGGCAGTCTTGAACTGTTCCAAATCAGGGCTCAATTACTTGTTCTTTTTGCCTAAATCCTCTACTTTATGCTGTTCGGCTGAAAAGGAATTCTTTAAGTCTTGATTGGTTGTGCCAAGAGAAATAATATCTTTAGCCTGAGCCCTAGATTGCCTTTTCAGATGAACTATTGGCCTTATATACCTAAGACTGCATGGCCCAAGGTATCATGTTCACTTGATACTTCAAAAGATTCACCTTCGTAAATAACTGCATTAGCTATGGTGATGTTTGGGGGGAAGGTTCGGTCAAAATCCTATTTTTCGAACTCACTCAAATACATGTTAGGTATGTTTTCCAGATTAACGTCACCTTCAATGGTAGTCTGATCGGTTGTAGGAAACACCAGTGAAGGAGGATCAACTTGAATATTTTATTTTGAATTAACTTCATTTGGAAGAGTAGGAGGAACAACTGTAGGTCGGAGTATTATCATTGACAATATGGTGACCTTCTTCTTTTTCCCAGCCCTTCGGCCTCTACCGTCTTTGCGTATCTTATGACCTTATTTCTAAATTTGAAGTGGATGTTTTGATAATTCGGTTTCACCCACTGTCATAGCAACTGCCTCTAACAGGCATCATTAATCCCTTTAGGATTATCCAAACCACCCGCTCCGAGAATCCGATGCTATGGGTTAACTTCCTTTTTTTCTTCTGCTTTTTTTATCTTGTCCAGATGACTAGGGTATTTATTCCGGGATGACAAGTAGAATTTACCATCCTTTGCCTCAGTTCTTTTGAGGATGACCTCCGATGAAGAGGGAGCAGTAAGTTGTTCCCAAGTAACCTCCCTATTTATACTTGTGTTCCACAAGTGAGCTCTTACCATATTTCCAGTAGTGAAACAGTTGTGGAAGCTAAAACCCCACTTCTCTGAGGCCCATTGGTTTAATTTGGTGAAGGTGGTTTTCTCAACCTCCAGGTGCTTAGAGAATATTTTTGAAAATACTACAGAATAGACACAATAGTCAGTTCGGTATAACAAGATAAAATCTAAATACTAGTAAAACATCCAAACAAAATTAACCTGAGCTCTTCCAGTATTTGGTCGATTGGCTTGGATTTAATTTGGTGGTTAATTTTTTTTTCATTCTCCCAAACCCCTCTTATGTAAAGCAACTGAATCCTTCATGGTGTCTCTACCTCCAAAATATCGTTAACCATTTTATAATCGTTCCCCATGGGCATTTGAATTATAAACAATCTTGAAGCAATAATGCTGGCCAACAGAGTATACCAGGCATTGGGACTCAGTTGGCTTGGGCAAAGCTTTATCATATAAAAATGCCTTACTACTTCTTGATCTAAGGGGAAACAAAGACCCCAGTTCTATACCTCAGTGTATACTACTATCTCCCCAACTTTATAGTCCATCAGAGTTTCTAGAGGGATGGGAATCCTCACCTTAACAGACTCAAGAAAGCTTTGGTTTCTCCTAATCCTATCCAATTCATCAATATGTGTATACAAATAAAAGAAGTTGTGCCCTACTTTCCCCTGCAGGCACTCCGGAAGTGCTTTGGTGTTTGGCATCCCCATCTTTTCTCTGGTAGTCCAAACTTCTGTGGTATCTCCAGTATTTCCGAATATCTCCAGTGGGGTATATTTCTCACAATCTTCCATTGTTTCTTCCATGATATTTGGTCGTTGATCGATCGATTTAGCACATTTAACTTTTGTCTTAGTTTGAGTAGATTCATTGTGAGGAAGTGATGGGTTCAGATCCGAAGAGAGTTGGGCAGAAGTATCTATTGCCCCTGAGCCAACATTTGTTTGAAGATGGATGGGTACTTTTGGCTTTGGAAAGTCGAGTAACTCTTCGGGGTGTAATGTTTTCAGCAACTAACCCCATAGCGATGAATGATGAGGGTTTCTTGACACTTGAACTTTTTTTATCTTTGAAGGAAGACTTTGCATGTATTTGAAATGAAGATTCAGAATTTAGGGTAGATAAAGTTGGAATAAAAAGATTTTTTCAAATTACCGAGGTTTTGGAAGAAGACGAACTCTTGTCCGGCTCCTGTACTGTTTGACTAACCACTCCACCAGGAGAAGCAAGGAGCCCGAAAATGATTCTTGCTTCCTTTCTTTCTCTTTCAGTTTTAGTTGTGAACAAAAAAAAATCTCTCTAACGATGTACAAATCAAATTTTCTAGCTTTATCTCTCTAGAAACTAAAATTTGGATTTTTTTCTCATTCTAGAAATAAAACAGTTTTATATATCTATAGGTGATAAACACCTGAGTACTTCACCTAAGGGAGAGGAATCATCTAGACAATAATTAGGGACTATTGACCTAGACAAATTACTTTATCAAAAGATAGGTTCAAGTACCTAGAGAAAAAAGGTTGTGAGGTCAAACCAGAAACTGACACGTGTAATTTGAAGCTCTTCATTAAAACTAAATTTTGGATTCATTCTTACAAAAAAAAATCCCTTCGGATCTGATCCAGATCTTCTCTTCAAATAGTTAGTTATTACAAAATATTCTGATCTGGGTCTTCTCTTTGATAGTTAGCTCTTCCAAAACATTTTTTGAAAGAACTAAAGGGCTACTAATATGGTTAGATATTATTGGACGACCATTAGGACAAAATTTGAAGGGGTAATTCAAACATACTCTTCACTAAACTTTTTGATGAACAATAGACCCAAGTGGATTATGACTCAGCTGTGTGCTACACCTTTCTGGTTTTGGGCTTTGGAAACCTTGAGATGGATCCACGTCCAAGATCCGACCCGAACGACCCATGAGTCACAAAACAAGAGTATAAATACCCCAACCAACCACATTTAATTTGTAGAACCTTTTCTAATAATCTTAACTACAATCACACACCTCTTTTAACTCTTTATCTTCTACTTTAAAAGTTAATACTCCATTAAACACAAGACCAAAAATACCTTTTGATCAGAAATAATCCACACTAGCTTTAATAATTGATTCCAGGTTATTTGTAAAGGATTTTGATGTTAAGGACTTTATCTTGCTCATAATTATCAACTTGAGGAATATAAACCTTTACAAGTATACAAAGCACAAAAGCTTCAAATATCATTTTATACATAATAAATTAGAAAACAACAACTAAATTTCCGTTCCGTTAAAAATGTTCGCAAATTGCTTCTCATTGAAAATCAGTTGTAATTGATTATTGTATAATTAAAATATTTTCCACCCGAGTTTGTCTAACACTGCTAATAAAAAATAAAATAATAAATTTAGGTAAAACGCAACATTTTTCATTGATATTGATATGCAATATATAATATTTATGCCGCGTAATAATAGTAAGAGAATGAAGTTTGTTTTGATAATTCATTTAAATATACAACCTGGTCACTAATCCAATATTTAAACACAACGCGGAATCCAAGTTGTATGAAAAATATAGCAAACTAATAAGATGGTAATCTAGGTAGGATTTAGGAAAGCAAGTCAAATTCTAAAGCTAAGAAAGATATTAGATGTACCCACTATGACAATGATCCACTTATTTTTTATTGCTTTTTCATTTTTTGCCCTACTAACCTAATTACGAGTAAATCCCAATATATAGTTGAATTTCAACTTTCTAATATAGACTAGGCTGGATCACAGGTTCTACTCCCAACTTGTTTATTTATGATAGCTTCATGGAAAAATAAATCTCTAATCAACTTGATTCTGAAAATTTACTATACATCAATTTGAAAACATATCCTTATCCAGCTACTTTTGGTTTGAACAGTAAATCCTCCTTCCGTTGTTGAATTATTGAATTTAGTAATATATAGGTCGTAGATTTTTAAATTTCCAGCCATAGTTTATGGAGTATTCATTTTAATAATATATAGTTTTAAATTTTTTAAAAGTCCAGTGACGATTAATGTATTATTTATTTTAAATAAAGTTTATCTTATGCGCATGTTTATTAAAAAGATTAAATTTATAAAAATAGAAAGTCAAAATACTATTTTTTTAGAAATGAATAGTTAAAAAATTATATTTTACAAAAAATTGATAATCAATACATGCATGGTTATTTTTGAAAATCCAAAAACTATTTATCACTGAATTCGATAGTTAACAACCCATTTAAAACCTTAAACGGACCCTCTGATTTATTCCTAAACTAAAATTTATTTTTAATCTATTAATATGATTGTAACTATAATTATTTCACTGAAAGATACTTACAAATTAGTATATATATCCTAACTGTATCTTAGAATCATGTGTTGCTAATTTATTCCGTGACATTTGATACTTGTGTTAGGATGAGCTGTTTACCGGTATCAATAACTGGGCTAAAATGTTTGACCTTTGACTTTTTTTAGTCTAAATTGAAATACTATAGCAAAAAATAAATAATTTGACAAATATTCATAAAACAAATTTAGACGTATATGGTGTACATGCAAAACTAATATAGTGTTATCGATACACACATCACTATAAACTAAATTATGGACGACCATTTAGATTTTATACTAAACTTTTTTAATTATACCTTTCAGCATACACAGAATTCTTTTAACCGCTAATTATTTTTAATAAAATTTTACATAATTTAGATTTTAATTTTTTTAAAGATATATTTTAGACAAAAAAAAAATGATCGAAACAAAATCCACTAGTAATATTTTAGTAGAATTTTTTTTATCAAATTAAATGTCATTCTGTAACTGTAACTGCAATACATTTTTGAGCGACCAAATTATACGTAATTCCACAACTGAAACATAATTCATTTTTAGACTAATTTCGCAACTAAATTATACGTATTTTCGCGACTGAAACACATTACTATTCATATCTTAATTAGAGAAAACCTTAATCCCTTAATCGTTTCTCCTCACTCTAGACTAGCAGCCCTTTACAAACACTTCACAGTTTCTTTAGATCAAGAAATTTTGAAGTCATAGGAGGTTCTTCATCCAGCAAGGTATCCTTAAGGACTTCTTCTAAGCTAAATTTCTCTTGATTTCCAGTTTCCTTAAATCCGTATATTTTGCAGATTTGAAGGATTCGTGCTTAAGGGAGATTCTTCTCACACTTTGGGGATGTCACCCTCAATTTAATATATCTTGAAAGCTTATGCTTTACACAGTTTGATAGGTAGGAGACGAACTGGGTTCGGTTTCTTTCAATGGCTAAGAATGAACTCTTTGAGTACTGATTCTAGAGAGAAGCACTCGTATTCAACAAAAACCTCAATACAAATGATGGTTAGAAGAGTCGTGACTACTCATTTCGCAAATGGCACCCTCGGAGCTCTCTATTTTGAGCAGCTAACTCTTGATAGAGAGAGTGTTTCCTTGATATGGCCGATTTTAGAGAAGCCCCATTACCATTAAGTTCATCACTTCGAGATTAGGGTTGATCCAACAAGGTATCCTTACAGACTTCTTATTAAGTTTAATTTCTCTTGATTTTCAGTTACTCAATATGTATATTTTGCAGATTTGAAGGATTAATACTTAAGGAAGATTCTTATTACGCTTTGGAGATATCACCATCAGTTTAATCTATCTTGAAAGCTTCGGTTATTCAGAGCTTGATAGGTAGGAGACAAACTGCGTTTGGTTTCCTCCAACTGTTGAGAATGAACTCTCTAACTGCTAGTTCCAAGGAGAAGCATTCTTTATCAGCAAAACTCCAAGTCTAGAAATAGTGAGAAGAGATCAGACCAATGAAGGAGATGGAACCCTCAGATCTCTCTATTTTGAGGATAGAGAGATAATGAATTCGGTTTCTTTTGAAATACATAGTATGACTTTTCAATGCACATATTCTTTTGAATAGTCCCAATTCCAGTAAACTCAGGATCTAGCAAGGTGTCCAACATATTTTCTTCACGTAAATTACTCTTGGTTTCCAGATTTCCTGAAATTCACCAATAAACTTAATGTCATTTTGAATTGGTATACCTAATTGAAGGCTTTCTAGTAATATAAATGCTTTCACATAAGGTGGAGCTTTAAACGTTATATAGTCGAACTTCATTTTACATCTCAGATTCCATCGAGCAAGCCAATCAACTGCTCGATTCTGCTCTCTGAAGATGTGATGAAGTTTCATATATGGATTTATCAAGTTTCTTATACTTTTCAAAATCATTTCTAAGTTATTAGGGTAATTTTTAGTAGAAATTAAGTATACTAAAGTTTGACAGTCAATCTCAATGTCTACTTCCCTTAATACGTGTATTTTATAAATCTGCAGGCCATCATGGAGTGCTCGGGATTTAGCCTTGATGAGGGAGATCATCCCATAGGTATTTCCATAGCCATGAGTGATTGAATCCTGGCCGTTTCTGATAATGATGGCTTTAAGCAAACATATGTATTGAGCTTGTATCTGCCTAGTGGTGGAGGAGACCAGGATAGGTATGCGACTTTATTCTTCATTTTTAGGTGATTAATACATTCTAGTATGCGTGTTACGTCTTTCATATTCTTCCTATGTTTGTGCTTGAATCTACTAGATTTATCCATACTAGTAAATATATTTATAGTTTAGTTTATAGTAGCAGTAGTTTAATATAAGTCCCCTTTCATTTTAGATTTGTTCTTTTGTTGCCAGATTTCCCAGCTATCCAGTCATAGATCCAGTCATAGATCCACATTATCCTTGCCTAGAATCCATTTCATATTACCTTCAACAAACTCCATTATGTTGGCCAATCTCTGCCAGGTTTGAGAACTATTTTTTAGTAGCTTAGCTGTAGTGGGTGGTGATCCTTGGAGTAGATACTATGAAGCATCTTAGCCCAGAGAGAATTGTTCTCTCTGAACCTAATCCAAAGTTTACAAGTGTAGGCCTTTTGTATGTCTTGTAGATTTTTTTATGTTTAATCCACTATTGCCAAAAGGTTTACAAATAGTAGTCTAAGATGACTAGTGAATCTTATTTGATTCACTGTTAAAGCCTCATATGAACCGATTGAAAAGTCTTTCAATCTTCGATATTATAGAGTTAGGAAACCAGTAACTTTGAAGCCAATAAGAGGGTATAGACATTAAGACAAAGCTAATTAGCACAAGTCTTCCATCATAAGAGAGTTATTTATCCTCCCAATTAGAGATTCCGTCTCTAATTTTTTCCACAAGAGGTATGTAATTCACAGACTTATTGCGAGGGCTTAGTGTAATTCCCAACTAGGTTGTAAGAAGATAGCTTGTTTTGAAGCTTGATTGGATATCTAAGTATCTGATTCTATCTCTAGTGAACTTAGGAGAAGTAATAAGCACAGTTTTGTCCTTGTTAAGAACCTGACCAGATATAGCCTGATAATCATTCAAAATCTTTACAATTGTCTTCATAGATGAAGCTAGGCCATTAGTGAATATTAATAGGTCATCCGCAAATGATAAGCACAGTACTAAAATTTTACTTCTGTTAGAATACTTAAGTGACTTATTAGATATAAAAAGGTTACTTAAACCTGTTATTAATATTACTTCATCCAATATAAAGAGACTATGGGATAAAAGATCCCCTTGTCTAATACCTCTAATTGTTTTGGAAAAACTAATTATTCTCCATTAATGATTATTTAGACAAATACTGATCTGATTAGGTTATTTATTAGGCAGATTACCTCCTGATTAAATCCATAAGCCTTGAGAACATTAATTGTAAAGCTATGTGAAAGGTTATCAAAAGATTTTGACATATCAACCTTGACTACTATATTACCTGCTTTAGTTTTCCTATTTAGATCATGTATAAGTTCTTTAACAATAAGAATATTATCCTGAATTAGTCTATCATTTACGTATGCCCCATGAACCTCAGATATTAGTTTAGGTAATAGGATAGACAATCTATTGTTTAACAACTTAGACATAATCTTATTCATCATTATACACAAGTGGATAGGCCTATATTGGTTCCAATTAGATGGATTATCTACTTTAGGAACTGTGCATAAACTAATAGCCTTGATACCTTTTGGGATAGTTTGAACTTGAATAAAACAGAATAGTGCCCCACACAAGTCTATCTTAATAAAGCTCCAACAAGTTGTAAAGAAAAAATTGTTGAAACCATCCATCCCAACTGCACTAGTTGATTTTAGGCTCTGAATTATATTCCACACCTCTTGTTCAGTAGGGATAGCAAGTAGTGCATTGTTATATGCATCACCAATAACATTAGATATGGTTTTAAACATATAATTAAGATCTTGATCTTAGATAAAAGTAAAGGGAGAAGTAAGATTATTTCTGAAATATGATTCAACAGAGTTATTGATAGATGATTCATCAGTAATCGAGCTATTGTGGATCTTTATGGTAGAAATTCTACTTTTTCTCCTCTTCTTCTTTACATAGTTATAGTAAATTCTTGTATTTATATCTCCGTCTTGTAACTAGGTTGCATAGCATTTCTGCCTCCAGTATTCATATTCCATTGTTAAAGCCAATAGATGATCTACAGTAGTTTTGAAGAGTTTTGTTTGTTTTCAAAACTATTGGATATGAGGTAATTTATTTCACAAGCGTTAACTTTTTCTTCAGTTTGTAAGACTTCATCAAACATGTAACCAAATTGTGTTTTGTTTCATTCTTTCAGAGCTAACTTCAGTCTTTTTATTTTGTTCCAGAAGACATACAAAGGGAATCATTCAATCACTTTACTCCACTTAGCTTCCACAAAGGTTGGAAACTCCTTATCTATAGTCTAAATGTTTAAGAATTTGAAGCTTTTGGCTTGTTTGATTCTGTCCTTTATAAGAGATATGCATATATGTGTATGGTCTGAAAAAAATATGTGGCATATGTAATACTTTAGTTTCAGCAAAGCAGTCTGTTCACTCTTGATTGTATAACACACGATCAAGACGTTTCCATTTAGTTTTGTTAGAACATGTGTATTTTGTTACTGTAAAACCTGTAACCTCCAAGACAAAATATTTTATCATATCATTAAATTCATTAGAGCTTTGATTACAATATCTAACACAACCAGTTTATGGTGGTAAAATATCCCACTAATAACCATTCCTTTGTTGATGCAACTATTCCACGAAGATTATCCCACAAATAAATTATCTCCCTTCTCTGACACTTAACATAAATACAGGTAACAGACTAAACTTTATCCTGGTTAGTAATAGGATGAATAGTATTCACATGTATAAATTGAGCATTATCCTTTATAATGTTATTAATAATTGTTCATCCCATAGCATCCATATCTTATTAGATTTGTTTGCAAAATATTTTGAAAATTTTAGAATATAAGGAATATTAGCCAATTGAAAAGAGTTTACCATAGGCTCTTGTAAAAATAAGATCTTAATATGTTATTTCCCGATAATGGACTTTAGTCTTCTGACAGAAGATTACCAATACCACGGATGTTCCATCTTAGAGCTTTGATCATTTAAGGCGTTTAAAGTAAGTTTTGTTGGCCTCTGAGTACTGTAGAGACTTCACAAGGCTTTGTTCTTTTGTTGTTTCTGGCCAGTTTCAACTTTTAATTCAGGATCCTTTGAAAGTCTGTATCTATTTATTTTGTTCTAAGGATTAGAGTAGATGACAGGCTTCCTATGTTTTCCTTTTTTGGAGTTTGATAGCCCGTGGATAGTAACTTATCAGAGTTGGCAGATGTTGTTAGATTATAGTCAAAATCAAGTGATTTTATGACTTCAATGACTTCATCTTCACATGTATCTTTCCTTTCCATACTGGCATCTTCATTTTCTGCTTCATATTGTTTATTGATATATTTCCTTCATGCTAGTCGAGTGGGTATCTTGCTACTTGGATTTTCCTTCTGGGGAGAACTATTACCAGCAATCAGTTCATTTTCAACACTTCCTGAAAACGTTATTGTTTATAACTCATATTGTTTCTCTACTTTCTTTATGTTTTGTTTTGATCACCTTAGGATTTTTACGGTTACCAGGAATGATTATGATAGATTTTATCCTGTTTATTTTATCCTCTTGTTGAGTAATTGGTGGGGTGCTCTCATTTTTGTATGTAGTAGTATAATCTGATTTCTGGATTTCCTTAATAGAGTTCATGTCATCTTCTTCTTTGAGTTTTTTGCAGGCTATATTATCATGACCAGCATGAGAAAATATACTGAAATATTTAGGCACGTCTTTGTAGCTAATATGAATCCAAGCACCTTCACTCTTCCAAAGCCTGCACATGCACGGTGTTGTAAATCTTTGAAGATATCAAGCTCTATCCAAGCGTAACATGCATTGTACAACATATAATTATTTGGAGGTATCCAGATTTTACTCGGTGAGCCAAATGAAGATGCTACAGAGTTTATGAAGGCTTCATTGTATAAGCGTTCAGGTAAGTTCTCCAATCTTATCCAGACTGGAACAATGGGGCTTTCGATTTTTGGATAAAATCTAGGCATCCACTTTAATACTCTCATTTTGTTTTCTCATACTCTCCAAATAGGTCGAGACCATATCTTCCATAAGTCTGATTTTAAAGAAAATTCAAGAAAAAGATGCATAGAGTCCCATTTTTCATAAGAGAAATCTCCTTCAAATTTTATGGTTTGAAGAATTTATTTAAGGTTTGTTTCTTTGGCAAACCTTTTTTTTTAATTTACCTATTAGCGTTTAAGTTGTTGATGACTTCAGTATGCCATTAATACATGGCTGACCATGTCTACAAATGATATTGGATTTTGCATCATAGTTTGTTGTAGAGCAAAGCTCTTATGAAAGTCTTGACAATTTTGGGTCGAGGATGGCTCCAAATGAGGATAATCTTCATTGAATTGACCTTGATTTCATTTATTATTTTTGGTATCCATTATGTAATCAGTAGGATAAAATAATTGACAAGCAGTCAATGTAAGATCATTTGTTGAAGGATGATTAGAATCGAGAAAATTTGAAAGCAAGATTTGCTTTCTTGGAGAAACTTTCCTAGAACTAATGTATTATATATTATTTTGTTAGACAATTTTAAATTCGGATTGTGACTCAAAGGAGAGATTTGATTCGAATGACAACTTTGGCATGTCATCATTTTTTCAATTGTTTTAAATTTGTTTCAACACAAAATGCACATATGTTTGCAACTCCAAAAAAAAAGTTGTTTCACACGCAATTAACATTTATTTTCACAAGAACAAGTTGTATTATATTTTTTTCACAAAAGTAGACATATATAGAAACTAAAGTCTTATTTTTGTAAATGTTTTATTTTTTATTTTTGCAATATAGTTTCCTAATTCTGCAACTAGAACACAATTGCTTTTTAGCAACCAAATTACATGTAATTTCGCAACTGAAGCACAATTTTTGTTAGCAACCAAATTACACATAATTCCGCAATCGGAACACAATTTGTTTTCTTGACTTATTTCGCATTCCAATCACGCGTAATTACGCAACTAAAAAATATTCAAAAAAATATATTTCATGAATCTAGTTTTGTTCGTTTAAAAAAAAATCAATGATATTTTTAATTTTTTTAGAACAATGGTTTGAAATATATGACATTTCAAAAAAAAATCGTGATAAAGAAAAACAATTAAGAGGTATTTTAGAGTACTCTTTTATCCTATGGTGGTTATCTATAAAAATACTTATTTATCACCAAATAGTTATCCATACTTTATCAAACTTGAAATAACTATCGGTAAGTAAATTTAGTATTGATAAATTACTACTAATATAATATAAAAACAATTATAAAATAAAATATAAATTTCAGTCATTTATCGATAATCTAAATCCATCAACAAAAGAGATAGGAAGTTGAGGACAAAAAGAAAAATCCTATTATACTATTTAAAATTAAAATTTTAAAATATTTAATATCTTTTTAGGTTAACATGTAATGATTTCTTACTATTTTAAATTAGGTATTGATTATATTTATAAAGATAAAAACATGTTAATATTTTACACGATCAACAAATTGTTTTTTTTATGTTAGACATAATGGTACTATCAATATTGTTTAAACTAAATAATTTAGTAATTATTGAAAAAATGGTTTTGCAATTATTTAAAAAAACTCGATCATATAAACGAAACTACTACATTAATCTGAGTGTTACTTATTACAATCTAAGAAACGTTCCAAATTTAACCTCGAATGAAAATTTTAACTGATTCAGATTCATATTATATTTTATTAAAATTTCAAAGGCTTCAAACAATGTCAGAACATGATCGTTTGTTTCACTGATTTTTATTACCATTTCATGTATGTAAGATTTTATATTTTTACCAACTACTTAGTCAACACACAATTCATAAGTTTTTATACGTAGCTCCAACATTTTTTAAACCAAATGATATCATTTTATAGTAATATATCATTTCTCAGTCGTAAAAGCCATACTTTCTTCATCATTCAGATGCATCCTAATCTGATTATAACTTGAATAAGCATCCATGAAATACAAATACACATATACAACCGTAATATTCACAAGTTGATTGATTCTTGGTAAAGGTAAAGTATCATTTGAGCAACTGCAATTAAGATCAGTAAACTTAACATACATCCTCCACTGTCCATTATGCTTATTAACTAACATTAAATTTTCCATATGATATTTTCCTTCTCAAATATGTCCCATATTCAATAGCCTTTCAAATTACTTGACTATACCCTCAGATTTTCCACTGAAAATGATTTTTTTTTTTGACGAGCTGGCTTTAGTCTTTCATAAACGGATAATTCATGATAGGCATGGACATTTTAACCGGAACCAAAAGAACCGAACCGAACCGAAATAACCGAACCGAAGCAGATATGGTTCTTTCATAATACCCGATTGGTTTCAGTTTTCAATTACCCACGGTTCTCGGAACCGAACTGAACCGAACCGAAGAACCGTGGGTACCCGTTAGAAACCGAATCTATGTATTAACCCTTAATTTTATTTTATTTTGAAAATATATTTTATTTTTCTAAGTTAGATTCCCCTAAATTTGTCTTTTATCTTTGACCTCTAATTATGTTCTCTTTAATAAATGACAACATAGTTAATTCAAAGTGACGACATATTACAAACTATTATGCGTATAAACAAAATAACAAAATAAAAAAATATCAACCTTTATATAATCTAATAAATTTGATATCATCTCTCCATTTTCTTTATATTATTAATATTATTCTTTAATATATTAATTTTGAATATTTCTTATATTTAGTATTTTTTTCTTACAATCTAACATAATTTTATTGTTTTAAAGTGTAAAAAAAGTTTTATATATGTTGATATTGTACAGCATTTAAAGTATCCAAAACTACCCGATTGGAACCGAGTTAAGTACCCATACCGAACCGAACTAAGAGGAACCGAACCGAACCGAAATTTATTCGGTTCCTTAATGGGTACTAGTTTTGAAGAACCGAAAGAACCAAGAACCGAACCGAACCGAAGAACCAATTGCCCATGCCTAATTCATAACATATAATCGATCTAATCACACTAGTTACATCATAAGTACCCCACACAAAGACATCAATGTTCATATTTAAACAAACTACAAATTCTTTCTTAAAAACTTAATCTAAACATTCACCAATCTTGACTACATTAAATTATAAACCTAAATCTTCTACTTCCTTGATTGTTCATGTTTCATTCAAATTTTCTCATGGATCGTGTACCTCACCTTTCTTAAACTCCATCAAGGGTTCATTATTTTCAACCATCGGCACATCCCTTGATGAATTATGTGAATTATATGGGATAATATTCTATGGAGTTAATGAGAAAGAATAACAATCTCTAGTTATTCTTTGGCTTCCCTTTAATAACCTTAATTTACCTTTTTAAAAAGTACTTACCACACTAATGGTAAAACGACGATACAAACCCCCTCATATGCATCAAAGTTCGCCCTAACATTGCATTATAAGAACTTGGGGCATCAAAAATCATTAATAATATAGTAAACATCTTTTTTATTCCCTCTCGTCCAGGAAATAACGTTAGATCAACGTTCCCCACACAGTTGGTTGATCGTACACTAAAAGTCACCAAATATTTTTGGTTTTCTATATGGTGTAATACCAATCATTAAATCATAATATTTCTTATAGATGACATTAACAAGGCTTCCTATTTTAATCATCACCCTTCTTACTATGACTTCAGTAATTTCCAAAGCCACCAAAAAAGCATCTTCATGTAGTGTTACCAATCCTCTTAAATCATCATATTGTAGGATGCATATATGAATCATCAATAAGGTGAACTTCTAAGTATTTATTGTACATTTTTCTTGACGAATACATCGTCCTAGAAAAAATTTCTCCCCCACAAATTATAAAAAGCTCATGCATGTAAGTCTTTTATTGTTTTACAATATCTTCTATAACCTTTCCATCTCTCATCCCACCCTCTATTCCTTTTAAAAACTTAACCAACTTTCCATTCTCTATCAACCTATGGAATTCACTTTCTAACTGAAATCAATCCCCCATTAAATTCCCATGGTCATTATGATAAGAATAATAATGTATCTTATTTATTTCATCAACCGATATAAACATTACTCCTGGCCCCCGATAGTTAAACTTGTCCTTTTTGTATAGTTGAGTGTATAATTTTTTTCGTTTGATGGAGTGAAACTTTTGTACGAATTATCATAATACGATTAGCAATTTTGATTGACTAATTCTCTATCGATATTTAAAATTTATCAGGCTTAATTTATTTTATTTTTAAAAGTATCCAAACTTCTATCCGATAATGTAGCTTGCACAACCCCTAATTTTTTTGTTTCTTCCATCTTGATAAACATATTTATCCTTATTAAAATAATTCGCATACAATCCACTAGATAATTAATCAAATTCTTCAATAACTTACTTTCCATTAGAAACTTCCTTTTGAAAGCTGCCAAGGCTACCTCCTCTTTACAACCATCCAACATTTTATCTTCTAAATAAACCAATGAAATTAATCTCTTAATGACTCATCAGGTTTTTGAAACAACTTCATAATATGATTACCTTCACGTTTAGTTTCTTTATTACCGATGAACTGACTCCTGAATGACTTTAAAAAATCTTCACAACTATCAAGTCTGATGAGTTTGGATATTTCAGCCACATTGTACCATGATTAATCCGAAGGGAAATTCAGACTAAACCACCACACTAAAATATCGGAACAGGACAAATGTATTAACTTTTAACTAAGCTAGTTGCTAATCAACTTAAAACTATATTACTGTTGGGTCCTTAAACTCGACCCGGTTTCATGACCCGATCCAATAAGCCCATGGATAAGTAATTAAGTATAAATTCCCCAACCAGTTTCATTAATGAGGGTAATGAGAATTTATTACTAGTAGACAGCTTAATTATCTCTCTACTCTTCACACTAAACACAAAACACCTCAAAATACCCAAAACACCCTTTAAACATATTACCAGATTACTCTCAGCCAGAAACAAACCACACCAAAGTCAATCCGACATAAGGTTCTTGAACCAATCTAAAACATTCCCTTTGAAAGTTATGAAAAAAGTTAGATAAGAAACATCGTCTGGACTAAACAGTAACATACTATTTTGGAATTTCTCAATATGATGTTCATGATCTCTAGTTCCATCATATGTCTCCATTCTATATGGATCAAAATTACTTGGTAATTCTCATATTTGTTGTGTTAATGAAGATCATACCATAGTATTTGCGCTAACCTATGAATTTTAACTACCTACTAGCATTCGTCAACCATCATACATTTTTACCTATCACTTCTCTCTTTAGACGATGGTTTATTATAAGACTGTTTAGACTTACTATCATATTTTTATTATTTTGAAACATCTTTTTCATAAATTAACTCATAATAAAATTTTCATGGAAATTAACATTTTCTCTTGTATAAAAAATTTCGGTTATCAGCTACAAAGTTCTACTTATCATCTCAAAACATTTACGACTCTCTCATTCGCGTTTGTTTTGTAACATTATGCACTCATATTGTTCCAACCCCAACTCATTCATTTTATTTTATATAACAAAAAATAAATAATTTGACGTATTACCTTCAACGCTAATCGATAAATGTTTAAAATATCTCACATCTACTGCTTTTTCTTGTCATGAAAACAATGTAACCGACCGATCAAAAATAACATCCACTAGACCTCCATGTACAATATTATTTTTCTTGAACTGGAGATACTATTCTGGACGTTCCACTAGACATCCATGTACAATATTGTTCCTAGAATTTTATGTATTTTGTTGTACCCACAAGTTGGTGTAAAAATATTCACACTTCTCAAAATAACCGTTGGAGATCCACGTACGAGATATCCAGGCATTCCTCCTCTATAAACTTTTGACCTAATAATCACCATTGGTTTACAAACAATCTTTTTGAATATTTCCTACAGTCGTTACAAAGATGATGAAAACAAACCTTCGTCAAGTAAATACCAATTCGATTAAGATTAGTTAACTCAAGAATTTAGAGAAAGATATATGCTTAATGTATTCAATCAATGAATCAACCCTTATTCGTAATGATTATAGTACTATTTATACCAATCACGGATACTGAACAATCAAGATGAATGACATGTATATCATATGACACGTGGCAATGATTTATTATAATGATTACATTTTTACCCTCTAATAGGCATGGACAATTTAGTAACTTAAACCATTTATCTTGAACCTTCTACAATCTTCTTTAATGTTCATGTTTACTCATTGTCCGATATGCTCTAAATATTTTTCATGGTCTACATCTTCTTAACAACGTTTTTTGCCTCAACTTTACTTTCTTTACAATCGTCTATCTCTTCTTGAAGATTTTTTTCTCATCATATTTATATAATTTACGCCTTACGCGTCATTAATAATCTCATGTTAATGTTAGTCTTACACATCGTCTAAATATCCACACTTATCTCATCATATATGATTTTCTTCACCTTTTTTATTATCTAAACGACTATAACATAATCACCTTACCCGACACGTTACATTTATTCTTTAGCCATCGTTCTTCCTTTATTCTTTACCTATAATAAATACTTACTCAATAAGGGTAATGATGTTCTAACATATAAACTTATCAGATTATAAAAACTCACACAATAAACCGTATGACCAGCTCCATAGATCTAACTTGCTTTTTCTAAAATAATATATAATTTTTGTATTCTCATATAAGTACAATTAATGTTTCGTATATTAACAATTTAATTTAATTATATTATCTAATTTTACTTTATGTAATGTTTTGTATAGTATAAATTATGAATATAATCTTATTTATAGTTTCATTACTCATAAAATTTAATAATCATTGTACCATTATTTTTGTTTTCTTTTTGTGTAATTCAGGAACGAACTCATTGTTAGAAATCATTGAAACTTATGGGTATTTGTTTTTTACACATGTCATAAATATATTATATTTTTTTCATCTCGACAAATGGTTTCTCTTTATCATTCATTTTCAAAAGTGATATTTTATCAAATAAGTTTTTTGTATAGAAAACCTTAAAAAATCGTAAGTAGTATTATATAAAATCACAAGGCATTCCTAAGAGATCAAACTACAACTAAAATAACAAGATTATATCGTTGACCTACAATTATAACATTCCAAATTTAAATTATACTTAGGCTATGACAATAATCGGAGTTGAAAAATATAAATTGACCCAAGATCTAGATATGAAACCCCTATATTTAGAATAAAAAACCCTAGATTTATAACTGAAGAATTATACATAAAACCTCAACCGAGATTATAGTCTCGTAGACTCTTATACTCTTGACGACTATCTTTGAATACATATAGAAGTGCGAAAAGTTGCAATAAATTCTTCAAAATCAATTATTGAGAACGAAGAAAAACACTGAAGTTGTGAAATTACCAGACTGGGAGAGCCCACGCTCTCGGGTCAAGCACTTGGAGTCTGAAAATTGGATAAAATATAAGATTTTTCTTGGGATCCGTGTTCAATAATCGAGATCCGAAAGAAACCACTACTAAAATTACTATGACTACCACATGTTTTTATCTTCACCCTCCACCGTCGGTACATAATATGGAAGAAACTATAACGCTGCAATCGTCACAAACGACACACATCCAGATACACAAAGTTCAAAATGCGGACAAACTGCAAAGAACATGAAGATGTTGGTGATAAAAAAAATTACCGATAAGAAAGAAGAAAGTCGAAGATAATCATAGAATATAACATAGATAAAAATAACTTACTAGAAAAGAAGAAAATCACTCGCTAAGAAAGATGAAAATAACTAATTAAGAAAAAAGAAAGTTTATCACTAAAAAAGAGAAAAAAGCCGCTCACTAATAAGAAGCGGCGCTCTTTAAGGTTTTCTAGAGAGAAATAACCCTCGATAGAGGAGAATTTTTTTTTGATTTTTTATTATATTGTATAAGTTTATATAATTATATATTTTAAAAGGTTTAGTATTCATAAGAATAATATTATTTTTCATGTTTTGAAATGAAACTCGAAAACTATTTTTTAATTTTTATGTTTATAATAAATGATTTACTACAATTTTAAGTATTTTTTTATTTTAAATTGGTATTTTATTTTTAACTATTTTAAGTGATTATAGTAAACTTAAGGAACATGCAAAGTATGATTTAACAACATGCATATATATGCATGTTTCTTAAAAAATACTATTTTAAACGATACTTGTGATATTTGAAGTATTTATTTATATTAAAATTTTAAGTGTATGGTTTTAACCATTATGGATTCTCAAAAATAAAAAGAAAAAAAAAGAAAATATAATTTTTTATTGACTTCGTTAAAATTAGCTTTATAAAACAATAATCATATTAGGATTCACGATGACTAAATTTGATTTTTTTTACTTCTTACGTTATTAGTGAAATTTTTATAAAACAGTTGTACATGTATAATTTTTGGTAAAATTTTTATTTTATTTTTTAAAATACATCATCATAATTTATTCATTGTTAGAGTTTTAAGATTATAAGCTTATCTTCTATTTCAGTGTTGGATCTATTATGTTAACTATGTTATTTATACTATATATATATAAACTATTTTATCCCTTACTCGACCAATAGTCTATTTATTAAATATTTTCATAATCTTATTTTTGTTAAGTTTAATAAATATGATCATAGTGGTGTATTAAATGTTTAGTTTTTGTTATAATTCTTTGAAATGTGAACAAAATTCACTTAATAAATAAGAACTTAAGTTTTATAGGTTATTTATTTGTTATACAATATTATAATCAATTTAATTTTTATTTTTATTTTATTTTTGAAAACACTAACTTTCATGAGTATGTTTTTTCATTTTCAATATTTTATTCTTCATCTATTTTATAGATATTCAAATCTGATTTTACTTGACAAAATTTAGATTATTCATAACAAAAAACTTTTCTCTAAAACAGTCAATGTCTAAAATATGATTTTTTTTATATTTTTCCAATGTTGGTAACATTCCTCATGTTATATTTTAAGATTTATTAGTCATTATTTTGATAATTCAACACATGTTCCAATAGCTATCGTCATACATACATTTTTTTTATAACGGTGTCTGTTGAACATTCTTCCAGATATATCCATAATTGTTTTATTTGACATGTTTTCACTCTAATTTATCAATTTTTTTATTTCTAAATATAATATTCATTAATATCGTGTTTATCAAAAGTTGAAGTCTAAAATATAAATTTGTTTTAGTAGTCCCATCAATTTTGAATCCAAAACATATATGCAAGTCATACAATGTTATGAGTGAAGACAAATAATGACCAATAAAATTAATGATTAAAAAATTATATAACTCAATATATTGTTCTTTTAGTATGATATAAATTCCCTGTAAAGTGTATATACTATAAACTTAAGCTTACAACTGATTGTACTATTAAAAAAATACAAACTAGATCTATAGCTTTAGGTTCTACCTAATAAACAAATAACACTCTCATACTTGGGAAAATATATCATTGTCGTAACTCTTATAAAATTAGATATCGATAATGTATTTTTATAATAAACTTTAGAAAAATATCTATATGAAGCCTTTTCATAATTGTCATAATCATGTAAATTACATTTGAGTTCTCAAACTTCATAAATATTTTTGTAGACTAAAATATATTTCAAGATAATGGATTAGTAATTTTAGAAGTTTTACTTATTTTCGGTACTATTTCATCCAAAGCTAATTATATTTTCTTCACCAAATAATTTGCTTCTTCATATTTTTTACATTTTAATTTATATAACGATATAATTTTAGCTTTGAATGATACATTGGTTGTAATGAACTCAAACTAAATGACTTTAGATCTCATAAGTTTTTTTTTAGTTTTAAAGTAGTTGGAACCCCCGCTGCCATTATTTTAAATTTAAAAAAATATACATTTTTTTTGTCTTAAACATGTTAATTATTTATATGCTAAAACAAGATTTCTTCTGATAGATAATTCTTTAAAATATTCTACTACAAATGGTTCTCATGGTCTTAATTAATTATTTATAAGTAGTTTATGTATAATTTTTTTATAATTCTCGGGTATGGTATTTATATCTTGTACATAAATTATCTCAATTTTAAGCCGATCTTTCAACTTTAAATGTTCTACCTAAAGTTTTGCAGTGTAATAAACTATAACATGATCAAAATTTGTTATACTTTTTTATTGATTGTTTTATAAATTTGAGTTTTTGTTATAAAAGGCTAGTTATGTAAATAATAAATAATCACAAATTCTTTAATACCTATCAATTATTCTCTTAATTTAAATATTTCAGCAAGTAAATCAACCATTCATATATATATATATATATATATATATATATATATATATATATATATATATATATATATATTTTCTCTATGTAGTCATTTAAAATGCATAAAACCTATTCAATTAAGTAAATATTAAAAAAACTAATGATTTTTTATTTAGTTTGATTTGGTTTCGTATTTAATTTATTTTTAATACACTAGTCATAGGTAAAACATAATGATAAATTTAAATAGGAAAGAGATCAAATGACCATATTTACACAAATGATTGACTGAAACAAGATTCAAAGTAAGGTTGGAAACGTAGTAAACATTAGTGAGCAATATGTAAAAGATATCAATAGAGGCAACACCTCCAACTAATATTGATGTAGTTTTGGCAGACATAATATATATTGGTGAAATAGAAGACTACAAAACAAAGTATGACACGTAAGCTGACATATGACTAGACACATAAAAATTCAAATTTCACAAAGAAAAAGGAATATATGAAACAGAGAACAAGTTCAAACCTGAGTGAGACATGAATATAGACATGACAATAGGATTACAAGCAATATATTATCTAAATAACTCAAAATTTTGGGGTTCCAATGCAGAGGGTGACATGATGCTATAAGTATCTCATAATAATGCAATAACAAAAATAAAATATCGAGGAAGAAATGGAGGACGAAATTGTTGAGGATGATGTTTATTTTACTGAAACAATGATTCAAAGGTTGTTACTCAAAGGGTCATTGTTTTTTTTATTTTAACAATGAACATTGATATTTCCAATGATTTTTCTGTTTATATAAATCATACTTATCAAAGGCTATCTTGGTGCTTATCTATGCTGATTTGAAGCAATAAGTCATTGTGATAAGAGAATTGTGAATGTGATGAGACAGAAACAGTACACAACTGGAGTTGAGCGGGTAGGATCAAGAACTGTGTTGATACCAAATCCCCCATCCTATAATTACAATAATAGTGTATATATATAGTGTGGCGGAAAGAAAACCCTAGAAACCCTAGCCCATATACAGACTAATATTAAATAGCCCATATACATTTTAACACTGTCCATATATTATTGATTCTAACGTTGACACTCTAATACCCTCCCTCAAGTTGGAGCATGAAGATTACGAATGCCCAACTTGCCAAGCAAAAACTCAAACTGCTGCTTGCCTAGTGCTTTGGTAAAAATATTTGCAAGTTTGAACTTAGTGGGCACATGAGATGTGCAAATAACCCCATCAAGTATCGCATCTCGTAGAAAGTGACAATCTACTTCAATATGCTTTGAACGCTCATGGAACACAGGATTGTGGGCAAGATGTAAAGACGACTGACTATCACAGAAAACTTGCATAGCCCCTGAGTGTAAGACCCCAAAATCTTTGAGCAAGCCGTGCAACCACTTCAACTCACAGGTCAATCCTGCCATAGACCGGTACTCTGCTTCAGCGGAAGACAATGCAACAACACCTTGTTTCTTAGTCTTCCATGAAATAAGAGAATCACCCAAGAACACCATCCAACCACTCACACTACGCCGAGTCTTAGGACAGCCAGCCCAATCAGAGTCACACCATCCTATCAGAGTGAGATTACAACTACTTGGCAGAAGAATTCCCTGACCCGGGCTTCCTTTTAGATAACGAACAACTCGCAATGCAGCTTGCCAGTGATCCTCATGTGGTTTCTGAAGAAACTGAGATAAAATATGTACCGAAAAACATATATCTGGACGTGTGAATGCCAGATAAATCAGTCTTCCCACCAACCTACGGTACGTAGACCTGTCAATTAGTACCGCCGACTCGCTTTTGCCGAGCTGCTGATTTTGCTCCATGGGAAACTGTGCAGGCTTGCTGCCAAGTAAACCTGTATTAGAAATAATGTCCAGAGTATATTTACGTTGGAAGAGAAAGATACCTGTGGGACTCCGTGCTACTTCAACTCCAAGAAAATATTTAAGACGACCTAAGTCCTTCATATGAAAGCAAGTGCTTAAGTATTTCTTAAACTCCACCAATGCACCAGGGTCATTCCCGGATAGAATGAAATCATCAACGTACACCAAAACATGCATACGACAACCACTCGTGGAATAAGAGAATAAAGAATAATCTGAATAGGACTGCACAAACCCATACCTCTTCAGTGCAGCCACTAACTTGGCAAACCAACACTGAGGTGCCTGCTTCAGCTCATACAACGATTTGCGAAGGAGACAGACCTGTCCTTCATGCCCTCTATCAAAGCCTGGAGAAATTTTCATGTAAAACTCCTCATCTAGATCACCATGCAGAAAAGCATTGTGTACATCCATCTGATGTAGTTCCCAATTCTGAGCTGCTGCAACCGCTAAGAAAAGACGTACAGTAACCATCTTGGCAACCGGGGCAAAAGTCTCTGTATACTCAACCCCTTCTACTTGATGATTACCAAACACGACCAAACGAGCTTTGAGGCGCTCTACTCTCCCATCCGCATGATATTTAATTTTATAAATCCACTGACTCCCCAAAGCTTTCTTCCCTGGAGGTAGATGTGCCAAGGTCCAAGTATGATTATCCTCTAGTGCCTGAATCTCATGTTGCATTGCCTCTCTCCAACCAGGATGTCGCATAGCCTCTCGGAATGACTTAGGTTCATCCTCAGAGGTAATAGCCGCAAAAAAAGAGCGGTGTGCCAAAGAAAAACGAGAACTATCTATATAATGAGTGAGAGGATAAGGCATACCGTGATCAGGAGATGGACTAGGACTAGGAGCAGGAGAATCAGATAGTGCTGAATGTACTACTGTAGTCATCACAAAATCCGCCAAACGAGTAGAAGGAATTTTACTACGCTTTCCCCGTCCAAGGTCTGAAGAAATACCCGAAGTATCTGAAAAAACATCAGAAACTATTGGCGAATCTGAGACACCGCTGTCACCAATCTGAGGTGGAGGTTGCACATCACCAACCTCGGCAACCTCTGCGAGTGGTGCTACCAAAGGGACGCCGCTATCCGGTGACACTTCATCGTCAATCGTCGAGGTCTTCTCAACCTTCTCCCAAAACTCAGAAGCTGTAGGAGGAGGTGCAGCGACTTCAGTCTCATGACAACCCAACTCAGAGAACACATGAGTAGATGCAAATGGAAATATATGTTCAAAAAATTTCACATCTCGGGAAACAAAATAATTTTGACTCTCAAAATCATATACTTTCCAGCCTTTCTTTCCATATGGGTAGCCCACAAAAACACATCGACGACTACGACTCGAAAACTTGTCACCCTTAGACCTCTGATCATGCACATAACATAGAGACCCAAACACACGAAGCTCAGAGAAGACGGGAGGCACACCAAAAAGTATCTCAAATGGAGTCTTAGAACTCAAAAATTGAGAAGGAGTTCTATTGATCAAATACCCGGCAGTCAAAATACACTCCCCCCCAAAATTTAACAGGTAAGTTACCCTGAAACTTGAGAGTACGAGTAACATTCAAAATATGTCTATGTTTCCGTTCGACCCTACCATTATGCTGAGGAGTACCCACGTATTAAGATTGAAAAATAATACCCAACTCATCAAAAGTAAGACGTACAGAGAAAAATTCAGTGCCATTGTCACTGCGTACTATCTTAACAACTCCATTAAATTGTTTCTTAGCCATTGCAAGAAAATGTAAAAATATGGAAGTTACTTCTGATTTCTCAGCCAACAAATAAATCCATACAGCACGAGAGTAATCATCAACAATAGTGAGAAAATATCGCGCACTACAAGAAGACAAAGTATGATAAGGACCCCACAAATCACAATGAATTAATTCAAAACAAGTAACCGCTTTTGAATCACTGACAAAAAAACATTCACGAGTCTGTTTAACTCGAAAACAAATATCACACGGGTGAGCTACATTCATATCACGAGTACTAGAAACAAAAGGTAAAGATTGAACATCTTAGCTGAGGGATGTCCCAACCTACGATGCCACAACTCAACATCACTATCAACCACTGCAGTACTACAAACTTTGGTTTTCACAACACTGCTGAAATAGTACATTCCACCTCTCCGCTCACCCACTCCAATCACCGTCCATGATCGTCGATCCCTAATAAGACAACCAAACTTAACAAAGTAAACAATACAGTCTAGATCATCAGTCAAGTGGGATACTGAAAACAGATTACATGTAAGCTTGGGAACCAAAAATACATTCTGCAAAGACAACTGACAAGACAAACGCACACTACCACAATGTGTAGCAGTAACCTGAGAACCATCAGGCAGAGATACTACACAGGCTGGCATAACAGTAACATTGTGCAATAAAGAGATGTCACATGTCATGTGATTAGAAGCCCCAATATCAATAATCCAAGGAGTACTGAACCACTCACCACTTAGAAGCTCATCAATCTGGGAAACTTTGTCTGTTGAAAAAAAAAGCAACTGCTGCAACTGACCGGAAAGACGAGAAGCCTCACCAACAGGAAACTTGGCAATAGTTGCAGTCGATGGACCCACGGTGGCTGTCTGTGCTGTTGCGTTGCGTGGCCTTGGAGCAACGCCACTGCGTGGCGGTCCGCACGGACCCCATTCTCCACGGCCGTAAGCTAGTGTAGTACCCAGACGTAAGGCGGTGGTCTGCTTTCATGAATACCCATGTTTGGTGTAGCAATTGGATTCTTCAATACCATTTTTGTGACAATAGGTACAAAAACGTTGAGAATAACGTGGGGCAGATAAAGAAGTACCTCGAGGAGTAGACTAAACTGCAAATGCCATCGGAGCCTCTAAGATAAGCTTCTCCACAGGTGCACTGGCCTGTAACCGCTCCTCACCACACACCTTGTTGAATGCTCCATCTAGAGTGGGATTCTGATCCTGAGCAAGTAACTGATAGCGAATAGCACCAAAGCGCTCCCGATGGAGACCTGAAAGAAACGCATGCAGCTTTTCTTCATCCTGACTCTGCTGATATGCTTCAGTCATCCCACCAAAAACACAAGTAGGAGTAAACAAATATGCACTCAAATCATCCCATATTTTCTCGAGTTTCCCAAAGTATTCAGAAACAGACATAGTAGAGGTATTTTTACAAGCAACCAACTCCTCCTTCAACTCATGTTTTCGCTAAATATTGCTAACAACAAAACGACGCTGCAGAACATCCCACAAAGGTTTAACCTCCTCAAAATACGGAACATATTTGCGCTGCAACTCATCAATAGTGTTCGTAATCCACTGAACGAGTGTGGCTTGAACAACATCCCAATCCTCCAGAGACTTCGGATCTACTGGTTTCACAATACTTCCATCCAAAAAACCAAGCTTTCTCCTACCTTTCATAGATAAACGCAGAGAACGAGACCAAACCTGATAATTAGTGCCGTTAAATTTAACAGTGGAAATAATATTACCAGGATTATCATTGGAACCAAGATAATAGGGAGAAGTCGGATCAATCTTCCGGAACCCCACTACCGCATCACGTGACATAGGAGAGGTTGTCTGGTCCATTGTAGAATGTGATTCGTCTGCCATAAAAACTACCGAAAACACCCCGGCTGACGGAGGTTACGCCAGAAACACGCCGACTGATAAAGGCTACCCCGGAAATACACCGGCTAACAGAGGGTACGCCGGAAACACACCGGCTGATGGAGGGTACACCGGAAATACGTCGGCTGACAAAGGCTACGCCAGAAACAGACCGGTTGATGGAGGGTACGCCGGAAACATGCCGACTGATAAAGGCTACACCGGAAACACACCGACTGATGAAGGCTAGGGTTTTTGAAGGCTATGGCTCTGATACCATGATAAGAGAATTGTGAATGTGTATGAGACAGAAACAGTACACAACTTGAGTTGAGCGGGTAGGATCAAGAACTGTGTTGATACCAAATCCCCCATCCTATAATTACAATAATAGTGTATATATATAGTGTGGCAGAAAGTAAACCCTAGAAACCCTAGCCCATATACAGAATAATATTAAATAGCCCATATACATTTTAACACTGCCTATATATTATTGATTCTAACGTTGACACTCTAACAGACAACAAATACAATAAGAACATTAGTCATGTTTTACCCTTTGTCAACCTGAGATTTGATTTGAGTATCATATTTAATAAACTCATGAACTACCGAATTAACAATGTGAAGAGAAAATCTATACAGAATTATTACATGCAATATTTTTAAAATCACCATATAGATCTATAAAAACTGCACCAATCTTTGTTCTTCCCTCATGGCAATATAAGGTTTGAATCGATTCACATCTCCATATCAGAAATACACATAATTTTATTGTAAAACATAAATATCATACTCTAATTTGTATTATTTAGTAAACCTAGAGTGAGTATATAGTCTATCTAAAAGATCCCAAAACTATTTTGTTAGTTCATACTTAATAAATTATATACCAACTGACTCAATTACAGAGCTATTAATTCAAGTAATAACCTTCGCGCCATTGGTTTTCTACGTATCAAGCAACACAATGTATCTTTGAGAGGTGGTTTTATCAGTAGGTATAAGTTTTGTACATGATGTATATCCCCACAATATTTGCCATGCAGAACATTCTTCGTGACATAACTCTAATATGCAAAGTTCTTCCTATTAATTTAAATACTAATAGACTGTAAGGAATCATCTTTTCATAGCAATATGAATCTACAAGCTCTAATCGAATAATACATGTAAATTAATCCTAACAAGCGAACCACCAATAGTCGTGAACATAATCAAAAGCAGAATATCAAATCGTACATAATCAAAGAAATGTATCAAATCTAACAAAATCAAAGCTGAATAACAAATCAAATATAATCAAAACATAATATTAAATCGAATATGATTAAAGCATAATACCAAATCAAACATAATTAAAGCAAAATATTAAATCGAACATAATCAAAATATAATATTAAATTTAACGTAACACATTCTAACTTATTTTAAAAACTTGAATATGTTAATAAATGTATTAATATATTATATATTTATATATTTGTAAAATAATTTTATATATAATTTTATATTTATTTAAATAAGTGATGATATATTATAATATACAACTATGGTTTTATATTTGATATAACTCAAGCAAACATATTTTATCGCTAATATTCTTTTACATATTGTCGGTCGAATAGTTGTTTATTAAAAAAATGTTTTAATTATTGATTTTTAAAAGAAATAACCTTGTGTTTTTGTATTTATCTTTTAATATTTTTTATTATTATCAATAGAAGAAATGTAAATTATTTATAAACAAAATAAAATAACATCATATCTTTTAATATTGGTGTTATTTAGAAAGTGTTTGTTGTAATATGTCTTTTAATATTGGTGTCATCTAGGAGGAGTTTGTTGTAATTCGTTAGCAAAGAAAGAATTTCATTCACTTGAAAAACGCTTCAATGGTATGAGTTGTTTAGGTTATAGAATTCTTCGGATTTCACTAATCAATATAATATAATAGTACAATTGAAATCAGTACATGATTTAGGTCTGCCATTATATATAATAAATTCTTTTTATTTATGCTATAGATATAAAACATTAATATCTTGTAGCTCATTATTTTTCAATTCTTTTGTATAGAAGCAGCTCTATTGTAAGTTCATTTTTTGTTCTAATGATTAATCTTCTCATTCTTTTTATATATAAGTAATTCATATTCTTGCTAGTCATTATTACATGAGCTATAAAACTTTCCTTGATTATTTTATACAAATACCTATCTTAGGTGCTTTATTACACAACATCACATGAAGCAGACCACCATATATCTATTAATTGATGATGATAATATCAATTTTGGTTTTTTTATTTAAAAAAATGTACTTGGATAAGTACTTATAACCAATCAAATTCACAAATTATTCTAGAAGATACAATGACCTTACCTGGCCTTTTATGGGAATAATAAACCATTAACACGTAATCAAATTTATGCTTTTCCTCGATATACAACTTTAATTCGTCATCCATAGTTAATATTAGGTTCAATGCCATTAATAATATACTTCTTTTATTAAAATAAAGACTAAATATATCCCAAACAATTTTACGATCTTTCTTTTGGTACTTTTGGGGGTGTAAAGATTATAAAAACTTTGAAGAGAAGTCCAAAACACTACGTAGTTTAGAATAAACGAAGCCCTAATCACTGTCTTTAGCTGACGAAAATGATTTTGATTGCTTTAGCAAAAGCTAAAATGCTTTACTTAAATTATTTTATTTACTTCACTAAATCATCTTTATTTCGTGAGTTTTTTTAGGTTTTAATTTTGCTTTAGCTTTCTAGTAGAAAATTGCTATGTTAGTGACAAAATAATATTAGAGATATTTTATATCAAAAGATCCACAGTTTTACTAAAACCAGCCAACCCATTTGGTTCAGACATATTAACATTTTATTTTATAATTATAATAGGATAAACACACATATATATAAAATTTATTCGGATTTTTTTATGAAAATTTAATATCCATGTTTCCAGTAATTTTAAAAATGTTTATATATATATAAATAGATCCACAAGCAATACTCACCAAAAACTAATATTTCCATATATTTTTGGAAAAAAATCATTTCACCCAAATATTTACAATCTAATACCCAATAATACTATAAATACTAGTTTTTATATTTTTACTTCAGCATTTTTCCTAATTTTATAGTTTCGAATAGAAAAATATCATAATATTATATGTTAAGATTCAATTTTGTACTCGATTCTTATTTTTATTTTGTTTTCTTATTATTTTGATGGTGTTTTATTTGATTCCAAAGTTTGATTTATGATATTTTTTTAGATAAGTCGATTTGTGTATTTAAGTAACTCGATTTTTGATTTTAAAATAGGTAACTCGGGATCTATTTTCTTTGTGATTTTTGGTATTCTTCTAGTATTATTTCAGTTAGGTTTTCGTCGATTTTAGTGTGTTTGTGTGTTTCTGAAAATTTATGTTCGAGTAAGGGTTCAGGGTTCAAAACAAAGAAGATGCAGTAAAAAGATGTGAAACCTGTTTTACTTTACATACTGATAGTTGTGAAACGTGTTAATTCTTTTGGACTGCTAGATGCAAAATCTGTTTTTTATAGATATGAAACGTTGGTGTAAAATATAATTTTTTTTAAAAAAAAAATCCAAAACATATCATGAATGGTACTAGTTTTGTTCGTCTTAAAAAAACAATGGTATCTTCAGTTTTTTTTCTTGAGTTGCGGTTGGAAGGATACATACTTTTTAATTTTTAATTTTTAAATTTAAACGAAAAAAACGTCTGAACAAGATGGGAAACTTTCTTTTTGCTAGATGCGAAACCTTTCCGGGTTATGTCGCTTTTAGTGTGTTTGTGTGTTTTTGGAAATTTATGTTCGAGTAAGGGCTCATGGTTTAAAACGAAGAAGATGCAGTAAGAAGATACGAAATCCGTTTTACTTTACGTAGTGATAGTTGCGAAACGTGTTTATTCTTTTGGACTGCTAGATGCAAAACCTGTTTTTTATGGATACAAAATATTGGTGTAAAATATATATATATTATTTTTAAAAAATTCAAAACATATCATGAGTGGTACTAGTTTTGTTCGTCTTAAAAAAAGAAAAAACAATGGTATTTTCAGTTTTTTTCCTGAGTTACGGTTTAAAAGATACAAACTTTTTAATTTTTAATTTTTGAGTGTAAATGAAAAAGATGATTGAACAAGATGCGAAACCTTCTTATCTTAGATGCGAAACCTTTCAGGATTTTTGTCGATTTTAGTATGTTTGTTGTGTTTCTGGAAATTTATGTTCGAGTAAAGGTTCATGGTTTCTGGAAATTTATGTGCGAAATCAGTTTTATTTTACGTAGTGATAGTTGCGAAACGTGTTTATTCTTTTGGACTGCTAGATGCAAAACCTATTTTTTTATAGATACAAAACGTTGGTGTAATATATATATATATATATATATATATATATATATATATATATACTGTTTTAAAAAATTCAAAACATATGATGAATGGTACTAGTTATGTTCGTCTTAAGAAAAGAAAAACAATGGTATTTTTAGTTTTTTTCCTGAGTTACAGTTTAAGAGATATGAACTTTTTAATTTTTAATTTTTGAGTGTAAACGAAAAAGACGATTGAACAAGATGCGAAACCTTCTTCTTGTTAGATGCGAAACTTTTCTACGTTTGTACTGGTAGATGCGAAACCACACAATTATGATAGATGTGAAACCAGACCAACTATGATTGATGTTAAACTAGGCCAACTATGATTAATGCGAAACCATGCATATGATAGATGAGAAACCATATAATGAGAAACCATTGTAAAATATAATTATTTAAAAAAAGATCAAAACATATCATGAGTGATACTAGTTTTGTTTGTCTTAAAAAAACAAAACCAATGTTATTTTCGAATTTGTTTTCCGAGTTACGGTTTAAAAGATACAGACTTTTAAAATTTTAAATTTATAGTGTAAATGAAAAAAGGCGCGAAATCTTCTTTGTTTTGCCAGATGCGAAACCTTCTTTGCTTTGTTAGATGCGAAACATGTTTAAATTTTTTACTGCTTGATGCAAATTGAGACCCACTATAATAGATTCTAGATGCGAATGTCCACTATGATGGATGCTAGGTGCGAAACCATATAATGAGAAACCTGTGTAATTTTATTTTAAAATTCAAAACATATCATGAGTGGTACTAGTTTTGTTCGTCTTAAAAAAACCAATAGTATTTTCAGATTTTTTTTGGAGTTACGGTTTAAAATATATGAGCCTTAAAATTTTAAAAAGAAAGAAAGAGAATGAATCAAATTGTTTAGTGGATTTTATATAGAAGGGTATTTTAGGTATAAAATCTCTTAAATTTTTTGGGTTTTTTTTTCTATAATAGGTTTGTTGGATAGATCTTAAATGGTAAGTGTCCCTATATATAATTTGAAATATAATATTTAATTATAATAGTTATTGATATTTTTGAGGAAATTCTAAGATTTGGTTTATTTATCTAGACTCGAGGTTCTATTTTTAGACTTTTTTCATCGTGACTGGTCAATTGCCAGATTTTACCATAGATTGTCATTACAGAAGGTGGAATCTCTTCAACTTAGCTATCAACTCAACCTTCCATTTCACGTTTTACCATAAAATGCCCAACCAAGTTTACTCCATTTGTTCTCACAAACAAAGCTTTCAACATTCATGATCAACAAAAAAACTCCAATGTCAATAGTGTGAAGGAAGAATTCCGTTATTTACCTAGCAACAAGAAATAACAACGGTGAGAAAATAAAAACTTTGGTTCCAGACAAGAAAAAATCACAAACTCCCAACCTTTGAACACTAAACGAGCCAAAAACTTAGAACTACAAAACCAAATGCAACTAAGAAAAATAAGATTTTGAATCTTATCATATGCTCACATTACAAAGACTAAATACAAGAAGTTTAATCATGATTCAGTAGAGATACAATATAAAGTGGATCATATGGCCATTTAGTTTACCGCCACATAAATATTATTGCAAAATTCTAAGCACACATTAATAGGTAAATTCTATACTGGAAAAACTCATCAGATCGTCATCAAGAAGTTTTTGAATGAATTTGGATTCTTAAGAGAATTCAATATTGTTCTATGGGATTCAAGACACATAATTATAGATTTGACCATCAAGAGGACTTGTGTAGGATCTGGACAATTAGACAAAAAAATGAGATTATTAAAATGGATTTCCTTCGTTAATCCTATTTAGGAATGCTCTATAAACCCAATTTGGATTACTTTATGAAACCTCTCGGATTTCATGTTCAATATACTATTAAGTCTATATCTAAAGCTATAGGTAAGCGTCTCTATGTTTGGGTCCCATTAAAAAATCGTGCCAAATTTAAATGTTGTAAGGTCTATCTTGAGCTTGATCTATCCAAGGTCCTTATCCACAAAGTTTGGATAGGTTTTGGAGAGAAGAACATGTTCTAGCAAGATATTTTATATGGAGCTATGCCAGACTATTGTTCGTGGTGTCTATACTTACGCCATAAACAATCAGCCATTAAAAAACATTTGCAATCTCAAGATGGGTACAACAATAAGATTAACAATTCCCAACATATACCTACTATCAACTCATCCAATCAAAATGTGGTATGGATTCCTAAACTTAAATCCATTATCATCAAAGAAGGTAGCACTGAGAATAAAATAGGTCCTTAGAAAGTCTCATCAACTCAAAGGATAAACAAAAATAATTTAGATCAAAACACAAATAATCAAGCCTCATCAACTGCTGATATTGGATTTACGGAGAACTCTGTCCAAGATCATATTGTTACTAAACAATACTACAAAGACTACTTCTATAAAAACAAAGGACCACGCAATGAGAGTCTAGAGATTAGGGACTCTACAATAATTGAAGCACTTCAGACAATAGAAACTGGTACTTTGTTCTCATCAAATAAGGGCTTGAGTTCTTTAGTTCTGGAAACAGATTCTCCCATTTGAGAACCAGTAGCAGCCTCCCGATAATTCCTGATCGTAGTAAGCTTGAAGTTGGTAAATAATTTAAGAAAGTTATAAGAAGAAGAATGAAGAAAACAAAAGTCATAAATATTAACAGGTCCAATTTCAACCAAAGCAATGCGTTTCAAGGGTTCTAATAGACCATTATCTGAATATACAAAATGACCATAAATATTTTAAACTGGAATATTAGAGGATTAGGGAACAATGAAACTTTAGGAAGGCTCAAATTTATCAAAATGATAGAGAAAACATCTTTTATGGCTTTACAAAAGCCAATGATTCAAATGGAAAAACTAAAGATTGTAACAAAAAAAATTAGCTTTCAAGAAAGCACTGCAAATACCAATAACAAAATATGGGTCTTTTAGAAGGAAGAATTAATTCTCAATGGATCTTATTGCAAATCAAGATTCGTTAATTCACTTCAAAGTAAAACATAACTGTTTGGATAAATATTTTATGGTCAGAGTTGTTGATGCAAAATGCATGAAAAAGCAAAGGCTTGTTCTCTGGGACAACTTAAGGATCACCTACAGTAGAAGAGATTCATGATATTATCAAGTCTCTTACCCCTAATAGTACTGCTGCCTCTCCTAAATCATGGAATGATTTTAGGCCTACAAGTTTATGCACATTTTTAATAGGATAATATCCAATTTAATGAATAACAAGCTAGGTTTAATTCTCCTTAAATTTATCTCTGAGGAACAAAGGGGGTTCGTTAAAGGCAGGAACATCTATGAAAATATTTTTCTTGTTCAAGAAATTTCTCAAGACTTAAATGAAAAAGTGAGTGGGGCAATAATATGATAAATATAGACATGTCTAAATCCTTTGACAGGATTTCCATTCATTTTCTTATAAGAGTTATGGAATATTTTGGATTTCATAAAAGATTCTTAGAGATTATTTTGAAAAGTATAAACTCTACTTATTTCTCAATTATAGTAAATGGTGAGTTGTATGGCTTCTTTAAATTTAAAAAAAAAGTGTTAGGCAGTGGGACCTTTAATCCCTTAGCCTCTTTATCACTGCTAAGGAATACTTTATTTTGGGGTTAATTGAGTTATTCAAAGATGAGTAGTAACTCAGATATCAATCAAGAAGTTCAATGGACATACCCTGTATGGCTTTCGTAGACGATTTCATTATTTTTTTCTAATGGATCCTCCCTAAATATCAAGCATCTTTGTAACTTCTTTCAACAATATCAAGAGAGCTCAGGTCAAATTATTAATAAGTAAATAACAAGATTCTTATTGCTACACGACTACCTCTAAAAGGAATTAAGATGTTGAAAAACTTAATAGGTTTTTTTCATGGTCTGCTTCCAATTAAATACCTTGGTATTATTGTCGATTCAAATAACAAAATCAACAATCATGATGAATTGGTCATTATTAGAGTGGGACATCAAGATTGTTTCCTTTGGTGGAAGACTTAGACTAATCCAAACTATATTATAAACCATCTTTACATACCATATTCAAAGTTGTATTTTTTTTAAGGCTATTATCTAGAGAACTGAAGGTATGTGTAATCGATTCTATGAGGGGCAACTGAAGCAAAACAAAGCATCAACTGGTCAAGATGGACTTTTTTTGTAAACCATGCCAACAAAGTGGTTTAAACATAAGAATAATTGATGACCTTCAAAATTCCTATTCATGCAAGATGTGGTTCAAATTTAGAGGGCAAAAGACTTTATGAGGTTCATATTTATAGTTCTATGGATCTTATATTATATGGACGTTTTGGAAAAATACCCCTTCACGGATATGACTAATGTATCGATTAACGAAACTTTAGAAGAAAACTAATTTATCGTGTTCACGACGAGAAAAAATAAAAGAAAATCTAATAAAATCAAGAACACAATACATATTTAAGATTGTGAACGATTCGTACACCTACGAGAACATACACGATTTTATAAACAAGTAGGTTACAAAAAGACTCTCAAACACAAATGACTTAAGCCGTATTTGTAATAAAAGATGACTTGATTCATAAAAATCTGATCTTCAGTGTTTATCTCTCACCTCACGTATCTCTCAAAAGACCTAAATTTATTCCACTTACTCAAAAACAATATTTCTTACAAACTATAATGCTAGTATCACACATTACATAACATTATATTCTTCTATTTATAGGTTTAGGGAAAACCTTAATATTTCACTAGATTCCCCAAATTATAGCCCATTAATTAACGACTAAAAAAACTTACAATCCATTAATATTTGAAAACTCATACATAGAAAATCTTATTTAGTATAGAAGACCCAATTAATATATGGAATCCAATTAATATAGGAAGATCAAAATAAGTGACCCAATTAATATAGGAGACTTAGCAAATAGAAGACTCCACTTTGGTCTAGTTGTTGTGATATGGTCCATCTTACTTCAGATCAGAGTGCTTCAGATCAACTCGCGTTATACCATCCTGCTTCCGACCATCATGCTTTAGCTCAACCCGTGTTTATAGATGTCTATACATGTTCAGACCATCACGCTACTCAACTCATGTTTATACATGCCTATACATTTTTATACAACTCTTTCCCATAAATGTCTTCGACAAATCCAACTATGCCCATTTAATTTTATGAAATTATCTCTGTTCACGAGTTATTTCTATCTTATACCCTACAATTTCCCCCTTGTATTATAGTAATTCCAATATCTGTTACACTAAGTGTTGTACTCTTTAAAGACCAGATCACCTGTATGACAGACTTGGACCAGTCTCATGCAGTTCACAAACTTTGAAATTGGCAATAACTTGGTCAGAGGGTCCGAAGGATTTTTCTCTCTAACAATATTAGTCGCAAATACTTCATTTCTTCTAATATACTTAAAATTAAATGTAACTTGATGTATATATGTTTAGTTTGCTCATGGAACTTTGGATTTCACATGAAATGAAGGGAACTAGTGTTAACATATAACATAAAAACATATTGCTCCACACTAGTGAGTTCATTCAACAATATTTTTTAGCCAAAGAAATTCCTTCATAGTTTCCGTAACGGTCATATACTAGGCTTCTGTAGACGACAATGCAACGACCTTCTATATACAAGACTTTGAGCTAAGCACTCCTCCAAGCATAGTAAACAGATAACCTGAAGTAGACTTCCTCGGGTCGAGGAAACATGTATTATTGGAGTCCAATTACCTTATCAACAGTATATCAACCATATCAATCTGATTGTAACAGAAACCTACACCAACCGAGCCTTTTAAGTATCTCATGAGCTACTTGAGTGCATGCCACTGCATCTTCTCTGAATTTGAAATAAACTTGCTCAAAATACTTATGATACAGGCATGATTAGGTCTCATAAAAATCATTCACATACACAGTTATTATCGAATATCAATATCTCATTTCAGCTTAGCCGTACCGCTTCAATCGTCCTCCTATATCTTCCAGTATTTTGTAGGTCATGCACATACAATAACAATATGACTTGGCTCTCATATGTTTTTCTATATTCTAATAGACACAGTTATCATAAAAGCTACAAACTTTTTTTATGGATCCCATAAAAAATCAAATCTTCTATTCTATTATACTACCTCAACAACTACTATAGCCATAAATGGTTTATTTTAAGAAACACGAATCATCCTCTTTCCTTGCTTAAAACCTCTTTGGTTGATACGTAAAAATTGTATCTTCTAATTCACCATGCATAAAGGAATTAGTAACAACCAATTGATCCAAATCAAGATTAAATCTAGTAAGAATTGACAAGAGAACCCTGATGGAGGTTTGTTTCATAATCGGCAAAAGTATCTCATCAAAATTAACACCCTTATGCTGTGTAAAGCCCTCAGCCACGAGAATAGTAGTGTATCTAGGTAATTTAACACTAACAATAAATGGATTCATCTTGAATATCTATTTACTCTTAACAAAATTCTAACCCTTCAACTACTTCACAAGAACCCAAGTGTTCATCTTCTTGAGAGATCTCACTTCTTCTCACTTAGTTGTGATCCATTTCTCTTTTCACTGATCTTGATAAAATCTGGATATGTTTTGGGTTCAAGCATATCTCCCTGCATTTCAGTCGATAAATTATAACCAGTTACATCGGTAAAACCAATATATATACGGTTGTTTGCTTGACTTTCATGCTCTATCCGTCATCCGCTAATGACAGTCAATATCAAACTGCTCTTTTGTCTGATCATTCGAAGGCCCTCAAAACACCAGACTCTCGGTATGTTTCAAACTCATGTAATTTTTGAACTTATTTTATATGACCCAAAGCAGAACCAGGTCCAAAATATTCTCCGGAAGAAGCAACTTCAGCTTCACTTTGTAGATCAGATCCATCATCAACTTCACATATCTTTTCGATAGTAATAGGTTTAGTCTCCGCCACATTTTTCAGTGGAATTTCTTCCTTATTAAAAACCACGTTCGTACTAATAAAATCTTCTTACATCCAAGATCAAAGCACCACAACCTTTACCCTTTTAATCTTTCTGGATAGCTGAGGAACAAATATTTCAGTTCTCTTGAGCTAATCTTAGCTTGCTTCACATGTACGTAGGCAACATATTCATACTCTCTCACATGTTATAACTTATACAACCTTTGACAATGTTATAACTTAGTTTTCTAAGTTATAACAACATATTCATACTCTCTCACGTGTTATAACCATGTGAAGTAACATATTCATACTCTCTCACATGTTAAGCAACATAGATGAACTCGTGTTGATGACATATACAACCATTGTCACAGATTCTCCCTGAAACTTTCGACCCATTCCAATTGTATGAAGAAAACATCTAACCCGTTCCATGGATATTTGATTCATTTGTAAGCCCGCTTCTTTGGGAAGATCACTTACGATTCAGTATCTAGTAATACCAAGCTTTATACAATAGCTAGTGAGCCACTAATTTACATATTCAAATCCATTATTAGTCTATAGATTCTTTAGGACTTTCTCAGTTTGATTCTCTATCAAAATCTTCCAGTTCATTAAAAGAAACAAACACTTTATCTTTAGTCTTAAAAAGTTAAACTGTATTTCCTGGAATAGTTAATCTGCAACATAAAGTATCTTACATCACTTATGGTAGGTTCATGTGTCGGTCCTTAAAGTTTGAAATGAACATAATCTAGCACTTCATTAGATGTCTGGTTGCTCCATAGAAACTCCAGCCTCTTTGATATAGTTGCACAAATTCATGTCTATACGACCCTTTTAGAGAAACAAAAAAGGAGATTATTTGGGCTCGGTCATCCGAATTAGGCATTGCAACCACTCGAATCGAACCAATCGAGAAACCTAACAACTTTCGAAACAACATCACGAGGTTAGTAATGAAGTCTAGGCTCGACAGTCCACCGTTTAAGCCCTCATTTTGCTATTTTTGTTATTTTTATACATTTTCCTATATTTGTTATATTTAATTAAGATACTTAACCACCTCCAATCACTTTGAAATTAGGTTGAACTTTATTTTATTTGGTGAGAAACAAATTTTAATTTTGACGTAGGGTTTCGAGCACTTCTATAAAAGGCTCTCAAACCTTATTTTTGCTGTCAGACTTTTTGAATCAAATTTGAGATTTTTTTTTTCTAAGTCTCTTTATCTCTAACCTAGGGGGTTATGGTTTATATAAAAGGCAACTAATCATATATTTAAAGAGCAATACATTACATTTTTTACATGGGATAACTTTTTTCGTTCAAGCTTTTGGAATTTGGAAGCATGTCGGTTTTTGTAAGTATGAATTAATGAACACAAACACTGATATTCTCATGAAAAAACCATAAATGATGGATATTATTAATGAGATGTTCAAAAAGGAAAACAAATGAGGAATAAAATTTTCAATTACCACAAATAATAAAAACCCAAAAAAACATCATGTTATTGCGATGATGCTCCGTCTTAAAAAAAAATCAAACGTGTAAAAATAAAAATAAACATAACTTCTTCCTTAGAGAAATCAACTCCTCATACTGACACTCTAACTCTCATTCCCAAAAATTCTACTGTGATTCCTACTGTATTTGAAGATCTTTCTCACCTATCAGAAAATCGAATGAGACTTACTCATAACAATAATAAAAACAATGAAATTTCAATCCCATCAAGCTTTAAAGTTGGTACTTTAACGTCTCCCTTAGTATTTATTGGATCTTAGTCAGCTGTATGTCCCAATTTATTAACGGGTCGTTTTATGAGTCAATGTCATGGGTTATACTTTTCTCATTATCTATTATTTTTCGCTTCAAATTCCAGACGGAGATTAACCTATGGGTTATTATCCACTTGATTTATTATTTATTTTTTTAATATATATTATTTTGTATTTACGTTATTTTTATATTTTAGAGTTGTTTGGACTCTGTATTGTTCGCTCGTAAAACTTTATTAACTAATAATGTCAATATTTTGAATAAAAATCCAACTTAAGCATCGAATTTATTAACGATTTTTTGTTGAAAAAGAAAAAAACTTCGAAGTTAGATATCAAAATTTCATTCTTGAAACAATGCAATATATATTTAAATTTATAGAAAACCAAGCTCGAGAATGATGCCAAATCAGAGCAAAAAAAACAATGAACTTTAGTATAAAAATTAATAATTTAACCTTTAAGGTTGGTGAACCAACGAAAGCTCGGGAGATTGCTATAAAACAAATAAACACCTTGAACTTCAATTGATCAAACAACTTGTAAAGAAAGAAATGAATACTGAATTCTTGGATAAAACACACTCATTTATTACTCAAAAGAAGCGGATCTTCTCATCCACCTTCTTTGTCAGAATCCCAATACCGATCTAGGGTATTTTTGGAAGGCTATTCCAAAATATTAACACTCTCGGGTAATTTTTGAAACTGAATCTTCATCTTATGAAACTTCAACCGGTGATGAAAATCCTCCTCAAATGAGAGAAAATTATGTACTAAAAATATAGAAATCGACAAACAAAATAACTCTCACTCCTAGTATAATATATTCTAGCAAGACACAAACTAATAAGACATACCTTTCTGTTTTATCGTGTTATTTTTATGAATAATCTTTTTTAGTCTTTCACGATCTCTTCGAATGTGGTTCACCAATTGCTTTATTTTGTTTACAATTTTTATCGGGTAGCGTCCGATTAATTATGTTAACTTATCCTTCAACAATACAATCATATGTACACATAGCTAAATTTTGTCTCTAAATTATTTATATATTTTTTATTAACAAACTCTCACATTCATAAACGTCATTTATACACGTCTAAAATATATCTGATGACGTTTAAAAACATCGTTTGATAATATATATATATATATAATCTTCTATAAAATTTCATCTTGAATATAATTCTAGATGATATCAAAAACATATTTGATGATGTTATAGGATCGTAGTCAAATCAGATCACTTTTCTTATTACTTTTATTAAATGTCATGTATAGTATATATATTAAGAAAAGTTTAAAAATATATTTTAGAAACATATGTATATCATTAGTTTTATAAACTTTTATTATTTATAATTTCCATTTGAATAACATTTGGAGCTTAGTCAACTTATAATGTTTTTTATCGTTTTGTAATTTAACTATTTTTTATTTGATTTTCGTTGCCAAAAAATATAAACTTTAACAAAATGAATTTCCTTTATTTCTTAAATGTATTTCTTATTTTGAAATATTATTTGTACTCAACCATCCATACTCAAGTTGTACGATGTTAAAATTATTTACTATTCAACTTTAACCTTCTGGACAATATGTATTTTGTTAAATACATATTGTCTCTATAAAATAAATTATCTTATCAAGTTATATCTTGATGTTGTTTGGATAATTGGTAGAGATCGTTTATATATTTTATTGGCCCATCTTAATTAAAATTTACCTTTTATCTTTTAAAAAAGAATGAGTTGATTAAGAAAATAGTTTTTTTTTTCAATGAAATGATTTTTTCAAATAAATAACTTTGTCGAGTATTAAACAACCATTTGAATAACATTTGGAGCTTAGTCAACTTATGTTTTTTTATCGTTTTGTATTTAACTATTTTTATTTGATTTTCGTTGCCAAAAAATATAAACTTTAACAAAATGAATTTCCTTTATTTCTTAAATGTATTTCTTATTTTGAAATACTATTTGTACTCAACCATCCATACTCAAGTTGTACGATATTAAAATTATTTACTATTCAACTTTAACCTTATGGACAATATGTATTTTGTTAAATATATTGTCTCTATATAATAAATTATCTTATCAAGTTATATCTTAATGTTGTTTGGATAATTGGTAGAGATCGTTTATATATTTTATTGGCCCATCTTAATTAAAATTTACCTTTTATCTTTTAAAAAAGAATGAGTTGATCAAGAAAATAGTTTTTTTCAATGAAATGATTTTTTCAAATAAATAATTTTCTCTAGTGTTAAACAACGATTGTAGTTTTACTTTATCAGAGAAATAATTTTTATTTATATTTTATTATTATGTTAACTTAAGGTAGAATGTTATAGTCCAGCTTTTATAATCAAGATCATGAGCTTGGCTTATAACCATATCACTTTTAACACCAATGCAATATCGTCTTTATTGCAGGACCATTTTATGATATTTTAGATTGTTAGTTTGACTTAAAGTCATAGTGCGTGCCTTCTTGATTATTTTTTTAAATAACGGGGTTGACTTATAGTTATATCGTTTTATAATTATTATTTTTATCTTTAGCTTATTTTGAAATATATATATTTGGAGAATTTTTTATTAATTATAATAGCGAGTTATTAGAAACTGTGTTTCATAGTCGATTGAGAATTATCGTTATATTTAAAGAGATTTTATAATTCATCTTATATTATCTCGGTGACCACTTAGTATATCAATAATAAATAATTTGGAGAATATTTGATTTGTTATGTTTTTTGGATGTTATATATAAGCTTCATTTGAAAAAGATATGAAGATTTTTATAACCATAAATGTCGTCTTATAATATCTTCATTTCTTGTTTATTATGATATTTTCTCCTAGCAGAATATCATATTAAACCTATATAACCACAATATGCTCCCATTATTCATTCGTAAAAATCCTTAAGAATAAAAAAACTTTCTTCCTTACCCAACAAACTCAACAACAATAGTGTATAACCTTTTCGATAAAACACTTCATAAAAAATTATATACGTATCACCTCGTAAACACAAAGCTCACGCTTGTGCTTTATCCTCTGAATATAGTTGACATTTCAAGAACATCTAATATTTCTGACAGCAATCGTCATTTTTATTAAAAAAAAACCTCTTGAATATCAATATGATTTATAAATAAATGATTCTCTTGACAAATTATTAACATATTATCTTCTAAACATCCAAAATTTGTCAATAAATGTACAGTTGTATTTTTCAAACACGGTACTTGCTCACACGATAATTTTTAAAACTACGCCTCCATATGCTTCATGGTTTCCAAATACCCTCTCATATTCTCTTATTTTTCCTTATAAACACTTTGAGCTTAAACACACAAGTTATGAATCTGAAATCAAATGAATTACTCGTGCACCACAACTCTGGACTTAACGCATTCAAGCCAATATTTCTTATATAGAACAACGCCAATCATTTTATCATAACCTCTCTAATACAATGCATTAGTTGAATGGTATGTATCAATCATAAATCGTTTAATAACTTATCTAACAAATTCTATAGTAATAAGTTAAACATATTCATGGGGTGTAGTTATGCCTCTCAAATAAACATCATTAAACGCCAAGGCTACCGTTGGGAATCTATTTTAATGCATGGGTAAATTGTTAATAAAATGAATATAAAAAATCTTTATACGTCATTTTCTTGATGAATGTGATGTTCCAGCTAACATATCCCGTCTATGAATCATATAAATCACTTGCCTATCATATTTATGTTTCTTCAAACTATCACCCTTATCTTATCGTCTAATTTTCCACCACTTTATTCTTCACAAAATCAATCAATTCCTCATTACCAATCCACATTTATATTTCATCTCTTACTTAAAAACAAACATTAATAACATGGAAGATCAAAATGATAAGCACAATAATATCTTCTTGACATCTCACAAGTTGGAGGAAATATAACTCATGACGTTCCACAATTCAACTTATCCCTTATTTTTCATAAATTGTTGCAATATTCACCATCAAATGTGTAAGCCTTCGGCTAGGATTATCATAGTAAGAAAAATGAGGGCAGTTAAATTTTTTTAGGACATCTAGAACTCTTCATCCATCACCTTGTTTCTTATAACAAATGTTGTATATTTGCTATGACAACTTTTTTTTTGCATAATTCCATATTGTTTTGCTTATTCGGCTTTCATAAATAGCTTGAGATATCTCAATAAATCTCTCATCATTTCAATCATATATTTTACCAATTCCTAAAGTAATGTACTCTCTGGTGAGTTCAATTATCAAGAGAGTTGTCTTAGGAAAAAGTAATACACGAGTTTTAGAGAGAGGGATAGAGTTATTAGTGAGAGAAAGTCAGAGCACAATTGAGTTAAATCAAAAAGTGTTCAACCCCTTTATTAGTTCAGCCTTACCCTTTATATAGAGGTGCTAGGACTCAGCTTTAAACTGAAAATGGTTACATAAATGGATAAATTACCCTTAGTCCTCAATAGAATTACATAATCATAATTGTTCCACTAAACTTACATTATTTACACTTCAGTCCTTAAATTCTACTTTCATATCAGTAACCCCCATAGTTCTCATGTCAGTAAATGAATGGAAACTAAATGTCTCTGAATCCTGCCAGAGGCCATATAAAAAAACTCAATGTCAAAAACTCAATAATATATTTTCTTTCTCCTCGATTTTTTTCAGACGCAAATTTGGAATAAAATCATCGGATTTTGCCAAACTCGCCCACACATCAGAACTCAAATTCAAAAATGGTAATCATCGAGTTGTGCCAAACACAGCCACACATTAGAACTCAAATTAAAAAAGAGTTATCATCAAATTTTTCCATACGTGCCCACATATCATAAGTCTCAAAGAAATACCTAGTCTTCGAAATCGTTTCGAAGTAAATCTTTATAAAATCTAACCGTTCAAATTCATCATGAATAACTAGTTACTAGGCTTATAGCTAGCTAGTCTGACAGATGTTGAATTCATAACCATATCACCGTTTCGTATTCAGCCCACTCATCATAAAGTATTTTCCACTTCTACACATCCTCTCATCCTCTTATAAATTCGTTAGTAAATTTATTCTCACAATCTAAATTTCTTGAGAGAGAAACAACACACCCTTGGCTACCTTCAACGTGTTCTTCAACTTTCCCAGCATCTTCATCAGAAAACTCATACTTTCTGATGAAAACCCATATTTTTCGGTCAATCTCCATCCAGTTTGTGAGAAAAAAAAAATCCAAAAACCAAAAGATCCAAGGCTAACACACCCAAAAAACACAAATCACTGAAGCCTGACGATAATCTAGTCTTCGGATCATACGATTACTTTTGCATTACTGAAAGAGCAGAGGAGTATAAGGCGGCCAGATTAATCAACAATGCTCCCGTCAGAACAACCACTAAAACCACTTACTACGGTAATTTTGATCCATCTAAAGTTCCCGTTCTTTCACCTCTTCCTACTACCGAAAGGCGTCATTCTTCTAGGGTTCAAACACCTAAAATGCCTCGAGCCTCTTCTTCTCAAGTCAGAACTTCACCTCTGATTAGTGAAGAATGAAACAAATCTCAATTACTCATTTTTAACTTGTCCTCCACCAATTCATAAAATAAAAAATTTCATAGCCATCGGAGATGATTTTGATGTTACTCTAGCTTCCCCCTCCTCAAGTCCATCTACTCAGTCTCCTCCTCGAAAAGAAAAAAATTGAAGAAGCTCCATTACCTCAACTAAATCTTTATAAAGATCCTCCCCAAACAAGGGATGAAATATCAGAAGTCGATGAAGCTGATTTTGAGGCTACTAGGTCTGATAATGAAGTTGAGTCCAATGAAGGAGACTCAGAAACTGCCACAGAAAAGAAAGTTCGCAAGCCTAAAAAAAGAAGGCACTAGAAACTGTTTCCGATGAGGAAATGACAACTATTGGCAAAAACTTAAGAGATCTTGATACTATCAAGAGATTCAAGCATCAGACTTAAAGAAAAAATGGGGAATGGGAGAGAAAATCACTGTTCGACTACCTAAGAAAGGGGAAACTCCCTTAGATTGCAAAGACGAATAATTAGTGGCCTACCCCAAAATAATCAACTAGGGTATTCGGTTTCCACTGCATCCTATGATCGTGGAATACTTCGAACTTCTCAACCTATTCCCAACTCAAGTAACAACAAATCAGTGGTTCACTCTCACATCTGTGATTATGGCATCAAGGATTTTATATCCTTGACAAAATTATCAAAAGGTCTTAAGCTCCCCTTCTACTACCTCACTTTAGTAGATGATTTTAAAATCATCGATGATCTCCTGGAAGCGGACAAACTTTGGAAACAAAAGTTTATATTTATCTCAGATGCATGGGAGAATGACAAAGAAATATATGATGCCAACCCGTCAAAACTAAATCTCATATGGAGAAGCAACCATAAGTACTTCAAATATTACACGTTTTAAGATAGATCTCATTTGTTGTCTTCCTCATTTATTATTTATTTATATGATTATTTCAGAAATTCTGAGATAATATGCTATTCGTCAGTTAGCAGCCAAGGATATTTTCAAAAATCTTTCCGCTTGGGCCAAAAAAGAGTAGAACTACGCTTTTCACACCGCATTCCAACCGATTAACTTCCTCAACAGTCATCTCTTCCCGATCACAGCGGGAGCCTTCCCTCTTCGGAATTTAATGGATGAGCCCGATCCTCATCACACTTGCAAAATATAAGTTCAAACTGACTGTAAGGTATTCCTCCCCATCCGCAATAGGTCAGAAAGTCACCTACCTCAAAAGAAAAAAGAAAAGGCAAAAAAGGAAAATAAAAATAGAAAGGCAGCTAGCACATCTGGTGCTAGCCCTTCAACATAGTCAAAGCCTAAACAGCACAAAAGAAAGGTAAGAGAATAGACTCTTTCACCCATAAAAGAAGCAGAAGAGCAAGAACCTTCTTCGAAGAAAAAGAAAACTTCCACCAGTCCTCATGGAAGAAAAACAAACAATCAAAAGTAACCGACTACACATTGGTCGATGAGGACGAAGTCATAACGGTTGGGAATCAACAAAATCCTCCTCTTGAAAAGAAGACAACCAATAATAATGCTTCGATCATCGTCGAGGATAATGCAGACGATGGTCTTCAGAACGTCGAACCCTTCGACCCCAACAAATTTATTAATTTCGACGAGTCACAGGATCTTGCTGGAGAAGACGATCCTGTTATCCAAAATATGTAAACTCGTATGCACCATTATGGGAGAAAGACGACTGTCGAAGCGTCTCCAGAAATCAACTGTCCCTCTGTTCCAACTAACACTTTGGACATGATTCCTTGTCCTAGCCCAACAAGTTTTCTTTCTCCTCCACCCAACCATGATGTCCTTGCTGCACTCCAACCATTTTTCGATGTCGATGTTGCAGCAAAGGTGCTTTCTTCACAAGTCTAGGCTTCTTAAAATCATTTGAAATAATTGGCCAAAGACATGGTCTGCTACAATGGAAATTGTTGAAGCTAAAAACTAACTAAGGGAAAATTTTCAGGGTAAAGTAATCGAGCAATTCCACATGTTCGAGGCAGCAAGATGACATCGTAGATTTTATGGGGCTAACTGGATCCATTCCACATGCTAGGGCAAAAAGAGTTCCTTTTGTAGCCTCCCTAGGAGTTGCCCGATAAGCCCAAAGCACCTCTTGTAAATAAATTGGTCATTTCCCTGCTGCACCTGTCAATTGTTTCTTCAAACTATCTATTTGTTCATCACCTCGACATGTCCATTGGCTTGAGGGTGAAAAGGCGTCGAAAAAAATTGTTGAATTACTTTTTATGCACAAAACAAAGTCATTTCTTTATTATTAAACTGAGGGCCATTATCTGTTGTAATTCTCCGAGGAACTCCAAAACGACAACAAATACTATTCACAATAAACTTGATCAAATCCTTTGCCTTTGGTCCAGATAGTGGTTCTGCCTCAGCCCATTTTGTAAAGTAATCCACTGTTACAATTATCATTTCACGTCCCTAAGATTCCATCGGTAAAGGCCCCACCAGATCAATTCCTCATCTATCGAATTGTATGGCCTTGGTTATAGACATAAGTGGTACTGCCGCCCAATGTATAACATTAGCAAATCTTTGACAAGTATCACAACTTCGAACTAAATTTTTAGCATCGTTCATGATTGTAGGCCAATAGAATCCTGCAAGTAAAACTCGTCGTGATAAATCTTTAAACCCGCAATGAGCTGACCCTTCTCCATCATGCAACTCTAATAACACCTCATGTGATTCTTGCTTGTCTAGACATCGTAATAATGACCTGCTTAATGCTTTCTTATACAAAATTCCATCTAAAATTAGTTATCTGAAGGCTTTACCTCTCAACTTTTTGGCCAACCTCCTATCATCTGGCAATGCTCCTTGAGTAAAAAACTTAAGAATATCCGTTTGCCAATCTCCTCGGACTACATCAGATGTGACAAAGAGCTCCTCTATACATTCACACTGACTGGATTGAGTAACAATCAAGGGATTTTCTTGTAGCAAAATCCAAGGATATTCCTCCTTATAAGCAATATTTGCTAAAGAATCAGCCACCATGTTACTTCCTCGACCAATATATTCAACAACAACATGATCGAATAATAACCTTAAATTCTGAAGTTCTCGAAGATATAAAATTAAACGATCCTTTTTCGCGCGCTAACAATTGAGAATCCTTTCGAAGCCCACTGAAGTTGCTCTACATATTTTTCCAATCTTAAACTTGCCAAACCAGCTTCGTATTCAGCTCCATTATTCGAAGCGTGAAAACCAAATTTGATAGATTGAATCATTGTTTCTCTAGTTGGAGCTATGAACTGAACCCCAACACTGCATCTTGAAATACTAGACCCTTCATCTGTTCGAAGAATCCACCTCGAATTTATTGGTGTAGTATCTTTACTTTCTTCAATATTCGATCTGCTCGAATGGAATTCAATAATAAAATTGCCAATGTTTGGGCTTTAATCGCAGTTCGAGGTGTGAACAGAGTATCATAATCCCCCAACTCCACTGACTACTTGGTCATTCTCCCTGAAATATTAGGTCGTTGCAAAACATTTTTGAAAGGGAATGAAGTTCGGACTTTGATAGCGTGACCTTGAAAATAGGGGCGCATTTTCCTTGCAGCCATCCCCAATGCTAATGCTAATTTTTCCAGTTTCAAATACCTCTTCTTTGCTGCCACTAGACTTTTACTGATATAGTACACTGGCTTCACAATACCTGAATCTTCACTTATCAATACCGAACTTAGTGCAAAATTCGAAACCGCAATGTACAAAAAAAAGCTTTTCTCCGCTTTGAGGTTTTGACAATATTTCTGGTTATGATAACAAATATTTTATACATGTGAATTCTGCCTCACACTCAGATGTCTATTCAAATCTGTTTGGTCCTCGTAAAACTTGAAAGAAAGGAAAGTATTTGTCATAAAATCTGGAAATAAATTGGTTAAGTGTTGCTAACCTTCCTGTCAAAATTTGCACTTCTTTAACAGATCAAGGCGAATTCATTGCTATCAAGGCTTTCAATTATTTTGGGTCACCTTGTATTCCTCTTTCACTGATGACATAACCAAAAAACTTCCGTGGTCGAACTTCAAAGGTGCACTTTTCGGGATTTAGCTTTACCCTGATTGCCCTTAAATTCAAAAATGTTTCCTCTAAATCCTCAAGATGCACGTCATCCTTCAAACGTTTAACCATCATATCGTCCATCTGAGAAAAAATTGCTTCCGCCTTCTCCGAAGAGAATGCCATTCTTTTCTGAATCACTGGTTTCACCTTCGGATTAATAGCCAAACTATGACGAATCACCTCGATTGGTACTCTTGTTACATCCTCCGTTTTCCAAGCAAAAATTTCCAAGTTTAAAGCAAAAAATTCTAGCAATTGTTGACATAAAAGTCGGGTCAGTAAGGTTCCGATTCGAAGCACTCTTCCTTCCGAAAAAATATATTCCTCTATTTATTCACTTACTGTTAAAGACCCTCGGGTTTCCCTCGGATCGTCAACTCTTTCTTCAAGATCCGAGGCAACCCCTCTAACTGCTATTCATGCATTAAATCTCCACTATTAGATCCTCAAATCCGAAGCGCAGTGGCATAACATTCTTTACCTACTTTTTGGTCGCTTCGAATGACCCGACTCGATCCCATATCACATACTTGAAACATTGGTGAGCTGTTGACATAACCTCATACATTCTAGAAAACTACGACCTTCCAAAAATAGTGTTGTAGCTAGTGGGTCAGTCCACCACCACAAAAAGTAACTGGACCTTCTTGTTGAACGGTATTTTTCCCAAACTCACTTCCCCCTCAAATTCCTCAATCACACGAGCTGTTACGCCCATAAATCCTATGATTATACGTTCTGATTCATAAATTCGAGGTAGATTTGGCATTCTGTCATAAGTTGATTTAAAGAGGACATCTGCAGAGCTGCCAGTGTCTACAAGTACCCGCCGAATTTCGATACCAGCCACTTCTGCACCGATAACTACTGCGGCTTCATGCGGTCCTGCCGTTCCCCGTAGATCATCCTCATCGAATAAGCTGAAAAGAATGGAATTTTTTCCATACAAGTGTGTAGACATTTTCACTTCAATTTGAGTTGTCAAATTGACAACATGTCTCTTCCTCAAACTATCAGTGTTGACGGTCACTGAATCACCTCCAAAAATGGCTAATGATTCAAAATATTTGCATAAATCTCGCACACATCCTTTCTCTATTGTCTCTTCAACAACCATCAAGATTAACCTATTCGGATCCTTATCCACATATTCCGAAGAGGCATCAAATTATTCATCATTCGAATCTAAAATCATTAAATTCTCAGCTGGCATAACTAGATTAGCCTTCGAAGTTGATGCTATGTTTTTCGAACCGCTCCCTTCTGACTTCACATAAGTCAAGAGCTTCCCATTTTCAATCAAGATTTGAACCTCATTTTTCAACGCAATGCAATCATTAGTATCATGTCCGATGTCCTCATGATACCTGCAATATTTGTTATTCCGCTACTCTTTTGGCCTATTTATTGGAGTTGGCTACCTAAAATTTACGAAGCTTTTGTTCTTGTCAAAGATTGCAACCACGCTTTCTGTCAAATCAGCATAATATTGTGGCCTAACCCATTGATTTGGCCTTGTTCTGTTATAGTTATAGGATAAAGCATGATTAGAATATCCACCAGTTCAAAATGGCAAGTTGTTATTCTTCGAATGTGACTACTGATTACCATTCGAGGGTTGCCTTTGGTTATTGGCCACCTGACTTGAAATCTTTGGAGTACTAACTAGTCCTCCTCGGACCTTGGTTGACTTTTCAACCTTAATATGATCCTCTACCTGAGCCATCAATGCTCCAAACATTAGAGCTCTCCTCTTTGTCGTTTTATTAACCAGATCCCTTGGCAAAAGACGCTGGCGAAAAGCTGTCATCGCCATATTTTCTTCGCAATTGTCCAAACTTGCTTTAGTCAATACAAACCTCTTCGTGTAACCCTTTAATTTCTCTCCAGCTTTCTGCTTGCACTGAATAATTGTATCTTCATTCGCTCTCATTTATTTACACCCAAAAAACTGCCTTCAAAAAGCAGTGTCAAAATCCCTGAAATTGGAGATGGATCCCCTCGGAATCCAGTTATACCACTTTAACGCCGTTCCTTTAAAGGTATGCAAAAATGCACGACACATTAGCCGGTCCTCATCTTCAAAATTCATCATGTAGTCATCTGGATTTTGCATCCCATTGAAATTATCTACCTTAGGAATATCAAAACGCTTCAGAAGCGTTATAGATCGAATCTCACTTGTCAACGGAGAGTTCCTCCAATCGACACCTTGCACAAACTGATCATCAGTTCCCATGACTGCATACAAATTTCGATCAATCTCAGCATATTGATTTGAGGTGTTCCCCTCACACCACGTAGACTCTCTCAAACAACGAAGAACGTTTTCCCTTTGAGATTTATGTTCCTTTTTATGCTTCATTGGCTGTTCTCTTTTCGGTTCCTCTTTCGAAGAACTCTTATATCTTTTAAAGCCTGAAGCAGAGCTTTCATTCTCTTCATCACTAGAGGTTACATACTTTTTCATATGAGAATGTGAAATCTTCTTCTGAATGTTTTCAAATCCACACCCTCTGTTCCATCTTCTAAGTTCTTTATCTCTTGAACAACTCTTTGCACATAATTCCTAATGATTCATCTCGTTTCTTGAATAACAGCATGATATTGTATACAACTCACTTAATTACTTTATTTCAAATAAACTAACTTTTGAATAAACCCATAAATTGTCAAAGCTATCAATAGATCATGTCGGAAGATTATTACAATGAGGAAGCATTTCCTTTAAACATCATAAAGAACAATCTACACTACAAAATATCATATGTATTAAATTTAAACATAGTATTAGAAAATTATTCTAATTGATATTCATGATCTCCAGTTCCATCATATTTTCAATCTAATACGGATTAAACTTTTACCTTCAAGGATATTTTGAGTTAATGCAGATTGAGCCAAACTATTAAGTGTTAATTTAGGTGTTTACTATTCATAATCATTATCATGTCTATGTTCATTTTAAACATTTTTCAATAGCTCGAACCACATCATTTTTAACACCATATTAATCTTGATCTATACTGTTTTTTAATGTTACTTTTGTCACTTATTAGTTGTATTATTTTAGTCATATGATCAAACCTATTTTTATATTATTCATCTTTTTTATATTATAATTGGTCCAATATTTGGTGCTCTTATTGCAACTCATTCATTTTAATTTTTTAGAAATGAAGCATAAATTCAAAAAATTACCATCGTTTTTTATCAGGCTGTTGTAATGACCTAAGATCAACTAATTATTCTTGAATTGGTGACAATGCTCACGGTCGATTAGTAATTACGACTAAAGGTGTACCCATAATTATAATTTTCATGATTTAGAGAAGTGATTTTGGACATTCCTGGTTCAACCTTTGGAGTTCAACATACTAATTGACATTGAGATACTCCTCTTTCGACTCTTGAATGAGTCGTCACCATTTCTTTAACAAAACATTTTGCAAAAAAATTCTCACATATTGCTCTAGATTTGATGAGATATTACTTTATAAAAGCAAATACTAATGGTTGTAGACACTAAACACCTCAACAATGATAAAAAGCGTAATTTCATATTGATTAATATTGTCCAACCTCTACAATGAAAGGTTGCATCCTTATTTATAGTGATATGAACTATATATTATATGGATGAATGAAACGTGTATTACAAGATATATGGCATTCATCTATTATAAATGTTCTAATATTACCGTCTAATTGTTTAAGGTAAACTAATAATATAAATAACAACCTGGAAGCTAATTGGTTAACCCATATGGACCTTTATCTTCATTTGACCTTGTTTACATACTCTCATCTAGTTATGAGTCATCCAAATCGTTTATTTGTATCATCCATGTATGTAATTTAACCTCATTTACATCGTCTTACCTCAATCCTGTCGATTTACCTTTGATCTATCTTAGCCATTATATTATGGCTTATATGCATTGTCCTGATTCTCTAAGATAATATTTTTCCTTGTTCTTAACCAAGATGTCGTTTTGATTTATTCTTCTTTTTTATTGTTCAAGATTCATTATGCATTATCTTTATCCAAGACAACGTTTTGCCTTGCTCTCGTAGCCAATATGGTGTTTTGCCTCGTTCTTCACCAATATGATGTTTTACTTTGTCTTTTTTGTTCAAGATGATGTTATGCTTTACTTTTATCTAAGATGATGCTTTGTTTTGATGTTGTGGTTTTACCTTGTTTATGGTATTTCTATCTCAAATCATTTTCTAACCCTTATTACGAATCTTTACATTTTTACTAAGGGTAAAGACTCAGTGGCGGCTTATGCCCTTATCAGTGAACGTACATCGATAATCAATTTTGTATTGGGTATAATAGTGATCTAACATGAAACCTTATAACGTTAAAGTATCATTGAAAACTGGATTATTAATGAGACAGTTTTTAATCTTTTCTAAATAGCCCAAAAATGATCCAACTACATTGAAATTTTCCTAATATGTGGATTCATTGATAATTGACTCAATTTACTACCTATCAATAAAATAATTCTTCTAATGGATAAAAGTACATACATAAAACTTTATATAGGACTATTGTATCCTATTTGAGGAATCATTAGTCCATTAATATGTGTAAGTTTAAAATAGTGTAAAATATTGTATTTATTTCTTATAATTCAAAAATAATAAAAAAATCCAAGTATACTTTTCAATATAGTAAAATTATTTTGTAGATTAACCCCATAATATTTACAAATATATTCGAAGAATAATGTAAATTTATTTAAAGTCTTTTATCTTTGAAGCAAAATCAATAAATTTATTTGTTTATATTATGCTACTCATGACATTACTTAGAAGTAAGTTATCTATCTTTAGACTAAAAAGTCAATCGTGTCATTACAAACTTTTGTGTATAAACGTTAATTTGTACCGTTATACCTAAATCCATTTGAAAAAATGGTACACGCAATTTTTTCATGCTATTTACTAGATAATTTTTTTTTAAAAATAGTTAAGCAAGTTTACACATATTTAATACATATTCGAGAAATATAAATCATTCATGTTGTTTAATATAATGTTTCTCTCTTAATATCTCCAATTAAGAATACTCTTTTGACATCTATTTGCAAATACGAAGGTTTTAAACCATTCTAATCATAAATGAGTTTTTTTTTTATATTTACGGTTCTTGTAATCATAGCATATTATGAAAAATAATATATTTCTATTTTTTCCAAAAACATTTTGACAACCAATCTAGCCTTATTAATTTAATATATATATATATATATATATAAAATACTTGTTTTGCAATAGTCACTTACATCTAATTAATTTTGAGTCCGTAAATAAATAATTGATCCCCAATAGAATGTATTTAATCATGTGTAACCTTTTCTAAATAAAGAATCAAATATATAGAAGGTTTCAGTTAGTTGTGTAATGACCGGTGGCATATTCTTTCCTACTCTTCTAGGCCAAGAAGGTTTTAATGAGGTATCCAACTAGTCGGCTAGTAAATATAAGCCATTTATTTTTATATGACCTATTTTTATCTTTAATAGGTCAAGACATGTCCCACCCAGAACATTTAAGGGTTCCAAAGATAGTTGTTCATGCGTAAAAGGTTCTAACACTAGTTGGTCATGCTTAAATGAAATTAAAAGGTTTAAACCCTAGTTGGTCATGCTAAAAAGGTTCTAACACTAGTTGGTCATATTTAAAAGCTTCCCACAGTCGTTGGTCATGTTTAAAAGGTTTCAACACTAGTTGGTCCATACTAGAAGTTCAATGCTTTTAAATTTCTAAAAAAGCTTCGATAACGGGTTAGGGACTGATCACCCTCAACTTGGAAAAATCCGACGACATGACTTGAAATAAAAATTATTACGATGGGTAAAAAAAAATATCTATAACATCCAAACTACAAAAACTCCCTAGCTTTACATGGACTTATTGAAAACAAAGGGACTTATAAAAAAAGGTACACAAAGTTGCAATATTGAAAGCAAATGGAAATTATTCAACCCCCTCATATTTATCTTCATTAACCTTGCTATGGGTTATTTTGCCTTCATCAGTTTCAGAGCCATCCTCAAGATTTTCCTGCAATTGATTCTCCTTAGAGCTTTCATTTTCAGATTCATGAATTCCAAACTCTCTATTCTCAGACTCATCATCTCCACTCTTCCAATATGTTGCTACGTCTTGTTCCTCTTCGAATGAAATGTGAGTAGGACGTTCCTCCTATGGAACCATATCCTAAATAGAACCAAGGTTTTGACATAGAAAAAAATTATGAAAGCTAAGAAGTAGAGTGGATTTGACTCTGTCGTCTCACAGATTTATAGAGCTTATGCATTCTTCAAAATAAGTTACAACTGCAACATTTTCGTCTTTTGCGGCTTGCTTCTTGAATAAAATGAGAAAATTAAGATTTTTTTTATGTTATCCTCTTTATGTTTCCGAATAGTCGCCCATTTGCTTGTCTAATTTTGAAAAGAGAAGATCTTTGTGAATTTCATTTTCCTTCATGGTCTCGTTGTGCTTCCAAACCTTGTCTAGCAAGACGGACCCTAACGTGGTGATATCAGCCTGGAAATTGGGCCTCTGCTCAATGAGTTCTCTTTTCGTAAAGAGAGCCCAGTGTTCATTTGATACGCGAGCGATATTTGATCTGAGGAATTTTTCCGCAAGTGATCAAATCTTCCTCGAAAATACATTGTGGTCTTTGTAAGTTCCAAATTGGACTGTGCAAGGCACACAATCTCATCATCATGTTGTCCTACTTCCCTTTCCAATTTTAGATAGGCTTAACAAGATCGTTTAGATCAACAACAAAAATGTCTATTTCCAGGAGCTGAAATGATCCATAACTAAAAGAACCCTCCGGAACTGGCGAATGTTCCTTTTGGTTTTGAGTGATTAAATCGTGTGGATTCTCCTCTAGAAAACTTAACGATGGCTCCCATGAGCTTTGAGTCTCTTTCACTTATTGGTCTTCTTCTAGGGGAGGTGATGAGTGGTTTTCCGGTGGTTGAGCATCATAAAGGTCAATCATCCAAGGAATGACGGTTTGATTCGCTACATGATATCTTTGCCAGCCTTAATTTTTTTTATCCCTCCATTTTTTATTTTCCCTTTTTATACTCTGATATGTGTGTTGATTTTTCATTTTTTAAGGGTTGGGACTTTTCTTGTTTCTAAGTCACCGTCAAATAAACTATATTGTTTCTTGGCCATAAAACTCATTTTTCTTCTTCGGTGCTCTTACCGATTTTTTGGGACGAACCTCTTAGCACCATCTTTTTTAATTCTATGATTGGGGGCCCTCTTTCTAGTCGGTAGGAAAAATTATGTGTCAGGAGCTTCTAATCGCTTTAAAACCTCAACAAACCACACGAGGTCATCAATTGTTTCATGGAAAGGCTAGGTTCTGAATTTGTATGCCATAGATGGCTCTAGATCAAGTTGTCATTGATGACCAGATGGGATCGTCAATTGTTTAGTGGAAAGGCTAGGTTCTCTCAATGTATATAAAATTAGTAAGAAGTTAAAGAAATGAATGCAAATTTATAGAGGAAACTTTGAAAGACCGTCATATATTGTTCGAAGGCCCATTAGAAACCTACATTGGAGAGTTGAAAGGTCTTTTAGGTGTCTTTTCACCGTTTAATGACTATTTATATGAAGAAGTGGAATAGTTTCTTGATCACGTAGTCATGATTCACCACTAAGTATCTATTGCGTGGGTCAAATACCTTCGTGACAAGTATATGGGAGTAAAACCACACATATCGTACATGCAACAAGTGATTTCTATAGTACTGACAATCAAAGGCAAAAATATCGGACTTGAATCGATTCAGACCACAAATTTGGTTGTAATCTGGAGCAAGAGTACGAATAAAATTTGAAATAATGTCATAATTATTCCTTTCGAAAAATATTTGCAAAGACTAGGGGACTACGGATAAAGGTAGGATTTATTCGAACGATATGTCGAACCAGTAAAATATTAGACCATAATTTACTTTGTAGTATAAACCCAACCAGTGTGTAATATTAATGGTATTTTGTGTAATAATGAATAAATATGTTTAATATTAGTGAATTAATAGGATAGAATGTGCAAAAATATGTCAGCCATGTAAACCAAGGATCTACCGCCATTATTATATAAAACAACGTACATTTTCTAGAAAAATATGTAGATTACTTTTTTACTATTTTGACAGCTTCTCTTTAAAATTCTTATTTTAGCTTCTTTCCCTAACATCTACGTGACTTTACTCGAAATATATTTGACACTTTTCTCTCTCGAATATTTTTGGAATCATCACATTGCATTTAAATCCTTATATCTTTTTTAAAATTTACATCTTTTATATAAAATTCACTTTCATCGCAATAAAACAATTCTTTTTTAAGTATCATAACTCACATTTACGCTTTTTATATTTAATTTTATAATTTACACTCGACTTTTCTTCTATGAATGGCTAGAAGTTTATGGATTTAAGAAAGAAAATATTTATATAATTAATAGAGTAAAAATTAAAATACTAAAATACGAAGAAATATTGAAAATATTCTTCTTCAACATTGTATTAAAACTTGTGTAGTTTTAGGTCGTATTGTATGTCTAATTAGAGCAGAAAACTCAGTTAAATACATTTAAGATATATCTTCAAACATACTAGAAACGGCTCCAGAATTTTAGGTAGATTGAAATCAATATCTAAAATATTGTCATACAGTAGAGTTGGTTCCATCAAATCAATCAAAATAAATAACATTTGATTTGTCACTTTAGGTATTGATATTTTAGTTTATTTATCATAATGATATCTAAGTCATTTTTTTATGTTAGCAAATACTTATAAATTATATGAACAATCTTATTTTGTCATTATTTTTTATTTTTGCTTTGGTCCACTAAATTGTTTTTTAATATATAATTTTATATAATTTTTTCAAATAACTAAAAAAAATCAATGATAGAAAATAATATAGAAATTTTTTTAAATATAAAATATTTTTTATGATAACAAAACATTACAAATTTTAATATTTATTATTTTAAAATATTTTTAAAAGCTTTTTTGAAAAATATAAAAACATACAAAAAATTATAAGTTTTTGATTTTTTAATCATATTTAAAAAGTGTCGTCATATCGACAAATTATAATAAATAAATATTATCGTGATCTATTATGTTATCGTAAGGAGATAGATAACAAAATTCAATACGAAAATAGCTACTTATAAAATATATTTTTATTTGGTGCAACGTATTATTAAATATTTTTCAACTTTAATAATTGTTTTTTTGAATTTTGTAAATATATAATTTATGTTTTTAATACTGTGTATAATTCTTTCAATCACATAAGTACAATTCAATCTATAAAAAATTAAATTTAAAATACATTAAATAAATTTATTTAATCACAATGTGATGATAAATTATACTTTATATGTTGAACAGATTTATATTTGTAAATTTTCAAGCTATATATATATATTGTTGAGAGTGAGTCAAATAGTCACGAAGCTTTTATGATTGATCATATAAGAGTTCTCTTTACGTCCATTGTGATTCATGTGTCACTCGTGATTCTTATGTTCATAGTAATTCAAAATGTTGATGGTAATTATTCTATTATTCTTTAGTAGTCGGGTTATTGGGCCTATTAGTTCCATTATCTCGAAAGTCATTATATTGTTTGTTTAATCCCATATAAATAGACTCATATGGTTATAGAAAAGATAACATTAAAATCTGTAACCTTCTTCTATCACAATGAAACACTCTATCTTGTGACACTCATGGATGTAGATATTATTATCGAACCACGTTAAAACCATATGTTTCTTCTATATTCTTTTTTATATGTATGAATAATTTATAATAGATATTATCTCTTAATTTTAAAAATATGGTATCATAACGTAGGTTGTTTCAATTAAAGGTTAATAATGGTGTCTACATTAATAAAATATAAAAATACATTTTTTTATAAGGGTCTAGTTTTGCATTGTGAAAGATTAAGTTGACATCATTCTTGATACTTCAAGGGTTGTGGAATGCTGTAGAGAATAAGTTGTCCTTAATGATGAACTAAGATTAGTAAAAAAATCTAATTATCATTAGGAAATGTCTCTATGTTGGATTTTAATGAATGTAAATGATAATTGTTTTCACACGATTAGCGGTGAGAAGACTACTGCATGTGCATCAAATAAGTTTAGAGAATATTAATTAAAAGAATAAGTTGTGAACCTCTTATTCTTGAATAGTTGATTGTATGATTTTAAGGTAAAAAAATGTATATCCATGATACGCCAAATTGATAAATATAAGTCGATTATTATGGATATAGAGAATATCGATATCACAATCGACGATGATGATGAACCGTTGTTTTTTTAGATCGTTACCAACTTTCTAAGAATTTTATGGATACCAACATGTACTTTTAGGACGTGATATCTTTGGAAAATGCCAAAGAGACACTAATATCATAGGAGTTGAGACAGTTGCAGCCAGACAACCAGGTAAAAAGGGAAGGTATAATGACTAGGGGAATATCTAGTAGCAATGTGGGTTCTTCAAATAAAAAGAATTGAAGGTAATCCAAGTCAAAAACCAAGAATTCAAAAAACATTGAATGCCGATGAGCATTCTCACCATAAAAGAGATTGTCCAAAATTGAAAGGTAAGATGAGAAACCAACAGGACAATACTACGAACTTGGTAGAAAGTGTGAATGAATCTGATGATAGTGACAACAATATTGGAGGAGAGATGTTGTCTATACGTTCAGGCTATGGGAAAAAATATTGATTACTTGATATTTGGAGCTACAAAAATATGTTTCATTTTAAATAGTTGTTTGATACTTACAAAAAATGCAATAATAATTTAGTTGAAACACAATTATTTATTGCATGTTGATGGAATGGGTAACGTCACGATCAGACTGTTTGATGATGTTGTAAAAATTGCGACATTCTGGTATTTTTTTAGGTTGAGAAAGACCTTGATATATTTTAAGACAATAGACTCTCGGGGTTACAAGTATCGTGTAGAGGGCAGTGTAATCAAAGTGATAAATAGATTGATGGTGTGTGTGAAAGAAAGTTTGTAAAATGGGATTTATATTCACTATGAGAGTCTTGTTGTGGGAGATGATTCAATAACATATATCCAGATATAACAGCTAGAGTCGGCATAATCGTAATCAGTTGTAGCATTGGTGCATGAGACAGATAAGTAAAAGATGATTGACTGTTTTGGGAAAGAAAGATTTGTTCAAATAATATAAAGAAGGATCATTAACATTACGTGTTTGGCAAGCAAACTAGAATGAAATTCAGCAAGTCACTTGTAAAAAATATTAAAGAGACTGTGGATTATTTTCAACTAAACCTTTATGGACCAAATAAAACTCAATTGAAGAAGGGAGCCATATATACGTGAGCCTGAGTGATGATTATTCAATGATGGTATGTGTTTATTTTCTATAAACTAAGGATGAATAATATTAAACCTTGTCAAATGGAAGATGGTGATCGGGAAACATACAAATAAAAAGAAAAATCAAGCATCTCATTCTGATGTTGAAGGAATAGTATGGACCACATCCATTCTAAAACACCACTCTAGAATAGGGTCACAAAAGAATGAAAAAAAATGTTTTATGACAAGACATGAAACATGCTCTCACATTTCGGTGTACAAAATGAATTTGGGGAAAAAGCTATCAATACGGTTCGTTACTTGGTGAACCGGTCTTCATCAACGATATTTTATTGTAAGACCTCTTTTGGTATTTGCTATGAATCATTGACTGATTAAGAATAGTTGAGGTTGTTTGGTGTTCATGCGTGATTTCACATAAGAGATGATAAACTTGAGCCAAGAAAAAAGAAGTGTATATGCTACTAAAATAAAAGGATACAAGTTGTGGTGTACCGCTCGTAAGTCTTCAGATTTTCTCATCAGTAAGGACGTGACTTATAATGAGTTTTCTTTGCTCGACAGTCAGAAAGACGTTATGGAAATAAGCAGACTAAGATCAATTGTGATTAAATAAGTGGAACTTGAGGTAAAATTGGTTCCGAGTAGGTCTGCCAATTCTAAATCTTCTAAGGTTGATCCAAGATTAGAAGGTGAAAAGTCATAATCAGATAATAATGACGCTGATGTGGCCGAACTAGAAAAACAACCTTATAGCATAACATCAGAGAAAGAAATAAGAAATATTAGACCACCAAAAAGGTATGCAAACTCGATTACATTTTCTCTATTAGTTACAAAAAAAAATTAGATTCGTGAACACAATGGTTATAAGGACACTATAGTGAGTTCATAAGCATATCGATAGATGAGTGATTTAGGAGAAAAATTGAATATATTCATATGATCATCCATAGAAGCTTGTTTATTTTTTTAAATGATAAAAGGTAGTTGGTTGTAAATGGTTATAAAAAATGAAGGTAATCCAGAGGTAAAGGCATCTCTATTCAAAGCAAGACTGGTCATTAAGGGTTTTACTCAAAGAGAAGGAATCAACTTCAATCAAGGGTTTTCTCAATTGGTGAAACATACTTAAATTTAGGTTTTGTTAGCCATAGTAGTTTTGGGAGACTTAGAGCTTAAGCAGTTCAATGTGAAAAGTATGGTTTTATGTAGTTTTGGGAGACTTAGAGCTTAAGCAGTCCACTGTGTTGTGCTGTAGTTTTTATCCCAGTAAGGGAAACTAGAGTCCCTATATACTCTTTTTGGCTCCCCACCATAGCAAACTTAAGTCTGAAGTTTATTTTTACTCGTATTCCCCTATATTGAATCTGCACAACATACATATATTTTATCAGAGAGTAACCATAAAGTACCTTATCTTTTCTTGATTTTTGGTCGTCGTGGCTTCATTCGGTGTCTCTTCAAGGGATCATATTCCAGTATAGTTATTTCATTCCTAATATCTCTGGAGGTTAAGGATAATTCTTTGGTGCCACCTTTTATGTGTAATCGATACACCACCTCAATCTGTGTTTGGACTGTTACTCTTCAGTGTTTTACTTCAGATTTGGCCATCGATTCTAGTGCCCATGGGTAATTCCTTCGACACATTTGTTTTGGGTGCTTGGGTGACGTCGTGCCATGATTTGGTCTTCCTTGTTTTGTTGCTAGATTTCACAGGTTGAATTGGAGATTGATTTCTTTATTGATTTCACATTTCTCTCATGATGTTGGTCGAGTCGTTGACGAATTTTGTGGAGACGATTAGTTACTGTTATATTCTATATGGGGTTTTACAAGTACCTCTAGTCCCCGTTTTCTCATTTGATATTGGTGTGGTAATTTCTACCATGTCTTATATGTCTTTTAGCTATGTCGTGTCAGCTTCTTAGTGAAACTACTACTCTCTTAATGAAAATTGTTTCATTCCCAAACCCATCCGGATAAACAAAACATAAAATTTCAAGTGTCATTTGATTGTTAATTATAACTGAAGCTTTAAGTCCTAGGCCTTTATGCCCAATCCAGCCCAACATCCAGGTTCTCACTATGTTTTGGCTCCTCCTCAGATTGTTTGGCTGTTAGTGGTGTCAGCGGTAACAAAGTTATTATTTTGCACCGGTTCACTCAGGTATTAGTGGACTCAGTCAACAGGTACTTGCTTTTGGTATTTTGCAACTCATCCTGCTTTGTGCTACATGTATTGCTTGCTTTGTGCTACATGTATTGCTTAGTGTTTGTACCTTTTTCGCACTTTTTGGTTTCCTCTCTTTTGTTCAATTTCATGCAAGGGACATATGTAAGAGACTGTCCCGTGGATTCATGTAATTTGTTGCGATTTTTGAGACTTTTTTCCTTCATTATCGGGAATGCTCTGTGATTTATGTATGATTTTTGTTATCTTATCGTAAATAAAAAATACTTTAAAATATCTTATAAAATTATATGTAACTTTTGACAACAATGACAAATGTGTTGCAGTTGTTATAGCAAAAATATATCTTATTCGGATAAGATCTGATTGGTTGGACCGAAGCACGATATCAATCTTTTCATTAAATTTTTTATTCAAATAAAAATGTCAATTCACTCCTCCTATCTAATAACATATTTTAAAAAAAAATTGACATTTTTTTATGGGATTGAATAAAAAATCTGCTGGGATTATATATAATATAAAAAGAAGAAATATAATAAAAGTAAAAATGCTTGGACAAATAGTGTAAATAATATATAAATACCGTTATTTAATTGCTTGTCCGAAAAGTTAGGTTTATATCATTTGTGTCTTGTTCAATGAAATTTTTCTTACTACTATTCTAACTCAAATCTTACTGAATATATAACACAATAAAAGATGACCCCTTTCAATTTATGTCTTGTTCTTCGTATTAGAATTTGGGAATCGAATTTCACCTTCCTAAGTGACCAAAAGACATATAGAAAGAACTGATTCTATTATATTAAAGAAATAACAAAAGTAAATCTATGGATTAAGGTTTCAGGGCTTAGAATAATAATATAGGAACCGTACAAGATTATAATTCTTTAGAATAAGTTTTAAGCTACAAGCGGTAGCCGATTTGGTTGAGTATGGTATACTTGTGATCAAAGGTCATAAGTTCAAACTCCTCTACATACGTTTTCTCGGCTGAACCTGTCATCTGGTGTGGTTTACCTTCTGGCGTTGATTTACAGACTATCGTGTCAGAATGAGGGTTTACCCTGTGCACATTCATTATAATTCTTAGACGTAGGTATCTAAGTTAATTGGCGCTAAAATAAGCTAGGAATAAAACGTCTATGGGTTGCGAAAATCGAGTCCGTCTAAGAACTTGTTTACAAAGTCAATGTTCAAAGCATCTCGGTCATTGCCTTGCTTTTTAGAAGGTACCTAGCCACCGTAAGGATATTTATGGAAAGGATCCGGTTCTTTTGATAGAGTTAAAATGATATTTAAAATCAATTTTATTATTATTTAAAAGTAGGATTAATATCATTCATCATTTACTTGAATTAATTAATTATTAATTATTGTTTTCTATTTTTTAATTTCTCAAATATTTTTTGATTGACTATATGAAATAGTATTATCTGATTAAATAGTATTATCTGATTACGATTTCTCAACCGACAAAACCATTTCTATTTTTTTAATTTCTTTTTTAATCGACGCGATCAAAATAAATGTTGTTTATTTTGCGGTTGTCAAAATAAGTGTTGTTTATTTAGTGTAAATCGAAAATCATGGAAATAATCGGATTTCGATTTGTTAAGTGGAAAACGATAGTCTATTGTGAAATTAAAATCAATCTGGTGTTTTTAATTAATTTAATGTTAATTACATTTTTTTTTATTTTTTTATTTTTTTTTCCGGAGGGAACCCGCAGCCGCTACTCAGAGTGCAATGAGTGCGCACAGGGTAAACCCTCAGTCTGACGCGATAGCCTGCAAACCAACGCCAGAAGGTAAACCACACAAGGTGACAGGCTCAGCCGAGAAAGCGTATGTAGAGGGACTCGAATTCATGACATTTTGGTCATAAGAATGTCATACCCAACCAACTCGGCTACCCCCTTGGGGGCAATGTTAATTACATTTATGATTTAGTTTATATAAGAGTTTAAACGAGGTGATCGAGAAGATAATTATAACACGATTCACATATTGTATATAATGAAACGTGAACTATGCGAAATGATTATCATGAACTCTAAACCTTTTAATGTGAATAAAATATCAATCACCTTATTATACCAATAAATGCAAATCGTGTTCGGCCCTCTTTTACGTTGTATGAGGCTGTTGTCTTGGGCCTCAATTTTCAAGTGGGTCGTTTAAAAAAGTACTAAGAGTTAAGGTTAAGCAGAAATTGCCATAGTTATCTTGTTCATATTTCTTTTCTTATTTTTATGCTTGACAAGATCCATCGGCACAATTTGTAAGGTATTCTTTGATGTTTTTTGTAATGATTTTTTTTCCGGCTGTAATTTATATATATTATTAATTAATACGTTTTTATATTCTTAATTATTAATATTATTTTATAGTGACATGCATCTGATAAACAGTAGAAAATATACTTCTAGTTTAAAAAAAAGAAAGAACAAAAAGAAAGATAAAGAATTTGTTAAATCACAAGAAAATTATATGCTTAAATTCGCAACAAGATCAGCGATTATCGAAGATGAAATCAATGAAAATAGAATTCAGAGTGATGTTTGTGAGAATGGTGAAGAAGATGTAAATATCGCTGAAAATTAAAATATGGAAGATGAAGAATACAACGACAAAAATAAAATGTTGATTTTAGTGATCCGGGAAGCTGGGAATAAATTGGGAAAGAGCTATAAGATATTATGGGGGGAAATATCCTCCACCTAAGACACCAGTTGACTATCGATTTCGGAAAAATATTATTTGGTAGGTTTCTTTCTTATTTGTTATATACAAGAAAAGTGAATCATTGAGAAAAGTGAATATGCAATGGCTAATTTACTCAGAATTAAAAGATCTTATATTTTATTTTTGTTAGAAGTTATTTAGTGAGGAAGAAAATCATCATATCCTCATATCCACCTAAGAATCCAAATGCATCCATTGTTTACCGGATATTGTTGACAATTCCAGTTTTAGTTGCATCTGTTGACAGGATTTTTTCAAAGTTGAAGTTGATAAAAATACTATATTCACTCTATTATGTCTCTTGACCGATTGAGTGGAATTATCAATTATATTTATTGAGAAGGATATGATTGATAATCTCGATTATGAGAAAATTATGGATGAATTTGCCAAAAAAAACTAGAAGACTTGTTATGAGAAATAAATTTTATTGTTTTTATGGGTTGTGAAACACTTATAATCGTGAATTATTTGTAGTCACAAAATGATAATCGTGAATTATGTGTTGTCACAAAATGATAATCGTGAATTATTTGTAGTCATGAAATATAAATCATGAATCATGTGTAGTCATTAGTTGCGAATTGTGATTATTTTGTTTAAAAAATGAAAATCACGAATTATTATGTACTGAAATGTGAACCGTGAATCCCTTCTAAACAATTGCGAGATGAAAATCAATACTTAAATGCTAATTCAAAAACATGGGTTAAATGTTATCTCATAATTTTGGGTTAATTGTGAATTGAGAATCATGTAACTGCAATTGTAAAATAAGGATTAACTAAAACCGCAAAAAAACGAAAAATATTCTTCATTAATCTACTTTTGTTCGTCTGAAAAAAATAAAATCAATAATATTTTCAAATACTTTTTGAGCTACTATTTGAAAGATAAAAAATATTAAATTTTAGAAAAAAAGAGAAAATACGTGTTGAAATTCCTGAATAGGTAAATTCTTTTATAAATAAAATGTGTTGAATGTGTAAATTTTAAGTTAGATATATATTAATAAATTATTGTTTTGGATGTCAAATGATAATTAAGTTTGGTTTTGGATGCCTATTGGTAAATGACCTCATACAATATATAGAGAGTTTTATTAAATAATATATATATATATATATATGAATAAATTTAAATTAGAAAATATGTGAGTATAGTTAATTATAATTAATAGATTTAAAAAAATATGTACATATAAATAAATATTAAATATATATAATTAAATATTAGATATCCTTTTATTATAATTATTTATAGCAATCAGTTAAATTTTATGTTATTTTTTAGGGTCTAAATATTTCTTTTAACCATACCAAGAGATGATATTCTTTAATTGTCATTACCAAATCATAATAAAAGTTAGTTCTTCTAGTTTTTTATTGTTTATACCTGATATCCTAGTACGTTCAGTATTTGAGTTTGATTCTTTCAATTGAATTATATTAAATTCCACTATAAATACCAATAAGTTCCACTAATAATAAAACAATGATATCAATAATGACATTATCAAAATCAAACCATAATCCTCACACTCTTCATAACCACATTCACACACCCTTTAAAATTGGAAATATCTTAAATAAGAACAATTACACATTTTGGTTGAATAGTATAAAGATGCGTATTAATTGTGGAATATATGGGGATACATTAGTTATACTAAAACGAAGTTTGTAGAAGGAAGTGACGAGTATGAAATTGGTGCTCGGGGGATGAAAAAGTGAAGGGATGATTGTGTGACTCAATGCCCACAATACTAATGAACATTACAAAGGAAGTTGAAGCCTCTTTTGAAGCTATGTATACTCACACATCTGATGAAACTCAAATCTTTGAGTTACATAGGATATATTTTTCAACAAAATAAACCGGTCGATCTGTTGCAACTTATTATAATAACTTAGCAGTCATTTTCAAGAGATTGAGCAATGCAACACGGTGAAATAGGAAAATATGGAATACATCAACTTCCATACAAAAAATATATAGGGTGTCTTAGAGTTCACATGTTCATCTCCGGATTAGATAATATGTATAATCAAGTATGTGGTAAAATTCTTCAAACAAAACCCCTCCACTTACTTTGAAACAGTCTTACCATAAAATTTAAAGATTGTTAGTTCAAAAACAGATGATTGGAACTCAAGGTCATACAACTGATTCTTCAGTTATTGTACTCAAATATAAACAAAAACTTTACTGTTTATAAAATTTTCATAAAGAGATTCACCCTTCGGCATTGATCTTGAGTGTACCCACTATAGAAAGAAATGGCACACAAAATAAAAGTTTTATAAAGTCATTGGGTATCCAGAATGATGAGATTTACAAAGCAAAAAAAAAAGATAGATGCAAAAATGGATCCCGCTATAAGTCCTCATTTAGTGAATGTTGTCCAGTCGCGTATGAATAATAAAGGCAAATTTTTATCTATAAATTCTTTGAATAATACTTGGTTAATTGAGTTTAGTGCATCATATTACATGGTAAATGACATTGGAAAATTATCATTCATTACACATTCACCTCTGACATCTATATAGACAACGAACGGTGGCTCATCTCATGTGATTAGAGAAGGCCCCACTGACATATCTAAATCCATAACATTAAACATTGTCCTTATTTCTCTTGCTCTAGAGTATATTTATATGAGTAGGATCTTCGGTCACTTATATAAACCTTGGAACTTTGGCCTCAATTTGTTTTCTGGACATGGTGACTCGACACGTTCTTGGTTGTAATATTAGAAAATGAATCTCTACTATTTGGACTTGTCTAATAGTGATGAGTAGTTCATCAAGTTATAAAGTTAGAGGTATTGAAGAAACAAAAAATAATTGGTGGTTATGTCATCGGTGACTAGGTCATCTCTCTTTTAATATATTCATAAATTTATTTTTGAATTGTAATGTTTGAGAATTCAAGTGTGATATTTTTGAACTAGCTAAAAGTCATCATATTACATACTCTCCAAGTTTTAATAAATGTTCAAAAACTTTTAATATTGCTCACTCTAAAGTAGGTGGTCCTCCATATACTCCTTTATTATATGGAGTTCATTATATTGTGACTTTTATTGATGAGTTTATTTGAATGATGTGGGTATCGTTACTTACTTATAAAAGCGAAATTTTTGAACTATTTAAAATAATTATCGGATGTTTTTTATCCAATTCTAAAAGAGAATACCAGTGTATCAATCTAATATTGAAAGATAAGTTAATAGTAATGATATGTTGGAGCTTTTGATAAATAACAACATTCGACATAAAACCTCTAATGTTTATATCACACAACAAAATAGGTTAGCTGAACCAATGAATCAAAAACTGTTAAAATTTGTTCGTACGTCTCTTTTTGGAATGAAGATCGTATTCAAGGGAGATACATTAAAATTTGATGCTTACTTTATAAACCGCGCATAATCTCAGGTTATTAAATTTCAAATCTTTTTTAAAAAAACTCCACGATTTTATCACCATCCCTACAATGCCAAACCTATAACCACTTATTTTTGGATGTGTTGTGTTTGTTCTTATACCTAAACACCAGTGAGAGAAAATAGATAATTGTGCTCGAAAGTATGTGTTTCTTGTATATATGATCCTATGGAAGGAAAATGTATATCTATTCCGACATTTTATTTAGAGAATAATAGGTGTATTTTATGAGATCTTCCATTCTGGAGGAGAAACAAAATGATGATGAAAGAAATCCCCCATTATTAGGGATCTAATTCAGGAACTATAGAAGTTTACAAGTAATTTGAATATGTGTAATAATCTAAATTAGGATGAATAGGAAATTGAATACAAGTCGATAATAGGGGGAGGTCAAGGTATTAAAGATGAACTTCATATGAATGGAGATGAACGAAATAGATGAAAAGATCAAGGTGAAGTAGTAAAACTTTTTTGTGACCCAAACATTCTAACATCATCTACCGAAGCACTACATCATAGTAGCAAACCTTAAATATTATATAATTATAATACTATGAATAATATTCAACTCAGACGTTTAGAAATTCCTATTATGAAATTAACTTATGAATCATATATCAATTCTAAACAAATACGCAATTTGTGATTATGTTTCCACCAATAAATTATCAAAGTCGTTTGCATGAAATATGAATCAAATTATCCTTTGTATCTATTCATAGTGATTTGCATTAAGTAATGTCAAATGCACGATGTAAGAAATCCATTAATGAAGATATGAATGCATTACAAGAAAATTTCACTTAAGAACTTGTTGATAAACCCCAAGAACATCGTATGGTTTGGTGTTGTTGGATCTTTACTTCAATGATAAATTCATATATAAGTATTAATATGTATAAATCCAGACTAGTTGGTAAAGGGTATACCAAGATGTATAGTGTGAATTATAATTAGACTTTCATCGTAGTGAGAATAATTCATTTTTAATGGAAACTTAGAATAAGAAGTATACATACAGCTACCACTTAGAGTCGTGAATTTTGAAGCATAAAAAGTATGCAAATGAAAGAATTCATTGTAATGGTAAAAACAGTCGTCACGAGCTTAATTTGGACGGTTAACGAAGAGCATGAATGCATTTGGATATAGACAAAGTAATTTTGATCATACCATATTTATAAAATGGAGTCATAAAAGCTTACTGCTCTTATTGTTTATGTTAGTACTATGGTTATTAGAAATAACTCAATAGAAATGGTTGCACTAAGCAAATATTTGTCACTAGAATTTGAGATGGAAGATTTAAATAAGTTAAAATAATTCTTAGACATTAAATTTATAAGATCAATTCAAAATATGTCATGCCTCAACAAAATTATTTATTAGATCTTCTTTTATAAATTAGGATGTTTGATTGAAGGTAAATGCATCGATTGAAACAAATTACCACTCAGTAATATTTCATGACCAAGTTCCATGTGACAAAGGAAGGTACCAAATCTTAGTTGGGAGAATAACTTATATTTTCCATACTCGACCAGGTATTTCATATGTAATTAGCGTCATAACTTAATTCATGCATAATTTGAGTGAAGAACATATAAATAGAGTATTTCGAATACTAAGGTACATGAAGAAATCTTTAGCAAAATACTTTTATTCCAGAAATGTGTTGTTATGGAAGTAATAAGATATATCGATGCATATTGGGCAGAAGATATGAAGAACATGAGACCAATATCAATCTATTTTATGTTTTTATGTGAGAATTTCATGACACTAGAGTTAAAGAAACAAAATTCCATCGCTAGATCAAGTGCAGAATTTGAATTCCAGGGTAAACCTCATGGAGTATTTGAACTATTATAAATACAAAATACATTGAATGATTTTAGATTCAAAATCGTGAAAGCAATAAAGCTACACTGTCATAATAATGCGGCAATTATAATTGCACATAATCCAATTCAACATAATTGTATGAAACATATTGAAGTGGATCGATTATTTATCACAATTTTTTTTGTCTTCACATATGTTTTCTATTTATGAAGAAGGAAGATCAACTTACAAATATCCTTATAAAAGTATTTTATGGATAAATATATAATAAAGTGATTGAAAAGTTAGGCATGATTGACATATATGCTCCATCTTGAGATGAAGTGTTGAATATGGAATATACTTTGATGAGTTCAGATTATTCAGTCACAGCTCCTTATGTTATCCGGACAAGGGCAATTCAGACTTAACTTGCCACTGAACTATCCGAACAGGACAAAAGTAAAGAAATAACTAAAAACATTTTGACTAAGTTATGCGCTAATGAGCTTAATAAGTAAATGGGTCCTTAAACTTGACCAGGTTCCATAACTTGACCCGAAAGCCCATGGGTCCTTAATTAAGGGTATAAATACCTCAACCACTTTCATTAATGAGGGTAATGAACATTTAATACAACCAGGCATCTCAAATCTCTCACTACTTTAAACTTAACCATTTAATACTCTTCATACTTTCCAAAACACTTTATAAAATTACCCTCAATCCAAAATAAACTTTACCAAATTATCGACCACATTGGGAGGAGAATGTGCATGAATCTAGCATTCAAAACCAGCAAAAATACCTGTTCGGATGGATCCGAACGAGCAAGCGATTCCACCACCTATGATAGAGGTGGTTGCGGAAAACAATGAATATACCACAGAGGAACGAGATAAGTTGAGAGCTGAGATTAAGGCTTTAAGGGCCATTAAAAAAGCAGAAATAGGTTTAAAAGAGAAGTCAAAGGCATCAGCCATCCACCATACTAAGAAACCTAGGGAGAATGATCCATCAGCAAAGACTTATTTAAGTACGAAAAAGACCCATGTCAGTTCCAAAAAGTCTCATCGGTCCAAGCCGGTGGGAAGCTCAAATTATGAGTCCTCCAGTAGCTCTTCGAACGAGGCTGAGCTTGAAGAGTCTTTATCATCAAGTAGTGATGAGGGGAGGTCCAGAAAGAAGCATAAGCTATTTAAAAAGTATTCAAGGAATAGAAATAGGCATGGGAGACTTAAAAGGAATTTGAGCAAAGGATCATCTCATAGCCATAGTCACAAGCATGTGGATCAGCTGCTAATTGATCCTTTTGCTTTTCATGATGAACCATGTATTTTCGCAACACCTAATGAAGACACAATCTTTAGTCGTAGTAGGAATTGGAGACAATCACCATTGTCTATCAAGATCCTGTCCGGAAACCTCCCCAAGAGGTTTGATAGTACTAAAATGGAGAAGTATGATGGGAGTAAAGATCTGGACAATTATCTCATGCAGTTCAAGAATTTAATGATGAATTTCGATGATAATGAAAAACTCCTGTGTAGGGCCTTATCCCAATCTTTTACGGGAAGTGCTCTAAAATGGTACAACCGTTTGCCTTAGGGTTGTATGAGAAACTTTGATACGTTTTGGGTTGCCTTCCGAAGGCAGTTTGTGGGAAGTAAGGAGGTGAATGGAAATGAAGATATTATCATCAATTGTGCTCAAGAACCAAATGAGTCATTAAAAGACTATATAAGTCGGTTCGTAAAGACCAAGAACGGGTTAGTTGATTGCTTTGAACAAGTTGCAATACCTTCGTTGAGAAAAAGGTTTAACCCTGGGAATCTAGCTGATTCAGTATCAAGGAAGAAGGCCATGACCTAGGGTGGTTGTTAAACCAGGTGGGAAAACCGATCAACGTGGATGAAACTAAGAAGATTAGGGTGCACCGTCAGGTGAGGTCTGCCCCAGCAACTCAAAACCAAAACCAATCCGGATATAAAGCTAAAGAGACCGGACAAGGGCCCAACAGGGCTAAGCAGACTTAGTCCAACCCAAATCCAGCTCAGAGCCAGCAGTCAAGAAATAAAAGAGTTCATTGGGTTCAACCGGAGTGGTTTGCCAAATTAAAAGAGAGTTTGGCAACCATTTATGACAAAACTAAAGATGAGGTTCATTTCTGGAAACCAACATCATTGTAATCTGTAAGAGAGAGTCGTAATACTTGTTTCTGCCAGTATCATCATGATATTGGCCATAATACCCAAGACTGTATCGCTTTAAAGCAGGAAGTGCAAAATCTCATTGAAAGAGGCAGGGTGGGTGCCTATATCAAAAGAAAAAGTGGGAACAGGCCTGACAATGCTCCTCGAACAGGCCCAACGAACAACGCAGGAACATCGGTTCCAGAGGGGGCAATGGTGATCCATGAAAGATTTAAGGTGGATTAAGAGTATATGGAACCTGACCAAACTCGTAATAAGGTGGGGGTCATAACAGAACAGGTCAAAACGGTATCCAAACTCATTAGTTTCTTTGAGTCACTTACCATTTTCGGAGGGGACATCATGATAGCACCCACTCCTTCATCGAGGAAAATGCACATTCATAATCTAGCTACTCGGTTGGAAGGGGACATGTCTTCATACCAGTCCCAAAATCCTTTTACATTTATAGTCTTTGATGAGGATGATCTAAGGGATATTGTTATGCCTCATGAGGATACTGAGGTATTAGAGCATCTATTGGGGGTAACAATATCAAAAGAATTTTGATTGACACTGGCAGCTCAGCCAACATTCTCTTTTTAAGTTCTTATAAGCAGATAAAAAATTCGCTCGTTATTCAACGGTCAAACAGAACCATTGTGGGCTTTACAGGGAGCTCTGTGGATGTAATCGGGAATTCAAAGAAGAAGTGTTGTTGGGCAAGGGGCCCTTTAGGAACCTGGCCAGGGTGTTATTCGCTGTGGTAGACTGCCCCACATGCTACAATGCAATCTTTGGGAGGTCTTGGATCTCTAGGATGCATGTTGTGGCCTCAACAATCAATCAATGTTTGAAGTATGCGGTTCGAGGACAAGTGGGAGTTGTCCGGAGTAGCCTAAAGATAGCCAAGGAGTGTTATGCAACTGCACTTGATCCTAAAACTTTAGGAGCAGTCCGGGTTAATGAAGATTAGCAGTTATTGGGGTCTTCTGAAGGGGAGGGTGAAATGGATAACCCCAGAGAGGCCCCCGGTGTGTTGAAGAAGTTGAAACTCACTTGTTAGCATAAGGTAGAAGTATTAAAATTGGCTCCAAGATGGCGTCAGAATTTAAAATAAAACTGTTATCCTTTTTGGCAGATCACCAGCATGTTTTTGCTTGGTGCAATGTTGATGTGACCGGAGTGCCTGAAAGTTTTATATCACACCAGTTGTCCGTATGGAGTGATGTTGCAGATATTGTGCAGAAAAGGAGAGCTTTTTCTAAGGAGAAAGTTGATGTAATAGTCCAAGAAGTTGATCAACTTACCAAGATTGGGCACATAAAAGAGTCTCGGTACCCTTTATGGACTGCCAATCCCGTGTTTAATAAAAAAATGGAAAATGGTGTATGTGTAATTTACTAACCTCAATAGAGCTTGCCCAAAAGATCTTTATCCAGTCCCCTGGATAGACCAGTTGGTGGACTCTACATTTGGGAAAAAATTATTGTCCTTCATGGATTCCTTCTCTGGGTATAACCAGATACAGGTGGATCTAAAGGACCAGGATCACACTACCTTTGTTACAGATAGGGGTCTCCATTGCTACAGAGTGATGCCATTTGGGTTGAAGAATACTGGGGCTACTTATCAGAGGTTGGTGAATAATATATTTGTTGATCAGATCGGCCGGAATATGGAGGTATACATCAATGATATGATGGTTAAAAGCTTAAAAGAAGATTTACACATAATTGATCTTCAAGAAACTTTTGCCAACTTAACTAAGGTAAACTTGAAGTTGAATCTAGAAAAGTGTGTCTTTGGGGTGCAGTCCGGAAATTTTTTAGGGTATGTAATATGTGAGAAAGGGATACAGCCTGATCCAGTTCAGCTTGATGCCTTGTTAAAGATGGACCCCCCTCAAAATATTAAAGAAGTCCAGAGGCTAACTGGAAGGTTGGCTGCTTTAAATCATTTTATTTCAAGGTCTTCAGACTAGTGTGCTCCATTCTTTCAGACCTTGAAAGGTGCTAAAGATTTAAACTGGTCTCCACAATGCAGCCTAGATTTTGATGAAATAAAGAAGCACTTGTCTTCACCAAAAACGTTTTTAAGCCTATCGAAGGAGAAACACTTTATGTATACTTGGCTGTATCAGAATATGCTATAAGTGCAGTATTGGTAAGAGAGGTGGATAATTATCCTCATCTGGTGTACTACATCAGCAATATCTTGATAGATGCTGAGAAGAGGTACTTGAAACTTGAAAAGTTGGCACTAGCCTTAGTAATTACTACCAGGAAAATGAGACCATATTTCCAGACTCATTCTATTGTTGTCCCAACATCTTTTCCATTAAAGAACGTTCTTTAGAAAGCATGCATATCAAGGAGAGTGACCAAGTGGTCAGTGGAGTTGGATGATTATGAAATTTATTTTTCCCCACGAACTGCTATCAAGGCTCAATCTGTTGTTGATTATCTTAGTAGAATTCCATTCTGATAGAAGTTCTAAACAAGCTTCAGAGGAGAAAAATAAAAAGAATGGTAGGCCGGACTGATGGTGGATCAAGCACAATGGGTTGTGGGGCTGGAATTTGCTTAACCTCTCTGTATGGTGATAAATTATATTAGGCTTTATGCTTTACATTCATGGCCTCTAACAACGAGTCTGAATACGAAACAGTTATAGTTGGTCTTAAATTAGCTCATCTATGTGGGGCTAAAAGAGTTAGGCTGATGAGTGATTCTTAGCTTCTTATTCACCATGCTCAAGGTCAGTCATAGGCCAAAAATGAACAACTGATCAAATACTTATTCATACTTAAAGAGGCGGCGGCCAATTTCAAGAATGTTTACTATGAGCATATCCATAGATCAGAAAATACACTGGCAGATTCCTTGGCAACCATAGTATACTCTAAATCATACCCTTGGATTCATGTACAAGAATGCCCATCCATACAATCAAATCAGAATAAAGAAGATGAAGAGACCTTAATTGTACTAGTAGTTCAGTCTAAAGATTGAAGATTTCCCCTTCTTCAATACATCTCTGATGGGGTTTTTCCTTCGAATAAAACCATGACAAGAAAAATTAAGCACAAGGCTCGTGGTTTTTTATATCATAAGAGATGCTTTGTATAAGAGATCCTTCAGCAGACCTCTCTTACAGTGTTTAGGGTCTGAAGAATCCCAAACCGTTTTATCTGAACTACACGATGGAGAAGGATCATCAAACTATGGTACAGTGCTCTAACCCGGAGGGTTTTATTGGCTGGATACTATTGGTCGTTCATAATGGCAGATGCTAAAGAATTGGTGAAAAGGTGCGATCCTTGTCAAAGGTGCTGTGGATAATAATTTCCCGAGGGTAGGCTGGTAATTTCAAGTGGAGTTTAAATGTGGTGTGTGGGTGTTTAACGATGGTGTGTGGGTGTTTAACGGTTAGAGTAGAAAGTAGAGAGATGATTAAGCAGCTTGGTAGCAGTTAATTCTCATTACCCCTAGTTAATGCAGATGGTTAGGTAGTTATAGTATAATGTTTGGGCCCTTATGGGCTTTTGGGTTATGTTTAATGGACCCGGGTCATGTTTAAAGACCCATGAGCTCTAAGTAGGAGAGCAAGTAGCTTAGTCAAGAAGTGTTTAGGTTTTTTAGTACTTTTGTCATAGTTTGAACAGCCTTAAGTTTATTGTGTTCAAAGTAACATGTCCGGTCCAAGTGACCTGTTCGATCCATGTCCATGTAACCTGTCCGGTATTCGGAGAGACTAAACCGATTTGCCCTGTCCGGGGAGCATGCTGAATTCGGACTCATCAAAAGGTATGGTAATGAAATCCATGTCCCAACAGTGCCTATGGAGTCTATTTCTGAGCCAGTACCTTTTGTTCGTTGGGGACCGGATTTAGTAGGACCTCTACCAATGGCATCCGGAGGGTGCAGGACTATCATTGTGGCTATTGACTACTTTTCAAAATGGATAGAAGCGACTCCTCCAGCAGGAACCACTTCGAAAGCTGTCATAGAGTTTATCTTATCAAATATATGTTGCAGATTTCGGATTCCTCAAAAGATTACCATTGACAATGGACCACAATTTGATAATAGGGATATGGAGGATTTATGTGCCTCTAGGGGCATTCAGTATTTCTTCTCTTCTCCTTTCCACCCACAAGAAAATGGCCAAGTTGAAGTGGCAAACAGGACCATTTTATCCGGTTTAAAAAAAAATTTAGAAGGGCCTGCAGGGAAGTGGCCAAGCTATTTGCAAGAAGTGCTATGGGCATACCAAACTACTCCTAGGGCTGCTACTCAAGAATCTCCATTTTCCTTGGTGTATGGGATGGATGCAATTACTCCTATAGAAGCAACCCTACCAAAATACAGGGTCCACAACTATTCCGAACAAGCTAATGTGATGGAAATTAGGAATCAGTTGGATTTAGTAGAATAATTAAGAGTTAAAGCTCATCTTAGAAAAACCCACTATCAAGGCTTGATGAGGAGCAGATTTGCTTCCAAGATCAAGAGAAGGAATTTTCGACCGGGAGATAAAGTTTTGAGAAATGTTTTCTTGCATACTAAGTAAAAGCAGTTCGGCAAGTTGACTCCGAACTGGGAAGGCCCTTATGAGGTCTCCGGAAGGCTTAAGCCTGGGACATATAGGCTTCAAGACAAAGATAGAAGAATTTTGAAGCACCCATGGAATATTGAACACCTCAGGTTATATCTAGAATAAAAGTTGTGTAAATATTTTCTTGTTAAAAGTCAATATAAATATTAGGGGGCATACTCTTTCCTACTCTGGTGGCGCGGGGAGGTTTTAATGAGGTGTCCAGTTTTTTCAAATAAAATATGATGCCTTCTTAAAATGTTCGATGTTGTTTGACTACAATTCTTTTCAAGTCTTCGATTTAATGCTATGGATCTTTGACAGATCGGATTAATCTTGTTAAATTATGACTATTAAATACATGTCATCGAAGATATTAAACATTCTCATTTTAAATAATTTTGAAATAATTAGGGCTCTTTAAACATTAGTTGTTAAAATTGAAAGGAATCATAAAACAAAACAAAATTTGATAGATAAGCATGTCCAAGTGTAAACTAGATAACATTACCAAAGTACAAAATATGTCTTGGCCATCCAAGGACTTTAAGTGTTTTAAAAGACTTATCCGGACTCAAACCGGATACAATTAAAAAAATGCCTTGGCCATCCAAGGACTTTATTAGTTCACAAATTAAGAAAACACAAAAGATATTTAAAACCTTAGGGCTTATTCTCTTCGGATGTTCCTGCATCATCTCCTTTCTTGAGACTTCTGAGTTTGGCACTTGAACTCTCACCGGTTCCTTCCTATTCATCAGTAGTAGAGTCTATTCCATTGCTGTAGTTGTGTTTGTCACCAACAGCCATAGTATGGAACAGGATATCTTCGTACTCCACATATTTCCATAAAGAACCAAGGTTACTCTTTGGAAACGTTTCATGGAAAAATTGCACCATGTCAGACTTCACCTCAGCATACCTTGCTTCCAAGGAGTCTATCACCTCATTGGTGTATTTATCAATATTGGCATGAATTTTCTGTTCTTGCTGCTTCTCCAAGTCTTCTTTCTCCTTGGTTACCTTAGACACAACATCTTCTAGGGAAGTCTTCTCACCGGAAAAGGTCTGGATGGAACCATCTTTGGTCTTCAGGTCCTCCCTTAATGTTGAAAGATCTTTCTCCAAACCAGAGCACTTAATTTGGAGCCGAGTACTAGCATTCTCCGAAATGGCCAGCTTGGTTGATAGATCTTCCTTATCCTTTTTCAATGCTTCAAGATCTTTCTTCAATTCTTCTATGCTCTGATTAGCATTGAGTAGATTGGTTGACATAGACTCCTTGTCAGTATTGAGGGTTTTAATAAGGGTGGACTTGTTTTTCACTTGTCTCTCCAGATCAAGCACCGGTTGAATGTGACCCGGGAGGGAATAAGCCACCACATCATTCTCTCCGGAGACAGTTTAGGACTTTCCATTGTAAGTCACCATATTAGAAGATCTTGAAGGACGAAAGGGGCCATCATTTTCACTGACTATGGGATCCTCCACTTTTTCCGGATCCGGCCCAACTCGGCAGTATGAGTATAGACATAATTTATGTTCTGCATGGCCAACAAATATTTAAAGTTGACATTCTTTAAAAAAGGCCATACTTTGCCCTCCAAGAATTCCGGGAGATCCGGATGAGCCACACCAACTTTTACTTTACCTTTGTCTTTCATGTCAGAGACAGCATCCCTATTTTGTCCTGAGGTTTCAGTCTCGAAGGGGGCCTCTTCGACGCTGTCCTCCATCACTTCTTCCATCATTTTCGAAGGTTTATCAGTCGTTGTGGATGGGAGGGTGTTAGCTTCTGGAACTACAGAATGTCCTGATGAATGATTTCCTGTTGTTTCCAAAGGCTTGGAGTCCGATTGAGGCTGAGCTCCGGAGGACTTCGCTTGTGAGGCTACTTTGGATGCCTCTAATCCACTGTAAGGCTCTTATAGACACCTCCAAACCGGAGGGCCTATCTTTGGATGTGGCCTTAGAAGCCTCCGATCTGGAGGGTTTTGACAGTGAAGCAGTGGCTTGGGCTTTCACCAAATAAGTCGTCAGGCGTGAAGTTGGTTTTTCTGGAGACTTTTTAATATATGAGCCCATGACTAAGAAAGGGGAGGGTTTTCTAACACTCGATACTTCTTTTTCCTTGGTAGTGGAGGGTTGGGACTCCTGAACAGAAGAACCTGATGCGATTGGTGAGAGGATTGGTTTGAATAGCTATTTAGGTTTTGGGTTACCGGTGGAAGATGACCCTTGGTCAGTTTGTTGGGATGGTTCACCAGATTTTTCGCTCGGGGAGACTGGGAGACCAACAGCGATACGATTCTCCCTTTCGAATTTTCTAGCTTTCTCTAACTCCGACAAGTTCAACCAGCCGCCTTTTACAAGAGTGTTTCGAGCCGTGAACATAAAACTATCTAAGAACAAGTTTGAAAGTGAGGGTGGAAAGCTCTCTAGAAGGTTTTTGAGTCATGAAGATAATGAAACAGTGAAAAAATGGTTTATATATTAGCATAAAAATGTAACTAATACATAGGAGGAGTTAAAGAGGTTTTGCAATGATTAGAGACGGCGCAAACGTGGGGAGAATTAAATGCATAGGTTACTTTTTAGGTTTAGTGGGAGCGCAAATCTAGGTAAAAAAACAGCTGATAGGTCGAATCAGATTGTGACACGTGTTCCATGATCCAAAAGAAGACTCTTAAAATTCTGGGAAAAAGTAGTTCGGACAAACTTCAAGCCAGATACACAAGTGGGTCGGAAAAAATCGTCACTGACTAAGTAAATTTTTTAGTCCTGCTAAAGATTTTTGACAAGGCCTAAAAAAGGGGATACTAATGAGTTCAGATTATTCAGTCACAACTCCCTGTGTTATCAGGACAAGGGAAATTCAGACTTAACTTGCCACTAAACTATACGGACAAGACAAAAGTAAAGAAATAATTAAACACTTGACTAAGCTATGTGCTAATCAGCTTAATAAGTAAATGGGTCTTTAAACTTGACTCAGTTCCATAACTTGACCCGAAATCACATTGGTCCTTAATTAAGGGTATAAATACTCCAACCACTTTCATTAATGAGGGTAATAAACATTTAATACAACCAGACAGCTCAAATTTCTCACTACTTTACAATTAAACATTTAATACTCTTTATACTTTCCAAAACACTTTACAAAATTACCCTCAATCCAAAATAAACTTTATCATACTTAATATTGGATTTAAATAAGTATTAGATAAATAGTCATAAACTATATAATATTTGACTAAATTTATTTATATCAATCAATTACGTCTTATTTTTTTAGTCGGTGTCCAAGTATTTTTGTAAATATATAAGAATAAAATATTCTTATATTTTATTCATCGAATCATAATAAAATTAATCCTTATCAAATATTTTATTCTTTGTATTAATTTCCATAAATAAACAACCTTAATCATGACATTGAGCATAGCCAAAGAACTAATTCTCCCTCCTAAGAAGATGCGTGCTTGTGATCAAAGGTCATGAGTTCGAGTCCCTCTACATACACTTTCTCGGTTGAGCCTGTCACCTTGTGTGGTTTACTTTCTGGCGTTGTTTTGTAGGCTATTGTGTCTGACTGAGGGTTTACCATATGCGCACTCATTGCACTCTGAGTAGCTGCTGCGGGTTCCCTCCGACAAAATAATAATGAAGAAACTAATGAGGCTCGGAAGAGCCATGTGGAAAAATCAAAGGGATCTTGATTTTCTAATGGGGATTGCTCATGAAAGAGAATAACTGGAAATTTGAAAGAAAGTTTGATTTCATAACCAACCCACTCTTGAGAAGATAACAAGTGAAAAACTCAAAAAGAGATCTATTTTCTAATTGAGACCCCTCCTTACAAGAAGTCATGCGAATAACTCAACCAGAGCTCGGTTTTCTAACTAAGAACTCTCCCTAGAAAAAGAATAATAAGAAATAAAAGATGATTATATATCCTAACCAAGATATTTCCTTAGAATTAACTAAGAGAAGAAATCTAGAAATGTTTGATCTCCTACCCAAGGAATCTTCTTGAAATGAGCCATGAGAAGTAATAAAAAAAAGACATGGTCTTCAAACCAAGACCTCTCATTGGAATGAGTCAAGAAAACAAAAATCAAAGAGGGATCAGTCTCCTAACCAAGGTCTCTCCTCATAAGAAAGAATGAGGATAATTTAAAGGTATCTCAGTTTCCTAACTTAAAGGGAGCTCGATTCTTATACTCATACCTCTCCTCTAAAAAAGACCAATATAAGATCTTAAATACAACTCGATTTCCAAATTGAGATATTTCACCTAAAACGATTAAGATAATGTTGTAAAGGGCGTTCAGGTTACTGACCGAGCCACGACTTATAAGGGATCGTGATAAGAACTTAAGGGATCTTAGTCTGGTAACTGAGCACCATAATCAACAAAATAGTAACACCAAATCCAAAAGGAGTCTCGATCCTCATACAAATCCTATAACATTATATATATCTAGGAAACTGTGATTAAAAACGATATAGACATAAGTTTCTTAACCGAGACCTCAATTATGAAGAGGAAAATTCAAACATAGAAATGGCCCTCAACTCAATAATTAAGGCATCATGATGAGAATGAGCTTTAAGGTCCTGATGTATTTTGGAAAATCTCAGGTACACACATGTGTGCGCATGATAAGTCGATTAATGTTTTATCTTGACAAAATGAATCTTAATAAGTAGCGTCCATGATAAAGGTCAAAATAGACATTAACATATTGGAATGTAGTGTGTCAGTTATCCATAAGACCATTAAAGAAAACATTATACAAAAAAGAAACATAAAAAACATGTATGAAATTTTTACCGTTTGGAAAGAGACGTGAGATTGCAAAGAAAAAGACAAGTTAACTAGTAAGGTTTCACTAATGATAGTATGCAACCTCGAAAGATCTAAATTGAAGACACTATAAAATACATAAAGTTTGGATAAGTTAAGGTGGGTGAAAATGTAAAAAAAATAATGAGAGAAAGAGAGAAACATCACATCAAAATTATTGTAATCCTTTGTAAAAAAGTATAATATTTATTCATAATTAGATTTTAGATATGTTCATCCTTATTTATAATTTAATTTATATAGGTGCATTTTTTACATCATCAAATTTGATTTTAAATAAATTAACTAGTGAAAAATCTATATTATACATATTTTCTGTTTAATCATGATATTGTAACGATATATTGAATTAGAGTGCCTCAGACATGGATATTCAGAGCATCCAAACAGTTATAACTGTATGTTCAATAAATAACATCTAATCAATAGCGTAAATGTTGCACCAACGAGCAATTAAGGAAGTATCATGAAACATACAGTGTATATAATAGTTATATTGATCTCGTACTATGATGGAGAATTCCATCATTTAGCACTATATATATATTTAACCATGTGAGTCCAATATGAGTGTGGTCCACAGACGATACGAGATTATTGGATTAAAGTGGCATTAGGTCATATAGGAAAAGTTAATATAAGAGGTATTTTATTTAAAACTTACATACGTAATTCGTATCAAGTCCAAACACATACATAAGTAGAAGGATACACATAAGGATAAACAAGAAAATATATAATTATCTTTTTTTTCTTACAAATGCTTCACACTCTATCTCTATACCAATAGCCTATAACTAAGTTTATACCGCTCTACCAGCATCAATATTTTCATTGTCAGTTTCAAGAATTTTATTACCGGAGGAGAAATGGGACTAAGAGCTAACAACTTACAGTCAAGTGAGCCAATCTCATATGGAGAGAGGGAAGCAAAGTTTGGAACTTGTAGCCTTCCAAATGAGGTAAGAAAATGAACAATCCACTAAAAGACGATTTATTTATTTAGCGAGGTTTTAACATAAGAGACAATAAGAGGTTGAGCTATAACATTAAGATATGAGTTTCTCTTTAATATCGAGCTTTCTTGAATTGCCAACCATGCAAATGAAACAATGTTTATGGATGTTAAATTTTTCCCATACTAGATTGGCCTAGAAAACTTGAGGGTCTGAGTTGGATAATGCATGATAAGTACTTTTAATTGTAAAGGTCTTACTTTTTTAGTTGGACAACCATATTTTAACGTCTTCTTTATTTGAGGGAGTAGAAGAGGGGGAGGGGGAAGACTGATAGAGTTACCAATTTTCTTGGAGATGTAAGTGGTGGTTTTTGTTACTGGACCTAATTCGAGTGGGTCAATTCTCTAATATCCTTTTAAGATAATATATATAACTTTGCATATAAGCATAACAAATAATATTTGGATTACACCGGTCGATAATAGAGTTATAAAAGAGACAGTGATCATACTACAGTGAGGTAGAGCTGCCATTTCTGATCTCAGATTTCGTAGAGTTTGCAGCAGTAGATCTTAAGTTGAGGACTTTTTCCACCCCAAGCTAGGGAATGAACCAACTGGTAAGTCATAGAGGTTTATTTGCTTAACTTTCTTGAAACAAATTTAGTCGCATAAAATTGAAGTGGACTTGTCACTCAAATGGACCAAAAATGTTCATGGGCAGCCGCCTGATTATAGACCTTAAAGTCTAATATCTCAAAGTAGCCCTCTTATATGGGAAAACAAACACTAGAATAAACTACCTTAGCACCATATATTTTGATCTCTTGACTAGTCTATCAAAAGTATCACAATAATTAGGAAAACTCCCTCAGGACTCTAACGGGGAGACTATACATAAAGACTAATATACATGACCATCAAAAATGAAAATTTTATTTAGAGTCTCCCAACATAAGAGAAATACTTGGAGGTACAATTTTTAATATGAGATGTAACTTTGTCAAAGCATGGTCTATAATCATTTTATGAGAGGAAATTTTTTATTAAGGGAACACCGAGGTAGCAGATATGAAAGGTACCAACTTCTAAACCTAATAGAGAGGTTATGTTGTGATGAACAAAATCAAAAACACCCGAAATAAAGATCTGGCTCTGCATCGGGTTAAATCCCAAGCCAGGGAGAGACTAATTATGATATGGCTTCTTTGATTAAATTTATGGATTTAATATCATTACAACTCATAATCATAAGGTCATCTGCGAAGCAGAGGTTTATGATTTAAAATCTATGACACTTCAAATGAACATTTACGGAGGTGTCCACGCTATTATTTTTTAGGATACTCGAGAGTAATTTCATTACAAGAATGAATAGGTAATGAGAGAGAGGTTCACCTTGACAAAGGCTTCTTTTACATGTAAAGGTGTTGAACAAATACCTGTTAATATTTACAGAGTAAGAGGGGTGGATATATATTGGATGATCTAATATATTATCATACGGGGGAAAGATGGTAAATTCCGTGAATACAAGACTTTCATTAGATCACTTTTAAGATTCACTCGTGACCCTTTCATGTTTGTGTTGTAGTCGTGGAAATTTTTCTGGAATATTGTCAGAGATACTTCTCTCGGGGATAACGACAGATTAGGAGGAGTCAATGAGGAGGGGGCTAAAGTACTTAATCATATTTTCTAGAATTTTCGAGATAAATGTTTTGATAAAATTTCAACAGAAAAATGGTCTAAAGTCAGATAGGGAGGTTGGGTTGTGAGATTTGGGGTTAATAGCGATATGATTTTTAATACAGCTTGGATCTATAAGATCATTAGCGAAAAAAATGGTGAATCGATTAACATAGGTCTTCACCTATGATAAACCATAAAAAATTGAAAAAACTAGAGTTGTACACATCATGGTAAGGGGCTTTGTTACTGTCAATACTTAAAATAACTTTTTTTTATCTCGTTGTCTAAGATGAGATGAATCAAATTAGCTTTTAATAAGGTTTAAGTTTGATGGTGACGAGATTGTTAATACAACTTTAGTATAGTTAGTTGGAAGAGAATTTTGGGCCGAGAAGGTTAATGAAGTGACTAACGAAGATGTCGCTGAACCATTTGGGGTAGATGCACTTAATCCCGAGGTGATCATTAATGGAAATTATTTCAGAGTGGGTAATACGAGATTTAATACTATTTTTGAATGAATTTTGGATTGTGATCACCTAGCTTGAGCCACATCTCGTGGATTTTCTTCTTAAGTAATGATTTCTCAACACGACTAAAAAATGAAACTTTTTGAGACATTAATTTTGACCTATGCTAGGGAAGGGTTTTGAGGGTCATTAGCCAGGTAACTTTAGGCTTGAAAAAATAAGGTTATGTGCGGTAGAGACCCTTTCACTAATATTATTGAACTCTCTTTTGTTAAGAGAGGATAGGTTAATTTGAAGGAGACTAGGTTTGGATGAAATAATAGTGGTGAAACCTTTGGCTAGGCGGTTCCAGCTAACAATGAATATGGACTTTCAATCCGGAAAAGAATATAGCATGTTAAGGAAACAAAAGGGATTTTTTGTAATGTAACTAGAAATGTTGAGATAGAGGGTGATAAGAGTGTGCTTGGAAGTCCTAGGGTACCTGTAGTGGACAAAGGACTTAGGGAAGTACTTATCCTATAGGTTATTGACAAGGACTCATTTGGTAATTGGAAGATATTGGGTTGATATCTTTCTTATTAGACCATGATAATTTTAAGCTAGTAGCTCTAAGGTCTATAAGCTCGTTAGGGTAATAATAATGATTAAAATCCTTAACAGAAAAGATCAAGAGGTATGAATTGCATGTTTCTTGACCTCTACTGCACAACTTACGGTAAAAGTTACCAACTTCATTGATCATCTTTAGGTAGACAATTTAGGTGGGGTCACATTCTATATATAAGGTATCATCATTCATAGAAGTCACGAAATTAACACCAATTGATAAGTCAGGGATGGGCTATTTCCCGAGGTGATGTCTAGCAAGGGGTAGAGGAGAAGTGCGATGAGCTAGGTGTGTTTGTGAAGTTGGAAGAGACATGTTCAAATGATTCGCACTTCTTACAGCGAGAGACTTGGTATTCAACAAAGAGGATGATTATCTTGTTATGGCATTTGATTTATAGCTGTTTTGAGAAGGGATCAGTCACGCTCATGACAATGCAAACCCTATCAAAACTTAGCTTGCCTTTATTAATAATATGAGTATCAACATAAATTAGAATGCCCAAAATGCTACCAATCTAACTGAGACCCATTTCACTCCAAAGCTCGTGCAAGAGATTGTGTAACTTGACCCATATTGGGATAGATTTTAGACGTTTATTTTTTATTTTTGGCCATGGTGTCCCACCATTTGAGAGAAATATGGTGTCCATTGAAGAACCAAGGGGCATTCTCCAACATGTAGGTGGCATCATCCAAAGATTTAAATGGAAGTAAAAGTAACTCTAAGGAGTGACTTTGCACTATTGCATGCCATGCATGTTCTACATCTTGACCGTGGTAGCTTGAAATTGGTATAAGGGAGTTTCTTTTACCTCGAAAGTAACTTAAGAAATATTTTACCCATTCGTGCTTGTCACCATAGATAGCATCAGGAAGAACAATGATTCCACCTTCCTAGAATTTAATGTACTAATTTTTCTCAACCGACATTCCAGAGTAGTTGTCAGAAGAGCAGAGACAACATTGGCCCTTGTTTGGGCTGCATGTGGCAAGATCGTCGCCTGGAAGCTTTAGTGAAATGAGGTAATATGGATGTTTTTATCACTAAAATTGGTTCAAGGAAAATGAGTAGTAAATAATATTTTGATCAATTTGGTGCTTTGTTGCACAGTAGATCAGAAAAAGGGGCCAATGAGTGGAGTAGGGATGATATAGTTAGAAATATTTTCTTGACATGAAAAGGTTTGTACAACAATGTATCTCCGACGATAAAGATGAAAGCCTCTAGAATCTCCAGAGTGGGTGAAGATATCACGACCTCTACTATTTTGACCATGTATTGTGGGTGGAAAGGGTCCTAATAGGTTGAGACTTAGAGAGAGTAACGATCCAAAAGTTGGATGTATATTAGATTGAGAGGTGACAGATGTTTTGAATTTGGTGGGAGGGTAGAAAGTTTTTAATGTCTCTAAAGATCGTGAAAATTGAAGTTATGGAAAGAGTATAAAGTGGTGGCCGACTTTCTTGAGGCTGAAAAGACTTGGAAGCAGCGATTTTTGCCAGTGGCTGCTGGGAGAATGGCAAGGAAATATCACGGAATAATCTAGGTTCATTCTTGTAGGAGTGGCAAAGCATAGGTAAGTTTATATTTTTGTCGATCAATCCCTTAATTTTTATCAAATTTTATGGTTCAAAGCTTATGCTTCCAAACTTTTTTCAGTTATCTCTAAGTCCCAGCAACAACACTTGAAATCTGTCGAAGAGACATTTAGAAAGCTGAATAGTGGGCCAAGAAAAATTGGTCGAACGAGGTTCCACAAGTGCTTCACGTCGGCCAACCTGGTTTAGAGTCATATCTTGCGTACAAAAGTAGAGCTACATCTATCATGGGAGCATTTGATGACTATGCCTCGTGTATCGAAGGTTCTCAAGCGAGTAGAAACTTTAGATACCAAGTTTTTCATCCGACTAGGAAAAGGGCCCCAAACCATACGGTTAAGAAATATGATGCTTGCATTTTGACCCGAAAACACCGGGTACAAGTGTTGCAGAAGTGAAACAAACTGATAAGCCAGTAGATGAGGTTGTTGAGCCAACCGTGAATCAGATACAAAAAGAAACCCTGAACCTGAAAGGAAGAAGGCATCACACACAACAAGGGATAACAAGTGAAAATGAATGCATGGAAAGAAAAATTACATATCCAAGACGGGCTATGAAACTTTCAACACCTCAAATCAGGCCACCATCCCTTATATACTTTATCATTTAAATGCTCAAGGATCGAAAAAACAATCCTCACCTCTTCCGGAGGAGGATCAACGCGTGCTTGAGGATAAAAGTCTAGAGTTTAGTCCATATAATCTTGGTATTCAAACCCTAAAATAATACTCTCTAGCTTCGGAGAGCTCTACCATACTGAATCCCTCCAACTTGTGGAATTGGACTCATATGCCATTTCTCTACATCAGCTTATGAAGCCCATTGTTATATTAGAAAAAGAAGCGGTAGAGGAAAAATATACTTTAGCATTTCTTCAAGAAAAATATGACCACCATCGGAAACCTTCAAAAGAGTAGAGACACCGTGCTGATAACCAAAAATGTCAGGTCAGATCGGTTAAAAAAGAGCTCATAAAAAATCCACTCTTGAGGCTAACATTAACGTGGTAGAGTCCTTCCTAAAAGATTAAAATCTGAAATATCAGGAAGCGGAAAATGAATATGACCTTCACACAGGTATCTACCAAAAGATAGCAGATGAGCAGAAGGAGGTTATTAAGAAATTCAAGAAGGATCAAGCTTAAGTAAAGAACCAAGAAGCTCGGGATAAGAAGGTCGTGGTTGATTCTTATGATGAGAAATTCATAAGATCTCTAAGTCGGAAGGATGCTAAAGTCAAATACACATTGGTTCTCAAATTGGTTCTCAGCTTTTATAATGAATTTTTGAAGGTAAACCTTGTCTCTTTTTGGGATATGGTTCCTAAGGGAGAACGTCCTGCTAACCTCTCATTCGTAGATATACTGGAAGCCACATTAGATTCGAAGAGCGGAGATGCTGAGTCTGAGGACAAGTGTAAAGAAGAGGATTCCGAAAATGAGAGTTCCATGGAGGATGAACCGCCAGAGAAACTTAAAGAAAACCTTGGAACGAATAAGGGCAATAGAACTAACAATCAAGATGTTGAAGACAAATCTGAGGGTTTAATACTGGGGGGGTCATTATTAGTTGTTTTATAAAGACCTTGTTTGGACAAATTCACAAATTTGTTGTTTACTTGGTAATCAAAACTCCAGTTTCCCAAACCTCATTGTAACAGAGCAAGACTTCCTCGAATTTTTACTATAGTATGCTACGGTTCAACTTTTCCCCCTGCTACCAATAAATCTTACCCTCCAAAAGGTTCATGTTTATCTAAAGAGTCACGTTGTTTTTTAACTCGCGGTCCAGCTTCGAACTATGATATCGACTAGAATGTTTCTTCGAATAACGCCTACCACCATAACTTCTCTTTTTCTTATGATGTTGATCTCTATTCGGAGAAGAACAAAACTCATCTTTATTGGAAATATAATAATCACTAGATTCTGAAGGACTATAGTGATATTTTATATTTCGCTCCTTTCTCAAAGAATGGTTGCTTTTGTTCGACTAATATTGCCTTCTTTGGTACTTTTCCTAGTTTTGACAAAAACCGCAGACGATATTATATCCCTCTGGAACATATTCTTTCCTAAACTTCTGTAATTCTGAATTGACCATTCTTGGTGGTATCGTCATTGTTTCGTTTTTTGAATTTAATACATCGATTTGGTCACACAAATGGTCAATTGCTTTTCCCGCTCTTCGTATCGATGTTGAGCTTTAACATCACAAACCAGTTGATCAGCTTATTCTCGAACTGTAATTCCTTCGGTAGCTATCGTAGGATCAACCTGCATCTCAAAATTCATATCTCGCTAGATTCAGTAAGGAAGCCTCGCACACCAACGGTTTTGGATGTTTGTATTCGGATACCTGTCTACGGTCCCACTGTGTCTGCCACTGATGATCTTACAAAAATACAAGGGGAAATTATATAAAATAAATCATGTGCAAGGTCATATATGGGTTTATAGAGATAATATTAAATATAAATACTAAAAAAAAGATAGAATTAAGAGAAAGTAGTTGATGATCATTAAATCTGCCCCTTCCCAAATTAGGTAAAAAGCTTTATACAATCAATGATATTGGGCCTTTCGACCTACAAGGTTAATGTGTTTATATGGATAACCTGTAATTGACTACTCTATCTAATTAATTTACTAACATTAAACATATTTATTCCTTATAATAGAAAATACCTCTAATATTATATACTTATTATGGTAGTACTACAAAGCAAACTCTGGTCCAGTATTTTACAAGTTCGATATGTGGGTCGGATAATTTGGTTTTTATCAAAGAGTGCGAATTTACGTGTAATTGTGGTGAAAAAAACAACTTCTTCTAGTTGTATAATTAGGTGAAAATGTATTGTGAAAATAAGAAGAAAATGGTTGTGTGAATAGGAATTTCGAATTTGAAGTCTGATTGTGTGAAAAAATAAAATACTTATTTTTTTGTAAAAATAAGTGTTAATTAGGTGTAAAACAACTAGTTTTTTTGTAGTTTCTAAAATATGTGCATTTTTTATAGGTGCTAAAATATAAACACAATGAGATGAGACTGAATATAATCTTCAGCGCATAATGAAGCTTCGACCTTTCTTCCAATTCAACAATAATAACAATAGAAGTAATTTATAGGTTTCACGTACTCCTAAATTACATAAATATAATATGATGAGTATTTTAAAGGGATTCATGCACCATTCAGAAAAAAAGGAAACAAACGAAGTTTGGTTATTTCTAGATATAATCCAAACAAGGATCTCACACGGTTCTTATTCAGGTCTCGGTCTTTTTTATTTAATCATTCAAATTGGAAGTAACATATAATCAGACAACAAAATGATTTTCATAAAATAACACAAGTAAAATGAAACACAAACACAACTTAAATGACAATTGTAAGTGATAAATTTCACTATGTTCTAAGATAATGGAAAATACCTCGGCCATGAGGACATAGTTCATATAATTGTCTCAAACATGGAAACTTTAGTCATCAAAATTTCCATAAGGGCTACATTAATGTAAAATAATAAAGTCACAAACAACATACTCATGGATCAATTAATCATACTTTATCGAATCTCTATCTTTCGCCGACCTTGAAAGAATATCATTTCATCAAAGACATTCATACGTGACATTATCTTCGGCTTCATTAGGAGCTGGTAGAAAAATGAATTGGTCATGAGGGATGTAAAATAGGACGTCGCCTTTGTCCTATCCCATCTATAGTAATCTTGTTGTGACAAAATCTAACTGTGACAACAATTTCGTCGTGACAGCACTAGTCATGTATCGTCTCGTGTCGTTCTATTAAAAATTTACCATATTTTTAATACGTTTACTAAAATTAATTTATATACATTAATTTAATCGAATAAAATAAATTAATATATATATATATATATAAATATTTGATATATTTATTTTATATTTATTATAATTTTATTTAGATATTTCAAATAGTTATTAAATTTTTAAATATATTTCATATAAAATAATTTTTATGTTTAAATTTGAATGATAGAAAACTATATCTTTAAATTTATTGGAATATTATATACTTATACAACAATTTGAAGTGTTTGGAATTGCATATATATACATACATTATTTGTACAACCATAAATAACCAAATAAAATTTAAAAAAATATTTAATTCAAAACAAAAAAGCGTTTATATTCATATAAATAAAATCAAATAATGAATTCATTGGATAAAATAATAACAATATATAATACAATAAAATAGAAAAACATAACAAAATTAAAAAAAATAATACAGTCAAATATATATAAAAAACATCATGACTATTGGTAAGAATTAAAGCTGAATTGACAAAATCTAGAACACAAATCTGCTTAGAGAATATTTGGAAGTGAAAAGTGCTTCTGATTATTTCATGGGCATAACTAACTTCTTCAGCCTCTTTAAATAGACTGAGTGAGTTAGTTAGAGAAACGGTTACATAATGGTATAATTGCAGTTCAACCCTTTACATTTCTCCTAAAGCTTAATTTGACCCTATATTTACAGAACTTATCACTTTAGTCCCTATCAATTACACTTAGGTCCCTGAGGAATATCTTTCCTTATCAGTAGCCCCCCTAGTTCTTATACAGACATTTATAAGAACTACTAGCTCCTCGAACTTTATCTTGAGTCAATACAACTTTCTTCACTTTATTTCTTTATTATGATTGAAACCAATGATTTGTGACTTCTCCTCGAATTTATGAAGAATTGCCAACAGATTTCCCATCGCTTCGAACTTGCCAACTTGAAACATAGCTTCGCCTCAACTTCGAACATTAATACTAGGAACGTAGTTTTGCTAATACTTCGAAATCTTTAATCCCTACTTGATAGATTGATTAGACCTTTAATAGTAGACCCATGACACTACACGCTTTCTTTTCGTTTCATATTCCACCCAATGAGAGCAACTCACTGGTTTTGCCTCTCCATATTCTCAACGTCACTCCTTTATCCTATAAATACCCAACTCTTCATTCACTAAAAACTTTTTAGAGAAATCACCTCTTGAATCATCTTCAACATGTTCTTCATCTTCAACCTGTTCTTCAAGCCATCTTCAACCTGTTCTTCACAAATCTTTAAATTACTTCATCTTTTTCATCCACCAAAGCAACCTCTTAGATCGATACCATTGTATGAGAAGATATCCTAAATACAGAAGATCTAAACCCAGAAAACCAGTAAAATCAAAGAAACCTCTTTTCCCTGGTTCTAGCAATCAAGTATTCGGGGCCTACGATTATCTTTGCATTTCACGAAGAGCCAAAGAATACAAAGCTGCTGGGTTGATCTACAACGGTCCTCACTCTTCTTGTACCACTTTTAAATATGGTAACTTCGACCCTAACCTTGCCACTTCGTCTTCACCTTTAGTTTCACAACCAGAAACTAATCAAGAAACCTTTCCTCCCCGAAATCACCCTACTTCTCCCTTGTTAAGACCTCATCGGAAATCTAAAGTCGTTACTTTAGACAAGCCACCTACACCTACTGATAAAAAACCACAACCTAAATCACCTGTGCTTCAAGTTAAAGCGACTAAAAATCTTCAATCCAGGTCACTTCCTCCTCAATTCGAAGCTGCCGAAGTTAAACGACGCAGAAAATCAACCTTTCTAGCAATGGGCGATGACACAGAGACCTCTTCTCCTCCCTCAAAAGAAATGGGTGACGTTACACCGGAATGTAGTCAGCCAATTCCTGTGACTCAACAGGAAACTCAAGTCCGAAGTCGCTGTAATGAAGTCACTGATGATGACAACAACAAAAACGATTCTGATGCCGAAGAGGAATCCGAGGCGGATGGTGCAGCTCCTCCAAAAAAGATTCGAGGGAAGAAGCCTCTTATTACACTTCCCGAGGACGTAGCTGCCTTGGTTCAAGAAAATCTCAAACCACTTTCTCCTCGGTACATTCTTGCCTTAAAGAATGTACCCTATAGCTACTACCTTGAGTCAGAGAAAGAGCAGCTCAAAAAATTATGGGGATTGACTGATAATATGACTCTTCGACTACCAGTGGAAGGAGAGACACCTCTAAACTGTCAGAAAGATGAGCTAGTAGTGTACCCTGAGCTCTTCAACTGGGGACTTCGGTTTCCCCTTGATCCGATGATAGTGAGGTACTTCGAAATTCACAGATTGTGTCCAACACAAGTCACTCCCAACCAGCTCTTCACTCTATTTTCAGCAATTATGGTATCAAGGCTTGGAGGCATTCCCCTCGAAATCGAGGACTTCATCTCAGTAACCAAAGTTTCGAATGGCCCAGTTTTGCCGTTTTATTACCTCACTCTTGAAGATGATCTAAAAATTGTCGACGACCTCCTCGAAGCTGATAAACTCTGGAAGCAAAGATTCGTCTTCCTATCAGGAGCTTGGGAAAACGGCAAAGAAATTTCCGAAGCCAATCCTTCCAGACTCACCCTTACTTGGAGAGATAGTAGTAAGTGATATCTCCTTCCCCCCTTTTTTTTTATCAATTTATTTATCTAACTGTTTGTCTCCCCTTTTTCTTAGAAATTCCGAGGCGATTTAAGAGTTGTCGAAAAGAAGCCAAGGTCATCTTCCAACAAATGGCTGAATGGGCAGAGAAGTCTTGGGGAAATGGCTTTCATTCAGCCTTTGAGCCGATCAACTTCGTCAACAGCCATCTCTGGCGCATATCTCTAGGGGCTGACTTCCCTCAAGATCCGATGATCCAACCAGATCCTATCCTAGCAGTTCAAAGGATACTTGCACCAGATGGGAAATGCTATCTTCCGACCCGGAATCGAAGTGACAACCACTTACCATTGAAAAAGAAAGGGAAGCAAACCCTCAAAAAACCCAAAACAATCAAGGCTAAGTCTTCCAACACCTCGAACACTATAAGAAAACGAAAAGCATCTGCACCTCAGTTTCCCCCTATTTCCGAAGAAGATGCACCTGTTCTAAAAAAGAAAAAGGACAATTCTCCCAAGAAGAAAAAGAGCAAGTCTAGTACGCCGAAGAAAAAGAACGAGGCTGATATGCTAGAGGAAGTACTAGCGTCCGAGGTGCATGGGAAAACTTTTATCGAAGAAAACCCTGAAGGAGGACTAACACTAGGAGATAGTCAAGTAGATGATTACCTCAACCTCGAAAACTTCAATTCAAGCGGGGATTTTGCATTTACTGGCAATGATTCTCAACCTACCAATTTTGCTCCATCAACTTCTACTAGGGCTGCTATGGCGTCGACATCGAACGCCATCATTCCTGTTTGTCAGCAACCAACAATCTTTCCCAATTCAGACAAATCTGATGAGGTAACTTCGATCCTTCATCCTTTTGAAAACTTAAGTGCTGCAGCCAACAAATTATGTGAAGAAGTAAAAAATTCACATGCACAATTGGAGCTTCTTGCACAAAAATTGATCAAGAGTAAAAAGGAAATAGAGTTCGAAAAGACTTCGAAAACAGAGGCACTTCAAAAATTCGAAGCTGAAAAAGATAAACTTGCTAAAGAGCACAAAGAAAAAGTCGAAGCTCTGGAGGCTTCTCATCGACAAGCTCTTGAAAACCTAAATTCTCAACATTCCACCGCAATTACCGAGGCAAAACAAAAATCTTCCGATGCTGAGAAACTTGTTAAAGAAACTCAGGAGAAGCTGAAGAATTGCCAAACAGAATTGACTACGCTTCGAACAAAATTCGAAGAAGAAAAGAATGTTGCCGTTAAAAAGGCTGAGGCCGCTGTTGGCTCTTTAATGCTTGAAGGTATCAAGAAAGCTCAAATTGATACCGCTATTCAAATTCTTCGAGAGGTTCATGCTGCCTGTCCAAGGTTGGATTTAACGAACCTTTGGAAACAAGTTCCTGAAGAAAGCCGCCCAAAGGAAGCATTCGAAGTGCCACCAAGTTCCTCCGAAGAAGAAGATGCTTCAGAGGAGTCATCGGAAGAAGAAGATGATGCCTAATAGTCTAGGCATATCATGTTTGTTTTTTGTGTATCTGGCTAAGTAATTCTCACCTTTTTGTAGACTTCGTGTTTAATCCGATGAACAAGCAACTTTTCTTCCTCTTAAAATTTTATCTTAAACTTCTGATGTACTTATTTAAATTTATCACTTCGAAAATTAAACGTATTTATTAATGGATGTACCTCGAAAATTAGATGCACTCATAAGACGTGGCACCTCGAAAATTAGATGCACTCATAAGAAGTGGCACCTCGAAAATTAGATGCACTCATAAGACGTGGCACCTCGAAAATTAGGTGCACTCATAAGACGTGGCACCTCGAAAATTAGATGCACTCATAAGACGTGGCACCTCGAAAATTTGGTTGTTTCTTCAAAGCTATTGCTTCGGAAAATTATTCTTGGTCAACTTTCAAAGATGATCAATCTTTGCCAAGTTACCAAAATAATAAATCACTCATAATAGTAAACAACCAATGGCCAAAAGAAATTTTATTAAAAAATTCAATATTAAACAGACACCTCATTAAAACCTTTCTGGGCCAACAGATAAGGAAAGAGTATGTCTGTTTTACAAAAATTCGAAGTTTGAATTTACTCACAGTACAATTTCAAATGCTCTATATTCCAAGGATGTTTGAGCATTCTCCCTTCTCGATCTGACAACATATAGGAACCTGGCTTGACTCTCATTTTGACTTCGTAAGGACCTTCCCAGTTTGGGGCCAATTTTCCGAGGTGTTTATCCCTAGTGTGAAGAAATACTTTTCGTAATACTCGATCGCCAATTTTGAATTCTCTCCTCTTAACTTTAGCATCGTACCTGCTCCTCATTAATGTTTGATAATGGATCACATTCAAATGTGCTTTGACCCTTTTTTCTTCCAACAAATCAAGCTCCACCCTTCTAGCTTCATCGTTATCCGCATCGGAATATTGTAGTAGTCTATAAGAAGGCAGTGTAGATTCAGCAGGGCACACAGCATCCATTCCATATACTAAAGAGAAATGAGTCTCTTTTGTAGCTTCTCTAGGGGTTGTTCTATATGCCCATAGCACCTCTTGAAGATAATTTGGCCATTTCCCTGCTGCTCCTGCCAAATTTTTCTTCAAACCATCCAAAATAGATCTATTTGTAACTTCCACCTGTCCATTTGCCTGGGGGTGGAAAGGAGTGGAAAAGCATTGTTGTATCCCTTTCGAAGAGCAAAAAGAGTCAATTTCCTTGTTATTAAATTGAGGACCGTTGTCCGTCGTTATTTTTCGAGGTACTCCAAAACGGTAGCAAATGTTACTTTGAATAAACTTGATTACATCCTTAGCTTTTGTCCCAGCTAAGGGTTCTGCTTCTGCCCACTTCGAAAAATAATCAACCGCAACAATAATCATCTGTCTTCCACCAGAAGCCATAGGTAATGGTCCCACTAAATCAATCCCCCACCTATCGAAAGGAACCGCCTCTGAAATTGTCATTAGGGGTACTGCTGGTTTGTGTATTAAATTTGCATACCTTTGGCAAGTATCACAGCTTCGAACTAACGACTTGGCATCTTGCATAATAGTAGGCCAATAATATCCTGCCAACAATACCCGACGCGTTAAGGCTTTGAATCCACAATGAGCTGATCCATCCCCATCATGTAGTTCGGATAAAATGTCCTGAGACTCTTGTTTGCTTAAACATCGTAGTAAAGGTTTCGACGCAGACCTTTTGTATAGTACCCCATCCAATACCACATAGCTAAGAGCTTTGTACTTTATTTTCTTAAGCAAGTGTTTATCAAGAGGTAAAATTCCCTTCGAAATAAAGTTTAACAAGTCAAACCTCCAATCTCCTCGAGCGCACATCGGATCTTTCACTATCTCATTAACAACTTCACACTGCTCAGAATTCGGTATGATCGAAGGCGATGGTTGTGTAATGATCCACGGATATTCTTCAGAGTAAGCCATTGTTGCCAAAGAATCAGCCATTGTGTTGTTACCTCTTCGAATATGCTCCACTTCGACATTTTCAAACTGTGCCATCATTCCCCGAAGCTCTTGTAAGTACAAAACCAAACGTTCCTTTTTAGCTTCCGATACTCCTTTAACATGGTTAACTACCAACTGTGAATCTGTTTCCAAGCGCACAAATGTCGCTCCACAAATCTTTGCTAACCGTAATCCTGCTAGCACAGCTTCATACTCAGCTTCGTTATTCGAAGCATGAAAGCCAAATTTTATAGCTTGAAACATAAATTCCCCTGTTGGTGCCACCAACTCAACTCCTGCACTCGACCCTTTGTTACTGGATCCCCCATTAGTTCGTATCGTCCACGTCGGATTCTCGCTCATCTTTTCACCATCTTTCGCTTCGGATCTGCTTGAGTGGAATTCCACCAAAAAATCTGCTAAAGCTTGAGCTTTGATAGCTGTTCGAGGAGAGAATAACACATCGAAATCTCCTAATTCCACAGACCACTTGGTCATCCTTCCTGAGATATCTGGCTTCTGCAAAACATTTTTTAATGGATATGAAGTTCGAACCACAATCGTATGTGCCTGAAAGTAAGGACGCATTTTTCTTGCTGCCACTACTATGCACAGTGCCAATTTTTTGAGCTTCAAATAGCGTTTTTCAGCATCAACCAAACTTTTACTGACATAGTAAACAGGCTTCGAAATTCTCGTATCTTCACTGACCAGAACCGCACTCACCGCATAATCCGATACTGCTATATACAAAAATAGCTGCTCACCCTTTCGAGGCTTCGACAATATTTCAGGAGAGGACAAAAGATTTTTAATCTTCATAAAAGCTTCTTCACAATCCGAGGTCCTTTCAAAGTTATTAGGTCTACGCAACACCTGGAAAAAAGGGAAGCACTTATCTGAAAAACGAGAAATGAATCTGTTCAAAGCTGCTAACCTGCCCGTTAACATTTGCACTTCTTTGATATTCCGAGGTGAAGACATAGATATCAGAGCCTTCAATTGATCTGGATCCACTTCGATTCCTCTTTCACTAATCATGTAACCCAGAAATTTGCCAGATCGAACTCCAAATGTACATTTTTCTTGGTTCAACTTCAATTGTATTGCTCTAAGATTCAAAAACGTCTCTTCCAAATCATCAATGTGTTCATCATCACTTTTGCTTTTAACAAGCATGTCATCGATGTACACTTCGATATTTCTCCCTATTTATGAAGCAAATGCCTTATTTATCAGCCTCTGATATGTTGACCCATCATTTTTCAATCCGAACGGCATCACTCTGTAGCAATGCAATCCTCTGTCAGTGATAAAAGTCGTGTTTTCTTCATCATTTGGATTCATTCGAATCCGATTATACCCCGAAAACGCAGCCATAAACGTCAAGATTCTATTTCCCGAAGTAGAATCCACTAACTGATCGATTCGAGGCACCGGAAAAGGATCTTTTAGACAGGCTCTATTCAAATCTGTGAAGTCCACACATATTCGCCATTTTCCATTCTTCTTTTTCACTACTACCGGATTAGCCGTCCACCTCGGATAATTGGCTTCCCTAATATGACCCATCTTGTATAGTCGATCCACCTCGGCAACTATTGCCTCGGATTTTTCCAATGAAAAGGCCCTTCTTTTTTGAATTATCGGTTTGACCTTCGGATCAACCGCCAAACTATGACATATTATGTCACTTGGAACCCCCACTACGTCTTCAGATCTCCACGCAAAAACATCCAAATTTTCAGACAAAAAAGTCAACAACTTTTCTCGCATCGATAAAGATAATACGGTCCCAATTCGAAGTACCCTGCCATTATTGAAAATATATTCTTCTATTTCCTCATTGACCACCACAGAACTCGGGGTTGACCTCGGATCATCAATTCCCTCATCTGTTCCATCAGAAGACAACCCCCCAAACTGCTAATTCTCCATCGGATCATCAGAACTTTTGCCCCGTAGTCTAAATGCAGCAGCATAACATTCTCTTGCCACCTTTTGATCACTTCGAACTACGCCGACTCGGTCCTCGATCACATACTTCAAACATTAATGAACTGTAGAAACTACAGCGTACATTTTAGCCAACCACGACCTCCCAAAAATAGCGTTGTAACTTGATGGACAATCTACCACCACAAAAAGTACTTGTACTTTCTTCTTGAAAGGCCCCTTTCCCAAAGAAACTTCACCCTCGAACTCTTCTATCACATTTGCTGTTGCGCCAGTAAACCCTATGATAGTCCTTTCTGATCTTTCTATTCGAGGCGGAGCAGTTAATCTCTCATATGTTGACTTGAAAAGCACATTAGCAGAGCTCCCTGTATCAATCAGCACTCGTCGAATTTCCACCCCGCATACTTCTGCTCCTATGACCACCGCATCTTCATGTGGCCCAGTAATTCCCCTCAAATCATCCCCATCGAAAATTATAAAGGGCACATCCTTTCTGTTGCTTAGGTGTGCCGATGCGCCTCCCTCAATTTGTCGTGTTAAGTTCACTATATGCCTCTTCCTCGAATTATTAGTGTTGTTGGTCATCGAATCTCCCCCAAATATTGTAAGTGATTCGAAGAAGGCACACAAATCTCGAACACGTCCCTGACGCATCGGCTCATCTATTGACATTAACAAAAGTCGACTGGGGTCTGGTTCGACATATTCCGAGGCCATATCGAAACCATCCCCGTCACCTGCAACATCTAAAATCATTAGTGCAGTTTCCTGCTTAGAATTAGGATTACCAATTTTCGGAGCTGCCGCTTTAGCATTCTTCCTGACATATTCCAGCAACTTTCCATTCTCGATCAAAATTTGCATCTCCTTCTTTAGAGCAATGCAATCATTTGTATCATGGCCGACATCATCATGATACATGCAGAACTTATTATTGCGCTCCTCTCTTGGCCTGTTAATCGCTGGTGGCTATCTAAAATTTACTGTTCCCCTTGTTTTTTCATATATCGAAGCCACGCTTTCAGTCAGATCCGCATAATAATCTGACCTCACCCACACATTCGATCTGGATCTAAACTGTTGCTGATTATTAGAGTTGTGTTGATTATATCCCCCTTGATACGAGTTTGAAGCTCCTCGGTTAGATACATTCTGATTGTTCTTCGGACGCGAGGGATTGTTGTTCGACGTGTTAGATTGTCCACTCCCCTTCTGAACAGTACTAGCACCTCCTCGAACCCGCGTCGATTCTTCGACCTTAATCTGATCCTCAACCTGAGCCATAAGAGCTCCAAATGTTAACGCCCTGCGCCTCGTAGTCTCATCGGCTAAATCCCCAGGCAACAGCCCTTGCCTAAACGCCGCCATAGCCACACTTTCTTCACAATCATCCAATTCAGCCTTTGTTGACACAAACCTCTTAGTATAATCCTTTAACTTCTCTCCCACAGCCTACTTGCATTGTATTATTGTGTCTCCATTAGCTCTCATTTCCTTGCTTCCCACAAATTGTCTTCGGAAAGCGGTATAGAAGCCTCTAAAATTTGCAATTGATTCCTTAGGAATCTTGTTGAACCATTTCAGCGCAGTTCCCTTAAACGTCTGAGAGAAAGCTCTACACACCAATTTATCGTCATCTTCGAAATTAGTCATGTAGTTTTTAAATTGTTCTATGTGGTCATCGGGATCTTGAGTCCCATCAAACTTATCAACTTTGGAAATATCAAACCGCCTCGGAAGCGGCACAGATCTGATCTCCCTGATCAGCGGTGAGTCCCTCCAGTCGACTCCCTGAACATACTGGTCCTCATTTCTCATCCCCACAGTTGCATATAAGCTGGACTCACCTTCATATTTTCGAGGCGAATATCTTTGGGGCGAATATTTTCGAGGTGAATATACTCGCCTCTCTTTCTTTTTCCTTCCTTCCTTATACACCCTAGCTGGCCGGAGCTCACGCACTGCTCCTCTTGAACGGCCTTGAGAGCGTTCGTACCTCAGTGTTTCATCAGACTCAGAATCTTCAAAATCCTCTTCATCACTAGAGTTTACATACGGTCGCCTTTGTAACTTTTCTTTCCTCTTTACCCCGCTATACTCTTTTTTTTGCTCAGAACGTGTTTTACGCTGTTCATATTGATCATCGCCATCGTCCATCGACTGATCCGACTGATCATTCTGATCGCCCCCTGCTATCTTAGACTTAAGCCTAGCACCATCATTATTTCCCTTCTTTTTTACCAATTCGTCAAGTTCTGCCACCTTCCTTATCATCTCATTCATTTTTCCTTCAAAATCAAATTGGATTGATTGAGTTGGAATCGATTTACCTGCCTCTTGCAGATCGGATTTTAGTGTTTCCATAGCCTTGCGAACAGATGGATTGTCACCTTCCTCTGGATTCATCTTCAATCAGCGACAAAATCAAACAAAATATGAAAATTCGAACGAAAAACTTTGCAAAACGAAAACTCGAACGTCGATTTCTGATCTGTTGATCAAGGTATCCTCGACCCCCTCTTTCTAGCGCCAATTTGGTAAGAATTAAAGCTGAATTGACAAAATCTAGAACACAAATCTGCTTAGAGAATATTTGGAAGTGAAAAGTGCTTCTGATTATTTCATGGGCATAACTAACTTCTTCAGCCTCTTTAAATAGACTGAGTGAGTTAGTTAGAGAAACAGTTACATAATGGTATAATTGCAGTTCAACCCTTTACATTTCTCCTAAAGCCTAATTTGACCCTATATTTACAGAACTTATCACTTTAGTCCCTATCAATTACACTTAGGTCCCTGAGGAATATCTTTCCTTATCAACTATGGTGGTGGAGGATCTTCATCGCCAAAATATTGTGTTATTGGAGGATATAGAGGAAGAGGAAAATCAACATCCAAATGTTGATTAATCTAATCTAATGACAATTATTCAGTTATTAGTCCTATGTACTCGGCTTGACGTTGCAAGTCACTATACATATGCCTCTAGTTTTGTTGTGAAATTCACCTAGATGAGTCTCAATTCTATCACACTGACTCTCGATTCTATCCCACCAAGTATCATTTTGAGCATACATCCATTTCATATATTTTCATTCAAACAATCTCGCTTCAGATTGGTGAGAAGAACTACCGGCATTGGAAGTGGTCGGCTTTTTCATCCTATTTTGCTCAATTGACCTCACCCAATATTACGGCGTATTAGGTGCAACATATACATTCATCTCACATATTTGGTTCAATCAATTCGTAAAAGATTCAAATATCTACCACCTTTACCAGAGTTTTCCATTATAATATATTTGTTTAGCTTATTAATATATCCACCTAGTAACTTCTACCCTCTTATTCGGAAGGAACTAATTTATCATCATCCCATAAGTTATATACTTTTTAACACATGATGAATTCATATGTCTAATGATCAAACTTGGTAAATTTATTATGCGTCATGACGCTATAATAGTAGTTACAAATGATTGAAGATACGAAAAGTTTGAATCGTTATTATTATTAGGAAAACAAATTTAAGAAATTTCAAATATAATTTCTGAACTCCTTACAGGTTATGTCTACTAGAAAGTTTAAGTTTATCGTGAACTATTGCCTGGGGTTTAACATTACTCAGTATTGCGACTACTTTATCCAATGATATTGGCCATTAAGTAGGAAACAAACTTTTACGAAGTGATATAACAACATTTCATGATTTTGATGTTGTGTGTTACATAACACTTGATGGATTCTGATTGGATACTCCAAAGAATAATTGTATATTTTCATTATATTGACAAGAACACTGTTGTTGTAATTAGATATAATATGTTAGAGTGTATGCATGATTTTAAAATTAAAAATAAAATGATATCAATTTTATTCGATAATACATCTGCGAACAGTTTAACTATTGAGTTAGTTAAAAATGATTGCAAACCTGATTTTCTACAAATTTTTTTACAATAGATGTTTATTTTATGTAATTCAATTGGTTACAAAAGATAGAATAAGTGTGATATATGATTACGTCAAGCCTATTAAAAATGTGGTCCTATTATGCACGACCTTGGGTTTAAGATGAAAAATTGGAAATATATTGTTGTGGTTAATGGAAATAAACACAACAAAATAGTTTTAGATGTCAAAACTAGATGAAATTTTACATATTATCTTCCTGCACCTGCTTTTATATATTTATGAGCTTTATAATAAAGATCCTCTCCATGGTCAACATTGGCATTATTGTGCTTTATTGTTACATTTCTTGAAGCCTTTAAAGATGTAACTAAACCATTTTATATGCAATATACTCCTAACATTTATTTTGTCCATTTTTATCTAATTAGTTGTGTTTGTTTTATAAAATTATAATAATTTTTAATGGAACCTATAACTATCAAGATTATATTCAAGAAATTGACGTTTATCTTTATAATGTATAATGACTATTTTGATATATACGGGAAAAATTAAAATGTTATATCTTCAAATATAGCAAGTAATAGTAGTAATATGAAGAGAAGCGAGTAATAGTAGTAAGATGTGGAAAATGTAATGCTAAATAGAGGAGTGACAAGAGAAGTTTCTCAAACTAATAATGAATTGGCTGCATATTTGAACACTTCATATGATTTTGATCAGTATAATTCAAATAACTCTCTTGATATCTGAAGTTTTTGAAATCCAAAAAAGACTGTTTATTATTTTTTGTAGGTTACCCACGGAGGTTTTTTTAATACATATGTCTAAAGTGGCAAGTGAATATGTGTTTAGTCAGTTCATGCTTCATGACACGACTAAACGATCAAGACTGGCTAGTGATGCACTAGAAGTATGTGTTATAGTCAAGGAGTGGTATGCGGTGGCCCATAGTTTGCACTGGTGTAGTTTATTTTTGTATGAGGGTAATTTTGTAAAGTGTTTTGGGTGTTTTGAGGAATTTAATGTTTATAGTATAGAGTAGTGAGATAATTAAGTTGTGTACTAGCAGTAAATTCTAATTACCTTGATTAACGAAAGTGGTTGAGGTATTTATACTTAATTATTGACCCATGGGCCTATCAGTTCAGATAGTGAACTCGGGTTAAGTTTAAAGACCCATTAGTAATTTGGTGTGTAGTGACCATCATCTAGCTTAGTCATCATTTATTACGTTTGTCATGTTCGATTTTTAATAATAGTGGTTATGGTCCAAACTGCCCATCGGATTAAGCCAAGACTCATCAGCTAAAATATCTGATCTCATCAGTAGCCCCTTTAGGTCTTGCAAATAACCTTTAGAAGAGCTGACGCTTAAAAATCAATATCAACATTCTCCGATCTGGTGTTGTATCCGAATTGTAAACTTTTCTGTTTTTTGTTAAGAATTTCAAGAATGATCTTGTTCGAATTTTGGTGGAACTGATTTTTCAGTTCAGAATTCCAAGAGGTTTTTTTCAATCGTGGGACACATATCAGGCTCTGGTTTGACCTCTCAGCCATTTTCTCCTAGATTCTCGTACCTACTAGGCTAGAAAGTTACATAGGCTTTAACTCCCATACGTTGCAGCCTTTAATCATTACTTAGATCGGTTTACCTTCTCCTAGGTAACTCCCACTTTTCACCGCTATATATAAGTCTTCTTCACGGTTTCATTGTCTTCAACAACTATAAACATTTCTAGTGAGAGAAAGCTTAGTATACCTTCAAATTTGTGTTTAATACATATATGTTCACAGCCAGAAACGCTCTAGTAAAACGAGGTTGGTTAAACTTGTCAGAGTTAGAGAGAGGGAGAAATGTTGCAACGAATCGTTGTTGGCCTCCCTGTTTCACCTGGTGAAGGAAGCAATCAATCACAAACGAATAAGACCAAGGCTCATCGTCTTCAAAGCACCCAATGTTAGAAAGCTACCCTTTGTTTCAAGCGTTTCTCCTCTTCCATCAGGGTCCTCTGTTCAAGAGTCCCAAAACCCTCTCCCTAAGGAGAAAGCTGTTTCCAGGTTTTAGGAAACCCTCGAATTTTATCGCAATGGGTTCAGATATAGAGAAGCCTCCAGAGAAATTAACCCCACGCCGAGTCACCCAGCAATCCAAATCAAAATCCACTCATACTTCTTCAAAACCCTCTAATACGGAGGTAATAAAACCTGTGCCCAAATCCAAACCATCTGGAAAGCATCCCCTCGCAGAAGCCATACAATCTGAATAGCCTTCCACTGTAATGGAAGAAATCATGGAGGACAGTTTAGATGAAGCCTCTTTTGAGGCATCCGGTCAAATGGAGGACACAACTGCAGATCGGAAGGGCAAGACTAAAGTAGGTTTGCCTCATCCAGATGCGCTTCTGGAGAGTCTAGAGGGTAGAATGGGGCCTAACTTCACGAAGGTCACTGTGAAGTATTTGTTGTCCCTTCAAAATATAGCCTACGTATACACCCACAGTACTGAACTGGGTCATATTTGTATGAAGTGGGGAATTCCATAGTCTGTGAAGGTGAGAATCCTAGTAACCCAGAAACTCCGATGGACTGCAAACCCAATGAGTTTGTGGTTTATATGGTGATGCTGAACTAGGAACTCTGGTTTCCTTTGGATCCGGAGACAGTCAGGTATTTCTACTTGACCAAGCTATGTCCCAGTCAGCTGAGCCCCAACACTTGATATACCCTACTGGCCTGCATCATGGCATCTAGGCTATCTAAGATTCCACTACCAATGAAATAATTTGTTGTTGTGGTAAACTTGTGTAAGAATCAGCATATCCCCTTCTATCACTACAACATGGGGAATGACTATAAGGTAGTAAATGATCTTTTGGAGTCATAAAAGTCGTGGAGGATGCAGTTTTTATTCATCAACTCAAACCCAAACCAGCTGACCAGTCGCTGGAATAGTATTGGTGAGTTTATTTTATGTCATCTTTAATCTTTCAAGTATTAAGTTACTACTCCAAACTTATTTATATCTCTTCTGAGTTTTTCTGAAGGCGTTTTCGGACTATGTAGAGGCAGGTCAGGATCTTTGTGCCAAAATGAACGCTTGGGCCTTGGAGAAATGGGACAACGCTTTCCACAACTGCTTCACATTGGGGAACTTTGTGAGGTCCCATCTGTGGAACACCACAGAGAGAAGAGATCTCTCATGGGAAGAGCTGAACACCCTTCCTCCTGCTGATGTCATCCTGAGGAGGACAGAGGCTAAAGATGCTAAACTTTACCTGCCTTCCAAGGCCAAAGCCCCTAGCCATCTGAACAAAATAAAGAAAAAGAGAAAGAAGAAAACCACAACAGACCCACCTCAAACAACCACTGAACGGACCGGATCGGAGAACCAAGGAGGCATTAATGATGCTCCACTATAAGCAGTAGAAGTTACTATAAAGAAGGCTGGTGATTCAAACAACCCACCAAAATTTTTGAAAATGAGAAGAAATGTAAGGTCATCAATGATGAAAAATCTGCCAAGAAGAAGAAAGTTACTATGGGATCAGAGATAATTCTTCATCCTTCTGAAATCTCTCTTCCAGCTCCTGTCGATCCTACTTTACAAGAGGAAATTCCACCCAATCTCTATTCCAAACAGGCTACCGATGATGGTAACGAAGAGGTAAACCTTGACGTTTTTCAGAACATCAATATATATTTTAATGAATTGGAAAAATATGATTTTGCGGGGCCTTATCGTCCTCCCAACTCATCCAATGTTGTGACCCAGAATGGTTAGACTTACGCGATATCTAGCAAGCAAGATACCGTGAGCCATGCCTTCTCGGGTTATATTCGTTAGTGCTTGATCTGGAGAGACAAGTAAGGGATCAAACCGTTATCATCAACTCCATGACTACTGAATAACAAATCTTGACAAACGATATTCTCAGCTCAACACATCATAGAATTATTAAGGAAGGAAAAAGAGGATTTAGTTGCCAAACTGCTTGAGTCAGAAAAGGCCAGCAAAGACCTCCAAACCAAGTACTTCGATATGGAGACCTCTTCCTCAAATGATATCACAACTTTGATGGAGCAACTACAAACTAAGGAGAATACTATCCAGACTTTATCTGATGACAAAGTCAAATTGGAGAATACTATCCAAGAGAAAACTGAAGATAAATCCGCTTTAGAACGCCAACAAGCTCAAGCAATAGCTGTAGGGATAGAGAAGTATGCTAGTGGAATAATGGATTCTCATGATAATAGGGATGGTGGAATTAAGTCTCATATGGTCTTACTATTCTACGAAACCTTTCCTAAGAGGACGCTTGGTCCTTTATGGAAATCTGTGGACTATGATGATCTCCCTTTCCATACAATGGCTGATGGTGACAAGTACAACTACTCCAGTGAGATAGACTCCAAAGATGATGAAGAAGTGGGTGAGAGTTTAATTGCTGAACTTAAAAGTCCCAAAAAAGATAGTGGTGAAGAAAAAACCGAAGGGAACAAACCCTAAGGTTATATTATGTACTCTTTGCTTGAAAGATTAAAGTCCTTGGATGGCCAAGGCATTATTTTTTTTATCTTTATGCTGTAAAAATTTAAAGTCCTTGAATATTCAAGGTATTTTGTGTACCAGAGATTGGTTTTAGTGCAATCATATTTTAATATTATATTCATCTTTGTTAAAATATTGTTTAACTCTTTCTGGCCAATGTTTTGATATCCTTCAATATTTCAGATGTGTTGAACAAAAATATCAAACATCCTCAACCACATATGTATAATAAATATGATCAAATGTTCAATATATCTGATCTCCTCAAAAACATTTGAAAGCCGGGATGTTTAATAAGTATTTAATATTCGAACTGAAAAAAAATTCACCAGACTTTTGAAGAATGCATAAGATATTATTGAAAAACCCAGACACCTCATTAAAACCTCCCCGTGCCACCATGGTAGGAAAGAGTATGCCCCATAATATTTACATTGATATTTAAAAAGTAAATATTTACAAACAAAATTTATTCTAACTATAACCTGAGATGCTCAACATTCCATGGGTGTTTTAGTGCTCTCTCTTCTTTGTCTTGGAGCCTGTATGTTCCTGGTTTAACCTTCTCACATACAACATAAGGGCCTTCCCAGTTTGGAGCCGGCTTACCGAACTGCTTTTCCTTGGTGTGTATAAAGACTGTTGTTAATACTTTGTCCCCTACTTGAATATCTCTTCTTTTAATTTTGGAGGAAAATTTGCTCCTCATTAAGCCTTGGTAATGTGTTGTTCTCAGATGCGCTTTAACTCTTCTTTTTTCAATCAAATCTAACTGATTCCTGACTGGTACATAATTAGTTTATCCGAAATAGTTTTGGACTCTGTGAGATGGTAAAGTAGCTTATATGGGAGTAATTGCATCTATCCCATACACTATACCAAAAGAAGATTCATATGTAGTAGCTCGAGGTTTATTTCGGTAGGCCCACAATACTTCTTGTAATAACTTGGCCACTTTCCTGTAGCTCTTTCCAGGTTTCTTTTTAATCCGAACAAGATTATTCTATTGGAAACTTCAACCTGCCCATTTGCTTGAGGGTGAAAATAAGAAGAAAAATAATGTTGGATTCCTCTAGAGGCACAGAATGCTCGCATGTATTTATTATCAAACTGTGGCATATTGTCAGTAGTAATTTTTCGAGGGACCCCAAATCTACAACATATGTCATATAAAATAAATTTAATAACTGCCTTCGAAGTGGTTCCAGCCAAAGGAGCTGCCTCTATCCACTTAGAAAAATATTTAAAATCGACTATGATTATTCTACATCCACCGGATACTGTGGGGAGAGGCCCAACTAGATTCATACCCCATCTGGCAAATGGTATTGGTTCATATATAGATTCCATAACAACTGCTGACACGTTAATTTTATTTCCATACTTTTGGCAAGGATCACACATTTTTACCATCTCTTTAGCGTCTGCCATTCTGGTTGGTCAATGGTATCCTGATAATAGAACTCTTCTAGTTAGGTCCCTATAGCCACAGTGTGCAGAACCTTCTCCATCATGTAGTTTAGATAACACAACTTGGGATTCTTCAAATCCTAAGAAACATAGGAGAGGTCAAATGAAAGACTTCTTGTAACGAAATTTTCTTAATATCAAGAAACCACGAGCCTTGTACTTGATTTTCTTAGCCACAGTTTTATCCGGGGGAAATATCTCATCGGAGATAAACCGAAGAAGATCATATCTCCAACCTTTAGGTTGAATAACAAGTATACTCATACTTTCTTCATTTTATTTTTCTTGACTTGTCTGTACGGAAGAACATTCATGCACAAGAATCCATGGGTAAGATTCAGAATAAGCAATAGTTACCAAAGAGTCTGCTCGAGCATTTTAAAGATCTAGGAATGTGTTCATATCAGATATTTTTAAAGTTTGTGGCAACTTCTTTCAACATAAGAAAGTATTTAATCAATTGTTCTTTCTTTGCTTCAGATTATCTTTGAACATGGTGAATCAACAATTGAGAATCACTCATTAACCGAACTCTTTTTGCCCCACATATGAGAGCCAGCTTAAGACCATCTATGGATGCTTCATATTCAGATTCATTGTTAGACGCTCTGAAGCCAAAACATATGGCCTAGTACATATTGTCACCATAGGGAGAAGGTAAACAAATTACATTCCCACAACCCACGGTACTCTAAATTGGAGAATATTTCTTGAAGGTAAGATATATGTGAATCTTCCTCCCAGATTTTAACCATCATATCATCTATGTAAACCTCCATGTTTATGTCAATTTGATTAGCAAAAGCTTTATTCGTTAACCTCTGATAAGTGGCTCTAGCATTTTTCAATCTGAACGACATCACCTTATAATAATGAAGACCTCTTTTTGTGATGAAAGTAGTGTGATCTTGATCCTTTGGATCTACTTATATTTGGTGGTACCCTAAAAAAGCATCCATGAAAGAAAACAGTTTGTTTTCAGAGGTAGAATCCACTAACTGATCTATCCGATAAACAAGATAAAGATCCTTAGGGTATGCTTTATTAAGGTCAGTGAAATCAATGCACATGCGCTACTTTCCATTATTTTTCTTGACCAGAACAGGGTTGGCAGTCCACAAAAAAATTGAGATTCTTTAATGTGACCCATCTTGGTTAAACGATCAACCTCTTGAACAATCACATCTGCTTTTTCATTAGAAAAAGACCTCCTCTTCTGTACAAATGGCGCAATATCACTCCGGATTGAAAACTTATGGGAAATAATATCACATGGTACTCCAGTAACATCACCATTACACCACGTGAAAACATGTTTATTATTCATAAAAAAAAAGATAATAACCGGTGTTTCAAATCTGGTGCCATCTTGGAACCAATTTTAACACTTTTCCCTCTGCGAGGGAGTGAGTTTCAACCTTCTCAATAGGTATTATAAGAGGGATCCTCCATGGGATCATCAATTTCATTTTCCTTAGCAGAACGATCCAATAGATACTAATCTTTGTTAACTCTGGCTGCCCTTAAAGTCTTAGGGGAAAAGGTTGCTGTATAATATTTTATGGTTATCTTCTGGCTGCTCCGGACAACACATACTTGTAACTGGACAACATACTTCAAACATTGGTGGACCGTAGAGGGCACAACATGCATTCTACAGAGCCAAGACCTCACAAATATTGCATTTTAAGATGTTGAGCAATCCACCACAACGAATAGTACTCTTACCATCTTTTTAAAAGGGTCATTTTCCCAACAACACTTCCTTTTAGAACTCCCCAATCAAATCTGAAGAACTTCTTGTGAAGCCTACAATGGTTCTGTTCGAACATTGTATAACCGAAGGCTTTCTCATTCGTGTAGGAGCTTAAAAACAGGATGTTTACCGAACTTCCTGTATTAATCAAAATCCGGCGTATATTGTTTCCTCTTATTGATGCCCCTATTACCAATGCATCTTCATGAGACCCTGCAATGTCTCTTAGTTAATCATCAACAAAAACTATAAAGGGAGATGGGTATTGATACTAGTGGTTGGATATTCCACCATCCAAATGGGTGGTCATGCCTCTTCCTTGATGAAGTAGAAGGTGCAGTCACAGTATCCCCTCCAAAGATAGTTAGTGACTCAAAAAAATTAATCAGACGTGGCCCCAGCTTGCGCCTTTCAATGATGTTTTGGACCTCGTGCCTCAAGGCTATACAATCATGAGTATCATGGCCTATGTCATTGTGGTATTGGCAGAAACCAATGCTCTGGTTTTCTCTAGGGGACTGCAATATTGTTGGCTTTCTAAAATGCACCTCATTCTTAGTCTTGTCATAGATTGTAGCCACACTCTCCCCCAACTCAGCAAACCACTCAGGCTGAAACCAGAGTCCCCTCTTATTTCTGACCAGTTGGCTCTAAGTTTGGTTAGACTCATTCTGCCTTGACCGGTTGGACCCCTAACTTGTCTCTTTTTCCCTCTAACCGGACTGATTAGTAGCTGGAGGAGTTGTTGTTGTTGTAGTAGACCTTACTTGACGGTGTATTCTGGTTTTCTTGGTCTCTTCTATATTGATGTGCTTTCCCACTTGATTCAGCAAACCGCCCCAGGTCATAGCTTTCTTCTGAGTTACCGAATCGGTTAGATTATCTGGATTTAAACCTTTTCTGAGGGAACCAATTGCAACTTGTTCAAAGCAATCTGCTAGCCCATTCTTTGTGCTCACAAAACAATTGATGTACTCTTTTAGGGACTCATTCGGCTCTTGAACGCAATGAATAATGGTGTCCCCATTACCCCATGAGTTCTTTACTTCGAACGAATTGCATCATGAAGGCAATCCAGAATGTATCAAAATTAATTATACACCCCTGAGGGAGACTGTTGTACCCTTTGAGGGTGCTTCCTGTGAAAGTTTGGGAGAAGGACCTACACAATAGCTTGTCATCATCATCAAACTTCATCAAGAAGTTCTTGAACTGTTCCATATGGCTGTCCGGATCTCGACTCCCATCATATTTCTCTATCTTTGAGCTATCAAACCTCTTAGGAAGGTGTCTGTAGAGTATTTTTGCAGACAAAGGTGATTGCCTCCAATTTGATGGTTCTGACTGAAAAGCAAAGGGATCAACCAGAAACTGATCAATATGTTGATTGGTTGACCCCTTACCCTTGCCATGGTTCTTCTTAAGCCTGTCATGCCTATCTTTTTTCCTTAAATGTTTTTTAGTCAGCCTCATTTTCTTTTTTGACCTTCCTTCATCACTACTTGAAGATAATGATTCTTCAAGATCTGCCTCATTTGATGAGTTGCTGGAGGACTTAGATGCAGAACGCTCAATATGTTTAGATTGGTGTGCCTTCTTGGAACTGAGATGGGTTTTCAAAGACTGCTCGTTTTCTCCAAGATTGTCAGTGTGGTGAAGTACTGACGCTTTGGATTTTTCCTTAACTCCTTTTTCTGCTTGTTTTATTTCTCTCAGCCCCTCTATTTTAGCTCTCAACTGGTCTCGTTCCTCGATAATATACTCCTTGTTTTCCCTTCCAACTTCCACCTGAGGAGGTGGAACATTCTGGTTATTTAGATCCATCCGAACAACTTTTCCTACTAGTACTGAATTGTAAAATTCAGGCACCGTTGTGCTCCCAAAGTGGTCGTAAATTTGGTGTAGTTTATTTCTGTCTGAGGGTAATTTTGTAAAGTGTTTAGGTGTTTTGAGGAATTTAATGTTTAAAGTAGAGAGCAGTGAGATAATTAAGCTATGTACTAGCAGTAAATTCTGATTACCCTCATTAATGAAAGTGTTTGGGGTATTTATACTTAATTATTGACCCATTGGCCTATCGGGTCCGATAGTAAAATCGGGTCAAGTTTAAGGACCCATTAGTAATTTGGTGTGAAGTGACCAACATCTAGCTTAGTCATCATTTATTACGTTTGTCTTGTTCGGTTTTTTATAATAGTGGTTATGGCCCGAATTGCCCATCGGAATAAGCCAAGACTCAGCAGCTAAAATATATGATCTCATCATGCACGACCACAAATATGAAATAGAAGAGAATCAAATGGACATCTTTAATGAACTGGAAGATATTAATATTTTGGATGCAGTTGCTGCATAATGTGATGATGTAGAATATTGAATCAGAAGACAAATTTTTATAAGTTGAATTACATTTATAATAGAATACTATTAGTGAGTTTGTAATGCGATAGTTCAATTTGGAAACATTTGTACAACTCTTACCATGCAAGAGTATAAACTATGAAATGCTTAAATCAATAAAATTTATATTTTTATCATTCAATATCATAAAGTAACAACTTATCAAAAAATTTGTCACTTATAAAATAAACAATTTATAATATGTTATACTATAATCAAACTATAAGAATTATTGTACAACTAGTAATTATCAGAATATAACAACACATGTAGTACTTATAATCAAACTATAATAATAATAATAATAATAATAATAATAATAAGAACAATAATAATAAAACTATAATAATAAAACTATAATAACGTTATACCAATTTTAAATTGTAATTTACGAACAATATAATCAAACTATAAAATCCATACAGAATTGTTTATCAAACAATAACGACACTTGTATTATGTGTGTTATAAAAATAATTGAAAATTGAAAAGTAATTAACTTTTTATTATATGTAAAATTACAATTATTATGAGTTTTGGATGATTAAAAAAATATATCAAATACTTCATGTTGTCGTGACTGCACGAGAGGTGAATCTTGTAGTGTTCTAACGTTATCATGATGAGACGGGACAGTGTTCTTAATGTGATGGTATGTGACAAGACAAAAACCCGATGTGACAAATCGTCTTGTTTTGTCGCATTTTTTGATGTCTTAATCATTACTTCTTCAAAACCAACCACCAATTCAGCATGTTCAGTACGTTCAACCGCCAAATTATCTTCAAGTATTTTCTTTTAGGACAAGGCATCTTCTAAATTTACTCATATCTCTTCCTTTTTCAAATTAGGACACAGCATTTCCGGCTTCGCACACCTCTTGCAATTTGGCTAAATCAACATCAACATTATCCAACTTCTTATGGGTGAGGAGATGGCTTTAGCATGAACTATAGTCAATCTATGCAAGAACCATCCAAAACCAATCATTCGGCATGGGTCGATGATACTTTTGAACACACTATGGAGTCTTGAAATCATTCATGATTTAAAGGAAACATGCTCTTCAAGTCGACTCAAGACTTCAATGTTAGGTTGAAGCTCAATCTTTAATACCCTTTCAGTCACCCACTTATCATCAAGCTTAGCCTTCAACTTATATTTAGCTTCTCTCTCTGCCATAAGGTCTTACCATCAACTACCCTACCTATAACTACGTGTTATCTTCAAATTATTTGCCATTAAATTTTAGAATTAGCCAAAGATCAAGCCTAAAGGTGGAAGGATTTTAAAAATTGTGGTGTATGGTTGTCAAAGTATTAAGAAATGTCTACAATACAAATGCAAATATATCACCATATGTTCGCACACATTCATAAAAGCAAAGGTATTTCAGCATACCCTTACACCTAGGTTCATTTTCTTATTGACCAAATCCACAAGCGACATATGGTCGGACAACTTTCTCAAATTAGCTAAAGCAACAAACTATCTAACAACCTCATATATTTGATCAAATACAAGCATAGATGATTTGCACATCTCAGTGATATCTACCTCGAGAGTTCCCTCATTTGGCGCATCAAATATACCCCTAACCACAACACATTCAACAATTACTTTGAGGGTGGAAGGAATTATCATAGGCACCACAGAGCCTTTGGGTATCAATAATGCATCATTAACGACTGACAATATGATTGTAAGGTTTGATGACAGATTTAGGCTTGGATAGAACTACTACAAAAGTGTTTTGTGATGGCCAAAGCGTCATACAACCACGAGTGTACAAAGCATATAGATGTCATATATCATTTTATTTGTGATATAATATCAAAGGGAAGTGTTGATGTAAAAACAATGTCTACACACGATAATCCAAGAGATATAATGACAAATACAGTATCAGTTCAAAAGTTTAAGGAGTGCATAAACTGGATTCGTGTTAGGAACATCAAGTGAATGCCTTATGGACACTTAGTGAGTCAGGTGGAGAGAAATTTCTTTGTTGATAATATAGAAAAAATATTCGCCTCAAATAAAATTTTGTTACAATAATAATTCAAATAATTTATTTTACGATTCTTGTGTTAAGAGTTGTTGTATCATTGATAATTGTTAATAATGTTAATCCATAAACACATTAAACTTTTATTTAAAAAAATCTATTAATCTCTATAAATATAGACCGGATATTATAATAAAAAAACAACTGGAATCTTTAGATATTTTCATTCATAATTAAAAAAAATATATTTTTGATATCATTTATAAAAAATATTACATTTAGACCCATAACAATATCATTATTTTTCTTTTGGTCAGGATCATGCCTAAATTTTCCCATCACAAATTAACTGACCGTAATAATCTTCTAACGAATGCGGTCCATATTCTTTGTAATACATCAAATTATTAATAAAAAAAAGGGAATTGCTAAAAAAACGGCCAAAACTACTCCGCGAAGTCGCATGTTTCTGATTTTCAATATTTACAAATTTGCCACTAGGCAAAAAACCCAAAAAACCCTTTGAAGTCTAATTAATTACAACCCACGCCATTGAGCACTTCTAACTACTCCATGGAGTTGCAAACACAATTTCAAACATCCACCATAATCATCTTCTCCAAACTACCTAAAACCTCCAAAATCAACAACCTATTAACCCATTTTTTTAAAAACCTCCAAACCTTCAATACATGGCCGGATGAGAGTCGGAACCACTTCCCATCTGGAGCACTATGGACGCCGAGGAGTTACATTGCTTAGTCCCCTATTATTTCTGCGAAAATTCGATATTTTGGAGGAAACCCGTTTTTTCATGTTCGTCGCCATGCATTGGCGTGGCTGGTGTGTCGTACGCCATTGGTGTGGCGCCCGTTGGAATCCACACGCCAACCGATGGCGTGGGCAACCTGCATTTCGCCACACCTGTGGCGAACTCACGATCTTCGGTGCCACACTAATGGCGAAATCCATTTAACTATTCGGTTCAATTGGTTTAACTACATCTTATGTGTTGCATGATGTTACACAATGTGAAATTTCGCTTGTTTCGGACTACGCTTATCATTTCATCATTTCACCACTTAAACTTTGTAATGAATGTAAACTTTGGATGTTTATCTTAAAAATAATCACACTTAAACTTCTTAATATGTCGATTGCATTAAAACATTACACTATAATCAAAGCATTACATAATTAGAAATACATAAGAAAATAACTTAAAAGATAGATAAGCTAACCCTCAGTTAGCATTGCACAGTTATAAATAAATAAGTATCATACAATTCGAAACCCAAAATGATACGTATCATACAATCCGAAAGTATCATACAATCCGAAACCAAAAATGATACGTTTGATACAAAATATAAATAAAACGATCTCACAGCAAGGTGAGATTAACAACATTACATAGTGAAAATATAATTTCTTACTCGAAACCGTACATTCTGTTCTCTGGAATATGTCCGAAGTTTGCAATGTCATCTTCTATCGAATCAACCTTACTTTCGATATGATCCAACATATGTCTGGTAACGTAATCTGTCCTAAACAGGTTCCAATCAACAAGTGCTACTTGTTGAACTTTGTAAGGCAAGTTGGCCAAAAGCTGAAGTGGTTCAGCTTTCGCACGATTGTACCTGCTTTTGACTTCTTCACGACTACGTGGAATTGGATTAGGATACTCCAAGCGTCCATAATCATAAAACATCCTACAAACCACTCGATCAAAAAAAGCATCGGTCGTATCATCGGACATTGTTTGCTTAACAAACTTCACGGCCTGAAGCAACCGATGGTCTTCGTGATCATTAAAGTCCATACCTAACTCCATAACCTGTAAATAGAAACGCAAATGTGAAGGCGTGCTTGAAAATACTAAAACTCACTTGGATATCTGTTTTTGTTAAAAAAAATAGCATAAACACATATGATCGACACCAACAAACAATATGAAACCGTTCCCGGGCCATTCCAGTAACTGTAGCATCCCAGCGCCACGCCATGGCGTAGGGTTAGTTCCACACGCCATGGCGAAGGCGTGGGATCCTGGCTATACGCCATCCTGAAGGCGTAAAGCCAGGATCCCACGCCTTCGCCATGGCGTGTGGAACTAACCCTACGCCATGGTGTGGCGTAGGGATCATGTTCTTCGCCCCCGTGTGGCGAAGAACATTTTCGCCATGGCAGGAGCTTTAAGCTTCTACGATGGCATACCGACAGCCCAAAAACCCGCATTTTCTACCGATCTAGTCTAACTAAACCTAACTAAACCTAACTAACCTATCTAATAACAACGAAATGAACTTACAATAATTTTTCGATTCCGAAATCTCGCCCGTCTCCTTCCTGTTACGCCGACAAGAATTTCCGGTCACGATTTCGGTTTGGATGGGTGCCGGTGGGTGTGGAAGAGTTGCCGAGAGAGGTGGGTTTCGGTTTAGGGGAGGGTTACGGTCTAGGGGTGGGTTTCACTTTTGGTGGTGGGTAGAGAGGGTGGGTAGAGAAAGGTAGTTTTAATTTATTTTTGTTATAGTTTTTAGATTAGGTTAATTTAATTTAATTTAAGTTAAGTTAGACTTAATTTAGGTTTAGGTTTTTTTTAGTTTAATTTAGCTTAGGTTAGTATTAATTTTTAGTTATAATTGTAGTTATAATTGTTATAAATTTTTTTAGAGAGAAGGTAGAGCAAAGTTAGAGAATTTGAGTTTTTTTTTTGAAATTATGATAACTTCGCGGAGTAAATTTGACTATTTATACGATTTCCTAAGGGTAAAATCGTCAAACAAAATAACTTCACGGAGTAGTTTTAAAAAAAAATTATAAGCGACTTCGCGGAATAGTTTTGGCCGTTTTTTTAGCAATTCCCTAAAAAAAATTCAATAAAAAAATTTAATAAAATTTTAAATTAAAAAAAAATTGTATAATATATACATGTGAGTCGCCCAATGACATCGCCGCATCTAGTGGGTTTGAGCATATGTGGTGGTCACTTAAACATACCATAAAGAATCCCTCTTTCTCACACTTTCTGTTCTCTAAATGCTTTATGTGACATTTTAATCCAAAACACAAACAACTGGATTTTGGTCGTCGCTTAACTTCCATAATTTATGTCGACTAATTTGCGTGGCATATGTACAGTATATAAGTATAATTTGGCTATACCAAAAGTTGGATAGAGTAGGTTAGTTTATTTTGGATCATTGAATTCTAGATGATAAGTCGACGATCTTACCATTTATTTTTTAGCCTGAGATCTCTTCTCATGTAGTTTTATAAAATAGGGATTGTGTATAAAAGCCAATTCTATTTTAAACAAAATATAATTGAACTATTTGTAGTAGTAACAAACTCTATTAGAAGCTCTTCTTGCATGGTTAAGCAAATTATGGGAGAATTAATCAATAATTTTATAAATAATGTTTAACATTAAATTTTGTTTTGCAAAGTCATAGGCGACACGCTAGTTATATCAATAAAATGTTTTGTAATAAAGGTCATGAGTTCGAATCCCTCTACATACGCTTTCTCGGCTCAGCCTGTCACCTTGTGTGGTTTACCTTCTGGCGTTGGTTTGGAGGCTATCGCGTCAGACCGATGGTTTACCCTGTACGCACTCATTGCATTCTGAGTAGCGGTTGTGGGTTCCCTCCGAAAAAAAAAAATTATTTTGTAATCCTACCTTATTTTTATAAAGATGACATGCTAAATTATATAATGGTATATAGGTAATTTTGGTCCAATCCAAAATTTAGATATCGATAAATTGTTAGAAAACTAATAAAAATTACGTGACAAATAAAGATTTCAAACGAATATTTTCATGGTAAGTTTTTTATTTTATTTTTGTTATTTTAATATTTGATTTTTTAATTTTATGTCATTCTTTTATAAATTTAGATCTTATGTGTTCAAAAAAAGTGATAATAGCAGCAGAATTGAATATTCAAATTTTTAATAATAGAAAGAATAAATTAGGATCGCAGATCATTATATCTTTATACATAAAAATATAATCGATGGATTTGGACCCAATCGAACTATATTTTTATATTATGCATTATGAAAAGAAATCTTTACCTGGCTAAGTTTTTCTTTTCAAATTAGTTTTTAAATTTATGTTTAGTTTTAATTGTCAACGTTTGGATTCAATCATTCACGAAATTTGAATTCGACTGGTATGTACATAATTACCTCAATATTTGGTTTTTATTTATTGGTCCAATTCCAATTATTTATTAATCTGATTTTTTATTAACTGAGTCGTATATTCTAACAAAATAACCAAATAAATCATTAAGCGTAGACTGATCCATATATTCCAACAATCTCCCCGTCATATGTTACCAAATAATATATTTACTTATTGGATACCTTGTAATTTATTTTCCATAGATGAACAGAAAAATCATGTACATAACGAAGAGCAATAAAAGACTAAAGACTTCTTCAAACCAATGTAAGCAAATGGAGACAGCGTTTATCACATTATCTTCATCAATCAACTACATGGATTTATTATGATGTGTAGTATAAACATAATATGAGAGGTAATTGTACATATTTATTCTTAACTGGACCTACTTAAGTAGAGATCTATTTAATGAGTTAGAGAAGTCACTGAAACATAGTTGAGTAATATGAGCATATATTTGCAATAAACTAAAGTGTATACAACCAAATAACAAATATATCTCGGGACCTATTACAAAAAATTCGAGTGAAATAAATCATCCTTTAAATCAACATCACTTATCATAATGTTGTGTTCATGAAAACTGAAGGTAGTACTGTTTTAGTAAGAAGACTTGTTATCGTGGAGTTTTCCACCAATTTGTTATACTAATTTGAAGACTATGTACTCTTTGTTTAACACACAAGAATTTATATTTATATGTTTGAACTTGGACAAACTCATGTTATTGTTGGAAGACTATGTACTCATGTTACTGTTAAACTTAGGTCGACAAAAAATTCAATATCTGACCTTGTAAAAACTTGGGCATACATCGAACTCTCAATTTTCAAAGCCTAAGGGATCATTTGTATTTTCTTAATCTCAAGTTTTGTCTTTCGACAATGAATCATGTTTAATTTGTCTTTGTTTTTTGCTATAGGGGTATTTAAAGGCTTGTTATGTTCTATTTTGTAATGTTTCAACATAATATTTATATTTATTTATGATAATTGTTGGATTCCAAGAGAGCGAACCTCTGTGAATCTGTATTCCTAATATAAAATCCGCATTACCAAGATCTTTGATATTGAATCTATGTGATAGGAATTTCTTTATAGTATGGAATAATTTCTTACATTTGTATCCAGAAAAATAACATCAACATATGGTAATAAAAATATGAACTTACTCTCATTGAACTTGTGATACACACAATCTTCAACCGATATTATCTCATAATCGGATGAGATTATTACTTCAATGAACTTATGGTACTACTGTAGATAGCTTATTTGAGCCCATAAATTGATTTCTTAAGTTTGAATACCATAGACTTTGGATCACTGATTAAAAAGTTCCCATGTTGCACCACATAGATCGTTTTCTTAAAATCACTATTGAGAAAAACGGTTTTAACATCTATTTGATGGATCTTTAGGTCAAAGTGTGCAATTAATGTCATGATTTCCCTAAAAGAGTAATTCAATGATATTGGAGAGAATATCTCTTTAAAGTCAATCTCTTTATAATGAGTATATTTTTACCACATGTCATTCTCAAAATATCTTTTGGTATAATAAAATCATTTACAACCAATCGAATTTTTTAATTCGGGTAATGGGACAAGCTCCCATAATCCGTTATCTTACATTGATTTATACTATTCTTTCATGATGTTGATCCACAGTTGAGAATCATAACTTTTCATGGTTTTACATAAGCACGACAAATCATTTATCGTTAGACCACATAAATCTTCATATTCCTCAATATATATTATATAATTTGTAGATATAGCATTCTTTTTATCTCTTATGGACCTTCTGAAGGGCATTATAACCTCATTTTAAATTTTTGGAAGAGGTAGAGTTTGATCTTCATGCATAATTTTATTTTGTTCTCCCGTGTGGAAGATTATTATTTTTAGTATATTCATGTTCTAGCATAACCATATCTATATCCTGGTTAGAATTCTCAATTGAGCATCTATTTTATTTTGAGTGTCTTAATGTTCTAACGGTATTGAAAGACTAGCACTGTATTCTAATCCTACGTTACGTGAGTATCTTTATTAGAACATATATGAATCCCTATAGATTCTTCCTCGGAGAAGATATTTGTTTCTAAATTCTTCCCCCTGATGCAACTTCCTTAAAATTTTCTCGTTTCAACAATATTTCTAGTAAAATATCAGTTAATTATCTTTGAGTCCAATTTCTTCCCATTCGGCCTATTAGGATTTTCTTCAATTGAACACCCCCCATACATGAAGATCTTTTGAACTAAGATTAAGCAAGCTTATATGGGGTCTTTATTGTGACCTTTGTGGGAACTCTGTTGAGCATATATGTTACGCATTTAATGGCCTCATCTGAAAGAGATCGAGTTAGAATCAAATGACTAATCATACTCATCACCATATCATATAGTGCACAATTTCGTCTCTTGGATACATTATTCATACTAGGAGAATCTTGCATTATATATTGATAAACTATACTGCATTTCTCTAGGTACTTAGCGAATAGTTCATAACATTGTTCACATGAACCGTCGTATATGTTGCAGTGTTCACCATATCGGTTGGAGGTCTTAAAATCTATTAACTTGTCTAGAGATTCATATTTCTCATGAATAAGGTATAGGTACCCATATCAAGAGAATTTATGTATAAAGAATATGAAATATCGTTACCTGTTTCATGATTAATTTGGGAACAGCCAAATGTTGGTATGTATCAATTCTAAGACTTATTTCTCTCTATGTATCTTTAATCTCTTCATTTTGGTATGTTTCCCCTTGATACATTCCATACAAGTACCCAAGTCTGTATAATCAAGTGGACTTAAAAAAAAATAGCAATAAGTTTATCCATTCTAACTTTAGAGATATAACCAAAGCACTTGTGCCAAAACGATTTACCAAATTATCAGTTTTAATAATATTTTTATTTGGTACTTGTGTGTTCATTTCTATATTGTGATGCTTAAATGTATCTAATAAACTTAACCTATCATTTGTTTACAAATATCTAGTGTCAACCATATTACTATTTAATGAAAGAATCATTTGATTATTTCCAAACAAACAATAATAATAACAAAAATTGTCCAAACCCGGAAAAGAAATCAAATTTCTTCTAAAATAATATACATACAAGACGTCTTTCAAAAATAGAAAATATCCACTAAAACTAACAAATGAAAGTCACATATAGCTCAAACCAAACAAGAATTTCCCTCACTTGTATATATGAATATTTCACCATCACTGAAGCTTATGCTCCTTGTTTTACACTACAACAAAATACAAACATTAGTCGATGCAGTCGTATCAACCCACTATATATATCTTGCATCTGAAACCATTTTAATGTAGCAACAAATAAAAGTAGTAATATTACATTTCGCTTTCATATAAAACAGGTGTTTTTCACAGTATTTCTTGTGATGTCCTTCTTTCTTGCATAACATATATCGACCTTTAGTCCACTCATTTTGTTTCTTTGTCACTGTACCATAAGCTTTTCCATCATGATTTTTATTTTTCCTTTTTTTTTATAGCTCACTATGTACACCTTAACATATTAAGATTTCAGTATTTTCTCTTCTCGTGCAACATGATAAATCAGTTCACTAACAGTTTATTTCTCATGCATGAAATCTCAAGTTATTTAAAAAATCTTATAATCTATAGAAAGTGACTGAAACACGAACCAGACCACATATTCCTCTGGAGATCAATCCTATCCCTAACTTAGTGAAAATCATTGAAATTATGTCTTCTCTAATGGTCCATCTGCCTTTATACTAAATTGTGGAGATTTTATTCATAAACCATTATATCTCCATCTTTTACTTTTGGTAAAACATTTTTTTACCTCAGTGAAAAACTTTACTCCACTAGTGATCTTATTTGAGACAACCCCACATAACACTTGAAGTATCTCTTATCTTATTCTGATCAAGTACAACCTATTTGATTTCTATCATGCTTTAAATTTTGTTTCTTTTTAAGATTACTTGCTTCATTGAGGGGCGTGAATCTTGGAATCATAACATTTCATATATAGTTCAATATCCTCTTTTCATTGGTAAAAATCATACATGTCCAAAATGGGATGTTACAACATACACATAACATACAATCCTTAAGATATATTATCATGTGACATATTATTATTAAAGAACACTTTTTGAAACATGAGATATTATATGTAAAACATAACATATATCGTTAATAAGATAGATTTGGAGAAACATATCAACAATAATTTTTATGAGTTTGAGGATATTATTGTTGCTCCAAATTTGATTGATTTAATCCAGGTAAACCTTCATTTGGGTAGGTTTCCATATTATAAATAGAATCATTAATGATTAATTCACAAATGATAGTCGTGTATTCATAATTAAATATATCAAATATTAACATTTCGTTGAACATGAGATGCTTACAATATTAATCATGAACTGTCGAGACCCTAAGTTTCTCAATTCATCAATAACCTTCCTTTAGGTCAATATATTGGTGTCAAGATTCACTAATTAAAGTCATGAAAACCTTAATTATGTAATTTCACATATTCTTTAAAAAGCAAACAACAACCATACATAAAAAAAGCATGTTCAAACATATCATGTGGTCATATGACTAAGAAAGATACCTCATTGTGCGCTCCAAGTACGCAGTTGCAACAAGGTAATTTTCATTGCAAAAGTACAGCTTTGTCACGGAAAGTAAGCTCTTTTTCCGTGAGGAAGCAACCAGTGTCGCGACAATAAGATCAAATTTTATCATGATATTTGGGTTTGTCACTGCAAAACCATGTTGTTACGAGTTTCTACTCAATTTTGTGTATGTTGGTGCAAAATCACCCTTGTTAACAACAAATAAAACCTAAAATTAAGTAAAACCCCAATTTTGGCATACAATTAAAACTCAAGCAATAAATCATAAAACCTTAATAATATAAATCAACAACATTTAGTATCTTAATGTTGTGGATTTTTTACTTAAATTTAAAGTAACATAACTGCAAGTGACTGATTCTGATACCAATTGTTTGATGTTTGTATCGCTCGAACACCCAGAAAAATTAATACCCTTTAGATGTAGATGAATTTCTAGGAAATTGGAATAGAAACTTACATGACAATAAAGACATCATAGCAATCATGTCCTGTATTAGTGTTCTTCACTGCTTTCGTTTTCTTGGTACATCAACACTTGTCTTCTAATTTTTGTTTCTTTTTTATAATCTTGATCATGTATCTTGAAGCATAAAATATAATAAATAAAGTGGTAGACTCATTAAAAGAGAGTTGACGAAGTTTTTAACTCGAGAAGACCGGTGAAGAAATTTACTGAGTCACAAATGACTCATTAGGAGAGTTGAAGACGTTTTATTTTGAAAAAAACCATTGAAGTAATTTAATGAGTCATAAATGTCTTATTAAGGAAAGTTAATTACCATAATCATTTCTTTTTATCCTTTGTATTAAACTTTATATAAAGAAAATAGCTAGGTTTGTGAATGTATCAAAAAAAATCATAGAGTCCTTTCTAATAAAATCGATATGCATCAGATCCAGGGACATAGGCGCAGTTTGCTGAACTCTGTTAACAGTTTGTGTGTTTGATCTTATTTCTAGTTTATATCGTGTTTGATCTTACTGTTGGTTTATTGTGCCAGAGACATAGGCACAATGTGTGATCTTACTATTGGTTTATTGTGTCAGAGACATAGGCACAATGTTTGATTTTACTATTGTTTTATTGTGCCAGAGACATAGGCACAATGTTGGATCTTACTATTTTTTTATTCTGTCACAAACATAGGCATAGTGTTTGATCTTACTATTGGTTTATTGTGTCGCAGACATAGGCGAAGTGTTTGATCTTACTGCTAGTTTATTGTGTTTCCTAACAAAATATTGTTATTATTTGTTTTCACTAATCAGATCATAGGATCTTTTGCATAAGACCCTTTACATAAAAAACCTGATTTTTAGTGATCAAATGTATAATCTATTTAGTATCATTTTATGTATAAAGTGCAACTAATATGTTTGGATTTAAGTCCAATTGCATTATTTCCTTATATTTTATACTATGGTCCGGATCTGTTACCTGGCCAATTCATTTCTTCCATATTAGTCCATGAACTTATGCTTAATATTAATTATCAACATTTGGATTCAATTATTCACAACACAAAAATTTGGTCTCATATCTACAAAATTACTTTCATAAAATTATATAATGGTCTGATTCCTAATTATTTTATTTATCTGATTACTTATTAATTGTATCATTTTTTAATAATAACTCAATACATCATTAAACATAGAGCGAACCATATATTCCAACATAATAAATTATCAAACTTCAATACGATATAAACAAATATGACTTATTGTTATTTATTTAATTTATAATTTATTCGTTTCCAAAACTTAAAAAGTATCCTCAGAATGAGTGTATATTTAATTTGATATGTATGGTATACATTTTATTGCTTAAAATTTTAAATTTTTATACTTAAAAAGGTTAGGGAAAAATGTTAATTAAAAATAAAAAATATGATAAAAAAAATTAGTCAACTAATTTAAACAAAAAAACAGCTATCATGTATTCAGTAATCAAATAATATAAATCGAATAACTTAAATTATAATATATATATATAGAGTAATTATTATCTATTAGACTTATAAATTCGAATAAATGATAAATTAAAAGGTTAATGTATGCTTCAGTCTTTCATATAATCAAATAGGTTAGTCTAGTATATGCATCTTAAAATCCATAATATGAGCATATGGTAGTCCATATTTAATTTCACTATATTACTTTTATTATATGACCAACTATTTATAATATATATAACACATGTAATTAACCTATAACTATCAATTTTGAAAATAATATTCTTATAGTCTTCTACTTTGACCATTTTTTATAATAAAATGATATACTCACTGTATAGTGTTTTAAATTTTTATTGTATTAAGATGAGACGTTAAAATGTATATTATCACTTAAGTAATTCTTTAAAAAATAATGAAAGCGTCGATGTTGCTTATTTATGATGCAATATAGTCCATCAGTAATCACAGTACTAAATAAACAAGCATAGCTTTTTTATAGCATTCTTCAGCATAACAATTACATGGAGTAACCTAGTATATCATAACTCATTTGATCATATTTATCTGAATCATAAATTTATATAGGATATAAGAGTAAAAGCAAATATTGTACTATATTACTGCATTGTATATATAGTGAAATAAAAGTATTGCAATCTGAAACTAAACTTAAAAACTAAAATAATAAGAACTTTTATTGGGATAAAATATATTCTAGACTAAAAACATCCATATGAGTGGTATACTCGTGAAAGAATTTGGGTATAAATGCATTAATAAGAAAATTGGCAACCATAAAATTTATGTTGATATTTTTTATCTTTATTTGATTATTTTGTATTTTTTTTAACAAAATTATAATTACTAGTATAGAAAAAAGATCCATATGATTATTTTGATTACACACAATCGCATGAAAAAAATCTTGAGCCATAATGCCTTGTTGAAAGCTTTAAAACATACCATATATATTACTACCATAGTAACAGATGTAATGAGAGTATTTAAAAGAATATGTAACTGTACTTCGTGATTTAATGACTATGCTTCTATATGTGGATTTATGATAATCCAAACAACCAAAATAATATGTATCAGTATAATAGATAATTTTCAAGTTATTCGGTCTTTTATAAAAAAATATATGATGTTTTGTTTCTAAACTTACTAGAGTTGCACTTGATTGTCTTTCAACGGTTCATACGACTCATATAATAAATTCAATATATGGTCTGACACACACTTGAACATGCATACAAATTATAAAACGTATAAATTTATATGTATCTTTTGAATTTTTAATTCCATCTTGAGATATTATAAACTTGAGAATGTATATCTTTTTTCCATAGAGGTATTTATAGGATTGATGTGTCTATGATATAACTTTGTAATATGCTCTCTATATATGCTTTGTGTGATAGATCTAGAGTATCTCGAGAAGACTCTTAAAATAGGGATTCCCAACACACAATATGTTTAATCAAGATCTTTTATATCAAGTTCGTTAACAAAACAAATTCTTAGAAGCATGTCATAGGTTCTTATAGTTTGTAGTTATATTATGTCATTCACATAGAGCAATAAATAAATTGGTTTACGTCCTAAATTTATGGGACACACAATATTTTACAAAATTTATCTAAAAATATATGAGGTGATAATATTTAATAACTTGTGGTATTATTGGCAAGAAGTCATCTTGATCCCATATATAGATTGTTTATGATGGTAGAGCCTCAAATTTAAATTTTTATAAAGAAAATTTTCAAAATGTAGTATATAATGTTGGAATATATTTAGTTAATATATTTATAGACTAACAATAATTTGGACCGACATGCTAAATAAACATATTCGATTATTGTCTTAAGGAAGTCCAAATTAAAAGTAGTCGAGTTAATTATTTAATTAACTAAATTGGACCTATGGGTAAAAAGGCGTTATGGGCTCAAGTGTGGTAACCGGGTTGAATTTGGGCACTGTGATGAAGAGGGCCCAAATCTCAACACTTAAGCCTGAATTAATAAATGAGGTATATAAATTGAATTATCAATTTATTGGGTTATGGTCCCGGACACAAGGAAGTAACAAAGGATGGGCTTTACAATGTTGGGCTTCACATTGTAAAATCTATAAATAAGGGGCTAGGTTTAGGTATTTCATCACTCTAAACCCTAATCAGAAATACGGCCGCTTCCTTAGTGTCTGGAAACTTTTCCTTCTTCTCTAATCTGATTCTGCAGGTCTCTTAGTTTCATAAACGGAATCTCCGGGGAACGTGGAATCGCTGAAGAACGCAAAAGAACTGAAGAGAATACTAGATGGATAGCAGCAGGCAAACCCGTAAGTATTCTTGATTTTCTGTTTCTTCTATAGATGAATCTAGCAAAAGGGTTTAACTTTTTCCGCGATTTGTTATATATTATTTGATGCGATTTCGGATAATATATAACAATTTGTATCAGAGCCAAATAAACCCTTTTTGGATTCAGTAGAATAATCAAATTGAGTATTGATAGACAAAGATGCATATTTTTCTTAATCGTAAAGAATCCATGTCATTAGGATTATGTGTTAATTGAATTGGTGGGGCATGGATTTAGGGATTGTATGAAAAGCATGTTATGTGATTTATTTGTATTGAAACACATGTTTTATAATCAGTAAATTGCAATTTTTATAGTTTGGGGATTTTTTTTTAATTTTTTTCCGGGTAAAATTAGGGTTTATTGATGTCTGGAATTTTTCTCCCAAAATTAGCATCAAATCAACCCTAAAATAACGAATAAAATCAAAATTATTGGGATAGTGGCTCATCGACAGCTTAACCCCTGATGTTAACGCTGATCGAAAACTGTCCGCTGATTATCACGGTAACCTGCGAAAAAAATATATATTTTTTTCTCGAAAGTACATATTTTGTTCGGAAATATATATATGTAAATTATTTCACAAGTATGTTGTGTTTGGCATGCATTTTTTTGTATGTTTATTTGTGAATTAAATTGTATGTGTGTGAATGATTAAATGACGATGCATGACTAAGGTTTCGTAGACCGGTAGGTGAAACTATGAAATTAATTTAATCAGCCCTCCGGAAGGTTAAAATTAATTTTCTTAAGGATCCTAGGCTTCGAAAAGTTCGGGGATTAATTTAAATTCAAATATTATCGGCCCTCCGGAAGGTTCACGTTTGGGTTTAAATTAATCATGAACGGGAGAAAATTATTGAAAATGGTCTTTGTGTTGATTTTAATTTTAATTAGATGAAATCGGCCCTCCGGAAGGTTTCATCGGTACTTAGGATAAATTAAATTCAGCCTTACGATTTTTTGATTTTAAGTAGGTGAAATCGGCCCTCCGGAAGGTTTCACCGGTACTTAAGAAAATCAAATTATGGTTAATTTAATATATGTAAATGATATCGGCCCTCCAGAAGGTCTCATTGACAATTAGAAAATTAAAATAATGATCATAGTATTTTTCTCAAACTCATAAAATTTCATGTTAATTTGATTTGCCCTCCGGTATCTATTATCAAGGAATTTTATGTTTTACATGTATTTGTCATGTTTATGCATATGTTTTCAGTTATATGTCAAGATGCTAGATGTACTTTGTGTTGTTTGTTCTTATTATAGTATCCATGGGTTACAATTTGTTGGGGAATCGTCCACCGACGTTGGATTGTTCGGACTTCCAATTGTGGAAGGAAGAAATGCGGTTGTTTTTATCTGTACATGATTACGACTATGCACTGTTAACTCCCAAACCATCTCCCCTTAGTCCGGAAAGTACACCAGATGAAACTAAGGCTGATGAAAAGTGGGAAAGGTCAAATAAGTTATGCATGGCGCTCTTGTTACAGGGGATACCAGTAGCATTGTGTGGGGCTGTCCCTAAAGGTGTTACCACTGCCTCAGTCTTTCTCACGGAGATTGAGAAAGCCTTTGCCAAAAGTGAAAAGGTAGAGATGCAGCGTTTGCTCATCGAGCTAGCTACCAAAAAGTATAATGGCAAAGGTAAAATCCAGGAGCACATTCTGGGAATGTCGATGATTGGCCAAAAGTTAAAGGCAATCGGTTTAGACTTACGTAAGGAATGCATAGTTGGATTCACATTTCATTCGCTGCCAGACCCGTTTAAGTATTTCCAGTCCACCTATAACTTCATGCGAGAAAAGTGGAATATCAATGAGTTGATTTCCCACGCTGCACAGGAGGAGGAAAGACTTAAAGGCACAGCGCCTGAGGTTAATGTGATTACATCTACAAAAGGGTCATGGCCTAAGCAGAAGGGAGATGGCAAAGGACCGGGTCAAGGTTCGGTCAACAAGAAAGGTATAAGGCCCTGGACAAGTTCATAACTTTTAAGACCGAGGTTGAGAAACAACTTGGTAAAAGCATTAAGATCGTTAGATCTGACCGTGGTGGTGAATACTATGGTAGATATAACGGATCGGGTGAAAAACGTCCAGGACTCTTTGCACAGTACCTAGAGAAGTGTGGAATAGTCCCTCAATACACTATGCCTGGTTCACCTTGCATGAACGGTGTATCTGAGAGACAGAACCGAATACTAAAAAAATATGGTTAGAAGCATGATAAGTCACTCATCTCTACCATTATCTCTCTGGGGGAAAGCCATCAAATGTGCCGCTTATATACTCAATCGAGTACCCACAAAGGCTACTGTTAGGACTCCATATGAGCTTTGGAATGGGTGTAAACCTAATTTAAAGCATCTTCATGTGTGGGGTTGTCCAGCTGAGGCGAGGCCTTACAAACCTCAAGAAAAGAAACTGGACCCAAAAACAGTTAGTTCTTTCTTCATAGGTTATTCTGAACATTCTAGAGGGTTTAAGTTTTATGATTCTCTCACTGGTACAATATTTGAGACAGGAGCGGCCAAGTTTCTAGAGGATGTTGAGTTTGGGGGAAGAATAAGGGAACATATGTTGATTTTGAGGAAGAATCCATAAAGATTCCTGAAGGTTTTAATAGGGATACTGAGATATCTGAAGATTGGGCGGTAATGCCAATCATTTCGATCCCATTAGAACAAGGTAATCTTCATATTAACACTGGTGCTCCACTTGAGGGTTCTAACCAGGATACAGAGATTCAGGTAGAACAAGAGGAACCTCAAGATAATCTTCCACAAGGGAATCAAAATGACATCGTTCATAATGATCAAACTCTACCTCCTCAAGAAGTGCAACAGGAGGAAATAGTGCCATTAAGAAGGTCCACTAGAGAAAGGAAAAGTACTATAGGTCCAGAATTTATAGTATATCTTTAGGAGCATAATGAGTTATGTGCTAGAACTGTAGATGATCCCTCATCCTACAAACAGGCCATGGCAAGCTCTGAATCTCAAAAGTGGATTGACGCTATGAAAGAAGAGTATAAATCAATGCAGGATAATGCGGTATGGGATCTTGTCACATTACCTGAAGGGAAAAGGCAATTGGTTGTAAATGGGTTTACAAAACCAAACGCGATTCCCTGGGTAATGTGGAAAGACATAAAGCACGTCTTGTAGCAAAAGTTTATACTCAGCGTGAAGGGATTGATTTTAAAGAAACTTTCGCTCCAGTATCGACGAAGGATTCCTTTAGAACAATCATGGCATTAGTTGCACATTTTGACCTTGAGCTTCATTAGATGGATGTTAAGAGCGCTTTTCTCAATGGTAATATTGAGGAAACGATCTACATGATGCAACCAGAACACTTTGTAGAAATTAACTCAAAAGATCTGGTTTGCAGACTTAAGAAATCCATTTATGGTCTTAAACAAGCTTCTCGTCAATGGTATCACAAATTCCTTAAGGTGATAGTCGGTTGTGACTTTGAGATCAACTCGGTTGAGGATTGTGTTTATCACAAGTTCAGTGGGAGTAATGTCATATTTCTTATATTATATGTGGATGACATATTGCTTGCCTCGAACAATAAGGAATTGTTACACACTACAAAAAGATTTCTATCAGACAAGTTTGATTTGAAGGATCTTGATGATGCCAGTTTTGTGTTAGGAATCCAGATACATCGAGATCGTTCTCGTGGTATTCTTGGATTATCACAAAAAGCATACATTAAAAGTGTGTTACAACGTTACGGATTGGCAGATTGCAAACCCCTAAGTACCCCTATAGTAAAGGGTGACAGACTTAGTCTGAGTCAATGTCCTAAGACAAAACTTGAGATTGAGGAAATGAAAACGGTCCCTTATGCTTCTGCAGTTGGGAGTTTAATGTATGCTCAAGTTTGTACTAGGCCGGACATTAACTTTGCTATAAACATGTTGGGGAGATATGTTAGTAACCCAGTAATGGATTACTGGAAAGCAGTTAAAAGAGTACTCCGATATCTGCAAGGAATAAAGGGGCACATGTTGACATATAGGAAGTCGGATAAACTGGAGATCATCGGGTATTCCGACTCGGATTTTGGTGGATGCGCAGACACATTAAAAAACATGTCAGGCAACATATTCTTATTGGCTAGAGGTGCAATATCCTGCAAAAGTGTAAAGCAAACACTTATTGCATCGTCCACCATGGCAGCAGAATTTGTTGCATGCTTTAAGGCATCAAACCAGGCACTATGGCTGCGGAATTTTGTTACTGGATTACGCATTGTACAAGGGATAGAAATCCCTATGAGGTTATATTGCGATAACAATTCCGCAGTGCAGTACTCTAACATCAACAGGAGCGCGTCTAAATCCAAACATATAGACATAAAGTTTCTGTCTGTTAAAGAAAGAGTACATATGGGTCAGATAAGTATAGAGCACATCGGTACAAACTCCATGATAACAGATCCCCTAAAAAAAGGCGGTTTTGCCTAAGGTTTTCCAGGGACACACCATCAATATGGGTGTAGTTGATTTAGAGGATTGTTAGTTTCAGTGGGAGAGTTTGTAATAGGATCTGATGTTATATTTTGCAGTATTGTGCACATTAAAGTTTATTGCAATATATATATGCTTGGAAATATTTATTGATATTTAACTGTATTGGATCTCCAAAAGTAGGAACCATTTAAGAGTAGATATGTACGATTACAAGCCATATTACTCTTATGCCACGCTCCATAATTGGCCCAAGTAATTGATTGATAATGGTAATGTGATTACTGTTGCATCCTATTGTTCACATTACGAGAAAGAGCTCTTTAGTCCTTTATTGTTATCAGTCATGTACGGGGTTGTACCATTTGTCCATTGACAATGAATATAGGGATCCCATTAAAGTTGAATATGTATTCTTGAGTAGTATATGACGGTCCAAGTGGGAGATTGTTGGAATATATTTATTTAAAATATTTATAGACTAACAATAATTTGGACCGACATGCTAAATAAACATATTCGATTATTGTCTTAAGGAAGTCCAAATAAAAAGTAGTCGAGTTAATTATTTAATTAACTAAATTGGACCTATGGGTAAAAAGGCGTTATGGGCTCAAGTGTGGTAACCGGGTTGAATTTGGACACTGTGATGAAGAGGGCCCAAATCTCAACACTTAAGCCTGAATTAATAAATGAGGTATATAAATTGAATTATCAATTTATTGGGTTATGGTCCCGGACACAAGGAAGTAACAAAGGATGGGCTTTACAATGTTGGGCTTCACATTGTAAAATCTATAAATAAGGGGCTAGGTTTAGGTATTTCATCACTCTAAACTCTAATCAGAAATACGGCCGCTTCCTTAGTGTCTGGAAACTTTTCCTTCTTCTATAATCTGATTCTGCAGGTCTCTTAGTTTCATAAACGGAATCTCCGGGGAATGTGGAATCGCTGAAGAACGCAAAATAACTGAAGAGAATACTAGATGGATAGCAGCAGGCAAACCCGTAAGTATTCTTAATTTTCTGTTTCTTCTATAGATGAATCTAGCAAAAGGGTTTAACTTTTTCCGCGATTTGTTATATATTATTTGATGCGATTTCGGATAATATATAACATATAAAACATTTCAACAATGTCTATATTAAGAAATGTTCTCTTGCAATTTATTTTAAAAAGTTCAAGATAAGGTACATGAAAAAATAGTAAGTTTCTAAATAATTTCTTTAATAACTTGATAAAAAATCTTAGTATGGTGGAAGTCTTCATATCGTGTATATTATTTTACTATATACTTAGTTTTGTATCATTTCATGTTACCTAGAGTCATGTTTAGTTCTTAAATATTCATTTACAACTAGAATTTTTTATTCTTTGTGTAATAGGATAATATCCCAAACCAATTTATTTTGTATCACTATATAATCTTTATCATTTCTTATATCCATGGTAACAAATTTAGACCGAAATAAATATTAGACACCATATGTGTGTTTTAACAAATCATAACCCTAAAGAAGAACTATGAGTTTTGAGGTGAAAATCGACATGCGAATATGATAATCAAACAAAACGAATTATAAATACTAAGAAATTAAATTTAGTAACATAGTATTTAAAAATATAAGTAATAAAAAAATAACCACCCATGTGTATCTATAACAAGTCTCGGGCTCTAGGTAGGAAGGAAATTGTCATATGTTATTTTTGTTTATGAACTCTGAGAGCATAGTTTAAGAGTTTATGTATTGCTCCAGAAAAGATTTATCGGTTGGCAAATCGTCGTCGGGTTTTCTGCCACTCCTACATACTCCTCGGCTGTCGAGTGCTCTCTATGCTCTGTTACTCCCACACGGTACGCCATTTCTAGATGTACTTTATTCGTCTATGTTTCTCCTCCGATTTGAACGACATACAAATCTCTCGGTGGGAAAATGTTTACTTGTCGTATCTTTAACAAGTGGTATTATATCAATGTTATGCTATTGTTTGGGGTTGTTCTCCTCAGTTTGGTAAGAGGTATGCCCACATCGCCCCGTTCATTATGTCATTTTCCTCAACTTTGTACCACAACAAAAATATCATTTTCTGCATGAACAATTGGAACAGATTCAGCGGATGTTCTAACATAAAGATCTATCAACAAAATTGGAAAACAAATTTATAAAATTTAACGTGAAAGTGTGTACGTCAAGAATTAAGCTAGCCTTTCCAGGTTTAACGTGTGTACTGTCATGACAATATTGAAACTGAAATAACTATCTCAAGTTGTTTGGCGTTGTACTCGACCAAAACTGCCAAAATAAAATACAAACATTGTGGTATAGAAGATAAAATTGTCAAAACTCATGTAAATCTTAGCAATTTAATCATGTAAATATATTAGTAAATTGTCAAAACTCATGTAAATTGTCACAAAAGTTAAATTTAATACCAATATAACATTAATTTAATCTATCCAACATAATTCCAAACAAATCTAACCTAAATATGATTTTGAAAAAAAAAAAGTTAAAATATGCACACTAGATACGGTAAAGCACATATTAATTAAATTTTACTAAAATTAACTCTCATAAACGTGGTAGTTTACTCAATTTTCATAATCATCTAATTAATTCACCTCACTGATTGTTATCAACGGTCTAATTTTTGTTTGTTTTTTTCATCATCTTTAGTTTTAGTTTGTTAATTTATATTTATTTATTTATTTTAAATATAACCAAAAATAAAATCACTAAAACTTTTTAAAAAAATATCAATATTTTTTTTTAACTTGCCTATTTGTACAACTCTAAAAATAAAATCCATTCTTTTATATTTTAAAATATCCAATATAACAAAATTAAATATATTATTTAAAAAATAAAAATAAAATACAAATAGGATATAATATAATCAAAATTATTATTTAACAAACGAAAAGAAAAATTAATTCTCAATATTACATTCTCTTGTATTGTTTGTCAACATTCTATCTGACTTGATTAAAACCAAAATGTTACCATAAAAATGATTGAAAAGAAAAAAACTAAAACTTTCGAAATAAAAGACCGAAAAAATGTTATATAGCGGTTAGAAAAATATGAAAATTCACTTATATTTTTATTTTCTTTCAGTAAAAAGACACGATATAATTTTATAGCTCGAAATATATAAGTGGTAGGTGATAGCTAATTTAGGGATAAAAAAGGTAATGGTGGTTAAACCTTACTAAAATAATTCATGGTTAGTTAGTCGGTGTTTTCTCTTCTAGTGATAAACACTCGCATTGATGTCAATGGCATCAATTAAAATATATATATATGGACCATATTGGGGTTATCTTAAAATCCTTCAAATATGAGCATGATAGAGATCTGTACATGTACAGGTAATTATCGAGTATATAAATAGTTTTGATTATTTATTAAGTGTAGAATATAAGGAAGGATGGTGTTGGGTTGGGTTTGGTTTGTTTTAGCTTAGTTTAGTGGTAGTTATTGTCAGGATTAGATTTGGTCTAAAGTAAATGAGAGACCGACCGAAAGAGTTTCGGTGTCATTATAACTCTTCCACTTCAATTATCTTTTATGATACATTTTTGTTTCTTTTATAAAAGATAATAGGTCTAGTAGCGATCCTATCTCTTTAGATATAAATTGGCAAACGCGTAAGCAGTTTCACATCTATTACGATATGTCAAGATTCTATCTCGTATTTATTTTATATGTTTCAGTTTTACTTCGCATTTTATGTATCACAACTATTGGACGTTTCTATCGCTAAACTGATTTTCATGTTCGATGTTTATTTTGGTTGACATAATGTCAATGTTTCGGAGAATGTTCCGACTAATAGTTAAATAATATATTTTTATTAATATTTTTAATATATATATATATATATCGTCTATATTTTAAAAAATCAAAACAAAAATAAAAAATGAATCGTTATTGAGCGAAATAAACATTACACATTAATACAGAGGAGGAACACTATTGCGGGTACATTCATTACACGCTAACGGTGTACCAAACCACTAATTTAGTAATGTACCACAATTAGCTAGCTTCTCACTCTTAGTGATCCAAACAATTAAAAAAGATATCGAGAGATGATAGACTTCTTTCATACTAAATCAGTTTAATCTATTTTTGGTGGTTGAGTTGCGGATTGTGTAATAAGTAATTTTAATGGTGAATATGTTAATTAGTTTGGTTATGTATCAATAAATGATGTTCTAGCAGTAGTGTTTTTGTAAGGGGTAGACGCGGATATAATCCTGTAAGAGATGTACAATAATGGGTTAGTTTCATTCGCTATTATTAATGATATAAGAGATAAGAGTATTTTTATTTAGTCTCCTAATTTTAATAATAATAGATCCATATTAGTTTAGATTTGGATGGGGTACAACCAAGGATCATAGTATAGAAAGGTAGACTCATCGTTACCCACATTAATTATAAATAGAGTTAATGCAATCAGTCTTAACTTAAGAGTTTTCCTCCAAAACCACGAAAAAAAGAGTCAATAATAAGGTTCCAAAATTTGTTGCTTTAAATTTTTTCATTTTTAATCAAACCGTTCTAAATTGAAGTGTTGGTGCAAGTAATGATATACCATATTAATTTAAGGATGATCGTCTGATTCTAGATTTTTAGGTCTAGAATCTCAAGCTCTCCTTTTGGTAAGGGTAAAGTGACTTTATTTCATGCAAGCTTGACATCCGATATTTTCATTTCTTGTCCAGATCATAGAGAACGACGAAGGATTCTAGTGAGGTTGTTAAGAGTACGAGTATGAATGATGAAAGTGGATGACCAATAAACTTATCCAGCAAAAATAAAAGATTTGATTAGTTGAAGTTTTCTAGTATAAGATTAATATTTAAAGTTCTAGGAGTTTATTCTTGCGAGAAGTTTGTCTGTAAAAGTTTTACAATCATTAAACATAAGGCGTATTGTTGTGAGGGGCACCCCAAGATATTTCACTAGAAGATGATTATTGGTTGTATCTAATGATACTGGTGAGATAGTAATGGATAGATAAGGTCAACTTCATAAATAAATAAATATGTAGAGGATTTACCTATAAGTAGGAAAGAGGATGGAATTCATACATGCCCACCGTAATGAGTTTTAAGAAGTGAGGATTAGTGTGAGAGAAAATCATTAAAATTACCGATAAAGCAAAAGTTGATTATTTTCATCTTTTTGCATTTCCAATAAAAGTTAAATTTTTATTCTCACTTTTTTCTTTAATAGTACTATTCAAGACTTGCATGACAATGACGAATAGACAGAGGGAGATTGAATCTCATTGTCTTATGCCTTTACAGCCACGGAATGAGTCGTGGGGGTCTCCATTTATTATAATATTATAAGAATGAAAAGAAATACATAGGATGATCCATGAGATAATTTGGTCAGGTTAATTCATTGATAATATGATGTTTAGGATGATATATTATCTTACGTTGTCAAAGGCTTTCATAAGATTTATTTTGAGTAATGCTCGAAGGCTTTTCATATTTGTTTGATAACCCTTGAGTAATTTTTGAGATATTAGAATATTGTCACTTATACTACGGCCATGGACGAAGACTGGCTAAAAGATGTCTATGTGGGAAAAAATAATTCTTTAAGACTGTTAGCGATGATTTTGAGATGGTTTTGTAGGATACATTGCAATAAGAGATGTGCTGGTAATCGACGTGAGATGTTTGGGTAGTTGTCTTGGGAATGAAAAAAATGATGTTCTTCTTCCAGGATTTGTAAAAGTATTTAGAAGTCAAGAATTGTTGGACTTCATGATAAACGTTTTGGCCTAAAATATCCCAATAGTTTTGAAAAACTTTGAGTTGTACTCATTCGAAATAGAGAGCCTTAGTATTGTATATATTCAATAAATAACTCTTAATTTTGGCATCTGTTACAAGAAAGACCATGAAATTGTTTTAGTGATAGAAAAGTTTAAATGTGAGAAGTTAAGAAACTCGAAGGAGACCTAAGTAGTTTGGAAGGTTCTTGCTACCTAAGAGGTTAAAAAATAGTGAAAAAAATACTTTGTCCACCCCCGGAGATTGTTGTGGGTGTTAAATTGATGGTCTCTGTTGGAGATAATTGTGTTTTGGATGAGACAGTTTTTAATGAGTTATGAAATAACCTGGAATTATCATCACCAAGTTCCAGGAAAAGGTTTTGAGACTTTTATTTGAAGAATGATTTTTTGGCTCTACTAAAGAATATGAAGTTACGGGATGCTTCTATCTCATAGATACTAAAGAGTGATTCAAAGGGTCGGCAAAGAAGATGAAGTTACAAATACCAGCTTAGTTGTAAGAATATATGAGGTATTTGTAATCGGGGAGTTCCAACTAGAAGGAGACAATATATTTGAAATCAAGGTTAAGGGTGTCACATGTTGAAAACCTTAAAGGGTTTTTTTCCTTGGGGCTCCTAGATTGAGGATGATTGGGGTATGGTCTGACAAACAAGGGAAATCATAGTGTGCGTGTGACCTAGGAAATAAATCATCACAAATATTATTAACTAAAACCATATTTATTTTAGACGATATTAGCTTTCTAGATCTTTTGCTTACCAAGAAAATTGGAATTCGATGGAGCTAAGATCACTAAGATCGTAATTGAAACAACAATTGTTGGTCAATAGAGCTAGTTATTTCCTATGGGTTACGGATAGCTTTAAAGTCTCCTATAATAGTTCATGGGGCGCCATATGAAGGAGCAATAAAAAAGGTGAGATTGGTCCACGATGATGTATTCGAATGAGTTGTTGAATCCATACGAAGGGTGTCACATGTTGAAAAACCTAAAGTGTTTTTTTCCTTGGGCTCCCAGATTGAGGATGATTGGGGTATGGTCTGAGAAACGAGGGAAGTCATAGTGCGTGTGTGACATAGGAAATAAATCATCACAAATATTATTAACTAAAACCATATCTATTTTAGACGATATTAGCTTTCTAGATCTTTTGCTTACCAAGAAAATTGGAATTCGATGGAGCTAAGATCACTAAGATTGTAAGTGAAACAACAATTGTTGGTCAATAGAGCTAGTTATTTCCTATGGGTTACGGATAGCTTTAAAGTCTCCTATAATAGTTCATGGGGTGTCATATGAAGGAGCAATAAAAAGGTGAGATTGGTCCACAATTATGTGTTCGAATGAGTTGTTGAATCCATACGAAGGGTGTCACATGTTGAAAAACCTAAAGTGTTTTTTTCCTTGGGCTCCCAGATTGAGGATGATTGGGGTATGGTCTGAGAAACGAGGGAAGTCATAGTGCGTGTGTGACATAGGAAATAAATCATCACAAATATTGTTAACTAAAACCATATCTATTTTAGACGATATTAGGTTTCTAGGTCTTTTTCTTACCAAGAAAATTGGAATTCGATGGACCTAAGATCACTAAAATCGTAACTGAAGCAACAATTGTTGGTCAATAGAGCTAGTTATTTCCTATGGGTTAAGGATAGCGTTAAAGTCTCCTATAACATTCCATGGGTGTTAGAGGGAGGAGCAATAAAAAAGGTGATATTGGTCCATAATGATGTGTTTGAATAGATTGTTGAATCCTTACATGGCATTGGGAGATAAATGAGTGTTTGAGGTTAGGATTTGGACTTCACAATAAATAATTTAAGGGGAGAAGATGATAGAAATAACGTGAAGAACACTAGGGTTCAAGGAGAAGGTAGCAAGAGTAACATGAAGAACACTAGGGTTCCAAGCTATACAAATTATAACTAGTGGTGTGAGTCATGGTTAGTTACATAATTTCATTAATGTGTCATTTTATGTAAAAGAGTAAAAATATTATATTCACGAATTTTAGTTTCCAGTAGGTAAATTAAGGATAGATCATTAATGAAAATAAAATCTGAATATCAGTATGTTGTATAGGGTCGTTTAGCCTACATACATTCCAAACAACCAGTTTCATTAATATATTCATGTATACTTACAGAGAGCTAACGTTGGTCAATAAGCATTTTGTTCGCATCTTTACAGTTATGCTCGTTGTCTACAATATCCTTCCTAAGGGAGCTGAATTCCTCATTGTTAGATGACTTGTCCAAGTCCATGTTGGGGTTTGTATATTCTGAATTATTCGGTATTTGGATGTTGGCCTTCGCATGTAGAAATGAATAAGACACATGGTCATTCATAGTGTTTTCCTAATGGAGGTATATGATCCTCTTTCGGGATTGGTGGTAGGGGTCTGAGGGCATATGGGTGATGCTTCGGAAGCTTGAGTATTTGCGTTGGGTCTAGTACAATTGTGAGTTGAGTGACCAAAGACCTTACAAATTCTACACGTTGGAGGAAGGACCTAATATTCAATGCGGAGGATATAGGATTTGTCTATACAATAGATACGTAACTCCCTTAAGAAATTAAAGGTAACTTTGAAAACAATGCAGACCTTTGCGAAGTTGACTTTGGTCATGTTTTTTATGTTATCTACAAACTTTGAGATCCTGAAGCCATTGGCGCTGTAGCTCAGTCCCTTATAGGTCAAAATTTCCTACAAAAATTTGAAGATCTTCACCCACATGGGGATCTTCTGAAGAGGATCTCTTGCTATAAAAGCCATCAGTTCTCCTTTTTCAGTACTAGTAATTCCCCACAAATCATTTTTATGTAGCTCTACTTCTTTTTTATAGATTTTAAATTTATCCAAAGCTTCATTTTTCGCATGCCACAGATAAATGTAGCAATATTTAAATGCATCTTCAATAAAAGTAATAACTTACTTTTTATTTCTAAATGAGTGTATCATGGGAATTAAATAAATCATTATGCACTAGTTTAATAATTTGGAAACTCGGTTATTATTATTGAAAGGTTTTCTCGTTATCCAAGTTAACATGCAAGTCTTACATTTCTTATTATTTACATCGACGAGAGGTATAAGACTCATTTCGACATGCTTTGTATTCTTTTATAATGTACATGTCCTTCTTTAACATGCTGATAATTCTAATTTATTCAAATTTCTACGAGTATAGTAAAAGTCATGAAAACTTATTCATGTTGAAATAAAACATTAACATTTGAACATAAACATGTCATTACATAAATATTTAAATCTTACAAATACAACGGGTTTTGACAAGATACACTTGTCATTTTCATTCACTTGTTTGACATCACAAGCGTTCAAGACAATATCGGAAAATAGAGTAAATACATTATTAAATAAAACAAATTTTCTATAAGTAAATAGTAGTTTAAGATTTCATAGTCCTTATATTGACTTGTTTGTAACATTTTCTATTTTCAGTGTAGATCTATCTTTAATTGGTCGAAAACCGTTGAACCATCGAAGATTTTTACATACATGACTTATTACTCCCGAAGTAATCTATCATGCAGCATTATCGTCCTGCACATAAAATGATTCAGATATTAGTCACACATAATTCTGGTTATAATATAATGTTGTACTAAAATCTCACCTTGTTGCTTTTCTAGGATCCTTAGACGCACTTGGACTAGAATTGTTACCACTTGAACCATAATTGTTCTTGCATTTCCCAACACGAAAATTCTTCCTGAAATGACCATGTTTTTTCATACTTCCAACATGCTAACTTTGGATTCTTGTTGGAATTCGTATTATTGTTTTTCTTAAAATAATTATTTCATTTTCTAGTGTTTGTATTCTTAGAAAATCTACTATTTTCAACCATATTCACAGTAGGGTTTCATGTTTGGTCTTTCCCTTAGGAGTACTGATTTCTTCTTGACCCCGTAAAGACTCTTCAATCTTAAAAAAACTCCACAGTTGAACTAGATTCATCTCTTCTTTGTTATGTTTTAAAGTGTGTTTTAAAATTTCCATAATATTGGTGATTTTTTAATAACACTAGACATTCAAATGCATTCATCTATTTTTATATTATGTTGAATAGGTAGATTTATTTGAGCAAGTAACTCTTCATAAGTTTTCTTTATTTATATTATTTTTATATATATGATATGTTTTACCGATCGGTAACAATTCCTTTTGACGTGCTAATTTGCATATATGTTTTACAATGTTTCCCACAAATATGTATGTTATTAGAGTATGGTGTAGTGCAGAAAATGAATGACCTCAAAAATAACGAGACCTTTGTCTAAATTAAAATCTGAAACAAATGTTACACCAATCTTATCACACAGTAGCAGATGACTAGCTTTATCAAAAAAATTAAATTCATACTCTGAAAAGTTATATTTTGTAAGCTAATTTCTTATATTCTATTAACAAGTGATTGTGGTTGAATGTCCAACCCCAGTTATAGATTTCATTTAGGATTAATTAGCCGGTACGAAATTGCCTTATGTAGATTCTTGTAATAGCTTTTATAGATATGGCCAATCTTGCAGGTAGAAGAACCTAAAAAAACCTGAAGTAAACAATGTTCTTTACTACATTATAATTGGTGTGTACCGTTTTTTCGACCGACCAAAGCAATCTATCTAGCTATGTTTTCTAGGACGAGTTCTTCGCTTTCATCGAATTAAACCACATGCTCCGCCGCTTGTGCGGGACCGTCAATTCGTTTGAATTTCATTCTTTGCGAACGGTGTTATGAATTTTGGCCATCCGCTAACATGATCCGTGTCTGATTTCCACCCTTCTCATATATCTTTAGCCACGGCATTTGAACGGATTTGTATTCTTTTTTTAGCCAAAACCGATTGCTAATAATTTAACTTATATTTACGGACAGCCAGTTGCGAGGCCTAAAGGCGGGTTGAACAAGTGGCTTCATTGGCTTCCACTTTATCTTCACAAAATGCTATATTATGTTCTGAGGCACTTTTATTACTCTCGACGACTTATACCTGACAGAGAGGTGAAGTTACTTGTACCTACGCGTTCAAAATTTGGTGGTAATGCAGGCTTGGCATCAATTTTAGAAGCTGACATTCTGTATTATATAAACATTGTGTGAAAAAAAAAAAGATACATGGGAGTAATCTAGTGGATTAATGACAATGATGTAATCTTCTGTAGACACAGCTACACGTTTAGTGGATGTACTTATTGAAAGTGATAGTGCGAACATTGCTCTTAAGCATGAATAGACTATATAGATAAAGGTGGCCACAGTTATCCCATTTGTTTGAATGCTGTGAATTAGGTTTTGTTGAATTCTTCTCGACTTTATTACATGTGAAGGTATCATTCTAACAGATGCTGATCCTTTTAGGGATGGTCCTTTACTGGTCGTTGCATGTGGCAGAGATACTGTTTCTATTGCAAGCTCTTCGTAATGCAGCTGGTGCTTGGCACTATGAGTTCGCTCCGCTTGCCAAGTCCCTTCTTTTGGTTAATGTTGGCTGGCCTACAAGTATTTATCTACTTTTGATACTTTACTGTGATTGTTAGTATCTACTTTTGGCAAGCCCCATCCTTGAATTTATATATGCTCATAAATAAATACACAACTTTACTATACTACACATCTACTTTTTCATGATTCATCAGACACCTCTAAATTCGACAGTTAGGAAGTGAAAAGCATACAGTATCAGTCACCCCGCCACAATAAAACTGTGTATATCTAGAGCCGAATTCGAGGATTCCAACTCTATCTATACCTAGCACCAACCTTATGTTCCTCAGTTGTATATATCAAGATAAATGAAGCAATGGCAACAATCTAATCATTTAGTTCATATACAAAAACTCAATTGACATAAATTACATCATTTTTAGTGTATAGGATTTGATATACCATATTGAACAAAATTTGCTTCCTGTGTTTCATCTTCAGACAAAGACAATCTTTCAGAGATCTAATGCATTTAATTCAAATATTTTTAAATTCTTAAAAAATATATTCAGACTCCAATAGAAGCCTGCATTTCAATATTCCTCATCCCACTCTTCTTTTATGAATCTGCAAAACCCAAACCATGAATACAAAATCAAACCTCGAAATTCTCAGGATTTAACCGAAACATAATTTCTTTTTACTTTGAAGGTTTAGCGAAACATCGAAAGAAATGCATATCTAAACATTATAATTATAAACCCTATAATTTCACAATGGATTGTACTATTTGGCTTTGCCGAAGATTTCCAGTTCAAACTGTTAATTGATTTAAAAACTTACTTCATCAAACACTGGAGCATATGAACCATCTATATATTTGTAGGATTTTCTTACAAAATTTATTAGTACATCAAACATCGCCGCAAAAAAAAATTACTGGTCAACTATCTTCTTTTCATTTCTTGTTTATCCTAAACAATTTCTAGAATGGATCCCCGAATCTCTAATGACCTGATTTACCAGGTAACTTCTACTTTGCTTTGGCTTCTCGCATGATTATAAAGCAAAAACTTATCACGAATTACTACTACTTTTGGTCTCTAAATGTTATAAGTATGAACAAACAACATTTTCGTCTGGACTTCTTATATTTTCTAGATTTCAGAAACCAAACAAATCAACATATAAAGATAAAAATACAGATATAGCCGAAAAATTACCAGAAAGCTGAGCTTTCAAGTGGGAGAGAAAGAACTAACTCCATCATCCCGAGTAAGCACCATCGGTAAGTTTTCTGCAAAATGACAACCAATTAACATCACAGAGTTTACTCAAATCACCAAGATCAATTAAACTTTAAAGACAACAAACTACGCAGAAGTGAACTATACATGTTAGCTGCATAGCCTGAGACAATAAAAATACAACTTAGTTTCTAATCATCAGATAAACTGTGTCGACTGGGAACTGGAAAGATGGGGAAATACATACCATTAGCTCTTGCTTTCACCATTGTCTTAACAAAGAGCTCACCAGCTCTATATGATGACCGGACCAAGGGTCCACTAGCTATATAACGGAATCCGATTGACTCTCCGTATTCTTTCCAATAAGCAAATTTTTCAGGAGTAACATACTCTTTAACAGTTAAATGCAATGGAGTTGGCTGTAAATACTGCCCAAACGTTAATATATCAACATCTACAGCCCTTAAATCATCTAAAGTTTGTTTCAATTCGATATCCTGTTCTCCAAGACCCAACATTATGGAGGACTTGGTGACCAACTGCGGGTTGGTGAGTTTTGCATGTTTTAGAACTGATAAGCTCTGTTCGTAACCAGCTCTTGGATCCCTTACAATTCGTTGAAGTCTTTTCACAGTTTCAATATTGTGTGCAAAAACTTCCATTCCTGAGTTTGCCAAGAGTTCAACAGCCTTCAAGTCACCTCGAAAATCAGAAGTTAAACATTCTACCATTATTTCGGGTTTTAGTTTCTTCATAGCTTTGACGGTCTGAGCAAAATGTCCACTTCCACCGTCAGGCAGGTCGTCACGGTCTACACTTGTTAGAACAATGTAATCCACCCCCCAGCTAGCTATAGCCTCAGCTGTGTTTTGTGGTTCCATAGGGTCAGGTGGTGCAGGGTTTCTGCTTGTTTTAACAGCACAGAATCTGCATCCACGAGTACAAGTATCCCCAAGAAGCATGATAGTTGCTGTCGCAATACCATCTCCTCCTCCATTCCAACACTGCACATAGTAGAGTTCAGAACCTGACTCACTTATTCTGTTCAACTTCGATTCTATACATCAATTCAATATCTTAAAGTGCACTCTATCCAAATTCAATATCTAAACATGCAGAAAGGCTCAATTCAGTATCCAGATCAAGACTGATATAATATTCCTAATCAGCAAATAAAAGCAAGAGTAAACGAACTAAAATTCATGACAGAATCGAGTGGTAGAAAGCTAACCTCGCCAATGTTAGGGCACTGAGCTTCTTCGCAGACAGTATTAAGCTTCAATCGAGAGAGCGAATCCTTAACCTCCTGAAACCTCTCTCCCTGTGGTGCTTTCTGCCGTAACCAACTCGGCTTTTTCACATTGGGGTCTCTGCCGGTGAACGGCCCTAATTTCGGCATCCCTCCGGGATAAGGCTCGCTCTTATTTTCCATCAGATTCTTCGAAACTGCTAAACCCGCCGATTCATCCAATAAAGACGAGGTTTTGCTCATCGATCCTGAATCCACTGATTCGCATCGGATACTGAAACGAGAGCTTGCGTTGAAGGTTAACGAGGTTGGTGGTGATGGTTTTGGGTGATTCGATATCGGAATTGAAGCTAAGAATGAAGCTTTCGAAATCGGATTGTAGATAATCATACTGAATTCGTTGAACTTGAGATTGGATTGTAAAACTCTAAGAAATGATACAGCAAAGCCGTTGGGTTTTAAGACAGGGGCTTTGTTTGCTTTGTTTGCTTTGTTTTCTCCGTCACACTAGAATTACGTTACTATCCTTGGTAAAGGTAAATGCTTTCTCAACAAAATCATTTTCATGTATTTTGATCGCTATATTTTAAATTTTTTTTAATATTTTAATATTATAGTAGACAATATATAAGATTACATATATATAAACAAAAAAAAATCCAAAATTATACATATAATTATCATTTTTTAAATAAAAAATACAAATATAATATAAGATGAAAACCCAAACATCCAAATACATAGTTGAACAAAACCCAATGAAAAAGGCTTAGATAATTTACCAAAACCCTTTACAAGAACACTCACCATCCTTAAAATGATGAAACCTATTCCTATCTCTAACAACAATCTCTCTATCAAAAATTTTAGAAATCATCATTGTAATTTCATGACAATCCCAACAAACCCTAAGGTTCTTCACAATCCTAATAGCCACACCTTCCTTTAAACTAATCAAACCGAAAGCAATAGCAACTTTTTCGCTATGCATACCCAAAGCATCTTCTTTCTCTTCTTCTTCGATGTCGAAAAGTACAGGACTAGTGTTAGCCACATAGCCTGCTAATTTTAATCTCCTAGAGATTTCTACTAACATGACCTCGATTTCGTTGTATCTTGCGTGAGACTTGTCTCCTACGAAAAACTCATGAACTTCACCGTGAACTTCAATCACACTACAACCTGGAGGCTTTTTAACTCCTTTAGACTTCATTTTTTGCCTTAAAAGACTCACGTTTTCAAACTTTTTCGAGTCTGCGTAAATATTTGATAACTGGACGTACGCACCGTGGTTCTTGGCTTCGAGTTCGACTATCTTTCTTGATGCTAGCTCTCCTAGTTCAGTGTTTTTGTGAATTCTGCAAGCGTTTAGTAAGGCTCCCCAAGCACCGGCATGAGGCTTAATGGGCATGGTGTTGATAATATCTAAGGCCTTATCTAAATGTCCGGTTCGACCGTATAAATCGACCATGCAGCCGTAATGCTCTAATTGAGGTTCGATTTTGTAAACATTTTTCATTGACTCGAAGTGTTCTTTCCCTTCCTTAACCAACCCAACAACACTACATCCCCGTAAAACTGAAACGAATGTTACTTCATTGGGTTGAACTCCGTTTTGTTTCATAAGCGAGAAAAGTTCGAGACATTTCTCACCAGCTCCACTCATGGCTAGGCCATTTAAAGCACTACTCCATGTGTAGACATTTTTTTCTTTCATAACTGAAAAAACTTCCATGGCTTTCTGCATGGTGCCACATTTGGCGTACATATCGATAAGTGCAGTACCAAGTGTAATAGTCATTTTGATTCTGTTCCTGTCTATGTAGGCATGGACCCATTTACCTTGATCTAAAGCACCTAAATGAGTACAAGCAGATAAAACCGAAACCATAGATACCGAATCGACTTTAACTCCCTCTAGTTGCATCAAGTTAAACAAATCCAAGGCTTCCCTTGACATCCCACATTGTGAATACCCAGAAATCATCGCGTTCCACGAAACAGAGTCTCGGTCAGGCATCTTGTCGAACAGTTCTCGTGCGGACATAATATCCCCGCATCTTGCATAGGCCTTCACCATTGCCGTTTGACACACCAAATCCGGATCATAAACCGAATCAAAAACTTTACGACACGATTCAAGACAACCCAATTCATCGTACATGAAAATCAACCCGCTCTGGACATGCGGGTCGAGCTCTAACCCGCGTCGGATCACCTCACCGTGTACCTGCAAACAAGTCTCACGTGCCACGAGCTGCGCACACGTGCGAATCAAAAAATTAAGAGTGTAGTTATCTGGCGAAAGCTTGTTCTCTGACCGAACAATCCTGTTATAGAACTGAAAGCTCTTCTGAGGGGTAGAGCTTTTGCAGTGCGCTCTGATCATGGAATTTAAAGCAAAAAGAGTAGGGTTTTCGCATTGGTCGAGTATTAGGCTCGAGTAATCGAGATTTTTAGGGTTCTTGATGCAGATTTGGGAGACGAAATTGCCGGAAAGATTGGGATCGGCTAGGGTTCCATTGATGAGAAGCTGGGCATGGATTTGTTTGAGCTCATTAAATGTGGTGTTCGAGTCTATGAGGGAGATAATCGGGTTTTTCGAAACAAATCTAGATGAACTCATAACTATTTGAACTTAGGTTATCGGGGGTAGACGGTCATGGTGATTCTTATCTGAAGGAACCTGCTGTGGAGGCTTTGTTGGTTTGGTTTTGGCGCAGTTTTTTCTTTAAAAATGGTGAAATGGTGTTGTTCTTTTATGGACGTTCAAAATTTAAACTCCTTTTTTTTCTTTTTTTCTTTTTTCGCTAGCTTTATACTTTAAAATGTAGTTAATCCTATTAAGTAGAACTGTATTTTTTTTAAAATTGTTAAAAAAAATTGTTAAACAAGTCCCACATTGTTTTTGGTAATTTCAAATGATAATATGTAGTTAAAAACAAATAGGAATTATTAAAGTACCAATCCTATTAAGTAGAACTGTATTTTTTTTAAAAATGTTTACAAAATTGTTATCTCTTTATCTTTAAAACTATATTTAATCAACTTATTTATTATTTAGGTTTTATACAAAATTGTTATGGCCAAAGCTATTTCTTCTATGTTATTTTTTATTTCCTCCATCATTCAAACTTTTAAAAACACTAGTGACTTCCTCCATCATTCAGAATCACATGCTTTTTTTTAACTGCAAAACATGTGATTCCGAGATGGTCACTCGGAATCAGATGTTTGCAGTTAAAAAAAACATGTGATTCCGAGATGGCCTCTCGGAATCACATGATTTCGCTAAAAAAACAGAATATGAAAGAACAGCCATATGGTCACAAAATCGAACAAAACTCGAAGACAGATCCAACCAAAAGCATAAACCCTAATCGAACCCTAAATCTACCAAATAAGAACCCTAATCGAACCCTAAATCTACCAAATAAAAATCCTAACCTAACAAGAAGAGCCATAGCCAAAAGAAACCGGAAAACAAAAGACAGTAGAAAACTAAAGAGATTAGGGGTTTGAAAATAAACTGGGAAACAAAAGAAAGTAGAAAACTGAAGAGAGAGATAAATATGGTTTTTTTTATTTGAATTTGTTAATGGGTAGAATAATAGAATAAATGGGTAGAATAATGACGTTCTTGAAAATGAAAGAGATAGAATAAATGGGTAGAAGGACAAATGTGTAATTTCCTTTATAGAAGAAATAACAAGATGGAGTTATTTTCAAATTATGAAGGAAATAAAAATTATCATGGAGCAAATAGCTTTGGCCAATTGTTATTCATTAAACAAAAATCATTTATTTATATTTATATCATTTTAGTAAGTAATTTTGATCGTTATTTAGTTATTTCCAAATAAAAAAAATTAAATGAAGATTAATCTTTCAACTACAACTACAATACGATTGATATTTTTTTTTGTCGGACTTAATACTAGCCATCAATAACTGTGGATATTGGTAAATATAAAAAATGTTCGGTCTGAACGAGTAATTTGAACATTTGGATCCTTTCGGTACATGATTTTAATTTATGATTTTAATTTTTGTTGTAAGAGCGAGTTCATTGTAATTAGTTTTTTTTTCATTTTTGGATCGTATAAACAACTAACCAACCTCGTCTCCTCGGAAATCAATAGAACTTTTGTTGATAGTCATTGATTGAGATTATCGTTTCTCCAATTCATTCTCCCATTACGATTATCTCCATACATTTGACCACACCCCAATCACTCATCTCTTGTCACTACTCAAAGAAACATTTCTGTTACTTCATCATGTGACAGTCACACCCTGTTACCCTTTTTATCGTTACCAATAGTTGGAACCCCCCGATGGCTCATTTATGTTCATCATCTCGATTAAACTCCACCGCCTTCAAAAGTCCTTGTCTAACCTTTAAAAAACGAATTGAGTCATATAAATGATTGGGTCAATAAAGCCCACTCCATCCTATATCTTGCTCAAGAACCCTCGTAGTTGATATTGTCAACTCCATTCTCATTGAGGCTGACATTAATTCCTCAAAAACTACATATTCTTCAGTCACGCTTAAAATTCATGCCTCAAGCAGATATTCCGTGAGACCTGACTCACAATCGGGGATCACAACTCTAAGTTATTCGACAACAGTATAAATATTTTTATCTTTAGGAACAAACTTATGTATACCTCTGATCATAGCGGTAATGACGTTTCCAACTCTAAAGTCAATGTCGATGCCTTTGTTAACCATTTCAACAAAAACAATTATGTCAAAAATTCTCTACATTTATTGGCCTTTAAAGAGTTAGAAGTCTAATAACAAATAGACTTGCGGAATCTGACGAAACACATATGATGTGCCATATTACTGACGAAGATATTAAGAGTTCCTTCTTCAGCATTGACAGTAATTAAGGGTCTGGCCGTGATGGATTCAGTGCAAGCTTCTTCAAGGTTGTTCACCACTTCTTTCGCCACTTCTGCATGTGCTCGGATTATATTAAAACTCTTATTGTCCTCATCCCTAAGTTGGACAACTCATCTTCCCCCACCGACTTCAGACCCATTGTTTGTTGCAATGTTATCTACAAGATCATCTCCAAAATCCTTACCATTGGGATCATTGACTCCCTCCCCTCTTTAGTCGACCCCATGCAATCTACTTTTGTCCGAGACTAAAACATTTCAGATAACATTCTATTCTCTCATGAGTTGCTTCATGGTTACCATACCAATAGATAAGGCCCAAGAGCAATTCTAAACATCGATCTTATAAATACATTTGATGACGTTTGTTGGCTCTTTCTCCTTGACGTTCTTTAGTCACGAACTTCCTTACTGGAATGATCGGTTGGATCATTCAATGTATATTTACCTCCACCTACTCAATTAACATTAATAAGAGATCATTTGCCTCATTCCAAGGATAGAGATGCCTTCATCAAGGTGGTCATCTTTCTCATTTCCTCTTTGTGTTGATTATACAAGTTCTTACTTGCATTTTCAAAGAAAAAACTTCCAATCTTATTTTTTCTTCAACTTGAAAAGCCAAAAGCTCGAGAAAATTAGTTTTTGTTTTGCGGAAGACGTTACGATTATTTTTTGTGCAAATACCAACTTTATTAGACTCATAAAAAATGCTCTTGAGGAATTTGGGTTCTCTTGGGTCTCCATCTTAACGCTACAAAGAGTTAGTTCTTCCTTTCGATTGTTACCGACCTCATCTGTCGGTCTATCACCTCCTTCCCTGACTTCAAGAAAGGTAACATCCCCGTCAGATACTTAGGCATACCTCTCATCACTTTCCATTTTCCGTATAGAGATTGCAGGCCTTTCTTTAATAAAATCACCAGTAAAATTAATTCTTAAACCTATAAGAACATGTCATACACAATTAGGCTTCAAGTCATCAAATTCATCTTATACATGGGTCAGGTCTACTAGTCTTCAGTTTCTATTCTTTGTATACACACTTTTAAATAGCTCACTTAAATTTTATGCAAATTTATTTGGTTAAGTCCTTATTTGAAAATTATGGGTTCAAAAGGCATATGGTTCAATGTTACCTTGCCCTCATTTGAGGGTGTCCTTCGGATTCTAGACCTTAAGATCTTGAATCGGGCGGCTACCCTCAAGCAGTTTTAGTCTATTTTGAGCGATAGCTCATCCTCAATCTGGCGTAACTTATTATTACCGAAAAGATAAAGAAAAAAGTCGATGGATTTTTTCCTTTTAGCTCCTATAATAGTTAGAGGTGGAAAATATTATCAATCTTACGTATCTTGCCTCTAAGCTTTACAAGGTTTTGGTTGCAATGAATACTTCATATCTCTCTAGTATGACTCATTGTTTTTTAACTCTCTCGCTGACCGTTACGGTCCTAGTATTATTCATTATAATAGAATTCATAACAACCACATCATCTATGACATTATCAATAACGGATCTTGGAACTGGCCTGCCTAGATCTGTTCATGTAGGCGGTCTAACCGTGCTCAACTACTCAAAATTTGTAAAGCTATAAATATCTTTCCGCTCATTTTGGAGAACGCAAATCTCAAACTTTGGATTCTTAATCAAGATTATAGTTGTTTTATCATAAGCAACACCTACCATCATATTAGGTCTTTGCGGTCTAAAGTCACTTGGGCCGGTCTTATTTGGAACAAATACAACATCCCAAGAAACTTTTTTATTATATGGCTTGCCATCCAAGAAAAACTCACCACACGTGAAAAGGTCATCGTCCGGGGTTACAATACGGGTCCTGATTGTGTCCTCTGTAACGTTTCTCAATAATTTATTAATCACTTATTGGTGGATTACCCATTCTCCCAGCTTATTTGGGAGGTTTGTGCCATGAAACTCAGTTTTCCTTACTGTTTTTCGATTAGCCTAGCTGGTAGAATACAACTAGCGCATAGACTTTTGCCCCCACGAGCCTTCGTAATCTTTGGCATGATTTTTTATGTGCGGTGGTTTACCAAATGTGACTAGAGAGGAACGCTAGAATTTTATGTAACTCGACTCCACTTGAGTCAGTCATTTGTCATCAGATCCTCTTTGACCTCTGTTAGAGATTTTATGGCACAAAATTCCAATAACCTTCACACATTATTTCTTACAAACTTATCCTTTTTGTTATGAATTCGAGGTCATGTTGATATCCCTTTTTGCTTAAGTATTCTTGTAGGTTGCATCCAACTTTTTAGTCTATCGTTTTTGGTCTATGACTTGTTTTTTGTGAGGTTAATCCCTATATTATTATATTCCGACTATGACCTTGATTTTGAAAGAGAATATTCCCTTCAGTTGTACCAATAAATTATTTATAGTGAATGTTCTGAAATACTTGCAAATCCGGTTTTTATTTTATTTAATTATTTTTAACACCAAGAAAATTTCCGATCCATTAAAAAGTTGAATCTGATTATGTATGGTTTATATGGTCTAACCTATTAAAAATTTAAATGAATAATATAATTAAAAAATATATTGATAGAAGATATTTTGTTCTTTCGTAAATAAAGTCAAACATAATGACTAAAAGGGTTCAAAATTATTTTATTTGATATATCATATTATTTTTATCTTTTTCTTTTTAAATTATAGTATTAGATTCCGATTTGATTTTAGCTAAAGATATCTCATATTTTTTATGTATCAAATATCGGATGATTAGTATATTCTTTTGATAAGTTTTAAAATTTTTATATTTTTTTTATTAAAATCAAATTATTGTCAATTGATGTGGAAAATTTGAAGCGACTTGGTTTGATTTAAATCTCAGCTAAAGAGAATATAGAAAAAAAGTAAATTGATAATAATAAAACTTAAATATATAAAAATAAATGAATAAATTTTTTATTGATGGTTGTCAGATCTAAATTTATATAGATCATAGTTACAAAAGATACCCCTCATATAGTTGAAATATTTGATATAATCTTATTCTAATTGCTTATATATTGTATCTTAGCATATTTTTTACCACGCTTTTTAGACTTCAAGTACTTGAATTGCCACTTTAGACGAGACAGACTATTTTCATCCTTATTGGTGGTCTTGCGCGACTGGCAATGTTGGGCTAGATCTATTCGTTTAAAGTTTTTGACATAGGTCATAACATGTACTAACTTCTATAGAAGCATTTCTTGGTATTGGCTGAAGATTTCTTGCTTGAATCTGTTATTTTCCAAAGTATTGTCTTTACATCTAAAGCTATTACATTTTGCATTTTTACATATTAAAATATTTATGTCAGCCTTCTTTAGCTAGACTTTTAATAATCTTAAGAATTATTTATTCTAACTTACCTAGCCAAATTGTCACCTGAAACGTCTTTGGTTAGCTTTGTACTAACTTGTTCATGCCTGATTTAAAACCTTCATCGGTCAAAACCTCATTTGAGGATAAAAATATTTATTTTACCAAAGGAAAATAGTACAACTAGCATTCAGTAAGTTTCTATATTATTACATATTCCTTATTTACTAACTTACTTTTATCATTACTAACTTCAGAATGATTAAATTATTATTAAAGGTAGTTGAGCAAATTTTTAGTCCTTGATGAAAGATGAAATAATGACTACTTGATGATTTGAAGTGGTAATATTTATTTAATGGTTTCGAGTAGCTGGAGATTTTCTTTGGCTACTTTTTTTTATAAAGGTATTACAATATCCCTCTAGCATTTGGTAAAGGATGAGAAAATATTTATACCATTTAGGTATTTACTTATGTAACTCTTTACTACCAAGGTTATTGACTTCACTTTTAAAATTCCTTGAGTAACTCCCATTATCTTTGATGAAGACGAAGGCAAGGGCAAAGTCACAATGAAATATCGTTGGTTTTTCAAAATCGAGTTTACATCATATTGTTTCTATTTTGGCTGAAGATATATAGTATGGATACTTATAGATTTTTTTTTTGATAACACGTGTTGGGAATATGGGGTCCAGTCCGCATATTCCACCGCCGTATATAAGTAAGAACACAACCGATCTCAACACTAGTATGATATTGTCCGCTTTGGCACCCGAAGGCCCTCACGGCTTTGCATTTGGTCCACTACCAAAAGGCATCATACTAGTTGAGGCTAAAGTGGTACTTTAGTATGAGGCCTTTTGGTAGTGGACCAAATGCAAAGCCGTGAGGGCCTTCGGGTGCCAAAGCGGACAATATCATACTAGTGTTGAGATCGGTTGTGTTCTTACTTATATACGGAGGAGGAATATGCGGACCGGACCCCATATTCCCAACACGTGGTATCAGAGCCTTGACAGTGTACTGTGTCCGGCAGTACAGTTTTGTGTTAGATAGTGATATTGTCCAATTACTTGAGTTAGTCTTGTGGTATGAGCCCATTAGGCCCCATAGTCTAGTAAGTCTAATAATTCCCTATAAATAGATTACTAGGGGGACACAAAACACAATCTGAAATCTGTAACATTTTCTATCATAGTGAAACTCTTTTCTCTGGCGGCGCCCGTGGACGTAGACAATTGTCGAACCACGTTAAATCCTGTGTTTCATTTAAATCTTTCATTCGCATATATTCTGTGCTTGAGCTATTTTGTGATAATTGCATAGTATTTTATAACAAAATTGGTATCAGAGCCACGTGGTGAAATTAGGGCTTTTGCAATTAGGGTTTGACAATGGCGTCTACAGCAACAAAATACATGATTGAAAAATCTGATGGGGGATCCAGCTTTGCGTTGTGGAAGATTAAACTGAAATCTTCATTGGTACTGCAAGGGTTGTGGAAGGCTGTGGAGAATAAGTTACCAGAAGAGATGAAAGAAGAGGAGAAACAAGATCTTTAAAAAAGGGCTTTGTGCTGGATTTTAATGAGTGTGAAAGACAATGTGCTTCGCGAGATAAGTGGTGAGAAGACTGATGCCTGCGCATGGAGAAAGCTAGGAGATCTTTACTCAGAGAAATCAGTAGTAAACCGATTATATTTGAAGAAACGTTTGTATGATTTCAGATTGAAAGAAGGTATGTCCATAACAGAGCACCTAGATAATTTTAAATCAATTATAATGGACTTGGAGAACATAGATATCAATATTGAGGATGAGGATCAAGCTTTGTTTGTATTGAGATCGTTACCAGCTCCCTATGAAAACTTCGTAGATACCATTATGTATGGTAAGGATAAGTTATCGCTAGCAGATGTCAAAGGGGCACTGAAATCAAAAGAGATGAGACAGTTACAGCCAGACAATCAAGCTGAAGGGGAAGGTCTTATGACTAGGGGAAGATCTAAAAGCAAAGCGAGTTCTTTAAGAAGGAAGAGCTTGAGGTCCAAGTCAAGGGTGAAGCACTCAAACTGTTATGAATGCGGTGAACAGGGTCATTATAGGAGAGATTTTCCAAAACTGAATGGTAAGAAGGGAAATCAAAAGGAAAATGCAGCAAACATTGTTGAAGGTGTGAACGATTCCGACGATAGTGAAAACAGTGGTAAAGGAGATGTATTGTCCGTGAGTTCAGAATTTGGGCAAAACTCTTGGGTACTTGATACTGGCGCTACATATCACATGTGTCAGTTCAAGCAGTGGTTTGATACGTACAATCCAATGCAGGGAACTGTCTATTTAGGGAACAATCATTCGTTGACTGTTGGTGGTATTGGTAACGTCAGAATCAGAATGTTTGACGGGGTTGTTAGAATCTTGACGTGCTGGCATGTTCCTGGGTTAAAAAGAAACCTGATTTCTCTTGGGACTCTAGACTCTCGGGGTTACAAGTACCATGCAGAAAATAGTGTAATCAAAGTGACAAAAGGCTCAATGGTATGCATGAAAGGTAGTTTGCAGAAGGGTCTTTACATTCTCCAGGGGAGTGTTGTTATGGGCGATGCTGCAGTAGCATCATCAGGGAGTAATAGCCAAAGTAGGCAAGATCAAAATAAGTTGTGGCATTGGCGTCTTGGTCACGTGAGTGACATAGGATTAGCTGTTTTGGGAAAGAGAGATTTGTTGAAAGGGTATAAAGCAGAATCATTGGGATTTTGTGAGCACTGTATGTTTGGTAAACAAACTATAGTCAAATTCAGCAAATCGGCTGTAAGAAAGACTAAAGGCACAGTGGACTACATTCACTTAGATCTTTGGGGTCCAAACAGAATTCCATCCAAGAGCGGAGCCAGATACTACAGGAGTTTGATTGATGATTATTCAAGGATGGTGTGGGTTTACTTTCGGAAAAAGAAAGATGAGGCATATTCAACCTTTGTCAAATGGAAGACGATGATTGAGAAGCAAACAAGAAGAAAAATCAAACGTCTTAGGACAGATAATGGGTTAGAATATTGCAGTCGTGAGTTCAACGAGTTCTGCGAAGCTGATGGAATAGTGCGCCATCGCACTTGTACTAGAACACCACAACAGAATGGAGTCGCAGAAAGAATGAACAGAACGCTTTGTGACAAGGCACGAAGTATGCTCTCACATTCCGGTGTGGGAAAGGATTTTTGGGCTGAAGCTATCAATACAGCGTGTTACTTGGTGAATCGGTCTCCATCAACGGCTATTGATTGTAAAACTCCTTTTGAGATTTGGTCTGGATCGTCGGCTGATTATGAACATTTGAGGGTGTTCGGTTGTCCTGCGTATGCTCATGTGAGAGATGGTAAGCTTGAGCCGAGGGCAAAGAGATGCATATTTCTAGGATATGCTACTGGAGTGAAGGGATATTGGTTATGGTGTACCTCTCCAAAGTCTCCAGGTTTTCTCATTAGTAGGGACGTTACTTTTAATGAGTTTGCTTCGATAGACAGTCAGAAAGAAGTAGGAGAAATGGTCGAATCAGGATCGTTTGTGAGTAAACAGGTGGAGCTTGAAGTAGAATCAGTTCCTAGCAAGTCCAATAATTCAAGTGGTTCTGAGGTGGATCCAGAATCAGGAGGTGAAGCGTCAGCATCGGATGATAGTGACGATGATGTGCCTGAACCAGAACAACAACCTTATAGCATAGCATTGGGCAGAGAAAGAAGAGATATTAGACTTTCCAAAAAGGTATGCAAATCTAGTTGCATATGCTCTGTCAGTTGCAGAAGAAGTTGAGATGCAGGAACCTAGTAGCTACAGAGAAGCTATAGCGAGTTCAGAGGCAGATCGATGGATTGGTGCTATAGGGGAAGAGATTGAATCTCTTCAAAAGAATACTGTGAACGTTGGCTTAAATTTTAACAAAACCGATATTGGTGAATCGATGAATGATATTGCAGGATCATTGGTTGGTTTTGTTGATTCTGATTTTGCAGGTGATATGGATAAAAGAAGATCTTTGACAGGATATGTATTTACTCTAACTGGGAGTGCGATCAGTTAGAAAGCACAGTTGCAAGCTACTGTAGCTTTGTCTACAACAGAGGCAGAGTACATGGCGGTAACAGAAGCAGTTAAAGAGGCAATATGGTTGCAAGGTTTGGTGGCAGATTTGGGCTTGGATAGGACTACTACAAAACTGTTTTGTGACAGTCAAAACAACATACACCTTACAGGGAACCAGATATACCATGAGCGTACAAAGCACATAGATGTCAGGTATCATTTTATTCGTGATATAATATCAAAGGGAATTGTTGATGTGAAGAAAGTGTCTACACACGATAATCCAGCAGATATAATGACCAAGGCAGTATCAGTTCGAAAGTTTAGAGAATGCCTAAACTAGATCGGTGTTCGCAGTATAGAGTGAATGCCTTAAGGGCATTTGGTGAGTCAGAAGAAGAGAAGATTCTTTGTTGATAGTGAAGAAAGGATATTCGCCTCAAGGGGAAGATTTGTTGTGAATGAGTCGAATAGTGTCTTGACAGTGTACTGTGTCCGGCAGTACAGTTTTGTGTTGGATAGTGATATTGTCCAATTACTTGAGTTAGTTTTGTGGTATGAGCCCATTAGGCCCATAGTCTCGTAAGTCTATTAATTCCCTATAAATAGATTACTAGGGCGACACAAAACACAATCTGAAATCTGTAACCTTTTCTATCATAGTGAAACTCTTTTCTCTGGCGGCGTCGGGGGACGTAGACAATTGTCGAACCACGTTAAATCCTGTGTTTCATTTAAATCTTTCATTCGCATATATTCTGTGCTTGAGCCATTTTGTGATAATTGCATAGTATTTTATAATAGTTTCTATTTTGGCTGAAGATATATAGTATGGATACTTATAGATTTTTTTTTATAACAATATATTTAAATTTATTTTTTATACGTGAATATTTGGGTATAAAAGAAAGTGGCTAACAAAAGGTTACATGCGTATGAAAATTGCTTCGTTTAAGTAGACGCGTGCGCTCTTTTCAGCTTTTGTAATCCCGAGCCCTCTATGATTCTTTGAATCTAAGCCACCTGTCCTACAAGTTAATCCAAGCTATGAAATATAAAAGATTGTCGGTTTAAATTAATTTATAACTTTGGGTGAATACCTATTTTTATCATTAATGTGAATTTTTTTCCAATTTTTCGTTCGACTTTCACTTCACCTTCTTTCCTCAAATCTTGAGTTTTTTTAAATCAGTTATTAAACAGTTATTTTTCAAAAATATATATAATGTCTCTTATAAATGGGTAGAACGAGTGAAGATTATTAGTGTGATGATAGTCAAAAGAGTCAAATAGTCGCTCTTTCAAAACAAGTTATTCTAGTAAAAAATCAAATATTTCTCAACCAATCCAACAACCGATTTAGAAGATGATGAGGAAATATATAGTTAAGAGGGATAAATCTTTTAAATTCGTCATTCTATTTCACATGGTGTCTCTTATTCCTTCAAATTCTGAAGGTATGAGTCTTTTGACAATATGAGATGGTAACATATGCGAATTGATGGTCGTCGATTGGACCAAATATTAAAGATAAATTCCTAAAACGAATGCAGACGTTGAGCATTATGGAACATTTGTACCGAAGATGGGTGTATAGAACATTTCTTGAAGTGGGTGATTCCTCATGATGCTACTATTAGGTTTCCAATAAATAGAGAAGTTTCTATTGACGCTCTTGATGATGAAATTATTTTATTCAATTACATTTTTTATCACATAATTTTGTTTTGTTTTTTCTTTTTCCAAACGTGTCTAAGTTAGATACATTTATCTCATCCAACTTGATCCCCTGTTTGAGTGTAATTAAGAAGCATTTATCGTCGTTGACCTTCCCGATTCCCACTTATAAAAAATATAGAATGATAAATTTATTTTCATAATTAGAAATTGGGAAACCAAACTCGGGAGATAAATTCCTCATATTAGCCAAAATTACGTGTCAAACCTTAAGTTTTTACCTTCTCGATTATACTTTCTTCTTAGATTATTTGTTTAATTCATGTTTGCAATTTTATTATTCTCATGACTTATCGTGGAGATGAATTTTAATGGCCATATATAATAATATACTCTCTAAAGATATGTTGCCTTGATGGAAGAAACTACTAAGTTTTCTCACTTTTACTCCTCAATCTCGGTACATGAGTAATTTCTTTGTATGGGTTGAATATTTATTTTTATATGCTACTTCTATAACAAGTGTGTCGCATCCGAAAACATATTTTTATTGTGTCAATTTCTTATATTATCATAACATTTGGTATTGCGCACTCATTGTTTTCATGAGCAACCTAAGACGATCCAACACCTAATTCTAGACAGCATAATATTCTATATTGGAAAACAAACGCAATGCAAAATTTTAGCTTGTTGATGTAATCCCAACTAATTCAAACAATGCAATTTTGTACCTAGTCATCTTGTAGTTTCCATCCATAGTTGGAACATTTGGGAATAACCTTAATAACTCGATGGATGGCGATAACTTGATAATCCTCATATCTCCTCCAATGTCATTCAACATAGCTATCTGCCTTCGTTTTATCAAAAAAAAGTTGCATGTGTGGTTCACCACACATCTCTAACGTATTATGTTTATGACTTATATTTTAAATATTATATACGTTGGAAACGCTACCGGGTTTCCAATTTCTCAAACCAACTAAAATTTCTCAAAGTAGGACACCGACTCAGAGATTTAAAAAAAATCATATTTTTTAATTTTTTGCTCCGAATATTTATCAAAAAAAGTTTCAGGTGCTTGATTATGCTTTTTGTATAAAAAAATGAATATCATTGGTGTGGTTTATTTTAATCTGAGGGTAATTTTATCAAGTGTTTTGGAGAGTTTTAAAGGTATTAAATGTTTGGGTGTTTTGTAGTGAGAGATTTAAGTTTCCTGGTTGTATTAAATGTTTATTACTCTCATTAATGAAAGTAGTTGGGTATTTAAACCCTTAATTATGGACTCATGGGCTTTCGGTTCAAGTTGTGAAACCGAGTCGAGTTTAAAGACCCATTAGTTTTTAAGTAGATTAACACTTAGCTTCGTCAAAAGGTGTTTAGTGTTTTGATACTTTTGCCATGTCCAGATAGTTTATTGGGCGGTTATTGTCCGAATTACCCCTGTCCGGTTTTCTTAGTGAGTAGTGGTGAATAAATCCGGACTCATCAACCATAAGTCAATTCCAACCGAATTAGTCCTAAGTTTGAAAGATAATCATATATTTTACCCGTAATTATTCTTCCAACATTATCTTTACTACGTTATTCTCTATATTTAACATACCTCTCATAAGCAAAAAATAATATTAGACTTCTTTCGTATTTGTTTTTGTCGTACAAACTGTTAGCTAACATGTATCTCAATTCTAGACTCGTGTGTTCCACCCATTTTTCAAGATTTGGTTTAGTATAATGTGCATGAGTGGTGAATATGTACGAGTAATTTCTACAATCTCACATTCTTTTATTTTTATTTTGAGTATAAAATACATACATTTTAACCATTAGACGGAAATAAATGTGATTACTTTGCATGTCACTACAACGTTAAGTTTCCTAATTTTAATAATTTTATTTATGTAGTATAAAATTTGAATATGCATTCGATTTCTGAGCCGAGCACCGATGTACAATTTGGTTTCGAGCCAAACTATCTAACTTATATATTCAGGTTTGATCCATAGAATATATAACTGTCGTATGCCCTCCTACTATCAATATACACTATAATTTGTTCAATTCTTCATAGAAAATAACATAATCCCTTAACATTTTAAGAGTGTCAGAGCTCTGATGTCGATATTATTGTTGTTGTTTTTACACGTAAAAAACACCAATAAGAAATATCTATGTTCTATCCGATAATGCTAGGGTCAAGCTCCATAAAAATAAGTAAGAATTTGTTCTACTCAATAATGTCTACAACTAAGATCAAGCTTCATCTAAATAAGTAGAAAATTACTTTATCATTTACCGAAGGTAGCCCAATCTATTATAGAGTTAATGGTGTAAAAGCTAAATATATTCAAAGCATCAAGATTTGGATTTTGTTTGTAGCGCTAAAATAATAACGTGGGATTAAATAAATCACAAAACCCCAAAATTATCCATATATATCTTATTCATAAGAGCGACACATCTCTCAATCTTATTTGATTTTACTAATTTTATATTTTTTTATTTCATTTTTGAAATGGCTAAAGAGCTAATTTTATATTTTCGCATAAAATCTAAAACAATTTTTTCAAAGGAATTCTATTTCAATTTCATGCCAACGTTAAATTGAAAAAAGTCAAAAATTTAGGAGATTAATATATACTATTAAAAAAAAGTAAAATAAATTCTACTTATACTTCAACTACTTTCCAATTGACAAAGTAGAATTTTTTGTCCTCAAAAGAGGTTTGAGTCAACAAAATTTTCTAAATGAGGCACGTATAAAACCAACATAACTCACGAATCTCATGAGTTCAACCATAATTGGCTCAGTATTTTAGCTTGATATACAATCAGTTGGATAAGAAATTTCAATCTTAAAGACAATAAGATAAGCAAGATTAATCAATTTCACAATGAATAAAAACAACAGGTGTCCTCACTGATGAAAAATACCTCAAAATTCTAGTACTCATTTGATATTCTCTTAAAAACAAAGAAGATACTAATAAAGGAATAACCTATCTAGGTATAATCCAATACCCAATCTAGAAAGATCCATTGAGCCGACGATTTAAGATAATAAATATCAGTCATATATATTGAATATATGATCAATGAATAAGTATTGTATAATGAAATTCCAAAAATATATTTTATTTAATAAAATATACAATTAATTAAAACATACAATAATCTCAATTAACAGGATACTATCTACCTTTTATACTTGTGATATTTGTAAACTATATATGTGAGTTAATCCAAAGAATAAAAGAGTATGTATAAATCTTAATTTTGTCCCAAATATTTTCTATTTTCATCTCTTTTTGTAAAACACAAAAAAAATCTAATTCTATGGAGAACTCTAAATCAACATCAGATATATTTAATTTGAATTTGTCTTACCAATAATAATTGACGACTCAACTAAAAAATTATAATTTTATGATTAAAATATAATGAGATTGACAAAATATACAACTATAGTGGGAGACGCCTTAGCAACTATAAAAGTTGATATACTATATAACACATTCACGATAATTAATTGCATATAAAACAACCAAAAAAATATTCGACAATAATAATGACAATAATAATATCCGTTGAGGTTCAAAAATGATATAAAAATAACTTAAAAATAACGGTAATACAAAGGCCTAAGTTTTTAAAATATGTTTCTTTAACTCTGCAAGCAAATTCTCACACTGATTTTCAGTGATGTTATCTTAAAGAGCATTAGGTTATTTGATATCAATATTTTCTTACTCAAATTTACATGTAACTAACAATTATATTGTAGGTCAGAATCATATATGTCTTAAAATTACTGAACTCAACATTGCAGTTAAAATTCTTTAATGAAATTCTCGTCGGAGTAAAGTTTGTAGATACCTTAATCATATACAACTTCAAAATTATGGAAAATAAATAATCTCACACAAAATATACAACAACTTTCGTTACTTTATGCGTCCCAAGCTTATCCTCTCAACATATTCTTTCAAGACCATCATTTTTACTTTTAACCTTATTTTTTTAATATTTTATATTATATTCTCCTTGATAAATGAATCTAATTTTTTTAATTTTAATTTTTTTCAATTCTTGAAAAGTCAATTAGTTTAGGTTTGAATTTGTTCCTTACTGAGAAGATAACCTCAGCGTGCATCAACTTCTCACCAATAAAAAATGATGTTTTACAAGACTTCCATCTTCAACTTTTATAAAAAAAAATCTCACAAAGAACATAGTAGTTATAAATAAAATATAACATAATTAAAATAAAATTCAATAAACTAAGACATCAAAGGATAACAGACATAATGGTAGACTCACTTGTCCTAATGAAGGTCATATGAAAGCCAAATATCGTCGCACATGTGCTATCGTTTAACCATAAAATACTTATAAAGAAAATTTACGTTTTATTAATACCTCAAGACTTAAAAATACGACAATATGTTAGAATACCACCATAAGTAATATATGATTGTAGATTGATACTTTTATGTTGTTATATAAAATAAAATTTTAATCAATGATAATCAAATATTATGTGTATTCCTTAACGTTTATAAAACGATGAACATCAACCATATATTAGACATCAATGGTAAAATACACACATTTATCATCAAAGATATGAACCTTCTGAAAAACAAGGCTAACTTACTTTATAAAAAATTAAAGAGCATTCGATTTTCCTCTTACATTATCGAAGTTGATAATTTTACACTTTTGTGTAACTTGATTACGACATCCTTTGGGATAAAATACTAGTTTTATACCTTTGCGATTATCTCTTAGTCATTATTTTTTAAATTTTCTTTAGCATCGTATTTATACTGTTGTCCAGTGAACTATATTAAACCGCCCATCATAATCATCATCATACTTTGTATCATCCACGCTATCAAATATATCTCTATTACCAAAATATTTAATATCTTTTTTAATCTCATATTTACCTTGTATCTTTGTGCTTAAAGCTACAATAGACCCATAATTAAGTCAATTATTTTTATTTTTATTGACAAATCTTGAATTTCATTCACTAACAAACCTCATCATCTTATTGGCACCATCAAACTCATTATCCACCTTGAATGCCTCTTCTTAAAGAACCTTCAATGTTATTGTAAGATTTGTCCTTGTTATTTGGTTCATAAACTGATAGACTAATACATGAATATACAAGAACTTTGGTATCTATTTTTTTAATACTATTATCTTTAATCAAACTAATTTCACACGAGTAAAATCTCTTACAGTTAATATCATTGCCTCCAAATATGATAGGATACCATGATACATACTACTGTTTTTAATAACCAGTTTTGAAAAGAAAAATTTATATCAAATCATGTTGCACAACTAATGAGTTAAATATAACTGATACGTATATGCAGAAACCATATTAGTACCGTTTGTCGAGTAATTATCAACAAATATTACTTTAACTAATATTTGTCGAGTAATTATCAACAAATATTACTTTAACTAATATTTGTCGAGTAATTATCAACAAATATTACTTTAACTAATAATCACGATGTCATTGATCGTACCATAATCTGAAAATATACTCAAAGGCACTGTAAAATTAGTCAAACACAATTAAAAAATCGATGACATTAAAAATGAACCAATAAAATCACATTAAAACATAGTACACATTTTTTTAAAGTCAAATAAAATAAAATAAAATAAAATGCTAATAATTTTTTTATTTACTGTTTGGGTTAAACTTTTTATTATAGTGAGTACATCATAATATATAATCCCATTTAGTTTTAAATATTTGATCATATTAATTACCTTTATACGTAAATGACCAATTTTGTTTTTTTAGTATTGAAATCTTTTATTTGGATTTTTATAAATATTAAAATCTAATTCATATATATATATATATATATATTACATTCTCATAATATATATATATATATATATATATATATATATATATATATATATATATATTGGTGGAAATAAATGCATTAAATGAGGAAAAAAATGGCTTACAAAGAAAAAACCTGGGGCATACTCCAAGGAAAAAGCATAAGCACCTAAGATAAAAAAAAAGAAAAGGATAAATAAGATAAGAGGTGAAAAGCAAGGACCAAAGAGAAATACTAAAGTCTAAGAGTCATAACAAAATAACATAATGGAAAAACTGCTATAAAGCGGGTGAGCGAGCCAATCCTCAACTTCGGGACAACGACAAAGCAGTCGGGAACCTACAATAAAGAAAAATAGGGCCAAGGCAAAAAACAAAACTAATTTATTTATGATGGGGAAGAGAGGGCCATTTAATCTTTGTTCCATGGAATCGGAAACGGAGATCACCAAGTGATAGGTTAGAAATAGTCGAAGCAACGCTCGAATTTGAGCCGAAGATTCTATTATTTCTTTCACCCTAAATATAGTAGATGGTGCTACCAAAGCAAGCATGACATAGGTGACGATTAGAAGTAGGGAACCAGTTAGAGGATTTGTAAAGCCAAATGGTCCAATTTAAGTTACTAAGGAAAGGAATTGCAAGCTTGGCTTGAGCGTTTTTTCAAATAATTTGAGAGAAACTACAGTTATAAAGAGTATGATTAATATCTTCATCATCCGAATTGCAAAGAACGTAAAATGATGAGGTGTTAATTCCCAAAGAAAATTTTGTCGCACGTAGTAAGCTTGCCATGAATGGCTAACCAGAGGATGAAAGAGTGGCGCATAATATTGTATTTATTCCAGACTAACCCCGCCCATCCGACATAGTGAAAATACGTACGGATTGTGTTGTAAGTGTCTTTGATCGTGAAGGACAGACAGCCAGTTTTAACAGTCCAATAGTGGATGTCTTCTCTTAGGATGCAGGGGGGATGAAGTGAGAGAATGTTGTTGCGGATTTTCATGAGGTTGCGTACAGATTGCGTTGTAAGAGTCTTTGATCGTGAAGGACATATACCCAGTTTTAACAGTCCAGTAGTGGATGTCTTCTCTTAGGATGCACAGGGGGAGGAAGTGAGAGAATGTTGTTGTGGATTTTCATGAGGTTGAATTTGTTCCCCAAGCTAGCGGATATCCTGTTAAGAGGCCAAATCCATTTACAATCATAGATAAAATCTGAGACAATAAAGTTCTTACCAATTCGAGAGTCACAGATGATAGAGTGGTTGTAATGAGCAACCAGAGAGGTTGAGAGGAGTCATGGGTCGAACCAAAATGAGTTATTTCTTCTGTTACCAATGGTTACCCAGACAAGATTACTAGTTAAAGGTCTAAGGGTAAGGATTTTTCTCCATGTACATGAGGGGGTGAAACCAAGGTTGATGTCCCCAAAATTATTGTTTTTTATTTCTCCTTTTTAATCCAGTCACTCCAGATGAAGTTAAAGGTCTTGTTGATAATATACCAAAGATGCTTAAGGACAACCACCTGATTCCAGATCTTTAGGTTTATAATCTCAAGGTCGCCCTCATACAAGGGCACATAGATGGTATTCTAGGAAACTTTAGAACCATAGATTTTCATCTCATGACCATTATAGGTAGCAACGAAGAGTTTGGGAGAGTTCTTTTAGGACACGAGAAGGGAGAATGAAGATAGAAGACCAGTAAACTTGACTATAAAAAATAACCGATTTAATAAGATGGGGCAGCCTGCATAAGAGAGATATTTAGAGGTCCAAAAATTAATGCGGTTAGTAATTTTGAGCAAAAAAAGACGACCGTCCGAGTCCTAATGCGAAAGACGGCTAGTAATTAGAAAGATTTCCATATATTTAACAGAAAATGTACCAACATTGAAGCCATAAATATATATATTTCTTATAACCGATTAATCTAATAATCAAATCTAATTGTTGTAGTTATAATTTATTTATAAAATATGGTTCTAGGCCTGTGCACCAGTGGTGGTGCGCCTTCGCATCGGAACGGAAAAAAAACAAAAAAAAAATCGTTTACCTTAATTCGGGCTGATTCATGTTTGATTTTGTGTTTTTATTAGAAAAAGTTTATTTTTTAAGAGAGTTTGAATGTTCTTAAGGCAATTTTGAATGTTCAAAAACACTTTGAAAAACTTTACAAGATTTTAGTAATATGAGGTTTGATCTACTAAATCAAAGTGTTTTTTTTTATAAAGATAGTAAAATATGTTATTGTGATTTTGGTATATTTAGGATATATTTAGTGTCGTTTTTTTACTTAATAAAGTTCCATAATTAAATGGATGTTAGAAGGTATTTTTGTCATAAAAAAAAATCAAACTAAAATCAACTGCATTTTTTTTTGATAAACTTAAACCAATTTTAGATAAATATAGCCATACCCATAAAATATATTTACAAATTATAACTAATTAATAGTCCTCCCCAAATTTACTAGCATAACAAAATATTTATGACGACAGTAAGTTTTTTTTAAAATTTAAGTAAAAACAAATTTAAAAAATAAAAATAAAAATATAATAAAATAAAAATAAAAATACAAAAGTAAAAACAAATTTGAGTCTTAGCCCAAGTACTTCAAGCCCAAACAAACAACACACTTACAAAAGAAAAACACCAGATGAAAGTGGTTGTACTTCCAAGTTCCAACTCAAACAGACCAAAAATAAAAAATTCCACAAATTAAGTACACTACCAAACAGAACACATGACGCGCAAAAGAGACGAACCCTACCCCTCCCGCCACGCCACGGCGCGTTTTGGCAAACGACGTCGGCCACTGCCACCAGAACCCGAAGAAATCGTCGACCACCCAATCAGCAAACCGCCACCTCCGCCAGGTATTGTAGTGCTAGGTCTTTCCCATGACTGTTCGGTCCTCGATTTGAAATCACGGTTCGAGATCTACGGCTCCATCTCTCGTATCCGCATCGAACGCGACGGCGCCGGTTATATTGCTTTTCGATCCAAAGATTCCGGAGACGCTGCCATTGCTGCTTCTCTTGATCCGTCGTTCGGTATCACTGTAGATTCCCAAAAAGTACTCACTCTCTTCCTGTCTCTCTGATTACACTTATTTGCTGTTTGGAAAAGCTAGTAACTTATGGATGGTGTCCACCTGAACCATTTTCCCAAATTTGTTAAAATTTTCTTTATTGAATTTGACTGTTTGGTACTTGTTATCCACCTGATTCTCCAATAAAGAATAGTGCAGAATCAACGATCTAGAAATTGAAACCAACCAGTGTATTTCATTCTATCTCTGTCCACCAGGAAAAGAACCTATGTAGTGTTGGTTAGCTCCTATCTACTGGTTTACTAGGATCTGGTGCAGGATCCAAATTCTGTTTAGAATTTGTATTTAAGGTAAATCTATTGGACAACCTTCCTGAGTCCATTTGTCTGAAAGGCTTTGGATTATACATTAGTCTCCAACTAAACATCGTTTGGTATTAGTTCGCGGTGTTAGTCAGTTGACTATCTATTTTCAGTTGCTTGTGGTTAAAGTTCGTGGTGTTAGTCCTATGACTAGTTGTTTGTGCGCTTGTTGAGTATATTTTTTATAAAAGTAGTCATTTAATCAAAACACGTGGGACTAACTTTATCGAAATGCATAATCAGAGAGTACGACAATTTGTAGCTGATGGGTTATGTCTAGAAAGTGGATAGTCAATAGATTATTTACTATTGAGTGAGACTTGAAGAACCCATTTTCGCATCAAATATGTACTATCATGATGTCGTGGCTTGTATAAGAAAACACATACAATTTGTAGCCGATGGGTTATGTCTAGAAAGTGGATAGTCAATAGATTATTTACTATTGAGTGAGACTTAAAGAACCCATTTTCGCATCAAATATGTACTATCATGATGTCGTGGCTTGTATAAGAAAACACATACAATTTGTAGCCGATGGGTTATGTCTAGAAAGTGGATAGTCAATAGATTATTTACTATTGAGTGAGACTTGAAGAACCCATTTTCGCATCAAATATGTACTATCATGATGTCGTGGCTTGTATAAGAAAACACATGACTCCATCATGTCCTGTTTCTTTGTTTTCTCAATTGGCTGACACTAAACATCCCAATGCCAATGTTAAGATATCATATTTTTTTGCAGGTACAGGTCGTGTGGGCAACAGATTCACTTGCACAATGGAGAGAGGGAGTTGGTTATGGGGGTGCTAATAAATCAACACCATCAACGTCTTCATCATCAAAACTAGTGCGGGCTGAACCGCCGCTACGGAGGCACGGGAGGGGTAATAAGCTAGCATCAGCTATTGTCAACCCAAGAAATAATAACGTTGTACCTCCTTCCATGCCTAAAGGTAGAGAGATCGTTGCTTATGATGATATACTGTAAGATTTTGTAATCCCTTTCTTTGACTAGCAGAGTTCTTGGTTTTAGTGGCCGATAGAAGCGTTAGTAACCCGAAATGTGTTTTCATTTACAAAATGCTTGCAACTTTAGGAGGTATGGAATTGCTGCTATATATATGGGCATGGATAGGTGTTGGTTTTGTTTTGGATTTTTCTTTTCCTTAGATGGATTCATAGTGTATAATAGCCGTAGTTTGTATCGATTTTGTTTCAGGTTCATAATCTATTTCAGATTAAGCGTCAAACATATTCCTTAAATTCAATTCAATTTGATGAAAATAGTTTGTATCGATTCTGTTTGAGGTACACCATCTATTTCAAATTAAGCGTCATTCATATTCTATAAATTCAATTCAATTTGATGAAAATAGAGTTATTTTTATATGAATCCAAATTGATTGATTACCTACATAGTTTTTTTCATTGTAAACCTTCTAGAATATCCATTATTGTCGTACATTTTTAGCTGTTAGCTTTTTCTAACTTTATTTTTAAGTTGTAATACAGAAAAAAAATTCTTAATTTCTAAAAATATATTGAGGGATATATTTGAAGATTTTTTTAAAGAATAATTTTGCATCCCAATTATCTCTAAAGTCTAAGTTAGTCTTCCATGTTTACCCTTTTATCAAACTAGTCTTTCATCTTCATTTTTGTCCACCTATCCCCTTCTTTAAGAAATTTGCACAATCAGTTTTCTCGCACATTGTGGACGTGAGCGTCAAAAGTGACACAAAACTTGGGATTTGGAGACCAAAAATAATAAAAAGCTTGGGTGTCACGTGTCAGTTTTGAAATGGCTTATATGTACGGGAGGAGTAATCGTGCAAATTTTTCAAACGAAAGAGATGAGTGAAAGATAAAAATGAAGGTGAGGGACTAGTTTGATACAAGGAGTAAACATAGGGGACTAAAAGTGATTTTTACATATCCCTGAAGATTAATTTTGCATTCTAAATATCTCTTATTTTTCATGTTTAACTCAAAAAATTGCTCACATTCTAAGTAACTAAAAAAAAGTTATTGTTTCCTACTTAATTATATTTATTTTTACAAAAGCAAGATTAATATTTATTTCACGAACCAAATCCTTTTTAAATTTCGCAACACTTACTTCAGTTACACGCAATTTTGTATCATTAACGCTTTCTATTTTTTAAACAAGGTTTTTAATAAAAATTGTACATAATTTAGCAAATACGAAAAGTTAGTGGTTTCCAACAAATTAACATTTATTTTTACAAAAATAATTTGTATTTTGATTTACCAGACTAATTTCGCACTCTAATTACATGTACCTTTAACACAACAAAAAAATTCAGCACTAAAATCCACATATTTTAGCAACTGCAAAAATATTAATTACTTCACATCCAATTAACACTCATTTTCACAAAAAAAAAAACAAGTTAGTATTTTGGCTTTTCACACAATGAGACATATTTCATAACACATGTCCACCTAATTGCACAATTAGAACAAGTCTGTTTTTTTCCACCCTCATGACACGTAATTTCGTACTTTTCACAAGTCCAACACAATTTTTTTTTTTGAAAAATCAAATTCTTTAAACACAAAATGCACATATTTTAGCACTACAAAAGTTAGTTCTTTCACACCAAATTAACACTTATTTTCACAACAAAAAATAAGTTGTATTTTGTTTTTTTCCAGACTAATTTCGCACCCCAATAACATGTGATTTCGCAGTTTTAATATAGTTCATTTAAAAAACATGTTTTAAACAAAAAAAGCACATATTTTAGCAATTAAAAAAAATAGTTGTTGCCTACCAAATTAACACTTATTTTCACAAAACAAGTTTTTTTTTTATTTTTCCACACAATTAGACTTATTTCACAATCCAATTACACATAATTACACACAAAAAAATCAGAATATATATTTCATGGATCTAATTTTGTTCGAAGAAAAACATGCATCGATATTTTTTGTAATAAATTACACACAGATACGAATTTTGATTTAATTTGTTGGTATTGTAACTATTTTTTAGGAGATCGTGCCAATACGCACAAACTTTAGTAAATAAAAATACTTATTCAGACACTCACTGCCAAATCTAGTTGTTCTTCTTAAAATTCACTCAGATCTTTATTGTTTTCCTCACGGTACTTGTTCGCTATCGATCTCTCGCCCGTATCTAGTCTTGGATGAAATTCACCACCCGATTTGGGCTACATTCTCAAACAACCCGACTCGTTGACAACACCTCGTGGTGCGACAAGGCCCGGGCACAACGAAGATCTCACCCTCTCCGGCACCCCCTTCCAGGGGACTTGAGCCCTGTCCGCCGCTAAGGACAATCTTAAAAAACAGACCAATGATATTTTTAATTTTTTTAAAAAATATTTTTTGACATATATGACATTTTAAAAAAATACAATAGAGGAAAAAACGATTAAATGCTATATTGATATTAACAAGAAAATAGACATGGTTATTGGTAATTAAATTATAAAATCAATTGGTTATAAATATTTTTTCGAATACTAAACTTTCACAAATAAACAGTTTTGATTTCAAAAGGGATTAATCAGCTTGGCATTGAAACTGATTCAAGTATCTTACTGAAACGATTCTCCATAGGAGAACTCCATGGTTTCTTAAACCTATAATTTGTTGTTGTCGAAAGATTATTTCATGTAATATGATCCCGATGCACATTTTTCGTAAACAAAGTGAGGCAGCCTATTGGATTGCTAAGGAAGCTCTCAAGACTACTCAAGATTCGGATTTCAATCAAGTGAGACTCTCAATTTTCTTAGAGACATCTCTTGAAGGATTGGGAACTGGTTACTTGAGAAGGGATCCCAATCCTTAAGATTCCTTTCAGATCTTACTCCAAGAACTATCGTACATGCAGAGTATGATTTTTCAAGCAAAAAGAAAATGTCAGAGGATTAGATTTGTCTATCTACATGGTTGATTTCCTCCAAGAATATTGTTCTTAAATTTCCTTCTTAGAAGAAAAATTCTCTTCTCTTGCTAATCTTCTCATGCTCATGCCTTTGTATTCTCTCATTCTCAATCTTCTTGGAAATGGTGATAGATGAGAATAAGACTTTTGAAGAGAAAAAATACCATGTTCTTCCGTAAAAAAACAGAGACGAAATACCTGCAAATACAGGAAACAAAAAGAAATCTTTCGTTGAAATCGTTAATCCTGGAAATCACTTTCCTTGTCCTGATTTAAAGCCAAAATTTATCGAAGAAAAAGATAATCATATATCTTTTCAGCACTCTTAAGAAGCTCAAGAATGAATCATACAGGAATAAAAAATCACACTAGTTGGCAAATTCACAAATGGTCTTCCGAAAAAACTGGTTCTAAATGATTTTTTGAATTTGTTCAAATTCAGAGGTGACTATTGCATGGATATCAAATATTCTTATCATATCCTATTCAAATTCGATCTTAATAAAGACGTTTGTAAATCGTGGACGAGAAACATGTGGACAATTGGAGAATCGATGATGAGACTGCTACGTTGGACTCAAAAATTCAATACTAAGAAAGAAAATGCTATTTCTTTGATATGGGTAAGGATTGAAAGAATCCCAGAATATCTGTATAACCCGAAAATTGTGAACGATGTTGCTTATGCATTGGGGTTCCCATACAGAGTAATTATTCCTAAAAAATAGAGGATAAAAAAACACTTGTTATGCTCTTATCGAACTTGACATTTCTAAAAAACTCCATCATACTGTTTGGATCGGTTTTGGAAAAAACAAAGGTTGTTGGATTTCATTAAGCTACAAAAATCTTCCATCTTACTATAATATTTTTTATCATTTGGGTCATGCTTACTCAAACTACAATAAGGCTCATAAACTTGAAACTACCAAGAAGACAAAGATTGAAAATGTTGACAATGATACTCAGTCAAATGTCAATCCTATTAAAGAATTTCAATTCAAGAACAGACTCATTATTAGGTAGGTTGATAAAGTCTATAGACCTATAATCAAATCTGTTGTAACCCAAACCAATCAAGCTACACAAAAGAATAAAGAGAACAAGATTATGGGTGACAATGATATAAAATAAAATCCAGGAACCTCTTCAAAAGATTTCAGTCCTACAAGAACAAACATACAACCATCTAGTAATCCAGAAGATTTGGAGGTTATTGAAGCTCTCCCAACCCTTGAACAAGGATTTGTTCATAATAGATTTCTGGGCTATGAAAAATTATACACCAGAAGAAATTCTCCAAAACAAGACAACATTGGTAGCACCCCAACAACTTCAATCATGAAAGCTCATTCTTCTTTACCAGAGCCTAAATTCAATGAAATCCTGCACAAAAAATTTAAATGTGCCAATAAATGAAGAAGCCAAGCAAACTAATTATCAAGTCCCTTAAATACTCAGGGAACAACAAAAACTCCGAATCCCTTTCCGATAATGATAAGGCTTATTAGCTGGAATGTTAGAGGAATCAACAACAATCCAACTATGAGAGGGTTGAAAACTATTATTTAAAAAGAGAAGGTTAAGATGTTAGTTATTCAAGAGCCTATGATCCGCAAGGATAAATTGGAGGAGATTGCTTTTAGACTTAACTTCACTACCCGGAATGATTATAGTAGTGTTGATACTATTATCAACCATGATCAGTTTATTCATCTTGAGGTTACCTACCATGGATTTGATAACAATTTTAATCTTACTATTATTTACGCAAAGTGTAACAGACTGCAGAGAATGGTCTTATGGAATCAAATGAGAAGATTTGCTCCTAATAATAAATAGTGGCTTACTGTTGGTGACTTTAATGTTATTACCTCAATTGAAGAGCAAATCGGGTGCTCTGCTTTGTGCCAAAACAACATCGACGACTTCAATGATTTCACGAACGATTGCCATCTTAAATATATCGGGTATACTGGTAACAAGTTTACCTGAAATAGAAATATGAAATTGAAAAGGTTAGACCGTGTCATGTTTAACAATAATTGGCCCAACATTTTCATCAAGACACAAGCTTTTCACATTGTCAGAACTTGTTCTGACCATTCTCCTCTCCTTATTACTGCTTCCACAAATATATCTAACAATTCAATTAACACCAAGAAAAGTTTTAAATTTTTGAATATGTGGACTAATGATGAAAACTTTTTAAGTGCTGTTAAACAAAATTGGTAAATCAAGATGAATGGTCTACCTAACCAGATTTTGTGGTTCAAATTGAAAAGACTCAAACAATGTTTGAAAGAATGGAATACCATTCACTTTGGAAATATTCTCACTAAGGTTAAAGACACTGAAGATACTGACAAGATCAAGGAGATTAAGCACCAAAATGACAAAGTCATGAATCTATAGTTGATCTTGACAAAGACAATAGCTTACACATCATGTCTCTAAGGATGGAAGATGAATTTTGGATACATAAAACCTACAATAATTGGTTAAGAGATGAAGACATGAATTCAAAAATTTATCAAGATTTTGTCTCTAAAAGAAGGAGAAGGAACATGATAAATAGTATTAAAGAAGGCAACAATTGGATAACTGATTCTGATGAAATTTGCAAGTCTGCTGAAAAGTACTTTAACAACATTCTCACTTCATACCCATACAAAAATCATGATGATGAGCAGAAAAAAATTAAAAGATAGTATCTTTGACAATATTCCTAGCCTGGTGACTAATGAAGACAATGATTCCTTATTGAAGCTTACAAATGAAGAGGAGGTCTGTAATACTATTACTGAGATGAATCCTTCTAGTGCAACTAGGACTGATGGCTTCAATATTAATTTTTATAAAACTTGTTGGATGATTATTAAAGATGATACGTGTACTTCACTAAATGAATTTCCTTTAAGGAAACACAATTCCCCATAGTATCTTTGCTACTGGTCTCTGTTTGATTCCTAAAACAACTAACCCCCTCTTACTGGAACAATTACAAGACTATTGGTTTGTGCTCTATGTTAAACAAAATTCTATCTAAGCTAATCGATACTAGACTAGCTAGAATCCTGCCTAAGATTATCTCTTATAACCAATGAGCTTTTGTGAAGGATAGATCAATTCACGAGTACATTTTAATCGCAAAAGAATTGATTTACGACCTCAATAGAAAACCAAAAATAGGAAACATGATGATTCAGTTGGACATGTCAAAAGCTTTTGACAGAATGTCCCTCTCTTTTATATCAAAAGTTCTCATGTCCTTTGGTTTCTCTACTGACTTCATTAAGCTTATTAACAATTTAACCAGGATTGTCCATATATCTCTGCTTATTAATGGTGGTGTTTATGGTTACTTTAATCCTTAGAAAAGGCCTGAGGCAGGGTGACCCCTTGTCCCCAAGCCACTTCATTATAGGATATGGGGTGTTAATCATAGGTTTACATCAGCTATTTACTTATAATAAGAAAATGCAATATGCAACTAGATCATAATACCTTGTTCCCTGTTTGGCCTTCGCTGATGATATTCTTATTTTTACTAATAGTCTTCAGTCTTTCAATGAATAAGCTTAGCATTTTTCTGGACAAGTATCAATATCTTTCAGGATAATCAATCAATAAGAAGAAAACGAATATTATCATATCATCTAGGCTTCAGCAAAGCAGAATCACTAACTTGGAATGCCAAACTGGTTTTACAGTTGATAGTTTTCCTACTTAATACCTGGGAGTAACATTGAGCAGTAACATCAAATCAAACAATTATAGTACTGTTTTAGACAAGGTTAATGAGAAGATCTCTGATTGGGTATGCAATCAGTTATCTTATGGAGGAAGGCTAACACTAATATCTATGTTATGATGTCGATTCCTTGCTATTGGATGCAAAATAATCTTTTGCATAATTGTATAATCAATGGACTGGAGAAATTTTTTAATAAATTTTTATGGAGATCCACCTTCTCTGAAAAGAACACTCATTAGGCTAAATAGAGCTCCGTTTGTAAGCCTTTTGAGAAATGTGGCATGAATATCAGAAAACTCACTGATATTCAGAGTACTTTATCTCAAAATCTTTGGTACAGTTTCTGGAAAAAAGAGAGTCTTTGGTCTCATAACATATATTCTTACAATAAGCATCCTCTTAAGGCTAATTATAACAGTTCTGGATCTCTAACATGAAAAAGACTTGCAGGAATTAAAGATTTGGTTGAGCCTAACATAAGGTAGATTCTAGGTAATGGTAAAATGAACTTTTGGCTCGATGATTGGCATGATCAGCCCCCCTCTAAGCAAGGAAAACAAAAATTGGATCATTGAAGCTAAAGTAAACTCCTTCTGGAAAGATAATTAATGGGATATAAACTCTTTGAAAAGCTTAATGTCTTCTTCCAGAATCAATCAGATCAGAAAGTATAATATCAATCCAACAAGAAACGACACTATGATATGAAAGGTTTCTTCTGATCTTAACTTTAATATGAAGCAAATTTGGAATATAACTAGACATCATTTCAATCAATCTAGTCTCTTTAAGAAAGTCTGGTCTAACATAATTCCCAGAAAAATCTCCTTTCTTTTATGGAAAATTATTAAAAACTATACCCCCATTGATTCAATATTGCAGATGATGTATTTAAGCTTAGTCTCTAGATGCCAATTATGCAATAACAGTGAAGATATGAATAATTTATTCGTGAACTGTAACTATTCTTGGCAAATTTAGAAATACTTTCATAATCTTTTCAATATTAGAACTAAAATATATATGATTCTCACCCACTTTATTAGGAACTGGTTTTGGTTCTCGATTAATGATAATCATATTATTAATGTTATTCCCTCTGTAATATGCTGGATTATCTGGAAAAATCATAACCATTCTAAGTTTAAAGGAACTCATGATTCTGCTAATGTCTCAATCCAAACTGTTAAGAGAATAATAGTTGTGTTGGATATATCTAATGTCTTGAACATAAAGCACTGGTATAATACTTTAACTGCAGGTTGTTCTTTAGGTTGTCTTGAACTAGTAGCATTAAAAATAGAATCACTTACCTCAAATGGATGGCTCCTAGTGAAGGTAGAATTAAAATGAACGTGGATGATGCTTGCATGAATAATGGGGAAGCCAGTGGAGGAATTATCTTCAGAGACAGTCTGGGTAACATCCTTATTTGTTATGGTAATACTTTTAGCAAACTCTCGCCATTAATGGATGAATCGAGAGTTCATCTGGACGGCCTTGTAATTTGCAAAAAAAAAAACAACAGCTGGTTTGACGTTAATATTGATTCTAATTGCCTAATGCTTATTAATCTCATGAGTTTTGGAATTGTACCTTGGTACCTGGATCCCCTTCTCAAAATTTTCAGAACTTAATCAACTCTTGCATGACTGTCAAGCACATCTCGAAAGTCCAAAATCAAGCAGCTGATTGGCTTGCTAGATAGACTCTGAGATGCAATGACAAGTTTACCTTAACTCAGTTCCAAATACCTAATCATCTTCAAGCTATTATTCTTTTGGAAAATTTGGGTATTTGCTACATAAGCCAGATCTATGAATAACATTTGCTCTGTTTCTTGGTTAGCTTTCTTTTTGTTTTATAGTATACAAGTATCGTAGAGGTGAAGAGAATTAAAAAGATAAAGATGGAAACAAATTGTTTTCAGTGAGTTGAAGATTTAAGTTTTGAATAAACGAAGAGTTAGCCGCTTGGAGATTGAAGGTATAAAAATTTCATGGCGTTTGGAGTCTACTTTGGAGGGATTAAATTAAAATCTTCGCGCTTGTTTTATTTCATTATGGTTTTATTGCAATTCAGTCTTCTAAACTATCAATTTTGCTCTAAATTTTAATAAAAAAATACTTTTTGGAGAAAAAAAACAATCGTACCTGCATGCAACTCTCTTCGATCAATTGCAGAACATTGTCTTCTGTTATTTGGTTCAAGATCTTCCTTCTATAATTCTTCGATTGACATCTCTTCAATGATTACTGGAGAAAACTAAACCTAAATTTGGTTTTCGACTTTAAAACTACTGTTATTTGTTTTAGAATTTCTATTAATTAATTTTTTGTCATTCCTTTTTAATACTTGTCTAATACTTGTCTAAGCCTGATACAATTTTTTTGGCTTTAGATTTTAGTACCCTTATAGCTACCAATTTTTAATATATATCAGGAAGTTTAATAAAAAAATAAATAAAAAACATACACTTATAAAATATTAGGATCTTTCAAATGTCTAGTTATTTTCAAAATCAATCTTTGTCATGATTTTGATAATGGTTTTAGTTTTTTATAATGTTCGCCATATTCCAAACTAATATTGCTATTGATCTTAGCTATATTAGTTCTTCTCTATTATGTTGACTAATTGGATGTGTTGGTCCTAAAATATTAGTAAAAAGTTTATAGGTAAGATATAATGGCCCGAGAAATAACAATTAATTATATCTTTCTATTTTTATTAATTTCTTTTTGCTATTATTCGTTTGGAAATAAAGTTGTCGTGTATGTTCGTCTACTTTATATAATAGACAAGTGATTAGACGTAATCCATTCATCAACGACATTAGACGTAATACCGAAGAAATTAATGACATTGTATGATTTTTAGTTTACTTCTGTTATTCTTTCCCGGTTCTAAATTAATAAATATTAATTGATTTAATTTTGTTTTTTTTCGCCAATAGTTTTCGCAACCCACCGCTCGGAACGAGACTTGAAATCGAATTACAAATAGTTGTTTTTTTTCATAATTTTTCTACCAAAAATGCTAAGCAAAGTTTTAAATATAATAGATAGATGGCTAAATTTTTTTTTAATTTTTTTAATAAGATAAATTTAAAAATAAGTTACTGATAAAGTTCGTTCTACCGATCTATTATTGACTAAAAAATTATATATTTAAACTATCATTCTATATAAAATCATCTACATGTGTGTATATATTTTTTTAAATTAAAAATTTAAAGGTTTGTATCTTTTAAACGATGACTCGGAATTTGTTTCTGAAGATATTACTGGTTTTTTTAAGACGAACAAAACGAGATCAGTTTATGATATTTTTATATTTTTTTAAAATCACCATCACAGTTAACCTTGGACTCACATCTACCTTTTTGGTCCGCATCTATCATCTTGAAATTATATTTTACACTGGTTTCGCATGATGTGGCCTTTCATTTAAAGTTGGCCAGTTTGTTCGCATGATACGGTCTCTCATCATTTGTAGTTTACCGCGTTTCGTATGACTTGGTCTCATCATTTATAGTTGGTATTGTTTTCATTATGTGGTCTCTGATCATTTATAATTGGCATGATTGATATGGTCTCTTATCATTTGTAGTTTGCCTGGTTTCGCATTATCTGGTCTCTCATCATTTATAGTTGGCATTATTATTACATGATGTGGTCTCTTGTCTCTGCGTCTCTCATCTATCCATCTCTCGTATTTGCGTCTCTCATCTATCGTCTATGCGTTTCTCATCTATCATTTGTACGTCTCTCAAGTCTCGTCAAAAATAAAATTAAAAAAACATCATAAATGGCGCTAGTTTTGTTTGTTTTAGAAAAACAAAATTAATAGTAGTTTAAAAATTAAAATTAAAAAAATAAAAGAAAGAGAATATACACATGTCAAATGATTTTATATAAGTGGGGTATTTGAAGTATTATTCGGATCTTCGATAGTTAATAGTAAAGTTAAATGAATCTTTCGTAGAGATATATGAAAATAAAGATAGTAAGTGGATAATTTAATCAAATATTTTAACATTAATAGTCAATCAACTTTTAAAATAACTTAACATACAAAAACATACATTGCTATCCAATTCATTCAAAAAAATTAGAAGTATCTAACAAAATAATTTACATTCAAACAATCTGAATCAATTTTATAAGACAACATTACACATTGTAACAATCCGTGGGTGATTTGATAGAGCAAAACTGAATAAAAGAAAATTTACCTTGTGTGGGCGATTTTTAAATATTATCTGAGTAGAGATGACTTTGAAACAAGACATCGTGGGTGATTTGATAGATCTTCGAGATGAATATTGTTTGAAAAACCTTCACGACGATTTCAACAATGAAGAGAGAGAAAAAGACAACGTCTACTTTGAAAATAATAATTTAAACGACTATGGAGAAAGAGTGACGACTTCGACAATGACGAGACACTGTGTTGGGTGATGAAAAGAGAGTGAATGTTTTAAGAATGGTTCTCGAGTGGGTAGAGATATCGATTAGGGTTATAGGACGTTCATGTGTTTGAAAGTATTTCTTCAGTGATAAAAACAAAGATACAGTGATATGTTGTTGGGTGAAATTTAGTGAATAGATAAAGTGATTGGGTAAAGCACGACATACATAGATAAATATTGGTGAAATTAGGATTATAGATATTCAATAAAAGTATTTGGTTAGATACAAATAAGTAGATTTATTAAATCAGAGGTAATGAAACAAGAGGAAAATTTGAAGCACATATAATCAAAATAAATTAGTATTTTCCTTGATCGAGGGAATAACACAATGAAATTTCTTCTAGACTATAAAAAACTAATAGTAACGAAGATAATAGCCACACCTATAATAAATTTATAAGTTTTTTTAAAATTTTAATTCAAAATTTATTAGAACACTATTTATCATGAATAATGAACACATATTCATCATAAACAATGTTTATATATGGCTAAACATCACCAGTAGTCCCTCATGTTTTGTGGTTTTATCAAATTAGTCATCTGTGTTCAATTTTGTCTCCCACTGATCCTCTATGTTTTATAAATTTACATTATTAGTCCCCATACACATGTGAGTATTGATAAGCTCACATATGGCAACCCAAACATCAATATTTTATCTCACTTATGGCCCATAAAAAAATCTGAAGAATATGATTCTGAAATTAAGGATTTAGGAGGAAGACTATTTTTTTTTCTCGAATTAGGTTATATATCTTTGAAAGACCAATAGTGAGAAAATATGTTGATGTTTGGGCTACCACATGCGAATTTCTCAGTACTCACATTTGAAGATGGGCTAATGAAAATTTCTAAAGGATAGGGGACCAGTAGAAAATAAAAGTGAACATAATTGACTAGTTTGATACAAACACGAAACATGGAGGACGAATGATGATTTTAGCCTTTATGTATCATAATGATTTTAGGTGCTTATCAACTTAAAATCTAATTTGAAATTAAAAGTTTATTCTTATTTAAAATTGAAATCGCAACGAAATCGTAAAATATATTTTTAAATTATATAAAAATATCATTTTTTATTAAAAATTATTAAAATTAAATTTATCAAAAATTAGATTATAATGCGATATGAATATCTAGATCAAAATACAAATTTCAACGAAGATCCACACCATGCCAAATATATTAACACTTTTCTCCATAAAACTGAAATTCATATAAATTTGTTCTTTTCTCTATCCATTGTTTCGTGTATATATATATATATATATATATATATATATATATATTAACTAGTCGGAATAACATTTACTTCAAACCTTTAAAATTTGACCAAAAGAAAAGTACCTTTCGAACATTAAAAATCTCTAAAATTTAATACCACCTTAAATAATTTTTTAAAATATTTGAAATCAAAAGCTTAACATATTTTTTTATCGGAATTATACATAGCTCGTGATATATTCAATGCCACAAAACACATCTTAAAGTGAGATATATCGTATCGAATCTACATATATGGAATCTTATCGAACTCTCAACTATAAGACCTATTCATGGCCTATAAATGTGTATCATTATTAGATTTACTTTCGTTATTATTGTTCTTATTTGTTGTAAGGATATCCTAAAGTGAATTTTGTTTTGCATGTATATTTACAGTCTTCGCACTATTATAAATTATGGTCAAATTAATAAAATAATATCACTAAGAAAAATTAATATTTGGACATGTATATAATTATATAATAGTATAATATAAATATATTATGTATATACAATTGAGTTAATATGCAATGCAAGAGATAGTTCTACCCAGCGCATAAACAATTATTCTATGAGTTTAATAATGGTTATGGTCCCTACAAAATATGAGACAAATAGTAATGATGTAATTAAACTCAATGGTACAATGTGAAATCAATAAAGAATCCATATTTAATCTAACTGTTTCATAATTATAACCTTCAAAGGGAGAAAAATAATACGTCTTTTCTATTTTGCTTTAGGGTTTCCAATTTAACATTTTACATTGGACTAATTTCTTCATCCTATCAAATGCTCCGACTATTCTACTTTCTTCAAGAATAATTTCTACCGCGATACATGGACCTTAAGAATACCCATAATATTCACAGCCTGAATCTCAATATATATATATATATATATATATATATATATATATATCCAAATATGAATTTGGGTAACATAAAAATCATTTGATTATATTAGGTTCTTTACGATAATAATTACTGGATGATGTATCAATATTTACCTAAAACCAATCTTATTCTTCTCTTATTACCTAAACCGAGGTTTATTATTATTTAATATGCATATATAATTGGCAATTAGCACATACGATACTATTAGTTACTAGATAAGCCTAATTAAATTTTACCATGTTGGTGAATTTCACATTCTTATCTCTTCTATCTCTCATGTCTCTCTCTTCTCTTTCTAAATTATAATCATTTTCAATTACTGTAAATCACACTATATCTTTCATCTTTCTTAAGAACAAACTTTGCGTCTACTATAATGGATATTATTTCCAAAATTTACGATTCATTTTATTTCTCCTTATATCAATCTAAAAACATATATGTTAAGATAATTGATTTAGAATCCGTTTAAAAATTTCAATTTCTTGATTTAGATTTAGGTCTCAGATCATCTTGATTTCTTGGTTTTCATTCTGTATTAGATATAAAGTCATAGTTAGAAGATATTATACAGTTGTAGATATAAATAATATGCAAAAAATATTTATTATGTGTTTCTGAACCCCAAGAATAACAAATATGAAAAAAGCGATGTCTAGGTATATAAAAAAATGAATTGCGAAACCCTAATCATAAGAAAATAAAAAACGAAAAAACCTTAAGTATATGTAATATAAAAATGATAAATTACAGATGCAAAATGTGAAACCTTGGTTAAATAAAATGTGAAATGCGAAGCTAGGATTAAATTTAAAAAATATATTTTTGCTTAAGTGTGATATGTGAAACAAATATTAAACTAAAATGCAAAATGTAACATGTAAAACCAGGTTCATATTTGTTTTTTATAAAGTATAAACTGCGAGATTAGGGTTAAATTTGATTTTCTCATGCATTTTTTTATTTTTATTTTGCTAACTATGAACCAATTTTTATGATATACTTTCAAATTTATTACTACGACAGAGATATATGCTTAAATATATATAATTGCATGATTAATAGAAACGTGAAGATCTATATATGTCTTTTCAGTTATTAGAGGATGTACAATTAGGCTGCTTCAACTCTATGCATAAGAGAAGGCACGTTAGTGCTGAAAAACTGAATACTTTTTTGCAATTAATGAGTGATGACATCTAACCGTTGAGGTCATGAACCTTGTGAAGTATGAGGAGATCTCCTACATGTCCAAATGATGTTTTGTTTCAGATTTGAAGTTTGAAATAAATTTATATGCTTTCATATATCTGAGCCTTCTAATGAAGATTTGATACCAAATTCAGATTTCAGACAATTCAATAACTTTGAAGATATTAAGTTTGGGAGGAAGTAACTAATTAACAAATTTGATTTAACGGAAGAATAAAAAATTATTCGTTCATATTCAAAATATGAGTATTTGATCTTTCATTATCGTTCATCTCCTAATCATGAGAATAATCATTTCCTTTAAAAACCAGTGTTCAAATCCCCACTTATAAATAAGTATTTGTAGTTTTTCATAAATATTAAACTAAAAGATCTTAATTATTTTACAAACTAAAGCTAAAATAGACCATTAGTAAACTCAAAAACCTTAATTATTTTACAAATTAAAACTAGAATAGACCGTTACAAAGATCTAAAAATATGGAGAAATAAAATATTGTATATTCACTTTATACAAAATATTTCTATATGATGTAACATAAGAATTTAGTTTCAGCTTCTGTAATATCGTAAATAGTTTTACAAATATATTGAGATTCTTGTGATGTAAGGCAATAATTCAGTTTAATCTCTTGTAACATCACAGAACCCCACTCTCAACCATATATTATTGTAACAAGAGTGAATATTTAATGTGAGATAATTAACTTTAAGATCTTACGTGTTATCTAAATAAAATGAACTACTTGGTTGTAAATTCATATCCAAACCATACTTGAAGTAACATGATAAGATATGCATAAGGTCATATATCAAACAAGTTTCATTTACTATAGAAATTTTGAATTGTAAACAAAAATTTTTAGTCAAGCAAATGATACTTTCAAGACAATCATAATGCATATTGCATAATTCAAATTTAAGCTCCAAATATGCATATTAAAAGCATGTTCTTCAAAATTGTGAAATTTAGAAAACATGATATATAATATAATTCAATGACTTTATTAGTGGTGTATCATGGGTTATAAACAATAATCCTTAATGAAAAATTCAGTCTAAGCTTCCATGACAAAGGAATATTAAAAATGTTTGTATGATTGTATGTAATTTTAAATAAGGTTAACAATTTTCAATATTCATATATTCATTTATGATATTAAATCAAATGTCTCATCAATGATACCATGATTTATTTATAGTTATAGTCACGTTTAGTCCGAAGTTGAAATTAGTAAAGTATTATAGACTTTAAAAGTTGGAGTGGATTAAGATTCAATGTTGTATGTTAATGGCATATTCCTTACCATAAAGTATAATAACATGTCGCAAGCTACTAAAAGATTATGTTAAAAGAATTCGATGTGAATTTCTAGGTAAGATGACTTATGCGTTAGGAACCAAGATTCAACATGATAATTGTTGATGTTTTATATACTTATCATAAGAAACATACATTAAGAACATGCTACATATATTATGGTGCGAAAGAAACAAGATTATAAATGTCACCAAGATAAAATGAGATACATGGTCTCGGTCAATATCTCAATACATATTTATAAATTCAAGAGATACAAAAGATTTCACATGTTTTGGAAATTAAAACTCTTGATTTATGCTCATGTTTGTTTAATATATGGTACTCCATTATTAAAAATGGTAACTAAATATATAAATATTCTAAGGATAAACCATTGTGCCATATGATATATGTCTTCCGATATTTAAAAAGAACATTACATTGCATGTTAACATAAAAAAAATTAAAAAATTGAATATATGATTTATACGCCATGACTTCCTAGGTTAAGTGGATGTTGGATCAATTTGTGTGATTTAGATTTACAGATTTTATGAGAATAAAATGTATATCACACTTGTATGGATTTATTTGATACAAGGGGTAAACATGGGGGACCAACACTGATTTTTAGCTGTAAGGATATCATAAATTGTAATGTCTCATATGCCGATATTGGGAGTATCCTATAAGTATATATTATATCATTGAAGAAAATTAATATAATAAACATCATACAACATCAATAAGATAAACATAGCATAATAAAACATACTCTTACAACATCAATTAATATAATTAAATTAAATTATATTACAATAAGTTATAGATAAAATATGTATCATGGAGGTAATTGTATAGATACCAGGTTTAATTCCGAATACTGTGAAGGATTGGATTCGGAAATAAACAACTTAAGCAAAACGTAAAGTTTTGGGGTTATTTTGTAAAACAAAATAATACCGGGTTATGGTCCCTAAGAGTGGCAATTTAATAAGGACTGGTCTTCATTAAGTAACTGTCTGGAAGTTACAGACAATTAAGAGAGAAGAACCGTTACTGGTCTTCATTAAGTAACTGTCTGGAAGTTACAGACAATTAAGAGAGAAGAACCGTTACTGGTCTTCGTTAAGTAAATGTCTGGAAGTTAAAAACAATTACTTAATGAAGAACCGTTTTCTCACTTCAGTTCTATATAAGAATGAGTTTCTCATTCTTGAAAAAAAAAGAATATACAGAGAGAAAATCCTTTAAGAAAAACAAATTGATTCTTCCTTCGAATCAATTACAAAAGTGTGTTTTGGTTGCCATCTCTTAGAAGAATCAATAACCTAGCAAAGGATCGCCGATCATCTGCTCTAAGTCAGGAATCTGAAGATCAAAGAATGTCTACATCCTGTAAGTATTTATTCCGCATTATTATAGGATGATTTAACTTCATGGTTCAATAAGTTAGATTAGAAATCCGTAAAGTATTTCTATCAAGTGGTATCAGAGCCACCATGAAATTAAATTCTTAGTTTTTCAGATTATAAAATTAGATTATAAACTTAGATCTATATATTAGATATGATGTCGGTTATCGGAAATTACACAAACAATTAAACAATTACGGTGGTATAATTATATATGCAGTTAAAAGATGCCGTATGCGGCTACTATAATTAATATAATTAAATTAAAATCTGAAATTATTAATTTAGTAGCTGTCCTTTCGCCTAAAGAATAGGCGAAATATACGTGACCACCGAGAAATGTGTAATTAAGTTTGCTTATATATTATATAAAGTTATAAGTGAATTATTACGAGAATTATATTATATCGTTGAAGTTTATTATATATATAAATATATATTATAGTATATATGAATAAGTTTTATATATATAAATAAATACTATATTATAATATATATTAAGAATTATATTATAATATAATTAAAGATATATTACAATATAATTAAAGATATATTATAATATATTAAATTTAAGGTGTAAATTTAATTTAATTAAAGATATATTATAATTAAAGATATATTACAATATAATTAAAGATATATTATAATATATTAAATTTAAGGTGTAAATTTAATTTGATTAAATTATACATAGACTACGAAATAGTTTGGACATTAAGTAAGGTAGTCGTATAGTATTTTTCGAAATAATTAGCATGTTTTAAGTTGTCCGAACTTCGGTAAATAATTAATGATTCAATATATCGCCAAAGTGATCCCTATTGCTGAATTAATTATTTTAGAGTTTTGACAAGTCTATGATTGACAAGTATGTAAATTTTAATCGGCCCAAAGGAAGGTTAATGTTTGACATAGTTAATCTTAGACACGAGATAGTTATTTGTGAATTGATCATTAAGAAAATTGAACTAGGAAAAAAAAATCGGCCCAAAGGAAGATTTGTTTTTCTTGTCAATTAGAAGGATCAACATTAATTATGCTCAAACTCATACATATACAAATTAATATGCTTGCCCAAAGGTATCTTATTGATGTTGTAAGAGTATGTTTTATTATGCTATGTTTATTTGTTAAATACTATGGAGGTTATATGTTAAGTGATGTTTTTGGCTATTTATTGTTTGTTGTTTGTTATGTTAGCAAATTCGTATTTCTATAACCCGGAAGGCAAAAAGGCACCCATACTTAATGAGAGCAACTTTGAGCTGTGGAAAGAAGATATGTTGTTGCACTTGATGTGCCATGATTACGACTTAGCATTAAGGGTCGATGAACCTAAACCTCTGACTGATGACAGTTCTCCTACGGAGAAGAAAGAGTCAGAGGCGTGGGAAAAGTCGAACAGGATAAGTCTAGGGATCATGAAGCAAGCAATTCCATTAGCATTCCGTGGTGCAGTTTCACCTGAGATCACTAATGCGAAAATATTTCTCGAAGAGGTAGAGAAATGTTTTGCCAATAACGATAAAGTAGAGATTAAGACGCTGCTTATTAAGCTAGCCTCTATGAAATATCGTGGCAAAGGGACTGTTCGTGAGCACATCTTGGAAATGTCAAACATCGCTTCCAAACTGAAAGCACTTAAGATTGACCTTCCCGAAGATGTTTTGGTAAGCTTTGCTTTTCACTCTTTCCCTCCTCAGTATAAGAACTTTGAAACTTCTTATAACTGTCAGCGCGAGAAATGGACTCTCAACGAGCTCATCTCTCAGGTAGCGCAAGAGGAGGAAAAGATGAAGCAAGAACATCCAGAAGTGCAAATGGTGAAAGCTCAGGTGGATAAGGGAATTAAGAGAAAGTATGAAGGTTCAGATGCACATGCATCCGGTTCGGGACAAAAGAAGCATAAGGGTACGTCTGGTAAAGGGCGTTGCTTCCATTGTAAGAAACCGGGGCACTTTAAGAAAGAATGTGAAAAATGGAGGGCTATGATGAAAGCCAAAGGTATTTTCATTTCTGTGGTCTGTTCTCAGATCAATTTAGTTTCAGTGCCAAGAAATACTTGGTGGGTTGATACAACAACAACAACTCATGTTTGTATTTCTTTGCAGGGTATGATAAGAAACCGAAGCCTAAGTGATGGTGAAACATCTATCTATACAGCTGATGGCAGTTCGTGTTTAGTTCATTCTATCTGTGATTTTCGTTTGTTGCTTACCAGTGGACATTTTTTGTATTTAAAAGACGTATTGTATGTACCTTCTTTTCGAAGGAACCTAATTTATTTTCCGTTATTGGACAAATTAAGTTATTCTTGCCTATTTGGAAATGAAAGTTTATGTCTTTATTTACATGGTAATGTTGTTGGTTTTGGAAAGTTAATAGCAAATGATAACTTGTATTTATTGGATACTATAAAGGATCACAAAGAGATAATGAATGTAGATGTACCTGGAAAACTAAATTGTAAAATGGAAAAATCAGGAAAACTTTGGAACAAGCGATTAGGTCACATTTCTAGAAATAGAATTGAAAAGCTTGTTTCAGAAGGTTTATTAAGTGAAATGGATTTTTCGGACTTCAACGTTTGCGTTGAATGATAAAAGGAAAACAGACCAAAGTGAAACGATTAGATGCATACAGAGCGAAAGGGGTCTTGGATTTGATACATACAAACATTTGCGGTCCGTTCCCTACAGCATCATGGAACGGCCAACGATATTTTGTATCTTTCATTGACGACTTTTCACGATATGGGTATCTATATTGATGAGTCCGAATTCGAAGTGCTCCCCGGAAGGGCAGCCCAAAGTAAATCTCTCCGTGAACCGGACAGACTCCAAGAGCTTAATACGGACAGGACTTTTGAACCGGGCAGATGACTTCGAACACTGCAAGTCTAAAGCAGTTCGAACTATGACTAAAGTACTAAAAAACCTAAACACTATCTGACTAAGCTACCTGCCCATCTGCTTGAAACTCATGGGTCTTTAAACATGACCCGGGTCCATTAAACTTGACCCGAAAGCCCATAAGGGCCCAAATTACATACTATAAATACCCAACCACCAGCATTAACTATGGGTAACAAAAATTGACTGCTGCCAAGCTGCTCAATTCTCTCTCCACCTTGAAACACCTTGAAACACCTTCACACCACCCTGAAACACCCTCACGCCGCCTTAAAACTCCACTTGAAATTACCAGCCTACCCTCAGGCTACTTTTATCCTCACCAAATTGGCGACCACAGTGGGAGGCGACGGTGCCTGAATCCAGTAATCAAAACCAAGTAAAGAAATTCTGTCCGAATGAATCCGGATAATCCAGAGCTTCCACCAGCTTTGCTCAAAGTGGTGGAAGAGAATGATGAGTATACTGTCCAAGAGCGCGACAGGTTAAAACTTGAGATAGAAGCCCTGAGGGCTGAAAAAGCCAAGATGGGCGTGAAGGAGAAATCCAAAGCATCAGCTGCTCGCCACACCGATAACCCAAGAGAGCATGGGGTTTCCAAAACTCATGAGAGCACTAAGAAGACGCATGCCAGCTCTAAAAAATCTCACCGGTCCAAGCCTGTGGAGAGTTCTGATTCGAGTTCAGAGTCTTCAGACAGCTCTTCGGACAGTGAGGGAAATGAAAAGTCCTTGTCCTCTAGCAGTAATGAGGGACGAACCAAGAAGAAACAAAAGCAAGTTAAAAAGTATTCCAGAAAAAGAGATCACCATGGAAGAATGAAGAGGCATATAGGAAAAGGGTCATCTCACCACCGGAGGTATACGGACAAGATGTTTATGGATCCTTTTGCTTTCCACGATGAGCCAGGTATCTTTGCAACTCCTAATGAGGATACCGTGTTCAGTCGTGGGAGGAATTGGAGGCAGTCTCCACTGTCTTCTAAAATCCTATCCGGAAACCTCCCCAAGAGGTTTGACAGCACCAAGATGGAGAAGTATGATGGCAGTACTGATCCGGACAATCATCTGGAGCAATTCAAGAACTTCATGATGAACTTTGATGATGATGATAAACTACTCTGTAGGGCATTCTCCGAATCATTTACGGGGAGTGCTCTGAAATGGTACAACAGCCTGCCTCAGGGTTGTATTAAAGACTTTGATACTTTTTGGGTGGCCTTTCGAAGGCAGTTTGTAGGGAGTAAGGAGCTGAAGGGCAATGGAGACACAATAATCCATTGTGCCCAAGAGCCAAATGAATCGTTAAAGGAGTACATAAGTCGTTTTGTAAACACAAAGAATGGGTTGGCTGATTGCTTTGAACAGGTAGCAATAGCATCCCTGAGACAAGGTTTGAACCCAGGCAACCTGGCCGATTCGGTGACCAGGAAGAAAGCTATGACCTGGGGAGGATTGCTAAACCAAGTTGGCAAACAAATAAATATTGATGAAACGAAAAAGACCAGGGTGCACAGACAAGTGAGATCCACCCCGGTGGCACCAACTCCAAATCAAAACCAGTCCGGGAACAAAGCAAGAGAAACCGGACAGGGGCATGGAAGGGGAAAGGCTCAGTCTCAACCAGCTGCTCTTGCACAAATTCAACAGTCTAGAAACAAAAGAGGGCCGTGGGTCCAACCGGAGTGGTTTGCAGAGCTCAAAGAAAGTGTGGCAACCATTTTCGAGAAAACAAAAGATGAAGTACACTACCGGAGACCGGCAACCTTGCAGTCTCCCAGAGAACATCGAAATAATTCATTTTGCCAATACCATAATGATATTGGCCATACCACCGATGATTGCATAGCACTGAAACAAGAGGTACAAAACTTGATTGAAAGAGGAAAGTTGGGTGCATACGTTAAAAGGAGAGGAGGCAACAGGCCTGACAACACTCATAGGATTGGTCCAAGCAACGCTGCCCCGGAGGGGGCTATGGTAATAGTTGAAAGGTTTGATGTGGAGTCTGAGTACTTGGATCCTGATCCAACCAGAAACAGAGTGGGTACTATTGAGGAGCGTTCTAGATCAGTCTCCGGGCTCATTAAATTCTTCGAGTCACTGACAATCTTCGGAGGGGACACTATGACAGCTCCTACTACTTCTTCAAGGAAAAGGCACGTTCATAATTTGGCCTCCCAGCTAGAAGGAGGCATGACATCTTATCAATCTCCAAACTCATTCCCATTCATATTTTTCGACGAGGATGATTTGAGAGATATTGCTGGCCCTCATGAGGATGCTGTTGTCATAGGAGCATCTATAGGGGGCAATGAGATAAGGCGAATTTTGGTAGATACTGGGAGCTCTGCCAATATCCTTTTCCTAGACACTTACAAGAAAATGAAAAATCAGCTGTGATTCAAAAGTCAGACAGGTCGATCGTGGGCTTCACGGGCAGCTCAGCCGATGTAATCGGAGAGTTTGAAGAAGAAGTGTTGTTGGGCAGGGGCCCTTTCAAGAAAACGGTCAGAATACTCTTCATTGTGGTGGATTGTCCCACTTGTTATAATGCTATTCTAGGGAGGTCTTGGCTCTCTAGGATGCATGCAGTGGCTTCGACAGTCCATCAGTGTCTGAAATATGCTGTTCAGGGGCAGGTTGGGGTTGTCCGGAGCAGCCAAAAAATTGCAAGAGAATGCTATGCCACTGCCTTGGCTCCACGAACGCTGGGGGCAGTCCGAATAAATGACCAATAGCAGTTTGAGGGCCTTTCTGGGGGTGAGGGTGAAATTGATGACCCCAGAGAGACCCCCGGAGTGTTGATCCCAGTTGAGGAGGTTGAAACACACTGCTTGGAAGAAGGAAAAAATGTCAAGATAGGATCCAAAATGCCACCGATGTTGAAAGAAGGAATGTTGAAATTCTTGAAAGACCATCAGCATGTTTTTGCTTGGTGCAATGCTGATGTTACTGGAGTTCCATCAGAGGTGATCTCCCATCACCTATTAGTCCGGAGGGATGTGGCACCAGTGGTACAAAAAAGGAGAGCTTTCTCAAAAGAAAAGGCTGATGTCATTGTAGAGGAGGTTGACAGACTCACAAAGATGGGGCACATTAAAGAATCTCAGTACCCTTTGTGGACTGCCAATCCTGTCTTGGTAAAAAAGAAGAATGGTAAATGGCGTATGTGCATTGACTTCACAGACCTCAATCGAGCTTGCCCAAAAGACTTATATCCGGTTCCCCGGATAGATCAGTTAGTAGACTCTACTTCAGGGAACAAGCTACTCTCCTTCATGGATGCCTTCTCCGGGTACAATCAGATCCAGGTGGATCCAAAAGATCAAGAGCATACCACTTTTGTCACTGATAGAGGTTTACACTGCTACAAAGTGATGCCTTTTGGCTTGAAAAATGCTGGGGCTACTTATCAAAGGTTAGTCAATAAGGCATTTGCTGATCAAATTGGAAGAAATATGGAGGTTTACATTGACGATATGATGGTGAAAAGCGTGGATGAGCAGTTGCACTTGTCCGACCTCCAAGAGACTTTTGCCAACTTGGCCAAAGTGAATTTAAAATTAAACCCTGAAAAGTGTGTGTTCGGAGTGCAGTCCGGGAAGTTCTTAGGGTATATCATAAGTGAGCATGGAATACAGCCCGACCCGGACCAACTCAATGCTTTGTTCCAAATGGAGCCTCCTCGAAACATTAAGGAAGTACAACGATTAACGGGGAGGTTGGCAGCCTTGAACAGATTCATCTCCAGGTCTTCGGACAGATGTGCTCCATTCTTCCAAACCTTGAAGGGTGCGAAAGGGTTTGAGTGGACGCCACAATGTGATGAGGCATTCAATGAAATCAAGAAGCATCTGTCCTCTCCCAAGACCTTGTTTAAACCAGTCGATGGGGAGACTCTTTTTGTATATCTGGCTGTTTCAAGTTGTGCCATCAGTGCTGTGCTAATAAGGGAGGTTGATGGGTATCCTCACCCAGTGTACTACATCAGCAAAAGCTTGGTTGATGCTGAGAGGCGTTACTTGAAACTTGAAAAACTAGCTTTGGCCTTGGTGATAGCTGCAAGAAAAATGAGGCCCTACTTCCAGGCTCATCCTATCGTTGTCCGGACATCTTTCCCTTTAAAGAATGTCCTTCAAAAAGCAGACATTTCGAGCAGAATGACAAAGTGGTCAGTAGAGTTGGGGGACTTCGACATAGACTTCGCTCCCCGGACAGCAGTAAAAGCTCAAGCTGTGGCTGACTTTCTAGTTGAGTTCCATTCTGATAGGGATTCAGAACAACCTGCTGATTCAAAAGACAAAAAAGTGTGGATTGTCCGAACACACGGAGGATCCAGTACCATGGGATCTGGGGCAGGAATATGTCTCACTTCCCCCTATGGGGACAATATGTTCCAAGCTATTTGTTTTGCTTTCAGGGCATCCAATAATGAGTCCGAATACGAAGCAGCTATAGCTGGGTTAAAATTGGCATACATCTGTGGAGCAAAAAGGGTCAAGCTACTAGGTGTCTCCCAATTGCTTGTCCACCATGCTCTAGGCCTGTCAGAGGCCAGAAAGGAGCAATTGATCAAATACTTGCTCCTCCTTAAAAATGAAGCGTCAAAGTTTAAAGCTGTTGTCTATGAGCACATCCCCCGGGCAGAGAATGAGTTAGCAGACTCATTGGCAACGATAGCATATACGGAGTCCTACCCATGGATCCATGTGCTTGAAAGCCCTTCTATTCAACTTGATGAAGGTGAAAAAGAGGAAGTCTTTGAAATACAAGTAAACCGGCCTCAAGACTGGAGGTCTCCTCTTATGCAGTATTTGTCTGATGGCATCGTGCCCTTGGATAAATCACAAGCCAGAACATTGAAACACAGGGCTCGTGGTTTCATTATGATTAGAGAAGTCTTGTACAAAAAGTCCTATATCAAACCTCTCCTACGCTGTTTAGGGGATCATGAGTCACAAATGGTTCTCTCTGAATTGCATGATGGTGAGGGATCAGCCCATTGTGAATTTAGAGCTTTGACAAGAAGAGTGCTTCTCTCCGGATATTATTGGCCATCAATTATGAAAGATGCTAAGGAGCTGGTAAGGCGGTGTGACCCATGTCAGAGGTACAACAATGAAATTCATGTACCAGCCATTCCTTTGGAATCAATTTCTGAGCCCATCCCTTTTGCTCGATGGGGATTGGACTTAGATGGGCCTCTCCCTGTGGCGTCCGGAGGGCGTAAAACCATAATTGTAGCCATTGACTACTTTTCGAAGTGGATAGAAGCAGCCCCCTTGGCAGGGACGACATCAAAAGCTGTTATAAAATTCATTATGTCCAATATATGTTGCAGATTTGGTGTCCCCCAGAAAATAACAACAAACAATGGGCCACAGTTTGATAATAGAGAGATGGAGAGCTTCTGTGCCTCAAGGGGTATTCAGCACTGCTTTTCTTCACCTTTCCACCCACAGGCCAATGGGCAAGTTGAGGTGGCTAATAGAACAATACTGTCCGGTTTAAAGAAAAACTTAGAAGGGGCTGCTGTGAAGTGGCCTAGTTATCTACAAGAAGTCCTGTGGGCCTACCGGACAACACCTGGGGCTGCAACACAAGAATCCCCCTTTGCCTTGGTCTAAGGGATGGATGCAGTAGCTCCCATAGAGAAGACACTCCCCTCCTTTCGTATTCATAACTTCTCCGGACAGGCTAATGAGATGACAATTAGAAATCAACTTGATTTAATTGAAGAAAGGCGGGTAAAAGCTCATCTTAGAATGGCACACTATCAAGGCTTGATGAGAAGCAGGTTTGCTTCTAAAGTTAAAAGAAGGGATTTTCAACCAGGGGATAAAGTATTGAGAAAAGTTTTCTTGCACACCAAGGAAAAGCTGTTCGGAAAGCTGGCCCCAACTTGGGAGGGTCCGTATACTGTGGTTGAAAGAATCAAGCCTGGGACATACTGGTTGGAAGACAAAGATGGCAGGGTTTTAACTCACCCTTGGAATATTGAACACCTTCGAATGTACTTGGAGTAAAGCTTATGTAAATATTTACTTGTTTAAACATCCATGTAAATATTTGGGGGCATACCACTTCCTCTCTTCGGCGCCACGGAGAGCTTTCAATAAAACTTGATGCTTTCTTCAATAATTTTCTAAGTTTTTGCAAAATTCTGTTGCTTGTCATACTACCCGGACTGAAAGGTCTAAAGGCTACTTAAATTCTAGCCAGAGAAACTAAACACTCTCACAATACAATAACTCAAAGCTACTTAAATTCTAGCTGTCTAAAGTAAGACAAATAATAAAAGAAGAAGATGGTTGAGTAAAATAAAAGCATTCATTCAACAATTTAAAGTTGCCTTGGCCTTCCAAGGACTTTTTAAACAAGTTTGAGCACAGTACAAAAATCTGTCCGAATAATACGGACGCCATCACAAAAAAAAGGTGCCTTGGCCTTCCAAGGACTTTAGTTCAAACAAAAGATAAACAGAACAAATTATAAATTAAGGTTGAGCCTTTGAAGATGGCTCACCCTCATCCTTTTTCTTGCCCTTAATGTCGCTCTTCTCCTCGACAATCTTCTTACCCTTGGGGTCAATCTCTTCCTCACCTGGGCTTTCTCCGGTTTCCTCTTCGTCACCAGACGAGGACACGTCGGTGTACCCTTCATCAACCATGGTCCAGTATGGGAGATCATCGTCATCCACATAACGCCATAAGTCCCCTAGTCTCCTCTTCGGGAATTTCTCGTGAAACAGGAGGACCATGTCAGACTTCATTTTTTGAATCATTAATTCTTCACTCCCTATCATCTCCCTGGCATAAGCGTTGATTCTGGCCTTGATCATGGCCTCTTGATCCTTCACCAAAGCAGCTTTCTCTTCAACAGCCTGAGTCACTGCACTCTCTAAAGCAAGTTTGTCAGTGGTCAGGTTGGTGACAAGCTTCTCCTTGGCTGCAGTTTCTCCTCTTGAGGCTGTCAAATCCTTCTCCAGTCCGGACAGCTTAGCCCGGAGATCTTTTACGGTCTCTTCTAAAGAAGCAACTTTTGTGCTGCTTTCATTGTGATTCTTCTTTAGCTGTTCGTTCGACTCCTTAAGCAAATCAACCTTAGTAGCAGCAGTCCTGAGGTCATCAGACAGCTTCTCCTTCTCAGACTTGAGGTCTTTGATGGTGGTTGCCTGACTTCGGACTTGCCTTTCCAAAGTAAGTACTGGCTGCACGTTGCTAAGGAGAGAATGGGCTATGATGTCCCTCTCACTGGAAACCATAAAAGTCTTACCATTGAAGTTCACTGTGTTGGAACTATTTGGGGGAACATATGGCCCTGCGAACTCATCTCTGGACAGGCCAAGGAAATAATCACCTAGAGCACCTAGACCGGTGACATCCACTTCATCCATGTTAATCTCTCCCCTTTCAACCTCATCAGTATGGAATTCCATTCGAATCCCTTCATGAAGATCCCCTGGGATCTCTTCGGCTAACGTCAGATCGGTTGGGAAAGTGGGCTCCGGATCCCGGAGAGCGAGCTCTTCTCCTTGGGAAGTCTTTTTCTTTTTAACTTCCCTATCAGCACTGTCACTTGCTTGCTTACGAGCCCGTTTGGAAGCCCTTGAAGGTTTTGGGGGATTCACTCCTTGTTTCTCGCTCTCCTGTTCTACCACCTGTAGGAGGTTTGCATCAATTTGAGCCTGGGCTGGCACCTCTGTGTTTGTTGGGGCCTCTTTCTCAGTATCCTCTACTGTTTTCCTGCCTTTCTTCTTCTTGCCCTTTATTTTACTTGGGGCTTTGGCCCGGGCAGGAAGGAAGAGGGTCCCATCCAGTTCATGAGACCTTCTCAGCACGACGTCTTCGTCAGGTGGGGTGGAGAACTCCTCCCAGGTTAAGTCTCTTCGACCTGTGGTGTTCCACAGGTGAGACCTCGCTAGGTTTCCAGCAGTGAAGGCTTTATGAAACCGGTTCTCCCAGTTCTCTGCGGCCCAAGCGTTGATTTTGCCACAGGTGACCTGTCCGGCCTTCAGATAGTCCCCGAACTTCTTTGGCAGCTCTGATAAAACAAAAGAAAAACTGATTAGTATAAACTTAAAGGAAAGAGAGGTTTGAACAGAAACTTAAAGTAAAAACTTACGATCGCTCCTCCATCTACTTCGAAGTAGGCTAGAATTCTCCCCGGTTTTAATTTTCTTGCCATTCTCCCATGAGCCACTGACAAACAAGAACTGGCTCCTCCATTTACTCTCCGATTCCAGGAGATCATCAACAGCTTTAAGATCGTTCCCCATGTTGAAATGATAAAAAGGGAACTGGTGATGCTTGCACAAATTAGCCACAGCTGCAAACTCTTCCATAGGAAGAGGAATTCCAGATAGCCTAGACGCCATAATACATGACATCAAGGTGTACCAACCGTTAGGGCTTAGCTGTGATGGACATAGCTTGACCAAGTGAAAATAGCGCACTATCTCCGGGTCCAGTGGGAACCTAAGTCCCCAATTGAATAGCTCCGTAAAGAAGACTATCTCATTTCTTTTGCAATCCATCGGGGTCTCTAGATCGATGGGAATTTGAATCTTTACATTCTCAGGGATCCCCCACTTAGTACGCAGTCGTCCCAGATCTTTAGTATGGATGAACGCATACTTGGTCTTTAACAGAGATGAAAGATACTTGAACTCCACCTTGTGAAAGCAGGGCCCTACTCTCCCTTCGAGGCTCTCCGGCAGGTCCGGACGCCTCAGATACAAGTCCTCTTTGCCCTTCTTGGCAACAAAGATAGCAGTCTCAACCTGTCCGGAGGACTCAGACTCAAATCTAACCTCCTCGGTGGAGTCCTCCATCCTCTCCTCCATTATTTTCGGGGGAGCTTCTGTAGAAACAGCCCGGGGAGGGATGAAGCTTGGCACAGCTAATCCTCCGGACTGTTGGCTCTCTGAATGTTTTCGACTTATCACCTCAGTTTGAGTTTCTGAGGTTGAAGTTTCTTTGGGAGGTAGAGGACTGCTAGCCCCCGGACCGGCCGACCTTTCCCGGAGAGTCCTAATAGTTGCCCCGGACCCTGATTCGCTAGTGTTTTTGGAAGAAAGCCCTTTAACCAACCTACTTGGAATTTTCATGATTAATTTGTCTGGGGAGTGGTCAGAATCGGACCCCATAGCAATAAAAGAGGATTTTATCCTAACACTTGTGGCAGTGACCCCCGGTTCAACAATAGGGATCGACTCTTGAACTGAAGAGCCAGATACTATGGGAGAGAGTGTTGATTGAAAGAGTTTCCTAGGTTTTGTACCTTTAGAAGAAGACGAACCTCTGTCAGATTCTTCGATTGAAGGGGCTGGTTTCTCGATAGGCGACGCTGGAAGCCCTGCTGCAAGTCTTTTTTCTTTTTCAACTCTTTGAGCTTTCTCCAATTCTGAGAGGTTAAGCCAACCGCCCTTAATCAGTGCTGTTCTTGCTGTGAACATAAACAACTAAGGAAATTTTGAAGTTTTAGAGAGATAAAGCTTTGGGTGAAATGGCAGAGTGAAAGAGATAAGTGAGACTGTGAAAGGTGAATAGAATTTATAGTAAATGTAAAAAAAAAGGGTTTGATTCCTAGGAGAATCCGAAAAGTTGGGCAATGATTAAAAGACGGCGCTGATGTCATTTATGGCATTTAAAAGAGGTAACTTGTTCGAGAAAGTGGTGCAACTTTCAAGGTGAAAAAACGGCTAAAGTAACCAACCAGAGAGTGACACGTGTCCCACTAACTCTGACAAGAACCGTTTGGAATTCGTAACGTTTGGTCTGTCCGGTTCTGTCCTCAACTCTCTTCGAATTGATAAACCACTTCCTGAATCAGACTGTTTTTCAGCTCTTTGACAAGGATACTTGTTCAAATACCTAAAAAAGGGGCTCCTGATGAGTCCGAATTCGAAGTGCTCCCCGGAAGGGCAGCCCAAAGTAAATCTCTCCGTGAACCGGACAGACTCCAAGAGCTTAATACGGACAGGACTTTTGAACCGGGCAGATGACTTCGAACACTGCAAGTCTAAAGCAGTTCGAACTATGACTAAAGTACTAAAAAACCTAAACACTATCTGACTAAGCTACCTGCCCATCTGCTTGAAACTCATGGGTCTTTAAACATGACCCGGGTCCATTAAACTTGACCCGAAAGCCCATAAGGGCCCAAATTACATACTATAAATACCCAACCACCAGCATTAACTATGGGTAACAAAAATTGACTGCTGCCAAGCTGCTCAATTCTCTCTCCACCTTGAAACACCTTGAAACACCTTCACACCACCCTGAAACACCCTCACGCCGCCTTAAAACTCCACTTGAAATTACCAGCCTACCCTCAGGCTACTTTTATCCTCACCATATATCTCATTCACGAAAAATCAGATGCCATTGACAAGTTCAAAGTCTTTAAGACTGAAGTTGAAAAACAACTTGGTAAAGACATTAAGTGCGTCAGATCGGACCGTGGTGGTGAATACTACGGGAGATATGATGGTTCAGGTGAACAACGTCATGGACCGTTTGCAAAGTTCCTAGAAGAGTGTGGTATAGTCCCTCAGTATACGATGCTGGGTTCGCCCAACATGAATGGAGTATCTGAGAAACGAAACCGTACATTAAAGGATATGGTAAGAAGTATGATTAGTCATTCAACATTACCTATATCACTCTGGGGAGAAGCAATAAAATGTGCGACCTACCTACTTAATAGAGTTCCGACGAAAGCAACTACTAAGACACCGTATGAACTTTGGACTGGGCGTAAACCTAGTTTAAAACATTTACATGTTTGGGGATGTCCAGCTGAAGTGAAGCCTTATAGGCCGAATGAAAAGAAATTGGAATCCAAAACGGTTAGTAGTTATTTCATCGGATATCCCGAGCACAGTAGGGGTTTTAAGTTTTATGATCCTTCCACAAAGAATATATTTGAGATAGGTAAATCGAAATTCTTTGAGGATATAGAGTTTGGGGGGAAGAATTTAGTAACGAACATTCATTTTGAGGAAGAATCAATAGAGATTCATGAAGGTTCTAACAATGATACTATAGTGTTAGATGATGATATGGTAATTAGAAGGCCAATCATCACTTCAGATTCGTTAGAACATATAGATACTCAAGATGATGTTAATCTTCCTCCTATGGATGTTGTTCCAATGGAGCAAAATGAAGTTGTTCAAGAAGAACAAACTCTATCTTCTCAAGAAGTTCAAGTGCAAAATGAAGAAATTATGCCTTTGCGTAGATCTACTAGAGAAAGAAAGAGTGCTATATCTTCAGACTATATAGTGTATCTTCAAGAACATGAAGAATTTTATGGTTCAAAAGAAAACGATCCTTTAAGTGTTCGTGAAGCCATGAAAAGTTCTGATTCTCACTTCTGGATTAAAGCAATGAACGAAGAGTTTAAATCAATGCAAGATAACGCGGTATGGGAGCTTGTTCCATTACCTGAAGGAAAGAAGCCGATTGGTTGTAAATGGATTTTTAAAACCAAACGGGATTCTAAGGGTAATGTGGAGAGGCATAAAGCGCAACTTGTAGCTAAGGGTTTTACTCAACGTGAAGGGATTGACTTTAAAGAAACCTTCTCTCCAGTTTCTTCGAAGGATTATTTTCGGACAATTATGGCATTAGTTGCACACTTCGACCTTGAGCTCCATCAAATGGATGTAAAGACCGCCTTTCTTAATGGAGACATTGAAGAAACGATCTATATGTTACAACCTGAAAACTTTGTCTCTGGTGATCCAAAGTCGACGGTTTGTAAACTGAAGAAATCTATTTATGGTCTCAAGCAAGCGTCTCGACAGTGGTATCACAAATTCCTTGAAGTTATTGTCTCATTTGGTTTCAAGATAAATTCGGTAGAGGATTGTGTGTATCAAAAATTCAGTGGGAGTAAATTCATATTTCTAGTGCTGTATGTTGATGACATATTATTGGCCACGAATGATAAGGAATTGTTACATACGACAAATAAATTTCTTTCGGACAAATTCGATATGAAAGATCTTGGTGATGCATCATTTGTGTTAGGAATTCAAATTCACAGGAATCGATCCCATGGAATTTTGAGTTTATCACAAAAGGCGTATATTGAGAGTATGTTACAACGTTACGGGATGACTAACAGCAAAGGAAAGGAAACCCCTATATCAAAAGGTGAAAAGTTTAGCCTTAAGCAATGCCCAAAGACAAAACTTGAGATTGAGGGAATGCAAAAGGTTCCATATGCTTCGGCTGTTGGAAGTCTGATGTATGCTTTAGTAACCATGAAGTTAAATCATCCTATAATATTCCTACAATCTTCATTATTATAGGATGATTTAACTTCATGGTTCAATAAGTTAGATTAGAAATCCGTAAAGTATTTCTATCAAGTGGTATCAGAGCCACCATGAAATTAAATTCTTAGTTTTTCAGATTATAAAATTAGATCATATATATTAGATCTATATATTAGATATGATGTCGGTTATCAGAAATTACACAAACAATTAAACAATTACGGTGGTATAATTATATATGCAGTTAAAAGATGCCGTATGCGGCTACTATAATTAATATAATTAAATTAAAATCTGAATTTATTAATTTAGTAACTGTCCTTTCGCCTAAAGAATAGGCGAAATATACGTGACCACCGATTGATAAGGAAATATATTCCTTAGGGACTTAAATGTAATTAATAAGGACTTGAATGATAAGTTCTATTAATATAAGGTAAGATTAAAGTTTTACAAGAAGATAAGGACTGAACTGTAAATAAATCCCTTATGTAACCGAATTAGTAACTAACTCACTAGGCCTATTTAAAGAGGTCGAAGAGTTTGATTACACCTATGAAATAATCAGAAGCAAAAGGTTATTTTCACTACCTAGAAATCTCTCTATTGATTCTTGATCAATATTCTCAATCTTCTCAATTCAATCTTTATTCTCACCAAATTGGCGCTAGAAAGAGGGGGCGAAGATACCTTGATCGATAGATAAAAAATCGAGTCTCGAATTTGTTCATTTTCTGAAGAATTTTGTTTATATTTTTGCTGATCGGAGATGAATTCAGAGGAAGGAGATAATCCACCTGTTCGGAAAGCTTTGGAGACGTTGAAATCTGATCTGTAAGAGAAAGAGGCAGGTAAGTCAATTCCGATTCAATCAAACCAATTTGATTTCGAAGGTAAAATGAATGAGATGATAAGAAAAGTGGCGGAGCTTGATGAATTTGTTAAAAAGAAGCAAAGTAATAATGGCGCTAGACTTAGATCTAAAATAGCAAGAGGTGATCGGGATAATCAGTCGGATCCGTAAAATGACGATGGCGATGTTCAATATGTACAACGTAAAATACATTTTGAGCATATGAAGGAGCATAGTGGAATGAAAAGAAAAGGAAAGTTGCAGAAGCAGCGATATGTAGATTCTAGTGAAGAAGAGGATTTTAAAAGTTCGGAGTCGGATGAAACACCAAGATATGAGCATTCTCGAGGTCATTCAAGAGGAGGAGGATATGAGCTCCGACCAGCTAAAATGTATAAGGAAGGAAGGCAAAAGAAGGAAAGGCAAGCATATTCACCTCGGAAGCCTTCTCCTCGTAAGTATTCTCCTCGGAAATTTAAAGGTGAGTCAAGTTTATATGCTACTGTGGGAATGAGGAACGAAGACCAGTTCGTTCAAGGAGTCGATTGGAGGGACTCACCATTGATTAGTGAGATTAGATCTGTGCCGCTTCCGAGGCGGTTCGACATTTCTAAAATTGACAAGTTTGATGGAACTCAAGATCCAAATGATCATATAGAACAATTCAAAAACTATATGACTAATTTCGAAGACGATGATAAATTGGTGTGTAGAGCATTCTCTCAAACATTCAAAGGAACTGCACTAAAATGGTACAACAAGATTCCTAAGGAGTCCATTGCAAATTTTAGAGGCTTTTACACAGCTTTTCGAAGACAGTTTGTGGGAAGTAAAGAAATGAGAGGTAATGGAGATACGATAATACAATGTAAGCAAGCTGTGGGAGAAAAGTTAAAGGATTATACTAAAATATTTGTGTCAACAAAAGCTGGATTAGATGATTGTGAGGAGGTGGTGGCTATGGCAGCGTTTAGACAAGGATTGTTGCCAGGAGATTTAGCTGATGAGACTACAAGGCGTAGGGCATTAACGTTTGGAGCTCTCATGGCTCAGGTTGAAGATCAGATCAAAGTCGAAGAATCTACTCGGGTTCGAGGAGGAGGTAGTACTGTTCAGAAAGGGAATAGTCAAGTGAACACTTCGAATAATAATTCATCGCGCCCGAGGGGTAATCAAAATGTTTCTAATCGAGGAGGTTCAAACTCATACCAAGGGGGTTCTTCGAGCTCATATCAAGGAGGTTCTAATCAGCACAATTCTAATAATCAACACCAATTCAGATCAAGATCGAATGTGTGGGTAAGACCTTTATGCGGATTTGACTGAAAGTGTGGCTTCGATATATGAGAAAACCAGGGGAACAGTAAATTTCAGAAAGCCAGCAGCGATTAATAGGCCAAGAGAGGAGCGCAATAACAGGTTCTGCAGATATCATGATGATATTGGACATGATACAAATGATTGTATTGCTTTGAAGAAGGAGATGCAGATTTTGATAGAGAATGGGAAATTGTTGGAGTATGTCAAAAATAATGCTAAAGCCATAACTCAAAAGGTGGGCAATCCTAATTCTAAGCAGGAAAGTGCACTGATGATTTTAGATGCTGCAGGTGATGAATTTGATGTAGCTTCGGAATATGTCGACCCAGACCCTAGTCGATTGTTGCTGATGTCAGTTGATGAGCCGATGCGTAAGGGACATGTTCGAGATTTGTGTGCGTTCTTTGAGTCACTGACAATATTTGGGGGAGATTCAATGACTAACAACACTAATAATTCAACCAAGAGACACGTAGTGAATTTAACGCATCAAATTGAAGGAGGAGCATCAGCATACCTAAGCAACAAAAAGGATGTCCCATTCATAATTTTTGATGGGGATGATTTGAGAGGAATTACTGGGCCACATGAAGATGCGGTGGTCATTGGAGCAGAAGTGTGTGGGGTGGAAATTCGACGAGTATTGATTGACACTGGAAGCTCTGCTAATGTGTTGTTCAAATCAACATATGATAGATTAACCGCTCCGCCTCGGATAGAAAGGTCAGAAAGAAATATAATTGGGTTTACTGGTGCGACATCGAATGTAGTAGGGGAGTTTGAAGGTGAAATTTCTCTGGGAAAAGGGCCTTTCAAAAAGAAAGTACAAGTACTTTTTATGGTGGTAGATTGTCCGTCGAGCTACAATGCTATATTTGGAAGGTCATGACTGGCAAAAATGCATGCTATAGTTTCTACAGTTCACCAATGTTTGAAATATGTAGTTGGGGATCGAATCGGTGTAGTTCGAAGTGACCAAAAAGTGGCTAGAGAGTGTTACGCTGTTGCGTTTAGACTACGTGACAAAAGTACCGATGATCCAATGGAGAAATAGAAGTTTGGGGGGTTTCCTTCTGGTGGTACAGATGAGGGAATTGATGATCCGAGGTCAACCCCGATTTCTGTGGTAGTAAGTGAAGAAATAAAAGAATACGTTTTCAATGATGGCAGAGTACTTCGAATTGGGACTTTATTGTCTTTGTCAGTGCGAGAAAGATTGTTGAATTTTTTGTCTAAGAACTTGGATGTGTTTGCTTGGAGGTCCGATGATGTAGTGGGGGTCCCAATTGATATTATATGTCATAGCTTGGCGGTGGATTCGAAGATCAAGCCAATAATACAAAAAGGAGAGCTTTTTCGTTGGAAAAATCCGAGGCCATAGTTGCTGAGGTAGATAGACTGTATAAGATGGGGCATATCCGGGAGTCCAAATATCCGAAGTGGACAGCTAATCCGGTAGTGGTAAAAAAGAAGAATGGAAAGTGGAGGATGTGTGTAGACTTCACAGATTTAAACAGAGCTTGCCCAAAGGATCCTTTTTCCAGTATCTCGAATTGATCAACTAGTGGATTCTACTTCTGGAAACAAAATTCTAACGTTTATGGATGCATTTTCAGGATATAATCAAATTCGAATGAATCCAGAGGATGAAGAGAGCACAACATTTATCACTGATCGAGGTCTACATTGTTATAGGGTGATGCCGTTGGATTGAAAAATGCTGGGTCTACATATCAAAGGTTGATGAATAAGGCGTTTGCTTCACAAATAGGGAGGAATATCGAAGTGTACATCGATGATATGCTTGTTAAGAGCAAAAGTGATGATGAACACATTGATGATTTAGAAGAGACGTTTTTAAATCTCAGAGCCATACAGTTGAAGTTGAACCCAGAAAAATGTACATTTGGAGTCCGATCTGGTAAGTTTCTGGGGTATGTGATTAGTGAAAGAGGAATTGAAATGGATCCAGAACAGTTGAAGGCTCTGACATCGATGTCTTCACCTCGGAATATCAAAGAAGTGCAAATGTTAACAGGCAGGTTAGCAGCTCTGAACAAATTCATTTCTTGTTTTTCAGATAAGTGCTTGCCTTTTTTCCAGGTGCTGCGTCGACCAAATAACTTTGAGTGGACTTCGGATTGTGAAGAAGCTTTTATTAAGATAAAAAATCTTTTGTCCTCTCCTGAAATATTATCAAAGCCTCGAGAAGGTGAGCAACCGTTTTTGTATATAGCGGTATCAGATTATGCAGTGAGTGCAGTTCTGGTTAGTGAAGATTCAAGAATTTCGAGGCCCGTCTATTATGTCAGTAAAAGTTTGGTTGATGCTGAAAAACGTTATTTGAAGCTCGAAAAATTGGCATTGTGCATAATAGTGGTTGCGAGAAAAATGCGTCCCTACTTCCAAGCACATACAATTGTGGTTCGAACCTCTTATCCATTGAAAAACGTATTGCAAAAACCAGATATCTCAGGAAGAATGACTAAGTGGTCTGTTGAATTGGGAGATTTCGATGTGTTATTCTCTCCGCGAATGGCTGTCAAAGCTCAGGCCTTAGCAGATTTCTTTGTTGAGTTTCATTCGAGTAGATCCGAAGAGAAAGAAGGTGAAAAAATGAACACAAATCCGACGTGGACGGTGCGAACTGATGGAGGATCTAGTAATAAAGGGTCGAGTGCAGGAGTTGAATTGGTGGCACCAATAGGGGAGTATATGTTTCAAGATATAAGATTTGGATTTCATGCTTCGAATAATGAAGCCGAATATGAAGCTGTGCTAGCAGGATTGCGGTTAGCGAAGATTTATGGAGCAATATTCGTGCGCTTAGAAACAGATTCGCAGTTGGTAGTTAACCATGTTAAAGGAATGTCAGAGGCTAAAAAAGACCGTTTAATGCTGTATTTGCAAGAACTTCGAAGTGTGATGGCACATTTTGAAAATGTTGAGGTGGAGCATATTCGAAGAGGTAACAACACAATGGCTGATTCTTTAGCAACAATGGCTTACTCTGAAGAATATCCATGGATCGTGACACAACCACTACCTTCGATTATATCAAGCTCTGAGCAGTGTGAATTTGTTGAGGAGGTAATAAATGATTCGACGCACATTCGAGGAGATTGGAGAACTGATTTGTTAAACTTTCTTACAAAGGGAATACTACCTCTTGATAAGCACTTGCTCAAGAAAATAAGGAATAAGGCTCTTGGTTATGTGGTGTTGGATGGGATATTGTATAAGAGGTCTGTGTCGAGGCCATTATTAAGATGTTTGAGTAAGCATGAATCTCAAAACATTCTATCTGAATTACACGATGGAGACGGGTCAGCTCATTGTGGTTTCAAAGCTTTAACACGTAGGGTATTGTTGGCAGGGTATTATTGGCCTACTATATTGCACGATGCCAAGTTATTGGTTCGAAGCTGTGATACTTGTCAAAGGTATGCACATTTAATACATAAACCAGTGGTACCCCTAATGACAATCTCTGAGGCGGTTCCTTTCGATAGATGGGGGATTGATTTGGTAGGACCATTGCCTATGGCTTCAGGTGGAAGACAGATGATTATTGTTGCCGTTGATTATTTTTCGAAGTGGGCAGAAGCAGAGCCCTTAGCTGGAACAAAAGCTAAGGATGTGATCAAGTTTATTCTAAGTAACATCTGCTACCGTTTTGGAGTTCCTCGAAAAATAATAACGGACAACGGTCCCCAATTTAATAACAAGGAAATGGATTCTTTTTGCTCTTCGAAAGGAATACAGCAATGCTTTTCTACTCCTTTCCACCCACAAGCAAATGGGCAGGTGGAAGTTACAAATAGATCTATTTTGGAGGGTTTAAAGAAAAGTTTGGCGGGAGCAGCAGGGAAATGGCCAAATTATCTTCAAGAAGTGTTGTGGGCATATCGAACAACCCCTAGAGAGGCCACAAAAGAGACTCCTTTTTCTTTGGTGTATGGAATGGATGCTGTGTGCCCTGCTGAATCTACATTGCCTTCCTACAGGTTATTGCGATATTCCGAAGTAGATAATGATGAAGCTAGAAGGGTTGAGCTTGATTTGTTAGAGGAAAAAAGGGTCAAAGAACATTTGAATGTGGTTCATTATCAAACCTTAATGAGAAGCAGGTACGATGCTAAAGTTAAGAAGAGAGAGTTCAAGGTTGGCGATAAAGTGTTGCGAAAAGTATTTCTTCATACTAAGGACAAGCACCTCGGAAAATTGGCTCCGAATTGGGAGGGTCCTTATGAAGTCAAAATGAAGGTCAAGCGAGGGACATACAGGTTGTCTGATCGTGAAGGGAGGATGCTCAAACACCCTTGGAATATAGAACATTTGAAATTGTATTGTGAGTAAAATTGAACTTCGAATTTTTACAAGACAGACATACTCTTTCCTTATCTGTTGGCCACAAAAGGTTTTAATGAGGTGTCTGGTTAATATTGAATTTCATAATAAAATTTATTTTGGCCATTGGTTGTTTAGTATGATGAATGATTTGTTATTTTGGTAACTTGGCAAAGACTGATCATCTTTGAAAGTTGACCAAGAATAATTTTCCAAAGCAATAGCTTTGAAGAAACAACCTATTTCGAGGTGCCACGTCTTATGAGTGCATCTAATTTTCGAGGTGCCACGTCTTATGAGTGCATCTAATTTTCGAGGTGCCACGTCTTATGAGTGCATCTAATTTTTGAGGTGCCACGTCTTATAAGTGCATCTAATTTTCGAGGTGCCACGTCTTATGAGTGCATCTAATTTTTGAAGTGCCATGTTTTATAAGTACACCAGAATTTTGAAATATTAAGAAAGTTGCTTGTTTCATCGGATAAAACTTGAAGCTTACAAAAAGGAGAAAACTACTTAATTAAAACACACAAAAAACAAGCGCGACATATATAATCTACTGTTTAGTCTTCCTCTTCTTCTGATGATCCTTCAGAAGCATCATCTTCTTCTGAGGAGCTTGATGGCACCTCGAATGCTTCCTTTGGACGATCTTCTTCTGGGACTTGTTTCCAAAATTCTGTTAAATTCAACCTTGGATAGGCAGCATGGATTTCTCGAAGAAGATTGATAGCTGTATCAGTTTGAGCTTTCTTGATACCATTAAGCATCACAGAACCAACGGCAGCTTCGGCTTTCTTGACGGCAGCCTTCTTTTCCTGCTCGAATCCTGTTTGAAGCGCAGACAGTTGAGTTTGACAATTTTCCAGTTTTTCCCGAATTTCCTTAACAAGTTTTTCAGCATCGGTAGATTTTTTCTTTTCCTCGGACATGGCAGTAGAATGTTGAGATTTTAGATTTTCAAGAGCCAGACGATGAGAAGTCTCCAAAGCTTCGTTTTTTTCTTTATGCTCTTTAAGAAGCTTTCCTTTTTCAGCCTTGAAATTTTGAAGTGCTTCATTTTTTGAAGCCTTTTCAGATTCTGTTTCCTTTTTGCTCTTGATTAATTCTTGTGCAAGGAGCTCCAATTGTGTATGAGAATTGTTCACTTCTTCACACAATGTTTTGGCTGCAGCACTTAAATTAGTAAAAGGTCGAAGGATTGAAGTTACCTCATCGGATCTGTCACGGTTGGGCACGTTTGATGGGTGATGATGAGCAGGAACGATTGCGTTAGATGTTGAGGTTATGGCAGCCTCAATAGAAGTTGATGGAATGGTGTTGACAGGTCGAGAATCTTCACCAGTGATTGCAAAATCCCCGCTCGAGTTGAAATCTTCGAGGTTAAGATATTCAATTTCTTGGCTATTTCCTAGTGTTAATCCCCCTTGAGGATTTTCTTCAATGAAGATTTTCTCATGCACTTCGGAAGCCAATACCTCTTCGAGCATGTCAGCTTCGTTCTTTCTCTTTGGAGTGGTGGACTTGCTCTTTTTCTTCTTTGGAGTATTGTTTTCTTTCTTTTTCTTTTTCAGTGCAGGTTCGTCCTCTTCGGATATTGGAGGAAGTTGAGATGCATGCGCTTTTCATTTCCCTGCAGGCTTCGAATGTTTGGAAGGGTTAGCCTTGCTTGTGTTGGGTTTTTTGAGGGTTAGCTTTCCCTTCTTTTTTAATGGCAGGTGACTGTCAGATCGATTCCTGGTGGGAAGGTAGGTTTTCCCATCTGGTGCGAGAATTCTTTGGACGCTTCGATGGGATCTGGGGGGAGCATCGGATCTTCAGAGAAGTCAGCTCCCAAGGTTATGCACCACAGATGGCTGTTGACGAAGTTGATTGGTTGAAAGGCTGAGTGAAAGCCATTTCCCCAGGCTTTCTCTGCCCACTCAGCCATTCTCTGGAAGATAACCTTTGCAGTCTTTCGACGACCTTTAAATCTCCTCGGAATTTCTGAAAAAAGAATAAACAGTTAGATAAGGGGACTTGGTTAATTTGGCTAAGCTTAATAAGTTAAAAAACAAATGTTAACAATACAACAATGATTTACTTACTGCTATCTCTCCAGGTGAGAGTAAGTTTTGAGGGGTTGTCATTGGAAATCTCTTTACCATTTTCCCAAGCTCCTGATAAAAAGACAAATCTTTGCTTCCAAAATTTATCAGCTTCGAGAAGGTCGTCGATAATCTTCAGATCATCCTCCAAGGTTAGGTAGTAGAATGGTAAAACTGGCCCATTTGAGATTTTGGTCAGTGAGATGAAGTCTTCTATTTCGATGGGGATGCCTCCTAGCCTCGATACCATGATAGCAGAGAATAAAGTGAACAGCTGGTTTGGAGTGACTTGTGTTGGGCACAACCCAAGAATTTCGAAGTACCTCACAATCATTGGATCAAGGGGAAATCGAAGTCCCCAGTTGAAAAGCTCGGGGTAAACTACCAGTTCGTTCTTTTGACAACTCATAGGTGTTTCTCCTTCTACTGGTAGTCGAAGAACAATATTGTCTGTTAATCCCCATAGTTTCTTGAGTTCTTCTTTTTCTGATTCGAGGTAGTAGGTGTAAGGTATATTTTTTAGGGCGAGAATGTACCGAGGACAAAATCATTGAAGGTTTTCCTGAACCAAGGCAGCAACATCTTCGAGGAGGGTAATAGGAGGTTTCTTTCCTCGAATTTTATTTGGAGGGATTACCCCATCAGCCTCGGATTCCCCTTCGGCATCGGATTCAGTGGCTTCAGAATCATTTTCTTTGTTATTTTCTTCATCGGTAGCCTCATCGTGACGACTTCCAGTTTGAGTCTCAGTTTGAGTCACAAGAATTGGTTGACTATTCTCTGATGTAGCGTCAACCATTTCTTGTGGGGGAGGAGAGGAGGTTTCTGCATCGTCACCCATTGCTAGAAAGGTTGATTTTTTGTGAAGTTTAACTTTAACGGCTTCGGATTGTAGGACAGGTGATTTGAGTTGTGGTTTTTTGAGAGTTGGAGGTTGGTCAGAATTGATAGGCTTAGATTTTCGATGTGGTTTTAGTGATGGAGAAGTGGATTGATTTCAAGGAGGAGAAGATTGTTGGCTAGTTTCTGGGTTTGATGCTAAGTTTGGAGATGAATTAACTAGATTAGGATCGAATTACCATATTTGAAGGTGGTAGAGGAGAAACGAGGACCGTTGTAGATTAACCCAGCAGCTTTGTATTCTTTAGCTCTTTTTGAAATACAGAGATAATCGTAAGCACCAAATACTTGATTACTAGAACCATGGAAGAGAGATTTCTTTGGTTTTCTTTGGTTTTTTGGTTTAGATCTCTTGTATTTAGGGTACCTTCTCATATAATAGATGCTAATCTGGGAAGTTGTGTTTTTGTGACTGAAGAAGTGGTGTTTCTGGGGAAGGTAGCAGAAGATGAAGATGAAGGTTGATGAAGAACAAGATGAAGATGGTTTAGGAAAGAGACGATTTTTCTAAAAGGTTCTCAGTAAAGTGGAACTGAGTATTTATACTTAGAAAAAATGACGTTGAGAATGGGAAAAGGAAAAACCAGTGAATCGTTTTCATTGGGTGGAATGTGAAACGTGGGGGAAAACTTGCTGTGTCATAGACCTATCAAGAAGGGTCCAATCAGTCTTTCAAGTAGGGGTCAAGAGGTTCGAAGTAGAAGTAAAGATGTAATTTTGGTCAGAAGATTCGAAGTGAAAGTAAGGTTGTATTTCAAGTTGGTAGATTCGAAGTGAGTGGGGAGGTTATCTGCACTTATTCTTAGATTCGAAGTGAAGTTGCAAGTCATTAGGCTCAATAATAATGAAGAGGCTGGATGAAAGAAGTTTTATTCACTTGGAGTAATGTTCGAAGAGTGAATAGTTCTTATAAAATTGTCTGTATAAGAACTAGGGGGGCTACTGATAAGGAAATATATTCCTTAGGGACTTAAATGTAATTAATAAGGACTTGAATGATAAGTTCTATTAATATAAGGTAAGATTAAAGTTTTACAAGAAGAGTAAGGACTGAACTGTAAATAAACCCCTTATGTAACCGAATTAGTAACTAACTCACTAGGCCTATTTAAAGAGGTCGAAGAGTCTGATTACACCTATGAAATAATCAAAAGCAAAAGGTTATTTTCACTACCTAGAAATCTCTCTGTTGATTCTTGATCAATATTCTCAATCTTCTCAATTCAATCTGTGTAATTAAGTTTGCTTATATATTATATAAAGTTATAAGTGAATTATTACGAGAATTATATTATATCATTGAAGTTTATTATATATATAAATATATATTATAGTATATATATGAATAAGTTATATATATATAAATAAGTACTATATTATAATATATATTAAGAATTATATTACAATATAATTAAAGATATATTATAATATATTAAATTTAAGGTGTAAATTTAATTTAATTAAAGATATATTATAATTAAAGATATATTATAATATATTAAATTTAAGGTGTAAATTTAATTTAATTAAAGATATATTATAATTAAAGATATATTACAATATAATTAAATATATATTATAATATATTAAATTTAAGGTGTAAATTTAATTTAATTAAAGATATATTATAATTAAAGATATATTACAATATAATTAAAGATATATTATAATATATTAAATTTAAAGTGTAAATTTAATTTGATTAAATTATACATAGACTGCGAAATAGTTTGGACATTAAGTAAGGTAGTCGTATAGTATTTTTCGAAATAATTAGCATGTTTTAAGTTGTCCGAACTTCGGTAAATAATTAATGATTCAATATATCGCCAAAGTGATCCCTATTGCTGAATTAATTATTTTAGAGTTTTGACAAGTCTATGATTGACAAGTATGTAAATTTTAATCGGCCCAAAGGAAGGTTAATGTTTGACATAGTTAATCTTAGACACGAGATAGTTATTTGTGAATTGATCATTAAGAAAATTGAACTAGGAAAAAATCGGCCCAAAGGAAGATTTTTTTTTCTTGTCAATTAGAAGGATCAACATTAATTATGCTCAAACTCATACATATACAAATTAATATGCTTGCCCAAAGGTATCTTATTGATGTTGTAAGAGTATGTTTTATTATGCTATGTTTATTTGTTAAATACTATGGAGGTTATATGTTAAGTGATGTTTTTGGCTATTTATTGTTTGTTGTTTGTTATGTTAGCAAATTCGTATTTCTATAACCCGGAAGGAAAAAAGGCACCCATACTTAATGGGAGCAACTTTGAGCTGTGGAAAGAAGATATGTTGCTGCACTTGATGTGCCATGATTACGACTTAGCATTAAGGGTCGATGAACCTAAACCTCTGACTGATGACAGTTCTCCTACGGAGAAGAAAGAGTCAGAGGCGTGGGAAAAGTCGAACAGGATAAGTCTAGGGATCATGAAGCCAGAAATTCCATTAGCATTCCGTGGTGCAGTTTCACCTGAGATCACTAATGCGAAAATATTTCTCGAAGAGGTAGAGAAATGTTTTGCCAAGAACGATAAAGTAGAGATTAAGACGCTGCTTATTAAGCTAGCCTCTATGAAATATCGTGGCAAAGGGACTGTTCGTGAGCACATCTTGGAAATGTCAAACATCGCTTCCAAACTGAAAGCACTTAAGATTGACCTTCCCGAAGATGTTGTGGTAAGCTTTGCTTTTCACTATTTCCCTCCTCAGTATAAGAACTTCGAAACTTCTTATAACTGTCAGCGCGAGAAATGGACTCTCAACGAGCTCATCTCTCAGGCAGCGCAAGAGGAGGAAAAGATGAAGCAAGAACATCCAGAAGTGCAAATGGTGAAAGCTCAGGTGGATAAGTGAATTAAGAGAAAGTATGAAGGTTCAGATGCACATGCATCCGGTTCGGGACAAAAGAAGCATAAGGGTACGTCTGGTAAAGGGTGTTGCTTCCATTGTAAGAAACCGGGGCACTTTAAGAAAGAATGTGAAAAATGGAGGGCTATGATGAAAGCCAAAGGTATTTTCACTTCTATGGTCTGTTCTCAGATCAATTTAGTTTCAGTGCCAAGAAATACTTTGTGGGTTGATACAGCAACAACAACTCATGTTTGTATTTCTTTTGCAGGGTATGATAAGAAACCGAAGCCTGAGTGATGGTGAAACATCCATCTATACAGCTGATGGCAGTTCGTGTTTAGTTCATTCTATCTGTGATTTTTTTTGTTGCTTACCAGTGGACATTTTTTTTGTATTTAAAAGACGTATTGTATGTACCTTCTTTTCGAAGGAACCTAATTTCTTTTCCGTTGTTGGACAAATTAAGTTATTCTTGTCTATTTGGAAATGAAAGTTTATGTCTTTATTTACATGGTAATGTTGTTGGTTCTGGAAAGTTAATAGCAAATGATAACTTGTATTTATTGGATACTATAAAGGATTAAAAAGAGATAATGAATGTAGATGTACCTGGAAAACTAAATTGTAAAATGGAAAAATCAGCAAAACTTTGGCACAAGCGATTAGGTCACATTTCTAGAAATAGAATTGAAAAGCTTGGTTTAGAAGGTTTATTAAGTGAACTGGATTTTTCGGACTTCAATGTTTGCGTTGAATGTATAAAAGGAAAACAGACCAAAGTGAAACAATTAGATGCATACAGAGCGAAATGGGTCTTGGATTTGATACATACAGACATTTGCGGTCCGTTCCCTACAGCATCATGGAACGGCCAACGATATTTTGTATCTTTCATTGACGACTTTTCACGATATGGGTATCTATATCTCATTCACGAAAAATCAGAGGCCATTGACAAGTTCAAAGTCTTTAAGACTGAAGTTGAAAAACAACTTGGTAAAGACATTAAGTGCGTCAGATCGGACTGTGGTGGTGAATACTACGGGAGATATGATGGTTCAGGTGAACAACGTCATGGACCGTTTGCAAAGTTCCTAGAAGAGTGTGGTATAGTCCCTCAGTATACGATTCCGGGTTCGCCCAACATGAATGGAGTATCTGAGAGACGAAACCGTACATTAAAGGATATGGTAAGAAGTATGATTAGTCATTCAACATTACCTATATCACTGTGGGGAGAAGCAATAAAATGTGCGACCTACCTACTTAATAGAGTTCCGACGAAAGCAACTAATAAGACACCGTATGAACTTTGGACTGGGCGTAAACCTAGTTTAAAACATTTACATGTTTGGGGATGTCCAGCTGAAGCGAAGCCTTATAGGCCGAATGAAAAGAAATTGGAATCCAAAACGGTTAGTAGTTATTTCATCGGATATCCCGAGCACAGTAGGGGTTTTAAGTTTTATGATCCTTCCACAAAGAATATATTTGAGACGGGTACAACGAAATTCTTTGAGGATATAGAGTTTGGGGGGAAGAATTTAGTAACGAACATTCATTTTGAGGAAGAATCAATAGAGATTCATGAAGGTTCTAACAATGATACTATAGTGTCAGATGATGATATGGTAATTAGAAGGCCAATCATCACTTCAGATTCGTTAGAACATATAGATACTCAAGATGATGTTAATCTTCCTCCGATGGATGTTGTTCCAATGGAGAAAAATAAAGTTGTTCAAGAAGAACAAACTCTATCTCCTCAAGAAGTTCAAGTGCAAAATGAAGAAATTATGCCTTTGCGTAGATCTACTAGAGAAAGAAAGAGCTCTATATCTTCAGACTATATAGTGTATCTTCAAGAACATGAAGAATTTTATGGTTCAACAGAAAACGATCCTTTAAGTGTTCGTGAAGCCATGAAAAGTTCTGATTCTCACTTCTGGATTAAAGCAATGAACGAAGACTTTAAATCAATGCAAGCTAACGCGGTATGGGAGCTTGTTCCATTACCTGAAGGAAAGAAGTACATTGGTTGTAAATGGATTTTTAAAACCAAACGGGATTCTAAGGGTAATGTGGAGAGGCATAAAGCGCGACTTGTAGCTAAGGGTTTTACTCAACGTGAAGGGATTGACTTTAAAGAAACCTTCTCTCCAGTTTCTTCGAAGGATTCTTTTCGGACAATCATGGCATTAGTTGCACACTTCGACCTTGAACTCCATCAAATGGATGTAAAGACTGCCTTTCTTAATGGAGACATTGAGGAAACGATCTATATGTTACAACCTGAAAACTTTGTCTCTGGTGATCCAAAGTCGACGGTATGTAAACTGAAGAAATCTATTTATGGTCTCAAGCAAGCGTCTCGACAATGGTATCACAAAAATTCCTTGAAGATACACTATCTCATTTGGTTTCGAGATATATTCGGTAGAGGATTGTGTGTATCAAAAATTCAGTGGGAGTAAATTCATATTTCTAGTGCTGTATGTTGATGACATATTATTGGCCACGAACGATAAGGAATTGTTACATACGACCAAGAAATTTCTTTCGGACAAATTCGATATGAAAGATCTTGGTGATGCATCATTTGTGTTAGGAATTCAAATTCACAGGAATCGATCCCATGGAATTTTGAGTTTATCACAAAAGGCGTATATTGAGAATATGTTACAACGTTACGGGATGGCTAACAGCAAAGGAAAGGAAACCCCTATATCAAAAGGTGAAAAGTTTAGCCTTAAGCAATGCCCAAAGACAAAACTTGAGATTGAGGAAATGCAAAAGGTTCCATATGCTTCGGCTGTTGGAAGTCTGATGTATGCTCAAGTTTGTACACGACTAGACATTGCTTTTGTGGTGGGTGTGTTAGGAAGATACGTAAGTAATCCGGGGATGGAACACTGGAAAACAGTCAAAAGAGTTCTCCGGTATTTGCAACAAACAAAACATCACAGGTTAACATATAAGAAGTCGGATAAACTGGAGGTCATAGGATATTCCGACTCGGATTTTGGCGGATGTGAGGATTCTCGTCGTTCAACCTCAGGAATTATATTCCTTTTAGCGGGAGGTGCAATATCATGGAAAAGTGTTGAACAAACACTCATTGCATCTTCCACTATGGCTGCGGAATTTGTTGCTTGTTTCGAGGCATCCAATCAGGCGCTTTGGCTGCAAAATTTTGTCACGGGACTGCGAATCGTAGAAGGGATAGAAAAACCCCTTAGATTATATTGTGACAATAACTCGGCAGTTCAGTATTCTAACAGTAACAGGAGCTCGGTTAAGTCCAAACATGTAGATATCAAGTTCCTGTCTGTTAAAGAGAGAGTACAGAGTGGTCAAATTAGTGTGGAGCACATAGGGACAAACTCAATGTTAGCAGATCCTCTTACGAAGGCATTAGTATCTAAAGTTGTTATTGAACACACCATTAACATGGGTGTTGTGTACTTAGAGGATTATTAGTTTCAGTGGGAGTTTGTATTAAGCTATTAAATTTGTTTGTATTATGATATTCGCGAATTTAAGGTCATTAATGCAAACATATTTATATACAAGTTTTTAGTGTGCTCTTGTATTTGATTATTCGTACTCTGCTGTAAGTAGACCTCCAATTAAGTGGGACTAGTTAAGAATAGATATGTAAGATTACATTTCATACTATTCTTATGCTATGCACCATGATAGATCCATGTAGTTGATTGTTGCGATATCGTGATTACTGATGCATCTATTTGCGGCTTGAAATGCTTTGATGATGACTTTAGTCCTATGTCGTTAATAGTCATTTACGAGATTGTTAAGGTTATCTATGTGACGATAGAAATTTAGAACGTTCATTAAGTGGATGCATCCTATAGTAGCACATGTGACGGTCCAACTTAATGGAGAAATTCCAACAATCTCCCACTTGGATCATCATATGCTACTATAGGATGCATCCACTTAATGAACGTTCTAAATTTCTATTGTCACATAGATAACCTTAACAATCTCGTAAATGACTATTAACGACATAGGAGTAAAGTCATCATCAAAGCATTTCAAGCCGCAAATAGATGCATCAGTAATCACGATATCGCAACAATCAACTACATGGATCTATCATGGTGCATAGCATAAGAATAGTATGAAATGTAATCTTACATATCTATTCTTAACTAGTCCCACTTAATTGGAGGTCTACTTACAGCAGAGTACGAATAATCAAATACAAGAGCACACTGAAAACTTGTATATAAATATGTTTGCATTAATGACCTTAAGTTCGCGAATATCATAATACAAACAAATTTAATAGCTTAATACAAACTCTCACTGAAACTAATAATCCTCTAAGTACACAACACCCATGTTAATGGTGTGTTCAATAAAAACTTTAGATACTAATGCCTTCGTAAGAGGATCTGCTAACATTGAGTTTGTCCCTATGTGCTCCACACTAATTTGACCACTATGTACTCTCTCTTTAACAGACAGGAACTTGATATCTACATGTTTGGACTTAACCGAGCTCCTGTTACTGTTAGAATACTGAACTGCCGAGTTATTGTCACAATATAATCTAAGGGGGTTTTCTATCCCTTCTACGATTCGCAGTCCCGTGACAAAATTTCGCAGCCAAAGTGCCTGATTGGATGCCTTGAAACAAGCAACAAATTCCGCAGCCATAGTGGAAGATGAAATGAGTGTTTGTTTAACACTTTTCCATGATATTGCACCTCCCGCTAAAAGGAATATAATGCCTGAGGTTGAACGACGAGAATCCTCACATCCGGCAAAATCCGAGTCGGAATACCCTACGACCTCCAGTTTATCCGACTTCTTATATGTTAACCTGTGATGTTTTGTTTGTTGAAAATACCGGAGAACTCTTTTGACTGCTTTCCAGTGTTCCATCCCCGTATTACTTACGTATCTCCCTAACACACCCACCACAAAAGCAATGTCTGGCCGTGTACAAACTTGAGCATACATCAGACTTCCAACAGCCGAAGCATATGGAACCTTTTGCATTTCCTCAATCTCAAGTTTTGTCTTTGGGCATTGCTTAAGGCTAAACTTTTCACCTTTTGATATAGGGGTTTCCTTTCCTTTGCTGTTAGCCATCCCGTAACATTGTAACATACTCTCAATATACGCCTTTTGTGATAAACTCAAAATTCCATGGGATCGATTCCTGTGAATTTGAATTCATAACACAAATGATGCATCACCAAGATCTTTCATATCGAATTTGTCCGAAAGAAATTTCTTGGTCGTATGTAACAATTCCTTATCGTTCGTGGCCAATAATATGTCATCAACTACAGCACTAGAAATATGAATTTACTCCCACTGAATTTTTGATACACACAATCCTCTACCGAATTTATCTCGAAACCAAATGAGACAATAACTTCAAGTAATTTGTGATATCACTGTCGAGACGCTTGCTTGAGACCATAAATAGATTTCTTCAGTTTACATACCGTCGACTTTGGATCACCAGAGACAAAGTTTTCAGGTTGTAACATATAGATCGTTACCTCAATGTCTCCATTAAGAAAGGCGGTCTTTACATCCATTTGATGGAGCTCAATGTCGAAGTGTGCAACTAATGCCATGATTGTCCGAAAAGAATCCTTCGAAGAAACTGGAGAGAAGGTTTCTTTAAAGTCAATCCCTTCACGTTGAGTAAAACCCTTAGCTACAAGTCGCGCTTTATGCCTCTCCACATTACCCTTAGAATCCCGTTTGGTTTTAAAAATCCATTTACAACCAACCGGCTTCTTTCCTTCATGTAATGGAACAAGCTCCCATACCGCGTTATCTTGCATTGATTTAAAGTCTTCGTTCATTGCTTTAATCCAGAAGTGAGAATCAGAACTTTTCATGGCTTCACGAACACTTAAAGGATCGTTTTCTGTTGAACCATAAAATTCTTCATGTTCTTGAAGATACACTATATAGTCTGAAGATATAGCGCTCTTTCTTTCTCTAGTAGATCTACGCAAAGGCATAATTTCTTCATTTTGCACTTGAACTTCTTGAGGAGATAGAGTTTGTTCTTCTTGAACAACTTCATTTTGCTCCATTGGAACAACATCCATAGGAGGAAGATTAACATCATCTTGAGTATCTATATGTTCTAACGAATCTGAAGTGATGATTGGCCTTCTAATTACCATATCATCATCTGACACTATAGTATCATTGTTAGAACCTTCATGAATCTCTATTGATTCTTCCTCAAAATGAATGTTCGTTACTAAATTCTTCCCCCCAAACTCTATATCCTCAAAGAATTTCGCTGTACCCGTCTCAAATATATTCTTTGTGGAAGGATCATAAAACTTAAAACCCCTACTGTGCTCGGGATATCCGATAAAATAACTACTAACCGTTTTGGATTCCAATTTCTTTTCATTTGCCCTATAAGGCTTCGCTTCAGCTGGACATCCCCAAACATGTAAATGTTTTAAACTAGGTTTACGCCCAGTCCAAAGTTCATACGGTGTCTTAGTAGTTGCTTTCGTCGGAACTCTATTAAGTAGGTAGGTCGCACATTTTATTGCTTCTCCCTAGAGTGATATAGATAATGTTGAATGACTAATCATACTTCTTACCATATCCTTTAATGTACGGTTTCGTCTCTCAGATACTCCATTCATGTTGGGCGAACCCGGCATCGTATACCGATGGACTATACCACACTCTTCTAGGAACTTTGCAAACGGTCCATGACGTTGTTCACCTGAACCATCATATCTCCCGTAGTATTCACCACCACGGTCCGATTTGACGCACTTAATGTCTTTACCAAGTTGTTTTTCAACTTCAGTCTTAAAGACTTTGAACTTGTCAATGGCCTCTGATTTTTCGTGAATGAGATATAGATACCCATATCGTGAAAAGTCGTCAATGAAAGATACAAAATATCGTTGGCCATTCCATGATGCTGTAGGGAACGGACCACAAATGTCTGTATGTATCAAATCCAAGACCCCTTTTGCTCTGTATGCATCTAATCGTTTCACTTTGGTCTGTTTTCCTTTTATACATTCAACGCAAACGTTGAAGTCCGAAAAATCCAGTTCACTTAATAAAACCTTCTGAAACAAGCTTTTCAATTCTATTTCTAGAAATGTGACCTAATCGCTTGTGCCAAAGTTTTGCTGATTTTTCCATTTTACAATTTAGTTTTCCAGGTACATCTACATTCATTATCTCTTTGTGATCCTTTATAGTATCCAATAAATACAAGTTATCATTTGCTATTAACTTTCCAGAACCATCAACATTACCATGTAAATAAAGACATAAACTTTCATTTCCAAATAGACAAGAATAACTTAATTTGTCCAATAACGGAAAATAAATTAGGTTCCTTCGAAAAGAAGGTACATACAATACGTCTTTTAAATACAAAAAATGTCCACTGGTAAGCAACAAACAAAAATCACAGATAGAATGAACTAAACATGAACTGCCATCAGCTGTATAGATTGATGTTTCACCATCACTCATGGTGAGGATAAAAGTTGCCTGAGGGTAGGCTAGTAATTTCAAGTGGAATTCCAAGGTGGTATATGGGTGTTTAACGGTAGTGTATGGGTGTTTAACGGTAGTGTATGGGTGTTTAACAGTAGTTTAGAGAGTAGAGAGATGATTAAGCAGCTTGGTAGCAGTTAATTCTCATTACCCATAGTTAATGCTGGTGGTTGGGTATTTATAGTATGATGTTTGGGCCCTTATGGGCTTTCAGGTCATGATTAAAGACCCATGAGCTCTAAGCAGGAGAGCAAGTAGCTTAGTCAGGAAGTGTTTAGGTTTTTTAGTACTTTAGTCATAGTTCGAACAGTCTTAAGTTTATAGTGTTCAAAGTAATCTGTCCGGAAGTGATCTGTTCGATTTATGTCCTTGTAGCCTGTCCGGTGTTCGGAGAGACATAGACTGATTTACCCTTCCGGGGAGCATGCTGAATTCGGACTCATCAGGAGCCCCTTTTTTAGGTGTTTGAGCAAGTGTTCTTGTCAAAGAACTAAAAAACAGTCCGATGAATGAAGTGGTTCTCAATTCGGACAGAACTGTGGGTATACCCGGACAGGTTAATCTTTACGAATTCCAAACGGTTTTTGCCAGAGTTAGTGGGACACGTGTCGCTTTCTGATTGGTCACTCCAGCCGTTTTTTCACCTTGAATTTCGCACCACCTTCTTTAACAAGTAACCTCTTTAATTACCAATAGTGACATCAGCGCCGTCTTTTAATTATTGCCCAACTTTTCGGATTCTCCTAGGAATCAACTCTTTTTTTCAAATCTACTATAAATTCACATTCATTTTCCACTGTTTCACCATCTCTTTCAAATTTTACTCTGCAAATTTACTCAGAGCTTTCTCTCTCTAGAGCAGAAATTCCTTTAGCAGTTTATGTTTACAGCAAGAACATCATTGATCAAAGGTGGTTGGCTCAACCCTTCGGAGTTGGAGAAAGCACAGAAGGTCGAGAAAGAAAGGCGAATAGCAACAGGGCTACCATCATCACCAGCTGAGAGACCAGTTGCTTCTGTTACAGAATCGGATCGAGGCTCATCCTCCTCCAAAGGTACCAAGCCTAAAAAACTCTTTCAATCCACCCTCTCACCCATAGTATCTGGTTCCTCAGTTCAGGAGTCAATACCTGCTGTTGAACCAGGAGTTACTGCTACAAGTGTTAGGAAACCCTCACCTTTTATAGCCACGGGGTCTGATTCTGACCATTCTCCGGAGAAGTTAGTCATTAAGAGGCCAAGCCGGTTAGTCAAGGGACTAACCTCTAAAAATACTCCCTCAAAATCGGGGGTAAAAAATAGTGATTCTGGGTCTAGAATGTCTATTAGAGCCCCCCGGGAGAGGCCAACCGGTCCAAAGGCCAACCGCCCGGTTCCTACAAGAGAAACTTCTGCCTCCGAGCCCCAATCTGAGGTGAGAAGTCAGAAGAAAACAGACAGTTAACAGTCCGGAGGCCAGGCTATGGCAAGCATCAACCCTCCCCGGATTACTACCACAGAAGCTCCCCCAACGGTTATGGAGGAGAGAATGGAGGACTCTGCTGAAGAGGTCCCTTTCGAGTCCGAGTCCTCCGGACAGGCTGATACTACTGCTGTTGCTGCCAAGAAAGACAAGGAGAATCTGTACCTGAGGCATCTGGAGCTGCCGGAGTGCCTTGAGGGAAGAGTGGGGCCGTGTTTTCACAAAGTCGAGCTCAAGTACCTGTTGGCCTTGCAGAAGACCAAGTACGCATTCATCCATACTTCAGACCTGGGTCGAATGCGCACAAAATGGGGGATCCCCGAAAATGTGAAGATTAGGATCCCCATTGATCCGGAGACCCCAATGGACTGTAAACGAAATGAAATAGTCTTCTTTACAGAGCTATTTAACTGAGGACTCAGGTTTCCACTGGACCCGGAAATCGTACGGTACTTTCACCTGGTCAAGCTCTGCCCAACTCAATTAAGTCCCAATGGCTGGTTCACTTTGATGTCGTGTATCATGGCATCCAGGCTGTCTGGGATCCCTCTTCCCATGGAAGAGTTCGCAGCAGTGGCCAATCTGTGCAAGCATCACCAATTCCCCTTTTATCATTTCAACATGGGGAACGATCTCAAGGCTGTTGATGACCTCTTGGAGTGGGAGAGCAAATGGAGGAGCCAATTCTTGTTTGTCAGTGGCTCATGGGAAAATGGCAAGAAAATCAAGGTCGGAGAGAACCCAAGCCTCCTCAGGAGTAGGTGGAGGAGTGATCGTAAGTTTTTCAGTTCAAATTTCTGTCCGTTTCTCTCTTTTCCTTTTTCTTTTTAAGTTAAATTTAAACTAACAAATTTCTCTCTTGTTCTAGGAGAGCTTCCAAAGAAGTTCGGAGACTACTTGAAGGCTGGACAGACTACTTGTGGCAAAATCAATGCTTGGGCCGCAGAGAACTGGGAGAATCGATTCCACAAGGCCTTCACCCCTGGGAATCTAGCAAGGTCTCACCTGTGGAACACCACAGGCCGGAGAGACCTAACTTGGGAGGAGTTCACCACCCAGCCTGATGAAGACATTGTGCTTAGAAGGTCCCACGAACCAGACGGGACACTTTACCTGCCTGCCCGGGCTAAAGCCCCAAGCAAAATGAAAGGCAGAAAAAGAGGCAAAAAAGTGGCGAGTGAAGCTGAGAAGGATGTCCCAACAGACCCGGAGGGGCCGGCCCAGGTTCAAATCGATGCAGCCCTCTTGCAAGTGGTGGAGCAGGAGACCGAGAGGTAGGAAGTAGTCCTTCCAAAACCTCCAAGGGCTCCCAAGAGGACTCGCAAGCAAGTAGGTGAAAGCGCTGACCGGGAAGTCAAGAAGAAAAAGACTTCACAAGGAGATGAGCTTGCTCTCCGGGATCCGGAGCCCTATTTTCCTACTGACCCCTCTGACCCAACGCTGGCCGAAGATATCCCAAGAGAGTTTCACACTGATGAAGTTGAGGGAGGAGTGCTCAACTTGGATGAAGTGGATATCACCGGTCTGGGTGGGCTTGGTGAATATTTCCTTGGCCTCCTCAGAGACGAATTCGCAGGACCCTACGTCCCTCCGAGCAGCTCCAATACGGTCAATTTTAACGGTAAGACTTTCATGGTTTCTAGTGAGAAGGACACTATAGCCCATTCCTTGCTTAGTAATGTGCAGCCAGTTCTTACATTGGAGAGGCAAGTCCGGAGTCAGGCGGAGACCATCAAAGACCTCAAGTCTGAGAAGGAAAAACTGTTCGGAGACCTCCGCACTGCTACCACCAACGCTGATTTGCTCAAGGAAGCAAATGAGGAGCTGAAGAGGAGTCATGATGAGAGCAACACAAAAGTTGCCACCCTAGAACAAACCATAAAAGATCTCCAGGAGAAGCTGTCTGGTATGGAGAAAGATCTCACCGTCTCACGGGGAGAGACTACTGCAAAGGAGAAGGTCATTACCAACCTGACCACTGACAAGATTGCTTTAGAAAATGCAGTGACTCAGGCTACTGAAGAGAAGGCTGATTTGGTAAGGGACCAAGAGGCCACAATCAAGGCCAAGATCAACGCCTATGCCAGGGAGATGATACAAAGCGAAGAGCTAATGGTTCAAAGGGTGAAGTCTGATATGGTTCTCCTTTTTCATGAAAAATTCCCGAAGAGGACTCTGGGGGACTTATGGATCTATGTGGATGATGATGACCTTCCATTTTATACTATGGTTGATGAAGGATTTTCCGGTGAGTCCTCTTCCGAAAATGAAGAGAAGACCGGAGAGAGCCCAGGCGAAGAGGAGAATGACCCCAAGGGCAAGAAGGTAATCGAAGGGGGGAGTAACGTCAAGGGTAAGAAAGCAGATGAGGGTGAGCCATCTTCAAAGGCTCAACCTTAATTTACAGTTTACTTTGTTTATCTTTCATTTAAACTAAAGTCCTTGGAAGGCCAAGGCACTCTTTTTGTAATGGTGTCCGTATTTGTTAGGACAGGTTTTTTGTGCTGTACCGTGACTTATCTACAAGTCCTTGGAAGGCCAAGGCAATTTCAAGCTGTTTAATGAATGTTTCTACTTCGCACAACCATCATCTTTTCTAATTGCTTGTTTTAGTTTAGATAACTAGAGTTTAAGTAGCTTTTAGTTGTTGCATTGTGAGAGTGTTTAAATTCTATGGCTAGAGTTTAAATAGCCCTTAGATCTTTCAGTCCGGGTAGTATGACAAGAGATAGAATTTTGAAAATACTTAGAAAATTTTGAAGAAGGCACCAAATTTTATTGAAAGCTCTCTGTGCTACCGAAGAAGGGGAGGTATACCCCCAAATATTTACATGGATGTTAAAACAAGTAAATATTTACACAAGTATCATTCCAAGTACATTCGGAGATGCTCAATATTCCAAAGATGGGTTAGAACCCTGCCATCTTTGTCTTCCAACCAATAAGTTCCAGGCTTGATTCTTTCAACCACAATATACGGACCCTCCCAGGTAGGGGCCAGCTTTCCGAAGAGCTTTTCTTTAGTGTGTAAGAAGACTTTCATAATACTTTGTCCCCTGGTTGGAAATCTCTTCTTTTAACTTTAGAAGCAAACCTGCTTCTCATCAATCCTTGATAGTGTGCTATTCTAAGATGAGCTTTAACCCTTCTTTCTTCTATCAAATCAAGTTGATTTCTAATTGCCATTTCATTAGCGTGTCCGGAGAAGTTGTGAACACGAAAATAAGGGAGTGTCTTCTCTATGGGGGCTACTGCATCCATTCCATAGACCAAGGCAAAAGGAGATTCGCGTGTTGCAGCCCCAGGTGTTGTCCGGTAGGCCCACAAGACTTCTTGTAGATAACTAGGCCACTTCCCAGCAGCCCCTTCCAAATTTTTCTTTAAACCGGACAGTATGGTTCTATTAGCCACTTCAACTTTCCTATTGGCTTGTGGGTGGAAAGGCGAAGAGAAACAATGTTGTATACCCCTTGAGGCGCATAAGCTTTCCATTTCTCTGTTGTCGAACTGTGGCCCATTGTCCGTTGTTATCTTCTGTGGGACACCAAATCTGCAACATATGTTGGACATAATGAATTTTATGACAGCTTTCGATGTTGTCCCTGCCAGGGGAGCTGCTTCTATCCACTTCGAGAAGTAGTCAATGACCAAAATTATAGTTTTACACCCTCCGGACGCCACAGGGAGAGGCCCAACCAAGTCCAACCCCCATCGAGCAAAAGGGATGGGCTCAGAAATTGATTCCAAAGGAATGGCTGGTACATGAATTTCATTGCTGTACCTCTGGCATGGGTCACACCTTCTCACCAGCTCCTTAGCATCTTTCATGATTGACGGCCAATAGTATCCGGAGAGTAACACTCTTCTTGTTAAAGATTTAAACCCACAATGGGCTGATCCCTCACCATCATGCAATTCGGAGAGGACCACTTGTGACTCATCATCTCCTAAACAACGTAGGAGAGGTTTACTATAGGATTTTTTGTACAACACTTCTCTCAACATAATAAAACCATGAGCCTTGTGTTTCAATGTTCTGGCTTGTGATTTATCTGAAGGCACAATACCATCGGACAGATATCATATGAGAGGAGACCTCCAGTTTTGAGGCCGATTCACTTGTATTTCAAAAACTTCCTCTTTTTCACCCTTACTAAGTTGAATAGAAGGGCTTTCAAGCACATAGATCCATGGGTATGACTCCGTATATGCTATTGTTGCCAATGAGTCTGCTAGCTCATTTTCTGCCCAGGGAATGTGCTCATAGGCAACAGTTTTAAACTTTAACGCTTCATTTTTGAGGAGGAGTAAATATTTGACCAACTGCTCCTTTCTAGCCTCAGATTGGCCTAAGGCATGGTGGACAAGCAACTGGGAGTCACTTAGTAGCTTGACCCTTTTAGCCCCACAGATGTGGGCCAACTTTAACCCAGCTATTGCTGCTTCGTATTCGGACTCGTTATTAGATGCCCTGAAAGCAAAACAAATAGCTTGATACATGCTGTCTCCATAAGGTGAAGTTAAACATATTCCTGCACCACATCCCATAGTGCTAGACCCACCATCTGTTCGGACGATCCAGACTTTTTTGTTTTTTGTATTAGTAGCTTGCTCCGAATCCCTATCGGAGTGGAATTCAACCAGGAAATCAGCCACTGCTTGGGCTTTTACCGCTGTCCGGGGAGCAAAGTCTGTGTCGAAGTCCCCCAACTCTACTGACCACTTAGTCATTCTGCTCGAAATGTCTGCTTTTTGAAGAACATTCTTTAAAGGGAAAGACGTCTGGACGATGATAGGATGAGCCTGAAAGTAAGGCCTCATCTTTCTTGCAGCTATTACCAGAGCTAACGCCAGTTTTTCGAGTTTCAAGTAACGCCTCTCAGCATCAATCAAGCTTTTGCTGATGTAGTACACTGGGTAGGGACACCCATCGACCTCTCTTACCAACACAGCACTGATGGCACAACTTGAAACGGCCAGGTACACAATAAGAGTCTTCCCATCAACTGGTTTGAACAAAGTTTTGGGAGAGGAAAGATGTTTTTTGATTTCATTGAATGCCTCATCACACTGCGGGGTCCACTCGAACCCCTTCGCACCCTTCAAAGTTTGAAAGAAAGGAGCACACCTGTCCGAAGACCTTGAGATGAATCTGTTTAAGGCAGCTAATCTCCCCGTTAACCGTTGTACTTCTTTAATGTTTCGAGGAGGTTCCATCTGGAAAAGAGCATTCAACTGATCCGGATCAGGCTGTATTCCATGCTCACTTATGATATACCCTAAGAATTTCTCGGACTGCACTCCGAAAACACACTTTTCAGGGTTTAACTTTAAATTCACTTTTACCAAGTTGACAAAAGTTTCTCGGAGGTCGGACAAGTGTAGCTGCTCATCCACACTCTTCACCATCATATCGTCAATGTAAACCTCCATATTTCTTCCAATTTGATCAGCAAATGCCTTGTTGACTAACCTTTGATAAGTAGCCCCAGCATTTTTCAAGCCAAAAGGCATCACCTTGTAGCAATGTAGACCCCTATCAGTGACAAACGTGGTATGCTCTTGATCTTTTGGATCTACTTGAATCTGATTGTACCCGGAGAAGGCATCCATAAAGGAGAGCAGCTTGTTCCCAGAAGTAGAGTCTACTAACTGATCTATTCGGGGGACCGGATACAAATCTTTTGGGCAAGCTCTATTAAGATCTGTGAAGTCAATGCACATGCGCCATTTGCCATTTTTCTTTTTTACTAGGACAGGATTGGCAGTCCACAAAGGGTATTGAGATTCTTTGATGTGCCCCCATCTTCGTGAGTCTGTCAACCTCCTGTACTATGAAATCAGCCTTTTCTTTTGAGAAAGCTCTTCTCTTTTGAACCACTGGTGCCACATCTCTCCGGACAGATAGGTGATGGGATATCACCTCTGATGGAACTCCAGTAACATCAGCATTGCACCAAGCAAAAACGTGCTGATGGTCTTTCAAGAATTTCAACATCTCTTCTTTCAACATTGTTGGCATCTTGGACCCTATCTTGACACTTTTGCCTTCTTCCAAACAGTGTGTTTCAACTTCTTCAATTGGAATCAACACTCCAGGGGTCTCTCTAGGGTCATCGATTTCACCCTCACCCCCAGAAAGACCCTCAAACTGCTATTGATCGTTTATACGGACTGCCCCCAGCGTTCGAGGAGCCAAGGCAGTGGCATAGCATTCTCTTGCAATCTTTTGGCTGCTCCGGACAACCCCAACCTGTCCTTGAACAACATACTTTAAGCACTGATGGACTGTTGAAGCCACTGCATGCATCCTAGAGAGCCAAGATCTCCCTAGTATAGCATTGTAGCAAGTGGGACAATCCACCACGATAAAAAGTATTCTAACCATTTTCTTGAAAGGGCCCGTGCCCAATAACACCTCTTCTTCAAATTCTCCGATCACATCGGCTGAGCTGCCCGTGAAGCCCACGATTGATCTGTCCGACTTTTGAATCACAGCTGGATTTTTCATTTTCTTGTAAGTGTTTAGGAAAAGGATATTGGCAGAGCTTCCAGTATCCACCAGAATTCGCCTTATCTCATTGCCCCCTATAGATGCTCTTATGACAACAGCATCCTCATGAGGGCCAGCAATGTCTCTCAAATCATCCTCATCAAAGACTATGAATGGGAATGTGACTGATAAGATGTCATGCCTCCTTCTAGCTGGGAGGCTAAATTATGAACATGCCTCTTCCTCGAAGAAGCAGTAGGAGCTGTCATAGAGTCCCCTCCGAAAATTGTAAGTGAATCAAAGAATTTAATGAGCCCGGAGACCGACCTAGAACATTCCTCTATAGCACCCACCCTGTTTCGAGTTGGATCAGGAGCCAGGTACTCAGAATCCACATCAAACCTTTCAACTATGACCATGGCCCCCTCTGGGGCAGCATTACTCTGACCAACCCGGTGAGTGTTGTCAGGCCTGTTTCCTCCTCTTCTCTTAACGTATGCTCCCAACTTTCCCCTTTCAATCAAGTTCTGAACCTCTTGCTTCAACGCTATGCAATCATCGGTGGTATGGCCAATATCATTGTGATATTGGCAAAAGGAGTTGTTACGATGCTCTCTGGGAGACTGCAAGGTTGTCGGTCTCCGGTAATGCACCTCATCTTTTGTTTTATCGAAAATGGTGGCCACACTTTCTTTAAGTTCTGCAAACCACTCCGGTTGGACCCATGACCCTCTTTTGTTTCTGGATTGCTGACTTTGGGCAGGAGCAGCTGGCTGAGACTGAGCTTTTGCCCTACCATGCCCCTGTCCGGTTTCTCTTACTTTGTTCCCGGACTGGTTTTGATTTGGAGTTGGTGCCACCGGGGTGGATCTCACCTGTCTGTGCACCCTGGTTTTCTTTGTTTCATCAACGTTTATTTGCTTGCCAACTTGATTCAGCAATCCCCCCCAGGTCATGGCCTTCTTTCTAGTCACCGAATCAGCCAGATTTCCTGGGTTCAAACCTTGCCTTAGGGATGCTATTGCCACCTGTTCGAAGCAATCAGCCAACCCATTCTTTGTGTTCACAAAACGACTTATGTATTCCTTCAAGAACTCATTTGGCTCCTGGGCACAATGGATTATTGTGTCTCCATTGCCCTTTAGCTCCTTACTCCCTACAAACTGCCTTCGAAAGGCCACCCAAAACGTATCAAAATCTTTAATACAACCTTGAGGCAGGCTGTTGTGCCATTTCAGAGCACTCCCCGTAAAAGATTGGGAGAATGCCCTACACAGTAGTTTATCATCATCATCAAAGTTCATCATGAAGTTCTTGAATTGCTCCAGATGATTGTCTGGATCAGTACTTCCGTCGTACTTCTCCATCTTAGTACTGTCAAACCTCTTGGGGAGGTTTCCGGACAGGATTTTAGAAGACAGTGGAGACTGCCTCCAATTCCTTCCACGACTGAACACAGTATCCTCATTTGGAGTGGCAAAGATACCTGGTTTATCGTGGAAAGCAAAAGGATCCATCAGCATCTTGTCCGTATATCTCCGGTGGTGAGATGACCCCTTTCCAATATGCCTTTTCATTCTTCCATGGTGATCTCTTTTTCTTGAATATTTCTTAACCTGCTTTTGCTTTTTCTTGGTTCGACCCTCATTACTGTTAGAGGACAAGGATTTTTCATTTCCCTCACTGTCCGAAGAGCTGCCCGAAGATTCTGAGCTCGATTCAGAACTCTCCACAGGCTTGGACCGGTGAGACTTCTTAGAACTGGCATGTGTCTTTTTGGTGCTCACATGAGTTTTCGAAGCCTCAGGATCTCTAGGGTTGTCGATATGATGAGCAGCTGATGCTTTGGATTTTTCTTTCACGCCTATCTTGGCCTTTTCAACCCTCAGAGCTTCTATTTCTGCCCGAAGCCTGTCACGCTCTTCGATAGTGTACTCGTCATTCTCTCCCACCACTTCGAGCAAAGCTGGTGGCACTTCTGGATTGTCCGGATTCATTCGGACAGAGTTTTTTTTAGCTGGTTTTGAATGCTTGATTCAGGCACCGTCGCCTCCCACTGTGGTCGCCAATTTGGTGAGGATAAAAGTTGCCTGAGGGTAGGCTAGTAATTTCAAGTGGAATTCCAAGGTGGTATATGGGTGTTTAACGGTAGTGTATGGGTGTTTAACGGTAGTGTATGGGTGTTTAACGGTAGTGTATGGGTGTTTAACGGTAGTGTATGGGTGTTTAACAGTAGTTTAGAGAGTAGAGAGATGATTAAGCAGCTTGGTAGCAGTTAATTCGCATTACCCATAGTTAATGCTGGTGGTTGGGTATTTATAGTATGATGTTTGGGCCCTTATGGGCTTTCGGGTCATGATTAAAGACCCATGAGCTCTAAGCAGGAGAGCAAGTAGCTTAGTCAGGAAGTGTTTAGGTTTTTTAGTACTTTAGTCATAGTTCGAACAGTCTTAAGTTTATAGTGTTCAAAGTAATCTGTCCGGAAGTGATCTGTTCGATTTATGTCCTTGTAGCCTGTCCGGTGTTCGGAGAGACATAGACTGATTTACCCTTCCGGGGAGCATGCTGAATTCGGACTCATCAACTCAGGCTTCGGTTTCTTATCATACCCTGCAAAGAAATACAAACATGAGTTGTTGCTGCTGTATCAACCCACCAAGTATTTCTTGGTATTTTCACTTCTATGATCTGAGAACAGACCATAGAAGTGAAAATACCTTTGGCTTTCATCATAGCCCTCTATTTTTCACATTCTTTCTTAAAGTGCCCCGGTTTCTTACAATGGAAGCAACGCCCTTTACTAGACGTACCCTTATGCTTCTTTTGTCCCGAACCGGATGCATGTACATCTGAACTTTCATACTTTCTCTTAATTCCCTTATCCACCTGAGCTTTCACCATTTGCACTTCTGGATGTTCTTGCTTCATCTTTTCCTCCTCTTGCGCTACCTGAGAGATGAGCTCGTTGAGAGTCCATTTCTCGCGCTGACAGTTATAAGAAGTTTCGAAGTTCTTATACTGAGGAGGGAAAGAGTGAAAAGCAAAGCTTACCACAACATCTTCGGGAAGGTCAATCTTAAGTGCTTTCCGTTTGGAAGCGATGTTTGACATTTCCAAGATGTGCTCACGAACAGTCCCTTTGCCACGATATTTCATAGAGGCTAGCTTAATAAGCAACGTCTTAATCTCTACTTTATCGTTCTTGGCAAAACATTTCTCTACCTCTTCGAGAAATATTTTCGCATTAGTGATCTCAGGTGAAACTGCACCACGGAATGCTAATGGAATTGCTTGCTTCATGATCCCTAGACTTATCCTGTTCGACTTTTCCCACGCCTCTGACTCTTTCTTCTCCGTAGGAGAACTGTCATCAGTCAGAGGTTTAGGTTCATCGATCCTTAATGCTAAGTCGTAATCATGGCACATCAAGTGCAGCAACATATCTTCTTTCCACAGCTCAAAGTTGCTCCCATTAAGTATGGGTTCCTTTTTGCCTTCCGGGTTATAGAAATACGAATTTGCTAACATAACAAACAAGAAACAATAAATAGCCAAAAACATCACTTAACATATAACCTCCATAGTATTTAACAAATAAACATAGCATAATAAAACATACTCTTACAACATCAATAAGATACCTTTGGGCAAACATATTAATTTGTATATGTCTGAGTTTGAGCATAATTAATGTTGATCCTTCTAATTGACAAAAAAAAAAATCTTCCTTTGGGCCGATTTTTTCCTAGTTCAATTTTCTTAATGATCAATTCACAAATAACTATCTCGTGTCTAAGATTAACTATGTCAAACATTAACCTTCCTTTGGGCCGATTAAAATTTACATACTTGTCAATCATAGACTTGTCAAAATTCTAAAATAATTAATTCAGCAATAGGGATCACTTTGGCGATATATTGAATCATTAATTATTTACCGAAGTTCGGACAACTTAAAACATGCTAATTATTTCGAAAAATACTATACAACTACCTTACTTAATGTCCAAACTATTTCGTAGTCTATGTATAATTTAATCAAATTAAATTTACACCTTAAATTTAATATATTATAATATATCTTTAATCATATTGTAATATATCTTTAATTATAATATATCTTTAATTAAATTAAATTTACACCTTAAATTTAATATATTATAATATATCTTTAATTATATTGTAATATATCTTTAATTATAATATATCTTTAATTAAATTATAATATTTCAAGAATCAAAGAGGAGACGTCTCCTCTTTGCTAGGTTATTTCAAGAGGAGACGTCTCCTCTTTAATTAAACCATCTCTTAGAAGAATCAATAACCTAGCAAAGAGGAGAATCAATAACCTAGCAACTCGTAGTCGAGGTGGTTTATTATGGCATCGAATATTGTATTCATTCGGCGACGTCTCCTCTTCGCCTACCTTATGGCGACCATCCAACCTATAGGAGACATATTCCTGTTGAAATTTCACGGCTACGGAAAACAATTTTTGCGTGTTGTTTGCTCGTGGTGGCCAGATTTTGGTTACGTTTGGAGTTTGTCTAATGCTTGTGTTCTTCTCTTTCGTCTTGTATCCATGTCCCCTTCCTATTGTTTCTTCTGATTATCGGTATGGTACATCTTTTAGTCCGGCTTTTGGTCATAGATCTTGTTTTTTTTTCAATAGAGTCATGAACCGTCTCTACTCGTGTTTTATGGGTCTGTCTCCCTGATTGTGTCTCTTTTGCGGCATTAGTCCATGGTCCCAACTCAAGTAGTCTAATGGCCTGCCATAGTATAAAGTGGGGTTGTGATGTGCTTCTATTAAATTCATGATTAAGCCTATGTTTTATGATTCGTTCGCTTGGTTATCCTGATGGATATCCATTCTTGTATTAGTATTGTGGAGTTCACCACATTTTGTAGACTATGTTTAGCATCATTCGCCTTGCTCCCTATCTAGCAGAAAAGTACCTCTGCTCCTACTGCTTGGTGAATCGTACCTCTGCTCTTGTCGCTTGGTTTGTGAGGCTACGGCCTTGTCTGAAGGTCATCAGACCCTTCCTTTTCCGCGCTTTCATGAGTTCCGCGACTGGTCTACTGGTGTTTTATCATTTCACTTGTTTGACTTGGTTTACCGTCGATTACCAGCAATTTTGGTTCCGGTTTTGTGGACAAATTTGATGTTCTATATTTTCGTATTAGGCTACACACTTTTCTCCTTATTGAACTGGGACATGTATGTCAGTACATTTCGATTTACAATTTCAATTTACAAATACGTAAATCCAAAAATGCTTCATTAGATTATGTAACAATTTTATTTTTATTTAAATATTTTTAATACAAAAAAACAAAACATCGTATTTTTTATCGCTTCTCGATAATTTTTTGTGAAATTGCATCTTTAGAATAGTTGCTTTTTAATTATTCGTATTTCATTTTGGATGTAACTTTTTTACCTTTATTTTATTATTATAAATTAGTAGCTAATATTTTATTTATCTAAATTTATTAATTTTTATAAGTCTATACTATACAAGAACTCACTTATATTTTAATATATTTTTGGGACTGAATTAGTTTCATAAAGTTGTATTTCAATTGTGTGAGGCTATATATATATATATTTATTGAAGTTAATTTGACAAAAAATTAACAAAAAGATAATATAAAATTTAAAAGATAAAAAATTTGATTGAAAAATTGGCAATACGGAAAAAGTAAAAAAAATAATTTTTGAAAAATTATAAAATCACTAGAATAACAAAACTATATATTTTTGAGTTAAAACAATTATCTTCGTTATTTAAGTTTTAAAATATAGTATCTATATAATTCTATACACACTGATAATATAAAAAGGTTTATCAAATTATAAAATAATAAAAGAATACAAAAATATGTTATAAAATAATTTTTTTTAAAGTTGAAAAATATATTTTACGGGAACAACATTTCAAAGATAACAGTTTGATTGTTTTTGCTTAGAAAACCATACAGAATATTTATAACCCATAAAAATCGTGTTATTTTCGAATATATTTGTTGATGGAAATGAAGTTTAATTTATTTATTAAAATTTTGATATACATCAGAACAAATCATATATATATATATATAGATTGAGTAAATTAAAATTTTAATTTCCATGAATTAAAATAGTTTTAAAGATTGTTTTATCTAATCATAAATGATAAAAATCAATTAAAGTATATGTATACATTACTAAAAATTCAAGATTTGGCATGTGTCTATGAACTAACGGAAATATAATAAATGGATACCATTGTATGTTATTAATGATATCAAAAAAACATTTTCATGATGGATCATGTAAAACACACCCTAGAAAATGTTCTACCAAAAGAATACAATAACTTACTGGTTATCTAATAAATTAGCAAGGTTTGGTAACACTAAACGAAATATGTCATAAAAGTTTACAAAAATACAAAATCCTTCAACTTCTTATTTGTGTAAGTCATCGAGAAAAAAAATGAAAGTGAGGTATTATAGTAATGGACGAGGTGGTGGTAAAAAAAATGATACATCGAATGAAACATAACATGGTATTTTATATCACGTTGAGTTTTCTAGATCACAAACGATGATGCAATAACTTTACTTTTTATGATTCCACTTATCTTTGATACATTACCGCAAGAATAATGGTATAAATAGTTTATAAATTTTATATAAAAAAATTACCAACGTTGAAATGATCTAGTTTATCACGTAGAATATCTTCAAAAGTATCATACATCACTAATAAAAAGTCTCATATATTATATGCAACTCATATAACATAATTCTTACACGCCACAGTTAATTCTTACACACCATAATAATATTTGATATCCTTTTGTTATAAAGTATTATCTATGGATTTGTATAAAGGTCAATAAATTGACATATGTAGAAGAAGACATTAAAAGCAAGTCTATACAAACAAAGAGTTGTATGTACACGTTTACGTCATCGATCATGCGATAGACAAAAAACTAAACAAGCTACATGACTTCAATTTGAACACGTCTAAAAAGTATATAAGATATTACCATACATTGGCTTTGTCATTTTAACAAAGTTCAAATATATATTTTTCAATTTTTGGACAAGTAAAGTATACCACTTAATTATCATCACAAGATACATGGAGTTCATTAGCTTAATTAAATAAACCAGAGTCGTCTTCGCTAATGAAGATCACTTTATTCACGTAAGCTATTGAATATCATGTCATATTTACTTAAAATCATCTACCAAACTTATATGATCAAAATGTATCGTAATCGATTACTACTATCAATATTTACAACATGGTTAAATTTGAAAAAAAAAACTAAGTGAATGTTTGGAAGTTTTTATGTTTGATATGATCACTAATATTTTGTTAGATTTAACAAAAAGCACGACTTTTTGTTTACGAACGATTATTATGAGGGTGTTGCAATGTGTCGTAATTTGGACGGTCACTCGAACGTTGGTACAAATAAAGAAAATTTTATATTTATTTAATATGGTTATTCTTCGATTTAAACTCTTTTTATAAAATTAAATAATTACGGGTAACATACTTCAGGCAGTCACTCAAACATTGGTACAAATAATTACAAAAAATAAATAAATATTTGTTCATAATATATATATATATTATTATGTAAGTTTAAATCTATAGAAGTTTGAAAACTATTCAAACACATAATTGACGAAATAAACCGAACTTGATCCACTATATACTAATTTATAAATTGGAGATCAAATATAGTATCTCAAATCGTATATATTTATTTAGGATATGGTAAAATCCAGTTAGATAGATCTGAAGCTTAAATTTCTTAAGAAGATGATGATAGTATGGTAATAATCGATATGCTATTTAGAAGATCATTTAGACATAGAGTCACCATATACTAATTTCTAAAGTGGAGATCAAATATAGTATCTCAAATCATATATATTTATCTATGGTATGGTGAAATCTGGTTAGATAGATCTGAAGCTTAAATTTTTTAAGAAGACGAAGATAGTATGGTAATAATCCATGTGCTATTAAGAAGATCATTTGGATGTAGATTGGTTTCCTGTTTATAGTAACACAATATTATTTTGTAGTAAATGAGGAACCTATGCAGGTTTCACCCATATCAACAACACTTTTAGTATTTACGAGAGTATTGAAGAATGACTATAATATTTTCCATATTCAGAATGCTTACTATCTTGGTTTTATAGTATGATATAAGTTTGATCATGCAAATATATTCTGAAGATGTATGATTACCTTTCGACTATATGCCAAACCGTACTTCAACCTAATTTTGACCGAACTCCTAAAAGTCTTGGGGTACACTGGTGTTATACTTGACGGTCGCAGTTTCCTCTAGTTGAAAAAACCTCAGATATGTCTCTGTATTGGTTCATTTTAAACATGTTCATGACTCGTTAAAAAATTCTTTGTCGGTTAATACCCGCCTTAAGATAAAAAAATATTTATTTTTCCGAAGATTAAAAGAGTATAACTAACATGTAAGAGACTACTAAATTTATTAGAATACATTATCAAAAAAAAAAACTTCAATTTTTCTTCAGACTACTATGAAGTGCTTCTTAGTAAAGGAAAATAACCACCTAGTCCGCTCGAATGATGAAAGAAGAACTAACAAATTTTCCAAATGCACTATGTAAATAATTTCGCAGTTAAATGATGACCTAGTCGAAACCAATTCATTAAATATTACTGCTTAGCCGAGATTTGATAGTTGTACGCTGAAAATATGCTCAAAACTGTATTGTGAAATCTTACTGAGATTGAAAACAAACGCTTGTAAAATTGAGAAATGTAAAGAAATTTTAACAAAAACACAGTTAGAAAATGAGCATGCCTGATGGCGTGTATATAAACATATGCAATGAGTTGAACTCTATATGTGCGAGCGTTTGGCCTACTACATCTTGTCGCTCAAAGTGTTTAAATTTGTGCGATTGATCTGCAAATAGATTTGAGCTATTTATTAAAATAATTTGAATGGTTAGTATTGAAACACATCATAAAATAAATATCTCATATTTGTATTATGATACTTATTTTGGGTATGATTTTGAGCTTTAATTATAATTATTGGGGGTAATGTCAAAAGTTCGGGAGCAAGATTTTACATGGAAAATTCCAGATGTAAAAAGATATTATGCTAGGTTGAGGATGGAAGCTGCGCAATGTTGTTACTCTTATAGGTCCCTCGTTGTGCCTAGGAAGTTCTTTAGCAGTGGCATATGATCCAAAATTTCTTGCATTGAGGATATGAAACTACATAAATCAAACAGATGCCAAAGCTGATGATGAAAAGACTCATACCAAAATTACTTTTAAAGTTATAGCTGCCTTAAAAAATGAAAAATGAGATGGTTCATCTATGAGAAATGGTGTAGTCAATCATTCCCACGGCCATAAAGCTAGTTTGAAGAATGTTGAGTTAAATATATACGTTTTTGAATGAGCCAAATTGAAGGTGACAGGGAGTAGATCTGAAAAGAAAAACAAAAAAAGCAAAACCAAATCTCTAAAGATGGATGTATAGTATACTAGGATCTCTGCTAATGGGTATGGGGGTTCAAAGGCTATTGAATCCAAAAACAAAAACATTGAACTGAAGCCGAATTCTGTTACAATTAAAACCTCTAAGGTTAAGGCTTTGGATAGAAAATACCCAAGATGAAAGGTGACATAGTAGAATACACAATAATGTAAAGAAATACACAGCTTTGTATGGGTATGAAGCATAAATTATTATTTGTCAAAGGAGTATGGGAAAATTCCATGGTGTTGAGGCTCTTGGCGATGCACACATGACTTAAATTCCGCCAATGAAAAGTAATGATGGAGGAGTAAAAATTATTTTATAAGAGAAAAGTTGGTTTACAAAAAAGATGCGCTAGTTTTTATAAGTGATATTCCTCCGAATCCCACTAAATAAGTTATGATTGGTGAAAAAGGTTCTGATTCGGTGAAGGAAGGTCCTGCATGAGAATAAAAATAGAAAGCTCCCATGTACGAGATGTGGTCGAAAATAAACCTCAAATATTTGAGGGAAAATCATAATTCCATGCTAATGTCGAGGCTGTATATTTGTTTAAGCCGATTGTTAGTAGAAAATGAATAAGAGGTTCACGTGAGGTATCTTAGAATGCCAAGAAGGAGAAAAATAATGAAGATGGGTTTGAAAACCAATCATACAAAAGAAAGAAATACGATAATTATATCTTTTGAGAAACTAAAGGTCACAAGTGTGGCCAAAGGATTAAATAATTAAGATGTTACAAGCGTGGAGGTTGAGAAACCAATGCCTTAAAATCTACATTGGTGGAAAATGAAATACTAAAGCTTGAAAATATTTGGTTGATGTTACTATTGGCGTGGATGATTCATAGTTGGAGGGTATTTTAGGTAGTTTATCAATTGGGTATTAATTTTTAAGTAGCAAGTAGGGAGATAAGAGATGTGTGTGCTTGTACTCAATATCTGTAGAAAAAGTACAACCTAATAAATGAGGTTGGTTGAGGTATTTATACTGGTTGGGGTATTCATGAAAAAGTCTAATGTAGATGATGCCCGAACTACCCTTTTAGAGATGGCAGAAGGGCACTTCCAAAAATATCTGCCCTATTAGTATCCCCTTTTAGGTCTTTCAAAGAACACTTTGGAAGAGCTAAATTATTGAATGAATAATAATCCGGATCACCTCTGAAGTATGTTTTCAAAGAGTTAATTCACGAGGAGTAGATCCTGACCGGATTCGAAGTGTTTTCCTTTTCATAGATGGATTAACCAAAAGTCAGATTTTTAAAAAAGACACGTGTTATATACTGATTCGACCGCTCAGCCGTTTCCCCCCTTGATACTTGCACCTATCTTTTCAAAAATTAATTATGGTATACTTAATAGCCCCTAATCATTACTTGAACGATTTATCTCCCCTAGGTAAATCACTTAAGTGTTTTTCACCTCTATTTAACACTGTTTCACTGTTTTATTTCCTTAGAACAAGAAAAATTTATAGAGAGAGAAAGCTTTGAAGGTGCAATTTTGTTCTAAGTTTTGAGAGTTTTATATGTTCACAGCAAGAACTTCTTTGCTCAAAGTATGTTGGTTAAATCTGTCTGATTTGGAAAAAGCAAGAAAGGAAGCAAAAGACACTGTTGGAATCCCTGCCTCTTCTGGTGGAGTACTCAGTCAGACAACACCAGAGCCGGAAAAGAGTTCTTTCTCATCTAGAACCTCAAGAATTCGAAAAATATCTCTCTCTCCAACTTTACCCACATTAAATTATGAGTCTTCCGTTCAACTAACCATAAGGCATTTCCCTAAGGACAAGAAAACTCTAATTATAAAGAAACGCTCACCGTTCATCGCTATGGGATCAGACATTGAGAACGCTACATCCCGAAGAGTCACTCGACTATCCCATGCTAGGAGTACCCCTCCCACTTCTAAATGCACGAGTTCAGGAGTATTAAACCGTCCCGCCCAACGTCTGGTGGAACCGAGCCGGTATTTTTATTCAATAAGGCTACTCAGATTGGGAAATAAACTAGTGGTGCTAAATTGTTTGAATAATAGCCCACTTTAATGGAAGAGCGCATGCAGGATAATGGGGAAGACACTCCATTAGAAACATCCGGACAAAAGGGGAATACCATATCTGATCGGACTGGTAAAGGAAATGTGGGATGGGAAAATAGTAAGTTACTTCCTGAGTGCTTGGAAGAGAAAGTCGGGCCCAACTTTTGTAAGGTTAGTGTAAAATATTTACCGTCCCTTCAAAATATTTCTTACGTATATACTCATACTGCCAAATTAGATCGGATAAGAACTACATGGGGATTTCTGAAGTCTGTTAAAGTGAGGATTCCTATCACTCCGGAAACCCATGCGGATTGTAAAGCCAATGTGATGGTGGTATACACCGAGGTGTTGAACTGGGGTCTTTGTTTCCCCTTAGACCCTGAAATAGTTAGATATTTTCACCTAATCAAACTCTGACCAAGCCAATTGAGCCCGAATGCCTGGTATACCCTGATAAGCAACTTTATTGTTTCTCGATTGTAAAAAATTCCAATGCCTATGGAGCAATTAGCTATTGTGTCTAGTTTGTGTAGAAACCATCAAATACTTTTTATCACTACAACATGGGAAACAACAACAAAGTAGTGAAAGATCGGTTGGAGGTTGAGAAACCATGGAGGAATCAGTTCCTTTTCGTAAGTAGAGTTTGGGAGAATGGGAAAAAGATAAACTACGAGTCAAATCCAAGCCAACTGACTAGATATTGGAAGAGTTTAGGTAACTCTTGTTCGGACTTTTATTAATATTTAGATTTTATGTTGATATACCAAACTGATCATTGTGTCTCTTTGTAGTTTTTAAAAAAATATTCTCAGAGCATTTGGAGGCTGCAAAGGATACATTTTCCAAGTTAAATCAACGGTCATCGAACAATTGGGGCTGGGCTTTCCCAACTGTTTCACTTCTGGAAACATGTTGAGGGGTCACTTGTGGAATACCACTAGAAGTATTAATCTTTCTTGGGAACAAATGACCACTCCCCCTTCATCGGATATCATCCTTAAAATAATTGACGCGAAGGATGGAAAACTCTACTTACTGCCCCGAACCAAAGCTCCTAGCCACCTGGACAAGTTGAATAAAATAATAATAAGAAGAAAGCTGAAGTCGATTCATCTCAACAATTTCCCGAAGCAGCTAGTCCAGAGAATCCTGAAGGAATCAATGTCATTTTGTTAGAAACGGTTGCTGCAACAGTTGGTGAGGCTTCAGGACCGGATCCATCGCTCCAACTCAAGAAGAAGGGTCATAAGAGGCGTAACGAGGGAAGTGATCGAAGGGCTGAAAAAGAAGAAGAAGAAAGATGCCATAAGGTCAGAAATCATACTTCGTCATATGGAAGTTCCTCCCACACTCGCAACTGATATTCCTTCTCAAGAAGAAGTACTCACTGACCCTTTCTTTCCGGTGTTTCCTACAGTCGATCCACATTCTACTGAGGGTGCTATTAACTTGGATGACTTAGGTAATATGCATTTTAGTGAGTTTGACAAAAAGGATTTTGAACGAACTTTTCTCCAAACAACCACCATGACCAATGTTGTGATTTATGAAAGAGAGTCTTTTGCAGTATCAAGTGAGCAGGATAAATTGGGCTACACAATCATGGTCTATATTAAGTCAATCCTTGATCTGGAAAGACAAGTCATGACTCAGGATAATGATATAGTTTCTCTTAGCATAATCAGAGTTTAAAAAATTCTCTTTCATTCGAGCAACAGAAGGTGGAGGCTTTAGGTAAAGAGAAAGAGAAACTGAAAACCGATTTGCAAAATACTAAACCTGCCCAAGAAGATCTTCACACCAAATATTCCAAAATGGAAACTACCACCTCTACTGAAATCAAGTCTTTGAAGCAACAACAAACCACCAATGCAAGAATTATCATCACCTTATCCGGAGAGAAAGAGAATTGAAGGAAACCTTTTAAAGATAAAAAAGAAGAAAACCTTCTCCTAAAGAAAAATCAACCTCAAGAGATAGTTGCAACAATAGAGAAGTATGTTGCTGGTGTTGTGGATTCCTTAGGAAAAAGGGATGAAGGTGTCAAATCGGATATGGTTCTACTATTTCATGAGACTTTTCCAAAGATGAACTTTGGACCTTTATGGAATTTCGTACCATAAGAGGAGATACATTTGCATACCATGCCAGATGGTGATAAACATAGTTATTCTTCACCAAGTGAAAGTGATTCTGATGAGGGAACCAATGAAAGCTCAAGCACTGGTGCCAAGAGTCCCAAAAAGGATGAAAGTAAAGAAAAAACTGAAGAGAACGAGCCCTAAGGTATTCTGTTATTTTCTTTCAAATTTTGTTTTGTGAACCAAAGTCCTTGGATGGCCAAGACATTTTGTGTGATGGTGGATTAGACATATTCTGATTAATGTTTAAAGTTAACTTTTCCTTCGTATGTATTTCTTTCTCTTCTTATGTTTAGTATTTAACTAGTATTTAATTGTTCCGACGTATTTAATGAGCGTTTAATTCGTTAGATCACTTCGAAGATACTTCATTTGAAGGATAAAGGTGTTTAATAGATCTAATCACTTCAAATATACTTAATTTGAAGGATGAAGGTGTTTAATAGATGCGATCTCCTCGCACTCACCAAAACCTTTGAAAAAAGCATAAAACAACTTTTATTTAAAACCGGAAACCTTATTAAAACCTCCCCGCACCACCAGGGTAGGAAAGAGTATGACCATAAATATTTACATTAAAGTATAACAAAGAAAATATTTACAATTTATTTTTATTCTAAATACAACCTGAGATGCTCAACCTTTCACACACCACGTATGCGCCTTCCCAATTCAGAGCCAGTTTTCCGAACTGTTTTTCTTTGGTATGTAAAAATACTTTCCTCAACACTTTTTCCCCTAGATGGAAATATCTTCTTTTTACTCTGGATGCAAACCTACTTCCCATTAAACCCCGATAGTGTGTTGTTCTCAAATATGCCTTTACTCTTCTTTCTTCAATCAGATCCAACTGATTTCTTACAATTATTTCATTAGCCTGCTCGAAGTAATTCTGTATCCAGAATAATTTCAAAGTAGCTTCTATAGGTGTGATTACATCCACCCTATAAACAAGAGAAAATAGAGACTCTTGGGTGGTTGTTCATGGAGTAGTTCGGTAGGCCCACAATACTTCTTCCAAATAACTCGGCCATTTCCCAACAACTCCTTATAGATTCTTTTTCAACCCTGTTAAAATTGTCCGATTAGTAACTTCAACCTGTCCATTATCCCAAGGGTGAAAAGAAGAAGAGAAGCAATGTTGAATTCCTCTGAAAGTGAATTATGTCTTCATATCTTTATTGTCAAATTGTGGCCCGTTGTCCGTGGTAATTCGCCCGAGAATTCCAAATCGACAACATATATTGGATATAATAAATTTTATGACCACCTTAAAAGTGGTTCTAACTAGTGGGGCGGCTTCCATCCATTTGGAGAAATAGCCTATTGCCACTATTATTGTTAGATAACCTTCGGAAGCCATGGGGAGAAGTCCAACTAAGTCCTAATCTCATCTATCAATATAGGCTCGGATATTGACTCCATAGATACTGTTGGCTTACGGATTTCATTCCTATATCTTTGGTATCAACCATTATAGTAGGCCAGTAGTATCCTGCTAGAAAAATATCATGGTTAAGGCCTTATAGCCACAATGTGTTGATCCCTCTCCATCGTGCAATTTGGATAGAACACTTTGAGATTCCTCAAATCCTAAGCAAGAAATGAGAGGCATGCTGAAAGAAATTTTATAAGGAATTCCCTTAACACCAAGAAACCACAAGCCTTGTACTTGATCTTTTTAGCTAAGATTTTATCTGAAGGTAAAACTCCATCGAAAACAAACCGATATATCCCAAACTTCCAATCTTTGGATTGTATGCCAAACATACTCAAACTTTCTTTGGATTCACTCTCTTTCTCTTGAATTGAACTTATAAAAGGGAATTCTTGCATAAGAATTCATGGGTAGGCTTCAGAATAGGCTATGGTGGCTAAATAATCTGCAATAGTATTCTTCGATCTAGGGACATGCTCATACCGGATGCTATTAAAACTTATGACGGCTTCCCTTAGTACTTGCATATACTTTACTAACTCATCTTTTTTAGTTTCATATAGCCTTTGAGATTGATTAATAAGTAACTGGGCGTCACTTACTAACCGGACCCTCTTTGCTCCACATATTTGAGCTAGTCTTAACCCAGAAATGACCGCTTCATATTCTGATTCGTTATTGGATTCCCTCAAACCAAAACATACAACATGATACATGGTATCACCATGAGGGGAAGTTAAGCAAATTAAAGCCTTGTACTAGACCCAACGTATGTTTGGATTAACCACTCTTTCTTAGACTTGTTCTCCTACTTTTGTTCGTGAGGATTTTTAGTATGAAATTCTACCAAGAAATCAGCTATAGCTTGAGCCTTGATTGCAGTTTGAGGCGCAAAATAAATATCATAATCTCCAACCTCAACTGACCACTTAGTCATTCTTCATGATATGTCAGCTTTTTGTAGAACATTCTTTGAGGGGAAAGATGTTCGAATCGTAATCGAATGTGCTTGAAAGTATGACCTCATTTTATTAGTTTCTATTACCAATGCCAATGTTAATTTTTCTAACTTTAAATACCTCTTTTTTGCTTCTAGCAAACTCTTGCTTACGTAATATACCGGACAGGGGTAATTATCCACTTCTCTCACTAGAACGACACTCACGACATACTCCAATACAAAAAAAATATATATATATAAATTTTCTACCCTATGATAGGTTTGAATAACATCTTGGGTGAAGACAAATGTTTTTTTATTTTATTTCAAGAATGCCTGATCACACTGGGAGACCAATTGAAGTCTTTAGCATTCCTCAAAACTTGAAAAAATTGAACACATTTGTCTAATGATCTTGAAATAAATCTATTTAACGCAGCCAACCGCCCGGTTAACCTCTGGACTTCTTTAGTACTTCGAGGAGGATCTATAGCCAACTGAGCGTTTAACTGATCCAGATTGTCTTGTATTCATTTTTCACTTATGACATACCTTAGAAACTTTCCAGATTGGACCCCAAAATACATTTCTCCGAGTTTAACTATAGGCTGATGGCTTCCAAGTTAGAAAATCTCATTTGAAAATCAGATATGTGTTCTTCCTTTTCGAGGCTATTCACCATCATATCATCTATATATATTTCCATGTTTCTACCAATTTGGCTAGCAAATATTTATTTACCAATCGCCGATAAGTAACTCCAGCGTTCTTCAACCCAAATGACATCACTTTATAGAAATAAATCTCTATCCGTGATAAATCTGGTGTGATCTTAATCGTTCAGATCTACTTGTATCTGATTATACCCTGAAAAGGCATCCATGAAGGACAACAACTTGTTCTCCAATGTGGAGTCTACCAACTGATCTACCCGAGCCACCGGAAAATGATCTTTAGGACATGCTCTGTTATGATCAGTGAAGTCAATACACATGCCTCATTCGCCATTCTTTTTCTTGACTAAAACGGGGTTAGCAGTCCACAATGGGTATTGCGATTCTTTAATATGACCCATCTTGGTCAACAGATCCACTTCTTGTACTATCACATCAACTTTTTATTTGTACCCAATTGGTCCAGTATCAAACGAGACTGACAATGTTTGGTGGATTACTTCATCGGGTACCCCAGTTACATCATCATTGCACCATGAAAACACATGTAAATTGTCCGACAAGAATGACAATAGCTTTATTTTCAAACTTAATGGCAATTTAGTGTCAATCTAAACACTTTTTCCTTCTGCTAGGAAATGGACATCAACTTATTCTATAAGTATTATAACACTAGGAGCCTCCCTTAGATCATCAATTTTATTCTCATCGATGGAAGACTCCATTACCTGCTATTCCTTGTTAACTTTAACTGCCTCTAATGACTTTAAGGCAAGAGCTGTTACATATCATTCTCTTGCTACCTTCTGACTTCTTTAGACAACACCCACCTGTGCACCTACAACATATTTTAAACATTGATGGACAATAGAAGCCACAACATGCATCCTCGAAAGCCAAGATCTTCCAAAGATAGCATTATAAGATGTTGGGCAGTCAACCACAACAAAAAATATCTTCATTGTTCTCTTAAAAGGTCCTCTTCCCAACAACAATTCCTCTTCAAACTCACCAATGACATCAGTCGAACTCCCAGTGAATCTAACAATAGTTCTGTTTGATCTCTGAATAACCGATGGGTTTTTCATCTGCATATAAGTATTCAGAAATAACACGTTTGAAACTACCAGTGTCAATCAAGATTCAACGTACGTCATTACCCCCAATTGATGCCCCTATCACCACATCATCTTCATGTGGCCCTGTAATATTTATAAGATCTTCTTCATATGAAATGAGCTAGGGTTTAGTACAAATGTAAGGATATTCTCCATTCTAACTAATGACATGCTTTTTTCTTAACCAACTTGAGGGTGCTGTCATGGTGTCTTCCCCAAATATGGTTAATGACTCAAAAATTTCACCAGATCAAAAACTGTAGTAGATATATCCACTATCACCCCCACTTGATTCCGATCTAAATCGGGATCAAGGTATTCAGAGTCCACATCAAATATTTAACAATCACCATAATGTCTTCCTGTCTGGATGTTCTTGGGACTGTTGAAGAATTTGTTGAGGGAGCATTGGCATTGGATTGTGTATTCTCCAGTGTGCTACCCTTTTTTTTAACAACAACGACTAACTTGCCTCTCTCAATGATATTTTGCACTTCTTGCTTCAATACTATACAACCATGCGTGTCATGACCCACATTATTATGATACTTCCAGAAACGAGTACTTCGGGTTTCTCTAGGGGGCTGTAATGGGGCTAGCCTTCTAAAGTGCACATCATTTTTAGTCCTGTTATAAATTGTAGGTAGACTCTCTCCCAACTCAGCAAACCAGTCCGGTTGTAACCATGGACCCCTTATACTTTTAAGTTTGTTGGTTTTCATTAGACTGATTCTGCATGGGCTGATGTGATCCCTGTCCGGTTTTCTTTGATCTGTAATCAGACTGAGTTGGAGTTGTTGTTTGTGGAGTTGACACTGTAGTGGTGGATCTATTCCGATGAGGCACTCTAGATTTCTTAGTTTCTTCAGTAGTAATTTATCTTCCCCACTTGGTTTAACACCTCCCCCCCAAAGTTATTGCATTTTTCTAGATTACTGAGTCAGTCAAATTACGCGGACTTAAGCTTTGTCTTAAAGAGGGGATTGCTACTTGTTCAAAACAATCGGCTAGACCATTTTTCATGTTCACAAACCTACTAAAATATTATTTCAAAGATTCATTTGGCTCTTGGGAACAATGAATAATCGTATCACCATTCCCTTTAAGCTCACTGTTCCAACAAATTGCCTCTAGAATGCAACACAGACTATGTCAAAATTATTTACAGATCCCTGAGGAAGACTATTGTATCATTTGATGGCACTTCCTTCAAAGGTCTTTGAGAAGGCCCTGTACAATAGCTTGTCATCATCATCAGTGTTCATAATAATTTTTTTAAAATTTCTCGAGATAATTGTCCGGATCTTTGCTTCCATCATACTTTTCCATCTTGGAACTGTCAAATCACTTGGGAAGATGTCCGGAGAGTATTTTTAAAGACACGGGTGATTGTCTCCAATTTTGGCTACTGATAATAATGGCATCTTCTATTGATGGATTGCTCATTTTCACCAGGATTATCAGTAAGGTGGAGCATATACCAGACTTCTCTTTTATTCATTTTACCTTATTTTTGAGCCCTTAGAGCCTCAATCTCAGCCCTTAGTTGATCATGTTAATCCTGCAAGGACTATGTTTCATCACCATCGTGATTGACATGAGAAACCGTAGTGTAGTCATTATTTTCTCTCGCACCTTCAACCTCTGGAGTTGGAATGTTTTGTGCATTCAGATCCATTCAAACTGGTTTATTTGCAAGTTTTGAATTTGGGATTCAGAAACCGTCGCCTCCCACTGTGGTTGCCAATTTGGTGTGGATGATTTATAGTCGAAGGGTATATTGGGTAGTTTATCAACTGGGTATTAATTTTTAAGTAGCAAGTAGAGAGATAAGAAAGGTGTGTGCTTGTATTTAATATCTCTAGAAAATGTCCAACCTATTAAATGAGGTTGGCTGGGGTATTTATACTGGTTTTGTGACCCATGGGCCATCCGGGTTAGACTTTGGATCCAGGTTAGGTTTTAAAGTCCAATACCAAAGACGGGTCAGCATTCAGCACACAGCTGAGTCATGGTCCACTTATGTTTATAGTTCACGAAAAAATATAATGTAGATGATGCCCAAACTACCCATTCGGAGATGGCAGAAGAGTACTTCCAAAAATATCCGACCATATCAACTATAATCAAAGATCTAAAAAATTCATTACCAAAACATAATAAACCCAAACATAAAATCCCTCACGTGTTTGTATAAAAAACAAAAATATATTAAGTTTGTTAAAAATTTATAATTATACAACATATTCAATGAATATAAAAACAGACTTAGGTTTTGAATCTCAATTTTGGATGATAGTCTTCGTGTAATTTTCAAAAAAAATAAAAATAAGTGTGTGTTTTTGTATTTATATATGTTTGTCTCCGCCAATCTCTTATTTGTAGGAGTTGTTTGGACCGTATCCAAACATCACATACTTAATCGTTCACCTCATATTTCAATTTTTATAGGGTATTACACCTAAATGTATCCAAATCAAATTTTCTTGTACCTAATACCCCAACTATTAATAATACTTACATAGTACCAAAATATGGTACATAACTCCCACATAATATCCATCATTTTTCATAATACCTCAAATATCTATGTTTCATCACATGCAAATCATTCTCTCTCTTGCTTAAAAAATTTATGTATATTTCAAACTATAGTTCGGAAAAAGAATCCGAAATACCCAGATTTTTTTAAAGACAAACAAAACTAAATTTATGAATGCTATTTTTTTTATTGTTTGCCATACCTAGTCAGGCTAGTCTCGCACTACGTTTGCATGGTATCACATATCACACTTAGGCATGCCCTGGTCTCGCATGATATAACAGAAATATGCGAGACACGACATAATGTAATGGAGAGATGCAAGACAAGATGAGAAACGAGAGACAATGCATGATAAATGGAGAAATGTAAGACAATACATGATGTAATGGATGTGAGTCATGTACTATTAGAGGGATGCGAGAAAATACATGATGTAATGGAGAGATGCGAGACATGTACTATTTGGTGATACGAGACATCAAACCAGACTAACTTAGTCTGATGAAAATAAAAATTCAAAAAATATCATACATAGATTTAGTTTTGTTCGTCTTAAAAAGATAAATTTTTTAATAGCACTTTCGTTTTTTAGTCGAATTATAATTTGAAAAATATAAACTCAAAAAAACTAATAAAATAAATAAAAGATAAAATATTGGTTTAAAAAATTATTTTTGAATTTTCCCCTTATTTGAGAATTATTTTATTTTTGTGTTAGTTGGTAATAATAAAATTGACAACATATTTTTATATAACTCGTTTTTCATATACGACAAAAATCGCTTAATGAGATGGATGTACAAGTTTTACATTTAATATTTCATTATACGGCACTTCAATGGTTATTACTATTTTGGAGAGTCCCTTATAAAAATTAGAAGAATCAACAGTAAATGAACGTAAACAAATAAAAATTATAAAAAATGATCATATACACTTCCCGACCATAGTTAAAAGACAAGTCCATTCGAAAACGGCTTATAAAGCAATTGCTTTTTTAGAGATCACTTTCTTTGAGATATCATTTTGGATACGGCACATCAGAGTGGCGGTTCGGTAACCATTCTAATCCTATTTTTTATATAATTTAAGGAGAGTTTTAATAATTTGTTCGGTAAATAAAAATATCAGCGAATATCCATATCTTTAAATCTATCAAAAATTCCTTTTTAACATATTTTTATTTAAATATTTTTCTAATATAAAAACATAAAATATAAGTTCTGCCATTTTTTTACGAACTTTTCTTCCTCTTTCTAGAATCAAAACGTTCAAATCGCAGATATCTAAAATAAATTTAGTGAATTCTGAAATATTTTAAAACAAAACAACTAATAAATCAAGTTTTCACGATGAAATTATTCGATTCGTTTTATTTATTTTAATTTTTGTGTTCTTATTTTATAATCGTTTTTGTTTGCTTATTATGATACACATGTTTTTTTATCTATCTAAAAATATAATTAATCGTTTATGAACAATTTGTGTATATATTAAAGATTCTGAATGTATATTTTTTCGCAATTAATTTGAACTTATTTACGCAACCAAAATAAAGTCAGCTTCCGGACTTTTTTTTTTGTTTTTCAAAGTCGAAAAAAATATTTTTGCAACCCAATTGCATCTATTTATGCATCCAAAATACATTTAGTTTCATCAACAACTTCTTTTTTTGTTTTCCAAACCTAATATTTTTTTCGCAACTAATTTGAACTTGTTTACGGAACCAAAATATAGTTAGATTACATACCCGATTTTTTTTAAACCTAAAAAAACGTTTTTGCAACCGAATTGCTCCCATTTACGCATCCAGCTTACAATTAGTTTCCAGATAAACCTTTTTCTTAAATCTAAAAAAGTATTTTCGCAACCAAAATACCACCTATTTACACAACCAAAAAATAGTTACTTTCCAGACACACTTTTTTTTGTTTTTCAAACCTAAAATACTTTTTTCGCAGCCAATTTAAAATTATTTATGCAACCAACTTACAGTTAGTTTCAAGATCCACTTTTTCTGAACCTAATAAGCATTTTCGCAACCAAATTGTACATATTTGCGCATCCAACTTATAGTTAGTTTCTAGACCCACTTTTGTTTTCAAACCTAAAAACTCTTGTTTGCAATTAAATTGCACCTATTTACGCACTCAAAATGTAGTTAGTTTCCATACCAACTATATTTTTTGTTTTTAAACCTACACAAACGTTTTCGCAACCAAATTGCACCTAAGTACGGACCCAAAATATAATAGTTTAAATACTAAATTTACATGTATTTTTTATTTTTTAATGAAGATAAATTATAATAAAGGAACAATATTTTTCAGATCATGATTTGTACATGTAATTCAGATGTCGGATTCAACACCAATAAGAGAAGTTCATCTAAATGTTTTACGAAACACACATTTATACCAAAATATTTTTGGAGGATACAATTAAGATGGCTGCAATTTTAACAGTAGAACAAGATATCAAAGATGTAGTTGTACTCCTCATATTGTACGTTTGTGCAACACTAGTTTTCACAACATCTGGAGAAAGATTAACTACTTCAATAGTTAAATATGTTGAAGATTTTTAAAAAACCAATGAGTATGATTGGACATAAACAATAAGAGAAAAACTAATATTTGCGATCAAAAAAATGTTGTCGAAGTTAACCAGAAAATAAAATTGGTTGTATAACACTACATGTGGTATATATAGTAAAGTATAATAATAAACAATAACACATATACTAATTCTCTATTATTGTGCAACCATTTTTCTAGAAAAAAAAGTGTTGGATTATACTGAAGATATAAATAAACTATTCCACGATATTACAAATAGATGGAATTGAAGACTAGATATGATATCAAACTGCTTTAAATATTCCAAAATATAATATAAAAAAAATTAAGTTTACAAATATTTTTTGCGAGATTAAGTTTATAAATAATTTTTTATTTGGAAAAATAATTTTAAACTATAACTTTAATTAATAAACTTTCTTATTATAATAGCAGATTATGGCAGGAGAATTTGAAATAACATACAAAGATAGGTTGGAATTTATAAATAAAGTAAATGAAACACAAAGTGATGAAAGTGCTGATGTTGATGAAGAAATAAACAAATAGGATTCTGAAAATGATGAAAGAGATACATTTGTTAGTGCTCAGGAGCTAGACAATCCATCAACCAATGTTGAAAAAAACAAAAAGAACAAAAATTTTGTTTGAAATACGACTACGAAAAAACTCAAAGTCACAGATTTTAAAACTTTTGGAAATATTGCGTGAAAATATATCATCACTTTTTAATAGAAACGTGGGAGAAAATAAGGCTTAATGAACAAATAAACAAACTCCAGGAAGAAGTCAAAATGATACACAAAGTGATGAAGATGTTGATGTTAATGAAGAAATTAACAAATAGGACTTTGAAAATGATAAAAAGATACATTTATTGGTGCTTAAAATCCAGACAGTCCATAAACCAGTATTCAAAAAAGACGAAAAACAAAAAGAACAAAAAATTGTTTGAATTATGACTACAAAAGAATTCAAACTCACAGATTTTAAAACGTTTGGAAAGATTACATGAAGAAGATATCATCACTTTTTGAATGAAACGTCGGCGAAAATGAGGCTTAAGGAACAAATAAACAAACTTCAGGAAGAATTCAAGAATTTCAAAAATCAAACTAAACAAATAACTTTTGTCTATCTATGCAACTAAAAATCTATTTCCGCAACCTTTTTCTTGTAATTCCATAAATGGTTTTTATCACATTTAAAATATTATTTTTGCAACCCAATTACATGTAATTACACAACCTGAATTTGATAAAAGTTTTTTTATTATATTTCTTAGCCAAAAGACATGGAACTAACGGATCCCAATCAGATTGAAGAAGTGACAAAAAAATAAACTCACTAAACGGATTGGAGAACTAGAAGGAAAAAAAAAACAATGAACTTATTAAATAAATTAAAGAATTGACAAAATAAAATAATACTCTTAAAAATCTAGTTCAAAAGTTCAAAAAAGAACTGAATCTACAACCAACAATGTTCATTCTTTGAATGATCAAATCAAAAGAATTAGTGCTGCCAATACATCCCTAGCTAAGAGAATAACCGAGCACGATCGTCTAATCATAGATAATGATGATTGTCTGAAAATACAAGAAACATAAATTGATAGATATAATCTATCAAGAGAATTGATACTCCCTATGTTACAACCTTCTTGGGTAATTAAACAAAATCCTAATCCGATTGATACAATAAAAAATTCAAATAAAAGAAAAGAAATAAAATACATATTGTCAGAGACTTCATAAAAAATAATGAATGTAGAAAAAGAGACTCAAAAAGAGAAAGTAATAAACAAAAGTTTCAATGAGTTGTAGAAGATTCTCATGCTGTATTTGAATAAAAATAAGGTTAAAAACGTGAACACGCTCCTCATCCACCATAAATATCTAAAAAAGCTTCAACACGACCGCTAAATGAGGTTCAAGCAAGTGTAACAATTCATATTATAAAAGAAGATATAAAGCGTTGAACAACATAATAAAAAATATGTACAAACAATTATAAAAACTCCTCCTCAACAAGAAAACCCTGAGTAAGTTGCACCAACTGAAATTTAAAAGGAAGTATAATGACTTGTACAAGATCTTCAGAAAGTTATAAAAGATGCAGAGGATGATTTTGTAGAATATGATCCGCTAGCAAATGATAAGAAAATCGTAGACGTGGAATATGATTGGCCAATCGATAACGAAACAAAGATATTAATATTAGGCAAAGATATGAACCACTTGTTCATTTTCAAGATGGTGGAATAAGCTTTATCCGTTTAAAATCGAAGTGTGGTCATATCCATAAAAATGTTTTTTGTTGACTTCGAAAACATGTTGGAGATCACAAATGATGATGAGCTGGATTACTAGTTTTTTTTTGTTTTTTCTGAACTGAAAAAACCTATTTTTGTACCCAGTTTATACATAATTTCATAACTAGTCAACAATTAATTCTATACTCTCTTAATTTTTTTGTTTATTTTCAAACATTTTTGCATTATTTCAAGAACTCTTATCATCCTCAAGTCATTGATACATATATATTCATCCGGTTAGAAGAGATTAATCATTATCATTATTTCACAACATTTTTGCTTGAATCCAACAAATTAAAAAAAATCTACATATCAAGTCAGACCTTGGTAAGGTAATTTATTATATTAAAAGTAAAAGTTTTAAATTCTTTATTATTTACTATTAATTTAATTGTATATATCATATTATAAACATTAATCCAAGATTAAAAAGATGTTACCCCAATGCTTGATGATATCTACAAGGTGAGACCTAGAGACACAAGATATATCATCATTTAAATTTGAATAAAAACTAGAGTAAAAAGTGGATCACATAATTGTAGTTTATGTATATTTGATTTAGAAAAATACATTGTATACAACTACAAGTCTGAATTGTATGGTAAAACTGACACGACATTGAGGTCGATTAAACAATTGGTAAGGATAATCAAACTATAACATTATTTGATTTATATTTATATTTTCTTAAACAATATACAAATGATTGTGCCAACTTGATTTTATAGTACAAATACTATATAGAAAGGAAACTCGTGGTACTAGATCCACCAATGAAATTTAAAATTATGTGAATTCCACAACATATTCTAGTTCTGCTGATTGTGGGGTTTTTGTGTGCAAGTATGCGAGGTGCTTCATTCAAACTGCAAAAATACCCAACACATTTGAACAATATTTAACGATAATGAAAAGAAATGAACCGTTTGATTTATTTCTTAACTATCAACATACAATAGTATATTTATATACGCTTGTATGTTAAATTCACAATAATGTTTTATTTTTAAAACTAATATGTCTCTAAACTACACTATTTTTAGTTTGAAGTATAAATTGTCTTTTATCATTTATTTGTATATTGATATTTCAAAACTCAAATTAATTGTAAATTAATTCCACAACCAACCGAAACATAAGTTTACAACCCAATTACACTTGTATTTTTCATAACAAAATTATTTTTACGTAACAAAAATTTATTACACAACCACTTATAACGTAATTCTGCAATCAATTACTACATAATTTTGCATCCAGATTACTTGTTGTTACAACATCTATATTTTTTTCAACCAAAATGAACGTAATCTTGCACCTAACCAACAATGGTTAGTATCGTAGCTAAAAATATCAAATATTAAATTGTTTAACAAAAACATATATAAAAAAAACATACCCAACTAAAATACACACACACACAAACACACACACACACACACACACACACACACACACACACACACACACACACACATATATATATATATATATATATATATATATATATATATATATATATATATATATATATATATATTATTTTATGTGTATTCTTCACAAGATCTTTTATTATAAACCAAGTTTTCATCATTGGATGGAATATATTTTTTCTTAGGCTTCACCAAAAGTAGTTAAAGCTGGTATACCCCAAGAATAAGTTTTCTTATAAAAATTGAACTATAGCATGAGTCCATATAAGTTGAGACTATTTTCGCACCCAACTTTCACATATTGCTACAACCAAAACACAAAAAAAGAAAAATAGTTATTACGCAACCAAAGTGAACATCATTACACAACCTAACAACAATGACTAATTATGCAACCAGATTGAACGTAATTCCACACTTGGTCAACACTTAGTATTTACGCAACTCAACAACACGTAATTATGCAACCACACATAAAAACTGCCTAAAATCCTCAAATATAATTTCCCAAAACCACTATTTTTATATAATTGTCAAATCGTTTACGTGGTTGTAAGAAATAAAAGAACAAAAATAACTAAAAAATCATCTAAATCATGAACAAATCACATAAAAATTTGACATAAACAAAATAACAAAATCAGAAAATGAAAATTACATAAATTAATAAATTATCGTTAATTATAGAAGAGAAAAGTAAATTGAACGAAGGAAAAACAAAGAAGTGATCGCCAATTGGAGAAGATATTTATGGGAAGAAAAATAGAAACCTAGCATCCCGTAAAAAAGAAAAAATATCGAAAACAAATTATAGGCATAAAAAAGAAATGTATGATTGATATTTATAAAGTTCTAGGTAGTTATTTAAAATTTTAATACAAACTAGGTGGTTATCCATACTTTATCAAATCTTGAGTGGTTATTGGTAAATAATTTTGATGTGCCTAGTTATTGGTAAATTATCCTTTTTTTTATAATATAACTAAACCATATATATTATATTTTAAGTTGATGAATTTTAATTTAAAAAAACAAAAAATTCGATTAAAACACATAAATAAAGTTAGTTTTACCGCAATATTTCTTTATTTCTGTATAAGCGATGTGGTTCCTAATGCAAAATAATATTTTTTTTAATAATATAGCATAATTATAACTAGAATTTCATCTACTCCTCGTTCCTGTTCAAAATAAGTGTTTCTAAAGTTGTTGTACAGATGTTAAAAAAATGTGATGGTTAATTTTGATTTTATAAAAAGTAACTATAAATTTATCTATTTACTTTTTATGAGAAACAATTAAATTAAAAAATTCACCACTAAAGAAAATAAAAAAAATAGTAAAATGTGTAAAAATGCTATATTAAAATTCTAAAATAACACTTATTTTGAAACAAAATAAATTCTCCTAAAATGATACTTATTTTGGACATTAGCGAGTAACATTTTGGAAAATGTAGGCAAATGTATCAAACACTAATTTTTAGTGCCATTTAGTACTCAAAGCATCACTATTACATATCTAATACCCACTTTTGTAGTTAACTCAAACTTGCTACCCAATTTTCTACTAATACCTCAAATACCCATGCTTCATCACCATTTACGTAATCATCACCATTGACGTAATCATCTCCTTATTCTTTAAACCAAACATTTTCTTTTCTAATTTTTTAAAAGTCCATATCTTTCAAATCAAAGATCGTAAAAAAATATAAAAGTTCTTAACAAGGGCGGAAACATACGAAGGGTGAATCAGACAAATAAACTATTTAACCAAAATTTATTTTATCATGTATATATATATATATATATATAATTAAAATTTTATTGTTTTATTTATTTATTGTTTAATGGGCTTAAAATCTTGGGCTTGCGTAAATAAATATTGGCATATGAACTTTGGTCGATCCATTAGGCCATTAGAATTAATTAGCATATATAAAGGCTTTTTGAGACATTTATGAGGGGATGAAAAACATTTACTTCTATGATCAGACTCTTTCTATCTAAACATTTACTTAAGATGCTCTATTATTTCTCTACTCACTACCACAAATTAATTACTTCTTACCAAATTATCCTTTAGATACAATTTCACCATATCAAATTGTCGACCACAGTGGCAGACTTACACAGGTGCCCGGATAACAAAATCCAAAATCTTGGGTACAAAAACTCGTATTCGGAAGCCTCCAAAGTAGATGCAAATACATTTTTCCCCAGAGAATGAGGGAGTTAGGATCGAAGATGAATCTCTTCATACGCAACATACGGATGATGAGAACCAAGAAAGGTTGATCATGCGAGAGGAGCAAGACCAGTTACAAGGGGAGGTTGATGCATTGAGGTCCCAAAGAGAAGTTGGTGTGGATCAAGGTATGGTTCAACCAGAACATTCTGATGGGAAAGAGGGTAATATTCAACATCGTTGTGAGAAACATCAAAGGGATTAGTCTAAAAATATTCCTCCAACTTTGAAAAACGAACGTAGAACAACGATTGTTCTAGTTGTTCAGTAAAAATTCAATGTCTGAATCTGAAGTGTCATCATCTTCTTCAAGCAGTGATCATTATCATAAGAAGATAAAGGTCCCCATAATAAGTTTCAATAAAAAAAATGTAGTAATCGACATCACAAATCAAGAAAACAAGACTATTCAGATAAAATAAAGCACCAAAAGAATAAATAAAAATAGATCACTAGAAAAAATGAAGGGGCTGGGAAATCTGGTGAGTGATCAATTTGTTATTCAGAACCAGATATATTTTCTATGTCTAATAAAGACCATCAGTTCAGCCCAAATCACAATTAGAGACAGTCATCTTTATCGACAAAATATTTGTCCAGTCATTTGCCCAGGCAATTTAATATTATAAAGAAGTTCAACGGGAGAAAAAAATCCGGATAACCATATCGAACAATTCAACTTGATGAATTTTGATGATGATTATAAGTTGTTGCGTAAGGATTTTTGTAAAACCTTTAAGGATAGTTCCATAAAGTGGTATTATCAACTTTCGTAAGGGTCAATTAAGAACTTTGACATGTTAAGGATAGTTTTTCAAAGCCAGTTTGTGAGAAGCAAATAGGTCAGAGGAAACGGAGACACGATAATCTATTGTCGACAATTTACTTCTCACAAACCTTGAAGAAATATACAAAATCTTTTGTAGAAACTAAAAATCGTTTACAAGACTAATTTGAAGAAGTAGCTATAGCTACCTTTAGGCAAGGGCTCCTAAATGGGGAGTTAGCTGATATTTTTACCCGGGAAAAAACATTGAGTTGGGGACGTCTGTTATCACAAGTTGAAAAATAAATTATAGTAGAAAAAACTAAGAGATTGAAGTTACCCAATCAATATAGAAGTAGTTCTTCTGCCTATCAACAACAAACTACAACCATATATCGTCCAAAGCATTTCGAACACCATTCTTGTTGACCTAAGGCTAACTAATATTCCCAAGGGAAACAATTTAGACCTAGGGGAAGACAATGGATTCGAACTATTCATTTTGCAGAGTTAAGTGAAAATACTATAATCATTTATGACAATCGGAAAATCGCAATACCCGGTTATGCTGATATCATAATGACGTAGGGCATGAAACCAAGAATTGCATTGCTTTAAGGAAAAAATCCAAACTTTGATCAAGAATATAAAACTAACCGTTTTTGTCAAAGTAGAAATAGAAAATAGATCATTAACACCATTAGTGGGACAATCTGTTGTTTGAAGGAAAGCAATAAAAATGACACATAAACAAGAAAATACGTGGTGATTACCCAATAATATAATGATTTTTATGAAGATTCAATGTATTTGGATCCCGATCCCAAATCAAGGCCGGATTATGATGATATGTGAGAAGAAAATGAAGGTCTCCGAATTGTGTCAATGTTTTTGAATCATTGACCATTTTTGAAGGGGAAATAACCCCTAGAGTTGTCTAAAAAAAGTTATATAGTCGGCTTGACTACCAAGTTAGAAGGAAAAATTTCTACCCATCTGTATCAGAATCCGATGCCATTTATTATAAATTATGAGGATGATCTGAGAGATTTTGTTGGGCCACGTAGGGATGCTGTGGTGATTGGGGCTGCAGTTGAGGGAATGAAAATCCGAAGTATTTTGATTGACACATACAACTCAACTAATGTTTGTTTCTACTTATTTATAAGAAAATGAAAACCTCACCTATTAGTCTCCGGTCGAATAGAACCATAATAGGATTTACGGGGAGCTCTACTGATGTGGTTGTGGAGTTCGAAGGAAAAACTATCCTAGGAAAATGACTATTTAACAAGATTGTTAGGGTACTTTTTATGGTGGTTGATGGTTCAAATCCTTACAATGCTATCTTTAGTAGAACCCGGTTATCAAGGATGCATGTTGTTGCGTCAATAGTTCATCAATGCTTGAAATATGCAGTTGGGCGCCCGTTTGGAGTCGTTTGAAGCATCCAAAACGTGGCTAGAGAATGTTATGTCACTGCTTTAGACCTAAAAGCATTATAGAATATGGCAGCAAATAAGGAATGAAATTTACTAGGATTCCCTTCAGATGTAAGTAAAATGGATGATCTAAGAGAGGCCCTAGTTTGGGTATTCTGGACGAAGATGTTGACTACACACTTTTCCAAATAGAAAATGTGTTAGGATTGGAGCCAAGTTTCCATCTAAACTGAGAAAGCAATTTTTATCTTACTTATTTGAGAATTAACATATGTTTGCTAGGTGTACTAAGGACGTAATGGGTGTACCATCAAGCATTACTTTCTACAAGCTAGTTATACAACATGATGTATGCCTTGTCATACAAAAACAAAGAGCATTCTTTTATGGAAATTTTGAATTTATTGTTATAAAGGTAGATCGATTGGAAAAAATGGGGAATATTCGGGAGTCTGAGTACCCATTATAGGGGAAAATCTAATTCTTTTTTAAAAAGAAGAAGAATGGGAAATGGTGTTTGTGTATTGATTTCACAGACCTAAACAAAGTTTGTTCGGTGGATCCGTTTCATGTCCCCTCGAATAGATCAATTAATATATTTTACTTATGGTAATAAACTGTTATTATTTATGGATGCATTTGTTGGGTACAATCAGATAAAGATGATTCCGAAGGATCAATACAATACTACATTCATAACAGATAAGGCTATTCACTATTATAAAGTTATTCCCTTCAGTTTGAAGAATGTTTGGGCTACTTACCAACATCTGGTGGATAAAGATTTTGCTAGTCATATTAGAAATTTTTTTGAGGTCTACACTGATGATATGTTGGTAAACAATTTAAAGGATGAGGATCATTTTCTAGATCTGAAAGAAACTTTTTCTAATTTGAAAGCTATCAATTTAAAGTTAAATTCGGAAATGCGCACATTCAGAGTACGATCCATAATGTTTTTGGTGTATGTTATAAGCGTAGAATCAAGCGGACCTAGTGAATCTGAGTGTATTACTCACTATGGACACTCCCAAATCCACCAAAGAAGTTCAAATACTGACCAAGAGACTGGTCGCGTTGAACATATTTAAAATCAAAGTCTTCAGAAAAGAGTCCACATTTTTTCCAAGTTTTCAGAAATGCCAAGGAATTTAATTGGTCTCTGACTTGTGTTGATGATTTTGATTTAAACTCAAAGAACATTTGTCTTCACATATTACATTAACAAAGCCAGTAACGGGTGAAAGGCTCTATGTTTACTTAACAATATTCGATTACGTGTTAAGTGCAGCTTTGGTTTGGGAAGTTGATGGTTACCCTCACCCTATTTTCTATGTTATCAAACGTATGTTGAATGTTAAAAAGATATTTAAAGTTGGAAGAGTTAGCTTTCACCCTTGTGATAAATAAGACCTTAATTTTAAACACACGTTATTATTGTTCGAACCTCTTTCCCATTTAAAAATATTCTATAAAAGACATATGATCAGGTTGGATAACCAAGTGGTCTGTTGAGTTGGGAGATTATGATATTGATTTTTCTTCTCGAACTACAATCAAGGCATAAGCTATAGCAGACGTTCTGGTTGAATTCTATTTATAGTGACTGTATATTGAATCCCCCATTAAAAAGTCTACGAAATAATCGATAGTTTGAACAGATGGAGGATCAAGCATGTTGGGCTGCAGGAAGAAACTTATTTACAATCTCCTTTCGGAGATTAGCTATACCTGATAAGGTTGGATCTTTTTAGAATGACACACCTATGAAAACCAGAGGGGTAGTTCAGGGATATCTTGAACTACACCAATTAAGAACAATAATCCGACCAGTCAATACGTGACTTAGTTTCTTGCTAATATTGAACCTGATCCAGGGTCCAACCCGCAAGTCCCATGAGTCATAGAATTAGTATAAATACCCCAACCAACTTCATTTAATAATTTGGACTTTTTCTAAAACATTAGATACAAGCACACACCTCATTTATCTCACTACTCTCTATCCAAAATAAATAATATTCAATTCTAAAACTCCCTAAAATACCCTCCAATCACAAATTATCCTCACCGGGTTGGCAACCACAGTAGGAGACGACAATGCCTAAATTACAGATTCAAAACCAATAAAAAAACCAGTTCGGATGGATACGAATGTACAAAATGCTCCACCTTTGGAGGTGGAAGGAGTGAAATAAAATAATGAGAACACTACTCTGTCTCATGTCAATTATAATGGCAATGAAAAACAGTTCATGCAAGAAGAGCATGATCAAGTAAGGGCTGGAATTAAGGCTCTAAGGGCCCAGAAACAAGCAGAAAATAAAATTAAAGAAAATTCCAGTGCGTCAACACTCCACCCTACTGATAATCCTGGTTAAAATGGGAAGTCCATAAAGACTCGCCTCAGCTCCAAGAAAACGCATCGATCCAAACAAATGGAGATTTCCACGTTGGAGTCCTCTAGTAGTTCATCTAATGATTCAGACCTTGAGGAGCCAGTCTCATCCAGTAATGATGAATATTGATTAAAGAAGAAAATAAGGCTGACCAAGAAGCATTCAAGAAAAAAGGATAGGCATAGCAGGCTAAAAAAGCATCAGGGAAAAATGAAGGGATCAGTTGATCAACATATTGACCGGTTGTTGATTGATCCATTTTCTTTCCAATCCGAACACAATATTTTTACTACTCCGAACGAGGATACCATATTTAGTCGTAGCCAAAATTAGAGGCAATCACCTATATCTTCAAAAATACTTTTGGGATATCTTGCCAAAAGCTTTGATAGTTCCAAGATGGATAAGTATGATGGATGAAAGGATCCAGACAATCACCTTGAACAATTTAAAAACTTCATGATGAACTTTGATGATGATGACAAGCTGTTATGTAGGGATTTCTCTCAAACCTTTAACTAAAGTGCCCTCAAACGGTATAATAGTCTCCCTCGGGGATCTATAAATTGTTTTGATATATTTTGGGTAGTGTTCCGGAGGCAATTTGTTGGAAGCAAGAATCTTAAGGGTAATGTTAACACAATTATACATTATGCCCAAGATCCGAAGGAGTCCTTAAGAGAATACATTATTAGGTTTGTAAATACGAAAAATGGGATGGCTGGCTGCTTTTAACAAGTTGCAATTTCCTTTTTGAGGCAGAGCTTGAGTCCGGGTAACTTGGCTCATTCTATAACCCGGAAGAAAGATATGACCTTTGAAGGACTGTTGACTCAAGTTGGGAAACATATTAATGTTGAGGAGATTAATAAGTCTAGAGTGCCTCGCCTGGTCAGATTTGCAACTACAAAATCACAACCTCAAATGTCTACCCAATCCAGTTACAGATTAAAGAAAACTGGATATGGGTCTCATTGGCCTAAGCAGAATCAATCCAACCAGAACCAACATGTTAGAAATAAAAGGGTACCTTGGGTTCAACCTGAATAGTTTGCTGAACTGGGATAAAGTGTGGCTACCATATATAATAAAACTAAAAATGATGTACATTTTAGAAGGCCGACCACATTACAGTCTCTTAGGGAAACCTGGAGTACCATTTTCTGCAAATAAAATAACAGTGCGAGGCATGATACCCATGTTTGCATAACATTAAAGCAAGAGGTGCATAATCTCATTAAAAGGGGTATGTTGGGGGCTTATGTTAAAAAACAAGGGGGGGAACATGCCAGATAACATACCATCTAGCACAAATACTCCCCGAATGACTCATTCGGTAGCTCCTGGAACGTCGAGGCAGGAGGATACCATGATGATTATTGAAAGGTTTGATGTGGATTATGAGTACCTTGATCCGGATTTGGGTCGTGATAAAGTAGGGTAGATAGTGGAAAAGACTACTACTGTCTCCGTTATGGTTAAATATTTTGAGTCTTTAACCATATTTGAGAGAGATACTATGACATCACCCTCAAATTGTTCCTGAAAAATACATATAAATAGCTTGACTACTCAATTAGATGGTAGAATGTCCACACATCTATACCAAACTCTAGCTCCGTTCATAGGTTTGATGAGGATGACCTGAGAGATATTATGGGACCCCATAAAGACGTCGTGGTGATAGGGGCATCTTCATGGGGACAATCAAATTTATGTGACAGCTCTTGCCTCAAAGTATTTGGGGACAATAAAAGTTAACAAAGAATAGCCGCTATTGGAGCCTTCCACCGATGAGAATGAAATTGATGATCCAAGGGAGGCTCATAGTGTTATAATACCTATAGAAGAAGTTGAAGTCCATTTCTTGGCAAAGGGAAAAGATGTTAAGATTGGTACTAAGTTACCATCGAGTTTGAAACAAAGGTTGTTGTCTTTCTTATCAGATAATTTACATATGTTTGCGTGGTGTAATGATGATGTAAGCGGAGTGCCCACCGAGGTAATTTGTCATAAGTTGTCAGTTCAAACTGATATTGGACTAGTTGTACAAAAAAAGAGTCATTTTCTAAAGAAAAAACAAATGTGATTGTGCAAGAAGTTGATCAGCTGACAAAAATGGGCCATATCAAAGAATCTCAGTACCACTTGTGGACTGCCAACCCTGTTTTGGTCAAGAAAAAGAATGGCAAGTGGCGCACGTGTATTGACTTCACTGATCTTAATAAAACATGTCCTAAAGATCCTTATCCCGTTCTTCGGATAGATCAGTTAGTGGACTCTACCTCTGGGAACAAGGTATTTTCCTTTATGGATGCATTTTCAGGATACATTCAGATGCAAGTAGATTCGAATGATCAAGACCACACAACTTTGATTACAGACAGAGGACTTCATTGCTACAAAGTGATGTCATTAGGATTGAAAAATGTTGGGGCCACTTATCAAAGGTTAGAAAATATAGCCTTTGTTAGTCAAATTGGCAGGAATATGGAAGTATATATAAATGACATGATGGTGAAGAGCCTCGAGGAAGATACATACATATCTGACCTTCAAGAAACATTTTCTAACTTAGAGCGATCAATTTAAAATTAAACCCAAAGAAATGTTTTTTGGGGTTCGATCCGAAAATGTTTTTGGGTTATGTCATAAGTGAAAAAGGGATTCAGCCTGATCGGGATCAACTAAATACTTTGTTGGCTATGGATCCTCCTCGAAGCATTAAAGAGGTTCAAAGACTAACTGAACGTTTGGTTGAGTTGAATAGGTTCATTTCAATATCATCTGACAAGCGTGCTCATTTTTTCCAAGTGTTAAGAAATGCCAAAGACTTTAATTGGTCTTCACAATGTGAACATGCTTTCCTTGAAATAAAAAAGCATTTATCTTCACCTACGATGTTGTTCAAACCTATTCAGGGGGAGAAAATTTATATATACTTAGCTGTGTCAAAATATGCAGTAAGTGTAGTGTTAGTAAAAGAAGTGGATAGTTACCACCGTCCGGTATATTATATAAGCAAAAGATATCTAAAGTTAGAAAAGTTTTCGTGCCATTGGTAATAACAGTCATAAAATGAGAACGTACTTCCACGCATATTTGATTGTTTTCCGAACATCTTTTTCCTTGAAGAATGTTCTCCAAAATCCTGATATATCAAGCAGAATGACCAAATGCTCAGTCGAACTTGGTGATTATGATATTGATTTTGCACCCTGAACTGCAATCAAGGCTCAAGCTGTGGCTGATTTCTTAGTAGAGTTTCATACTGAAAGGCCTTCTGAGCAAAGGCAAGCAAACCAATCTAAAAAAGAATGGATAGTCCAAACAGATGACGGGTGTAGTATCGTGGGATGTGGGGCCGAAATTTGTTTAACTTCTCCTTACAGTGATACTATGTATCAAGCTATATGTTGCAGATTTGGAATCCCCGAGAAAATCATTACAGACAATGGGCCACAATTTGATAATAAAAACATAGAGATGTTTTGCACTTGCAGATGAACCCAGCATTGTTTTTCTTTTCCTTTCCATCCTCAGGCTAATAGGCAAGTTACAATTTCTAATTGAACGATCTTGTCAAGATTAAAAAAAAATCTGGAAAGTGCTGTAGGAAAATGGCCAAGTTATTTACAATAGGTATTGTGGGCGTACCGAACTACTCTCCGGACTGCTACACAATAACCCCTTTTGCCCTTGTTTATGGGATAGATGCAATCACACCCATAAAGCTACTCTACTATCCTTCAGAATCCAAAACTATTCCGAACATGCAAAGGATATGGCAGTCAAGAATCAGTTGGATTTGATTGAAGAGAAAACGATAGAGATATATTTAAGAACAACACATTATTAGGGTTTGATGAGAAGGAGATTTGCATCCAAGGTTAAAATAAGAGATTTTCAGTTATGAGACTAAGTCTTAAGAAATGTCTTTTTGCATACTAAAGAAAAACAGCTTGGAAAGCTGGCTCCGAACTGGGAAGGTCTGTATGTGATATGTGAAAGAATCAAACCAGAGACATATAGACTTAAAGATAAGGAGAGCATATTTTTGAAGCATCCATGGAACATTGAACATCTCAGTTTATATTTAGAATAAAACTCTATTGTAAATATTTACCTTCTCGTATCTTAGTGTAAATATTAGGATGGGCATACTCTTTCCTACCCTAGTGGCACGACGAGGTTTTAATGAGGTGTCTGGTTTTTTAATCAATGATATCTTATGCCTTCTTCAAAATTCTTGTGAGTAGTATGAGGAGATTGGATGAATTAAATACTTATTAAATATCCCTTCTCTCAAGTGGAATATCTTTGAGATGACCGATTTACTTAACACTTAATTAGATTTATTAAACACTTGTGATCAGAGTCATTCAAAACTATCATCCTTCAAAATGTAATGTTGTTAAAATGATTAAACACTTATTAACACATATGAAATATTAAAGACCACTTCAACATTAGCCATAAGAAGAAAAAAAAGTTCGTACAAAAGACAAATTTAACATGATAACTTGATCGAAATGATTCTGATCCACAGTCTAGAAAATGCCTTGGCTATCTAAGGACTTTGGTTCATAAAACAAGGATCGAAAAACATAATAAAATTGAATGGTCATCCAATGACTTTAGTTCTAAACACAAAATAACATTATAACCTTAGGGATTGTTCCCTTCAGCTTTTTCATCACCTTCATCTTTCTTGGGACTTTTAAGTTCAACACTTGAGCTTTCACCAGTTCCTTCATCAAAATCATCTCCACTTTAATAACCATGCTTATCACCATCCACCATGGTATGGAAAGGTATCTCCTCGTATGGTACATATTTCCACAAAGAACCAAGGGTCCTCTTTGGAAAAGTTTCATGAAATAACAAAACCATGTCTGATTTGACCCCCTCATCTTTTTTCCAGAGAATCCACCACCCGAGCAATATACTTCTTTATGTTTGCAGCTATCTCTTGATCCTTTCTATCCTTTAGGGATTGGTTATCTTCCTCTTTCACAGAGAGATCTGTTTCTAGCTTCATTTTCTCTTCGGTTAAAGCAGCAATTGTGTTTGTGTTGGTGGCGTGTTGCTCCTTCAAGGCTTTGATTTCATTATAAGAATTAGTTTCCAAGGTAAAGTATTTCGTTTGAATCTCCTCTTGAGAAATCTTGAGCTGCTACAGTTTGGTAGCCATAAAGCCTCAATTCTGTTCAAAGCTGTGGTGAGATCGGTATTCAAATTATGGTTTGATATGATAAGAGTATGCAACTTCCTCCCTGACTTGCCTCTCTAAGTCCACTATTGTCCTGATAAAGCCCAAAAATGCATGGCCTAAGGTGTCTTGTTCGCTTGACCTCTCGAAAGATTCGTTATTATAAATAGCGGCGTTAGGAATAGTGGACTGAGGGTAGGATTCAAAATCATCCTTATCCAGGTCACTGAAGCACATGTTATGAAACTCGTCCACATTAACATCTCGCTCGTTAGGTGGCTGGTTAACTGTAGGAAACCTTGGTGAAGGAGGATCAGCAGGTGCCTCCACTTGTGGAGGATCATCATGTGGCAATGTAGGATTGTCAACCGGAGGCCATAGAATTACCTCTGACCCTAGGTTGCTCTTGTTTTTCTTCTTTTCTCTTCGGTCATCGCCTTCTTTAGGCCTTTTATGGCCTTTTTTCTTGGCTTGAAGGGGTTGATCTGATTCCCCAGTTTCCTTGACTATTGCAGCCACGACCTCCAACAAGGCATAATTTATCCCTTGAAGATTCTTCAAATTGACTGCTTCGGGGTTCTGGGAAGGTGGTTTGGTTTTTGGCTTTTTCTTCTCCCTCTTCATTTTGTCTAGATGACTAGGGGCTTTACTCCGAGATGGTAAGTATAACTTGCCATCCTTTGCCTTTTTCCTCCTTAGTATAACATCTGCTGGATGGGGAGTGGTCAACTGTTCCCAAGTAAGGTCTCTGCTTCCGGTGGAGTTCCATAGATGAGATCTCAACATGTTTCTAGAAGTGAAATAGTTTTGGAAACCAAGCCCCCATGTTTCTGTTGCCCATTGATTCAATTTGGCAAGGGTAGCTTTTCCAGACTCTAAGTGCTCAGGAAACATCTTTGAAAGCACTGCAGGATAAAAACAATAATCAGTTTTGAATGATAGAGAGTTAAATATAATTGAAAGAATAAAGGAAGTTTACCTGAGCTCCTCCAATATCTAGTCAGTTGACTCAAGTTTGTTTGATAGTTGATATTTTTTCTATTATCCCAGGCTCCACTAATAAACAAAAATTGGGTCCTCCATGGTTTCTCAGCCTCTAGCAGGTCGTTCGTAGTCATTCCCCATGTTATTGTGATAAAAGGGGATCTGGTGATTCCTACATAAACCGACAAAAGCAGCAAATCACTTCATGGGAAATGGAATTTTAGACAGCCTGGCTAGAAGGGTGTACCATGCATTCAGACTCAGCTGGCTAGGGCAAAGTTTAATCAGATGGAAGTACTGAACTATTTATGGGTCCAAGGGGAAGCGAAGTGCCCAATTTAGCACCTCGGTGTATACCACTTGTTCGTTGACCTTACAGTCTATATGAGTCTACAGAGTAACTAGAATCCTAATTTTGATAGACTGTAGAAAGACCCACCACATCCGAATCTGATCTAGTTCAACATTATGTGTATACACATAGTTAATTTTTTGAAGGGCCAACAAATACTTCGCATTTACCTTACGAAGATTAGGCCCAATTTTCCCTTCTAAACACTCCGGGAGTAATTCAGTATTGGTATCCCTGTATTTGTCCTAGTGGACCGAACTGTTATGGTATTCTCATTTTGTCCGGCTGTTTCCAAAAGGGTGTCCTCCCCACTATCCTCCATGACCTTCGCCATTATAGTTAATTGTTGATCGGTCAATATAGCACTAGTGGAATATTTTTCAGCTTGAGTGGCCTCAACAATAAGGGACGTGTTATCCGGATTTATTGGGGATTGGGCTGTAGGTTTTAATGCATCCGAACTAACATTTTTGGATGAAGAGGGTTTGTTTTTAGATTTAGAGAGTCGGGTAACTCTCTATGGCATAACCTCTTCCGTATTTGATCCCATTGATATGAAAGATGAGGGCTTCCTAATACTAGAAACAATTTTTCTCTTAAGAGAAGAATCTAAAGACGCTTGAACTGAAGGTTCAGATTCTAGAGGAGATAGTGTAGGGATGAAAGAAGGTTTTCGCGTTACCGATGTTCGAGATGATGATGTGCTTTTATCAAACTCTGGAACCGATGGGCTAACTACTCCACCAGGAGAAACGGGGAGTCCGGCTGCGATCCTTGCTTCATGTCTTACCTTTTTCTTGCTCTCTTTAAATCTGATAGGTTCAACCAACCTCCTTTAATCAAAGTTGTTCTAGCAGTGAACATATAAATTCTTAAAGACAATGGAAAATAAAATAAAAAACTCGAGCTTTTTCTTTCTAGAATAAATTTCTGGTTATGAGAAACTAAACCAGTAAAACAAGCTTAAATAAGGGGCTATGAAGTCTACCCTAATTACTTTTGGGGAAGATGAAACGGTTTAAACAATGATTAGGGGCTATTAGTCTACCTCAATTTCTTTTTGAAAATAGGTACAACTCAAAAGAAGGAAAAACGGCTAAGAGGTTCAATCAAAACATGACACATGTCAAATTCCAGTTTTCTAACCGTTTGTTTCTCATTTACGAAAAGCTTCATATCCGATCCAGGTATTTTCAAAAATAAGTTACCTCTTCCAAAACGTTTTTGAAAGAACTAAAGGGGCTACTGATAGGGTTAGGTCTTTTTGGAAGGACACACCTATGAAAACGAGATGGATAGTTCAGGGATATCTTAGATTACATCAATTAAGAACAATTTGGCAGTCAATACGTGACTCAACTACTTGCTCATATTGAACCGGATCCAGGGTCCAACCCATAATACCCATGGGTCATAAAATTAGTATAAATACCCGAACCAACTTCATTTAATAGGTTGGACTTTTTCTAAAACATTAAATACAAGCACACACCTCCTTTATCTCACTACTCTTTACCCAAATTAAATAAGATTCAATTCTCGAACTCCCTAAAATACCCTTCAATCATAAATTATCCTCACCAATACCAAACAATACACTTTGGTTTTAAATCATCAAATAATGAAATTGAGTATGAGGAACCAATAACAGGGCTAAAACTTGTTCAGATTTTTGGTGCAAAAAATGTTCGGTTAATAAGTGATTCGCAACTGCTCATACATCATGCTTAGGGCTAATCCGAAGCTAAAAAATAAAAATTGGTAAATTATTTACAAGTATGAAAGAAACATAAACCTTCTTCAAATATGTGGAGTATGAGCACGTCCCACAAGCTGAAAATTCGATGGTTGATTCTTTAGCTAATATTTCTTACTCTGAAGCATACCTATAGATCTTAATACATGAATGCCCTTCGATTTCAATAAACTTTAAAGTGGGGACAAAAAATTAATAATTTTTTTAGATCTCAACAATAACATATACAGATTGAAGGAATGAGATCAAATAATATATTACTAATGGAAGTTTTCCCGTTGATAAAGTGTTGACCAAAACGTTATAGTTTAAAACACATGGATTTTTAGTCTTGAGGGATATTCTCTATAATAAATCCTTTAGCATACCTTTGTTAAGATGCCTTGGGTATGATGAGTCATAGGTAATCTTATCTGAGTTACATGATGGGGAATTTTTTCCCTAGTGTGGTTATAAAACTTTAACCGTAAGGCTTCCGTTGTTGTGATTTTATTGACCTTCAATCATGCCATATTCTTAAGTTAGTCAAAAAATGTGATCCTTTCCAGAGATTTCAAAATGTGATACATGTACCATCAATCCCACTTGAATCAATATCTGAAACAATACATTTTAATAGACGGGGGATTGATTTAGTGAGACCCTTACCAATGGCTTCTGGAGGTTGTTGAAGTATTATAGTAGTAGCTGATTATTTTTTCAAATGGGTGAAAGTAGCACCTCTCTTTAGTACTACATCCAAAGCAGTGATAAAATTCATCATATCTAAAAATATTTTATAGATTTGGGATTCCTAGAAGTATTACAATTGATAATGGTCCTCAATGTGAACATAGAGACATGCAAATTTTCTTTAATTCCAGAAGAATTCAACATTGTTTCTCTTTGCCTTTTCACCCACAAACCAATGGGAAAGTAAAGGTTGTCAATATGTCTATTCTGATGGGTTTGAGAAGAATTTAGAAGGGGCAGCTCGTAAATGACCAAATTATTTATAAGAAGTATTATGGGATTATTGTACTACCTCCCGAACTGCCGCTCAAGAATCTCTTTTGGCTTTGGTTTATGGGATGGATGCGGTATCCTCAACGAGATTGAGGTTGCATATGGTAAATTTTTTCTTCCAACGATGACTAGAGCCCCCAGCCATCGGGCACTTAAGGGTAAGATTACCAAGCAAGGCTTTAAGAAGGACATTATTGGTGTTGAAACTGTAAAGCAGCCTAATGAATCTTTTCCAGCCACAACCGATGAGTATTTGCTAGCTACACTCAATATTAATTTTGAAGAGGATTACACACCTGTAGAGATTCTTTTTTGAAGAAGAAAAATATGCACAAAAGAAGCAAACATAGTGGTAAGAAGAAAGAAAGAAGAAAGATGAGAATTGTTTGTAGTTCAGAGATCGTTCCCGCTTTGGTCCGGTCTATTATATTTCCAACATCCGACCCAACTTCCCATTTGGCTCCAAGAACAGAGAGATAAGCGTTTAATGAAGATGATCTGATGCGACCTATAAAAGTTATAAAATTTTGAAGCTTTTGAGAAAGATTTCCCCGAAACCACTGGTAACGTCACAAATGTGCTCTATGACGACGTGCCCTTTGAGTTGATAAAGAAGCATGATACGCTAACGAATAGGATGTTGGGATTTGTAAACCTATTGCTGAGTTGGAGATGGAGGTTAAAGAACAAAAAAGACCATATTTTTGTTTGGAGAAGAAAACAAAAAACACAAAATATCTTTTGAAAGAGAAAAAACTCGCGTTGATGGTTTAGTGAATAAGGACAAACCTTTCAATAATAAGCTTACAAAACTAAAAGTTTCTTATGAGAAGTTGAAGTTATCTAGATCTGTGAGGCTGGCAGATCAACAAGCTAGTGATAAATCTAATATATATAGTATTTATCGAATGAGCTAAAGGAGCAAGAAGCCATTGCTAAGAAATACGAAGGGAAGCTAACTACTATTAGAGCTCAAGTTATTAAAGATAAATAATATGTTATGGATGAATATGCCGATGAGATCTTAAAATCTTTATCTTAGCAGGACGCTTCAACTAAGTCTGACATGGTTTTTGAATTTCACAAGGCATTCCCCAAGCCGAACCTCAGATATTTGTGGGAGTTGGTCCTAAAGGAATTGTGGCCCAATTATATGCCCATAATTGTCTAGTTAGGCATATCCATGGACTCCTTTAGCGATAGTTCTGAAGAGAGTGATGGGAGAAACCCCGTATATGGGAGTTTAGGGGAAGATAATACCGATGGGGATGAGCCCAGAGGAAAGTGTATTCTTATTTTTTTTTAATTGTGTGTAAGTCTTTAGCATATGCAAGGCATTTTGTTGTATTTTGTTCGGACTTCAATAAGTCTTTGGTTTATCCAAGGTGTTTTTGTAATCGTATGCTCATAACTGGCTCCGTGTTATTTTATTTCCTTTCAACTTCTTATTTTGTTGAAGGAATATATATTAAATAATCTATTTATGTAAAGGTAAACCATTTCGAAAGTTGATAAATCGAAGGTCCAAAAATTAATTACTTTAACCATTCGAAGGTACATAAATCAATTACTTTAACCATTCTAATGTAATCCTTTCAAATGTATACAAATAACTTAATTTAACCATTCAAAGGTAATCCATTCAAAGGCACACATGACTATAAGGATATGTTCAATAAAAAAATAAGATACGAGTGGTTTAAGGCAAATGCAATAGATTTCAAGTAGCTTGGACACTTAATTAAAACCTCATCGAGCCACCAAGATAGGATAAAGTATGACCCTAAATATTGACATAAGTGAAAAACAACATAAACTATATACACACTTATTCAAAATAAATTCTTAAGTGTTCGATGTTCCATATGTTCCTTAGAAATTTTTCTTCTTGATATATCAACCGATAAGTTCTAGGTTTGACTCATTCATTTATTGTGTATGGCCCTTTCCAATTGGATGCTAGTTTTCCTAAACTTTTGTCTTTGGTATGTAAGAAAATATTTTTTAGTACTTTGTCTCCTACTTCAAATTCCATTCTTTGATTTCTAGACGCATATCTCCTATTCATCAAGGTTTGATAATAGACAACCCTCAGTGAGCTATGATTCCCCATTCCTTAATCAAATATAATGTAACTATTATAGCTGTATAATTGTATTTTTCATAATAAACTTTAAGTCAGAAATATGACAGGGTATGAGTAGTCAATTGTTCGCACGTTAAATCTCATCCGGAGTTGGTCCTCCAAAGGTGACTCTGAACCAAGTTATTGGGGGTATAACATTTGTGAAATAAATTTGACCAGTGTTCTTCAACCCATTGGTGCAGTTTCTTGAAGCTAACTTTAGCATCCTCTAGATTATGTAGATGATATTTAAGTATTGTTACAAAAGAAAACTTTGAGGTAAGTTACGACTGATAAAAGATAAAGAAATAATATAGATCTGAAGAACTACTTATGTTCTTCCTAAACCTGGCAAGCCAACTCGTGTAACCCTTTTGAAGTGATATTGTTCTCGTTCTACCACCAACCACTATCGAAGATAAACTGCATTTTCCACATTTTGTCAGCTTCTAATAAGTCATTCACGAGCTCGTATTCATCTCCTATGTTGAAGAAGTAGAAAGGTATCCGAGATTTTTGGGATAACCCAACAATGACAACAAATGTTTCCATTGACATTCAAATTTTTGACAACCTAGATGTCATGATACATGACATCAGGGTAAACCTAGCATTCAGACTAGCCTGACTTGGGCATAGTCTCACCAAATCAATATAATTAATAATTTCCGGATCCAAGGGAAACCGGAGGCCTAGTTCAACATGCTAGGATAAACTACTAACTCAATTAGTCCATAATTCATTGGAGTTTCACCTTTTTTAGGTAACTAGACCTTTCCCTCCTTCAGAAATCCCTACTTTTCACGTATAACATTCAACCCACTATCTTGAAAATAATTATAAGAGCTTTTTTCAAGGGCCGAAATATACTTAGGGCTAACCTTTTGAAAACTATGCCTTACACATCCGACCAATGATGAGGGAAAGTGTTTATGCCTCTGCTTCGATGACTTGACCCATTTCATCTTTACTATTTAAACCTTGGAAGTCTTCTTCATATCTGACTTTGAAATCCAGCATTCTCCTTGGATTGAACAAGTGTCTATTCCTCACTTAGATATTCATATTCATCTGCCAACTCTTTCTGATTGGATCCAGAACCTTCTGTTCGATTGAAGATGTCACCTCTCTTTCTGTTTAGCTCCTGTAATCGAGAATCAAGAGAGTCTACTGGATGGTTTCCTGGTTCCCAGAAGGTGGGCTTGTGGGAACTTTAGTTGGTCTAACCAAGCTTGGGGGTGAGTTCTCCTCTGTATTAAAGCTCATAGCTTTAAATGTAGAAGGAAGTCTGCGACTAGTGGTTCTATGAGATTATGTTGGTCTTGATGAGCAGCTTTTTGAAGTAAACGATTGAGCGATGAAAGAAGGTTCTAGCGGGATGTTGTGTCTGTCGTATGTATAAATACACCCATAGTCAATCATATGAGAAACCATGACTATGCATTCGGATGCAGACAATCATGCAGCCAACCTAGCTCTTTTTTTCTCCTCATCTTTTTTGGATAGACACAGCCATTCGGTTAAAGCAGTTCTGGTAGTGAATATACAAATTAAAGAATGTCATTAGATATTGAATCTACGGTGGTGATCACGGTGGAAGGTAAAGAAAATACTGTCGACGATAAACTTTCTCTCTCTAGAAATTCCTATAATAAGATAATGGTTGGAGAAATTTTATAAGGAACTGTAGAAGACCATCAGACTTGGCTTAGAGAAGTGGAAAACCCGCTAACAACTATAATTTCTAGGGGAGCTGAACCATTTTCAACTATTGATATGCCTTACCTATGGCAGAAAGAGATCGTGTTTCTAATGAACAAATGACATGTCTACAAGGATATGTCCGGTTAAAAGTCACAAACAGAGTACCACCAATATGTCAGGATAGCTCCACTAGATAAATCTAGGTTATTTTCTCTGAATAGTCTGAAGCAAATTCCAAGGGTTATATCCGGGGGGGGGGGGGGAATCAACCCATATACGAAAGGATTATAGGTTAAGACCTCCCAAAATTATTTTTGAGGACTAATGAGGCTATCTAATAAGGGCAAAAATATTCGAAGGACAAATCGGATATAAGAATTATCTGACTAACATTTATTTTATGATGTATTACATATATATATATATATAAAATTAAAATTTTATTATTTTATTTATTTATTGGTTAATAAGCTTATGATCTTGGGATTGTGTAAATAAAGATTGGCCCATAAATTTTGTTCGGCCCATTGGGATTAATAGCTTATATAAAATCTTTTTGAGACATATGAAAGGATGTAAAATATTTACTTCTACGATGAGATTTTCTATCTTTAAACATTTACTTAAGTTGCTATATTATCTCTCTACCCACTACTACAAATTAATTACTTCTTACCATATTACCAAATAACCTTTGAGATAAAATTTCACAATATCACTATCGATTTTATTTTTTTTAAACGAACAAACTAGATCTATGGATGCAATTTTTAAATTTTATTTTTTCCAAAATCTAGTAACCTTGGTCTCATAGCACGTTGCCTAGTCCTGCATCTCTAACTTTGTTTTTACCATGATCTCACATGAGGTAATATAGAGATGTGAGACCATGCATGATGTAATAAAGAGATGCGAGACCATGAATGATGAAGTGAGAGGGATGACTATACATGATGAAGTTGAGAGATCAGTCATGGTGGAAGTGGAGACGAGTCATGATGAATTGGAGAGACCATGCATTATTAAATCATTTGAGACCATGCATGATATAAGTGGAGAAACGATGTATGATGAAGTGGAGAGACTAGAAATTATTAAATCATGTCAGACCAAACATGTTGGAAGTGGAGAGACCATGCATAATAAAGTGAAAAAACAAACATTATTAGATCATGCGAGACAAGACATGATTAAAGTAGAGAGACGATACATTATTAAATCATGCGAGACCCGATATGATGGAAGTGGAAAGATCATGCATTATAAATCATGCGAGACTAGGCATGATGGAAGTGGAGAGACCATATTTGATAAAGTGAATAAATCCGATACTAGATATGATGAAATAGAGAGATGCAAGACATGTACTACTTGATGATAAAGATGCAAGACTATGATTACTAGGTGTGGCGAAAAAAATTCAAAAAAAAATAATCAATAAATTTAGTTTTGTTCGTCTTAAACAAACGAAAACGATGTGGTACTTTCATATATATTTTTTCCTTCTAAATTCCGGTTCGAAAGAAAAACAAACTTTAAAAATAAAAATAAAATGAAAAATGAAAAAAATTAATTTCAAAAACTACAAGAATTATTTAAAAGTTTTTTTCAAATATTTATTAATAGCTTAGTAATTTAGGTTATCATCCGGTAATAAAAAGGGAAATTGTAGCAAATGTACCTACTCAACTATTTTATTGTCATCTAGTACCCAAGGTTTGATCAATTGTCACTTAATACCCAACTCAACTACCTAATTGTCACATAGTACCTAACTTTATTTTAATACCCTAACTACCTTCACCATTCATGAACACGTAACCAAAATTTCTCTTTCCTTCTATTTCCTTCTCTTTCCTTCTCTTTTCTTCTCTTTCCTACTTTTCTTTTAATTTTATTTTTAAAAGATCCGTATCTTTCGAACCGGAGCTCGAAAAAAATAAATAAAAGTACCATCACTTTTGTTTTTTAAAAATGAACAAAACTAGATCCATTGATGATATTTTTTGATTTTTTTAAAAAATAAAATTTCACTAGTTGCAAGAATCGTTCAGAATTTGCAAGCAATTCGCATCTTGAGAATTGTACAAGTTTTTTTTTATACCAGTTTTTTTTTATCGTTCAGAAATCTTGAGAGTTGCAAGCAATTCGCATCTTATCATGAGAATCGTTCAGAAATTTGCAAACAATTCGCATCTTATCATGAGAATCGTTCAGAAATTGCAAGCAATTCGCATCTTATCATGAGAATAGTTCAGAAATTGCAAGCAATTCGCATATTATCAGGAGAATCGTTCAGAAAATGCAAGCAATTCTCATCTTGAGAATTGTACCAGTTTTTTTTTATTTTAGTTGTTCAGAAATCCTGAGAGTTGCAAGCAATTCGCATCTTATAATGAGAATCGTTCAGAAATTTGCAAGCAATTCGCATCTTATCATGAGAATCGTTCAGAAATTTGCAAGCAATTCGCATCTTATCATGAGAATCGTTCAAAAATTGCAAGCAATTCGCATCTTATCATGAGAATCGTTCAGAAATTGCAAGCGATTCGCATCTTACCATGAGAATCGTTCAGAAATTGCAAGCAATTCGCATCCTGAGAATTTGCAAGCAATTCGCATCTTGAGAATTGTACCAATTTTTTTTTACCAGCGCGCGCCTATTTTTAGTCGGGGGTATTTTTGTCTAAATTTCAGTTCGAGGTACCAAGTTACACTATCCAAAAAGTGGATACCGTCGGGTAATAACATAGTTGAGAAGGTATTTACCAGTACTTTTCTCTAGTAAAAATTCTGACCCATTATAGTACTATTATATTAATAAAAATTAATGGACAAATTAACCGTATTTAATGTTTTTACATTAATAGAAGGGTACGGCTAAATTCGGGCCCAAAAAATGTTAACCAGCCCCAAAAAAATGGCGTTTTTAAATTTTTATAATTTTATCCTTATCCCGGCGGTTGAATCCATCTCAACCGCCGGTTGAGATCCTCTCACCCGGCGGAAAAGCTGTTTCACCCCGCCGGGGTAAGCTTCCCCGCCGGGGTAAGCTTCCCCGCCGGGGTAAGCTTCCCCGCCGGTTGAGACCCTCTCAACCGGCGGGGTAAAAGACGGCTGCAAATTTTTGGGTATGGTTATCATCAAGGACCCTAATTTAGCCAAACCCTTAATAGAATTATTTACCTTATATATTCTACCACTCTAAGTCGGCCCCTAGTTATAAGAGGGTTCAAGTACGTGGCTATAAAAACGGTAGATACTAGTTCTAGACTTCTAGTATGAAACCAATAATTCAAACAAAATTTTTATAATGGGACTCAATTCATAGCATTAAAAGCACAAAAGGAAATGGACAAAACTTACCCCAGGTCCCCACAATTCCACTTGTTATCTATATGATTCACAATTTCAACACGTATTTTGTTTATCTCCCATCATGTGCCGCTGTAGATATCTAAACCATAGGCGGGTGTACCGGATGAAGACAGACAGATTTTAGTGTTTGTTTGGCGCTACTACGATTAGCCCGGTAGGCACATATTAGCTGGAATTTGACTCAAGAGTCGGTCGTAAGTTAAATACAATTATGACGAGTAATATATATGATATATATAGTAGTAAGATATTGTCAGCTGAATGGAAATAAAAAATTGGTATCAAATAATTTTTTTTTAGAAGTTATATATCACCTATATATAATTTTGGTAAAACATGATATCTGTTTTGGTTGGACATCATGCTTTTAAACTAATCGGTCAATTAAATGTTAATAATATACAAAATGAAGTATTAAGCTTTTTAAAGATTGATCTGAGTGGTGGAGCAAAACATCAGAAAATAATAAAGAGACAGAAAAAGAAGGTAGGTTAAACGCCTTGTCAGAATATTTTGAATTTTTAAAAAGATATCATGATATAGCTTTTGCAAGTTAGCTATTTCAAAAAAACCATATAGATTTAATTAATTTTTTATTTAGATTTTATGAAATATAATTCAATAAAATATTTTTGAGGGATAGGAAATTGTATTTGATTTTGAGGATTGTTTTTGAAGTTCTATTACCCAAATTGAGATTTTAAATTATTTGATAGTTTTTTAAAGTTTTAGTCGGATAAAATTAGAATAAAATTTATGAACAAAAGAACGAAAGTTATGTTGATGAGTTTTGAATTAGAGCTATGTATTTAGATTCAACCAATTTCTTGAACCGTAAAAACAGTTTTTTATTTAAATCGATAAAACTGACTAATTTTAAAAAAATTAAATTTTTAACAGGTCAATTTGATCCCAAACAGATGATATGCTTCTTAGATCCCGCAAGAGGTTGCACATTTTGATCCATTTTGCTCCGCTCGCTAATCATAATATATTCTGACAAATGTGTACTCCATACTTTTCAGCTTGTTCGATAAAGTAATATGATTACATTGGTCAACTTGTCAATCCAATTACAAAAAATATCTAACAATTCTCCTCCATTTTAGGGTGACTCTTGATTAACTAAAACAAAATCATAACAAACAACAAATTTATGTATAAATGAAATATCATGACGTTTGAATTTTATATTACCATGTTACACATTTTAAATATTCGAATTTCAAGGTATCAATAAGAGTTGGACCTTTAATATTCATAATGAATATATAAAAACAAGATACATATAAATTTACATTCTCAAATGTTCTTATTTGCCACTATCATTTACTAGCCTTGTGTCCTTATCTTTTTGAAGCATACTAAATACAAGACCTAGCTTCTTGAAGTAGTTAAACTTCATGCTCAAATATGTACCTCTTTTACTCTTGCACCCGCATATGCAATTTCCAAAAGAACTATTAAGAAGATAAACTTCAACCTCCACAACTTGCAGGTCTGAACACATACATTAGGATGATACTACATATGTGTTCCAATCTCTAGATGTTAAGGTTTCCACATTGAATTCAACACCTAATGTCATAATATATGGGAACTGGGTATCTCAACATGAGAGATTTCATATGGACTTTAATCTCATCTCAATAGCCGACTTGTGCACAAATTCTCTACTTAACCCTTTAATTAAATGATCGGCTAAATTATATCAAGTTTTGACAAACTCCGTTGATATAACAACATGTGTGACATATTTACGAATCATGCTATGTCTAGCACCTAAGTGTTTATACTTGAATTTCTAAACTTGTTTATAGGCATTGGCCAAAACAACCTCACTATCACACCTAATAGACATAGGTGTTATCGGTTTGGACACAATAGAATCTGATATATCATATATCTTAGCCACTCAACTTCTTTACTAGCTAATGTTAATGCCACAAACTCATATTCCATTATTGAATCAGTAATACATGCATGTTTCTTAGATACCCAGGAGATATTACTCCCCCAAAAAAGAACACCCATCCACTTGTGGAAAAATAATCTTCCATATGGAAATATAACTCGCATCTGAATAACATTCAAGAATTGAAGGAATCCTGTATAAATCAAACCATACTCTGTGGTTCCTTTCCAATACTTGAATATTTGGTTTAAAGTTTTCCAACGTGATCTAGGATTGCTACTACTAAGCTTCCAATAACATATGAAATATCCGGCATCGTGCTAATCATGGGAATACATTGAGTATTCAAGTTGAGATACTGCAATACCTTTATCAGCTAGAAGCTTAAGACTAGGATCCATAGTTGTGCTAACAAGAAATAAATATTTAAAAATTAAATTTATTAAATATCTTTTCAATAGAATGAGATCGGGGAATAGATATACTATTGTTCTTTTTCTTGATCCTTATACCAAAACCATCTCATCTTCCCCCACGTCCTCCATCTAAAAACTAGATGGTAAGAATTTTTTGGTTTAATCGACTTGATTTTGGTCAGTACCAAAAACAACATATCATCCACATATAGAAAAATCATAACTCCTTTACCAGAAGCATCAAATTTACTATATACACACATGGTGGATTGATTAAAAATAAAACCATTAGAAAATACCATATTATCAAAAAAGGTATGTCATTCTTTTGGTGCTTTTTTGAGACCACGCAAAGATTTCTTCAACTTGCATACTTTGTTTTCACAACTAGACATAACAAACTCTTTCGGTTGTTTTATACAAATCTCTTCATCGATCATCATTCAAGAATACAGTTTTCACATCCATTTTATCAACGACTAGATTGTATACTGATGCAAGTGCTATCAATAATATAATAGTGGAAATTCTAGCAATACGAGAATATGTATTAACGAATTCAATTCCTTTTATTTTCTTAAAACCTTGGATAATCAATCTGGCTATATAATTTTAATGATACCATATACTTTCATTTTCCTTTTAATTTTTCATCTATTTATTAATAATTTGCAACCATGAGGTAGATAAGCTATTCTTCATGTATTATAAGGGTTGATAGATTCTATCTTATATTGGATAACTTCTTTCCAGAATGCATCATGTCTTGATGTCATTGCTTCACTACAAGTCCTTGGATCATCCTCAATAATAATAGAATATTGATATTGATAGTCAATCTTATCTCCTGATTCTCCAAACAAATAAATTTGAAAATCAGATCCAAAAGACTTAGCTTTTCTAGCTTTAGTGATTATCCATGGTTCAGAAGGTTCATGTACATAAAAAATATCACATGATTTATCTTCAGATTGATCTAAGTTCCTATTAATTCAGTTCTGAATTATGTCTCTATGTCTTGGTATAAATGAAAATATTTTTGCATCAAATATTGCATCTTTTGACTCTATAATTGTGTTCATTGACACATAGTCATTAGATTCTAACACATAGAATATATACGCAATAGAATGTCCAACATATCCATTGAAGATACAATCAATACCTCTTTCATCCAAGCTTTTCCTTTTGGGTTCAGTGAGCCTTACAGCTGCTCTATAACCCCATAATCTCAGATAATTCAATGTTGGGAGATTTTTTATACTAAAGCTCTTATGGGGTTATCTTATTCCTTTTAGTAGGAATTCAGTTCAATAAGTAACAGGCAGTTAACATAGCCTCACCCCAAAATCCTTCACTCCAACCCAAATAGGATAACATCGAATTAACAATTTTTTTAAAGTTATACTTTTCATTTCCGCAGCACCATTTCATTGTGGTGTATAAGGAGTTGTGATTTAATGTATTATACCACTAAGTTAAAAATATATTAGTTCATAATATTTATCTTCTCTATCCGTATGTATATTTTTAACCAAATTATTTTTATGTGATTATATTTATTCTTTATAGATTTTAAATTTATCAGGATCTTCATTCTTTGATGCAACAAATAAATACAAAAATATATAGAGCATCGTGAATAAAAGTAATAACATACTTTTTGTTTCCTAATGGTGGTGTAGCATGAAAGTCACATAAATTACTATGTACTAGTTCCAACATTTTGGAAACCCGGTTAACATTATTGAAAGGTTTTCTGGTTGTCTTAGCTAACCTACAAGTCTTACATTTCTTATTATTTACATCAACGTGAGGTATAAGAATCTTTTCCGATATGTCTTTTATTATTTTATAATGTACATGTCCAAGTTTAGCATGCCATAATATTATTTTATTCAAATTTCTACAAGTACTAGTGGAAACCATACAAACAGATTCATGTTAAAATGAAACATAAACATGCCATTGCATAAATATCCAAAACCTATAAATACACCATATTTTGACAATATATACTTTCCACTTTTATAAACTTGTTTGAAACCATAATTTTTCAAGACAACACCGGATAAACATTCTTCAAAATCTCACGAACATACAATATATTTTTTTAATATAGATATTTTCCAAAAGTAAATACTAGTTTAACATTTTATAGTCCTTTGACTGGCTCGGTTGTAATATTTCTCATCTTAAGTTTAGATCCATCTTCAATTAGTTGAAATTATTGAACCATCAAATATCTTTACATACATGAATTGTTACTCCTGCATTAATCCACATGGCAACATTATCACCGTGCAATAAAATGTTTTAGACATTAGTGACAAATAATTCTGACTATAATTACAAATCTGAACTAAAATCTCACTTTGTTGCTTTATTGGGTCTTTAGATCCACTTGGACCATAATTGTTACCACTTGGACCATAATTATTCTTTCTTTTTCCAACACGACAATTTTTCTTACAATAACCAATTTTGCCACACTTCCAACATGCTAACTTCAGATTCTTGTTAAAATATGTATTATTGTTTCCTTTAAATTTTCTTCTATTTTATTTTATAGTCTATTTGTTCTTAGAGAATCTATTAATTTTAACCATATTCATAATGAAGTTTCCTGCTTGGTTATTTCTCTTAGAATTAGTGATTTTTTTATTGAGCCTTTAGAAACTCTTCAATCTTAAAATGACTACTAAGTTCAACCATAATAAGTTTTTCCTTGTTATGTTTTAAATTGTGTTTAAAATATTTGCATGAAGGTAGTAACCTTTCAATAACACTTGATACTGAAATATATTCATCAATTTTCATATTATGTTGTACAAACTGACCCATAATTCTTAACCATTCATTGCAATGTTCCATTACTGGTATAGAATCAACCATTTGGTAACTGATAAAACTACTAACTAGGAACTTCATGCTTGAAGCATCTTTGGCCATATACTTAGATTCAAGAGAATCCCACATTTCTTTTGCATATTCAAAATTTTGGTATAAATCAAATATAAGACCATACATCCCATTTAATATATGGACCTGAAAGCTCTTCAAATGAAGCTCGACATCGATGTATTAATTTATCTTTTTATATAATCACTTATATGAAATTATATTATTGTTTAATTTGATTTTATATGTATGTCATGTTTAACAATTTTTCTAGGATAAAAATCATACTATGAGATAACACAGTGTGTATGCTGGACCTTCAGCCCTTACTCAGTATTGTGACCGAGCTAACAAAAGATCATAGGTAGTTGATGGCAAAAGATGCCCAGGTAGAACAATAGTCTGTTATCCAATACAAATGATAGGATGAATGTGAGGCCTCGATTTCCTTTCACTAGAAGATGATTAATGATTTGAGATGCATCTCGTAAAATTTTGTAATGGCCTATTTCCAAATCCATAAACTGTTTCACCTAATACAAAGGTTGGCCATGCAGCAGAGGAAGAAAAAAAATATGTACATGTCGTGGTTTTGATAGTTTGGATAAATAAAACACCAATTTACTAAAAATTTCTCACACTTTTTGAAGGTACGAAAAAACTGTCATGAGGCTAAAATAACCAAACTCCTAAGCCTTTTGTATGCTGGATAATTTTTCTTGTTTGAGGTTATGTCTCTTTTTTTATTTACTATTTTTTACAAACATACTTTTTAACTTTAATAATTTTTTTGGATATATTTAGATATATTTTTATGTTTTTTTATTTTTAAAAAGTTTTTTTACTATTTTCATCATATTTTAAGAGTTTGAGTAATTCTCCTTAACTTTTTTTGGGAAAGCTTAAAACGAAGAAGCAATATTGTGTTTGGTTTGTTTTTACGTATTTTCACACAATATCAAGTAATGAAAAATCTCTTTCGGATGATCAGTTTTAAAGGCAAACTTTAGGTGTTACGGTATTCGAAGACTAATTCATATTTTAATATTACGTCTTCGAAGACTAATTCATTTTTTATGTTATGTCTCGGGAACATAATCCATATTTAAATTTTTTATAACATAAATATATGAATACTCAGAGTAGGATAAAAAATTATTTTTATTAATAGATATGTCTCGTTAAAAACTACCCTTGTCGTCGAAGTAAAAAATTGTACACATGTATTAGAGAAAGTAAAACAAATAAAATATACAAGTTTAAATCTAGTATGGGATCGTAGTATCTAAAAACATGTCCACATCGTATGGGTACAACATAAGCTAACCTTCTGCATCCGGTAAATTATAGGTTCATACTTTTATTTTGGCCATGACGATATAAGATCATTTCTAGTTGGGCCTAGTGTTCCACGAGTTCTAAAATTGGTATTAAAGAATACCATTCTTAACACCGGATCTCATATTTATAAATCTCTAAACAACCTTTAGAATAATACTTGTTTTGCATTAACATTCGACAGTGTTCCATGCGTAGGTGGATTTTAGTTCATTACTCCTCGATTAGGTCGATTCATATCCTTCTGTTGTCACTCTTTGTTCATTCTTTGTAGTTTGTAATTTGGAAAATGGGTATAAATATTTTTACTGGTATCATAACCATCATTTCATATACTAATGTTAATGAAGTCTCTCATGTTATGCTGTTTGAGATGGTTCATCATGATCCTTGGAGTGTGTTTGACCACTTTATTGTTGCACTTCTAGGATGAGACACATTACTTCTGAGATAGTTTGGTTGGTTTCTGCAATTTATCCATTAGATTGGGCATAAAATAATGACGAGAAGTGTTACTGGATCCTTCTAGATCGACATCAAATGCTAGTCGGGCATTTTAGAAATATAGCCCATTTTAATGGTTATTACCATAGGGACATCGTATCTGTAACATATTTTGATTTTGAGGAAGTTGATGATCTTATTTATTCACATATTTTCTATAGGCTTGATTTCTAACTAATTTGAGTAGTAGTCTACTGCTGCCAAATGGTATTGTCGACCCTCCAAGTTCATGTCTGATATAACAAAATGAATAACTTAAGAAATTAATTTAAAAGGTACAAGTGAGACTTGGAGTGTATTTGTAAAATGTTAATAAGTGTCATAATGTTGGAGAAATACTTTGGCATCCACATCTATAGTTGGAAATAAGTATCATGCTAGTAAAATACGCTCGTGGAGTGTCTTGTAACCACAATGGGAAACTCTCTCTCTCTCTCATTCACGGATTTTTTCAAAAGACGAAAGTTGAGTCTTTGTGGTTGAGGCACCTTAGGAGCGGCCTAGAAGATATCTATCAATATAATGTATAAAGTAGCCACATATATCATACATACCTTATTTTTATGCTTATAGTCCATGTTTTGTTTATGGACGATGTTTCTTTTGTGATGTACGTCTGAATATGGGTCTAACGGTCCTGAGGTTCTTCAATAACCATGATATTTGATAATAATTTTGATGGTTTGATTTTGTTAGCCCTGATATTGGTCGGTATCTCTTGGATAAAGCACTAACCATTACGTAGTACTTATTTACATTCGACTTGTTTAAATTTGTTAGCTTGGTTACCTAATTTATTTTGATGGAGTATAAAATTTTCTTTGTTAGCTTTGACTTGAGCTAATGTATGGTTGACCATCATTCGTTAGTCACTGAATATTTTTATACAACATCCTCTATATGTGAACAAGTCAAAGACCTACGATAACTACTTTGTATTTGGTTTTTCTAATTAAAATTGTTAATCCAAACTTGATTGTTTTTATATAGGGTCCTCCGGAAGAATGTTAGCTCTACTTTGGGTTTTCGAGCTAAGATTGTTAAAGACTCCATCAATTCAAGCTACCCAAATAGGTTTAGGATTTCCATGCAAGGAAGATAACCTTTTGGCTTAGAACCCAGTCAGAAAGTCTGCCAAATCCTGAGCTTTGATGATAGCCCAAGGTTTAAACATTTTGTCAAAATCCATAAACATCCAAAGATGTTGGCTTATATATAAATTTTTATAAGGGGGAAATATGTTCTCGTCTGTATGGCCTTAATTTTGGAGAATCCATCATTAGTACTAGTGCAAGCTTCTCCAACTATAAGTATAGAGGCTCGGTATCCGTGATGGGTTTTCTTATGTAGTAAATTATTCTAAAGTGGCTATTTTCTTTACAAAAAGTATTGCGTTGACAACACATTGGGCATCTCTAGGATAAGTATATTGTTTTTTTTAGTTTTAGTTTTGACAAAACCTCAGGGGAGGCTATATGCTCCTTGATTTTTTGAATGCCACGTTGCATTCCAGGTATAGTTAAATTGTTCAACCTCATTTATAATTTGGAAAATTGATAATATTAATCTGATGAGAAAAAGATAAACCTTTTGAATACATATAGTTTTCCTACCAAGAGTTAAACTTTTTGATGTTGTGTGAAGGTTCCATAGTCGCTAGATTAGACAGTTATATGCGATATAACTCGGGTTTTTTATGTTGACCAAGTACCCGGAAACTTCTCTGAGGACTACAAGCGTGAAATTTTATAGACTTAGGTTTAAGTTTATTGTCTTGAGGTTTTTGAATGTCTATATGAATTGTCTAAGTGGTTGGTCCTCACTTCGTATTACTAGTATATCACCAATATATTCTTCTAGATCTTGTCTGACCTGACTAGAATGTGTTTTATTTACCAATATTTGGTAAGTTTATCTTGCATTCTTGAGACAGCGCGGTGTTACTCTATAGCAGTGAAGACCCTATTTGCTCATGAAAGAAGTACGTTCTTAATCATCCAGATGCATCAATATTTGATTGTATATGTGCCATGTTCCATTTGAAATTTTTATTTATGAATATTAGAGAACTATCTTGAAGGACTTCTCGGATGATAAATATTTGACTTAGCTTATCAACTCAACTATGATGGGCTCATTTTTTTCTTGCGAGAAGGGTCGAATTGTTTTTTATCAACTTGAATTCGATATATATTGATATCTTGTGCCACATTACCTTGACTGATAATCATGTGACATCATGAGAAAACCATGCAAACACATATAATGTTTTTAATGATAATGTTAGCAAATTTGTTTTAAAAACTCGTTGCAAATATTTATCGATGCATACTATATGGCTTGTCTTAAAGTTATATCATCCATAGTTTATTATGACTCTACTATGAATAAGGGTCTCTATTAGATCATCTATAATGTCTTAAATAATAAGGGCTCATTCTGGTTGGTAACTATTAGGTCCTAATAAAGTAGAGTAATATTCTTGGACTACGTTTTAAATATTTTAGATCAATTGATTCTCTCAATGATGACATGCTGAAGGAATTGATGCATTGCAGATGTGATCTTGTGAAGCTTTGGTAGTCCAAATACGACATTTCAAAATGATATCCCGTCTACGCCATACATAAGCATTACACATTTCTCATACATTCTCTCTGTCCAAGGACCACATCTAGCATTAGCTCCAATTATTGGGGTTTATTCTAACAATGAAACTAGTCATGACCCACTTTGATAATGTTAATTTTATGTCTTAAATTTGGTCATAACCTTTCTTAAAAAATATATTCATTTAACTATCAATACTATCACGATTCTTTGTTTTTTTCATTTGACGAGCTCATTGATGATTATGACCGCATCTTTGTAATGTATCACTACCTCTCGAATCATCATTGTCATAACTGATGATATGTATGAACTTTGGTTCAAGTGAGCCAACATTTGGTCCTAGTATTGGATCTCGAGGTCAGTTGTGTGATATTTTGAGAGGAGTAAGTAGTTTATCAAAGGAATATCCTCTGAAAATGATGAGTACTACTTTTCGGTCTAGATATGAATCCGAGTACTCATCGCAGACCTCATATATTTCCGATATCTCCAACAACCGAGTTGTCACGACTTATGCCTTTACCTGAGATGGCTCGAGCTAGGGAAAGTTTTCCAAGTTTGCTACGATGTTCTCAAAGTTTAAAGGATTTTAGATCTCATCCTTTAGAGAAGATAAATTTATTATATATCGTTCGTCCTCATTGTGGTATTTAGTGAAATGATATTTTGGATAGTTATTTAAAGAGTGTTTGACTGGTTGGACTAAAGTTATAATTAATATTTCAATAATATTATATATTGAGTGATATAAATGGGGTGCATAATTTTGTTGACTTTAATTTATGCATCAACATGGGCCAAGATATCGCCAAAGGTCAAGTTCATCTCTATCATGATTCCCTCGGTAAAAAAACTAACAAAGATACCTTGTCGGCGTGCGACACATACTACAACCGTGTCGTGATTCTACAAACTATTTTTAGACTAGACAAACCTCTTCGCGCATTATTGCAGGCTCTTATTGTGTCTCATGTTTACAATAAAATATGTAATCAACGTTCCTACAATTACTTTAATTATGATGAATTTGTCACTAAAAGATGTCTAAAACATTTCAAAGTTGCGTATTAAATCTGGAGGTGGTTGGTTAAACCACGTGAATGTGCTGCCTTAGAGGTTCATAGAAAGTGTTAGTCAGATGAGTCAACTATCTTCTGCGAACCCGATCATCTCATTCTAAACTTTATTCATATGGTGTCGATATCGCTACCCATTGTATTTGTCATTGTTTAGTATTTATACAATTATCAGGGATGCAACTAGATTATACTTTGTCTTTTATGCCCCCACCACTGATAGCCGCAGTTTGACATATCGTAAATATGTGGGTTGATCGTGAGGTTTGACATATCGTAAATATGTGGGTTGATCGTGAGGTTTGGGTTTGATGATATTCGAACCATTGTGGTTTAGATAGGATTTCATGAGTTGTCACGATGGTTTAATTGATTTCTTGATGGGTCGTATCGAGATCCATCTCACCCTCATACTTCAGTGTGATGGTGAGAAGAAAGATTTTGACTTCTCTTATCCTAAAAAAACGATTTGTTTTTGCTAATTAACTCTTGGTTGCTAATTATACTTTGTTTCAATAGAATAATTCGACCAATAAAAACGATGAAGTTTTAAACGTGACTCTTTTTCCCATTTCAAAATCATGTGAAATAATATATATTTTTTGAAAATTTGATAATAATATATTTTTTGAAGATTCGATAAATTCGAAAGTTTCATAAATTCTTCAACGACAACACCAATTTAATATTTGATCAAGATATAACTACAAACAAACAATATATAACCTAACTTTTTCAATCGATAAAAGATAAAAAAAATTAAACTAAATATACCAAAACTATAAATGTTAAAAATTACTAGAGAATATTTAATAATATATATATATATATATATATATATATATATATATATATATATATATATATATATTGTAATTACTTGATAAAATATAAAGTTAAAAAGTCTTTATTAGATAAGCAAGACAAACTACAATAAATTTGGTTATTTATTCCATTTATTATGCTATATTAAATTATGTCATTCCAAATATACCATCATATGACCTGGAAATTTTTATTAATGCTCTTCCTCTTATATCCATAAATACTCACGTTTATTTTCATAAACAATTTTATAGAGCTACAAGTACAACTCTCACATAAAAATGAATGGTAAAAATAACTCATCACCATAAATATTTTATATATAAATATCTGTCTATCTATATATATATATATAAAGAAGAAAACAAAAGAAAATAGTACTTCTTTGTGTTTTCTAAAAAGCTCAAGAAATGGATGAACATGGTTTTTCAGAATCAAGAATTACAAAGAAGAAGAAACCAGGAGGATGGAGAGCCATGCCTTACATACTAGGTTTCTCTCTTTTCTCTCTCTATTTATTTAAATTCTGCATATAATATATTTGTGTATCTTTTTTCAGTTCACTAGTGAGAATTATTATAAAATTGAATAGGGAATTATACTATCTGGATTTGATAGGAATAAAATATAAGCATGTATGATGTATATATATATATATATTCTCTTTTTATAACTTTTACAAATAATTCTTCTACATATACATACATATGTAGATAGAACTATCACTATTTAGAGCATATTAACTGAAGATCTGATTGCTTTTTAAAAATTTAATATGTTAAGAATATCAGACACAGCTTTAAATATTAGCTGTTGTTATCATCAGAAATTAAACTGTGGATTTGTTAAGAAATAAGAATAAAATTAAAAAAAAAACTCACATTAATCTCACCTATTACCCAAATATTACAAATTTCATCACATGCAAAGCATTCTCTCTTCATTTTAAACTAAAATATAGATTCAGATCGAACATGGTATTTGGATATGAAAGTTAATATTTGGGTGATGTTTGTTTTTTACAGGAAATGAAACCCTAGAGAGGTTGGGGACGATAGGATTAACTGCAAATTTCATGGTCTATCTACTAAGAGAATATCATATGGACCAAGTTGAAGCTTCAAATGTTATTTACTTATGGACCGGTGTTAATAATTTTGCACCCATGCTCGGTGCTTTTATTTCCGATGCTTATCTCGGCAGATTCAGGACCATTGCTTTTGCTTCTTTTGCTTCTCTTTTGGTAAAATTACTTTCTCTTTTCATAGTATTGTCTTGGTATGTGTGGCTTACAAAATTGAGTTTATTATCATTTGGATGGTACCATATGAAAATTAAAGTTGTTTTGGAGCTTACTGAAGTGATTTAAAAGCGGTGGACCTATATGTCTATATCTCCATGACATCACTAAGGTAAACTATTTTTCATCTTAAAATGTTTTCCATTAACAGGGAATGGTGACAATAACACTAACGGCAGGGCTGCACCAGCTACAGCCACCAACATGTCAGCCGCAACAGCTAACCTTAGGCCAATGCGTCAATCCTAACCACCTTCAGCTTGGAATTTTATTCTTGGGCTTAGCTTTTTTATCAGTCGGCACCGGTGGAATCCGACCATGTAGTATCCCTTTCGGTGTAGACCAATTCGACCAAACAACAGAAGATGGTATCAAAGGCGTTGCTAGTTTCTTCAACTGGTACTATATGACTTTCACTGTCGTGCTACTTCTCTCGCTGACCGTTATTGTCTATATTCAAGACTCGGTTAGTTGGGTTTACGGGTTTGGGATCCCGACGGTAATGATGGCTATTGCGGTTGTCTTGTTTTTCGTCGGGACAAGGGTTTATGTTTATGTTAAGCCTGAAGGGAGTATATTTAGTGGTATAGCTCAGGTGGTCATTGCGGCTTATAGAAAACGACGGTTGAAGTTTTCAGATGACGACGATAATAAGAATGTAGAGTTTTATGATCCACCTTTGTTGACATCATCAAGCGCCTTATCGAAATTACCTCTCACAAAGCAATTCAGGTAATTTACCGATTCTTAGAAAGCTAAGGGATGCAAGTAAACTAGGGGTGGTGAAATCTCGGCTGACAAACCGGATTTTCGCCACTCTAGGAGTATCAAATACAATATGTTACACCACTTGAGTTTTAGCCTAATGTATTTTATCAATGTTGTTAACTAGGTTCTTGAACAAAGCTGCGGTAATAACTAAAAACGACCTAAACTCCGATGGAACTCCGGCAAACAAATATCGACTCACCAGCATCCAACAAGTTGAAGAAGTGAAATGTCTAATCCGAATCATCCCAGTTTGGTCGGCCGGAATAATAAGTCTAACCGCCATAACACAACAAGGCACATTCACAGTTTCACAATCCATAATAATGAACCGCCATTTAGGCTCCAACTTCCAGATACCACCAGCCTCTATAGTAGTAATCTCTCTACTAACCATCGGCCTCTGGCTCCCTGTCTATGACAGATTCGTTGTCCCTTCTCTCGCGCATTTCACCAAACACAAGACGGGCATAACGCTTCTACAACGAGTTGGCATTGGAAACGTGTTTTCCGTCCTTGCCATGGTGGTCGCCGGATTGGTGGAGCGGTACAGAAGAGAGTCCGCGACGGCGCACGGTGGATCCCCCATTTCCGTTTTCTGGCTCGCTCCTCAGCTGATACTAATGGGATTCTGCGAAGCGTTTAACATAATCGGACAGATCGAGTTTTTCAACACACAATTCCCTGAACACATGAGGAGCATCGGGAATTCGGTGTTTTCCCTGTCGTTTGGGCTTGCGAGTTACCTGAGCAGCGCTATGGTTACCACCGTGCACGGCGTCACCGGTAGAAATGGACGGCCCGATTGGTTTACAAAAGATATAAATGACGGGAGACTGGATTACTTTTATTATCTTCTCGCGGGGATATGTTTTTTGAATCTATTTTATTTTATCTACTGTGCGCGGGCGTACCAGTATAAGGCTAGTCCAGATCTTGCTCCTGATGCTAAAGCTAAATTAGGTTTTGTAGATGTGGAGACAAACATGAGTACGTGAGCTAGGCATGAAGTTATTGTACAATAAATAATAACTCAAAATGTAGTTAAATAATTCGGTCTTATCTTTTTATCAATTTCCATATCTTAGTAATAAAGTTTGTATAGTCGGAATAGCCCAAGTCAATTTGCATGGTTGTGTTAATTGTATTTCGTTCAATAATTTATATATAAACTTTTTAGACATTAAATATGTTTTTATTAAGAAAATGATCATGGATATGATCAAAATTATTTAAATAAAATCATATTTTCAATTGATTTATTAATAATTATATTTAATAGTTATATATTTTTGTTGACTTTTTTTATAAATATTATTACACAAATGTTGGTTTTAGTGTCTTGCTAAATGGTCATTAAATACAATTTTTTTATATATTTTATAAAAAATATTTATAACAAATTTTATAATGAATCTTGCTAAATGGTGTTTTGGTGAATGAACAGTAACTAATTATGAACTGTAAATATTTTTATTTTGTATGTAGAATATCTCATCTCTTCTTCTAAGATAAAAAGTTTAAAAAACACAAAAATCAAGTACAAGATAAACTAATGATTATTATTGAATTATTAATTAACTTTTAATTTGGAACAAAATTGTTTAAGATATATTTGTTTTAAAGTTTTTCAATTTATTTTAAACAATAAAATTATAGATTCGTTGAAATTAAGTGGTTTAATTTACCTTTATGTTACAGAAGATTGTTTGTTATCATTTACGTTGAGTTATTAAGGTTATCTGGTTGAATTTGGTCTTAAATATGAGCTCTACCAGTTTTGGTTCAAGTCGAGGTTGTTGGTTTTATGATTTATTGCAAGTTGTAATTACTGTCGATGAACTTTATCGATATTGGTATACAACAAATGATCTAATATTGATGAAGGTCGTAAACATTAATGTTATTTGCTTGCATACTAATGTTTACGTAATTCTTCATATTAGTTGTTTATTTATATATGTTTGGGTGTTCACATTCTATTTTGTTAAGATGTTGTCTTAAAAAACAACGAAAAATCATCATTAAAGCTTCTCAATGGGAAAATCATCATTAAAGCTTCTCAATGGGCTTGACAAAACCAATCCACCGCCAACCCTAGCCAGAAGCACACCTAAAGTCTAAGGCGGATGAAGATGTACATGTGGAGACAAAGACAAAGGTAGATAACATTACAAGTGCATCGTTAAACAAATAATGTACAACTTATATCACCGGAGAGTAAGTATTTAATGTATTGTTAAATTTTAAAAAATATAAAATATAGTTATGTTGTTGGTTTGTAGGAGAGACTCAACGATACACAACTACGATTCTAAAAAAATAAAAATATGTTGCGTGAATGGGACGCGAGAGACTAATAGTCTGTCATGCGAGTCTTCAATAACATCGTGTTTGAAATATCGTGGCAAACATTGACGAATTAGTGCCCAAATGGGCCTATTGCAGGAGTGTTGATCGAGAGATATCAAACCAAGACCAACAGTTTCCATATCTCTTTCAGAGAGATGCGAGTAGTGTTAGATGAATTCTCATTCATTACATATCTTTTTGTTTGAGGATGACTCATCCACCTAACCTACTACATTGTTAAATATGTTAAATCTACCATGATGTCATATTTTCCTAGAATGAGACATTTAGTACCTACCATTATCGAGACGAGACGAGTTCAGTTCTAGGGTAGACGTACAAAAATATGTCAGAGTATATAATTTATATTAATTTGCGGCTGTTATATTCATTGACAACACCGAGATGCAAACCTCCAATTGGTTGGATACTCTCTAAGATTTAACCACATTAGGTGAGTACGGATGAATGATGCACATCTTGAAAAAACTATCGGTGGCTTACATTACTAATGTCAATATGTAATAAAAAAGATAAAAATTTTATCGCATTGCTCGAGTGTTGGGCTTACAAATATTTTCTTAGTTTACAGTTATCACGTTGGCAGGGCTATCAACTGTCTATGCCGCATTTTCATGCATCAGTTTTAAATAAAAATATTTGAGTAAACAAACATTATGTATAAAATCTGTAGTCAAATAACTTACACTCGATTGTTTAAAGGCGGATAAGGTACATATAATTATAGTATTTTTAATATATAGTTTTCATAATATATATATATAATTTTCATAATAATATATATACATATATTGTAACACTTTGATAATTGTACTATTAAAAATCTTTCAGTCGTATGAGAGTCTCCGTTTGGTTGGAGGGTTTAAGGAAGTGACATGATTTAATTATGTTGTCACGTGCGGAGATAAAGTATACTCGTATCCGTCAGAATACCCTCCAAAAAGAGGGGAAAACCTAACTAAAATGCAAAGTTAAAGAAATTTATTTGACAAGATTGACGGGATAACCTTCTACCTCATTTGGGAGAGCTATGTCAATGATACCATAATTTGGCCTTTATACTATGATTGCAAAGTATGTTAGTTAAATTTGAAACTTTCTTTGGAATTTTGTATACCATATTCATGATGATGAGGTACCTATTTCTCTATCGACATTAGGTGTTTTACTGAAAAACTTTACATTTTTAGTTAAAACTCTGATTTTTTTTTAAATGTTAGACACCTAATGTCGACCAACCATGTTGACATTAGATGTTAAATTTTGCTTTCTAGCAAAACATATAATGTGTCTAAAAAATTTAATGTGTCTACTAAATTGTTGGTTAGATTTTATGTTAGACACCTAATGTCGGCTAACCCCATCAATGTTAGGTATAAAAAAAATTAATAAAAAAATGAACATCGATAAACCCTGTCGACATTAGGTGTTATGTTGAACATAATTAACTTAAAGAATTCAGATTTTTTGTAATGTTAAATAACATAATTTATTTTTACATAGTTTGGAAATAGATAAAGTTAAGTTATAACAAACTTAAATTACAACAAAAAAAAGTTTTGAAGTAAACATTTTCCATCTCTGGAAAGGTCTATCACTCTACATTATTGCTTAATTACTCCCCAGAGTGAATATATTTTCCAACAAGACCAAATAATGGATTCATCCACCTAAAATATTTTATCGTGTATATGGTTCCGAGTTAGGGTGAATGAGAGACCGCAGCGCGCTAAGATGTAGTATAACATGTTAATTGAATACTAACAATATTTTAAAAAAATCTCGTTATACACGTGATAGAAGACTTAATTCGTCTGTTTTCGTACGTTAACGAAATGATTCATGTTCATGTGAGTGATGAAATCATAGACGGGAGTAGAACACCTTTAAAAGGTAAAGAGGTCGACAAGACACCTACAGAACACACGATGCATTTATACACGGTCGAAATGACAAAACAAATGTTGGCCACTTTCATCTAGTTATTGAAGCCGATAATCATGTCAAAGTATCTAAGAATTTTTATTTATTCATCTATGTTTGTGTGATTATCCTAAATAACTTCATAAAAAGAAAATCCGATAGTATTTCGGTCATTAGTCATTTTCTAAAAAAAATGTCATGCCCTTTCATTTCTAAAGAAAGACTGAACTATAGCCTTAAAACCACATTGACCATCGGGTTTCATATCCATTACCTAGGAAATGAATAAGGGACTATATTCGAGAAATAAAACCTTTCTTTAAACTATTTAACTTGTTTTTTAACGTTTTAGCGTTTGAGTGTCTTTGGAGGTTTTGATGCTTTAGACGATATAATTATTTTAGTTTTACTTGCTAATATTTTCACGGTGGTTGTAGTTTTTTTTAGTGGTTAAAGAGATGCATTTCGAGGGTTTGTTCTTGCTATAGGTTTCTTTGATAACATGCTCAAAGTACAATTTCTTCAGTTTTGTCGAACAATTGTTAATATTTTTTCAACATTTTTTTCATTTTCACCGGTTCTTTAAGGGGAACAACCTAGATATTATTGGAATCAGTAATTCATAAAATTTCGATAAGATTTAAAACCTATATTATCAATCATCCTCACGGACGAAACTAATCATTTTATAGAGTTTTTATTATCTACATAGTCATCTTCGTTGCGTTCACCTTTTGTAACAAAGTTTATAGATTTCCATTTTTGTCGATTATAAAGTAAATCACACTATGAAATTCCATTAACATCACACATATCTCACATGCACATAAAAACCCATGCGTTGATCTAACAACACATTAACATTCTACTTTAGAAACACCATATTTATCCATTTTATACTATTTTAACATGAGTTTAACGCATGTCTTGATGAAACCTTATCTAACCTCTTTGAATATGACATTATCATATGAAAGTATAAAGATTTTCTTACATTTCTCAAACGATTCTTTCATATTCACATATTTCATGAGTGATAATGAAATTATCTGTTAGGTCATTACTCGACTTTGTAGTAGGATGTATTATATTAATAAGATTTGTAGAACAAGCCTAGTAGTGGCTTTATTTATTTATGGGCCATAAGTTTTCAAAGACTAAAAATTGTCACTATAAATATAACTTGTCACTTTAGTTGTAAATGGTGAACAATCATTATTATATTATAAGAGAATTTAATATTCATTCTCTCTCTAGTTACTTTATCTCTTTACTTCATTCACTTTCATGTACATGATCTGGACCTAACCGAATCAGACCTCATCAATGGAGACTATACTGGAAGTAACATTTCGTCCAGTAACCACAAGCCATTTTCTAAAACTACTTGCTCAAAAATGAACAATTGCCTTTCTTTTCTTAGATAACATGTTTGCCTCAAGTGTAGTAGAAATGTCTATCCCCCTGAGGGTGAGTTACACGTGAAAGATAAAAAAAAATCACTTGATTCAATACTATTATTGTGGAAGAATATAAAGGGTTACGGATGACCGAAGTGGTTACACTTCTGGCCGAAATGGAAATACTGGATGCAATGCCTTCAACCATGAGATCTTAAATCACGATACAGGTAGAAACATAAATGCAAAAAATAAATAACACCGAGTTTATGGGACCCTACAGTCCAAATAATTCTTACAACTATATTATGAATGACTCTCAATATAGAAAATTCAAGCACACACAAACAATTGTTACAACTATCCTGACAAGTGTATGGCAACATGAGTCACCCTAGCTGCAGCAATCGAAATAAAGCGGGTTGAGGTTGCACCCAGAATCTAGTAGCATACACATATCCATCTAGTTATGCATATTCCTGGTCTGCATCAACAAACGTTGCTTTCCCCTTACAACTCCACAAGTTGAGTTCCAACCCCGAGGTTCTAACCCAAAAAACTTATACCAAATGGCACCAGGGCAGAGGTCGTGGTACGGGTACCAAATTCCAATTTACCAATGAAGGTCACAATATCATGTTGATTTGTACTCAATGCCAAATGGGGATGCTAATAGTCTATTTTATAGTTAGGGCTATAAATGAAGAATTTCCCCCATAACTCTAATGATTTTGATTGGAAAATATTCGAAAATGTTTGAACTTTTCAAAATAGAGAAATATATTAGGACTGTTGATTCCAAACTCCACATCAAACAGTTTAGGAACATCACGCAATTTTTCAAGCTGATGATAAACTTCTTTGCTTGGCCTTTTTAATGACTTTCAAAGGCAACAATTTTACTTGGTTTAATCAACTGGCCACCATTTTTTATACTTTGTGGACCTTATAGAGATGTCCATTTTTGGGGAGTAAAAAAGCCAACGGTCATGCAAATTTTATTATGTATTATAAATAGGAAAATGGGGAAAGCTTGAGAGACTTTACTCGACATTGTGTTCAAACCAAGAATAATCTCGACTATTGTAGTGAAGATGTTGCTTCCACACTGTTTAGCAAGAACTACTCCCATATAATTTGAAAGAAAATATAATGAAAAGATAAGTCTTGTACTCTAGGGTATTGTTTGCTTAAGTTGAGTAAATAATTCAAGTCAATGAGACTATGCGACTTGGGTTTATCTCGAACAGACAACCTCAGCAGAATTATCAGCCCTCCTGCTTTTCTTCCAATCATGAATGAAATAGTATACCCAACCTCGTAGGTATAAAATCAACAACAACAAGTAATTTAACCTCTCTCTTTCTTTCCCGCGAGACCCATGCAACCAAAAGCACCAGAATATTAAAATCAAAGTGTTAAAAGACCATTTCAAATCGTTCCAGTTTGAGAATAGACCTCGGTTAAGGGTCACGATGACTAAAAGAACAATCCATTGTTGCACGATAACTATATCGAGCTCACTGATAGTGTAACAATTGGTGTGGGTTGTTTCTGACTGAGGGTAATTTTGTAAAGTGTTTTGGGAATTTAATGTTTAAGGTGAAATGTAGAGAGATAATTAAGGTGTGTATTGGTATTAAATTTTGATCACCCTCATTAATGAAAGTAGTTGGGGTATTTATACTTAATTAATGACCCATGGGCCTTTCGGGTCGTATTGTGGGCTTGGGTTAACTTTAAGAACCCATTAGCCCAAGATATGAAATGACCAGCACCTAGCTGAGTCATATTCCACTAATTTTATCCTGTTCGGTTTCTCATGGTAATGGTTAAGTCTGAACTACTTTTCGGATATGGGTAAACAGTAGTGTCAATATTATCTGACATTGTTAGTAATTTAGTGTCGGTTATTTCTGACTGAGGGTAATTTTGTAAAGTGTTTTTGAAATTTGATGTTTAAGGTGATATGTAGAGAGATAATTAAGGTGTGTACTAGTATTAAATTCTGATCACCCTCATTAATGAAAGTAGTTGAGGTATTTATATTTAATTAATGACCCATGTGCCTTTTGGGTTGGATTGTGGGCTTGGGTTAAGTTTAAGAACCCATTAGCCCAAGATATGAAATGACCAGCACCTAGCTGAGTCATGTTCCACTAATTTTATCCTGTTCGGTTTCTCATGGTAATGTTTAAGTCCGAACTGCCTTTCGGATAGAGGTAAGCAGTAGTGTCAAAATTATCCGACCTTATCAGTAATTTGGTGTGGTTTATTTTTTACTGAAGGTAATTTTGTAAAGTGTTTTGGGAATTTAATGTTTAGAGTGAAATGTAGAGAGATAATTATGTTGTGTACTAGTATAAAAATTTGATCACCCTCATTAATGAAATAGTTTGGATATTTATACTTAATTAATGACCAATGGGCCTTTCAGGTTGGATTGTGGGCTTGGGTTAAGTTTAAGAACCCATTAGCCCAAGATATGAAATGACCAGCACCTAGCTGAGTCATGTTCCACTAATTTTATCCTGTTCAGTTTCTCATGGTAATGGTTAAGTCTGAACTACTTTTCGGATAGGGGTAAGCAGTAGTGTCAATATTATCCGACATTTTTAGTAATTTAGTGTGGGTTATTTCTGACTGAGGGTAATTTTGTAAAGTGTTTTTGGAATTTAATGTTTAAGGTGATATGTAGAGAGATAATTAAGGTGTGTACTGGTATTAAATTTTGGTCACCCTCATTAATGAAAGTAGATGGGGTATTTATACTTAATTAATGACCCATGGTCCTTTCGGGTCGGATTGTGGGCTTGGGTTAAGTTTAAGAACCCATTAGCCCAAGATATGAAATGACCAGCACCTAGCTGAGTCATGTTCCACTAATTTTATCCTGTTCGGTTTCTCATGGTAATGGTTAAGTCTGAACTGCTTTTCGGATAGGGGTAAACAGTAGTGTCAATATTATCCGACATTGTTAGTAATTTAGTGTGGGTTATTTCTGACTGAGGGTAATTTTGTAAAGTGTTTTTGGAATTTAATGTTTAAGATGATATGTAGAGAGATAATTAAGGTGTGTACTAGTATTAAATTCTGATCACCCTCATTAATGAAAGTAGTTGAGGTATTTATATTTAATTAATGACCCATGGGCCTTTTGGGTTGGATTGTGGGTTTGGGTTAAGTTTAAGAACCCATTAGCCCAAGATATGAAATGACCAGTACCTTGCTGATTCATGTTCCACTAATTTTACCCTGTTCGGTTTCTCATGGTAATGTTTAAGTCCGAACTGCCTTTCGGATAGAGGTAAGCAGTAGTGTCAAAATTATCCGACCTTATCAGTAATTTGGTGTGGTTTATTTCTGACTGAAGGTAATTTTGTTAAGTGTTTTGGGAATTTAATTTTTAGAGTGAAATGTAGAGAGATAATTAAGTTGTGTACTAGTATAAAAATTTGATCACCCTCATTAATGAAATAGTTTGGATATTTATACTTAATTAATGACCAATGAGCCTTTCAGGTTGGATTGTGGGCTTGGGTTAAGTTTAAGAACCCATTAGCCCAAGATATGAAATGACCAGCACCTAGCTGAGTCATGTTCCACTAATTTTACCCTGTTATGTTTCTCATGGTAATGGTTAAGTCCGAACTGCCCTTCGGATAAGGGTAAGCAGTAGTGTCAAAATTATCCGACCTTATCAACAATGATCTACGAAAAACTAAAAATTATGTAAGTATAAGAAGTTTGTCCTATAACGAAGCCTTGAGAAGACAAAAACAATATATGTTGCAAATACCTTAATGTTACGTAACTTTAAAGGAAGAAATTCATATTTTGATTGGCAATGAGAAGTTGATCTAGTTTGTAAGAAACCAGAACAATGATGCACAATAAACACAAGAAATGGGTCAACATCTAGCAGAGCTAGAATATTGGGGACCCAGATGGCTATTCCTAAGCAATAAACATTAACATGGTGATGGTGGAACATGAAGTTGAAGTTCTTGATATTTTAAGAGAATACATATAACCTTATCCAAACCACCACATAGTAAGAACCATTTATGGCAGGGATTACTTAAGCTTATCCTTTAGATATCTCAATATATATGAGTGAAATCATGTTTATGGGATCATAACGTTTTCTAGAAAAATGCATTTTAGAAGTTTGGAGGTGCAATTTTAAGGAATAACATAAGGTCACCTTAACCAAGCTCTTTACCCTCATATTTTTTTATGAGAACGATCTCTGAGGTGTTTCTCATACTCACGAGGATGTTGTTTTCATACTTATTGTTGTGGAATATGAGGATATCCGAAAGGTTCTAATTGACACAAGAATTTATTCGAACATAATTTTTAAGAGGACTTAAGAAAATATGAAGAATCCTCCCGTTATTTGATACTCGGATATGAAGGTTGTTGGTTTCATCGGGGTGAGTGCTACTATGACCAAATATTTTGAAGTCGAATTTATGCCGAGAAAAGATGAGTACAAGAAGGTGGTTTAAGTGTTTTTATGGTGGTAGATAACCCCACCTCTTACAATGCAATATTTGGCAGGTCTTGGCTCGATCGAATGCACACCATCGCATCGACAATTTACGAATACCTTAGGTATGTTATGGGTACAAGATGAAGTTTTTCGGAGAAATCGTAAAGTGTCAAAGACTTATATCGAGCTTTATTAGTGTTAAAATAATAGTAGTTTTTAGAGCCTCACAAACGGGTCGAGGCTATCGACGATCCCAAAAAGGCCCATAGTTTTGTTATTCCTAGAGAGGACACTGAATCGTACTATTTTGAAGAATGAAATGTTTAAGCATCAATACATGGTTGATAGAGGATTGAGGAGGCATTTGAATTTGTTTTTGTCAAAGAATTTAGATGTTTTTGAATGGTCTACCAAATATGTAACTGAAGTCCTAGCTGATATCATTTGCCACAAGTTTTCAGTTAACCAGATAAAATACATATATCACAGAAAAATATGTATTTTTCATGGAGAAATGGACGGATATAGTCGTTGCGTTTCAAAGATGATAAAATATAGGCCACATTAGGAAATCATAGTATGCTACATGGATAAACAATCCATTTTTAGTAAAGAAAAAAAATGAAAGTTGGCTGATGTATGTTGATTTCATGGATTCTGAAAATAGTGTGCCCTAAATATCCTTCCCAATCCCAATGGTAGATCAATTGGTGGACTCAACCTTGGTGAATAAACTCCTATCTTTCATGGATGCATACTCTGGATACGACCAAATTTAAATACATTCACCAGACAAAAAAATCACAACATTTACTAATGACACATGCTTACATTGTTATAAGGTCATGATCTTTGGCCTGAAAAATATCAGGGAAAATTACTATAGATTGGTCGATAAGGATTTTGCTACCTAGATCGATAGGAATATTGAAGTTTATATTAACGATATACTAGTCAAGAGCGATTAAAATTCAAAGCATATCATCGATTTAGTCGAGACTTTTAAAAACTTAAGAGTTGTCAATTTCAAGCTTAATCATGAGAAATGCACATTTGAAGTTCGGTCCAATAATTTATTTGGTTATTTTGTCAGTGAGAATAAAATCAAGGGTGATCCAACACATCTAGATGCCTTGACTTTAATGCAGCCACCCTGATACAAGGAGGCTCAAATATTGACACGTATGCTTGATTTGCTCAACAGGTTTAACTTTAGAGCTTTAGATAAAGTTTCTCCCTTATTCAAATTTGTAGAAAAGCTAGCAATTTATAATAGAAAAATGATTACAATAAACCGTTAAGTATGATAAAGAAACATATTTCTTCTCTAAAGACATTATCCAAATCTCTCACATGAGAGAATTTATTTATTTACGTAGTTGTATATGACTATCCTGTAAGTGCAGTATTGATAAGAGAATATAGTATTTTTCTAAAGCCTGAAGACCCAATACCTTTCGTTTGAGAAATTAGCTTTGGTGTTGGTTGTCGCTGCAAAAAATATAAGGATTTATTTTCAAAGGCATTCTATTATAGTACGTACTTCTTTATTACTACAAACCATTCTTCAAAAACGATATATCTTAAGAAGATTAACTCATTGGTCGGTAGAACTTTTAGATTTTGACATAAGTTATGAGCCAATGGAAATTATCCATGCTTAAGCCCTACATAATTTTGTAACTAAATTGTATGTTAAAAATCATCAATTATTTATTGAGATCTTGGAGCTTGAATGGTTGGTCCGAACTGACGAGAGGTCTAAGATTTACGGCTGCGAGATGATGGTGGAGTTAATGGCTCATTTTAGGAAGGCTTTGAATCAAGATATTAATTTTAATTTCCAAGCATCAAACAATGAGACTAAGTATAAAGCTGATATGACAAGGCTTTGGTTTGCTTATATTTTTATAGGAAAAAAGGTATTATTGATGCACAATTCCTAATTTTTTATAGATCACGCCCTCGAGCATACCGAGGCTTGTAAAGAGCAGGTCCCAATGACACAAAATTGATTGACAAAATTGTTGGCATCAATAGCTTGCTCCCAAAGTGAGCATGAGATACTTTGCAAGAGTATCCATCGATTGAAAAAGAACACGAGTCGAGGCCAAATGAGATAATCTGCAAAAGTGCAATGCATGTCAATAATTCACATACACGGTTTATTTCCCAATTGTATTATTCGATTTGATATCTGCAAACTTACCATTTGACATATGGGGCATCGACCTGGTCAGAAACATTTTGGGTGCTTTATGAGGACGCTATCACATTATTATCGTTATGGATTAAAAATGGCTGAAGGCCGAACCTCTTTCCAGTATCATGAGTAAGAATATAATTAATTTCATCCGAAATAATATTTGCCACAGATTCGTAATGCCTAAGTCAATCACCACATAAAATGACTTTCAATTCAAATGCACATGTCGCCTCTTTCTGTTAGACTAGATGCATATACAATATTTCTTAGTTACTTTCAAATCTTATGCAAATAGGCAGGTGAAGGTCACTAACAAGAACATTGTAGAATTTCTAAAACCTAACTTGATAGGATCCTCTTGTAAGTGGCTTAACTTTCTTCAAGAAGTATAGTGGGCATACATAAAGCCGATTTGGACTCCCATATGTGAAACTCCTTCTACTCTGGTGTATGAGATGTATCAAACAATGAGACTAAGTATAAAGCTGATATGACAAGGCTTTGGTTGGCTTATATTTTTATAGGAAAAAAAGGTATGGTTGATGCACAATTCTTAATTTTTCATAAATCACGGCCTCGGGCATGCTGAGGCTTGTAAAAAGCAGGTCCCAATGACACAAAATTGATTGACAAAATCGTTGGCATCAATAGCTTGCTCCCAAAGTGAGCGTGAGATACTTTGCAAGAGTATCCCTTGATTGAAAAAGAGCATGAGTCATAACCAAATGAGATGCAAGGGTGTTCATTACTGAATTAGGTGAATGCAGTTCAATTTTTTTAATATTTTGTAACTAGTGATTCCTTCCCCATTGATAAAGTAGCTCCCCGAAGGTTACATTTCAAGGCACGCAGGTTCCTATTATTGAGTGGTATATTATACCAATATGATTTAAACCAACCTCTTTTGTGATGCCTTGGTCCTAAATAAACCTTTATGATTTCGAGAGAGCTTCATTTTGGACTCGTTAAAATATTTTTACCGGGTTTTAACTAGCCAACAATCATGTACGATGCAAATAAGTTGGTAAATAAGTGCAATGCATGTCAATAATTCACATACACGGTTTATTTCCCAATTGTATCATTCCAGTCGATATCTACAAACTTACCATTTGATATATGGGGCATTGACCTGGTCAGAAACATTTTGGGTGCTTTATGAGGACGCTATCACATTATTATCGTTATGGATTAAAAATGGCTGAAGGCCGAACCTCTTTCCAGTATAATGAGAAAGAATATAATTAATTTCATGCTAAACAATATTTGGCATAGATTTGTAATGCCTAAGTTAATCACCACATAAAATGGCTTTCAATTCAAATGCACATGTCACCTCTTTCTGTTAGACTAGAGGCATATACAATATTTCTCAATTACTTTCAAATCTTATGCAAATAAGCAGGTGGAGGTCACTAACAAGAGCATTCTAGAATGCCTAAAAACTAACTTGATATGAGCCGTTTGTAAGTGGCTTAACTTTCTTCAAGAAGTATAGTGGGCATACATAACGCCGATTTGGACTGCCACATGTGAAACTCCTTCTACTCTGGTGAATGACATGAATGTGGTTGTCCCAGTACAAACCATATTCTCAAATTTTTGCGTGTTCAACTATACCAAAACAGAATAAAGATGAAATAAAAGTTGAAGTAGACTTAATTGAGGAGAAAAGAACAAAGGCTCACTTAAGAATCAATCACTACTTGAATCTTATGAGAAGTAGTTACATATGGTCCGAATGCGTGAGTTTAAGAGATAAGGTAAAATCTTAAGAAAGATCTTCCTATATACTAAGGATTGTAACCTCGAAAAACTCGGTCTGAGATGGTTAGGAGCGTATACGGTGTCTGGAAAATTTAGGAGCGTGAACTTACAAATGCGTGGATGAAGAATGAAGACGAATTCAACACCCATGAAACATTAAGTATTGTATGATATATCATATATAGATATCTAATTGAGGTACAATTTTATTTAACCTAAATTTCTTGTAATTTTGTTGAAGAGAGTAGTGGCATACTCTTTCCAAACCTAGTGGCAAGTGAATGTTTTAATGAGGTGTTTACATAGCCGATAAATTAATGAAGTTTTTTCCATTTAATTTTTTATGATTGTTATTTCTTCGGTACTATCTGAAACCTTTGAAAAGTAATCTGAACTTAGTTGGTCCAAACTAACGCGCGACTCTAAATGTTGGTATATCTTCATTTTTTTTATGAATTTCAGACCACCTGTAAAACCATGCTAGCTGAGATGAAACACGCTCTCGCCGAAAGAAATGTCATCCAATGGTTTGAACATTCACAAATACTCATATGGCTAAAAGGTAACCTATAACAAAATATAGTAAAAATAACATATGATAAAGTATTCCAAAATATGATCCACATAATAAGTTAGAATATAAACAAAATATACTATAATAAAACATACCGCATAGATATCTAAGTGATCAAGAGTTAGTATGGAAAATTGAAGTTGTCCTACCTATTGTTTACTCACATTTTTATGTTTGGGCGTCGCCCACGTACGCATGTACGACATGTTATTATAAAATCCATATAAACAAGATGGTTTCCAATTGGTGAAGTGGTAAACAATCCATCACTCTAAAATTTTAACGAATATGTTCATCGTCTTAATGGGAGGCTTCGAAGACACATGCAACCCAATATAAAGATCAGCTAGAATATGCATCCCCAAGCGTATTCTCTAAGTGATTCCAAGTCGTCTATCATTTATAACCAATCTAGTTTGACATAGATACCATTTTTGTATGTGAATATGCATGAGCTGAAGAGACAAAGTATATATCGCTTCATGCATCATTCAATATCGATATTTAACGGGCGACCATTTTCATTATGAAAACACTCGTCAGAGAAGTGTTCTCTGAGCCAAGTCAACCTAGACCAATACCTTTACAAGATTCAAACTTTGCTAAAGTATCTGAGTATGACACTTTGATAGTGTTACGTACCAATCCGACACGCTCATCATGATCATTGCTTGTTGGTACCTCAATTAGTTTCTCTCTTACTGGTAAGCTGAGAATGATGGCTACATTATCGAGTGTAACCGTCATCTCACTAAATTAAAAGTGGAAATAGGTAGTCAGATGATGTCATCGCTCTACAAATGCAACTATGAAAGATATGTTCGTACTCCAGTTATAGAGGGCATCCAACTATGGCCTCAAATGAGTGGAATCACAACCTCACGTATTCTATCTTGGTTAGTAAGCTTCCAATGCTTAGCAAAAAGTTCTAGCGACAAAAAAATGGAATTGAGGTCCCTCTCTTTCCTGAAAATAATAATTGATATATTAGTCTTGCGAACAAAAGAAAACAAATAAAAAATAAAGTATAACAAAGAAATAATAATTCTTACCCATTCATTGTTGACTTGATATACAATATGGTTGGTAAAACCTTTGTAGCAGTGTATATGATGAAATCTTGAAAGGAATGCCTACTTCTCAACTTCTAAAATTGATGGATCATCATCAATTTTCTTGTCATCATCAAAATCTGATTGTTGGATAGGAACCAAAGATGGTTCTCTCAAAGCTTCTCGCCTATTATATCTTCAATATCAAGACGGGATCATGAGCAAGAACTTGTAACGGTTGCAGATCTTTTGTTACATGCTCGTTTTATACATTTGAACAGATGATGATAAAGCACCTCAAAAAATAATCTTTAACAATTTTCTTGGTCCTATTCTACAAAACGAATAAAAAAAATACTAAACTCAATATAAAAAACATATTTTTATAATAAAATAAACACATGTATATGTGAAGGTCTATCTATGAATCATTTATAACAAAATTAAATAAAACACAAAGTTCCAAAACAGACACTTAAAATCATGTATTTATTTATTTTTAGATAAACATGTGATTCCGAATTCATGTCTCGGAATCATATGCAAAAAAATGGACACGTGATTTCGAGAAAAGCCTTCAAAATCATATATTTTATTTTTGAAAAATATTTGATTCTGAAGACCTGTCGAGCATGTGGTATTTAAAAAACATATGATTTTTCAACATTCCTTCAAAATCAAATGCAATAATTTTTTAAAAAAAATAAATATTCCAAAACTATACACAAATCCGGCTTAGACGGGAAATAAATAAATAAAGTCTTTAATAATTAAGAAGATGGTTCTTATAAAAATTAAAAAGAGTAAGTGTGAACTGTACCGATCTGAAGAGAGAATAAATAAGCTAGAAGAGAATAAATAAGAGTAGTTGAAAAAATAATAATTAAAAAAATTGATAAAAATATAAAATTATTATTTACTTGATAGTAAAATAACACGATTAATCTTCCACACCCAAATATGAAGGTAATAAAAATTGTCCCTTTTTATTTTCATCTTCATATTCGAAAAATATTGACATCATGTATATATATACCAAAATCTACTCAACTATTTAGTTAATTAATAATGAATATATAAAAAGTGAATATTTATATTAGAGAAATATTTCAAAACAAATATTTGGAATAGTTATTATTTTTTCAAATAAAAGTAGACTATAATAACTGACTAATATCATATTTATTTATCAATAATTATTTGGAGCTGTATTAATCAGATGAATCCATCTAGTGCCCCTGGTATGGATGGCTATACTATTTGTTTCTTTAAGCAGTGTTGGAGTATCATTAAGAATGATATGGTGAGTGCTATGAAATATTTGCTGCTTGGTAAGAATGTTCCTATTGGCATTTTTGCTACTGGTGTTTGCTTGATTCCTAAACTGTCTAATTCTATTTGTTGGAAAGATTATAGGCCGATAAGCCTTTTCTCAATGCTTAATCGTATCTTGTCTAAAGTTATTACTAATAGAATAGCTGTTGTTTTTCCTAAAATCATTTCTCCTAACCAGGGTGGTTTTGTGTCTGGTAAGAGTATCCATGATAACATTCTGATTTGCAAGGAGTTGATTTGTGATTTGAACAGAAAAGTTAAGGATAATAATATCTTGGTTCAAATCGATATGTCCAAGGCGTTTGATAAGATTACTCACTGTTTTATTTTGAATGTTTTAAGGAAGTTTGGCTTTTCTTCGAGATTTATTTGCATTATTAAGAAGCTGATTAGTGCTGTTAATATTTCTATGTTGGTTAATGGTGAAGTATTTGGATTTTTTAAAACTTCTAAAGGGCTGCGTCAAGGTGATCCTATTTCTCCCTATCTATTCATTATTGCTGAGGAAATGTTCATCAGAGGTATTGATGCTCTTGTTAATAATAACATTTCTATGAAGTATAAGAGTAGAAGCAGCATTAGTATTAATAGTTTGGCTTTTGCTGATGACATTCTATTGTTTTCTAATTGTAAAGAGTCTACTGTTAATAGCCTTTGTAGCTTTCTTGACAAGTATCAAAGGTTGTCTGGTCAGGTGGTCAATAAAGATAAAACTAAGATTCTGTTAGCTAGAAACATTACTGAATCTAAGATTGATATTATCTCTGATGTTACTGATTTTTCTTCTAGTTTTCTGCCTACAGATTACCTTGGGATCACTATCAATACCCACAACAGGATCAGTAACTACAACAAGTTACTTTGTAAGTTAAGCAGTAAGATTTTTGAATGGAACGTTAGGTATCTTTCCTTTGCTGGTAGGCGACTTTGGTAAAGTCTGTTTTAATGAGTATTGTGCATACTTGTTTACTGCCTAAAGGTGTTATTGCTAAGATTGAAGTCATGTTTAATAGATTCATTTGGGGTTCTAATCAGGTTGAGAAAAAGGTTCATTGGTGTAAATGGGATTCTTTATGTAAAACTTTTAGTGAAGGAGGGCTTAATGTGAGAAAATTGGGTGATGTGCAGAATGCTATTTCTTTTAACATGTGGGCTGCATTTAGGGAAAACTGCTCTTTTTGGTCTAATGTAATGCATAGTATATATTGTGCAAATCATCATCCTTTGCAGATTAGTCCTGACAAGCATGGATCTATGGTTTGGAACAGAATGATTAAAGTTCGTGACAAAGCTGAGTGCTATATCAGGTGGAGGATTGGTAAGGGGCTGGTTGATTTTTGGCTAGATAACTGGACCTTATCTGAGCCTATTCTTACTCTTAATAGTAGTGATAATAACCTTTGGTTTACTGCTGAAAAGGTTAGTAAATATTGGATTAATAATAGGTGGGATTTATCTTCTGTTTGTAACATTGTTCAACCTGACATTATTGATCAAATTCATAGTTTATCTATTGACATTAATAGAAATGATGTGATAATTTGGACCTTGGCTAAGAGTGGTAGATACAATTTAAAGGATTCTTGGAATGGTGTTAGAGTTAGATACAATAAGGATGCTGTTTTTCAAAGGATTTGGAATTCCCTAACTCCTGTTAAAAGTTCATTCACTCATTGGAAAATTATGCATAATTATGTTGCTGTTGACTCTATTATTCAAAGTAGAGGTGTTGTTTTAGTTTCTAAGTGTCAGTTTTGTGACAGCTATGAATCTATGCATCATCTTTTTATATCCTGTAAGTTGGCATGGTCTATTTGGATTCATTATGCAGTTATTTTTAAAGTGTTTATATCTAAGCAAATGAGCATTAAGAGCATCTCCAGAGCTTGGCAAGGTGCAAGGTCGAAGAAAACGCAGGTCAGGATCATGATTCATTCTCTTATCCTGCATAATATTTGGAAGGCTAGAAATGTTTCGAAGAATAAAGGTTTTAGAGCTTCTGTTAACTCTATTATCAGCTATATCAATGCTATTATTCACACTCTTGATATTAATAGGATCATTAACAAGTCTCATTGGATTGATTGTTCTAAGGCTGCGATCACTCTTGGTTGTGTTAATCATTTAAAGGTTTCTAATAGACCTTCTTATGTTAAGTGGAATCTGCCTCCTACTGGTAGGTTAAAAATGAATTCTGATGCCTCTTGTATTAGCAATGGTGAATCTTGTGGCTCTATTATTTTTAGAGACAGTGAGGGTAATCTTGTGAAGGGCTCTAGCTTTTTATATGGTAAATATACTCCGTTACTTGCTGAATTAAGAGCTATTTTAGATAGCCTGATTATTTGTAAAGCTAATAGTTGGAACCTGGTTGATGTTGAATCAGACTCATTAATCATTATAAATTGGATCACTCTCAAAAACAGAAATGTCTATTGGTATGTTAAACCTGTTCTTGATTGCATTTGGAATCTCATTCACAGTAACATGACTTTTTCTCATATATACCGTGAGCAAAATCATGCTGCTGATTGGTTGGCTCACTTCACATTAAAAAACAAATCTAATTATAATATTATGCCTAACTCTATTCCTAATGATCTTAAGTCTATCATGATTCTTGAAGCTCTTGGTCTTGGCTATATTACTAATTGATTTCTTACTTGTTTTTTTGTGCTGCTGTTTGCTGGAGTTGGAAGCTGACCATGCTGCTTATTTAGTCTTGGCTTGTTGTTTGCTTCTTGTTGATGATTTTTTCTTCAAATGGTTTGTTGATGCTGCCTTGATGCTATCGTTATCTCTTCTGCTGCCTGGATGTTGTCCAAGTTGCTTTGCATTTGATGCTTGCAAGGATGTTGTTGTCTTCGATATAGATGTCTTCATGATGCTGCTTTGAAATGGTGATTCTAAGTCATTGAGTTTGATTCCCTTGGAGCTGGTTCATGTAACTTCTTGTGGAGTTTCTGAAGGAGGATGTTGATGTCTTTGATTTGGCTCTTCCTGTTATTGCTTTGAGATGGTGCTTCTTGTGATGTTGAAAACGCTGAGGTTGTATCTCTTGGAGTTGCTTTATGTATCTTCTTGTGAATGTTGCATCATAGGTTGATCTTGAAGCTGATGAAGTCTTCATTGTGGCTGATTTGGAAGTGGTTCTTAACTGATGTAGATTTTGTGATGTTAAATCAGCCTTTTGAAGTTTTGTTGCGGAGCTTTTTGTCAAAGCTTTTGTTTTAAATAGGAGTTTGATTCTAGCCTAGGGTTTAGGGTTAACCCTAACTTTGGGTTTAAGTTTGGCGCCAATTGAATTTTTTATTCAATTTTTCTCGCCTTTTGTAATCATTATTCAATGGGTATGGCTATATATACCCAATTCGGGTTTAAGTATACCCAAAATCAACATTTGACTTTCGTTTGACTTTTTTTGACATTTTTACCCTCCATCAGAAAATTAATATCTAAACTGCCATTAAGTAAAAAAAACTACTAAGTGTATCCTGAGTATACCCAATTCACCAAAAGTCCTATTTCGCTATCTATACCCAAACAAACACTTTTCTTTGCTGAATTTAGTATCCAAATAGTATAGTTTTCATAAAATTTTTGAAACCTAATTCAAACTTCCTAAGAAAATCAAGAACATTCAAACTAAAACACAAAATCGATCATGACCGAAGCAGAACTAGGGATCAGCGTGGAGGAGTTGATGTCGCTGGAGAGAAGGAATGATGAATTTTTGCCGGAAAAAGAAATTGAGTCGCCGGAGAAGGAGACATGGTCGCCGGAGAAGGAGACATGGTCGCCGGAACATCCACCACTGTCGCCGGAAAAGGTAGTCACCAACCCGGTGGCCAATGCACCATCGGTTCCAGGCCATAGAACCGATGGTGCATAGGCCTGCCACCGGTCGGTTCTGAGGCCCCAGCACCACCGGTTTTAGGCCTCAGAACCTTGGATTCGCGCATGTTTTTCAAAAAAAGCTTGATTTTTTTTATGTTTTTAAGTATACCTGAGGCAAGTGGAACTGAGGCACCTTCCGCCACCGATTATAGTCATTTGTTCTTCACTACCGAGTTCTACACACACGGCGCGTTGGTGAAATGGGTTACGAAGATCGGAAAACTTTATGGTATGGTTATCAACATAAGTCGGCGCGACAAAGTAAACAGCAGAAAAAATCCGAGAGTTTATTTCCAGTGTGAGAGGGGGGGGGGGGACGTATACTCCAAGGGTTGCAGAAAAAGACCGTAAACGGAAGTCTACATGAATGAAAAAGATTGACTGCCCATTTCAGCTTCTCGGGTCGATGGTTACCCCAGATCAATGGAAGTTAGAAGTAAAATGTGGTACTCATAACCATGAGACTTCTATACATCTAGATGGTCATTCTTTTGCTGGCCGTTTGAATGATGAAGAGATGGAGTATGTTGAACGAGCGACCTTCATTGGAACTAACCCCAGAGATATACTGAATGGTGTGAAGAAATTGAACGAAGATAATTTTTCTACCATGCGGACGATCTACAATGCACGACAGAAAAATCGGGTTTTAAAGAAGGCGGGTAGGTCACAACTTCAGTTCTTGTTGGGTGAGCTTAAGTCACATAATTATTATGAATGGCATAAATCTGGTGAAGACGATGGACAAATCATTACAGATTTGTTTTTTGCCCATCCTGTCAGTGTTGACCTTTTGCGCACATTTCCGACAGTTTTGATTATGGATAGTACATATAAAGTGATACGATATGGTATGCCATTTTTCGAGATAGTGGGTGTGACGTGTACCGGATTGACTTTCTGCGTGGCATTTGCCTTCATGTCGGGTGAGAAGTTAAACAACTTCAAATGGGTGTTAGAGTGTTTGAAATCGTTGATTTCCGTTCATGGAATTCAAGAACCTCGGGTCATCCTAACCGACAGAGATTTAGCATTGATGAATGCTATAGAAGTGGTATTCCCAGAGACAACGCATATGTTATGTCGCTGGCACATAAACCAAAATGTTCAAGGGCAAACAAGAAAACACTTCCGCGAGAAAATTGATCATAACAAATTTGTTAGTGCTTGGAAGAAGATTGCGTATGCAGAATCAGAGATTGAATTCGATCACGCCAGACGGGACATGCTATTGGAGTACAAAGATTACCCTTTTGCAATTGAATACACTGAAAAATCGTGGCTCGATAAGTACATGGACAAATTTGTTGTTTGGAAGACGAACAAAAACATGCATTTGGGACATTGCACAACTAACCGCGTCGAGAGTGCTCATTCTAACCTAAAGCGTTACATACGTACGAGCAAATTAAACTTCGAGTTATTTTGGGGGAGGGTTCATTCGCTTGTTGAAATCCAACATGCTGCCATTAGGTCGTCATTCGAGAAGAGTCGTTACATAGCACTGCATAAGTTCGCTGTATAACTGTTTGATGAGATTCGAGACAAGGTTTCCCACGTGGTGTTAGAACTATTTTTCTCTGAAGTAGAGAAGGCCGAAGATACGAAGAAGGTCGCTATTGAAGATGGGTCGGATGTTAAAGACACTGGCGATTGTATATGCGCTATAAAATCTACCCATGGTATACCTTGCTATCACCAGGTCCGCAAGTGGCGTAAAGGTGGAATGTCTGCCTCTCTAGATGCTTTTCACATCCACTGGACAAGGTTAGAAATAATGCCTCGTACATTCCGTACGACCATGGAAATTCTCAAAGATGATCTGCTAAAGCTAGTAAGCGATGTTGTGGAGACGAAAGATGAAAGTCGTATCAAACATATTTACAAGAAATGGTTTGAAGTTGTTTATCCTGAAACATCGTCATTGCTAGAGCCATTGGAGAAGCAGAAACACCGAGGCCGCCCACAGGTGAAAAGAAAGTTAGTGGTGGATACATCATCCACTAAACGGGACATGAGCGGATGGGAGTACCCGTTAAAAGAGGATGAAGCTAGTCATGACGCAGTCATGCAGTCTTTAAAACCAACAAAAGTTAAAAAGGGTAAAGCAGTTGGTAGTGAATCAACGATTCGGGCAGATGTGCCTAGAGTACCTCGTACTCGTACCTCTTCCATTGCCTCGCTAGGTAGCAACATCGTACAACCGTCCATTGATCGAGTCACAGAACTAATACATGACCCGAAAGGTTTTTTGCGTTGGTTTCCGGTTCACTTCAACCCTTTTATATCGGGTATTAATGATGTTAAGCCAGATGGACATTGTGGATATAAAGCAGTTTCATTCGGGTTGTATGGTCATGAAGAAGGTTGGCGAGGTGTTCGAAAGGCAATATACGATGAACTAATGGAAAACTACGACACATACAGCAAGATTTATAACGGTAAAGAGGATTACCTGAAGGTTGCAGAAAGTAGAAACTACTACGAGACACCAGTATCAGCCAAATATTGGATGACAATGCCTGAAATGGGTATTGCTATTGCAACCAAGTTCGAATGCACTGTTCATTTTGTGTCACTCGTAGGGTCTCACAACTGTAGTCATACTTTTTTACCTCTTCGAGGTAAGCCTCCCATTATGGCCCAAAGACGTGAGATTGGGTTTGGATTCGTCGATACTAACCACTTTGTCAATGTAAGTCATTCGATATATGGTTATTTTTTTTATCACCACTATATTACTCAATTGTTGATTCTAATTTAAGTAGTATTAAACATCTATCAATCAAGCCCCTTTGCCCTTGCACACGCATACATCCTATGTGGCAGAAGTTGAAGAGCGAAGAGGCTACGCATTGGGAGCTACCATTAGTTGGTCGCTGCAAGAAATATACGGAACTCGAAGGGAGAAAGCCAATTAGTTCATTCCCAGAAGTAACTAATCTTGATGAGTTTGTTTAGTAGGTTTATGTGTTTTGGTCGGGTTTATGTTATTGTTTCGAACTCATTTGTGTCTTTTGGTCGCTTTACGTCATTTGTCAGGATTTATGATGTTTAGAACTTTGTTTTACTACATCGTTTTGGTTGTTTTGGTCCTTCCCTTTTATTGCAGTAATTCATTCAACTTATCAACTTATAACGATAAGCCAATATTCATTTCATAACTAAAATAAAACATCGCAAACAAGCAACAACAACATCTTCTAAACATTAGTACATAACTTGATATAGAACAGACAGTTAGTCAAAATCGTAGCCTCCATTGTCGCTAAGAATACGCACTGTTTCCTCCTTCATGGCAATTTGAGAATGAACGTATTGTGCCATTTCCAAAGACAAATAGTCTGTGATCATTAAACCGAAGGAGTCGAACGCTTCATTCATGACTTCTGGGGGCTCGTTAAACACCAAGAACATCGGTCCACTAGTTATAGACTTGTACCTAGTGGCTACCTCTTGACGAGTACGAGATCGAGGCATTTGTCTAGATGTAGACATTTCGCCGTACATGAAATACATCATACACAAAACTTCATCAAAGAACTCATCGGTATTATCGTCCGGCCGTTTGAACTTCATAGCTTTCGCAGCCTTGAGCAGATGAGCATCATCAAACACACCCCAACCCATTATGATAGACTTCAACTATGTTAGAAGGAGAGTTTTGTGTGTTTGGTGTTGTAAGGTAGACTTACTTATATAGAAGAACGAGAGTTTACATTGGCGGGAATTTTAGAGCGCGAAAAAAGAAAATGCGGGAAAAAAAACCGAGAAAAAAAACCGGGAAAAAAATTCCAAGGTAAAATTGCGCAACATAGGTACTGTCTTCTGTGTACCTATGGTGCAGAGTCTGGTGTACCGATGGTGCCATGCACCAGTCGGTACATAACGTGCCGGCCGGTGCATGGTACCATCGGTACAAGGGGGTTGTACCATCGGTACTTACCCCCTTTACCGATGGTACCATGCACCATGGGTACTGCCTGCTGTGTACCCATGGTGCACAGGCTATTGTACCATGGGTACGCAGTAGTGTGCACCATAGGTACCACTGACTGCGTACCCATGGTGCAATTTAAGTTGTATTTTTTTTAAATTTGTTTTGGGGTTATGGTGTTTTTTTTTACAAATTTCATCCTGAATGTTATGGTGTTTTGGTGTTATGGATTTTAAGTGAATAAATTACTATTATAGTGTTAATTTTTGACGAATTTAAGATGAAATTAAGTACAAAAAATCGAGAATTACTATTATAGTGTTATAGTGTTATGGTGTTATGGTATGACTTATGTTTGTTTGTCGAATCTCAATTATAAAAAACGAGATCAAGTTAAGTACAAAAAATCAAAAAGAACAGTAGAAGCAGTAGATAGTAGATGTCATAAGTCATATTACAAAGTAGATGTCATAAGTCATAATACAAAATACGATAGTGAAACAACTAAGAAGTCCACAAGAATGAAAGATCATAACAACGCTAAAACAAGTCTGATAACGAGGACAAACAACCAATGAGAGAAGAGCTGCAGGACTTGATCTCTCCACCTAAGCGCACCCGCCTCCCCACGCTCTACGGGCATAGTAACAATGGACCGAACAGCGTCTAACAGTCTATCGTCCGTGGTACGTGGTGGTGGAGTAATAGTATGCCAACCATACTCAGCCAGGTACCTCCAGTAGGTGTTCGTCGCTGACTGTCTATATGTGGCAATGATAACTGTCAAACGATCCTCAGCAAGCAAGTGTTGATGCCAATCTAGCCATGCGCTCTCTCGCCACGTGTACCTCGCCAGATCTCATTTCCTGTAACCCGGTCGTAGTACAAGTGGGAGTTCGGGCTCATCTTGAACCCGTCCAAACTAACGCATGACCCGATCAGGCATGTAGCCCTCGACCGTGCTCATCATCCGCAAAGGATAAACAATAGTGCGGATCTCCTGGACTGGAAACTGGACTCTAATGTCCTCGTATGGCTCAAATAGCACCTGTTACAAAACATTAAAACAATTAGATTGTTTTAAAATCCTAACACTTAATATCCAAATCGTAATGCAAGAAAGGTATTTAAAAACTTACATCTGCCTCCTTCTGATCAGCAAGGAGAGTACGGACAACCGATTTGGGGCGGATGTTTTACCCAACAATCCGCTTCGGTAGCCACTTCACAATCCTAGGCTGCCTCACTACGTGGTCAGCATTCTCTGAGGCCCTAAACGCGGGGAAGTGGTCGTAGATCCAACAATCGAGCATAGCTACAAAACCATAAAGGTTATGCTTCGATGCTTTCGAAACATCACCCAAACCACGGAACAGGAATGCCAATGCACTCGTACCCCACGCGATGTCCCACAACCCAGAATCCATATTGGCTAACCCGTACAAGTAGTCAGCCTTGACACTTTTCTGACTAGTATCCGCAAAAATAGTGCAACCAAATAAGAACATAAGGTATGCTCGTGATACCTGGCGGATAGTCTCAGCATCAGTCTGCTCGATGTAGCGCCCCCTGGTGAAAGTCTCCCGCAGCCACTTTATCTTGAAGCCAACGCCTCTGGTGGACTGTATCTCTGTGCGGACCTCATCCACTGTCAGACCAAACATACTAGCGTAGTAGCTGTATGCCTCGTCACGTGGAGCCGTGACTACATCAAGTGTCCGACCAACTACAGGGAGACCTGTAATGCAGCTGACATCATCCATCGTAATCGTCATCTCTCCAAATGAGAAATGGAAAGTGTTGGTCTCCTGATGCCAACGCTCAACAAAGACCTCGTCTAAGACGGAATGTGTGAAGTACTGAGGCAGGTGGGCTATAAGAGGACCAAAAGGAGTCCGCGCCAGAAATCGCTGCACATCTGGCTGAGCAGTGAGGTCCCACATACGTAGCACATTATAATGTGCTTGTATGCCCAGTGTAGTGCGACCCTATAAATTAAAAACTAAGTCATAACATAATAATAGTAAAACCTTAGAGTAGACGTTTAATAATTATGTACTTACCTGTCCGATGAAGACGTGGTACGCCTCATGCTCCTTGTAGTCAGGAAACATTGGGATCTTGTTGCATTTGAGAAATGCAAACGTCTTTCGCTGCTCCTCGATGTGGATGGCATCTATGTGCTCCTCATCGATCGTGACCTGCTCAGGGTCCCCAGTGGCATCCACCATGTCGCTAACAGGTGGTGGATGTGTAATAGTATGCGCAGGGGACGCAGCTCTGCGAGAAGGTGAGGGAGGTGGTGGATCACTGGCAGTGGGAGGTGGTGATCTATGTGTATGTGATGATGACGTCTCTCGTCGTGAGGAGCCTCCACCTCTGATATCAATGTCCTCAGTCGCTATGGCCTTTTCCTTCCTCTGGCCATGCTTGATTCGGCGCAAAGACCGATCACTCCGTATCCGTTCCTCCTCCTCCCTAAGACGAATAGTGTCAGGGTCGCTCATTCTCAACCGCGCAAACAATCTTAATACTCTTCCCTGGCGGTGGCGGACGTGACCCAGGGGGATACGCCCTGGATCGTGGAAGACGTCGCTCCTCAACCGCGTCTGACCTACAAAAATACAAAACAAAACACGAAATTAATAACAGTAACATACAAAATTTAAATCATCAACACTCTTATACGCATGGTGAAAGTAACTAAATAAAGTAATTTCTAATAAATTTGAAGTTTTTTTTAAAAAAATGCAATGCCGGAACTTTTGAAACAAAAATTGGAGTTTTTTAAAACAAAATTCGGCGCACCATAGGTACCATAGAGGGTGTACCGAGCGGCACGGGTGCTACTGCCGCTCGGCATCGGCACTGTGTACCGAGCGATACAGGTCAGTGTGCCGCTCGGTACACAGTGGGTGTACCGAGCGGCACACCATCACGCACCGATGGTGCTGCCCAAGGCGCACCACCGGTGCATCGCCGACCATTTTCTAGCCGGCGAGTTGGCTGGAAAATGGCCCCAAATCTATACATAATCTATCCTAAACCCTAATTCTCTACCTAATTCTATCCTAAACACAAAATTCAACCCTAAATCTAACCAAAACCTAAATTCATACCTAAATCTAACAAAATTAAGAAACAAAATTAATTTAGGAACTTACGTAGGAGGCGGCGGAGGGTTTTTGTTCTTGACCATGATGAAGGAGGAGGAGGAGGAGTGGTGGTGGTGGTGGTGGTGGTTCGCCGGAAAATATGAGAGAGAAGTGAGGGTGAGATTTTAGAGAGAAGTGAGAGATATGAGTGAAGTGAGAGAAAGTGTAGGTTAAAGTGGAGTGGATGAAGTTAGTAAAAAAAAAATTAGCTTATATACCCACAAAAGGGCATTTTTGGAAAAAAATGGGTATACTTAGATCACCATTGGGTATACTCAAAATTGGGTATACTTAAACCCGAATTGGGTATATATAGCTTGACTCTTATTCAATTAATAAAAATTTCATTTTATTAAAAAAATAAATAAATAATTATTTGAAGTTGGATGAATTATGGAAAATTAATTAGTGTTAAATTAATATTTAGAAATAATTATTGGTAGTATAAAATATTTATAACCGTGTTTAGAATTTAATATTTTTTAAACTATAGCTTTAAAATAATATCTAAAAATATTATGTTTTGGTTTCTTAGACAGAACAAAACTATATTTATTATATATTTTTTAATGTATATATTTTTGTTCCCGAATTAGATTTAATTTGGTTGCGAAATAATTTGTTGCAGAAGCATGTGATTTATGTTGCGGTTATAAATTTTAAAATTGAAATGATTATAGGTCATTTAATTTCTACCTAAATAATTATCTTACTTACTCTATTATTTGTAAAAGTATACTCAAGTGTAAAAAAAAAAAAAAAGTAAAAACGTTATTTGATAGGCAAGATGAAATAGAACCCTTTATTTTGTTATTTATTCCATTTTTATTCGTGTATATTTATTTGCATCATTCCAAAAACATCATAATAAATATATCAATATAAATACTTTTACCATGAATCTTACACCAATAAATATAAGAAAATAGTGTTTCTTTGTGTTTTCCAAACTATCAAGAAATGGAAGAGCATGGTTTTTCAGAATCAAGAATTACAAACAAGAAAAAACCAGGAGGATGGAGAGCCATGCCTTACATACTAGGTTTCTCTTTCTCTCTCTCTCTTTGTCTATTTATTTAAATCCTGCATACAATATTAAAAAAAAAAAACTGATATCAATCACACCTATTATCTGAATATTTTTGAAATTCATTACATGCAAAGCATTTCCTTATAGAAAATATCGAATTTAAATCAGTAAAACATATATTATTAAAACTCGAATAAAATCTGATGGTGTTTGGACAATAAAATTTTAAAATTTTATGGTTTTGGCAGGGACTGAAGCTGTAGAGAAATTGGGGACGAACGGTTTAGCAGCAAACTTCATGGTCTATTTGTTGAGAGAATATCACCTGGATCAAGTAAAAGCTTCGAACGTCATTTATTTATGGTCCGGCGTCAACCATTTTGCACCTCTGTTGGGTGCTTTTATCGCTGATTCTCACTGGGGCCGATTCAAGACCATTGTTTTTGCTTCTTTTGCTTCACTCTTGGTAATTTTTATTATAATTATTATTAGTATTATCTTGGTATGTGTGGTTTTTATTTAAACCATAGATTTCAAAAGTTGTATTAAATTTGGTTCGGAACTTACCGAACTGGTGTAAAAGCTGTGGGGGCAATAAGAGTTGACTATCTATTTACTGTTGCTTTTTTGTTTTGTTCTATCTCTATCATTATGTCTACATGCATACCTGTCTCTGTCTGAACACAACAAATCTGCTATACAACTCTTTTGAACAAATGTAATTAAGTACTAAATCCATCACTTACTTTAAAACGTTTTTCATTAACAGGGAATGGTAGCAATAACACTAACGGCAGGGTTGCACCAGCTACGGCCACCGCCATGCCAACCACAAGAGCTAACACTAGGCCACTGCATCAATCCTAACCATCTTCAGCTCGGAGTTTTATTCATGGCTCTAGCTTTTTTATCAATCGGCTCTGGTGGAATCAAACCATGTACCATCCCTTTTGGCGTAGACCAGTTTGACCAAACCACAGATGATGGCGTCAAAGGTGTTGCTAGCTTTTTCAACTGGTACTACATGATTGTGACCGTCGTATTACTTCTCTCGCTCACCGTACTTGTCTACATTCAAGACTCGGTAAGTTGGGTATTCGGGTTTGGGATCCCGACTGTAATGATGGCTATTGGGATTGTTTTGTTTTTCGCAGGGACAAGGGTTTATGTTTATGTTAAGCCAGAAGGAAATATGTTTAGTGGTATAGCCCAGGTGGTGGTTGCTGCTTATAGAAAGCGAGGGTTTAAGTTTTTGGATGAGGACGACAATCATGGTGTAGAGTTTTATGATCCGCCGTTGCAGTCAAGTGTTTTATCGAAGTTACCGCTCACCAAGCAATTCAGGTTAATGTGACTGATTCTTGACAAGCTAGTGGCCACTCCTAAGTAAATTGGTTGAGTTAATTATACTTGTAATAGTTTGTCAGCTAACCAATTAGTAGAACTCTGATGAATATAGGAGTATCAAATACTACAATGTGTTTAATCTTGAGTACCTAACAATTTTCTGAACATACTCTTATAAGAGGCCCTCTGATTTATTTGAAATAGGTTCTTGGACAAAGCTGCGGTAATAGCGAGAAACGATCTTAACTCGGATGGAACTCCTGCAAACAAATATCGACTCACCAGCATCCAACAAGTCGAAGAAGTGAAATGTCTAATCCGGATCATCCCAGTTTGGTCAGCCGGAATAATCAGTCTAACCGCCTGGACACAACAAAGCACATTCATAGTCTCACAAGCCATGCAGATGAACCGCCACTTAGGCTCCAAATTCCAGATGCCTCCGGCCTCTATCGCCGTGGTCTCTCTACTCACCGTCGGTATCTGGCTGCCTTTCTACGACAGAGTCGTTGTTCCTTCTCTCGGTCATTTCACCAAACACAAGGCGGGCATATCTCTTTTACAGCGCATTGGCATAGGGAACGTGTTCTGCGTCCTTGCCATGGTGGTCGCTGGATTGGTGGAGCGATTCAGAAGAGATTCCTTCACCGCACACGGCGGATCTTCTATTTCCGTTTTCTGGCTCGCTCCTCAACTGATACTGCTAGGATTCTGCGAAGCATTTAACCTACTCGGACAGATCGAGTTTTTTAACACACAAGTCCCGGAAAACATGAGGAGCATCGGGAACTCGGTGTTTTCGCTGTCGGTTGGGCTTGCGAGTTACTTGAGCAGCGCTATGGTTACCACCGTGCACGCTGTCACCGGTGGAAATGGACGGCCCGATTGGCTAACGAACGATATAAATGGCGGGAGATTGGATCACTACTATTATCTTCTTGCAGGGATATATTTTTTTAATTTATTATATTTCATCTGCTGCGCGCGGGTGTACCAGTACAAGGCTGCTCCCGATCTTGCTTGTGATGGTCTAAATGTGGAGACAAAGAGTACCTAGCCATGGAGTTATTGTACAATAACCCAAAGAATACTTCTATAGTTTGGGCTTGTCATTCGTGAATTATTAAATAAAAGAATTACTTCAAATCCCCCAATTTTTTATTTTTGTCTAAACCCTTGATTTTGTCCATAAATTTATTGTTTGTTTAAAATTTGTAAAGAAATCGGCAAGCATTGGTCAAGGAAAGGTTTGGCCCTCGTGACCAAGGTCTCGGTAAGATATTTAATGGGGTCCTTAGAGCAACACAAATTTTTTATTAATTCAAATATTATAAAAAATTTCTAATACAAAACATCCAATTACTTTTTACAACCGTAGATGACGCTGGTGAGGGTGTAATATTAAAGTATACGACGTAATAAAAAAAGTAATTATTTTTAGTACTAGTCGTCGTATAAAAAAAGTAATTATTTTTAGTACTAGTAAATTATAAAGCTAAAATAATGTAGTACCACAAGTCTATAGCTATATTGTTTTTTTGGACAAACTAAAACAGATTTATTTTAGGTTTGGTTATCCGAATTAGACACTGCGATCACTCAAATTGAACGAATCGAGAAACCCAACGATTTTTGAAAACATCACAAAGGTAAAGTCGGTTATGAAGTTCAAGCCCGAAAATCCACCGTTTAGGTCATGTTTTGTTGTTTTCGTTATTTTTATGGATTTTCCTATTTTTGAAGTATTTAATTAAAATACTTAACGAGATCCAATCGCTTTGACATTGGGTTGAGATTTATTTTATTTCGTAAGGAACAATTTGTAATTTTGGTAGAGTTTCGAGTATTTTTTAAAAAGGCTTTCAATCCCTATTTTTACCGTCAGATGTTTTGAATCAAATTTGAGATTGTTTTTTTTTCTCTCTAAGTCTCTTCTACTCTAACCTAGGGTTAGAGTTTATATATCCACTATTTCGTTTCTTTCTTATTGATTTCTTACAGCCGACGAATCTGTCTCGACACTAGTCGCCATCATAAAATAACAAAAAATGGATTAACTATATAAGCCAAAGAAGCTAAATATTTATACCTCTTCAAGAAAGGGGGACACTTAATCGCCTTTTGCAACTTCTTTTTCAAGTTTACACGTTTATCTATTCGTTTTTTTCAAGACGTGCTAGGATTGTCTTCAGATTCTAGCAAGAGATGATTCTCAGATGTGTGTGGATCATGCGATAGTTACCGAAGGAATTATTGTTGGAGAAGGTTTTGATCAGTAGGCTTGAGACGCTCAAATCCAACATCGGTACGAGGAGAAGCAAGAGAAATTAACCCTACAAGAGCATCAGTACGGTATATATGGAAATCGTTGCGTTAAATTCACAAAAAATAATGGTAATTCGACCAAGAAAGATCCGTTTAGAAATTCAGAAAGTTTGGGAGAAATAGGCTTCCTAGGGGGATGACGTTGAGTCTGATTCTTTGCAAAACCAAAAAATGTATCGAAGAAAATAACTCCAGTCGGACATAAGCCACAATTACTTGAGAAATGATAAAAATGCAATATATCACAATAGTCCTTCAGAATCTGATGATTATATTATTTCCCATTGAGATGAGTTTTTTTTTCTTCTTCAGATAAATATCGCCACCACGGGAGAAGTTATGGTGGTAGTCATTATTTGAAGAGGCATTCTAATTAATATCAGGGTTCGAAGCGAGAGTGAGAGTAAAAACGACGTGAATCCTCGGATAAACATGAACTTTTTTAGTGTAATAATAGAGTGGTACCATGAGAAAAGGTTGGACCACAACAAACTATGGTACATATCCAAGAAAATCTTGCTCTGCTACGAGGAGGTTTAAAGAACCAGAATTTTAATTACCAAGTAAACAACCAATTCGCGAATCCATCCGAACATAAGTCTGTATGCATTAACTAATTATGGCCACCAGCATAGTTTGGGACACAATATGAGGTAGTCTCCGTTACCGGCATAGATTCTCTTCAAACACCTACCGAAGCGGTTTGATATATCTAGTTAATCATCTAGACCAATTAAATTTTTTATGATGAATTATGACGATGCCGACAAGTTGTCGTGTTGTACTGTCTTTCAAAACTTCAAAGAAAATGCTTTAAAATGGTACAACCGGCTTCCTCAAGGTTTCATAAAACATTTTGATATGGTCTACACATCATTTAAACGAAATTTATGAGGAGTAAGAACGAAGACACCATAATCCACTGTCGATAGTTGTTTGGGGAGATTTTATAAAATTATACTAAACACTTCGTTCTTACAAAATATAAACTAGATGATTGTTATGAGCAAGTTGTTATTGCTTCTTTCAAACAGGGGCTTCTCCTCAAATATATAACTGATGAAGTAACCAAGAACAAGACCCTCAATTTTGAAGCTCTACTAGCTCAGGCCAAATAGTAGATCAAGATGGAAGAATCTAAGAGATTAAATCTGATCCATTTACAAAGACATATTCAACAGTCCTCTGTCCTGGTCTTTTAGCAATCATCTCCACCAGTTTATCAACCGTAATAGTCCAAAGTTTTCAGCCCCATGTAGTGACTACTTTTCACTCGAGAGCCACAAATCAAATTCCGTCTTGGCCTAAAAGAGCATCGCTACTATTTTTTGAATGATGCAATATTTTGTTCAATTCAGGAAACCACTCACGATTAAGTGTCCAAAAGAAAGACGGAATGACCGATTTTATAAGTATAATTATAGCCCATGATACGATAGAGTGCATAGTTTTGAAGTAGAAAATTCAAAATTTGATTGAGAACGGTAAGCTAACCATATTTGTCATGGCACAACCAGGGGGTTGGCAGCATGCTTCAATGGGTAATCAAGCAACAGCCTGAAGGGAGGTTACCTAGGTTACACAAAAATAGGAACATACAATGGTCATGACCATACCATTTAATGATTTTGATATGGATGCCGAGTATTTAGACCCTGATCCCATCATAAGGAGTGTAATGGTAACTAACGAACCCAAAGCTAAGCAGAAGGTCAAACATTTTTACGATTTTTTAATCAATGACTATATTTGGTAGGGATACCGTATCAAGAATATCTAGATACTCGCAAAATAGGAATGCTGTAAGTTTAGTAACATAGTTAGATGGAAGAATGTCAATCTATCTTTACTAAAATCCATTATATTTTATCTTTTTTATGATGGTAACTTAAAGGATGTCGTTGGACCCCACGAGTATGCTATAATAATCAAAACAACTATTAAAATAAATGAAATTGAAGGATCCTAATTGATACAGGTAGTTCAACAAACGTTTTGCTCATGTCCACTTGCAAGCAAATAGAGGATTTTCTGTCATAGTCCAAACATATAAAATAATTGTGGGGTTCACTAGAGTCATTGTCGATGTCATCAGAGAATTTGAGAGGAAATATTACTGGGTCGAGGGCCTTTTAAAGATGGTAAAAATCATGTTGATAGTGGTCGATAGTTCGACATAATATAATTCAAATTTTGGCAGGTCTTTATTTTCGAGAATGCACGTTATCACCTCAATTTTGGGTCAATTTTTAAAGTACGTGGTTGTGAATCAGGTGACAGTTGTTTGTAGTATCCAGAAAATGGCAAGAGAGTGTTAGGCTACTGTATTGGCCTCAAAGATGATTAAAAGTGCTAAAACAAAGAGATAATAGAAGTTATCATAGTCTACTTCATAATCAGATGTTGTAGATGATCCAATGAAGACTCTCAGTTTAATAACACCCAACCAAGACATTGAAATTTATACATTTCCTAGTGAAAAAAGTTTAAAGATTGGTATCCAGTTATCGTCTGTTCTGAAAGAAGAATTGATATCTTTTGTGTCAAAAATGTTTCATGTGTTTGTATTATGTATCGAGGATGTAACGGGAGTACCCACGAGTGTCATTTGTCACAAAATTATCGTAAAACCTAATGTACGCCCCGTCATTTAAAAGCAAAAAAATTTCTCTATTGAAAAGTTTAAAGTAATTGTGGCAGAGGTATATCAGTTAACGAAAGTAGGACATAAAGGAGAATCTAAATACCTGTTATGGACGAAAAACCTTTGTACTCGTGAAAAAATGACGATATGTGGCGAATGTGTGTTGATTTTACAAATTTGAACATGGCTTGTCCAAATAACCTTTTTCTTGTCCTTAGATTTTATGAGTTGATAGAATCGACTTTGTGCAATAAATTTGTATCCTTTATGGATGCATTTTCTAGGTATAATCATATACAGATAGATAAGAGGGACCAAGATACCACCACGTTCGTAACTGATAAGGGGCTACATTGCTACAAAATTACACGATTTGGTTTGAAGAATATTGAGGTTACTTATCAATAACTACTATATAAAGCTTTCGTTAGCCGAATAAGAAAGAATGTTGAAATCTATATTAACGATATTTAATTAAAGAACACAAGAGATTACGATCATTTCTCTAATTTGGAGGAAACATTTTGTAACTTGAAGGCCATAAAGTTTAAAATGAATCCAAAAATGCACTTTTGGGGTGCGATCTATAAAATTCTTAGGCTATATAGTGAAAAAAAATGTATTGAAGTCGACCTACTATACTTGATTGCTCTATCTTTCATGGATCATCTAAAATTCATCAAAGAGGTATAAATCTTAACTGGAAGGTTTACTGCTTTAAAAATGTTCATATTAATATGTTTGGACAAATGTGCACCATTTTTTCAATTTTTGAGAAAGGTGATTCGGTTCACTTGGACTCCGGAGTGTGGCGAAGCCTTTGCCAAAATAAAAAAAAACATTTTTCCTCTCTAAATTTTTTGACCAAACCACTTGCGGGAGAAAAATTATTTGTCTATAACGTGACGTCGTATTGTGCAGTAAGCGTAGTATTAGTCAGATAAGTTGAAAATTATCCATGTCCGGTTTAATATGTGAATAAAATTCTATTGGATGCTGAAAAAAAAACTTAAAATTAGAAAAAAACTTAAAATTAGAAAAAAACTAGCATTGGCTATAGTGGTGGCAGCACGAAAAATGAGGCCATATTTCCAAACCCATTTTATTATAGTTTGAACCTCAGTTTTTCTAAAAATATGTGTTACAATATCCAAATATATTGGGTTGGATGACTAAATGGTCAGTGGAACTAGAAGACTATGACATCCGTTTTGAATCTCAGATGACAATTAAAGCACAATCCTTGGCAATATTTAAGCTAAATTTCAATCTAAACGACTTGGGATAGAGCCATCTATTGACATGTCTCTGGATGAGTCGAACCGATGAGGGTTCAAGCATTTAGGGTTATCGAGTTGGATTTTATTTGATAGATCCAAAGAAAGAATAATGTATCAAGAAATAAACTTTGGCTTCAAAGCATCTAACAATGAGGCAGAATACGATGCAGTATTCGCATGATTACGGCTTGCACAAATTTATGGTGGCGAGAAAATTTGTTTGATAAGCGATTCACATCTTCTTATCAACCATACATCATGCTATGTTGAAGCGAGGAAAAATCATTTGGCAAAGTACCTTAATGCGTTAAAGAAATTGACAATCTTCTTCGAGTGCATTAAGTATGAAAATATGCATCGACAAAAAAATCACGGTGTTGATTTCTTATCAACTATTGGATACACCTAAGGGTATCCATGGATACTTAAGCAAGAGCACCCGTCGACTGCACAAAATTTTAGACAAAAAATAGTTACTAAAAAGAGTTCTAAATTTCGACAAGCCTGTAGAAATATTGAAGGCACAAACTTAAATAATTTCTAATTAGAGGGACTTTGTCGGTCAATAAAGCGTTGGCTAAAAAACACATGGTTTCACGGTCTTCGACATACTTTATAATAATCTATAAGTCGACCACTATTGCAATGCCTCTGAGCTAATGAATCACAAATGTTATAATCTGAATTGAATGAAGAAGATGGTTCATCTTATTGTAACTTTAAAACATTAAGAAGAACAGTTTTACGATCGTTCTATTATTAGCCTTCCATCATGGTTGATGCTAAATAATTAGTCAAACAATCCGATATATGCCAATGATTTGCGAATGCAATATATGTACCAACAATACAACTCGAATCAATTTTTGAAGCGTTTTGTTTAAAAAAATGAGGCTTAAACTTAGTCGGATCGTTATCTATGGCCTTCGGGGGGGCGTCAAACCATCATAGTAGATGTTGATTATTTCTCAAAGTTTGTGGAAGCTGAGACTTTGTCCAGAATTAAAGCAAATGATGTTATTAAATTTATTTTATCTAACATATGCTACATATTTGGAGTACCAAGAACAATCATGCCAGATAATGGCCCTCAATTTGAGAACGTGAACATGGAAGACTTTTGTTCATCCTAAGGTATTCAACACTGTGTTTCAAAATCTTTTATATGCAGGCTAACTGATAAGTAGAGTTTATGAACATAACTTTCCTTGATGGCTTTAGAAAGAATTTGGAGAGGGCCGCCGGAAAATGGACAAATTATCTACAAAAAGTATTGTAGGCTTAACGAACTACACCATGTTTGACGACCCAAGACTCATCCTTTGCTTTGGTTTATGGGATGAATATAGTACCCCCTACCAAAGCCACCCTCTCATCTTTAATAAGAAAAGTACTCCAGGGAAAAATTGAAGGTCAAAGGGCCGAGCTTGACTTAATTGAGAAAAAAAAATAACAAAGACACATGTAAAATCTCTTCATTATCATACTCTAATAAGAAGTAGGTATGCATCGCAAATTTTACGAAGAGAATTTAAAATGGGAGACAAAGTTCTAAAACATTACTTATTGCGTACTAAAGATAAACGGCTGGATAAGTTAGGGTAAAATTGGGAAGGACCTTATTAGGTTACATAGAGTGGTTAAGCGTCAAACTTACCTATTAAAAGATCAAGAAGGAAAACCAGTTCGACACCCTTGGAACATCAAGAACTTGAGGTTATATCTGGAATAATAATAATAATAATAAATTATATAAAAATATTTAATTAATTGTGTAATGTTCGGTGACAGGCTATTTCCTATTTTTGTGGTGCAATAAGATTTTAGTGATGTGTCCACATATTTTAAAAGGCCCCAATATTAGTTGGTAATGTATAAAAAGGTCTAACATTAGTTGGTCATGTTTAAAAGGTTCCAATACTAGTCGTCTATATCAAAAATATTCCAACACTAATTGGTTAGTACTTGGAGTTTAATGTTTTTAAATTTCTAAAAAATCATTACTAATTGGTTGGGGATCGATCACCCTCAACTAGGAAAAATCTAAAAGGAATGAATTTAAATAGAAATTAGTATGATGGGAAAAGATTAACAAGATATAGTTTTGAAATCCAGAGTACAAGAAATCCCTAACAATAGAAGGACTTAGAATTCAAAGACGTACACAGGTTTTTATATAAAATAAATAATGGTATGGCTATATATACCCAATTCCGGTTTAAGTATACCCAAAATCCTCCTTTGAATTTTTTGGGACCAAATTGCCCTCGATGTTTTAATTAATCTCGTAATCGCCATTAAGTAAAAAAACTACCAAGTGTATCCTAAGTATACCTAATTCACCAAATAACCTATATCAATATCTATACCCAAATAAACACTATTGTCTAGTGAATTTATCATCCAAATAGTCTAGTTTTCTAAAAATCTTAAAAATCAACTTCAAACTTCAAAATACAATCAAGAACATTCAACCTCATTCCAAAATAAAAACATAAAATCGTCATGAATCAGTCGGAACTAGAGATTAGCGTGAAGGAATTGATGTCGCCGGAGAAAATAGATGATGAATTTTCATTGGAGAATGAGCTGCAGTCGCCGAAGAAGCAGCCACCGTCGCCGGAAAATGTAAGATTTTGCTTGGTTTGACCTACGCACCACCGGTTCCATGGCCACAAAACCGATGGGTGCTGAGGCCTCAGTCCGGTCGGTACTGAGGCCTCAGTACCATCGGTTTTGTGGCCTTGAACCGGTGGTGCAGGGGCCTCAGTCCGCTTGGTTTTGAGGCCCCATCACCACCGTTTCAAGGCCACAGAACCGGTGGTGCACCGGTTCGTGTACGACCGGTTCTGAGGCCTAGAACCACCGGTTCCGTGGATACTTTCATGTGGAAGTGGAACGGTTTCTCCACCACTTCGTCATGTTTGACCACTAAAGGTCTAGTGCATGGGCCAACTACTTCTGTGACATGTTTATAATAGTAAAACTATACATGATGTACACAAGATTAGCAATTGATAAGTGCATTTCATATCACTTATTACGCTTCCATTATTCTTAAAATCGTCACCGGTTCTCAAGTATTCGTTGAGTTTTAACGTGTTTTTCCAGTATTCTTGAAGGCGCTTGTGCTCTGGGTAAATTGTGATAATATTAATAAATTTGGGGTTGAAATTGAAGAAACCGGAAAATTAATGTATTTAGGAAAATTTTGGAACAGTTGAAAAGAAAAGAAAATATATTAATGCTAAAAATATATTATGACGAGTGATTTTCCAAAAAAATATATATTAATGCTAAAAATATATTATGACGAGTGATTTTCCAAAAAATATATATTAATGCTTGAAAAATATATTAATGTTGAAAAAAAGGAAAATATATTTTATGAGATATTATTTAAAATATTAAATTAAAAAATATATATTAAAACGAAGCATAAAAAAAAATTAATGTTAAATTAAAAAAATAATATTAGAGGCGAAGATTTTATTTAGCTATATTGTTTAAAATATTATTTTATTTAGTAAAAATATTTCATAATTTGTTTTTAATTTTTTTAGGGTTTCGACATAATATATATATAAAGAGATGTAAAGAAGAAAGAAGGGTGTGCTATTTTGGTTTTACGGCCGTTTTTGGGAGAGGAGAGAGTGTCGGTTTGGGTTTTATCTTTCGGCATAATTCGAAAGAGAAAAGAAGTAAAAAACAGATTTGACTACCTGTTAGATTTGGACGTCTGCCTTGGCTTTGGACGTCTTGCTTTGGCTTTAGGTTCTTTATTAGAACGTAGAGAGAGAAAGACAGGAAATTGACGGTTGATTGGGTTACTTTTAGATCCTGTATAATCCAAAGCAGGAAGAAAAGTCGGAATTTGTCACTGATTTTTCTTTCGGCAGAATGTAGAACGGCGCGAGCAAGAGAGAGGTAAAGAAACCGGAATTTGCGGCTTCAGCAGATTTTTTTCGGCAGCGGCAACATATAACCAGTCGGCAGCAGCTACTAGACGGAGATCAAAATGCGGCGACAGCTACGGTGGTTTTCCGATCGGTCTTTATGTCAGACGATACTTACGGCAGTTGTTCGGTTTACTTTCTCTAAACTTTTATTCGTTATTTACACTCTTTCTATAGAATTATGTTAACTTTTGCACCCATGATGATGATTTGTTCGATTATGAACTAATCGTTGTCATGGAACCTTAGCGGATTTGTTTGAATAATATTTAGGGTTTATTGCTTAATTGATTTGTGAGATATGTTTATCGGTTACCTAGTATGGTTGTGTTTATCGTTAGATGCGTCGCGAACATCTATTTTGTTAATCTTTAATGAATGCGAAAGTGGATTCAAGGGTTTAGAACTTGCCATGCTAGCATAGGTTCTTGAATGATTCGTATTGTGATTGTTCATGATTCGTAATATGTCACTAACAATATCATATTACCCTATGTAATCGAAATAGGTAACTTGAGCTTAAAACCAATTGTACCTCAATTCATATAGACATATAGGATTGTCATGCAAGCGGTGTCTGCTTAACTGCTATCTCGTTTGTGGTTGTTTAAGTGGTTTGGTTTACGTGTACTGAAAGGTAGCGTATTCTGATTTTGTGTTATCTGATTAGTAATCGTAGTTATCTTACATATTGATTAAGTATATTAATACTCTGAGTTAAATAAACAATGAAGTTAGGGTTCCATGTTTTCTCTCGCATAAGTAAAACTCATTAGATAATCTCATTAGTTGATTTGTTTAGTTACATTCATACTTTATTACTCGTTCAAGCATTAGTTTAATAATCATACGTTGTTGCATAAGTGAATTCTTGTCTTATACACCTAGTCTTCGTGGGAACGATCTTTCTTACTTATTACTTGCTACTATTTGACCGCGTATACTTGCGTGAGAAAAGGACTAACAAGTTTTTGGCGCCGTTGCCGGGGACTCGGTGTTATTTGGAATTTTTATTGCTTATCAGCAGGGGTCGTTATAAAACTACTGACTTGATTCGGTTACTTGCTTTTCGAGTGTTTCTTGTGCTTTAGGTACTTGAGCGTGTATACACTGGGAAATCCAGCTCCAAAAGCACTCATGGAGTACTCTCAACCAAAGATCATGGATATTCAGTCTAGCATTGTCAGACCCAATATCGCTGCGAATAATTTTGAGATTAAACCCAACATTATTCGGATGATGCAGAATTCTTGTCAGTTTGGGGAGCTTCATCTGAGGATCCTAATATGCACATTATGACCTTCCTTGAAATCTGTGATACTTTCAAGTTCAACGGTGTTTCTGATGATGCCATAAGACTGAGACTCTTCCCATTTTCTCTGAGGGACAAAGCTAAGAGCTGGTTACACTCTTTACCAGCAGGCTCGATCACTACTTGGGATATACTAGCACATAAATTTCTCTCAAAATTCTTTCCTATGACAAGAACAGCCGCCTTGAGGAATGCTATTACTCAGTTTTCTCAGTCATATGGTGAATCTTTAAGTGAAGCTTGGGAGCGTTACAAGGAGATGCTCAGAAAATGTCCTCATCATGGGATGCCTGATTGGTTAGTAATAAATTGCTTCTACAATGGGTTGGGTGCGCAAACAAGGCCCATGGTTGATGCTGCATCTGGGGAGCCTTATTAACGGAAAGCTATGAGGAAGCTCATGAGCTCCTTGAGATGATGGCTGCTAATGAATTCCAGAACCCGTCTCAGAGACAGTCATAACATAAAGTAGCTGGTATTCTTAACGTAGACACTGCCACTGCTTTAGCAGCTCAGCTTGAAGCTCTAAACATGAAGGTAGATTCTTTGACTAAACTAGGGGTACAGCAGGTAGCTAGTTTGTGCGAGATTTGTGCTGGAGGGCATGACACTCAACAATGCCCAATATCTACTGAGTCACTGCAATTTGTGAGTAACTTTCAGAGGCAGAATCAACAACCAATATCAAACACCTATCACCCAAGCAACAGAAATCATCCGAACTTCAGTTGGAGCAATAATCAACAAGGTAATCAGCATTATGGTGCTAAGCCATACGCTACTCCTGGATTTCAGCAACAAGGGCAGCAACATCAATCTCAACAGTATGCCCCAAGACAACCTCAGAATCAACATCCTGACCCTTCTCAACATTCTGTGAGAGACTCTGAATTCGAAGAGATGAAGTTAATGATTAAAAGTCTGATGGTATCTCACAAGACCTTGGAAAATCAGATTGGGCAGATGGCCAGTAACATGATTGTTAGACCTCAGGGAGTTCTTCCTAGCGACACGGAACATAATCCAGGTAAACGAGACGGCAAGGATAAATGCCAAGCTATCACCTTGCAATCAGGAAAGGTTGTTGAGAACCCCATAGTTGAACAAGAGGTGGATTCTTCTCAAAATCAGCCCATTCTGAAAAATTCTACTCAAAATCAGCCCTCATCTGAGGTTAATCCTGGTCAAGATCAGCCACCTAACAAGCCATGTCAGTCAGTTGTTGAACCTACGATCTACCCTCCTCCACCTTTTCTGCAAAGGTTGCAGAAACAGAAGCTAGATGCTCAGTTTGGGAGATTTCTGGAGGTATTCAAGAAGCTACACATCAACATACCTTTTGCTGAAGCATTAGAGAAAATGCCTAGTTATGCCAAGTTCATGAAGGGAATTCTTTCGAAAAACTAAAGCTTGGTGATTTTGAGACAGTGGCGCTCACTGAGGAATGCAGTGCGATCTTACAACAAATATTGCCTCCCAAAATCAAAGATCCAGGAAGCTTCACCATTCCTTCTTCAATCGGAAATTTAACTTTCAGCAAATGTGTATGTGATTTGGGAGCGAGCATCAATCTGATGCCCCTATCTGTGTTTGAGAAACTTGGGCTACCTGAGCCAAAACCGACTAATATCTCTTTGCAGCTGGCTGATCGTTCTATCACATATCCTCGTGGGATCGTAGAAGATGTCTTAGTAAAGGTAGACAAGCTCATCTTTCCTGCTGACTTCGTTATTTTGGATTTCGAAGAAGACAAAAACATCCCCATAATCATGGGAAGACCATTCTTGGCTACGGGCAAAACTCTGATCGATGTCCAAAAAGGGGAGCTCACTATGAGAGTGCAAGATCAAAATGTCACTTTCAACGTTTTCAAGGCTATAAAATCTCCAACAGAGGATGAAGAATGTTTCAGGTTGGATATGATCGATTCTTTGCACAACAATGAGGTGGATCGGTATGCGAGTTCAGATGTTCTAGGCAGAGTTATACATGGTGAATCTGACTTAGAAGACGAAGAGATATCTTAATGTGTTCAACTACTATAGGCAGCCCCGTATCAAAAGAGGCTCAATATTCCACATGAGTCGCTCAGACTGGGTGATCTTAAGGATTCTCAAGAAAAGCTTAAACCTTCGGTAGAAGAAGCTCCTAAACTTGAACTCAAACCACTACCAGATCATCTCAGGTATGCTTACTTAGGAGAGTCATCTACATTACCTGTTATTATTGCATCTAAACTTTCAGGTAGTGAGGAAGAAAAGCTATTGAGAGTCCTGAGGAAGTTCAAATCAGCCATTGGTTGGACCATAGCAGATATCAAGGGAATCAGTCCCTCTTACTGCATGCACAAGATTCTGATCGAAGAAGGGAGCAAACCATCTATTGAGCATCAGAGGAGGCTAAATCCTATCATGAAAGAGGTGGTGAAGAAAGAAATTTTGAAGTGGCTAGATGCAGGCATTATCTATCCTATCTCAGACAGTCAGTGGGTAAGCCCGGTGCAATGTGTACCAAAGAAGGGAGGAATAACAATAGTAACAAATAAAAAGAATGAGCTCATCCCCACTCGGACAGTCACTGGATGGAGAATTTGTATGGATTATCGTAAATTGAATAAGGCCACTAGAAAAGATCACTTTCCCTTGCCATTTATTGATCAGATGTTGGATAGGTTGGCGGGCCATAAATATTACCGTATGCTCGATGGATATTCAGGATACAATCAGATTTGTATAGCTCCAGAAGATCAGGAGAAGACGACCTTCACATGCCCTTTTGGTACCTTTCCTTTTCGACGTGTCTCGTTTGGACTTTGCAATGCACCCGCTACTTTTCAAAGGTGCATGATGGCTATTTTCTCTGAAATGGTTGGTGATATCATGGAGGTGTTCATGGACGATTTCACGGTCTTTGGGAAATCATACGATGGCTGTCTATCTAATCTGGGTAGAGTACTTGAGAGATGTGTGAAAACAAACCTCATTCTTAATTGGGAAAAATGTCACTTCATGGTTCAAGAAGGTATCATCCTTGGACACAAGGTGTCTAAGAGGGGTTTAGAAGTAGATAAGGCCAAGCTTAAAACGATCAAAAACCTTCCTCCTCCTATATCAGTAAAAGGAATTCGTAGTTTTCTTGGTCATGCTGGATTTTATAGACGTTTTATTCAGGACTTCTCAAAGATCACCAAACCACTGTGTAGTCTACTAGAAAGGGATGTTCCCTTTCGATTTACTGAAGAGTGTTTCGTTGCTTTTGAGCTCTTGAAGAAAAAGTTGACTTCAACCCCTATCATCACTGCGCCTAACTAGGAAAAGCCATTTGAGATGATGTGTGATGCTAGTGATTTCGCTGTGCTTGGTCAAAGGAAGCTGAAGGTGTTTCACGTGGTTCACTATGCTAGTAAAACCCTCAATGATGCACAACGAAACTACACAATTACTGAAAAAGAGCTTTTGGCTGTTGTCTATGGTTTTGAGAAGTTCAGATCCTACTTACTTGGTGCTAAGGTCACGGTTTTCATGGATCATTCTGCTATCAAGTACCTGCTATCTAAAAAGGATGCAAAGCCTCGCTTAATTCGATGGGTACTCTTGCTTCAGGAATTCGAGTTGGAAATTAAAGACAGAAAGGGGACTGAAAATCAGGTAGCTGACCATCTCTCACGTCTTGAAAAACATGAGAAAGACAATGGAGATGGAATTCTTATCAACGAATGTTTCCCAGATGAGCAGCTGTTCCTGATTCAAGGAGAAGTATCATGGTTTGCTGATTTAGTTAACTATCTGGTCAGCAATGTGATTCCTTCAGATTTTACTTGGGCTCAACGGAAGAAATTCTATCATGACGTGAAATGGTATCTTTGGGATGAACCATTCTTGTTTAAACAGTGTGCTGATAAGATGATCCGACGTTACATTCCTTACAGTGAGATTGAGAAAGTTTTACATGATTGTCACTCTACGGTTTATGGAGGACATTATGCTAGGGATAAGACAGCTGCTCGAGTTCTTCAAGCAGGTTTCTACTGGCCTACCTTGTTTAAGGATGCTCATCTATACGTTCGTAGATGCGATCGATGCCAAAGGGTTGGTAATATTTCTAGGCGAAATGAGATGCCCCTTAATATGCTTCTTGAGGTTGAGGTATTCGATGTATGGGGAATAGATTTCATGGGACCATTTGTGTCCTCCTGCAACAATCTATACATACTCTTAGATGTGGATTATGTATCTAAGTGGGTAGAGGTGAAAGCTCTCCCAACTAACGATGCTAAGGTAGTGCTCAATTTCCTTCGTAAGCAAATCTTCACTCGCTTCGGAAATCCTCGTGCTATAATCAGTGATGAAGGGACTCACTTTTGCAATCGTCAGTTCACATCATTGTTGGCTAAATATGGTGTTTCTCATCGTGTTGCTACCGCTTACCACCCTCAAACTAATGGTCAAGCTGAAGTCTCAAATCGAGAAATCAAGCGAATCTTGGAAAAAGTGGTGAATCCTTCAAGGAAAGATTGGTCTCTGAAGTTAGATGAAGCAGTATGGGCATACCGAACGGCTTACAAAACTCTACTTGGGATGTCACCATTTCAGTTAGTATATGGTAAGGCTTGTCATCTCCCAGCAGAACTTGAGCATAAGGCATTCTGGGCTTTAAAGAAGTTGAATTTCGACATTCAAGCAGCTGGCGAGAAGCATGTGCTTCAATTGAATGAACTTGACGAGTTTCGGTCTCAAGCCTATGAGAACTCGAAGATGTATAAGGAAAAAGTCAAGAAATGGCATGATAGGAAGCTTCTACATAAAGCTTTAGAGCCGGGTCAAATGGTTCTTCTTTTCAACTCTCGTCTAAAGCTTTTCCCAGGGAAGCTCAAGTCAAGATGGTCTGGACCTTTTAAAGTCAAGACAGTATATCCACATGGAGCAGTTGAAATCTTTGAGGAATCGCCAGACAAAGCATTCAAAGTCAATGGTTAGCGACTCAAGCATTACTATGGAGATGTGGGGAACCGTGAGGCATTCAGCATCAGCCTCGACACTATATGACTCCAAGTGGTATCGTCGAGCTATCGACGTTAAACAAGCGCTTCGTGGGAGGCAACCCACTGGGAAACAATGATAAACACTGCTGGACGAACAGGGGAGTGTTATCTTTTATCTTTTAATTTCTTGTAGTTGCATTCATCATAGTAGTTATTCATATTAGTCATGCTTACTTGCATTTTTATGCCATGATTATATAGACTGTGTTTAGGATCGACTTAGTCTATTAGCATAGCATTTTTTTTCATGCATTTCGCGTCTTTGATCCCTTCAGTTGCTGTTTCTACTTAAGTAGCCAATGATAAAAATTGTTTGGAATGACAGTAGGAATAAAATCTAATTAGTTTGCTTGTCAGTTGGCTTGCTTGTTGTAGAAGCACAATTAATACATGTAGACTCATAGATTGTTTTTATGCTAGTTACGGACACACTTGAGTATTGTTATACATAATCCTTGCTTAGGTTCAGAATTACACTTTAATCCTTTATTAGCTCATGGATTGCAAAAAGATAAGTTTGGGCGAGTTAAAAGATAAATATGCGTATTATTCAGTTAGGCGTCAAAGGCTAGTAGCCGCTCATTGACGTACGTCCTCTCGCTGGGGGCTGCATATTACAGGTAGTCTAGGGGTGGAATGAGATGGAGTGAAACGCACTCATTCCCAATCGCTGATTCAAAAAGAAAAAAACCAAAAAAAAAGGAAAGAAAGAAAAAGGTAAAAATTGGCTAGGATGAGCTCATTGGTGCTCGAGTTATTAAGTTCTAGGGGACTTTGTGCCTAGTGACCTAAGACTTTTCCGGTCTGGGATCCGCTAACCTAAAGCTCGTTACATGGGCACCATTGTATAAGTCTTTAAGGGACCTCGTCCATTGCACGGTCACATAAGCCTTTGTGTGTCTGTATATAGAGTAAAGCATAATAAATCTTTGACAACCCCGGAGAAATATGGATGTGCAACTTGACTATGAAGAATCTAGGTTGTATTTCGTTTCTAATCTTGTGATTATTATGATGAGAACAAGTAAGGTCCATTAATTTTTACTAAAAACATATCGATTGAGTTTGAGCACACACGCACGCTTCTTCACTTGTATTGCTAACATTTGAGTACCTAGTTATTTCACATTCCGAGGTCATTACATTCGTTGAGGCATTTATGCTGAATTAGTTACGGTTACTCGTTCGGGATCATTGCGTTCATGCATTCATTTAAATTCAGTTGCATTCATGCATCAATTGTTAAACCTGTTTTGCATTGCTTGAGGACAAGCAACGGTTTAAGTTTGGGGGTTTGATAAGTGCATTTCATATCACTTATTACGCTTCCATTATTCTTAAAATCGTTACCGGTTCTCAAGTATTCGTTGAGTTTTAATGTGTTTTTCCAGTATTCTTAAAGGCGCTTGTGCTCTGGGTAAATTGTGATAATATTAATAAATTTGGTGTTGAAATTGAAGAAACTGGAAAATTAATGTATTTAGGGAAATTTTGGAACAGTTGAAAAGAAAAGAAAATATATTAATGCTAAAAATATATTATGACGAGTGATTTTCCAAAAATATATATATTAATACTAAAAATATATTATGACGAGTGATTTTCCAAAAAATATATATTAATTTTTGAAAAATATATTAATGTTGAAAAAAAGGAAAATATATTAATTGAGATATTGTTTAAAATATTAAATTAAAAAATATATATTAAAACGAAGCATAAAAAAGAAATTAATGTTAAATAAAGAAAATAATATTAGAGGCGAAGATTTTATTTAGCTATATTGTCTAAAATATTATTTTATTTAGTAAAAATATTTCAAAGAAGTAAAAAACGGATTTGACTACCTGTTAGATTTGGACGTCTGCCTTGGCTTTGGACGTCTTGCTTTGGCTTTAGGTTCTTTATTAGAACGTAGAGAGAGAAAGACAGGAAATTGACGGTTGATTGGGTTACTTTTAGATCCTATATAATCCAAAGCAGGAAGAAAAGTCGGAATTTGTCACTGATTTTTCTTTCGGCAGAATGTAGAACGGCGCGAGCAAGAGAGAGGTAAAGAAACCGGAATTTGCGGCTTCAGCAGATTTCTTTCGGCAGCGGCAACATATAACCAGTCGGCAGCAGCTACTAGACATAGATCAAAATGCGGCGACTGCTACGGTGGTTTTCTGATCGGTGTTTATGTCAGGCGATACTTACGACAGTTGTTCGGTTTACTTTCTCTAAACTTTTATTCGTTATTTACACTCTTTCTATAGAATTATGTTAACTTTTGCACCCATGATGATGATTTGTTCGATTATGAACTAATCGTTGTCATGGAACCTTAACGGATTTGTTTGAATAATATTTAGGGTTTATTGCTTAATTGATTTGTGAGATATGTTTATCGGTTACCTAGTATGGTTGTGTTTATCGTTAGATGCGTCGCGACATCTATTTTGTTAATTTTTAATGAATGCGAAAGTGGATTTAAGGGTTTAGAACTTGCCATGCTAGCATAGGTTCTTGAATGATTCATATTGTGATTGTTCATGATTCGTAATATGTCACTAACAATATCATATTACCCTATGTAATCGAAATAGGTAACTTGAGCTTAAAACCAATTGTACCTCAATTCATATAGACATATAGGATTGTCATGCAAGCGGTGTCTGCTTAACTATCTCGTTTGTGGTTGTTTAAGTGGTTTGGTTTACGTGTACTGAAAGGTAGCGTATCCTGATTTTGTGTTATCTGATTAGTAATCGTAGTTATCTTACATATTGATTAAGTATATTAATACTCTGAGTTAAATAAACAATGAAGTTAGGGTTCCATGTTTTCTCTCGCATAAGTAAAACTCATTAGATAATCTCGTTAGTTGATTTGTTTAGTTACATTCATACTTTATTACTCGCTCAAGCATTAGTTTAATAATCATACGTTGTTGCATAAGTGAATTCTTGTCTTATACACCTAGTCTTCGTGGGAACGATCTTTCTTACTTATTACTTGCTACTATTTGACCGCGTATACTTGCGTGAGAAAAGGACTAACAGCAATCTCCAAAATAATGATAATTACAAGCAAGGGTATGAATGAAGTCCAAAACGGTACAAGGATCAGCCATATTGAAGAACATTTACAAGGACTAGAGGGCTACTAATAAGGACCTAATTATCCCACATGTAGAACTGATAAAATATTGGAGGGAAATTCACTTTGTAGTATAAACCCAATAAGTGTGTAATATTGAGGGTATCTGATGTAATAAAAAATAAACATGTTTTGTATTAGTGAATTAATGGGGTGGAAGAGCCAAAAAGGTCTAACCGTATATACGTAAAGGCCCATGAACATTACTATATAAAGCTTTGATCATTTTTAAGACGAGGGACACACATTAATTACTCTTAACCACTTTTTGCAGCGTTTCTCTCTAGGTTTCAAGTTTTAGTTCCTCTCTTCACATCTGCGTAACTCAACTCAAAATCTATTTCACACTTTTTGTCCTTCTGATATTTTTAGAATCATAAAACCCGATTCACAAAATCTCCTCTTCAGTGTTTATCTCTCACCACACTTATCTCATAAAAAACAAGAACTATTACTCTCTATTTGAAAATATGTTACTCACGAATTTCGCCACATATTGCAATAGAAATTTCTTTTCATGTTTATATGATGGTTGTGAAAACTCATAATACATTGATTAAGAAACATCATAAAGAACCTTATTCAATATAGAAGACTCAATTAACATGAAATCTAATTAATATAAAAAAAAACCTAATTAATAGAAAACCTAATTAATATAGAAAGACTAAAAAAATGTAAACTTAATTAATATAGAAGACTAAATTAATATAATTAATATAGAAAGACGAAGAAATAGTAATATCAATTAATATAGTAGAGTCAATTAATATGAATCTAATTAATATATAAGACCCAATTAATATGAAATCTAATTAATATATAAGACTCAATTAATATGAAATCTAATTAATATAGAAGACCAATTTAAATAGGAGATTCCACTTCGAGCTACTTTTAGCATACATTACACTTTCAACATCCAATGTTTTACTCTTTATAGACCAACTCACCCGCATCCCAAACTTGCATCAATCTTATACAGTTCATGAGCTTTGGAATTGAAAATACCTTGGTTAGAGCATCCAAAGGATTTTCTTCGCTAAAACTATCACCACCTTCATTTGCTCATTCTCTACTACATCCCATATGAATTACAACTCAATTTTTATATGTCTAGGTCAATCATAGAAATTTATATTTTCATCAAATGAAGGGCACTAGTGTTATCATAGAATAAATTCACATCTTGCTTTACACTAGTGAGTTCAGTCAACAATCTCGCCATCTAAATAACTTCATTTATGGATTTTGTAGTAAACATATACTCTGCTTCCACATACGAAAATGCACCGACCTTCTATATACAAGAATTTCAACTAACCACTCCCTCTAAGCATTTTAAATAAATAACCCGTAGAAGACTTCATTGTGTTGAAGAAACCTTTATAATCGGAGTCACATATCATTTCAGTTATATATCATTATTATCCTTCTGATTGTAATAGAACCCTACATCAATTGAACCCTTCAAGTATCTCATGTTCCACTTGAGTGCATACCAATACAACTTCTTCGGTTTTCATATGAATCTTATCAAAACACTTACACCGTAGGCAAGATCAGGTCTTGTACAAATCATAGCATACACGATGATACCAATAATATTACATATGGCATCCATATAATATAATTCTTACACGATGCTTTGGTTGGTGCTTCAATGACACTGAGTTTGAATTAAGAACTAATGGGAATTCTAACCGTTTTTTTCTTGGGACATCAAGAACTTTCTTAGAAATTTCTCTATATATTCTTATTGAGATAAGAATAAATACCCCTCTGTCTTGTTTCTCGTGATCACAATATCGAATATCATCTTCGCCTACCCCATATCTTTCATCACAAGATCTCCTTTCAGCTGAGTCTCTACCGCTTCAATATTCCTCCTATCATTTCCAGTTATTAGTATGTCATCACCATACAACAAAAATAGAGCTTGTATCTCCATGTGTATATCCCAATTCTAATAGACACAGTTGTTATAGAAGCTACGAGTATATTTAATAGATCTCATAAAATAATCGAATCTTCTCTTCAACTAATACACATAACCCTCATCCCTTTATTCAAACCCCTTTAGTTGACATATGTAAATGATCTTTTCTAATTCACTATGCAGGAAGACAGTAGTAACATCCATTTGATCTAGCTCAAGATCAAAACTAGCAACAATTGATAGCAGATCCTAACGGAGGTTAGTTTCACAAACAATGAAAATATCTCACTAATATCGACCTTCCTTTTGTGTAAAACTCTTAGCCATTATTTTATATTTGTATATGGGTAACTTAACACCATGAATACCTAAATTATCTTCACTATTCATTAAATTTAAACCAGGTATTGGCCATTCAGCTGCTTTAGAAGAATCCAAATGTTCGTCTTTTTTAGAGATCTTATTTCTTCTTCCATGGTTGTGAGCCACTTTCTTTATTTATACTCTTGATAGTATCATGATACGTTTCAGATTTAAGAATATCTAGCTGTATTTTAAAAGATAAATCATAACCAATTACATCGGTAAAACCATACCTCTATGACTATTTGCTTGATCTATGTGCTTTATCCCTCACCAGCTAATAACTGTCAAGATCATATTACTCTCATATTAGAAAATTAATGGCATATTTAGCATAAAGAACGCGTTTTAGGAACAATTGACAATTATGTAATATATGAGGACTATTTTGTAATAAATAGTAAATTCTAAGAAGGGACCACAATTAATAATTTCTCTAGACATGAGAGACCCAACAAGTTAGAAGTAAAAGGGATCCATGGGTTCAGCCTGAATGGTTTGCTGAGTTGGGAGAGAGTGTAGCGACAATTATGACAATAATAAAAATGATGTGCACTATAGAAAGCCAGCCTCACTGTAGTTCCCTAGAGAGACCTGAATTACCCGTTTTTCAAATATCATAATGATGTGGGTCATGACGCACATGGTTGTATAAAATTGAAGTACGAAGTGAAAAATCTCATTGAAAGAGGAAAATTAAATGCTTTTGTTAAAAAAAAAGAGGGCAGCAGACCAGATAATACGCAATCCAATGCCAATGCTCCTCGAACGACTTCTTCAACAATCCAGGAACATCCAGACAGGAATATACCATGATGATTATTGAAATATTTAATGTGGACTCTGAATACCTTGATCCTGACCCAGATCAGAATCTGGTGGGGGTGATAGTGGATAAATCTGTTACAGTTTCCGATCTAGTGAAGTTTTTTGAATCATTAACCATATTTGAGGCAAACACCCTGATAAAACCCTCAAGTTGTTCAAGAAAAAAGCATGTCAACAGCTCAACTACTTAGTTGGAAGGAAGAATGTCCACACATCTGTACCAAACCCAAACTCCTTTCATAGTATTTGATGAAGACGACTAAGGAGATACTGTGGGGCTGCATAAATATGTTGTGGTAATAGGGCATCAATTGGGGGTAAGGACATACGTTGAATCTTGATTGACACTGGTAGTTTGGCAAACATTTTATTTCTGAATACTTATAGGTAAACAAAAATTCCTTCAGTTATTCAGCTATCAAACATAACTATTTTGGGGTTTACAGGGAGTTCGACTGATATCATTGGTGAGTTTGAAGATGAAGTACTATTGGGTAGAAGACCTTTAAAAAAAAGTAAAGGTATTATTCATTATGGTTGACTTTCCAACATTCTACAATGCTATATTTGGAAGATCTTGGCTTTTTAGGATGCACGTTGTGGCCTCTACTGTCCATCAATGTTTAAAATATGTTGTAGGTGCACAGGTGGGTGTTGTCCGAAGAAGTTAGAAAGATGCTAAAAAATGCTATGTAACAGCTCTTGCCTCAAAGTCATTTAGGTAGTCAAGGCTAACAATGAATAATAACTAATGGAGCCTTCCACCGATGAGAATGAAGTATATGATCCAAAGGAGGCTCATAGTGTTATAATACCCATAGGAGAAGTTAAAATCATTTCCTAGAAGAAGGAAAAAGTGTTAGCATTAGTAATAAATTACCATTGAGTTTGAAATAAAAATTATTGTCTTTCTTGTCTAACAATCTACATGTGTTTGTATGGAGCAATGGTGATGTAACTGGAGTACCAGCTGAAGTGATCTGCCATAAACTATCAATCCGATCTAATGCTGGACCAGTAGTACAGAGAATAAGATTTTTTTTCCAAAGAAAAAGCCGATGTGATAGTGCAAGAGGTTTATTGGTTAACCAAGATGGGCCATATCAACGAATCTCAATACCCTTTGTGGACGACTAATCCCGTTCTGGTCAAGAAAAAGAATGGAAAATGGCGTATGTGTATTGACTTTACCGATCTTAATAGAACATGTTGTAAAGATCATTTTCTAGTACCTTGGATTGATCAGTTGGTGGATTCTACATCGGGAAACAAGTTGTTATCCTTCCTGGATGCCTTTTCGTGGTATAACCAGATACATGTAGATCAGAACAATCAGGATCATACTACAGTTATTACTGACAGAGGGCTTCATTGCTATAAAGTGATGCCATTTGGGTTGAAGAACACTAGAGCTACTTATAAACAATTGGTAAATAAAATATTTTCTAGCCAGATTGGCAGAAATATGAAAGTATATATAAATGATATGATGGTGAAGAGCCTCGAGGAAGAAGAACACATATACGATCTTCAAGAAACTTTTTCTAACTTAAAAGCTTTCAAGTTGAAATTAAACCAGGAGAAAGGTATTTTTTGTGTCAGGTCTGGAAAGTTTCTAGGATATCTCCTAAGTGAAAAAGGGAGACATGCCGATCCAGATCAGTTAAATGCTCTAATAGCTATGGATCCTCCTCAAAGTACTAAAGGAGTCCAGAGACTAACCGGGTGGTTGGCTGCATTGAATAGTTTATTTCAAGATCATCAGACAAGTGTGCTCAATTTTTTCAAGTTTTTAGGAATGCTAAAAACTTTAATTGCTCTCCGCAGTGTGATAAGGCCTTTCTTGAAATAAAAAACATTTGTCTTCACCCAAGATGTTATTCAAACCTATCCAAGGGAGAAACTTTATATGTACTTAGCTGTATCGGAGTACGTTGTAAGTGTTGTATTAGTAAGGGAAGTGGATAATTACCCCTGTCCTGTGTATTACATAAGCAAAAGTTTATTGGAAGCATAAAAAAGGTATTTAAAGTTAGATAAATTAGCCTTGGTGTTGGTGATATCAGAAAAAAAAATGAGGCGATACTTTCAAGCACATTCGATTACAGTTCGAACATCTTTTTCTTTAAAAAATGTTCTACAAAAAGTTGACATATCAGGAATAATGACTAAGTGGCCACTTGAGCTTGGAGACTATGATATTGATTTTGCAACTCATACTGCGATCAAGGCTCAAGCTATGGCTACTTTCTTGGTAGAATTTCATACTAAAAGGCCTTACGAACGAGCGCAGGAAAACAAGTCTAAGAAAGATTGGCTAATCCGAACAGACAGTGGGTCTAGTACGATGTGATGTAGGGCTAGAATTTTTTTTAACTTCCTCTTATGGTGATACTATGTATCAAGCTGTCTGTTTTGGTTTCAGGGGATCCAATAATGAATCAGATATGAGGCAGCCATTGTTGGATTAAGACTAGCTCAAATATATGGAGCAAAGATGTTCTAGTTAGTAAGTGACTCCCAATTACTTATTCATCAGGCTCAAGGGCTATTTGAAACTAAAAAAGATTAGTTAATAAAGTATCTGAAAGTACTAAGGGAAGTTGCCATAAGTTTTAAAAGCATCTGGTATGAACATATCCTTAGATCGGAGAATACTATGACAGATTATTTAGCTACCATAGCCTATTTTGAAGTAAACCCATGGATTCTTATGCAAGAATTCCCCTCCATAAGCTCAGTTCAAGGGACAGAGGGTGAATCTACAGAAAGTATGAATATTTGTGGCATTCAATCCAAAAATTGGAGGTATGAAATACATCAATTTATTTTTGATGGAGTTTTACCTTCAGATAAAGTCATAGCTAAAAAGGTCAAGTACAAGGCTCATGGTTTCATGGTGTTAAGAGAACTTCTTTATAAAAAATATTTTAGCGGACCTCTCCTACGTTGCTTAGGTTTTGAAGAATAAAGTGTTCTATCTGAATTGCACGATGGGAAGCGATCAACACATTATGGTTATAAGGTCTTGACCAGGAGAATTTTGTTACAAGGATCCTATTGGCCTACTATAATGACAAATGCCAAAGATATAGTTAGAATATGTGATCCTTGCTAGAAATATGAGAATGAAATCCATATGCCAGCAGTTCCTATCGAGTCAATATCTGAACCCATACCTTTCGATATATGGGGTTTGGACTTAGTTGGACCTCTTCCCATGACGTCGGGAGGTTATCAAACGATAACCGTGGCAATCAATTATTTCTCTAAATGGATAAAATCTGCACCACTAGTTGGAACCACTTCAAAGGTAGTCATAAAATTTATCATATCTAATATTTGTTGTCGATTTGGAATTTCCCAATGAATTACTACGGAAAATGGGCCACAGTTTGACAACAAAGACATTGAGACGTTTTGCACTTCCAGAGGAATTCAACATTGCTTCTCTTCTTCTTTCCACCCTCAGGATAATGGGCGAGTTGAAGTTGCTAAGTGGACAATTTTAACAGGATTGAAAAAGAATCTAGAAGGAGATTGAGGGAAATGACCGAGTTATTTACAAGAAGTATTGTGGGCCTACCAAACTACTCAACGAGCGACCTCCCAATAGTCTCCCTTTGCCCTTGTTTATGGGATGGATTCAATCACACCTATAGAATCTAATTTGCCATCATTCAGGATACAAAATTATTATGAACATGCTAATGAAATGGTAGTAAGAAATCAATTAAATCTAATTGAAGAAATAAGAGTGAAGTCGTATTTAAGAAGAAGGCATTTCCAATTAGAAGACAAAGTATTAAGAAAAGTCTTTTTGCATACCAAAGAGAAACAATTTGGGAAACTCGCTCCGAATTGGGTAGGCGCATACATAATGTGTGAAAGGATCAAGTAATGAGCATATAAACATAAAAAAAGAAGGCAATATGTTGAAGCACCCATGAAATATTGAGCATCTCAGGTTGTACTTAGAATAAAATTATCAATGTAAATATTTAATTTGTCATACTTCAATGTAAATATTTGAGAGCATACTCTTTTCTACCCTGGTGGGGCGGGGAGGTTTTAAAGAGGTGTTAAATATTTCAATCAATGTTATCTTATGCCTTTTTCAAAGATTGTGGTAAGTACGAGGAAATCAGATAAATTAAATGTCTATTAAACACCTCCGGCCTTCAAATGAAGTCTCTTTAAAGTGATCAGATCTATTAAATATTTCCATCATTCAAATGAAATATATTTGCAGTGATTGGATCTATTAAACATTTTCATCCTTCAAATGAAATATATTTGAAGTGATTCAATGAATTAGAAGCTTATAAAAAACATCAGAAGAATTAAATAAATACTAGACAAAAGAAGAGAAAGAAATACAGACGAAGGGAAACTTAACATTAAACATTGATCGGAATATGTCTGATCCACCATCATACAAAATGCCTTGTCCATCTAAGGACTTTGGTTCACAAAAAAAAAATTGAAAGTAAATAACAAAATGCCTTCGCCATCCAAGGACTTCAGTCTTAAACAAAAAAAGGAAACAAAATGATCTTAGGGCTCGTTCCTTTCAATTTTTTCCTTACCACCATCTTTCTTGAGACTCTTGGCTCACACTCAATTGGTGAAGAAAAACAATGTTTATCACCATCTGGCATGGTATGAAAAGATATTTCTTCATATGGTACGAAATTCTACAAAGGTCCAAGGTTTTCCTTTGGAAAGGTCTCATGAAATAGCAAAACCATATCCAATTTGATACCTTCATCCCTATTTTCCAAAGAATCCATAACACTAGTAACATACTTCTCTACTGATGCAACTATCTCTTGAGCTTGATTATTTTTTAGATAAATATGTTATTCTTCCTTCGTTTTAAGAAGTTTCTATAACTTCTCTTTCTCTCCGAATAAGGTGTTGATAGTGATTGCATTGGTGGTTTGTTGTTCTTTCAGAGACTTGATCTTATTAGAGATGGTAGTTTCCAGTTCAGAATACTTAGTATTGGATTGCGCAGTTCAGTGCTCAATTCCTCTTTCTCTTTATTTAAAGCCTCCAACTTTTGTTGTTCAGATGAAAGATTATTCTTCAAGTTTTGGTTGTCTGTGGTAAGAAAAGTTATATCCTTAGTCTGATCCCTGACTTGTCTTTCCAGATTGACTATTGGGCTGATGAAGTAAAAAACTACATGGCCCAAATTATCCTTCTCACTCGATACCTCGAAATATTCACCATTATAAGTTATAGCACTAGCTATTGTGGTCTGAGGAAATTTCCGATCGAAGTCATCCTTATCAAGTTCACTAAAGTACATATTACGAAGGCCATCCAGGTTAACCTCTCCTTTAATAGATGGCTGATCGGTTGTGGGAAACACTGGAAAAGGAGGATTAGCTGGCACCTTTTCTTCTGGAGGAATATCAGTTGGAAGAGTAGGAGGAACAAACGAAGGAAGGAAGATTATCTTTGACCCTAAGCTACTCTTCTTCTTTTTTCCAGCCCTTCGATCAATACCTTCCTTGTGCTACTTGTGAGCTTTCTTCTTAGTTAGGGGAAACTGATCCGATCCCCCGGATTCCTCAACTGATGCAATAACTGCCTCTAACAAAACGACATTGATACATTCAGGATTCTCTGAACTAGCTACTTCGGGAATTTGAGGAGATGAGTCAACTTCAACTTTCTTATTCTTCTTATTTTTCATATTGTCCAGATGGCTCTGAGCTTTATTTTGTGCTGGTAACTATAGTTTTTCATCCTTTGCTTTAGTTCTTTTAAGGATGTCATACAATAGAGGGGGAGTGGTTAGTTTTTCACAAGAAAGGTCTCTGCTTCCAATGGTATTCCACAAGTGAGCTCTCAACATGATTATAGAAGTGAAACAATTGGGAAAGACAAGTCCCTAATTTCTGATGACAATTGATTTAACTTGGAAAATGTAGCCTTTTCTGCCTCCAGATGCTCTGACAACATTTTTGAAAATACTGCAAAACGACACAATAATCAGTTCGGTATACAACATAAAGTCTAAATACTAATAAAAATCTGAACAAAAGTTACCTAAACTCTTTTAATATCTAGTCAATTGGCTTGGGTTTTATTTGTAGTTTATCTTTTTCCCATTCTCCCACGTCCCACTTATGAAAAAAAACTGAGTCCTCCATGGTTTCTTAGCGTCCAAGAGATCATTCACTACTTTATAGTCGTTTTCCATGTTGTAATGATAAAAAATGATTTGTTGATTTCTACACAAACCAGCCACAACATCAAACTGCTCCATAGGGATTGGAATTTTTGACAATCTAGAAGCAATAATGTTAGCTAGCAATACGAGGCATTCGGGCAAAACTCATTAGATGAAAGTATCTGACTATTTCCAGGTCTAAGGGGAATCGAAGACCCAGTTCAGTACCTCAGTGTATACCACAATTTTATTAGCTTTACAATCCATATGAGTTTCCGGAGTGATAAGAATCCTCAACTTAATAGACTCCAAAAAGACTCATTTTGTTCTTATCTGATCTAATTCGGTAGTGTGTGTATACACGCAAGAGAATTTTTCAAGTGCAAGTAAGTATTTCACACTAACCTTACGAAATTTGGGCATAACTTTCCTTTCCAGGAATTTCAGAAGTGACTCAGTATTTGGCCATCCCACCTTTCCTGTACTTGTCCGATCAAATGTGGTATTCCTAGTATGTCCGAATGTCTCCAATAGGGTATCTTCCCGATTATCTTCCATATGTTCTTCCATTATGGTCGATCGTTGTTCGACCGATGTAGCATTTCTAGTTTCTTTCTAAATTTGGGTGGCTTCATTAACGGGAAGCAATAGATTTGGGCCTACATGAGGTTGGGCAAGAGGTTTTAATGCCTATAAACTAACAGTTTTTGAAGAAGGAGGGGTGATCTTGGCCTTGGAGAGTCGAGTGACTTATTGGGGTGTGACATTTTCAGTATCCGATCCTATGGCAAAAAATTGTGAGGGTTTCTTAACACTCGAAACTGATTTGTCCTTAGAAGAACGATCTAGGGATACTTGAACTGAAGGTTCAAACTCTAGGGTATATGAAGTTGGGATAAAAGAAGGTTTTCGAGTTACTGATTTTCTGGACGACGATGAACTCTTCTCCGGTTCTAGTAACGTTTGGCTAACTACTCCACTAGGAAAAGCAGGGAGTCCGGCTGCAATTCTTACCTCATTTCTCGTTTTTTCCAAATAAGATAAATTTAACCAACCTTCTTTGATCAGAGTAGTTCGGGTTGTGAACATATAATTTCCCTATGTTAAAACAAAGTCACGAACTCAAGATTTCTCTCTCTAGAAATTATTTCCTGCTTCTAAAAAAAGAAACAATGAAATTGGCTTATATAGATGTAAAAAGCCACTTGAATGTTCACCTAGGGGAGATAAATCTTTCAAGTAATGATTAGGGGCTATTAAGTACACCCTAATTACTTTTAAAAAAATAGGTGCAAGTGCCAAGGGGGGAAACGACTGAGAGGTCGGATCAGAATAAGGCACGTGTTATTTCTACAAATTCTAACTTTTGGTTCTTCCATCTACAAAAAGAAAAACATTTTGGATCCGATGAAGGTCCACTCTTTGGTAGCTAACTCTTTTAAAAAAAACTTCGAATATGATCCAAGTATTTTCATTGATAACTTAGCTCTTCCAAAATAGTTTTGAAAGACCTAAAGAGGCTAATAATAGGTTCAAATATTTTTTGAATGGTACTACTACCTAAACCGAAAGGGTAATTTGGACATGTTTTGCACCAACTTTATGATGAACAATACAACTAAGTAAATCATGACTCAATTGTGTGTTAATCTGTGCTAACCCATTTATGTAATGGGCTTAGAAGATTGACCCGAATCCAGAGTCTGACCCGAACGACCCAGGGGTCATAAAACAAGTATAAATACCCCAACCAACCTCATTTAGTGAGGTGAAATTTTATGAAGAAAACTTAATAGCTAAGACACACCTATTTTATCTCTCTACCCTTCACTCCAAAAATAAATACCTTATTAAGATAAAACTCTTTCCAAGAATACCCTTTGATCATAAATGTTCCTCACCACACACTATGGTTAGAAAGCTTTAATACGAAGATTATTTTTGGTAAGACATTATTGGCCTATGATATCTTTCGATGCTAAAGAGTTGGTCAAGATGTATGATACTTGTTAAAGATTTGCTAACATAATTCATAAACCAGGGGTCCCTCTGGAAACTATATCTGAAGCATTGTCATTCAACCGATGAGGTATTGACCTTGTTGGAGCTTTATTGATGGCTTCTAAAGGACCACAAACAATAATTGTGGCAGTAGATTATTTCTCGAAATGGGTAGAAGAAGAACCATTAGTTGAAACAAAGGCTAAAGATGTAATCAAGTTTATCACTTCAAATATTTGTTGTCATATTGGGGTCTCAATGAAGAACACTACATATAATGGACCACAGTTTGATAATACAAACTTGAAAGATTTTTTGCGTTTCTCGAGGAATATAACAATGCTTTTCGGCTTCATCCACAAGAAAATGGACAAGTTGAAGTGACTAATCGAACAATCCTCGAAAGGCTAAAAAAACATGTGCAAGGGAAGGCAAGAAAATAGCCAGATTATTTACAAGAAGTTCTTTGGTCATATTAGAGAACTCCTCGAACAACAACTTAAGGAAAGTGTTTCTCCATATAAAAGAAAAATCCCTTGGAAAATTGGGACCTAATTGGGAAGGCCCGTATGTATTATTGAAAGGGTAAATCCTGGAACGTATCAAATCAAGGAAAAATAAGGAAGAAATCTCCAACAAGGTCTTTAACATCTTAAGTTGTATTATTGGGAAGGCCCGTATGTATTATTGAAATGGAATATTGAACATCTTAAGTTGTATTTAGAATGAATGTAAGAAACATATATTTTTATGTAAAATATCGGTGACATACTCTTTCCTACCCTGGTGGCGCAGGAAGGTTTTAACGAGGCGACTTATTAGCCGATTCATATATATGTTCTTTTTGCCATAAACGTTTGTCTTTAACAATTTATTTTGGACTTAAAGGGTCTTCCAACAAAAGTTGGTCTTTAACTATTTACTTTGGACCTAAAGAGTCTTGTAACAAAAGTTGGTCTCTAACTATTTATTTTGGACCTAAAGGGTCTTCTAACAAAAGTTGGTCTCTAACTATTTATTTTGGACCTAAAGGGTCTTCCAACAAACGTTGGTCTGTAATTATTTATTTTGGACCTAAAGGGTCTTCCAACAAAAGTTGGTCTGTAACTATTTATTTTGGACCTAAAGGGTCTTCAAACAAAAGTTGATCTCTAGCTATTTATTTTGGACCCAAAGAGTATTCCAACAAAAGTTGGTCTCTAATTATTTATTTTGGACCTAAAGGGTCTTCCAACAAAAGTTGGTCTTTAACTATTTTTTTGGACCTAAAGGGTCTGTACTAAAAGTTTGTCTCTAATTATTAAAAACATTATGAAGACAAATAAAGTTGAAAATCTGATACATCCCATAAAAACAGAAAGTGAGGTTACACAAAATGGCCTCAAGACAATATGAGGATTTTAGCAAAGATGCCTCGAACATTATCAGGACTTTAACAAAACTGCCTCGAACATTATGAGGACTTTATAAAACAAAAAGTAAAATACCTTATTCTGAAGAAGACCCAATATAATTATCTTCAATGGAATAATAAGTTTTTTCATCATCATCTAAAGATATTTCAGAGGGTCGATATTCGATGGGGACAAGTCCCCAGAAACTACCTAAATTCAAGTTACAGTATCGTTCGTGAATTTCCATAATCAGCCCAGATTTAACTGTCACATATCTTGCCTCTAATTTGTCCACATATTAGTAGCACAAGCCTCAACAATTGGGTTTTCATATATTTTAGTTTAGGCTAAGATAAATTACTTCTTCTTCACAACCCATTCATAATCTTTAAGGTATCTAGAAAAATAATCTGATGGCTTATCATTCCATTCTTTATAAGATGCGATGAGCTTATCTTTAATAGATATTTCTTGGAATAAAGATCCCTCTCAACTTGAAAACATGAGTCAGACATCATGACATAATCCTCGACAAGAACAAGTTTTTCATAAATAGCCTTAGCTTGAGTTTAAAGTGTAGAAAATTCTTGTTCAAGCCTCTCAAAATATGATTTCGCTTGTAAAGCCTCTGCCTTGTAGTGATTCTTCCGATCCTTTAGCTATTGCTTATGTTCCCAATAATAACCGAGGATCAAAGTAACTTTCAAATTTGAATAGAAAAATCATCTCCAGCAGGTATTTCAAAGGAACTAGATGCAAAACAAGTCTCAAAAGAAACGACAGTTGTATACTCGGCCTTCTGAGTAGGATCATCTACATGATCTTGAATTATCAATTCATTTTGTGGAGGTTGGGAAGAATCAGGTTCAATGTTTATCTTTTCCGGCGAAGATTTGGTGGGATCAGTAGCTTTGTTGTCTGGGGATGCAACTACCTCGAAGACTTCTTCACTCTCTTGATGAATGCCTTCAAATTTTTATTTACATTTTTTTAGTAGGGTCTTGTGAATGGGGTTTCTTGGATTTATCAGGCTTATGTTGTGCCTTCTCTTATTTAGTATAAGTATCATGAGTTTCTGCACCAGAGAGTTACCATCTTGATGATTCTGGCTCTAGCTCTAGAGTGAAGATAGACCAATATATCTCGAGCCTCTAACCTATCTAGCATTTTATGTTGAATGAGAGAAACCATAAGCTCTTCCAAGGATAACCGTTCCGAGGGGTTGGCTCTCCAGAGATGACTTTTGGAAAGATTAGAAGGAGTGAAATAGAGATAAAATATGTTAGACCAAGAAGCTTTGGCCCACCTACTTAGCTCGGTGAAGATTGTTGTCGCTAAATGAATAAAATTAAGGTGGTTTGGACACACTAGTCATAGCTATTTTTAGTTAAAAATATTTTTTAGAAAAGATATAAAAAGTATGAAAAGAAAGTAAAATTTTAATAAAAAATATACCTCTGTTGGTCCACTTGGTGGACAGCTTGTGAGAACTGTCAGTCGTCGCTTTGAACCCCATTTCCGAAAGGCCAAACATAAAAATGAATCATTGCTTTCATTTTTTTTCATCCTCAAGTAGATCATTGAAAATCTTCTGGTTACGACCAAAGGTTAAGGAATTGAAGGGGGAGTTTGGATTTGTGGCCAATCCAGAAAGACCAACCATCTGCTCTAAAGAAAATCTTGTCCCGGAAATCCTCGATGTCATTATGCAAGCCATAAGGGTGAACCATATATTGGGTCCAACCTGGGTTGGACAATGATCAACAATAGAAAAATATTCGATGAAGAATTGATTGAAGGGGAAAAGTAAGCCTCAATTCATTATCGCTGTGTATACGATCGATTTACGATCCTTGACCGATAATGGTGTCTCCCCTGTAGTCGGAAAACGATAAAGATTGTGGAAATAATTCCCCATCGGGCTCTTAGCTTAGCCTCCTCGGAAACGTCATAGTATTTATAGTTAACCTTGTGCATGGTCAAAATATGTTTATTCTCGACTGCTCAAAGATTATTCCCAACAAGAGATTTAATGTGTGGGGGAAGTATAATATCTTCTCTTGATTTTTCTTTCTTCTTTGGAGGGGAACTCTCTTCGATAGTATGGGAAAACCAACCGTTTTCCCTTTCTCGGAGGTAGGAACCAACGCTCATTCGGTTGCAATAGTATTATTTTCAGTAACGACTTGTTGCTCATCCTCTCTGAAAGCTAAGGCAAATGCTTCATCAATATTAATAGTATCGTCGGATTTGGCTATACTGTCAGTTTAACTGATGATTGTTGGATCTTCTTGAATGAAAGCCAATGCCAAAGCTCCCTTGACATCAACAACATTTTAGGATCTGGCAACTAGATGTTCAACAGATGAAGCATTTGATTTTTCCTCTTGAATAAGTTAGATGGACCTTTTTGTCATATAAGCCACGTCGTTTTTTGTTAATTTCCAAGCAGAGACTCTAGGGGTAGGTTGTGGAGTCCTTTGAGGAGTAAATAATGGAGTGACAAGAAGTTCTGAGGAGACCTTGGGTCAAACGTTTTCAGATTTGTGGGATCGTTTTCTTTTGGAGGAAGAGCCTTTGGAATGCTTACCGTTCCCCATCAGTGTAAAATCACCGTTGATAGCTACTAGGAAAGTGTGACTGGGGGCCTGAGAGGAGAAATTCCAGGGGGTGATTGCGCTAAGAGAAGTGTTGGAGGCCAACTACCGTAGTATGTTAAAACAAGAAGTTGAGGTTCAGACTCGATGTATAATCCGGTGGTTTGTCTCTCGTCAGTTTTTTGGCTAATGATTAACCAATCTAAGATGTAAATGTTTTTGCGCATAAAATAATTCGTTCTCTTAAAAGGTTTTTTCGGAATTTTTATCTCTCTAAGAATATTTGGTATGAGGTCAATAAAAAGCAGCAAATATTTATAAAGAGGCATGCAAAAATTTTGATGAGTTGTTTTACTAGGGCCAAAGTGTCTATAAAGAGGGAATGCGTGCCTACGGAAAGAGTGCACCGCCCTAGACTATTTCGGGTCAGAGTAAATGACACGTAACATGCATGCCAATCAATACCTAACAAAGGCGAAAACGTTTCATTGGTTGTGTCAAAATATCGTGACATCATGGATAAAGAAACTTTTGGGAGAAACAGTTGGTCTGGGTATCTAAGTGAACAAAATCCGATAGTTTTTTATTATTCAGGGTTCTCAAGACCTTCGATGAAGACTAGATTAGTAAAATTAGACAAGAATTCTGTATAATAATTAACAAAAATTCAAGGAATAATCCCTTGAACAAAAATAATTTCACCTATAACGATTGACAAAGTTCGAGGAATAGTTATTTGCCCCAGAATGTAGACAAAATCCATTGAGAGATTGATAGTAAGGGCATAATTAAGCAATGTGACGAGAAAAGTATTAGTGAAATTACAATCCTTGTTCGAAAGTTTTCGCAAGGACTGGGGGGTACTGATAAGGGAAGAACTATGCAATAAGAGAATATTTGCAAATTAAGGGCACATTTAGCATAAAGAATTTTTTTTAGAAACAATTAACGATTATGTAATATATGAGAACTATTTCGTAATAATTTGTCTCGACATATGGGACCCAACAAATATATTATAAAATCACACCACCTCTTTTGGGGAAATGTGATTGAGAAATAATTAGAGAATTATTGTTTGTGACTTTCGCTTTCTAGATTGTGGAACTTCTCTCTCTAATACATCTTTTATCATCTAAATTTGTCTTCCAAACATTATTTTACTCATAAATCCTCTCTAATATATTTTCTGGAACGATCACTTGCAACATCAAATCCCCCTGACTAGCTTCATACTCATGTAGTGGTTAAACTTCATACGTACAACACGAAACGTGACCATGCTCAAAATATTCTTGAGTAAAATTGTCTCCAACTTCACTTTATAAATCATATTCATCATCAATTTTGCGGTAGTACTAGGTTGAGTCTCTACTGTCTTATTTAATGGCATACCCTATTCATTGAAAACCATGTCCATTCTTATTAAATCCTTCTGAAGTCCAAGTTTAAGGCACCACAACCTATACTATTTTACTAATTCACAGATATCCAAAGAACAAACATTTTAGTACCCTTAGAATAAGCTTATCATGCTTAACATGTACATAGGTCTCATATCTGAACACTCTCAAATGTTTAAACTTAGGTTTCTTTCCCGTTCGGGCCTCTTGAGGACAAATACAATTAAGCGTCTTATATGGACTCATGTTGATGATATATGCAGTCGTTGTCACAAATTCTCCCTATAACCTTTGATCAATTATAGTTGTATGACGCATACATCTAACCCATTTCAGTAAGGTTCGATTAATTTTCTCAACACGCCTGTTCTGTTGGGGATAACCACTTACGATTCAATGTCTAGCGATTCTAAACTTTGTAAAATATTCAGTGAACTCATTTGCGTATATATTCCAAGATATTATGACTAATTTCCTAGTTTAATTCTCTCACAAAGTCTTTCAGTTCACAAAGGAAACAAATGCTTTATCTTTGGCCTTCAAAATTGAAACCCACACTTTCTTGGAATAGTCATTATTATGTAACATAAAAGACATTGCACCACATATGGTAGGTGCTCGGGCTGGACCCTAACAATCTGAATGAACACAATCAAATACTTCATTAGATGCCTCATTGGTGGGCAGGAACTTCACTGTCTTACTTTTACCCAATACACATCTCCCATAGTAGCTTAGCTTATGAACTACGTTACCATCTAGCAACTTATGCTTCCTTAGTCCACTGAGTTCATTCTCATTTAATATCTCAATCAATGATACCAAAACATTATGGAATCCTTCGCAATACTATGCACACACCCATACTATCATAGAGCCCTCGAAAGTAATACAAGATTAGTCTTATTGGCTTTCATAATAATAAGGGAGCGTTGTAAGACTCTAAGTCTGCCCTTTCCACCAATATCGGTAAACCCTTCCTCATCTAATATCCCTATAGAAAAAATGTTACGTTTAACTTCGAGTATATACCTTTTGTTGTTAATCGTTATATAAATTTATGTAAATAACATGATTCGAATCGTTCTAATCCATTTGACATCGCAGGATTCGTAATTCCTAAGGATGGCCCTTCTCCTATCAAGAATTTGTAAGACTTCATACCAATGCTTATTGGAAGTCATGTGAAACAAAACACCCAAATCCATCAACTAGTTATCGTTATACCTGTAAGAATAATAATTTATTAAACAATAAGTATACTCACAATCATCAGACACCATTGTAGTATCAATTTTCAGTCTTCTTACAGTTGTTACCCTTTCTCTTCTTTGGGTAGTTTCATTGATATGTCATTTATTCTTACATGTCCAACATGTTACTTTTATGTACCAGTATTTCAGACTTTGACCAATAATTTCCTCGTCTTTCACTTGAATCTATATTCCCTTATCAATCCCTCACACTTAATATGTGACATTTAGAATCAACCTTCAGAACACTCTTATTTTGAAGATCTTTAGAGTGCAAGATGCTATTGATTTTGACCATCATAAGGGATTGTTTCTCATAGATCATGGTGGCCACAAAGTGTTCATACTCCTTTAGTAGAGAACTTAGAAGGATTATTGTTTGGTTTTCCTCTTCCACCTTCACACCAACTGTATTAAGTGGAGTATGATTCAATTTTAATCATCTATATAGCTTTAGATCTCTATGCTATTATTTGTATACAACATATAAAATTGGTTTATCATATATAATATGTTTGGCAATGACTTAATCATGTAAATTGCCTTCATCTGATTTTATATCCCTAGTGTCGTATGTTTTTAGATACCTATCGTAGCACTTCATCTCTCAAGCTCAATATGAGGGCGCTATGAGCTTTAGACAATGCCACAATATCAACATGTGTAGGTTTATAGTCAATAAAAACAACCAATCCTTTTGTACTAGGAGATCCTTAACTTTAAATATTCAAAGTTTAAAATCATCAGATTTGTAAAATTAGCAGTGTTGAAGCTATGTCATATGTGAAAAAAATGACATATTTTTGCTATTTTGTCTCTTTTTATGTTTCGCATTACTAATTACTATAATAAACAAAAAGTTGAATTTTGAATGAATTACTTAGCATCTGTTGCTTTAGTTATTTAAAATATGATTAAATCAAATAGAGCCTAACTGTGTGTCTATCTTGAAATAAAATATATTCAGACATATTAGTAAATTTAACCTGACGTGATGTGTGCACACCATGGTTGTTGGTGCTACAAGTTTTATGGGACGAAGTGCAGTAGATGAGGCTGAGCGTAGATGTGTTAGACATATTTTCTTCTAAGCAACTTACTCTTACATTATGTTCGGTGGCACTTACATATCTAAGTTATATCCATCACCTTCAAACATATCATTTATAGCAAAAGTAGAATAACATAGTAAAAAAAACATATACGTATGCAAATGTATTGAGAATTTATGTATTCGTATTATATAAAAGTTATATTTTATAATGTACAAAAACAGAGTTTATATATATCCTTGTATAAAAAGTTAAAAGAATAACCTAATCTAATTCAATGATCCAATTGCTATAATTTATTTAATAATCTATAATTATTATACATATTAACTGAATTTATTATCATATATTATATTATATCACTAAACTCCTCTTCAAATTGGAGTATATATGTCTAGCATGTCCAACTTGTTAAATAGTGTCTCAACTAAGGCTTTACAAAAAGGTTTATTTTTAATATTGGCAAATTTAAGATTTGTCTAAAACGTGAATGAGTTGTGTACATGAGAAACAAGTGGGTGTTCATATGAAAACATTTTGAATTAAATGATAATCAATCTCAATGTATTTGGTCCTCTCATAAAGACCTATTTTTTGCGATATGCATGGAAGCTTTATCGTCACAATGAAGTGTCATCAAACCATCATGGTGAATACTTAGCTTGTTTAGTAAACATTTCGTCTAAACTAACTCGCATAATGTGGTTGACATCACACGAGATTCTAAATCAATACTGGCGAGACATAACTGTCTGATTTTTTTCCTTCCATAATATAAGATTACCACTAATACAATATTAAGTAGTAGAAATTTAATCAAAATCAGTGAACGTTGCAATCATACGATGTTCATGATTAGGATATTCATTTACATTGAGATCACTTAAGGTATTTAAGGATTCTAATAATCGTGTTGTAGTCTGTAGTGTATTGGGATGACATGAATTGACTCACTACACTTAATGGATATGCAATGTTCAATCAAGATATTTCTCAGGATTATACATGGGTACTCCCTCATTAGGCATAAGATTGGTCTCGTGTACCATCGGTGAGTTAAATGGTTTGTATTCAAGAAACCCACATTCTAATAGTATAGTAAGAATAAATTTTCTGTGACAAATAAGAATCTTATTAAGAGATCACGATACTTCAATACCAAGAAAATAATTTCGTTTACAAATACTTGTAATCTAGAATTGTCCGCTCAAAAAATTATTCAATAACAAGATCTTATTGACATCATCACTTCTTATAATTAGATCATCAACAAATGCAAGTTGAATTTAATTTTTATTTTTCAAGAGTCTATAAAAGACTTAATGATCATTAGAACTCTTGTTCATGCCAAACTAACTAAGTGTGAGAGAGAGATACCCAAACTAATCTTTGGATTGCCAAAGGGTTTAGTAATTTAAACCTCATCTCAAGGATTCTATTGAGAAATAAATTCTTGATATCTAATTGGTGTAGTGGCTAGTGACGAATAACAGATATAGATATTTAATTGTGAACATATATCATTTTGCAGCATGAGAAAATGGTTCATCATAATCAATACATGGAGACCAAAAGTACCATTTTGTAACCAAACGAGCTTTGAGTAGGTGTAACAACCCATCATGTTCAAACTTGATTGTGAAAACCCATTTTCAACCGATTTTCTTTCTATCACGAGGGAGAGAAAAAGATCACACGTTTCATTTTTCCACAAGAATGAAACTTCCTCTTGTATAACATTAAACCACCCGATTTGAGCAGAGCTTTTGGCACATTGTTAGGAACAAAGTAACTGTCAAGATGAGTAGTAAATGCATGATGGTGTGAGGATAAATCTAAATAAGAACAAAAGTGGTAGATGATATATCTTGTGCAATTACGTGAGCCTTTTCAAAGAGCAATAAGACGATCAAGATTTTTAGAGGATTGGATTAGAACAAGCTTCTGTGGACTAGGTGTTGTAGAGTCGAGTTGATTTTAGAATATATCGTATCGATTCCATTGTTAGTTCATGTGTAACAGAATATGTAAAATTCTTATGGCATGTGATGAAAAAAGTTAGTATTTACATGGATATTTTTATTTTTCCGAGTGTATGCGTGACTAATATGAGGCACATGAGGTGTTGTAGTCATGAAATTATTATTGATTGGTGAAGAATAGATATGAAAATCACGATATCTCATAATAATGAGGATAAAGGTTGAATTATCATATATATATATGAAGGCACCATATTCTAAATGACAGTAATTTAATACAAACTCCATAAAAATAAAATGAGACGAAACAAAGTGCTTTTTAATAGTGGGACTATAACATCGATAACCTCTTTTTTAGTTATCATACAAATAACAAGCACAACCAAATATTTTTGGAGAAACATGAAATAAAGATACATAATGAAATATAATATTATAAAAAATTGCACCATCAAGTACTAAACATGACATCCTATTTTATCAGATAACATACAGTTAACACCGTGTCATCCCAAAATCAATGAGGTAGTGTCTAAAGATCATCATAGTATGAGCCACCTCAAGTATATGTCGATTCTTTCAACCACACAATTGTTTTAGGTGTATAAGCACATGATGATTCTTGAATTATACGATTAATAATCATATATCTTATAAATTCATTCGTATAATACGCTTTGGCATTGTCACTACGAAGAGTTTGAACATTGGTGTTGGATTGATTTTTCATGAAAGAACAGAAACTCAAAAAAGAAATTAAAAAAAAAATATTATTGTCGAGATTTAATAACAAAGATCCAAGTTGCACGAGAAAAATTATGCACAAAAGTAACAAAAATAATTAAAGTGAGAGATATATAACTGACAAGGACTCCAAACATCATAATGCAATAAACAAAAAATACTCTTATATCGACTAATGACTCTAGGTGGATGAGAAGCACGAACATGCTTTCTTTGAATGCATGACTCACAAACTAATTCTGAAATATATTGAAATTTAGGATGTATCTTTTTCAAAACCTAGAAAGATGGATGTTCTAAATTATAATGGACCTACTTAGCACTACTATCACTCGGCTAGACCACTCGTTAAGGTGATCCTTCCGTGTAATTCAAAACATTGTTGTCCTTATATGTTGTCAATATACCTGTGCATCCCTTGTTTATGAATTGTGCATTTAGTTGTGGTGAAGATAACATAACAATTTAATTATTCTATTAAATTGTTTAGATACATGATATTTTTAAAAAAAAACGTATAAAACATATCATAAAGATTGTTTCGTGACATCTGATTGGATCTACGTGTATTTGAACAGATGATTGTGAGGTAGGGATCAGTCCTAACAATACAGTCGTGTTCCTACTAAAAAAATTTGTATATTGACGAAAGGATATGGAAAGATCTCTTATCTAAAAGGATTAGAAATGAACTTTTGTTTTGAAAATAAAAGTGAGCAAGAAGGAAAATAATTTTAGAATTGGAAAAGAAGTTTAGAACCGAACAAAAAAAAAACATTAAAGAACAAGATCTGAAATTTTTTTTTGCATATGAACTTCTGTTTTAGAACAATTTCTCAAAAATATAAAGAAATGAAATTTATACATGAACAACTGTCGATGTAGATGAACGATCCAAAAAGGATTGTGCGGACGGAAACGAACGACATTCAAAAGGAAACAAAAACAGCCTTATAAAGCGCTGATACCGTGTTAATAATATATAAGTCCTTTCCGTACCCTCCGAAAAAGCCTTCAAACACATCATTTATAGCATAAGCAGAGTAACATAGTAAATGTATGAGAAATGATAGAGGATAGTACTTCTCTAATGAATGGGATGAGTATTTGGATGAAGAGAAAATTATCCATCAACTCATCAACAGCTACTCTCCAGCTCTCAGTGCGATATCAGAAAGAAGAGACATTATAATGATGGAGATGGCCAGAAGTTTAATGAATGAAAAAAGTGTATCAAAAACCTTTAAGGCTAAAGCTATAAGAGTCGAGACAACAGTTTTTTTTATCAATAGATCAAAAAATATTCAAGATAAAAAACCTCTCTGAAATGTGGACAGTTGCGAAGCTAAAACAATAACATTTAAATCTTTGAGAGTCTAAAGCATATCCATCTAACCGATGAGCTGAGAAGAAAGCTCGAGGCAAAAGGCTCTGTGGTATGTTGGTTGGGCATTAACTGGATACAAAAGGTTATATAATATATGATCTCACTAGCAGGAAAGAATGAAATGCTAGGAAGATGTTGAATCAGAAGAGAGAGTGAATGAGACAGTCATGCTAGGAAGATGTTGAATAGTTTGTTGAAATGTGTTAGTTTATACTAAATGTAGGAACTTGATATAATACGCGTCATGAGTGATACATATAGATGTGTACAAAGGTTGGGACAAATATGAAATGCCTAAAGACCATAATTTGCTGGACGTATCGGTACAACCAGGTGCCAACCGGAGTTCCCCCAAACACTTCAGTGTGACGAACTCACTCTCTTTTGAAGTCAATAAAGTTTTCAACAATGAAGTGGTCAAGAGGACTCCAGGTAACAACTGACTGTCTCTCTGATTCTCTTCGTGTAACAAGAACTCCGCTTCGGTTGATTATCAGGTGCCAACTGTAGTTCCCCCAAACACTTCAGTGCTTGAGATGTCGTTAAAAGCATGTCTCAGTGAAGTGTTGTAGGAGAACTCCAGCTAGCAACTGATTTCTCTTTTGTATTTTGGCTTGAGATACTAATAACCATTGCCCTAAGATATATATAGTAGTAGTGAAGAGAGAATATTAGGAGAGAAAAAAAAATGAAAGAATGATAATGTAAAATGTGGTAAATTTGTAGTTGAAACTGAATGTGGTCTGATTTTTAGGATAGATGAAAGATAGACCGAATATACAAATCAGAATCTGATATAATGTGAAAACAAAGACGAATATATTGCCCTTTTCTCTATAGGAAAGTTGACAAGATAATTCTCGACTGAGGTGTTGCATACCAAATTACCAACATAAGAGATTTATATATTATATTCATAATTCAAATGCTATTGTTTTCTTTCCTTTCATCTACCTCCTTAATATTTGATATTCAATGAAATGTTAATTAGATTGCGACGGTCTTCCTGATAACCGAAATACTACCCTCGATATTTCGATTTTCAAAACCAATGAACAAAAATTACCTAAACACTTTTAGTGATTGACTTTTTTTTTAATATAAAAAACAGTAAAATATATATATATATATATAAAAATAAAGAATAAGGTTCACAATCACTATCGGGCATTCTTTAGAACTGAAAAAACTTTATGAATGGAAATTATATAATGGGAAATATGAGATAACATTTGATCAACCTAGAAGTTAATAGTAGTTAAAGGTAGTTAGTAAGTGTTTGTATTTGGTTGACTAGACAACATAGCAGGTTCTCTACGTTTGTCAATCGTATCACGTTAGTTCTTTTCTTTTATTGTTGTATAAACAAGTCTCCTACGTTTTATAAACGTAACAAACAGATTCTTTTCTGAAAATGTGAGGGACCTATTTATTACAAATTGAAAATGTGAGAGACTTGTTTATTACAAGCGTAAGGATTTGTTTATTACACAAAAGAATCTGTTTGTTACTTTTTTTAAACGTAGGGGATTTGTTTATATAAAAGTAAAGGAAGGGAACTTATGTGAGACGATTGACAAACATGGAGACATGCCATAGAATCTATACCAAATATCATTAGAAAAATTATGTGTTCAATTGTCGAACAAAAGAAGTTTGTGTTCTGGAATATCCTAGCATTCCTTTCCTTCCATATATGGTATATAACTGCATAGAAGGAGACTCTTCTATAATTCCCAATCCCAATATGACCGGGGTTCCAGGTCGTAGCTTCGTTGATCCAATCTTACAAATTAGAAGCGATGAAGGCATGTTGAGCTTATGGGTAACAAAATCTCGAAGCTGCAAGGCATAATTACAACCCGTGGATATGTGGTCAGTAGATTATGGGTTGCTTCCACTAAGGGTGTAACGGGGGCTAGTGGGGTAGCCCCAGACAATGAGCTTATCTCTGGTCAATTTGCCTTGGATCGTAAGCTAGGTGATGAAGGAGTGTCTCAAGATGTTGAATTTGTTCCATATTAGAGCATCCATGTTAACAGGTGCGAGAGAAGCGCGAATAGATTTGTAGCTGCAACTAATGGTAAAGGCGTCCTTGCTATGATTAGGAATCCAAATGAATCCATCCTCGCCGTTGGAATGAGAAGGGCCTCGGTTGATTGCGTTCCTAATGTCGGTTAAGTGTTGTATATGAATTCTTCAGCCAGGTCGGGTAACAATTGACCAATTATGTTCCCCATTGCGGATAGTATCAGAGATGTTAGATTTACCATGAAGACGAGCACGACATATAATATTTGGGCCATAGCGGTTCACCAAGGAGTTGGTGAAGAGCCATGGGTCGTACCAGATGGAAGTGGGCTCACCATTTCGAACTTTAACTTTGTAAAGCGAGCCGACAATAGATCTAAGCTTGAGGGTTTTCCTCCAACTCCAGCTTAGTGAAAATTTAACACCGAGGCTCCAAATATTTCTGTCTTTGAGCCTTTCATTGATGATCCACTGAGTCCAGATTGAAGCCATATTTTTAGTCAAACCATAAGGTTTTCAAGACGACCGCCCGATTCCATATTTTTAGATCTAGCATCTCAAGGTCGCCCTCCTCTGTAGGAACAATGATTTTATCCCATGAAACTTTAGCCCCCGTAATTTTTATGTATGGGCCTGAATAAAGAAATCTTCTAAAAATATTAGAGAGGTCCTTCAGAACTCTTGAGGGGAGAATACAAATTGAGGCCCGATAAACTTGGCTAACGAAGATGACCGATTTGATCACTTGTAGCCTACTAGCATAGGAAAGGTGTTTGGTGGTCCAAGAGTTATTGATATTCTGACATTCTAGAAGAGGGCTCTGCAGTCATCTAAGTGATTCGTGAAGAGATAAAAGGCGCTTCGAGGCATTTTAAAGGAAGCGTCCCTTCAACGAAACCTAACTTCGAGATGATTTCCCGTTTGACGACTTTCGAGGTTTTGGAGAAGAAAACTTGGCTCTTAAAAGGGTTGAATTTGAGGCCAGAGAGGAAGGAAACCTCATGCGTGCTATCTTTAACGAGCTTGATTGAAGGACTGTGGGCGCGACAAAAGATCACTAGATCATATGTGAAGCAAAGGTTTATGATCTTTTTCTTGTGACACTTCCAATGGTAGCGAAATTGTCTATTGTTGCCATTTTCTTATCAAGATGTTGGATAGAACCTACATGACAATAAAAAACAAATAATGGAAGATAAGTTCACCTTGGTGCATAACTTTATTACCTTTAAAAGATGAGGTACAATTTTTGTTGATGCATATAGAGTACGAGAGGGAGGAGATGCATTAGATAATCCACCATATCATTTTAAGGAAAAAACCCATTTCTAATAAGACGTTGAGCATCAATTTTCATCTGATATTGTCAAATGATTTCATGAAGTATATCTTAAGGGCACATCTAGGCCCTTTCTATTTTTATTTTAACCATGGATGAGCTCTTGGGAGATCAATATATTGTCATTGATGTTTCTACTCGGGATAAAATCAGTCTGACTAGAATCAATTAAAGAAGGAAGCGAGCCCTTGATTCTATTGGGCGGAATTTTAGAGATCACTTTGTATACGATATTGCAGCAATCAATAGGACGCAAATCTGTTGGATAGGTTTGGGAGTTCGACTTTGGGATAAGAGAGATTGCAGTCTCATTCCAATTAGGGTCTATTTTTCCAAAATTGAAAAAATGATGAATATCTTTACAAAAGTCATGGTTAATAGTGGACCAACTTTTTTTGAACAAAACATGCATCGTAGTTGTCAGGGTAAGGGGCTTTATCGCTATCTATAGTGAAAAGTGCATTTTAATTGCATCCTCGCTAATGGGTCTTATAAAAGTGACGTGGGCTTCAATTGAGAGTTTAGAGGTGATAAAGTTCCTAATGCTATCCAATACTGGATAGTTATGGGGACTTGGAGAGCAATAAATTTGAGAAGTAAGATTTGAAAAGGTTGGAAATCCTTCTTAGTTGCGAGACGGAGCTACCATTGGCTTTGTTGATGGTGATTATCATATTTCTATCTCTTCTAGATCTTATACTATTATGGAAAAAATTGGAGTTGCAGTCTCCAAGATTTAACCATGATTCTCTAGATTTTTTCTTAAGGAAAGATTCATCAGCTCTATTGAGATATACAAAAAAAATTGGACGCCAAAATCTCTTCTTCGATAAGGCTACGTCTATAGGGTGGATGACCAGTCTATGGTGGGCTTGATGGAGCTCGTATCAAGACCTATTAACTTGATTGTTCAACTCACTAAGAGAGGGGGCTGGAGCCTGAGAAGCTTATGGCTTAAGGAGCCATGGGGTTACCTAAGAGAGGTAAATTCCAATTGTTTGAGACAACAGAGGGGTAAATCTGATGGAATAGCCACATGTTAAATAACTTGAAAGGCTTCCTGGTGAGAGCGATTGAAGAGGTTAATTGGATTTAAATTGGGGTATAGTTGAGGTACGGGGGATGTCGAAGTGAGCGTAGGAGTGAGGGAAGTAATCACCCCAAGGGTTGTTAACAAAGGCACGATCGATTTTTGATGAAATCGGGTTGTCAATCAGTTTGTTAGTCTAAGTAAACTGGAACCTAGAAAAACGATGGTCATTGAGGCCTCTCCGTCACAGTAATCTTGAAGTCACGCATGGATTTGGTCCAAATGTCAGTTTAGCCCATCTTTTTATTTGGGTGTCTAATGGCGTTAAATTCGCTCATAACAACCCAAGGAACCTCATATATATTTCTTGCCAAATAAGCAAGGGCCCTCCATAAGGTTCAACGCTCGTATGGGTCATTTAATCCATAAACAAACGTGAGGTAAATATGATTCTTTCTAGAGAGGTACACAATTTTACCGTCAATATATTGGGGCGAGATGTTTAGGATTTCAAGTGATCCAAAATCTATCATAAGGACGAGCCTCATGGTTGGTTCTATAATGCAAGTATGGGAACATTGATCTCATAATACTTTCTACGTTGCCTATACTATCTTTAATAATTATATTAGACAAAACATAGTCATGAACATCAATTTATCTAATGGGGTCATTAAGACCCCGAATGTTCGAAGGCGCTATTATCATAGATAGAATCGTAAAGTGATAAACACATACAAACAGTTAACTATGAAACCTCGCATTATTCATTAGTGTGGTTTTAACATTGATACCAATAACAACATGTATTATCTATGATGGAGGCGAGGTAACTTCGAAAGTAAAATGATCCTTCAGGAGGGCATCAGGGTTGATTTCTCCTACCACTCTACTGCCACCCCTGTGGTTTTGTCCATGCCGCATGTTCATTCCAACGTTTTCAACATAGGGTTAGAGGCTGTCATATCTCGGAGAGATCAGATTGTCATGGATAGGCTCATTCCCTTGGCACGTTATTGCAATGTTTGAGACTGAATTCTCTTCCTTGTCGTGGCAGTTGGAGGAAGTGTTCCTTAAGGTTTGGGATTTCCACACATTGGGGGGAGCCCTTGATCCTCGATCTGTAAATTATGGACTTTTCAATGACAACTGATACTGAGAGTTCCTGAGAACATATCAGTCACTCTCATCATGATACAGATACGGGCAAAGTTAAGTCTTGTTTTGCTTTCTGTATATGTGTCTACGTATATAGGAGCGCCCGAGATGCTCAGGCCTCTCCCCGTCCACAACTCATGAGGTAGTCCATAGAATTTCACCAAGGTAGGTATGAACTTTAGAAACTCTCTGCTTCAGTTTTCTATAGGTTCCTAGTGCTTCATGAATATTAGGCGGTTGTTGAAGAACCATGGAGACAACTCGAGTATCTGAGGAGCATTATCGGTTGAAGAAAACTTGAAAAAGAAGTGGCCTAACGGAGTTGGCTTGCATTCGAGGAGGCCTTAGAAGCGCCAGCTCCTTAAAGAAAGCTTTTGAACATAGTATGGAGCTCTTCGCTTCGTAAGGAAATAACTCGACATGCATTTAGCCCACTCGGTATGGTCACCAGCCAAAGCCTCTAGTGGGAAGACCAAGATACATTTATCAAAATGCAGAGATGACACATTTTCCACGCTCATGCTTGAGCTGATGTCCTGCTAGAGGGGACTACTTGGACCCATTAATGGCTCAAATGAGGGTAGGTTTGGGGACCTCTCTGAGAGGTAGGTGGTCTTATGTTCACCAGGGAACCCGGGGTGCTACTGACCATGCTTGCGGTTATGGTAGAAATTGGGTGTCTATAAAGGACATGAGGTCTAGAGGTGCGGGCCTGACTAGCAATATAACCATAGGCTCTGAGTCTAGAGATAACACCACCTCTACTATTTCTACCAGGGCAACTTTCACGATATAGAACATGAGGCACACCAAGAGAGAATATTTGACTAATAGTATAATGGGCTTGCTAATGGGGTGTGATTGTTGGCAAGGTTTGGTTTGGGGTGATTTGGTGGTTGGTTGGGGGGGGGGGGGGGGGTTGTTGGAGATGCATGGCTAGGCTGTATGCATGGCTAAGGGAGGAAAAAATGGATGGTTAGGTTTATCATGCATATTGGACACATGACTTGATGAAGATAATGGGAAGAGCTCTATGGGCTCAATCGGGGAGACAGAGATGAGACAAATTGAGGAAAATGGTTTAAGGCTAGCGATTATGGGGGTACCTGATGATTGCATGGCATTTTGCTCGTGGCATATGGAGAGAGAAGAGTTTTGGTGTTCATGGTCGAGAAAGCAGGCGTTACCAGCATAAATGGCTTTAAGGCGGTGCACCTTCGATGATGGCAGGCTAGCTTCGTACTCTGAGGGGTCCTCTTCCTCATTGATTTGCATGTGAGTAACTGGTAACGTGAAAGAAATCGAGAGGGGGGCAACATCTTGGTCCTGAGCCACCAAGATGGTCATGTTTGATGGACTAGCAAAGGGACTAGAACCTCGAGGGGGACTCAAGCCAAGAGGGAGGGTTGGTATGGATCCCTGAATTTAAGCTCAAAGGCCTCTTGCCAAGCAAAGTGTTTGGTGACCATATGTCACAATCTCTTCTAGGGAGGAGACTCGAGGAAGAGGACCATGTATGTCTGTTTTTTTTGGATTATATCAAACGAATTATGGATCTAAATAAACAGAGACTCAAGATGATGGATATGTTAATAACTTAAGCCATTTTACCAAGTTTATTTGACATTAACTGAGCGATTATGCTACACTCGCTATAAATGCCGGAAATAATCATCTTAAAATGCATTAAACGATAATAAAGGTTACATTCAACATCTATGTAGGGATAAATTTTGCTCGATGTGCTAATAATATAATTATACATATAACAATTAGTTTGGGGCTTCATGGTGATGCCTGAAATGAACATCGTACATGGAGTTAGGATACTTTTAGACCTCTGAGCCCCTTAAATGTTTGCGCATTGGAGCCGCTTCTCATTCCAAGATTGGGAGTGCATGCTTCCCTTCGCAAGGCCAAGCATATAGTTAGTATCTCGTCAAGCTTCCACATGTCTCCTAGATGAAGGGATCTTGTCGATTATAGGGTGAGATGGGGAGAGGAGTTCCTTGGTTCTTTCATTAGGCGGCTTGCATAAAGCAGCTCCAGCAGTCCTGATAAGCTGATAGATAGCTTACATGGGTTGTGATCCAGAGAGGCATCTTCCACCTGCATAATAAAAGGAATGAACCTTGGAACCAACCTTAAAGTTGTTCCAACCTTGAAAAAGAAAAAAAAAGTGATGAGGCTCCTCATCAACAAGCATTAAATCTTGTGATGAGGCTTTTCTAAAGTCTAGAGTTAAAATCTGTTTTTAAAGTAGTAATTAACGGTTTTCTGGTTGAAGAAGAGGGGTTTCCAGAGAGAGAAACTAACTGTTTTTCTGTTAAACGGTTTTTACTTTTTGTTGGCTTTTAGTGATAGCTGGTTTGTCTATATTCATTTAGATTGCACTACGTCTACCGTGTAAATTGATTAGAAGATCGTATCTTAAACATGTCGACCAACAAATTGTTATATTTAATTAATAGAGAGGTACTAATTACCATTTGTGAAAAAATAAAAACACCAACAACCATTAAGATTTTCAAGGTTACCAAAATTTATGTGTAACACAAAATATGCTTTTTGGATATAAAAGCACAAAATTCATCTCTCTCTCTCTCTATATATATATATATATATATATATCAAATACAATAAACTTCAGTAAATTCTTAAGCATTTCACCATAAATCAACTACCAAATCAGCTTTTAGGTGTTCAACTGTTGGTCACTCAGTTGAAACAGTGACCGATAATTAGCGAATCCTAGGCACTCAGCCGAAGGAGTGACCAATAGTGAGCGAACACATATCCAAGAGGTTGTAGGAGGCAGTACGAGATTTGGCTCTTGCCTTATTTCAAAGGTAGAGTTAACAAGAAAGAACAAAAAAAATCATTCGCACAACAAAATATTTAATCATTTTTATAATAAAATATGATGTGATTCACACAACCATCTCTTTAGTATTTATCACTCACCTCACTTATCTATCAATATACCTGTAGCTAGTTTCTCTTTCTGAAGAAATATGTAGCACACATCGCGTCATGCCACACATTTCAAAGCAATATCTTTTTGTATTTATTGGTCGAATGTGATAAATCGTAATCCATTAATATAAAAAAATCTAATGATATAAAAGACTAGGTTAATAGGAAATCTAATTAATATAAAATATAAAATTAATAAATTAACATATAAAATAATTCATATAGAAGATTTGATTAATATAGAATTTCAAATTAATGTGGAATATATAATTAATATTGAATATCCAATTAATATATAAGATATAATTAATATAAGAGACTATTTTTTTATAAAAAAATCATGATTCGAGTTACTTTTAGTCTACACTTAAAAATTCTCTACCTAGGCTTATAATAACTAAAGTATCCATTACCTCAATCACATGCATTCTGTGAACTCTATTGAGCCCATCCTCTCCAATAGACAAGTCTCTCGACCTTCTACATCTAAAAAAGCGGTAATAACATCCATATGACCTATCCGAAGATCAAACTAAGCGACATTTGACAATTTCTTTACCGTTTGAACATTTGAAGCCTTTTTGACCCATCAAATTTCAAGTTAAAACCCAAAGTCAAGAATGGTTCAACTTCCTTTGCAAGAGCCGAACCATAACTCAGATTGAAAAAAACTTCCGTAGAGGTACCCAAATCTCCATCCTTATGTTAAAAATTCATTTATGCTCCAACTCCACCTTCGACACCTAATACATCTCCATGACGGCCGAAGTCTGGAGGTTCCTGTTGATGATTATAATTATCCAAACAGCTCACTCACTCAACCTATTGTTCTATCCAATTTTTAGAAGATATGACTCATTTTCTCAGCTATTCCATGCTTCAAGTTATTCTTTAAGATTATGCATCTAAGAATTCAAAATTTAGAGTAATAGTGAGTGAACGGTCAGTTCATTAATCAAACCATTTTTAGTTCTAAACATATTCATATACTTCTTGTATTGGATCTCTACCTTCTTCGACAAGCCTTCAACTATCTCATATTGAATCCCAACAGATTCATTCTCTAAACTAGACGCATCTTCTAGTACTGACCCATCAATGACTAAAATACCATTAGTCTAACCAGCCTTCCAAACAACATGTGAGGCTTCAAAGACCCTAAGTATTCTATCTCCGCCCTTATACTCAAACTTTTCCTTATCTAACATACCTATAGACATAAGGTTACGTTTTAATTTAGGGCCGAAGATATTACAAGCTTCAACTCTTACCTTATTTCCAGAAAAAACTTTAACAAGAAAGAACATAAAAATTAAATCAATCGCACAACAAGAGATATAACTTAGTTTGGATTGTGGAGAAATCCTACATATACAGGTAACAAACACTCCTTTTATAAATAAGTAGGTTACAGAAAGACTCTCAAACACAAAAGAGTCAAATCACTATTTGTAACAAAAGATGACGTGATTCAGAGAACCCTCTCTTCAATGTTTATCTCTCACCTCACTTATCTCGCAAAATTCTAGAGTTAGTTTATCCCTCTGAAGAAATATAAAGATCACATCACGTCACACCACATATCACAAAGCATTATCTTTTTCAATTTATAGGTTGGCTACGATAAATCTAGATACATAAATTAAGAATTCTAACAATTAATAGGATATATAATTAATAGTAGAAAATCCAATTAATATAAGATTCTATTAATATAGAATATCTAATATATATAGCAATATAAATAATATAAAATATATAATTAATACAGAAAATCTAATTAATATAGAAAATCTAATTGATATAAAAGATCTAATTAATATAGAATACCTAATTAATATAGAATACCAAGTTTTAAAACAAAAGTCATACATAAAAAAAGTATTCATGTTACACAACACGGATAAGATGGCTATCTGTATTATACAAACATTACAACAACAAAACAAGCATAGTTTCACTCCATAGCATACTATTTACCTCTTTATTTATATTATAAAAACATTACACCTATAAGATATTTCATATTTGACACTCCAAAAAACACTTAACTTTAATATATGCTATAACCATACATTGCATCAACAAAAAAAATCATATTGTATATTACATCAACAAAACAAACATATTTGACATTACAAAATACACTCGTAAAATATTTATTCATATTCTACAAATATTGCACCAATAAAATAACCTTATATGACACTAAAAACACACTCTTAACATATCTATTCATATTAAACGCACAATATACCCATAAGATAGTCCTTCTCGACTCTGCAAAGCACATCAATGGCCTATTTATTCATGTTACTTTTGTGAGTACAAAAATTTATTATTTGTAGTTTTAATAACTATTACAGAAAATATCATAACTTTCTCTAAAATTTAATTTTTAGTGTGATTTTTTCATTTGAAATGACGATAGAACTTTATAACCATTAGTTTTTTGGAATTTTTTTTATTTAATGATATAATCTTGAGAATTTATCCGAAAAAGAGTCCGGATTAACGGAATTATTTAGGATGGTATGAGAGAAACCAACTGGCAGTAAGGTAGCTACCCACGGTTTTATAGATTGTAGGTTTTATAGGCCAAAAATGGAAATCCACCGTGAAGAAAAGCAAGGCTCGCCGTGATGTTCTTTAAGAAAAAACCCTAAAACATAAAGTTTTATGCTTTTACCACAACAAAGAGATTTATTACCGCAAAATTTAGGTTTGGCTACCTTTTGAAAATTCCAGAAAGTTGGTTGCCATGGAAATTGATTGTTTGTCGTAGCAATGGAACATGTTGTCATGATAACCACGGATTGTTAACGGTAAATATCATTCTTTCCGCAAATATAATATTAGATACTAGTGCAACGAACAAGTTTTTTTGTTTGCCGCATAAATAACAAAAAAAATACTTGTGTGAAAATTCATTATTATTTTTTGTTAGATGTCGTAGTTAGTCATAATTATATATTGTTTTGTTACTATTTTTTACGCAAAGATGTAAGCAAAAGTATCCAATATTAATTTTTCGGTCATTTAGTACATCCACTATCACTGTTAGATTCTTAATACTTGTTTTTTTGTACTTAACTCCAACTCAATACCCAGTTTTTAATAATACATCAAATACCCATGCTTCATCACTCACCACGTAACCATCTTCTACTTATTTGAACCAAAGGTTATCTCTCTTACCTTTTAAAAAACAATTTGTGTATTTTAACCCAGAGTTGTGAAAAAATTGACAATACCATCGACTTTGTTTTTTAAGATGAATAAGACTAAATCCATTGATATTTTTTACCAATCATGGTAACCTTCGTCTCGTATATTTTATTATTAAGTTTCTCAGATCTTACATCTCGTACTTCATTTAACTAAGTCTCGCATGATATAATATAGAGATGCGAGACCATGCATGATGTAATGTAAAGATGCGAGACTAGACATGATGAACTGGATAGATGCGAGACCATATATGATGAAGTAGAGAGATGAGAGACCAGACATGTTGAAGTGGAGAGATGCGAGAGCATGTATTATGAAGTGGATTGGTATGAGACCCGATATGATGAAGTTGAGGCATTATGAAGTGAATTGATGTAACACAATTTTTATTTATTATCTAATTAAAAAAGGTTTTAATCTTACTCATTAAGACCCATGTACATTCAAATCAATTGTGAGTATAGTAAACTATGGTCTCACATCTAGCTTTTGGGTCTCGCTCTATTATCTAAAAATTAGATTCTACACGGTCCCACAACAAATGGACTCTCGTTTTCACGTCTCTCATCTATCAGTCTATTCTCTCGTAACTAGTGGTCTTTATTTTCTACATCTCTCATCTATAAGTCTCTCGTCTCGTAAACTAGTAGTCTTTCATCTTTGTGTCTCACATCTATTGGTCTTTTGTCCTATTACTAATGATCTCTCGTCTATGTGTCTCTCATCCTGTAACTAACGATCTTTCATCTATGCGTCTCTTATCTATTGGTTACTTGTACAACAACTAGAGGTTTCTTGTCTCGCTCTTTCATCTATCGGTCTCTCGTCTCTATATCTCTTACCTATCAGTTTCTCGTCCTGCAACTAGCACTCTCTCATTTGTGCGTCTCTCATCTATCAGTCTATAGTTTCGCAACTATTTGTTTGTGTGTCTCTCGTCTCTCGTCAAAAAATAAAAATACAAAAATATCATTAATAGATCTAGTTTTGTTTGTATTAAAAAAAACAAAATCAATGGTAGTTTTATTTTTATTTTTAAATATAATTTTAAAAATACGGACTTTCAATAAAAAAACAAAAGAGAAGTATACATATACTTTATGATTTTGTATAAGAATGTATCTATGGTATTATGAAAAATAGTTACTTCTTAAATAATAAATAGAATAACTAAATGAGTATTTCTAAAAAAAGATATGGAAATAAAGGTAATAAATGGGTAATAGTTTGGTTTTTATTTTTTATTTGTACATTAGCCTTTTTCAAATATAAATAGCGAAAATTAAGTACCATAGTCATATAATACTCATACTGTTTTATTATTTAATTGAAATATAAATAAATTTATATGTGAGGTACCGATTAAATCCTAAAAACCAAATTATTATCTACAAATCTACTTACAACCCTTATTTTTATATATTTATAAGAAAGACTCCTTCAGTTTTTTTATTTACTATCTAAGACCCGACTATTTTTCATAATACTCCAAAATTCATTTTAACTTTTAAAATTTTGTATCTTTGGAACCGCAATTCAAAAAAAAAAATTCAAAACTAACATTAATTTAATTTTTGTGAGACGAACAAAACTAGATCCATTAATGATATTTTTGAATTTTTTTCAATATTTTTTTATGAGAGACGAAAGATGCTTAAACGATAAATAAGAGATATCTACAAATAATATGAAATTATTTGAAAAGAATATGAAATTATTCGAAAAGAATATGAAATTATTTGAAAAGAATATGATTATTTTACAATTCATAAAAATAAGTTTCAAGAGCTCAACAATATCCGTTGTAATCATATGGTCCATTATTAGCAAGTCTCATATGTTTATGAAATAAAATATAACAACATATAAAAAAATGATTAAGTTTTTTAAATGGATAAAAAATGAACCTAATAACATACACAAATGGGATGGGATAAAAATATTTTTCAATTTTTACTTTCATCTCAAGCACTATTTTGCGAAATATATTCATATCCCTGTGTTTAGCTAAATGCATGTGAATATTAATAATGCAAAAAGGGAAACATGAATGTTAGGAGTATCTCGCATACAAAAAGTATGAGTGAAATATATAAACGAATGTAAGAAACATATCACTTCAAGATAAGAAGACCAATTTAAATCAATAAGAGAATGAGACTTGTTAAAGTTATTATAAATAAATAAATCTCTTTTCTAAATGTATAACCACATACAATAATATCATATACCATATAATTTATTTTTTGATTTTCTTTCTATTACGCTTAAAAAATGTTTTTAAATTCGAGTCATTTAGGAACCAAAGTCAAGACTAGTAAAGGCTACATTTTTAATAGGCTTGGTAAAATATTTAGATATCGTACTTACTCCATCATCTATAACCAAATGAAATATATGACATAAACATCTAGTGTGATTTTTATTTTGAAAATCTTAGTTGCAATCAAATTTAAATCTTTGAAGAGTTCCAGCGTTCGCAGATGCATTATCAAATCAAATTGATATAATTTTCGTTGCAGCATTAAAATCAAGAATATACTCTAAAAACCTTTTTAATTTCAAGAGAACTGTGATTTCCAATAAAAACGAAAATATATATAATTGTTATTTGGATTATTCATTTAGGATATGATCAATCCAAAGTAAAGTAACGACACATAGTATCAAAATTAACAAATGTTGATATATCACTAGTTAAAGAAATTTTCTATGGTAACTTAAAATTGTATCCCTAATGAGTTATCTCATAGTTATTGATCTCATAGAGCTGGCTATGATGCATTCGAATTTTGAGTTGACCCCATATCCATCCAATTGGAGTATCTTCATTCCCGGTAAAAGAAAAAGGATGTGCACTACCAAGAGTAAATATCATATATATATATATATATATATATATATATATATATATATATATATATATTATGATTGAAAACAAATACATTACCGGTATTTAGAATGATCTATAATTTGGTGTATGTTTTCTAAGTGCCTAAATCATACCGTTGATACCGTTATTTTGTTTTCCATCCTTATAGAAAAATTGCTTTCATATGTTTTACACATAACTGTATTATTTTACGTTGCTCAGTAAAATAGTCCCATAAATACATTGCTCAGTAAAATAGTCCCATACCCAAGATTGTTTTTCCTAGACTTCGAACTAGTGCTAATTATACTATTAGTATGAGAATAATTTCTTTTGAGGGTTATATTTTGCAGACCAATATCTAAAAAATCATGTATATCTACATTTCATCATTAAAAAAGGAATTTAAGTCCATAGGTCGGGAAGGTTGGGCCATACCATTAGGTCGTTTTTGTGCCACTAAATGAATTAAAATAATAGTATGAAACAACCCGTAATATAAATCAAATCAAATAATAACAAAACAAAGAATGGATTGCGTATACCAAGAACTTATAATCACCAATGATCCACCATCAAGCAAACTTGAGTAGATAGAATTTGAAATTTTCTTAAAAATATAGAAGATTATAAAAGATAAAGTTGTCTTGACAAATCATATAAATTGGTTGAAAAGAATATAGAAGTTAATTTGAGAAATTTTGGAAGAAAAAAGTTGTTTCAGATACGTTGAATGAGAAGTAAAAGAGTTCCTTCTCTATTTATAGAAGAAACAAAACTATAAAAAAGTCTTTAGACCCAAATAGGCGGCTTTCTGACCAAACATGTATCCGTTTCCCTACAATATTTATATTCTTAAAACATTTACGTGTAACGAGCATCGACTTAGGGTAGCGGATGCGTATTTGGTCCAACATCTATATTTTTTTTTTCAAAATTAGAGCAAATGAACATCTGTCACCCTAAGAGAACACTCGTTGGTTGCAAATAGCTAGTTAAGTGTAATCGTAGCGGCCAAAAAGGCGTTAATTTACAATGCAACGACTAATCAAGTTTTTCATTGCTAACAAATGAGTATATGTTGGACATAATGGACAATCGTTCTCTCTATAGGCGAGTTTTCCTAGACGTTGGAGCAAACGGGCATCCTCTATGTCAAAAACTCACATTTTGAGAAAACAAGCGGTATATTATATCAAATGGACGGTCGTTTATAAACGACGACTAGTCAAAGTAGTTATTATTTAGTCGTTGGAGCAAATGAGTGTCTACTATATTAAATGGATGCATGTTTACTACAACAAGTATAATTTATTTTCACCTATAAATATCACCATTCATAACTATTTTTTTCAAACTAAACACATTCTTGAGCTACTCTTTAAAAATTTCAATTAAAAAAGTTATATTTTACTATTTTTTGTACTCAATGGCTTCAAAAGTTAGCAAAACAATTAGAAAAATATCAGAGAAGCATCGTCATCGAAAACTAGATCCATGATGTCCAATGAAGAAGTAGAAATGCAAGAACAATCAGATGAGGATCTTAAGGAACGTATTCGACATGGACCTGACGACAACGATTGTATTCCGAGTGGAATAAGGATAAACACGAGTTTGTACATAGACTATGTTGAGCTTAATGACATCTATGGTATCCAATTTCTAATTGATAATCTTGCCTTGTCGGGTTTGTTAAATTTTACCACATATAGGTTCGAAATTGTATATCGAGATAGTAGAGAAATTATATGTAAGTACCTAAATAAATTTGGAAAATAAATTAAATCTTGGGATATGTTTAACTATCAATGGTATGAGGGGTACATTTTATGCATCTGACCTAATTTAGGAGATGATTTAGTGCCATTAAATCAACGTAAAATGAATTAACCTAATGATTGACCTTTGACATTGGAAGAAACAATGAACCTATTGAATAATGGTAGACTTCTTCCAATTTTTTTGTAATCCAATTGTTGGATTCAGGAGTAGAGATGTTGTTACAAGAAACAATCTAATAAAATATAATAAATTAGCTCTAAAATTGGTTATTAGTTTTCATTCATTCGAATAATAAAGATACAATTATGAATAATATTCAATCATTTTTAACTACGGTTATAATACTCACGCACAAAAAAACATTTACCAACTTTGATTAGTAGGTATACGGAATATTCGTGTCGTAAAAAGTATCTGCCTTATAGATTGATATTACATCATTTTTTTAGGAAGAAATGGATAGATGTTAGTCCATATATTGAGTGTTCAGTTTTGAAGGGAAAACCAAGTACATATTCATGAAATGGACAAATCTTTTCAAAGTGTGAGGTCTTTGAAACTTATGAGAAAAGCAGGGTTCTAGTCTGGTCGACTAATAAGGATGTTGCACCTATACCTCTTCAAGGTTGGATGGTATTTAGGTATGACATGATGCAAGGGCCAAGTGCTTCCAGTACTAACAGTTTTTCTCATCAACCACGAGCACCTCAAATGAGATTGTCGGACCGTGAGATGCTGAGAAAATAAATTCCCAAGTTAGACAAATGTATAATAAGTTTGGTAAATTGTACACCATGGAAATATATTCATACCCTAGATTTGAGACCTTTTAATACAGTTATAATGACGACCAATCACATCAACATGACTATTTACCATAGATCGGTGAACAACTGCAAATGCAATTCATTTTGTCACCATTTTTGTGTTGATACTCTGACTACTCCACCAATACCTACACATCATACATCTCCAGCACAAGTGCTTTCATATATCAAGATTTCAACAATCTAATATTTTTAGGACTTAGTAATCTATTATATGGTTTTTATTTTGTTATTTTATTTTATTTTATCAAACATATTTATTATTTTGTTATTTAATGGTTTTAATTTTATTGTAGTTATTTCATTGAGTATCCCGAGCATAGTAGGAGTTTTAAGTTTTATGATCCTTCGATAAGAACATATTTGAGATAGGAAAATAAATATTCTTTGAGGATATAGAGTTTGGATGGAAGAATATAGTAACAAACATTCACTTTGAGGAAGAATCGGTAAATTTTACTATCAAAGTTCTAACAAATATACTTTGGTAGTAAATTATAATTTAATATTTATGAGGTCAATCATTCATTTAGATTTCTTGTAACATATAGATACTCAAGATGATGTTAGTCTTCCAGATACAGAGATTCTCTAAAATAAACTAAATAAAGTTGTTCTAATGGAGTAAAATGAAGTAGTTTAAGAATCAAACTCCACCTCCTCAAGAATTTCAATTGCAAACTTAAGAATTATGCATTTGCGGAGGTCTACTAGAAAAAAAAGAGCGCAATATCTTGGGACTATACAGTCTATCTTCAATATTATGAATAAATGATTCCTTTAGTGCCCGTAAAACCATGAAACATTTTGATTCTTATTTATGGATTAACATAATGAAGAATTTAAATCAATGCAAGATAACGAAGTATGGGAGGTTTTACCATTACCCGAACGAAATAAGTCGGCTGCCATTACTTAATATTTTTGTGTTTTGCGGTTTGGTGACATTCGTGTTCGTGATGTTACCGTTTGCATGACAGCCGCGTGCGTGACATAGATATATGTGAGAATATTGTGTTCTGTTATGTTTTGGTATTGTCCATTCAGTTATGGGTCTATCATGATCCCGCAAATGTTTTTTCGTGCCACCCCTAGAGATGGGAATCATTAAGAGAAATATTGGATCTGGACGAAACGATATCGAAAGATCTGAATCTAAAAATAACTAGATTAATTGAATTTTTGTTTTGAAAATAAAACTGAGCAAACTGTTGGAGGAAAAGTATTCTAGATTTGAAAAAAAAGTTAAGATCCAAACAAAAAACATAAAAAAATCAAAATCTGAAAAAGAAAACAGCGGATATGAACTTCTGTTTGAGAACAAATTCTCAAAAACATAAAGAAAAAAATATTAATGCATGAATAATTGTCGATGTAGATGAGAGATCCAAAAAAGTTTACGCGGACAGAGACAAATGACATTAAAAATAAACAAAAACAGTCTTATTTATAAAACTTTGATACTGTGTTAACAATATATACATCCTTTTGGTACCCTCCTAAAAAGCCTTCAAATACATCATGTATAATATAACCGGAATAACATAGTAGAAGAAGTAGAAGAAGATTTGTACGAGAAATGATAGAATATAGTACTTGTCTAATGAATGGGATGATGATGAATACTTGAATGAAGAATATATTAACCTTCCACTCATCACCAGCTACTCTCCAACTCTTAGTGCAATATCAGAAAAAAGATACATAATAATGATGAGAAAAAAGTGTAGGTCTAAGTCCCTTAGATAAAACACAAAGTTGCAGATAACAAATATATATATTGAGATAAAGAGCAAGTGTGGAAATGTTACTTTCATTTCATCTTCAAACATTAATATACGGTCTTTTATATAGAGAAGAAAATAACGGTTTGATCTTATCTTACTAATTACTTTAATAACTGATATATTAGCACGTGTTCAAGTTCAATGCTTATCTAACATTCTCCCCTTTAACATTGAACTTGATTGTTGTCTTCTTCGTACACCACCTTATCTTCGTGCAATAACACTTTATCATTCTGTATTGCATGGTTGAGAACACAAGTTTCGGCCACCAATAGTGGTTGTTCATCTTCGATTTGCTTTGTCATAAGCTTAGCTCTTTCCTTTCGATTTGGCTCGGGACATTTTTTTGCAAAGTGACTATATGCATTGCAATTGAAACACTTAACCCTGGATTTATTGAAGTATTGTGGCTTCCGGTCTTCATTACCACGTCCTCTCCCGTGACGTCCTCCTCTACTGTTGCTGCTGGAACCTTCATCCCTCTTTGCCTTTGGAGTTCTTGTTTCCGATTCTGCCTGGATAAAGAGTAACTGTTCTCCGTTGTCATGTGAGTGGAATCTCCCTTTAAGCCCTTATTCAAAGGTTCTGAGGCGGCTGATTGCTTCTGAGACCGATATGTTCTCACTATCGTCAAACTGCTCATTCTTGAGCTACTCTTTAAAAATTTCAATTAAAAAAGTTATATTTTACTCTTTTTTGTACTCAATGGCTTCAAAAGTTAGCAAAACAATTAGAAAAATATCAGAGAAGCATCGTCATCGAAAACTAGATCCATGATGTCCAATGAAGAAGTAGAAATGCAAGAACAATCAGATGAGGATCCATGCGTCCCAAACCTCCTTTGACGTCTGCTTCTCCGCGATTACCGTAATCTGGCACGACTTTGAGAAATGGCTGTCATGGCGGTTGATCTTTGTCATCGTCTGTGTCTTCACCTTCGATCACAGACCATACTCCTAGCGAACACAAGATTATCTTCAGTTTGACAGTCCATATGTCGTAGTTCATTTCGCCTAACGTTGGATATTGGATCGGGATTGAGAACCCTCTTACTTTCGATTTGATGAATGCAACTGTCTTCGATTATCTCCTTCGATGTCGGCCATTACTTTGACAACACGGTCTCTGATACCTAATGTAGGTTGAAGTCCCTGACATAAAACATCAGATGCAGATAACAAATATATATATATAGTTGCGTAGGAATGTTACTTTCGTTTTTTTTCAAACATCAATACACGGTCTTTTAAGTAGACGTTCTTTTTAAGTAGAGAAAAAAATAACGATTTGATCTTATCTTACTCATATATTAACACGTGTTCAAGTTCAATAATTAGCTAACAAAAAATGTATCAAAAAAAGGTTTTAGGCCAAAGCGAAAAGAGTGAAGACAACAGTTTTCTTGATCAATAGATCCCCAACAAAAATATTCAAGATAAGCTGAGAAGGAATAACATTAAAATCTTCTCGAGTCTAAAACATATCCATCTAACCGATGAGCTGAGAAGAAAGCTGGAGGCAAAAGGCTCTATGGTATGTTGGTTGGGCATTGACTCGATACAAAAGGTTATATAATATATGATCTCACTAGCAGGGAAGAATGAAATGCTTACTACTCTTATAAATGAAAGAAGGAAACATGGTTAGGTTGAATCAGAAGAGAGAGTGAATGAGACAAGTCATGCTACGAAGGACCAGGTTGCATATATGTTTACAGAAGCCTTATACGGGTCCATTAAATTGAGACCTAGAGTGTTGAAATGTGTAATGTGTTAGTTTATCCTAAATGAAGGAACTTGTTATAATACGGTCATGCGAGATACATATAGATGTGCACAAAAGTTGGGACAAATATGAAATGCGAAAAAACCTTAATTTGATGGACCTATCAGTATAATCAGGTGCCAACCGAAGTTCCCCCAAACACTTCAGTGTGACGAATTGACTCTCTTTCGGAGTCAATAAAGTTTTCAACAATGAAGTGGTCAAGAGAACTCCAGGTAACAACTGACTGTCTCTCTGATTCTCTTCGTGTAACAAGAACTCCGCTTCGGTTGATTATCAGGTGTCAACCGGAGTTCCCCCAAACACTTCAGTGCTTGAGACGTTAAAAGCATGTCTCAGTGAAGTGTTGTAGGAGAACTCCAGCTAGCAACTGATTTCTCTTTTGTATTTTGGCTTGAGATACTAATAACCATTGCCCTAAGATATATATAGTACTAGTGAAGAGAGAATATTAGGGGAGAGAAAATGAAAGAATGATAATATAAAATGTGGTAAATTTGTAGTTAAAACTGAATGTGGTCTGACTTTTAGGATAGATGAAAGATAGACCGAATATACAAATCAGAATCTGATATAATTTGAAAACAGAGACGAATATATTACCCTTTTCTCTATTGACAAGATAATTCTTGACTGAGATGCTGCATACCAAATTACCAATATAAGAGATTTATATATTATATTCATAATTCAAATGCTATTGTTTTCTTTCCTTTTATCTACCTCCTTAATATTTGTTATTCAATGAAATGTTAATTAGATTGCGACGGTCTTCGTGATAACCGAAATACTACCCTCGATATTTAGATTTTCAAAACCAATGAACAAAAATTACCTAAACACTTTTAGTGATAGTTAATGGTTTGTCTAAGTTCATTTGGATTGCACTACGTCTACCGTATAAATTGACTATAAAGATGGTAGTTTAAACCATTTTGACCAACGAATTATTATTTTTAATTAAGTGAGTCGTATTAATAACCATCCGCGTAAAACTAAATACACCAATAACCATTCAGATTTTCAAACTTAGTAAAAGCTATATGTAACATAAATATGTTAAGAATACCTTTTAGATATAAAACACAAAAGTAATGACTTTTTAAGTTTCTTCTTCAGTTCGAGAACCCTATCTCTCTATCAAATACAACAAACTTCAAAAAATTCTAAAGTATATCCGCACAAAACAACTATTAGATCAGGTTTTAGGTATTCGCCAACTATTAGTCATTTAGTCGAAGCCGTGACTGGCAGTTAGTGAATCTTAGCCACTGAACTCAAGCAGTGATCAATAGCTAGCGAACACATATCCGAGAGGCGGCAGGAGGTAGTACGAACTTTATTTTAAAACAAAGTTAACCGAAAGAACATAAAAAAATAAATCAATCGGACAACAAGAGATATAACGTGATTCGAATTGTGAAGAAATCCTACATCGATCAGCAACAAATACTCCTTCTATAAATAAGTCTACTACATATCTATCGCCTCACATATCTCTCAAAAGACCTATACCTAGTTTCTCTCTTTGAAGAAATATGCAGCACACATCACGTCACACCACACTTTTCAAAGCAATATCTTCTTGTATTTATAGGTCGAATGTAAATCTTAATCCATTAAATAAAAAATCTAATTAATACAAAAAAAAAAACTTAGTTAATATAAAATCTAATTAATATAAAAGACCAAATTAATTGAAGATTTAATTAACATAGAAATTTAATTAATATATAATATCTAATTAATATATAATATATAAGTAATGTAGAATATATAATTAATATTAAATATACAATTAATATAGAAGATCTAATTAATATTAACAACGATTTAAAAAAAAATGATTCGAGTTACTTCTAGTCTACACTTAAAGACTTCACTTAGGCTTATACTAACTCCAATATCCCTTACCTCAATCTCATGCATTCTGTGAACTCTATCGAGCAAATCTTCGTCGATAAACAAGTCTCTCAGCCTCATATATCTAAAAACGTGGTACTAACATCCATCTGACATATCCCAAGATCAGACCAAGAAACACTTGACAATTGCTCCACGTTTTGAACATTTGAAGCCTTTGACTCATAAAAACTTAAAGTCAAAACCCAAACGCAACAATGGTTGAACTTCATTTGCAACGGTCGAACCGGAACTCACATTAAAAACAACTTTCATAGAGGTACCCATATCTCCACCCTTATGTTGAAACTCCATCCATACTCTAGCTCCACCTTCGACGCCTATTACGTCTCCATGATGGCTGAAGTCCAGGGGCTCCTATTGACGATTATAACTATCCAAACAGCTCATTCACTCAACCTTTTGTTCTATTCAGCTTTCATAAGCATAATCCTTACTCCAAGTAAGTTACTCCAAGTTATTCCATGCTTCAAGTTACTCTTTGAGATTCTGCATCCAAGCATACCAAATTTAGAGTAATACTGAGTGAACGGTCAGTTCATTAATCATGATATTGTCAGATTAAACCTCTTCATGTACTTCGTGGATTGGATCTCCACCTTCTTCGACAAGCCTTCAACTGCCTTCACTCCAATCCCAATAGATTCACTCCTTAAACTAGATGTCTCTTCTAGTACGGACCCATCAATGACCAAAATACCATTAGCCTGATCAGCCTTCATAACAACATGTGAGTCTTGAAAGACGCTAAGTCTTATATCACCATCATTATACTCAAACGTTTCCTTATTTAACATACCCATAGACAAAAGGTTACGTTTAAATTTAGGGACATACCTCACATTTGTTAAAGCCTTTTTTAGTCTAGTACATGGCTTGAATCTAATAATTCCCTCATAAAATCCATCATAATGATTATGTTTAACTTTACTCCAAGATCGAGATCTTCATCTTTATATTGTGGCTTCTTCACCAACAACGAATATTGAGATCAAATATTTATGCTCAGCGCACCATTTATCAGGGAAACCATTAATATTCGAACAAGATCCGACCCAACCCTAACAAGACTCGCTAGACAAAATCCTAGCCACTCTACCAAAGATATTACGAGCTTCATCTTTTACCTTATTTCAAGAACAAAGTTAACAAGAAAGAACATAAAAAAATAAATCAATTGCACAACAATAGATTTAACTTGGTTTGCATTGTGAAGAAATCCTACATCCATAAGCAACAGGCATTTCTTTTATAAACAAGTAGGTTACATAAAGACTCTCAAACACAAAAGACTCAATCGCTCTTTGTAACAAAAGATTACGTAATTCAGAGAATCTTATCTTTAATGTTTATCTCTCACATCATTATCATCAAGTAGTACATGTCTCACATATCTCCACTCTACTACTACTAATCTCACATCTATGCACTTCCATCATGTATGGTATCACATAATTTAATAATGTTTGGTCTAGTCTCGCATATTAATCATCAAGTAGTACATGTCTCACATCTCTCCACTTCATCATGTCGGGTTTCACACCAATCTACTTCATCATGCATGAGTATTAGAGATCTAATAGTGATACTCGATGTACTAAATGATAGTAAAAATTAATGTTGATTACATTTTCTTACATATTTCCCCAAAAATAGTAACAAAACAATACATAATTATGAATAACTATGAAATTTAACAAAAAATAATGTTTTTCACACAAGTATTTTATTCGTTCTTGGTGCGACAAACAAAAAACCTTGTTCATTGCAATGGTATTAATATTATCTTTGCGACAAGAATGATCTTCACCGTTAAAAATCAGTTTATTATCGTGACAACCTGTTACGTTCCCGCGGCAAACAATCAATTTTTGTGGGAACCAACCTTCTGACATATCCAAAAGGTCGCCAAATCTAAATTTTTTGCGATAATCAATCTCTTTGTTGCGATAAAAGCATAAAATTTATGTTTTAGGTTTTTTTCTTAGAGAGCGTCACAACGAGCCTTGCTTGATTCTACAGTGGATTTCCATTCTTGGCATCTAAAGCCTTGGATAACTACGTTTTTGCCAGTTGGTTTCTCTCCTACCATCGTAAATAAGTTCGTTAACCGAACTCTCTTCAGATAAACTCTCTAGATTATATCATTAAATAAAAAGTTCCAAATAAGTAATGGTTCTAAAGATCTATTGTCATTTTGAATGAAAAAAATCACAATAAAAAATTCCAAAGAGTCGTTAAAACTGAAAATAATAAAATTTTATAACGCACAAGTAACATGAATAAATAGGTTATTAATATGCTCCGCAAAGTCGATAATGACTATTTTATAGGTATATTGTCCGTATAACATGAATAAATATGTTAGGAGTGTGTTTTTAATGCCACGTAAGATTGTTTTATTGGTGCAATATTTGTACCATATGAATATATATATATATATATATATATATATATATGTTAGGAGTGTATTTTGTACAGTTAAATATGATTGTTTTGTTGATGTAATGTATGTTTATAGAAAATATTAAACTTATGTGTTTTTTGAAGTGTCAAATATGAAATATCTTATCGGTGTAATGTCTCTAAACATGAATAAAAAGGTAAAGAGTGTGTTATGTATTGCAACTATGGTTGTTTTTTCTTGTTGTAATATTTGTATAATATGGATAGTCATGCTATTTATGTTGTGTAACATGTATACTTATTTTATACATGACTTTATAACATGTATAGTCTTTGTTAAGTGTAGGCTAGAAGTAGTTTTGTTCGTTTAAAAACATAAAGATGATGGTATTATCATATTACTATTTTTTTTACCTACGATTTGTAAGATACGAAGTTTTAAAAAAATCTAAAAAAATTAGGAAAGACAAAATTTGGTTCAAAGAATGAGAATAATGTTACTTGTAGTTTTTCTCCTTGTTCGAAATATATATCGGTAGTTTATTAGTTGTGCGTATTAAGTGATAATAAGAAACTTGACTATATATTTATGTGTAGTACATCCGTTTTTTTATTTGCTATATATTTTTTAATAACCATAATTTTTTAATAGCGGTTGAGTATTCAAATGAAAGTAAATTCCATAAAATTTGATATTTTATTAAAATTAAATTTCATAAAAATAAAAAATATGTATATTTATTTATTGGTAATCATCAACGTTTTTAAATTTTAATATTGTGCAAATAACTACCATTATATAACTTATATAACAGTGACTTAGACATTCCAATTTAAAATTTTAATATTGTGCGACATTCCAATTTAAATAGTTTTTAAGATAATTGTCAAGAATATATAAGTGTGAATACTAGTATGATATTGTCCGCTTTGGGTCGGCTAGAGGACCCTCACGGCTTTGCTCTTGGGTGTACTCCCAAAAGGCCTCGTACTAGTTGAGAGTTTCATTCACTTATATATTGTATATTATTTTCAGTCCTAAGCGATGTGGGACAGCTGATCAAGTGAGGGAGCAAGTTTATTCTCTAACACTCCCCCTTAAACTTGATACGATATGATGGGCATGATATTTCTCATAGTGATGAGCATGATATTTCCCATATTGACGTGACGGACATGGCCGCCTGTTAAGGCATGGCTTAGGACTTTTTGGCTCTGATACCATGTCAAGAATATATAAGTGTGAAGAATATATAAGTGTGAATACTAGTATGATATTGTCCGCTTTGGGTCGGCTAGAGGACCCTCACGGCTTTGCTCTTGGGTGTACTCCCAAAAGGCCTCATACTAGTTGAGAGTTTCATTCACTTATATATTGTATATTATTTTCAGTCCTAAGCGATGTGGGACAGTTGATCAAGTGAGGGAGCAAGTTTATTCTCTAACAATAATCATTCATAGAATAAAAAAATTTAGAACTTACAAATATAAAATATACAGTTTAGAATATTTATAGACAAATGTTGATATTTTATCTTATATAAAAAAATTAATTCAATTGGTTATTATTTTTCATTTCTGAAAGGCATTTTTCAATTATTATCTAATTGAAAAAGGTTTTATTATTTTCTTTAAAATCAAGTCTAAAATTTTATTTTGACTGAGACTTAATATTTAAAATATCTTTTCATATAAATCATAAACTATATATATATATTTTTAATTTAAATTTTTAAAAGTTTTGTATTTTTCAAATTAGAATTTAGAAAACAAATCCAAAAGTATCATTAGTTTTGTTTGTTAAGATGAACAAAACTAGATCCATGATTGATATTATTTTATTTCTGAAACAATTGCTAGCCAGATAACCATAGTCCTGCATCTAGCTTTTTGGTTACACGCTATTATCTAAAAACTAATTTTACACCGGTCCCAATACTAATGGACTCTCGTCTCTGCGTCCTTGCGTCTCTCATCTATCAGTCTCTTCTCTCGCAATTAGCGGTCTCTCATCTCTACGGCTCTCATCTATTAGTCTCTTCTCTTTTCGTCTCGTATCTATAGATCTCTCGTCCGGCAACTAAATATCTCTCTCCTCTCTCATCCCGCAACTAGCGGTCCTTCGTCTATGCGTCTCTTAGTTATTGGCTACTTGTCCACGAATTAGTTATGAGTCTCTCATCTAACGGTCTATCGTCCCGCAACTAGCGGTCTCTCGTCTTTGTGTCTCTCATCTATCAGTCTATTGTCACGCAACTAGCACTCCCTCATCCCTGCGTCACTCATTTATCAGTCTCTAGTTTGACAACTAGTGGTTTGTGCATCTCTCGTATCTCGTCAAAAAAATACAAATATTAAAAATTTCATTAATGGATCTAGTTTTGTTTGTCATAAAAAACAAAATTAATGGTAGTTTTATTTTTATTTTAAATTATAATTCTAAAAATACGGACTTAAAAAAAACAATAAATAAATATACATAAGCCTTATGATTTTGTATAAGAGGATATTTATGGTGTTATGAGAAATAGTTGGTTCTTATAGTAAATAGAAAACCTAAATGAGTATTTTTTTGTAAAAATATTTGGAAATAAGAGTAGTAAATGGATAATAGTTTGGTTTTTGTTTTTGAAGTTGTACTTTATCACTTCTTTAATTATAGAATCGATAAAATTAAATACCATAGTCATATAATACATTTACTAATTATTATTTAATAAAAAAATATAGGTGAAGTACCAATAAATCCTAACCAAACTATTATTTACTTATCACACTTATTTTCATATGCTGAGAAATACTCATTTAGATTATCTATTTACTATCTCAGACCTAACTATTTTTCATAATACTCTCAATATGCTCTATCATAAAGTATGTGTATATTTCTCTCTTCTTTATATTTTTTATTTTAACTTTTAAAACTTTATATACTTGGAGTAATTTTAAAAAAAATCCAAAACTAACATTAATTTTTTTTGTAAGACGAATCAAAGTAGATCCGCAATGATATTTTTTTTAATCTTTTTTACGAGAGACGCACAAACGATACTTGAGACATCTACAAATAATATAAAATTAGCTTAAAAATATGTGAAATTATGGCCCATTGTATCCTCCATATTAGATCAAGAGGTTTATCATCATTATCATACTTAAATCATACTCATTATGCAAATACTGGATCAGTTCATTAACATATTGAGGAGTTGTTCTTGTCGTCATTTTAGTTTCCATAGTTTCAACATAGTTATTACAAGCCCTAATTTTGCATCTCCCACAATACAACTAAATTTGAGGATGTACTACAATTATTGTTCCCGTATTTCTCAACATAATTATTATACAATTCATACAAGTAAATTTCAATACTTCAAAAATTTCCATTGTAATCATATGATCCATTATTAGCAAGTATGTATGTTTATAAAATAGAACAACATATAAAAAATAATTAAGTTTCTTAAATGGATAAAAAACGAACCTAATAACATAAGCATATGGGTGAAAATATTTTTCAATTTTTACCTTCATCTCGGGAACTGTTTTGTAAAATATATTCATATCTATATGTTTATCTAAAGGTATGCCAATTTTAAAAATACAAAAAAGATAAAATGAATGTTAGGAGTATATTGCATAGAAAACATATTTGTAAAATCTTTAAGAGAATGTAAGAAACATATTAATTCAAGATAATATGACCAATTTAAATCAATAAGAGAATGAGACTCTTAAAGTTATTATAAATAAATGTAATATATTTCCTAAATGTATAAGCACATGAAATAATATCATATGCCATCTACTTTTAATATCTAAATTTATTTTTTAAATTTATTTAAGAACCACGGTCAAGACTAGTAAGGCCATCTTTTTCATAGGCTCAATAAAATATTTGGATATCGTACTTATTCCATCCTTTGTAACAAAAAAAAGTATATGACATAAATATCTAGTGTGGATTTTGTTTTAAATCCGAGTTGCAATCAAATTTAAGTCTTTCAATAGTTACAACGTTAGCAGATGAGTTATCAAAACAATTTGACATAATTTTATTTGTACCATTAAAATCAAGAATATACTCTAAAACCCCTTTTAATTTCAAGAGAATTGTGATTGACAAAAACTAAAAATATATAATTGTTCTTTGGAGTATTTATTTATGATAGGATCAATCCAACGTAAACTAACACACTTAGTATCAAAATTAACAAATGTTGATATGTCACTAATTAAAAAACCTTTCTATGGTAAATTAAAATTGTATCCCCAATTAGTTATCTCATAGTTTTGATCTCATGAAGTTGCGTGAGATGCATCCGAATTTTGGGTTGACCACTTATCCATCCAATTCAAGTACCTTCATCAGTCGGCAAACGAAAAATGAAGTATACTACTAAAGGTAAATATCATCTTTTCATACATATATGTATTATCATTGAGAACAACTACGTTATTGGTATTTAGAAGGATTTATAATTTGGTGCCCGTTATCTAAGTGTCTAAATCATACCGTTGATGCCGTTATTGTTTTTTCCACTCTTATAGAACAATCGTTTTCACATGTTTTACACATGGTTGTACTATTTTCACGTCGCTCAATGAAATAATCTCATACCCAAGATTGTTTTTCCTAGACTTCGAACTAGTGCTACTTATACCATTAGTATGAGAATAATTTGTTTTGAGGGTTTAGATTTTGCAGACCAATATCTAAAGGATCGTGTATATCTATGTTTTCATCATTTAAAAAATAATTTAAGTCTATAGGTCAGGAAGGTTTGGTAATATCATTGGGTCGTTCTTTTGTGCCAGTAAAATAAATAAAATAAAAATATGAAACAACCAGTAATGTAAATCAAATTAAACAATAACAAAAATAAAAGAATGGATTGAGTATATAAAGAAATTATAATCATCAATGATCCACCATCAAGAAAACTTGTGTAGATAGAATTTGAAATTTGCTCAAAGATTATAGAGGATTATAAAAGATAAAGTTGACTTGACAGATTATTGAAGTTGGTTGAAGATATATAAAAGTAAATTTAGGAAAACTTGGATGAAGAAGGTTGTTTCATATACGATGAATGTGAAATGAAGGATTTTATTCTCTATTTATATATAAAAAAACTACAAAAAAGTCTTTAGATCCAAACGGACGGCCTTCTGACTAAACGGGTATCCGTTTCACTATAACATCTATATCTTTAGAATATGTATGTGTAACGAGCATCAACTTAAGGTAGTGGATGCTTATTTGGTCCAACATCTATTTATTCTTTTTAAAAATTAGAGCAAAAGAGCATATGTTACCCTAAGTGAACACTCGTTAATCGCAAACGGCTAGTTTAATGTAATCGTAGCTGCCAAACAAACGTTCGTTTTCAATGCAACGACTAATCAAACTTGTCGTAGCTAAAAAATGAGTATATGGTAGACATAGCTGACATTCGTTCTCTCTAGGTACGAGGTTGACTAGCTGTTGGAGAAAATGGGTATCCACTATGTCAAAAACTCACCTTTTGAGCAGACAAACGGTATGTTATATCAAATAGACGGTCGTTTGTCAACGAAGGCTAGTCAAATTAGTTATTGTCTAGCTGTTGGAGCAAACGAGCATATACTATGTTAAACGGATGCATGTTTACTCCAACGGGTATAATTTATTTTCATTTATAAATATCATCATTCATTTTTTGTCAAACCAAACATATTCTCGAGCTACTCTTTAAAATTTTCAATTAAAACATTATATTTTACTTCTTTTATATTCAATGGCTCTAAAAGTTAGCAAAAAATAGAAAAATATCAGAGAAGCATCCACATCGAAAACTAAATCTAGGCATCCCAAAGAAGAAGTAGAAATGCAAGAACAATCAGATGAGGACCTCAAGGAAAATATTCGACCTGGACCCAACGATGACGTAGCATTCCTAATGGAATAATGATAAACACGGGTATGTACATAGACTATGTTGAGCTTAATGACATCCATGGTACCCAATTTCTAATTGAAAATCATGTCTCGTTGAAGTTCTTAGATTTTACCACATATAGTTACAAATGGTATATCGAGATAGTAGAGACATTTTATGCAAGTGTAAAAATATTAGGGTACATTTTATGCATCTCACTTATAAAAATATTTATTTGCTTTTATCTGATTTAGGAGATGATATAGTGCATTTAAGTTATCTTAAAAAGAATTAGTGTAATGATTGACCTTTGACATTGGAAGAAACAAGGAAGCTATTGAATAATGGTAGACTTCTTCCAACAATTTTATAATTCAAATGTTGTCTTTAGGAGTAGAGATGTTGTTACTATAAACAATCTTACATAAGATAATAAATTAGCTCTGAAATTGGTCATTAGTTTTATATTCCTTCGAATAATAAAGATAAAATTATGACGAATCTTCAATCATATTTACCTGCTACTATAATATTGAGGCATACAAAACATTCACCCACTTTGATTAGTACGCATATGGAATATTCATGCGGTAAAACGTATCTACCTAATGGGATGATATTACATCATTTTTAGGAAGAAATCGATAGATGTTAGTCCATATATTAAGTGTTCAGTTTCGAATTCTAAACTAGGAAATTATTATTAAAAACCAAGATATATATTCATGAAATGGACAAATCTTTTCAAAGTGGGAGGTCTTTGAAACTTTTGAGGAAAGAAGAGATCTAGTATGGTCGACTAATAAGGGTGTTGCACCTATACCTCCTCAAGGGTGGATGGCAGGTAGGCACGACATGATGCAAGGGCCAAGCACTTCCAGTAATAGTAGTTTTTCTCATCAACCACGAGAACCTCAAATGAGATTGTCGGACAGTGAGTTGCTGAGAACATGAATGTCCAAGTTTGAAAAATGTATAATAAGTTTGTTAAATTGTACATCATGCAAAGATATTTATACTCTAGATTTGAGATCTTTTAAAATAGTTATAATGACGACCAATCACATCAACGCGACTACTTAGCATAAATCGGTGAAAAGGTGTAAATGCAATCCATTTATCACCATTTTTGTATTGATAATCTGAATTCTCTACGAGAACCTACAAATTATACACCTCCAGCACCAGTGGTTTCATATATCAAGATTTTAACAAATCTGATATTTTTAGGACTTTGTAATCTATTATATTATTTTTATAATGTTATCGAACATCTTTATTATCTTGTTATTATGTGGTTTTAACTTTATTGTAGTTATTTAATTGAGCATCCTGAGCATTGTAAGGATTTTAACTTTTATGATCCTCCCAATAAAAACATATTTGAGATAGGAAAATAAAAAATATTTAAGGATATAGAGTTTGGAAGGGAAAATTTAGTAACAAACATTCATTTTGAGGAAAGAATCGGTAAATTTTACTATCAAAGTTCTAGAAAATATACTTTGGTACTAAATGATTATTTAGTATTTATGAGGCCAATCATTCATCTAGATTTGTTAGAAGTTATATATACTCAAGATGATATTATTCTTGCACATATGAAGATTGTCTAAAATGAACTAAATGAAGTTGTTATAATGGACTAAAATGAAGTTGTTCAAGAAGATCAAACTCTACCTCCTCAAGAACTTCAATAGCAAACTTAAAAATTATGCACTTGCGCAGGTCTACTAGAAAAGGAAAGAGTGCAATAATTTGGTACTATATAATGTATCTTCAAGAACATGAATAATTGATCCATTTAGTGTATGTGAAGCCATGATTTTTTTTATTCTTAATTATAGATTAACGCAATGAACAAAGAATTTAAATCAATGCAAGATAACACGGTGTGACAGCTTGTTCCATTACCCAAGGAAATAAGTTAACTAGCGTGACTGCCATTACATTAATCTTATCGTGTTCTACAGTTTGGGTGACATTTGTGTGAGTGATATTATTTTTTGTATGATAGCTTCATGTGTGAGAGACGCGTACTTGAGGTTACCGTGTTTTGTTTATGTTTTGTTTCCGTGTATACCGTTATGGCTCTATCGTGATCCCACAAATGAGCAAGTTACAATGTTCGTGAAGCCATGAAATTTTTTTATTCTTAATTATAGATTAACACAATGAACAAAGAATTTAAATCAATGCAAGATAATGTTCACGGTATCCATTGTTTTCTTACATGCGATAAATTGAGCCATCTTAGAAAATCTATCAACAACCGCGAATATAGAATCATTACCTTGTTGCATGCTTGGCAATCTGGAAACAAAGTCTATGCTCACACTTTGTCATGATCCTTCTGGACTATTGGTGAGTACATTCCAACATTAGATTTTGTACCCTTCGACATCTGACAAATGTGACACCCGGCCACGAAGCGGACAACATCCGTCTTCAAGTGAGGCTAATAAAACTGGTGAAAATAAAGAATTTTGATTTGATCCTCACCATCTATGCCTTTCATTATGCTTTTCTTGCACTAATAATAGTCTCAAACTTCCATCAATAATACATAATAGATTACCTTTAAACAGATAGCCATTTATCACTTCAAAATTGGTTCTCAATCCCACAACAACATCTTCCACGATAGGCTAAAATACAGATCGGTAGCGAGTAAATCTTTCATCATCTCAAACCTAACAACCTCTCCTTTTATACATATCATCATACCCTGACTGCTCAACGCATCAGCTACACGGTTAACTGTTCTCGACGTATGCTTGATAGGAAAAAATGACTGTTGGGTAAATATTGCTCATCGCGCGTGTGTGACGAGAGTTTTTCTTGACTTGAAAGATGTTTCAATACATCGTTATCAGTATATAGTACAAAATCATTGTAAGGCTGTTATGAACTGTAGTGTTTCAAAGCCCAAACTATTGTATATAACTCAATATCGTAAGTGTTGTTGTTAAGTTTGGCCCCACTTAACTTCTCATTAAAGTAAGTGATAGACGACCACATTGGCTCAAAAACTCCCCAATACCCATGCCAGATGCATCACAATGCAACTTAAATCCTGTAGAAAATTTGGGTGAGACCATTATAAGTGCGATGGTTAATCGTACCTTAATTTATTCGAATACTGGTGCTGCCTCTAGATTCCAACTTAAGGTCATCCCTTTCATGCAATCGATAATAGGTTCCATGATACTGCTAAAATTGTTGATAAACCGCCAATAAAACAACACCAGCCCCAGAAATAATCAGATCTCCATGATGGATGTCTGTGGTGGCCAGTTACGTTTTGCTGCTAGTTTCGATTCATCCACTGACAGTCCATCTTTTAATACTACATACCCCAGGGAGAAGACATCTCTGTCAGAAAAGAGCATTTGTTCAACCTTCTATAGAATTTGGTACGCCTCCAAAAACATAAAAATTTAAGTAGAGAAGTTCTTCGCTAATGCTATAAATTAGTATGTCATCAAAATAGACAACCAAGAATTTACCAATAAAGAGACAAAAATCATGATTCATAATACGCTTGAAAGTACTGGGTGCAATAGAAAGATCAAAGGAAATTAATGTTCACTCAAACAAACTTTCCAGAGTTTTGGATGCAGTTTTCCATTCGTCTCCCATTTAGATGCGGATATGGTGATACCCACTCTTCAAGCCCAGCTTCGTGAACACTTTTGCACCACTTAGTTGATCTAACAAATCATCAAATCTGGGAATGGAAAATCGGTACCTGACAGTAGTTTGTTAATAGCCCGACTATCTACGCATATACGCATCGAATCATCTTTCTTGGGTGTTAACAATGTCAAGATTGCAAAGGTATTAAGGCTCTCGGGAACATGGCCCTTAGTCAATAGCTCCCCGACATACTTCAGACTCATTTAGTAGTGACGACGGTTTGGTAGACTAGGTTCAAGCACTAAATAAATTTAATGTTGGATCTCTTGTAATAGAGGAATTCTGAAGGGTAAATCATCTAAAAATACATTAGAAAATTCTAACAAAAACGGGACAATTCGCTCATAAACGCCAACAAACGGATCATTAGCATATTATTTCACAACCAATAAATATACAATTCTATAATCACTAGCCTATTTTAAAATGATTTACAAGCTAGAAAATTCCTACCAGACTCTTATGACACAGTAAGTGCAGGTTTTGGGGTTACTTAACATAAATTTTGTTGTTATTCCACATAAAGCTATAAAGATTTTTTTACCAATCATACGTGCAAATCCTATCAAATTTCAACGAGCTTCTAGGGGCTGGGGTAATTGTCATTCTTCAACATCCATTTCTGAACAGTTTCTTAAGAAATTATGTTTTTGCAGCTCCCTTAGTCTATCACAAATTTACACACCTTCCCTTCGATAGTGCAAGTATACTGAATAATATTGTTAATCAACCAATCATCATTATCACTACTCAATCTAGATGTAAGACACACATGCCTTGGGACCAACATATGCTCGACATTTCATGCATATACATTTTTCGTGGTAAGCTCTTCAACAACACTTTTCTCTTCTTTATCGTACCTTGGCTCTCTCTAAAACTGAAAATCAGTAGCTTCCACGAACAAACCCATTAACTGTTATGATGGTTTAGGAAAGTGCGCTGCAATGTTTCATGTCTCATGACAGTGAAAACAGTTGGCTTGTGAAGAACTGTCAGCACGACCATGCACTGTAATTTGCGATGGTGGACTAGGGCTAGTGGTTGGTCTTTTAGAGAACACAATCGACAACGCTCTCCTTGTATCTCTACCATGTGGTCTTCTCGAGAGCTTTCTCCAAATGCAAGGCACACTGATGTGCTTCAGCTACATTGACCGGATCAAAGATGTTTAGAGAGTCATAGAAGTGTTGCCGTATTCTCACCATGTGGCGAGATACCAATTGGTCATCCGAATCAACAACATTGACATGACTTTTTAGCTTAAAATATTCGTCAATGTATTCATCAACAAATCTTGAACCTTGCTTTAGGTTCTGTAATTGTTGATACATAATTCTCTGATAATGATAAGGTAAAAAAGATGACCTAAGATATTTCATAAGTTTATCTGAGGTAAATATTTTTGGTTTACCGTACCTTAACCTGGTGTGTTTCAACTACTTGCATATGCTTCATTTATTTTCCCAGCATGCTTAGTTGTTCCTTAATCTTATGAAATTATCGTGCATTGGCATGATTCATTAAGCTTTCACGATCCTGATAATCTCGATGGTAGATGTCAGTAATTGATGGGGTACTCTTCCCTCGATCTCTTTGTGGTCGTATAATTCTCATGTGCAAGTCTGACGCTCTAATACTAAGATGATAGAGGTGGAATATGAACAGATAGATCGATGAAACCCTAACGCTATGGAGTAGAGAACTTTGAAACTTGAGAAAGAAAAGTATCAAATTATCATAAAACTACTGAAGAATTAAGGTTTTAGAGCTTAAATTGGGAATATACTCCAAACCCTAATCCAAAATTACACAAATATCCAGAAAGCAATAAAATATAATATATTCAAACCTGAATACATTTGGACTTACTTGGCTATTTTAAATAAATCCATAAAGTATTTTAAAAATTGCAAAACAAATACTAAAATAGATTTTTAGGGCTCTAAACGTTGGATTTTGGGGTCCAAACTTCGTGACTTGGCCTACGGTTCTCATCTCGTCCTTAACATATGACTGGCTCATCGAGATCTTTAGTTTGAGTACTTGAAGTGCCCAAATCCGATATCTAGTGTAGCAGTAAGATCTGTTTGCAATTGTCCGAAATAGTTAGGTACTTATGGGTTTGTTGGACTACATCAATATTGTCGAAAGTTGATAAGATAATTCTCGACTGATTTGTTGCATAGAAAATTACCAATATAAGATATTTATATATTACATTATAATTTAAATAATATTTCTTTCTTTCTTTTTATCTACCTCGTTAATTTTTATTCAATGAAATATTAATTATATTGTGAAGATATTCCTAATAACCTAAATACCACACTAGATATTTAGGTTTTCAAAACCAATTAACAAAAATTATATAAACATTATAAGTGATAGTTAATAGTTTGTTTAAGTTTATTCAGACTACACTATATCCACCGTATCAAATGATTAGAAATATTGTAGCATAAATATTTTAACAAACAAATTATTATATTTAATTAAGAGGGACTTACTAATAAGTAGTAATAACTATTAGTATAAAAATAAAAGTACCAATAATCATCTTGATTTCCAAATTTACTAAAAGTCATATGTAACATAAAATCTTTCAAGAATACTTTTTAGGTATCAAGACACAAAATTCATGTTTTTCAGTTTTTTCTTGAGTTCGGGAACCCTATCTCTCTCTCTATATATATATATATATATATATATATATATCAAATCGAAACTCGTAAATCTCTCAAATTATAGATTTCTAGAAAAAAAAATCCAGTGAATTTTGAAGCATTTCAACACAAAACAACTACTAAATCAATTTTTAAGTGTTCTCCAACTAATGGTCACTCGGTCGAAGCAGTGACCAACAGTTGGTCAGTCTTTGCCACTCAGCCGAACCAGTGACCAACAGTTAGCAACAACTACCCGAGAGGCTGTAGGAGATAGTACGAGCTTATGTTCTTACCTTATTTCAAGAACAAAGTCAACAAGAAATAACGTATAAAAATAAATTAATCGTACAACAAGAGATTTAACATATTTCAGATTGTGAAGAAATCTTACATCCACTTGCAAAAAAACGGACAATTCGTTTATAAATAAGTAGGTTGTAGAAAGAGTCTCAAACACAAAAAACTCAATCATTTTTTGTAACAAAATATTACGTGATTCATTCTTTGTAACAAAAGATGACGTGATTGAGAAATCCTTCTCTTTAATGTTAATTTATCCCCTCACTTATCTCTCTAAAGACTTAGAGCTGGTTTCTCTCTCTGAATAAATATGTCGCACATATCGGGTCACATCACACATTGCAAAACAATATCTTCTTGTATTTATAGTTCAACTGTGATAAATCTTAACCCATTAATTAATTAATCTAATTAATAAAAAAATATTATCAATATAAAATTTTAAATAATATAAAAGACCAAATTAATAGAATATTTAATATAGAAATCTAATTAGAATTGAAGATCTAATTAATATACAATATCTAATTAATATATAAAATATAATTAATATACAAGATCCAATTTATATAGAAATCTAATTAATATATAATATTTAATTAATATAGAAATCTAACATTTATAGAAGATTTAATTAATATATAAATGTAATATAAACACGAGACGGATTTAAAAAAAAACAATTATGCTTCGAGTTACTTCTAGCCTACACTTAACAATTCTTCCCCACTATATGTTGCCTCAATCTCATGTCATCTATGAACTCTATCGAGGAAATCCTCCCCTATAGACGAGTCTTCCGACCTCCTGCGTCTACGAAAGTGATAGTAACATCCATATGGCCTATTACAATATATGACCAAACAACACTTGACAATTTCTCTATGGTTTGAACATTTGAAGCATTTGACCCATCAATGGTTGAACTTCCTTTGCAATGGCCGAACCAGAACTGAACTTGAAAATAACTTCTGTAGAGGTATCCACATATCCATCATTATGTTCAAACTTCATCTCAACTTCAGCTCCAATTACGACACCTATTACATCTCCATTGCCGAAAGTTTAGGAGCGGATGTTGATGATGATAGTTGTCTTAACAACTCATTCACTAAACCTCTTGTTCTATCTAGTTTTCATAAGTATAAACCATACTTCAAGTAAGCTACAACCCATCTTTTCAACTATTCCATGCTCTAAGGTACTCTTCAATATTCCACGGCTAAGCATACCAAATTTAGAGCAATAGAATATCAAATATATATATATATATATATATATATATATAATATAGAAAATCTAATTAATAAAACAAAAGATTATGCTTCGAGTTACTTCTAGCCTACAGTTAACTATGATGTAATGGAGAGATGCAAATCTAGGCATGATAAAATGGATAGATGCAAGACCAAACATAATAAAGTGGAGAGATGGAAGACTATGCATGATAAAATGGAGAGATGTAAGACCATACATGATGAAGTGGATAGATGCGAGACCTGACATGATGAAGTGCGGAGATATGAGACCATGTATGTTGAAGTGGAAAGATATGAGACATGATTAATTAAAAAACAATATTCCCCCAACTATCTCGTTTTCTTTCATTTAGTCCATCGACTTCGAAATCAACGCTGAGGGTCCCTCAATCTGGAAAAATTTATAAATTTAGTCATTGGCATGTAAAATTTATAAATTTAGCCCCTCGACTTTACAAAATCTATAAATTTAGTCTCTGACACCAAGAAAAAAGCACCTCACTAGGGACTAAATTTATGGATTCTCCTAATTTGGTGGACTAAATTTATAAATTTTGTAAGTCATGGACTAAATTTATAGATTTTTGCCAAGTCTAGAGACCCTCACCGGTTATTTTGAAGGTGATGGACTAAATGGATGAAAACGGGATATTTGAGAGACTATGTCCTGATTTAAGTCATGTGAGACATGTACCACTTGATGATAAATATGCGAGACCATGTCAAAAATTATTTAATCATGTTAGATTAGACATAATGGAAGTGGATGGATGCGAGAAATTTACTATTAAAGCGGAGAGATGCGAGACAAGTACTACTTGATGATAAATATGCAAGACCAAAATATTTATTGGTAGTTTACCAATTTTGGGTATTAAATGCTAATGATATCCTTGACTAAATATTTATAGGTAGTTTATCTTTTTCTTATTTGTTATATATTTTTAAATAACCATAATTCAGATCTGATATAACCTGTACCCAAACCTTCAAGGAAGGTACTAGCTCTGAGTGAGTTAGAGGCTTGAGCTTGGTTAAATTCCAAGTTTTTCTTGTCATTGAATTTCTGTATGGATACCTAGTCTACTGCCTTATTTTATTCGTGAAAAATGTGAGTCACTGTCATTTATGATTAAATTAACTTCATGCAACAGCTGATTGTAGGTCCCATAAACCATGGGTATTACCTCTTTAAGATCATATCAGTTAAGATAGATTAATATGTTTCGATATCGAGGTTCTTGATGCATTTAGAATGACAGATTAAGAGTTCATCCAACATTGTCTTCATTCAGCAATTATATGAATGATTTTGCCATATATCCTACCAAATCCAAAAATGATTGCGCCATTAGATTCTCTTACAAGACCTACTTCCCTTGATTCCCCAAATATATCACAAACTTCATCTATATTCAGTTTATATCGATTAGCCTTAGGATTGTTCCATTTTAGAGAAACATGGATTCTGGCTTTAATCAAGTGATTGATACAATCCATAATATATGATTTACTTGAATCACTTCCCCAATGACATATTTAGAAAAGATTAGTCATATCAAGATAAGTAAGCTTATAGATTACCTGACCTATTATTGAGTGCGGAGTAGAGCTTTGATTCATATGCTTTTTTTATTCCTTGAATACCAAATAATCCATCAGATGATATAAGAGAGGATGGATTTGATATGGATGTTTCTGTCGGTAGACAAAAATCATGCCTGATTAGATGAGCAAATATCATAGATTTGCTGATATTGAAATTAAGATTAACAACAAAATAATTCAACATAGTCCAGGAGTTAGTACAGTTAACAAATATGTGGTTGATACTCTCAATGTTGTCACAGTGTTGATACTTTGAAGCAATTTGAAAATTTCTCTTTCAACGAGTAATATCAATAGGAAGCCAATTGTCGAGAACACTCCAAAGTAGGAAGGAACATTTCCTTGGAGTGATAGAATTACATACTTTCTTGAATAGATTTGAGATGTTGCCTTTAGTTCTTATTGTGTTCCAGGTTTCTTTATATTTAAAAGAGCAATCCAGGGAGAGAGATCAGTTGATTGAGTCAAGGTTGGGGTTCAGAGAAACGTTCTGAATTTTTTGAATTTCAATAATGGTTACTGAGGATTCAAGCTTATTAATATTCCATTTTCCATTTTCCCAAAAATTTATAACTTCAGATCCTTCAAATTATCCTCTATAATAAGTATAATTAAAATAGATGAAAGGTTTAGAAGAGCACAACCAGTCAAGCCAGAAGTCCATCTTTCCTTTTCCCAGCTTCCAAATGAGGCTAAAAACCCTGTCAAGTCACTAGACTATGACACCTGTTGCATTCGTGCCACTACCTTTCAAGTGTTCCCAAAACGAGTCATTTGTGTTTCAGAAAGTTGCATTCTTGCCACGGGCGCGTGAAAAAGCACAGAATGCTGACACGTGGCACCCCCAAAGTACACCAATCTGTTGTATATACGGTCACTGGTATTTCTCTTCCATAAATACCCCCATTCAGCTTCACCCCCTTCCATTTAACTTTTTCACTTTTTTACTCCAACCATTTACTGCCCCCTTTTAATTTTTTACTGCCTTACTAATATATTTACTCACTGTGAAACCCATTTGCCCACTGTTAAACCCATATACCCTCTGTTAAACCCATTTGCCCATCATTTACCCAATATATCTTCTTCACTTTGCTTTGAAACCCTAATTTCGAAGCTTCGCCATAACCTCCTTCAACAATTCTGTAATACCCTAATCTCCTTCTTTACCCAGCCATCTTCTACAAACCCATTACAATGTCGTCCTCCTCCTGTACATCAAAACAACCATCTAATTTAGGGTTTTGCGAATGTGGGCTACCAAGCATAACAAAAACGGCTTGGACAATCCTAAATCCTGGCAGAAGATTCAATGGATGTTGTAATTTCGGGGTAAGTTTTATTTTTCAGTGAAACAGATTGTTTTGGCTTCAATGATTACTCTATTACTCTATTTCTTCTCCTCTTAATCCATTTGTGTTTATCAGAAAAGTCAGTACTGCAAATACTTTAGATGGATCGATCCAGTGGTTAACAATAGGTCACAGACCGTGATTAACGGTCTATTGAAGCAACGTAAGAAGATGGAAGCTGAAATTGAAAGGAAGAACTGGATAATTAAGGTTCTATGTGTATGTCTAGTTTTTTGTTTGTTTATAATTGTCTGTTTTTAGTCTACGTATTTAAAGAATCTTGTATCAGGTGTAGGTAATATATGTTGTATGTTTCCTGGATTATGAAATTTTATTTCAATTATGATGTTTGAAATTTGAATTGATTTTTGTATATTGAATCAAATTGTGATAGTAAAGCTTGTAGTTTAAATAATATGTCTATTGATTTTTGTGTATTTAAAGCTTGTGATAATTAGGGTTTCACAGACAGTGAGTGAGTGAAAAGGATCTAGGGTTGATGATAAAAAAATCGCGATTAAGGGATTGAGAGGGAGAGGGATAGAGATTGTGAGTAACCAGGAGTGAATGGAGAGAGGGAGAGAGATTGTGAGTAACAGGGAGTGAATGTAGAGAGGGAGAGAGGGAGAGAGGTTGTGAGTTCTTTCAACTTCGAGGGAATAGAATTGAGGAGGGAAAATGTTATGGTTCGACAATTGGGGGAAATTTATAATTGGGTCATGAAAGGAATGGGTTAAAACAAAACGGGCCGGTTGATGAAATCGAAGGTTTAACAGTGGGCAAATGGGTTTCACAGTGAGTAAATATATTAGTAAGGGTAAAAAATTAAAGAGGCAGTAAAAAATTAAAAGGGGACAGTAAATGGTTGGAGTAAAAAAGTGAAAAAGTTAAATGATAGGGGGTGAAACTGAATGGGGGTATTTCTGGAAGAGAAATACCAGTGACCGTAACTTTGGGGGTGCCACGTGTTAGCATTCTGTGCTTTTGCACGCGCTCATGGCAAGAATGCAAATTTCTGAAACACAGATGACTCGTTTTGGGGTCACTTGAAAGGTAGTGGCACGAATGCAACAGGTGTCATAGTCCAGTGACTTGGCAGGGTTTTTAGCCTCCAAATGATGAACTTGTCAGCCTTATTTACGACTTTGAGAAGCCTAATCTATGTCTTGGAACTTCTAGTTGGTTTAGGGGCAACAATAGAGTGATGCTTACTCCCTCCTCATAAGGTTTACGGAGCATGCCCCATCTAGACCATTTGATAATCGATCTATTTTCTTTAACACCCCTTAGGAATTTATTGTACAATGTCTCAATTTGTTTGATTACACCATTAGGAAGGATAGAATTCTGATTTATAAAGATATCGTATGTTGATAATATAGATTGAATTAAAGTTAGCCTTCCTCCAAAGGAAACTAGACTATTGTCCGATTCTATAATCTTGTTCCAAATCTTGAAAACTAGATCATCAAAATTATTGATATTGTTGTTTGTGTGAACTAGACCACCCAGATATTTGAAAGGAACATGAATGTGCTTGAATTCAAGGATTTTTTCTAATTCTTTAAACCTTTGAGGAGTCATCTTGACTGAAACAATGAATTTTGATTCATCTTTATTGATTAGCTGAGCCGATTTCTTTTGATAATGATCCAGGAAATTGTTACCTTTGTAGGATGAAGAAGCAGACCCCTTGTTGAAGATAAGGAGATCGTCAGCAAAATCAAGGCAATGTATACATAATTTCTCTGTAGACTTGTATCTGATTGCTAGAGTTTCAATAAATAGTAGCTTGAGGCCCTTGATAAGGTATTCTTTAGCCATTATAAAAAGGCTAGGAGATAGGGGGTCTCCTTGCCTAAGGCCTCTAGATAATTTAAAGTATCATTTCATCTCTATATTGATAACAATTTATTGGAAAATATTACAAATGCTCTTTCCACCAGGTTTAGAAAGATATGACTAAAGCCAAAAGAAGCTATAATTTTCAGGAGGAATTGTGATCAAGCCTATCAAAGGCTTTGGCCATGTCAAGTTTGATAAGGACATTATTACCTCTGGTCTTTAGGTTGATGTCATAGCAAAGTTCTTAAGCTATTAAAAATGTTTCATGAATATTTTCCCCTTAACAAATGCTCCCTGCTCTTCGAATATAATTTTAGACAGTAGGGTAACAATTCTTGAGTTAAGGACTTTAGATATAATCTTGTTTATCATTGTAGTAAGGCTAATTCCCCTGAATTCTTGCCAAGTGTTTGGGGAAGAATATTTAGGTATAAGTCAGATGATTGTAGAATGAACTCCTTCAAAAATATAATTGTCTTTGAATATAGCCTCAATTGCATCACAAAGGTCTTTAGTAGTAGTGGTCCAGCAGATTTGAAAAACAAAATCCATTGAAACCATCTGGAACTTCAATATAAATAGGGTTAAGGTATTTGATAACATTGTGAATTTCAAAATCACTTGGGATAGACATAAGTTTTGAGTTCTCATCACCATTGATCAGAGAGGGAATAAGATCAAGTAATTATTCATTATAATTGATGGTAGAGTTAGATAATACCTTTTAAAGTGCCCTACTCTAAATTGCAAATAACTTTTTGATCATCTAACCAGTTATCTCTATCCCATATTCTATTTATTATGTTCATCTTGTTCATTCTTTTCACAAAATTTTGGAAGAAAGCAGTGTTTTTATCATTGTCTTTAATCCAAATTGAGTGAGTTTTATGCTCCCAATATGCTTCCTCCCTAACTAGAAAAGACAGGAGATGATCTTTAGCTTGATCATAGAGAAGTTTATCTTTTAAGTTAGAATTTTGAAAATTGGATTCCTTGAAGTTAATTTCATCATCCACCTGCTTAATAGAATCAAAAATATTACCAGACACCATTTTATTCTAATACTTTAAATCAGGCTTCAATCTTCTTAGCTTGAACTAGAATTTTTCAATAGGATTGCCCACCATATCACTAGACCAACTTTGATTAACCATAGCCAAAAACCCTTCTATGCATAATTCACATGTTAATAAATTTGAATGAAGATTAAAACTTCCCTTGATTAGTATATATAGAGATGTTGATAGGGGAGTGATCTGAACATGTTTTGGAAAGATGAGTAACTTCGGTGATGTCAAAATAGTTGAGTGGGGAATTATTATATAGATACCAATCAAGCCTCTTCCACTTCCTCTCATTACTCCATATGAATTTAAGGCTAGAAAATCCAGTATTATTGAGATGACAGTCCATGATAACATTATTAAAGTCATCAATGCATCCAAGACAAGTAGTGGAACAAGAGAGTCGTTTACTAGTGTTTAAGATAACATTAAAGTCCCCAAGTATAAGCCATTCCATAATGTTATCTTCATTATCTCTAAGGTTGTCCAATAGAGTACCTCTCAAGATTAATTTACACTTAGCATAGATAACAGTGACTTTGAAATCTTTAATTAGGGCTTGATGGTTAACATTAAGATGAACAGATTGCTCATCATTAACTAGCAGCTCAACATTGAAACAAAAATTCCAAAAAACCCAGATTTTGTTATTTACATTACCAATATAGCAGTTGAATCCCAGCTTTTTTGAAACATCTTCAATATTAGATTGATGAATCATAGTTTCTTGGAGAGTGAAGAAGTCGGCATTTTTCTAGATTTCTTGAGAGATTTAAGTCTTCTTAAAGCCTATTTATTTCCTAACCCTCTAACATTCCAATTTAAAATGGAAATAGTCATTTAAAGATGTTAGAGGGTTTTGCAGTTCCTTTGGACTACATTATTTTAGAGGAAATAAGGCCTTTAGCATTCCACCCTTTTATCTTCTTGGTTTTTCTGGATTCTACTCTTTGGAATCCTTTGACCTTGTCTTTCTTTTTGTTACTAGGAGATCTTGGGAGACTTCCAATGGTGGCTTTGGATGAAGATGCTGGTTCCTGGATAGAGTCTTCTTCAGTCTTGTTCAGAGCAAATACGATGCATCTCTCAATTATATGTAATGCTTCAATAACTTCAGGGTTAGTAACACGAGTAGATGGAGAATGTTCACTTAAATATGATGTGTTATCTATTATGTTTGCAGGATCAGTTCCCACAGAATTCAAATTAGTCATTTGAAGATCTTCAAGAGTATATACTTTCTCAACTGGATTATCTGGTCAAGTGATCTTTTGGACCTCCCTATAGTTTTCTTCTTGGTTGTCAATTATAACTGATTTTAGTCTATGAATGTAGGTTTGGTTTGTGATCCGCTTAGGTTTAGGAATTAAATTAGAAGGTTTATTCTGGAAGGGAGATAATCTGTTGCAGGCTTGATTAGAATGGCCAAAATGTTTGCAAACATTATTGTAGTCATGATAGTGGCCATAAACAACATTTGCCAGGAACCTCTCATCTTCATCAAACTATATCCACAGTTTCTTGATTAATGGTTTTGAGATGTTTAGTTCGAGCCATATTTTGCAGCAGTTGTGTCTTACTCTGTTGTTAGGTGGAAACCAGATACTAAGAGGTGAGGCTATAGCTTTGGCTATTTCATTGATAGTTGCTTCGTTAAACATGAACTCTGGGAGGTTAGGGAGAGTCGCTCATACAGGAGTAATGGGGCTTTCTTGATTAAGGTTAAAATAAAGAGTCCAATGGAAGGATCCTTATGGTTTTAGAGCATACTGACCAGACGTTATGTCACCATATTTTCGTTAGATCTTCTTTGAGATTGAAATCTATAAATAGATGTCTAAAGTCTCATCGCGTGACATTGAATTCACCTTCGAGTCTGAACGTTTCAAGAAAGCCTTTAACAACCTCCATGTTAAGTTTCCCAGTATAAAATTTTGCTATGATTGTGTGTTTTGAAAGGCTTTGAAGGTTTTATTTATCTTTGCGTTAAAAAATAATAACTGTATGGTCATTTTTCTAAGTGATGGTGACTATTTCATGCTGCAAAATTTTGATTTGGCTTGTTGTTTGGATTTTTTGATTTTACTGTGAATGTTGGTAATGCTGCATCCAATAGCAAGAAACTGTAATTTATTTATTTTGCTCAAATCTTTGTTATACTGACTTTGAAAATTATCTTTCAGCAATGGAAAATTTGTTCAAAAACAGATACTTGATCTCGCGCTGAATGGATAGAGTTTTGTGAAGGAGTCGCTGAAAGGGTTTCACCTTCCTCGGTATTGTGGAATCAATCTTGATTCATTTGAAAAATTGATGAAAAATTGGTGAAGAATTAAGAAAATTTTGATTTGGAAAATAAAAAAAAAACTCTGTTTTTGGATAGAGAAACGGAACTAACTCTAGTAGTAAATAATTATTTAAATTGTCAGTATAGTTTTTAAATTTATTTTTTTGTTATTTTTTTGTCTCTTTCAAAATAATTATGTTATATTTTTCAGAAAAAAATCAATTCATAAAATAAAATATAAAATTTTACAAATTTTGTAAATTCGAAGATCGTTTTATGGTATTTATGGACGGATTTAGATATCTATCTCTAATGCAATATACTCTAAATATATAACCCGTTTCTTTTCTATTATCTAACTAAAAAAGTCGATTACTTTAGTCATTTGTTTTCTCAACCACGAGATCCATCAAATTATATATCATATCTATATAATAAATTTTTATTTTATTATTTAAATGAAAGAGCAAATGTAATTTATTTTGATGTATTCGTTTCTTAAACTATAAAATCAATAAAGTATATAATAACGTTCATGTTTTATTATCTAATTAAAAATATAAATTTAATTCTTAATATTTCGTGTAAGGTAAATTATTTATTAAGACTCGCTCCGAAAATTTATTATCGATTGACAATCAAAAAGTTCAATAACTTTATGTTTAAATTGTATTTTTTTATTGAATTATAAGATCTGTGTATATTTTTGTTTATTTATTTATTTTAATTTTTAAAAATCGTATTTTGTAAATGACAATTTTAAAAAAAATCGAAAGCGCTATTGGTTTTGTTTTTTAAAACTAGACTTGATATATGGATGATTTTTTTATAAATAAATTGTGAGCCTTGGTCTAACATATATCATTTAAAAATTAGATTTTACGTTTGTCCGATAATTAGCGGTCTCTCGTTTTTACGTCTTTCATCTTGCAACTAAAAATCTTTCGTCTATGCATCTTTCATCTATCAGTGACTCGTCTAGCCACTAGTGGTTTCTTGTATTTGAGTCTTTCATTTCTCTCATCTACTGGTTTCTCGTCCCACAACTAGCGATCCCACAACTAGCGGTCTCTCGTCTCTGCATCTCTCATCTTTCTGTCTCTCAATTTGTAACTAGCGGTCTCTCGTCTCTGTGTCTTTTATTTATCGTATATGCATCTCTCGTGTCTCGTAAAAATAATTCAAACTAAATTCAAAAAACATCATTAAAAGATTTAAAAGATCTAGTTTTATTCGTCTTAAAAAATAAAATTAACAATAATTTTAGAATTTTTAAAAATAAATTATAATTTCAAAGATACAAACTTTTAAAAATTACAATTATAAATATACCTTATTATTTTGTATTAGGATGATATTTATGGTATTATAAAAACTAGTTGCCTCTTAGATAGTAAGTAGAAAAGTTAAATGGATGAGAATGGATAATAGTTTAGTTTTTGGTTCTTTGTACTTTATCCTTTCTTTAAATATAGAATCTAATCTAGACCCAATTATTTTTCATAATATCCCTAAAACCCTTTTATAAAAAATCATGAGACAAAACTATACTCAGAGTGCAATGAGTGCGCACAGGGTAAACCCTCAGTCTGACGCGATAGCCTGCAAACCAACGCCATAAGGTAAACCACACAAGGTGACAGGCTCAGCCGAGAAAGCGTATGTAGAGGGACTCGAACTCATGACCTTTTGGTCATAAGAATGTCATACTCAACCAACTCGGCTACCCCCTTGGGGGCAACAAAACTACATTTATTAATGATATATTTTGAATTTTTTCAGTTTTTTTTTACGAGAGACGAGAGACACACAAACGATAGATGAGAGACGCAGATACGAGAGACCTCTAGTTATGGGAATATATATATATATATAAGACTGAGAGATGTGAGACCGTTAGTTGCGAGATGAGAAACATATAGATGAGAGACGTAGCGATGAGAGACTGCTTGTTGCCGAATGAGAGACTGTTAGATAGGAGACGCATAGACGAGACACCGCTAGGTGCGGGACGAGATATCGATAGATATGAAACACAGAGATGAGACACCGATAGATGAGAAATGCAGAGATGAGAGACCGCTTGTTGCGAGATGAGATACGCGAATACAAGAGACCGCTAATTACGTGATGAGACACTGATAGATAAGAGACGCAGAGACAAGAGACCACTAGTTGCGGGAAGAGAGATAAAGGAGTGACGAGGAATATTAAATTTATTCCATGCTAACCCGGCCCACCCCACAACAGCGGAAGGCGTACGAATAGCATTATAAGTATCATTGATGGTGAAGTTGTTGCAGCCAACCATCGAAATCCAATAACAAACATCAAAGGAGTTGATGCTAGAAGGGGTAAGGTAAGGATGAGGTTGTTGATCCCCAGAATATTAGAACAACTTCTAGCTCTAGCCAATTTGATGTTTGGAGGCCAATTTTAATGACCATCGAGAATGATATCCGATACCTTGAGGTTTTCCCCAAGCCGGGAATCTTTGATTATATTGGTACCATAGTGTGAAGTTAGTGAATTAGGGAAGAGCCATGGGTCATACCAGAAGGAAGTACTCAAACCATTACCAATAGCCACCATGTATAAATTACTAGCCAACGGGCGAACACGAAGAATTTTCCTCCAAATCTGGTGAGGGGAAGAACAAATAGAAAGATCTCATAAATTTTTATTTCCGATTTTTTCTATTTTATCCAATCACATCAGATATAGTGATTGTTATTACTCTTCTCTTTGAGGATACTGGAAAGGATTTGCATGACAAGGACAAAGAGAAAAAGAGAAAGCAGTTCCCCTTGCCCGAGACCCTATCTACCTTTGAAGTTACCGTAAGGATCTCCATTAATATTGATAGAGTAAGAGAGGGAGGGGGAGGAGATGTAGTTGATGATCCAAGTGATCATCTTTTTCGGGAAGTTCATCGCCCCAAGAATGTCAAGGATGAGATGTCGACGGACATTATCAAAATCTTTCATAAGATCAATTTTAAGGGCTATCCTTTTACCTCTACAATTAGTATGATAGCCTCTAAGAAGTTCTTGGGAAAGAAGGATGTTATCCGCGATGTTTCTACCCGGGACGAAAGCCGATTGAGAATTATCAATCAGATAGGGGGAGGAATCTTTAATTCTGTTAGCTAAAATTTTAGAGATGGTCTTGTAAAAAACATTACAAAGAGCAATAGGTTTAAAATATGCACCCACAGAAAGGGAATCTTTTTTGGAAATGATAGAAATAAAAGTAGAGTTCCAAGAGGAATCTAGAGTTCCAAGAGGAATCTAGAATTCCAGTTTGAGAAAACTCGATGACAGTACAGATGTCATCTCTAACAATATTCCATGTGGATTTGAAGAAACTGGAATTAAAACCATCAGGACCAGACGATTTATCACTGTCAATACTGAAAATGGCAGACTTAATCTCTTCGCTAGTGATCTCACGAATCATTGAGGCCTTGTCAGTATCGTTGACTTTAGAGGAAAGAAGAGAAGACATTTTCCCCAACCCCGGATAACCAACATGATTCCTAGTACCAAGGGATTCCTCGAAGTAACTGACGATGACCTTAGAAACACTGGCGAGAGTTGAAACAGTGATACTCTGGTCATTACTGATAGAAATAATTTTGTTATGGAAAATATGGGTTTTTATACTATTATGGAAACATTTGGTGCTTTTATCACCAAGCTCGATCCAATTTTCTCTAGATTTTTACTTGAGGAAGGCTTCTTCAGCACAACTAAGAAAGACGAAAGTTATGGTAGCCTCATTTTCTTTGGTGACAAGGATAGGGTTGATGGGGTCATGAGCGAGATTAGATTGAGCTTGAAATAGAATGTTTTCAGGATTAGAAACCTTAGAACTAATGTCTCTAAACTCCTTACGGTCGAGGAAAGCAAGCTCATGTTGAAGACGATTGAGATTAGCAGTGACAAGACTCATACTAGAGGAAAATATAGGAAGATTCTAGTTTTGGGAAATAATGTTTTTGAACTGAGGATGGAATTGCCACAAATTAAAGAATTTGAATGGTTCCTTACGTTTTTGATAGGGGAACCAAAGATTGAGAGTGACAATGGTGTGGTCAGAGGAACAGAGAAAACCAAAGTGAGTGAAAGACATAGGAAAGAGATCGTCTCAGTTAGGGTTGACTAGAACACGATTGATTTTGGAGAGAATCGGGTGAGTAGGTTGTTTATTAATCCAAGAGAAGTGGAATCCAATGAATCGGAGATCACTAAGCTCACTGAGGTAAAAACAATTATTGAAGTCATCAATTGCTGAAGACCAAATTTTGGAAGAGCCTAATCGCTCCTCTGGATGGCGGATGGCATCGAAATCCCCCAGGGAGACCCAGAGGATGCCCAAATATTGCTTGGAAACGATTATTAAATCATTCCAAAGATGAGTACGATTCTGAGCATCATTAAAAGCATAGATAGCAGTGAATCTGAAAGAGGTGTTGAAATTATTATGACACTTTATCATGCAGTGAATGTACTGAGAAGATTGAGATAACCTAGAAACAGTGATAGCCCTAGAGTTCGAGATAATCCAAATTCTACCTAGAGGATGAGAGGAGTGATTGGTAATAACATGCCAAAAGAGGAACATATACCTGATAATAGAATCGACTTTAAAAAGTTGGACTTTTGTTTCAACTAAAATTAACAATGAGATACTATTACTAATTATAAAATCGGTAACATCTTTTTGCCTAACAGAATCATTAGGGCCTCGCACATTCCAAGAATCAATAGAATTGTGTCTTCTGATTCAAGCCATTTTTATCCTTTCGGTACCTCAGCAGCTTCATCTTCAAGATCTTATTCAATATCACTTAGTTCGTTGAAGATGTTCTTCTTATTTGCTTCCATGCACATTTCTTATTTTGCATCTCATGGGAATAGTTCTTAACTGTTACACATACCTTTAGTGCATCGCTAATCAATCTTGTTCATGTATTTGTGTATTGCAACCTGAACATACTAATGAAGATTCACTTGCCATTGTAGATATAGGTATAAAAATAACCTTATCGACTAACTTGAAAATAATATGAAATTACGGTTCATTGGAATTCCACCATATTAAGACATCAATAGGGTTATCATCATTATACATAATTTAAATTATACTCATTATGAAAATATTGGGTCAGTTTATTAACATCTTGAGGAGTTGTTCTTGTCTTCATTTTACTTTCCATTTCAGTTTCCCCATAGTTATTACGAGTCTTAATTTTTCTTCTTCCCCTTAGTATAATTAAATTTAAGGATGTACTATAATTATTATTCTCGTATATCTCAACATAATTATTATAAAACTCATACAAAAAAGTTTCAATAGCTTGATAATATTCGTTGTAATCATATGATTCATTATTAGCAAGTCAAATATGTTTATAAAATATATCAACATATAAAAAAATTCTTAAATTTTTTAAATAGATAAAAATGGTTTTAATAACATAAGCATGTGGGATGGTATGAAAATATATTTTAATTTTTACATTCATCTCGGGCACCTTTTTGTGAAAGACATTCATATCTCTATGTTTATCTAAATACATGCTAATATTTATAATAAAAAAGACAAAATAAATATTAGGATTATATTGAATAGAAACCATATGAGTAAAATATATAAACAACTATAAGAAACAAATTTAAGTTAAAAACGATATAACCCATATAAATCAATAAGAGGACGAGACACGTTAAAGTTACAGTAAATCAATGTTAATCTCTTTACTAAACCTATAAATTATATCATATACCATCTAGTTTTGACATATAAAATTTATTTTTTGAATTTCTTTCTATTACGCTTAAAAAGGTTTTTAAATTCGAGACGTATAGGAAACACGGTCAAAACTAGTAAGGTCATCTTATTAATAGCCTCGATAAAATATTTGAATACCGTACTTATTCTATCATTTGTAACTAAATAAATTATATGACATAAACATCTAGTGTGAATTTGTTTTTTGGAAATCCGAGTTGTAGTCGAATTTAAGTCGTTCAATAGTTGTAGCGGCCGCGAATGCGTTTTCAAAACAAATTGACATAATTTTATTTGTAGCCTTAAAATTAAGAATACACTTTAAAAACATTTTAATTTCAAGAGAATTGTGATTGCCAATAAAACGAAAAATATATAATTGTTCTTTGGAGTATCAATTTAGGATAGGATCATTACAATGTAAAGTAGCGCTCATAGTATCAAAATTAACAAATGTTGATATATCACTAGTTAAAGAAACTTTATATGATAACTTAAATATTGTATCCATAATGAGTTATCTCATAGTTCTTGATCTCATAGAGTTGCGTAGGATGCGTTTGGCTTTTGGGTTGACCCCATATCCATCCAATTTGAGTATCTTCATCCGTCAACAAAACAAAAGGATATACACTACTAATGGTAAATATTATCTTTCATGCCTACAATAATATCATTGAAACAAATACATTATTGGTTATTAGATTTATAGTTTGATTCTCATCTTTAACAACTTCAGAATGATCTATAATTTGGTGTCTGTTTTCTAAGTATCTGTTCATACCACCAATGTCGCTATTTTTGTCCATCCTTATAAGACAAAAAAATTCACATGTTTTAAGCATAGTTCTATTATTTTCACGTCACTCAATAAAGTAGTCTCATACCCAAGATTTGTTAACTAGATTTCAAACAAGAGATAATTATACCGCTAGTATGAGAAGAATTTGTTTTGTAGGTTAGATTTTGTAGACCAATACCTAATGGATAATATATGTATATATATATATATATATATATATATGTGTGTGTGTGTGTGTGTTTTCATCATTAAAAAATACTTCAGGCCGATAGTTCTGGAAGGTTGAACAATAATAGCATTAGATCACTTTTTTGTATCTATTGGACATAGCATACACTCGCAGTTTGACCAAACAGACATCGGTTATGTCAAATGGACGCTCGTTTGTCAACGATGGCTAGTCAAAGTAGTTATTTCATGGTCGTTGGAGAAAACGAGTGTCCACTATGTCATACGCAAGATTCTTTACTCCAACAACTAAAATTTATTTTCACCTATAAATATCATTATTCATAATTCTTTTCAAACCGAATACATTCTCGAGGCACTCTTTAAAATTTCCAATTAAACACATTATATTATACTACATAAACTTGACTTATTATATTATGCGAATGCAAAAATAAATTTGGAAAATAAATTAAATCTTAGGATGTGTTTCATTATTAATGGTAAAAAGGATACATTTTATGTGTCTTACCTACAAGAAGAATTTGATTTTCCTATGTCTAACTTAGGAGATGATTTAGTTCCTTAATTTATCCTAAAAAGAATTAGCTTAATGATTGGCCTTTGCCCTGGAAGAAACAATGAAACCATTGAATAATGGTAGACCTCTTCCAATTTTTAGAAGTCCAACTGTTGGCTTTAGGAGTAGAGATGTTGTTAGTAGAAATAACATGACAAACGCACGGATATTAACTCTAAAATTAGTTATTAGTTGTTTCATTACTTCGAATAATAAAGATAGAATCATAGCGAATTTTTAATCATTTATAACTATTGGTATAATATTGGAGCGTAAATTGTTTCTACAAACTTTGATTAGTAGCCATATGAAATATTTAGGCAGTAAACAGTATCTACCTTATTGGATGATATTAAATAATTTTCTTAGGAAAAAAATGAATAGATGGTAGTCTATATATTGAACATTCAGTTCTGAAGGGTTCTTAATTAGGAAAGTTATTATTCAATAAAACCAAAAGATATATTCATAAAATGAACCCTTGTCAAAGTGAGAGGTCTTTGAAATTTTGAATAAAGTGTGGATCTAGTCTGGTCGACAAATAAAAGCGTTGCACATTTTCGTGCTCAAGGGAGGATAGCGTCCAGGCACAGTAGGATGCAAGGAGAAATCACTTCTAGTGCTACTTTTTATGATCAATCACAAGAACCTCAACTGAAATTGTTCGACTGTGCTCTGCTAAGAAAATGAATTCCCATATTGGCCAAATGTATAATAAGTTTGGTAAATTACACAACGTTCAAAGTTCTTTGTACTCTAGATTTGAGACTTTTTAACATAGTTATGATCACGACCAATCACATCAACATGACCACTTACAAAAAATTAGTAAAAAACTTCAAATGTAATCTATTTATCATAATTTTTATGTTGATACTCCAAATTTGTCACCAGAACCTACAGATTATACACTTCCAGAACCAATGTTTCATTTATCAAGGTTTCAACAATCTGAATATTTGATGACTTAGTAATCTATTGTATGATTTTTAAGTTCTACGATCCTCCCAACAAGAATATAATTGAGACACAAAAGAAAAATTATTTGATGATATCAAGTTTGGAATAGATAATTTAGTAACAAACATTCATTTTGAGGAATAATCGGTAAATATTCGTGAAATTTCTCATAATATACTTTACCATTAAATGGTGATTTAGTATTTATGAGACAAATCATTCATTTAGATTTGTTAGAACATATAGATGATGTTAGTCTTCCATATACAGAGATTTTCTTAAATGAACTACATGAAGTTGTTCTAATGGAGCAAAATGAAGTTGTTCAAGAAGTTCAAACTTCACCTCCTCATGAAATTCAATCTCAAACTTAAGAATTATGCCTTTGTGGAGGTCTACTAGAGAAAGTAATATCATTATATCTTCGGACTATATAGTATATCATGAAGAACATGAATAAATGATCCCTTTAGTGCTCGTGAAGCCATAAAAAGTTATGATTCTCAGCTATAGATTAACGCAATGAACAAAAAATCAGTATCAATACAGGATAACACGATAACTTAACTAAACATGATTTAAATCAATACAAATTTAGTTACCTGCATGAAATAACTTAACTTGTTGTAAATGGGTTTTTAAAACCAAACATGATTTAAAGGGTAATGTGTAAATGTATAAAGTGAAATCTTGGGCTAAAGGTTTTACTTAACATAAAGAAATTGACTTTAAAGAAACCGTCTTCCATGTTTCATTAAAGGATTTTTTTCATACAATCATGACATTAGTTATACATTTTTATATTAAGCTTCGTCAAATGGATGTAAAGACCAATTTTGATGATGAAGATTTTAAGTAAATGATTGTAATGGTGAAGCCTGAAAAATTTACCCCCAATAATAATTGATGTATGAAAACTTAATAAATTTATTTATGAATATAGGAAAACGTTTGTGTGGTGGTACCACAAATTTCTCTTATTCATTGTTTTATTTGGTTTCGAGACAAATTCAATAGAGGATTGTGTATATCAAATGTTTAGTGGGAATAAATTCATGTTTTTGTGATATGTGTTAATTACATATTATTGGCCACAAATGATAAAGTATTGTTAGATGCCACCAATAAATTTCAGTCAGACAAATTCAATATGAGAGATCTTGGTGATGCGTATTGTATGTTGGAAATTCAAATTCATAGAAATTGATCTCATTGGATTTTAAGTTTAACACAAAATATGTATATTGAGAGTATGTTACAATGTTATGGGATGATTAACAACAAAGAAAAGAAAACAACATCTCAGAAGGTGACATCCTTAGCCTTAAGAACTTTTAAAGACAAGACTAGAGACTGAGAATATGTAAAAGGTTTCATATGCTTCGGTTGTCTGAAGTCTAATATATGCTCATGTTTATACATAGTCGTACATTTTTTTTTCAGTGTATTAAGGAGATATGTAAGTAATTTGGGATGAAACATTGGAGGGTTGTAAAAAATATTCTCTGGTATTTGCAACAAACAAATCATCACTCGTTAATGTATAAAAACACAACTAAATTGGAGATTATAGGGTATTCCGACTCAGATTTTTTCGGATGTGAGGATTCTTGTCGTACAACCTCATGTATAATATTCCTTTTAACTGAAGGTGCAATATCACTGAAGAGTGTAAAGTAAACACTTATCTCTTCTTCCACTATGACTGTAGAATTTATTGTATGTTTCGAGGTATATGAATAAGAGATTTGGTTTCGAAATTTTGTTATGGGAATACGAATTATGGAAGAGATAAAAATACCCATTACATTATATTGTGACAATAATTCAACGGTTCAGTATTCAAATAGTAGCATGAGCTCGGAGCACATAGGGACAAACTCAATGTTAGTGGATCATTTTACTAAGGCATCAATATCTAAGGCTTTTATTGAACACGTCATCAACAAGGATGTTATGTACTTAAAGGCTTAGTGGAATTTTATATTATTCTATAAGGTATGTTTGTATTATGACTTTGCACATATTATATATATATATATATATATATATATATATATATATATATATATATATATATATATATATATATATATATATATATATATTCAGTATACTTGACTATATAAGAACATATATGTAAGATAATGTAAGATTACATTTTATATCATTCTTATGATATGTACCATGATAGATCTATAAAATTGATTATTGCGATGTCGTGATTATTGATTCATTTATTTGCGACTTTTAGCTCATCGACGATGACTTTAGTCTTATGTCATCAATGAGTATGTACGAGATTGTTATGTTTATCTATGTGAGCATAAAAATTAAGAACGTTCATTTGCTGGATGCATCATATACTAGCATATGACGATTCAAGTGAGAGACTGTTGAAATTTCTCTATTAAGATAGACAGTCACTTGTTATTGATGTATCAAACTATCTTCGGTATTAGTCCAATAAAAATAATCAAATATAGAGTTACAAACTAATATATGAATTATTTTTTACTGCTAGATAACTGATTTTAAAATCTGCATTGAAATTGATAAAAGTAAACTAGTCACACTTAAGAGAATTCACAAGTAACTATCAATTATCCAAAATCAACTAAGAAAAATATATATCATAGACAAATAATCAAGTATCCCAAACCAACTTTAAAAAAGCCAATATCACGAATAACCAATCAATTATCAATAATAAAATAACCAATATCACTATGAATTAATCAATTATCACAATAAAATAATTAGTAGATCAAAAAAATTCAATCAATAACAAATATAAACAATTTAAACAAAATATAAAATTTTGAATTTATTTTGTAAGAACAAAATAAACCTGAGGTCATGGTAGCTGAAAATAATAATTCATTAGGTATGAGTTTTCGTTAGGTTATAGATTTATATTTAAGTTCAGATTCAAATATAAATTATATAATATAATTTATATTATATATTAAAATAAAATTAACATATAGCTTTAAATTCAAAAATTTAATATGAAAAATCTTTCATAGTTAAGGATAACGATTTAAAAATATTTAGAGAAAAAGAAAACCCTCAGCTTTAAAGAAATAAATCAATTCATCTATAAAAGAAACTATGATGTATTTTTAGAATTATTCATTAACCAAAATTAAAATAACAAATAATGATGAATAAAATCTTAAAACATCACCAAGTCCATCAAATAAATTTTAAAAACAAAGTATAATATCAATATTTCATAAATATATTTTTTGTATTGTTATAAATAATTTGTTAATTAATAATAGAAGTTTCCTAATAAAAATGAAAGACACTAGAGTGTTACGGTCCAACTTTTCAAGTGGACAAGCTAGCCTATACCTCACTATGAGATATTTTAATTAATAATTAATTATATTTTTTTGAAATTTTTATATCTTTTAACTATTAGATATTTTAAATAGATTATTGAAATTTTCAATTAATATCTTTATATATTTAAGGTTGTTGAAATATTTAGATTTTTCAACCATTAAATATTTGGTTTCAGTACCATAAAATCTAAAATCCAAACTATGATCCATTTATTACTCTTGTTTTTATATATCTTTAAAAAATATTTATTTAAGTCACCTATCTATCTAACTATTTTTTATAATATCCAAAATAGTTTGAAGTTAAATCCAAATCCAAGTATGGATATAAGTTAGTCCCACAAAAAGTAAAGCCCAATATGCAAAGTTAATTTAGGGTTAGTACTTATCTTCTTCACGGTTACTCATTCTAAGTCATAGTTGCTTTAACGGGTTAGTATTTTTCCAGTTTCGTTAAAATTATTTCTAATTTTTAATTGTTCTTTTCTCTAATGATGTATTTAGTTTTATAACTTTCGTTCTTCCAATTGATTTTATATAATCTATGTGGAACACTTTTCAACTGAATAAACTTTAATTGAGGTGATGGTTCCCTACAAGTTTCAAATTGGGGTTTCAGCCTAACAGATGTTAATTTGGAGAAAACAAATAGATAGGAAACGGAATTGTTAATTATCTCAAGTATATTTTTATTGGAAACCTGGAGGAATACACTGGTTTCTTTGGCCATATTCATATATGGCAGGGAATGGATAATATAGTTGTTCTCCCATCAACCACAGACTTCGTCCCACCAAGTTCTACCAGGTGCCGCCGTATATAAACTCCCTTACGATGGGAATTTCACATACTTGTGCTTCTGTGATGAATGTCATATATAAATATTCACTACAGTCTTTTGGGATACCCAATCCCATCAACAATACAATGAAAATAGATCAAAGTACAACAAAAGATGAAACAGAAGTAGACGAAGACACCAATTCTACAAAAGAATAAGATATCTCGAGACTTGAAACGTACAAACTATATAGGATCTTATAGGAACGAGATAAACAATGTAATTTCATGATGTTATAGTATAGTTGGGATTAGCTTGAATGAATATTAACTAAATTTTAGTTTTTTAATATATAAAAATAGTCGAGGTGATTGTATTTTATTTACTTGTTAATTTTCTAAAAATATAATGATGTGAAACCACGGGATGTGAAACCATGCCAACTATGATAGGTGTTAAACCATGTCAACTATGATAGATTCTAAACCATGATAACTATGATAGATTCTAAACCATGCCAACTATGATAGATGTTAAACTAAAGGAACTATGATGATGTTAAACCATGTAAACTAATATAGATGTTAAACTATGCCAACTACGAGAGATGTTAAACCAGGCTAACTATGATAGATGCTAAATTAGACCAACTATGATAAATGCAAATCCTGCCAGCTATGATAGATGCTAAACCAAAGCAACTGTGATAGATGCTAAACCAATGCAACTATGATAGATGTTAAACGAAGCCAACTAAACCACATAAACTATGATAGATGCTAACCAAGGAAACTATCATAGATGCTAAACCAGGTTAACTATGATAGATGTTAAACCATGTCAACTATGATATATGCAAAGCTAAGCCTACTATGATAGATGTTAAACCAGGCCAGCTATGATTGATGCTAAACCATGCCAGCCAACTATGACAGATGTTAAACCAACGCAACAATGGTAGAGCCATATTTTGAGAAACCAAGCAATTATGATAAATGTTAAACCATATAATGAGAAACCAGACCAATTATGATAGATGTTAAACCATATAATGAGAAACTAGGCCAACTATGATACACGGTAAATCATATAATAAAAAACTTGTTACAAATTAAAGTTTAAAAAATAAAAGAAAGGGAATGTGTACGCGTGTTTGAGGATTTTATATAGAGTGTTATTTTAGGTATTTTAGGTAAGTTTGTTAAATTTGTTTGGTCATTACCAGTAATATGTTCGTAGAATGGGTCTTGATCAATAACTCTTCGTGGATATTTCATATAGTTTATTAGATTTTTTAACTATATTATATTTTTTAAAATATATATATTTAAAGTTATTAATATCTTTCAAAAATTATATATTTCAAATATTAGATATTTTAAATAGTTTATTAAATCTTTTAATCAATATTTTATTATATCTTTAAACTATATATTTGAAGTTATTGGAATCTTTAGATCTTGTAACTATTAGATATTTTAAATATTTTATTAAATTTTTAATTAATAATTTATTAGAGTTATAAACAATATATTTATATCTTTATAGTTGTTAGAATCTTTAGATTTTTCAGTCATTAGATATTTTAAATAGTTTATTAGATATTTCAACTATATCAGATTTTAAAAATATATCTTTAAATTTGTTAGAATCTTTGAAAAAATATATATTCCAAATATTAGATATTTTAAATAGTTTATTAGATGTTGCAATTAATAGTTTCTCATATCTTTAAACTGTATCTTTGTAGGAATGGATTTTGAAAGAGCAGGGCTCTGCTTCAAGAATGTTCTGCTTTCTAGGGTTTTCCTTTACTTGATTTTCTACCTTTGATTCAATCTCTGAATCAATCTCGCTGCATTTACTCTTCTTTCTGTGCTGAATTGATGGAAATTCACAATAATTTATTGTTCGAAGAAGAGAATTTTCCTGCTCTGCCTTTGAAGAATAAAACCCATGATATGGCATCAAATCGGTTCATGAAATCCTACCTCGATGTTGTAAAACCAAATTGTTATCAAAACCAAAACCTTAATCTAATGAGTTTCTCGACAAAAGACGATCACGTATAAATTCGGTATGAAAAAATTGTCAATGATACTCTGCTTTGCGATCAGAAAACTACTTTGGTTGGAAAATTTGTTGGTGGTATTCCAAAGAAACCTGTGTTAAATAATTTCCTAAACTCGTTTAAATTAAAAAGAAATTACAATGTAAATATCTGGGATTCTCGACATATTGTCTTTGAATTTGATTTGAAGGAGGATGTGGGAAGATTCTGGTCCAGAAAGGTATGGAACTTCGACAATGTTGTGATGAGGCTTTTGCGATGGACTCCAGATTTTAGTATAAAGAAAGAGAGATCTCTTGCTTTAACTTTGATTACTATTGGAAAATTGCCTGAATAGTTTTATAACTTAAAGGTTCTAAGTGATATAGCAGAATATTTGGGAACGGTTTACAAAATTAAGATACCAGATAAGAATAGAGCTTCTTGTAATTGTTTTCAAGCTCTTGTTGAAATTGATGTTAGAAAGAAACTCCAAAATCGTTTATGGATTGGTTTGGATCCAATAACGGTTGCTGGTTGAATATTCACTATAATAATCTACCAGATTATTGTGATGTTTGCTTACACATGGGTCATAAAAGTGTTAACTACAAGAAGACTCAATTTCAAGTTAATAATGTGAAAGAAAATGAAAGAACTGTTGGAAAAGCTACTGAAAGCAAGACTGACACTGAAAAATCTTCAAAAACAATTATAGGCCCAAAGTGCAGTCTATTGTAGTTCACCAGAACCAAGAAGCGTAATCAAGTGGTAACATTCAAAAACAGGTTGAATCAAATTCTTCTCAGTTATAAGAAAACGTAAAGGAAATCACTCTACCAACGGAATCAGAAGTAATAGGGGCTCTTCAAATCCTTGAACAAAGGTACTCTTTAGATGACCTAGACAAGACCAGCACTGGAAAAAATTCTCCTCATCCAGAAAACATAGGAAGTATCCCAGCAACGTCTGTTGAAAACAATGCTGACTTCAATGATCCTAGCTGTAGAGTGCTCCTAAATAGAAAACTGAAGTCAGTGAAAAATCGAAAAAACCAAGCAAAGTTATAATCAAATCTCTAAAAATTTCAGAGATCAACAAAAATCACAAATATTTCTCAGATGATGATAAATATTCTTAGTTGAAATCTGTGTGGTATTCAAACAAGTCTACAGTCAATAGGCTGCACTCTATTATCAAAAATGAAAATGTAAAAATTCTTGCTATTCAGAAGCCTATGGTGCAAGACGATAGGAGAGTTGGCATTGTGTCTAATCTGGGATTCAACAACTCTGTTTCCAATAGTTCTAATAAGATTTGGTTGGCTTGGATTGATGATATAAATATTGACATTCTGGTGAATCATGAGCAATGTATGCATTGTGATGTTACTAACACTATTACCAACAAAACATTTATTTTTACTGTTGTTTACGCAAAATGTGAAAGGGTTAATAAAAATACCTTTGGGACTAGTTTAAGATTGTGTATACTATTGAGAAAGCTTGGCTAACAGCTGGTAACTTTAATGTGATAGCTTCCACAGATGAACAAATAGGTTGTACTTCTCTCTGTCAGGACCGAATGGAGGATTTCAATTATATGATAGTTAGTTGCTACCTTGAAGACGCTGGTTTTGTTGGATCCAAGTTCACATGGAACAAAGCAAACAAGTGGAAACGATTAGACCGTGTTATGATAAACCAAAATTGGTTTGATATCTTCACTGACGCTCAGGTTACTCACATGGTCAGAACTTGTTCTGATCATTCTCCCTTGCTTATAACTGATAGTTTAAACTTTAATAGTTTCAATAACAAAAAGAAATACTTCAAGTTTATGGATATGTGGACTACTGATGACAGTTTTCTTAGTGTTGTTGAAATAAACTGGAATCTTAGGATCTATGGGCAGCCTAACCAAATTTTCTGGTTTAAATTGAAGAGGCTAAAGGCTTGTCTTAAAGAGTGGAATACTAGGCACTTTGGGAATGTTTTCAACAAGGTCAAGGATACTGTTGCCAAAGTGAAAAGAATGGAAGAAAAGCATATCAACCTAAACAATGACAACTCTAAAGCTGAGCTAGCTAAGGCTAATAGTTTATACATTCAGACGTTAAGAAACGAGGAGATCTTTTGGAGACATTAATGTTACAATAGATGGATCAATGAAGGAGACATTAACACCAAGACCTTCCATGATTATGTTGCTAAAAAGAGAAGAAAGAACAGAGTTCATGGTATCAAGGAGAATAACCTCTGGATCATGGATCAGGAGAAAGTTGTTGCTTCTACTGTTAATTTCTCAAAAGATAACTTAACTAAGAAGCCTTACATTAGTAAAGTGGAGGAGATAAAGCTTATGAAGGATAGTATTTTTTATTCTATTCGTAGCTGTGTCACTAAGGAAGACAATGACATTATGCTTAAAGCTACTAATGAGAATGAGATTTGGCAGACCATAAACAGCATGAGCTCTGCCAGTTCTGCTGGGCTGGATGGATACAACATTCACTTCTTCAAAGTCTGTTAGAATATCATCAAAGGTGATTTATGTATTGCTCTGAACTCTTATCTCAAAGGCTATAGCATTCCTAGAGGCATTTTTGTCACTATGATATGTCTCATCCCTAAGTCCTCGAACCCTATGAACTGGAGCAATTACAGGCCCATTAGCTTGTGCTCGATGCTTAACAGAATTTTATCTAAGATTATGAACTTTAGAATTGCTGATATCCTCCCTAAAATCATATCAAAATATCAAACTGCTTTTGTTAAAGGGATGTCTATTCACGATACACATTTTAATTGTTAGAGAGTTGTTTTATGACATAAATAAAAGGCCTAAGACTGGTAACACTGTCATCCAATTAAACATGTCGAAATCTTTCGACAAAATGTCTCATCAGTTCATTTTTAAAGTCCTTTCTCTCTTTGGTTTTTCAAATAGTTTTACAAACTTAATCAAAAAGCTTATAACTGATGTTGATATTTCAATTTTGATTAATGGAAGAGGTGCTTGGTTACTTATACCCCAAGAGAGGTCTGAGCCAAAGAGATCCTCTATCCCCAAGCCTCTTTATTATTGGGGAAGAAGTCTTAACGAGATGTCTTTTCAAGATCATAAACAGCAATCCTAAAATGAGATTCTCTACTAGAACGACATTCTGATCCCTTGTCTAGCTTTTGCGGACGACATTCTAGTTTTTACAAATTGTAAGCAATTTTATACTGACATGTTAAGAAAGTGTTTAGATAGGTACCAAGCTGTTTCTGGGCAAGCTATCAATAAGTCTAAAACAAAGCTTATTACCTCTAGCAAGATGCAGTCCACCAGAATAAAAAATCTTGAGTGTCAGACTAGCTTATCTGCAAAGTCTCTTCCCACTAGCTACCTTAGAGTTATGATTAGTAAAAACAACTATTCAAGGAACTTTTATAGCATTATTGACAAAGTGAACTCAAAAATTCAAGATTGGAATGGAAAGCATTTAACGTTTGGGGGTAGACTTACTTTGATATCATATGTGCTTATGGTCATTCCTGGTTAGTGCCTGCAGAACTCAACTCTTCCCAACTGTATTATCAAAAGGCTTGAGCTTATTTTCAATAAGTTCTTATGAAGATCAAACTTAAATGAGAAGAGTACTCACTGGTGCTCCTGGTCTAAGATATGTAAACCCTTTGAAGAATGGGGGCTCAACATCAGAAGTCTTTCTGATTTGTAGCTCACTTTCTCTCAAAACTTATGGTTCATCTACAGAAAGCATAACAGTTTATGGGCTAGTGTTATGCTTAACATTTACAGTAACAACAAACACCCTTTAACTCCTAATACTTACAAGAATTCTTCCCTCACCTGGAAAATGATGATTGATGTTAAAGATGTTGCTGAGTGTAACATAAGGTGGCTGATTGGGAAAGGAGAGATAGACTTCTGGAGAGAAGACTGGCACAACCATCCTCCCATTTTGAATCCTAGCACATTAATAGCTGTTGGTATCTGAAAGCCAATGTGAACTCTTTTTGGAGAATGATAGGTGGGACATTGAGACATTGAGAAGCTTTCTGCCTGAGAATAGAATTAAACAAATTCAAATGGTTAGAATTGACAACACCAAAAGAGGATAAGATTATTTTGGATCTTTCTCGTGACTATGGATTTAATACAAAGCTCGCGTGGAATAATACTAGAAATTACTCCATAAAATATTCTTTATACAAAAATATTTGGAATCACCTTACCCCCAAGAAGTACTCCTTTCATTTATGGAAACTTTTACAGAACTTTATTTCTACTGATTCTAACTTGCAGAGAAGGCATCTAAGTTTCAAAAATGCTAGTTTTGTTCCAACTTAGAGGACACTAACCACCTGTTTGTTAGTTGTCAGTATTCATTGAGTATTTGGAAACATTACAACAATCTTTTTAACATTAAAATTGACAAATATATGGTTTTGGTTTTTAAAATCCAAAGTTCACATAACTCATACCTTGCCTGCTATCATCTATTATATGCTGTGGAAAAATTGAAATAGCTCTAGATACAATGGGCACTATGATTTAGTTACTAAAACCGTTAATAATATAAACAATGTGATTACTGGTCTAGACATTTCTAACAAGTTATAACATAAGCACTAGTTTCAGGTTACAAATGCAGGAGTTAGTCTGGGTTGCTCATCCGCTCTTAGGAAAATCAAAAAGATGGAATACCTTAAATGGACAGCTCCTGAAGATGGTAAATTGAAGATGAATGTCGATGCGGCTTGTCTTAGCAATGGAGATTCAAGTGGGTGGATTGTTATTCGTAATAACAAAAGAGATATCATCCACTGCTCAGGGAACACTTACGGGAAGCTCTCTCCGATGTTAGCAGAAGCAAGAGTGTTGCTTAGGCTTAATCACTTGCGCTAAAAACAATTGGAGTAAGGTGGATATCGAGTCAGATTGTTTGTTTCTCATCAATCTCCTTGCGGATGGAAAATCCCTTTGGTATCTCTTGCCTCTCATCAAGATTTGTAGAAGTATGATCTCATCAAGAATGAACATAAAATACATCTTGAGAATACAGAATCAAGCTGTCGATTTCCTTGCCAAATGGTCTATGAACTCTTCGAATAAGATAAGTTTTCTTTATCAAAAGATTCCAAATCAACTATTAAGTATCACTTTCCTTGAAAGTTTGGGTCTGGGATACCTAAACCCAAACTCGGATTAATTTTTGCTGAAAGTTGTATGTAGTTCTTATCTATTGGTTATTGGTCTTGAGAAATAAAGATTTGCTGATTAACATGGAATGTTAAAGCTTGGAGTTGAAGAAGTAGAGAAGGTAGCTGCTGTTTTCAAGGGTTCCGGTCGCCATTGTTATTGGTATTTCCATTGCTAAGCTATTCTAGGGCTTAAGTTTTTTATTCGATTTTAGCGGGACTTCTCATGTTTTCATTTGAATTCTATTTGTAAAAAAGGCGCCTTCTTTCCTATGGAAGGGTCGCTCAACTGTTGATTTTGTAAGGCTAGTGGTGGGCCTTGTTTTCACCTATTAATCAATATAAGAAGTAATTTTGATTAAAAAAACTGTATCTTTAAAGTTATTGGAATATTTAGATCTTTCAACTATTATATATTTTAAAAACTCTATTAGATCTTTCAACTAATAGTTTATGAGATTTTTTTAATATAGATAATCTATATCTTTTGGAATATTATATATATTTTACATAGTTTATTAGATCTTCCACCTAATAGTTTAGTATATCTTTTTATTATATCTTTTAAAATATTTAAACTAGTTTATTTTTTAAATAAACAAGACGTACTTTGTTTATAGGTTTTTTCTCCGTTTATTTTTTTTAACAAATTGAATATTCGATTTGTATCAAAAAAATTATATATCAAATCGGATATCCGATTTGTAATGATTTTTTTTAATTGCTATAAATCATCAAGTTTTTTATATAAAATATATTCGTTGATCAAATCGGATGTCTGATTGATCTGATTGTTTTTTAGTTTTTTCTCTATAAATAAAGAAGAAACTCAATCAATATATCATTCGTCTCTCTATTCATCTCTCGAACAATACTGTTCTTCCTAATTATCTCAAAACTAATTACTACAATTATTATTATAATTTCTCAAACCAATATCTTCTTCTATATTATTATGATACAGTCTTCAATTGATATGATGGTTTGATATACTATTTCTTTTTTATTTATTTGTACGTTTGATATTTGTTTCATTTACTAGTTTTTTTTATATTATTATAATTCTCTTACAATGCGTATTATAGCTAATATCATAGAGTTTTTCAAAATACGACATATTTTTGTTAACAATAATTTCAATTTTAATTTGGTGGTCATTAGTGCAAACTCTATCCAGTAGGCTTCATAACTTTTTACCTTAATTTGATAAGATTATGATAACTTTTTTGAGAGATTTTTTAATAAGTTGGTTCAATTTGAGAACGTTTGTACAACTTTTATCTTTTAGAAGAGTATAATCTGCAAAATGATTAATTCAATACAATATATTTTTTTATTTTTAATCCCATAATGTAACAAATTTTCACAATTTTGTTACTACGTACAAAAATAAACAAACTATAACAAGTTATAAACTTAGTATAATCAAACTATTTCTATAATAAATTTATCACCCGTAAATAATGATCAAAATAAAACAACATTTATCGAGCATGTTATTGGGCTGAAATAGATTTTCCTAATGAGGTATATTGTTTATGATTTGGTGAAGTACAAAGGAAAAATTGCTGTTAAAGGATACTCCCAGTCGGAAGAAGTCTATTGCAGAGACATTGGCTCTCCAGTTGCAAGACTGGCCATTGCGCCTCTAAACAAGTGGCAATTGCTGTTAAAATTGAGATTAAATGGGTAATGTGTTAGTATTGCATATATGTTTACAAAAGCCTTATATGAGTCCGTCAAATTGAGATCTAGAGGGTTGAAATGTGTAATGTGCTAGTTTTTAAGGCACTTGTTTTTAAGGCACTTGTTTTTAAGGCCTTCTTTGACACGAGTTATAATACGGTTATGCGAGATACATCTAGTTGTGTTCAAAATTTGAAACAAATATGAAATGCTAAAAAACCTTAATTTGATGGACCTATTAGTATAATCAGGCGCCAACCGAAGTTCCCCCAAACACTTCAGTGTGACGAATTCACTCTCTTTCGATGTCAATAGAGTTTTCAACAATGAAGTGGTCAAGAGAACTCCAGGTAACAACTGACTGTCTCTCTGATTCTATTTGTGTAACAAGAACTCCGCTTCGGTTGATTATCAGGTGCCAACCGGAGTTCCCCCAAACACTTCAGTGCTTGAGATGTTGTTAAAAGCATGTCTCAGTGAAGTGTTGTAGGAGAACTCCAGCTAGCAACTGATTTCTGTTTTGTATTTTGGCTTGAGATACTAATAACCATTGCCCTAAGATATATATAGTACTAGTGAAGAGAGAATATTAGGAGAGAAAAAAAAATGAAAGAATTATAATGTAAAATGTGGTAAATTTGTAGTTGAAACTGAATGTGGTCTGACTTTTAGGATAGATGAAAGATAGACCGAATATACAAATCAGAATCTGATATAATTTGAAAACAGAGACGAATATATTACCCTTTTCTCTATTGACAAGATAATTCTTGACTGAGATGCTGCATACCAAATTACTAATATAAGAGATTTATATATTACATTCATAATTCAAATGCTATTGTTTTCTTTCATTTTATCTATCTCCTTAGTATTTGATATTCAATGAAATGTTAATTAGATTGTGAGGTATTCGTGACAACCGAAATACTACCCTGCATATTTAGATTTTCAAAATCATTTTCTATATTTTGTTTTTCATTGTTTATGTATAGGCCTGTCGGATGTTTATTTTTTTCGATTTTGTTTTATCTAATATGCTTTTATTGGAAAATCGGGGATTTCATTTGATGATATTATTTGAGTGTTATATAATAATATATGATCTACTCAATTTAAGGAGTATCTTCTTGCTCCGTTCAGGACGTGAAGCTTGTCACTTTTGAACTAAATCGTCTTCAACTGTCTTTTAGAAATTTCAACCGTAATGCGCATAGTGTCATCAGCTTGAGAGTTTCCAATGCACAAAAAGACATCTTCGAATCACAGACCCTCTTCATCCAAAACCCCTCTAATTCCTCCTTTATCATTAAGGAGGTAGATGCTTCCTCGTCCTATATCCTTTTCAGCAAAACTGAAGTATTCTTCCTCAAGTAGAAGTCTAGAGAAAATTGGATCAAGCTTGGGGTAAAAATAAATTCTTCCATAATAACATCAAAATTCGTAGGTTGCGTAATAAAATTACATTTATTATGAACTTTTCCTTCAGACATATACAATGTCACGGTCACTCGTTTTAATTCTTTCTTGGGTACGAGGCACCCTCCTAGGTATCCGGGTCTCTCTGTGGTCTCCTCTCTCATCTCTTCCAGGGTCAACTCCTCGAAAAAATCCTTCATGACTCACCTGATTACCCGGGAAGAAATTAAAGATGCCTTCTTTGAAATTGACATCAATAAATCCTCTGGCCCCTGATGGATTTAACTCTAGTTACTTTAAACACTCTCGGCCATTGTGGGTGAGGATATCTGTAATAGTGTCCTCGACTTCTTTAACTCAAATAAAAATGGAACCCTCTTGCAACGCCACATCTATTTCCCTCATTTTGAAAACCAATTCCCCTGCCTATGCCTCTTATTATCGCCTCATTGATTTATGCAATGTTATTTACGAAACCATTTCTAAGATCCTAGTCAACATGATCAAAAACTATTTTCCTTACCTGGTGGACAATTCTCAATCGGCCTGTGTAGCTGGTATGAACATATTCAATAACATTATCCTTTCTAAATACCACCTCATAGGGTACCATGTAAACTTCAAAGGCAAGAGAGTCGCTCTTAAAATTGACTTTATGAAAGGTTTTGACAGTGTTCGATGGCATCTCATTCTTGACATTCTTGTCTCAATTGATTTCCTAGAGCAGATGATCACTTGGATCATTCAATCTATTATCACCTCTTCATAATTCATCAACGTCAATGGTGATCATTATGATTATTTATTTTTTGAAGAAAAAAGACTCAGACAAAGAGATTATCTCTTGCCTTTCATTTTTGTGCTTGTCATGCAAGTCATCTCTGACATCCTTAAAGAGAAAAGCAATGACCCCAAATTCAAGCTCCACTAGAAGTGTCACAAACATAAAATTGTTAATCTCTGCTTTGCGGATGATTTGATCTTCTACCATGGTGACATCAACTTTATGCTTCTTATCAGGGTAGGCCTCAACGACTTCTTTCTGATCTCATGGCTTCAAATAACTCCTGAAAAGAGCCAGATTTTCATGTTCGGGAATAACCTCAATCTTAAGCAAGAACTTATCAATATCTTTGGGTTCAAGATTGGCTCTTTCCGAGTTAGATACGTGGGAGTTCCTCTTATTACCAGTTGCCTAATCCATACTGACTGTCACCCCTTTTGGCACAAAATTACGACTCGAATTGGCTCTTGGACCTCAAAATACCTCTCTTATGATGGTCGTCTTCAACTTATTAAATATGTTCTCTTCCTAGGGCAGGTTTCTGGTCCTTCATTTCCATTCTCCCTTCGAGAATTCTAAAATAACTCTCCCCAACACTCTGTCACCTCTGGACTGGCCATGAGATGAAAATCTTGGGTGCTAAAGTGGCATAGAACTCTGTTACTGTACCCATGTTAGAGGGCGGCCTTGAGAGTCTAGATTTAAATTTTTTGAATCAAGCAGTCGTCTTCGAGCATATGTGCTCTATCATTAACAAAACTTCCAAATCTATCTGGTGTAAATAGATTAAAATTGAAAAAGATAAAAACAATAACTTCTGGGATACCACTCATGGCTCCACTCCCTCCTGGACTTAGAGGAAAATTTTATACCTTAGGCCTCATGCCAGTAATCTTTTCAGGTTGGCTATCAGCAATGGTTTGAACACATCTTTCGAGTTTGACCTCTAGTTGCTCTCTACCTCCCTTGCAACTCACTACGGTCATTCCTTCATTCATGATTCAAGGCTAGGTAAAAACCTTATTATCTCTGACTTTGTCTCCGAGGGGAAATGGATTTGGACTCATAATAGAGATCTGTAAGTGCCAGAAACAAAAAAAAAATCTCATGAAAATCTGCAACATCATGCTCTTCTTTCCTCCTCCAAGCGTCATCTTTGATGATATCTCATATTGGACTGCTAAAGCTGGAAACTCCAACTTCTCGATCAAAGATACTTACAACGCCATATGCACGCCCGTCTCCTGTGCCGGATGGACAGGGTTAATTTGGTATAAATTTAATATTATGTGTCATTGTTTCATTCTTTGGCTCGCCATTCATAGCAAGCTAATCACCTGCGATAAAATTTTACATTGGGGTATTACTACTTCCCCGTCCTAAATTCTCTACAATTTTTCCGATGAAAATATTAATGATATCTTGTATGATTGTAGTTTCTCTCAAAGTTTGTGGAAATTATCTTGTGCAAAGTTTGGGATCTCCTACCACAATAACCCTAATTGGACCACTTGGGTCGTTGAAGCCTCCAATTGGGCCCTATTTAGTTTACGTCACATATGGTGAGCTTACTTTGGTGCAACCGCTTACCATATTTAGGATGAAAGAAATGGTAGAATCTTCGGCTCCCCTCGGAGACTTACTTATGTGTTTAATTTTTGTTTGCTACCCGATCTTTGTCTCTGCTTTCTGGAAACTAAGATTTTCTGTATTTTCATGCATTTCTTATTCTAACATAATTTGTTTTCTCTTGATTTATTTTCAGGTTTCAGCTTCTCCCATCTACTGGTCTCTGTCGGATTGGTTTACCACCTCCATTGTTGATCTTTATGTTATTAACGCTCAGTTCATTAGTCATTTTTTCTAACGCTCTCAGATTCGTTGTTTTTTGGCTTCTTATAGCCTCTTTAAGTTTTTCTCGCTTTTTATCCGGCTACAAAGTCAACCCTTGGGGGAAGTCCTAGGTACTTTTAATAATATTTTTATTTATTTAAGCATTTATTTCAACTATAAAAAATAAAATATAACGTTTAAATGCTTATAGTGTTCATAGATTTTAAATGGTATATTTTTATTTTTTAATATAGACGATTTGGAAGTTAGCCATAGATTTTACATGAGTTTTAATTTTTTTATAGTTGTGTTCGTAAGTCGCCTATTTTATTTTTTTGAAAATTTAATACAACAAATGACATAAGTTTTAACTTAAACTCAAGTATACTAAAATGACATGTTTAAAAATAGAGAAATGTCACAAAAGATATTTAGAACCAAAGTATAGTGTCATAAATATCCAAACTACCATTTTTTTACCTAATATCCATTTTGTATAAATAACTCCCGCTCAATACCCAATTTTTAATATAATTCCTTAAATACATTTTACCAACTATATAAGATATTTTTTATTTTAGAAGATGTTCTTTTTACTCTATTCGACCTTTTAAACATTTAAAATATGGTAACCACATCTCTCTCTAATACTAGATTTTAACCATACTACAATCCTTTTTTAACTTTGGGGATTTAAAGTCGATCGTTTTTCTCATTCCGTTCGTTGACTTATAAGTATCGGAGGATCAGAGTCTCTGTAAGTATCATCGGAGTCGTTGTACGAGCTTTTCAAAATTTTGGAGTTTCGATTTGTTTCATCTGATTATACAACTGGAACCAACGGAGTATCGTTCGAGCTTTTTGAGGTAACTTGTTTGTTAATTATCATTCAAGCATTTTTCAGGTGAGCTGTTTGGTCATCGGAGTATAGCAAGTTCTGCTTTGTTCTTTTTTTAGAAACAGAATGTATAATAGTGTGTTTTTATATGTTCTCCTTTTGTAATAAGCTATAAAATGATTGTATAATTTATTTGCTTTAGTTATTATATCTGTTTAGGGTGTAAAATATACTTAGAATCGATTTTAGAGTTTACATGCATGCTTTTGTTGACGATACGAGTTGGTGGGAAGAATGTGCGATATTTGTGCATGTAGACATGTTATTCATGTGTACACATGCGAGTTTATGAGGGAATATTTATGGTTAAACATGTGATTCCTTTCGAATACACCGTACGAGACGTTTGAAAAATTCAGACGTCACATATATGCGAGACTTGTCATTTCTATTATAAGAGATTGGTCATTTCTATTATACAATTCTTATATATGCTTATATCCATTTCTGTTATAAAATACTATGCAATTATCACAAAATGACTCAAGCACAAAATATATGCAAATGAAAGATTTAAATGAAACACATTATTTAACGTGGTTCGACAATTGTCTACGTCCACGGGCGCCGCCAGAGAAAAGAGTTTCACTATGATAGAAAAGGTTACAGATTTCAGATTGTGTTTTGTGTCGCCCTAGTAATCTATTTATAGGGAATTAATAGACTTACTAGACTGTGGGCCTAATTGGCTCATACCACAAGACTAACTGAAGTAATTGGACAATATCCAACACAAAACTGTCCTGTCGGACACAATACACTGTCAAGGCACTATTCGAACTGTCGGACACAGTACACTGTCAAGGCACTATTCGACTCATTCACAACAAATCTTCCCCTTGAGGCGAATATCCTTTCTTCACTATCAAAGAAGAATCTTCTCTTCTTCTGACTCACCAAATGCCCTTAAGGCATTCACTCTATACTGCGAACACCGATCCAGTTTAGGCACTTTCGAACTGATACTGCCTTGGTCATTATATCTGCTGGATTATCGTGTGTAGACACTTTCTTCACATCAACAATTCCCTTTGATATTATATCACGAATAAAATGATACCTGACATCTATGTGCTTTGTACGCTCATGGTACATCTGGTTCCCTGTAAGGTGTATGGCGCTTTGACTGTCACAAAACACTTTTGTAGTAGTCCTATCCAAGCCCAAATCTGCCACCAAACCTTGCAACCATATTGCCTCTTTAACTGCTTCTGTTAGCGCCATGTACTCTGCCTCTGTTGTAGACAAAGCTACAGTAGCTTGCAACTGTGCTTTCCAACTGATCGCACTCCCAGCTAGAGTAAATACATATCCTGTCAGAGATCTTCTTTTATCCATATCACCTGCAAAATCAGAATCAACAAAACCAACCAATGATCCTGCAACATCATTCAGCGATTCACCAATATCGGTTTTGTTAAAAGTTAAGCCAACGTTCACAGTATTCTTCAGATACCGAAGTATCCATTTCACTGCCTGCCAGTGTTCTTTCCCAGGACATCCCATGTACCTGCTAACTACACTAACCGCATGTGAAATATCAAGACGTGTGCATACCATAGCATACATGATACTACCAACTGCACTTGCATATGGAACCTTTCACATTTGTTCCAACTCAGCATCGTCCTTGGCCGCTTCTATTGCAGACAACTTGAAATGAGTAGCAAAAAGAATGTTAACTGCTTTAGCATCAAACATATTGAATCGTTTTAACACTTTCTCAATATAGCTTCGTTGAGACAAGTGTAATGTTCCTAAATTTCTGTTCCTGATAATCTCCATACCAAGAATTTTCTTTGCTCTACCCAGATCCTTCATCTCAAACTCGGCACTAAGCTGCTTCTTTAACTGCACAATGTGTGACATACTACAAGCAGCAATAAGCATATCATCCACATACAACAACAAGTAAACATAAGAATCATCTGACATCTTTTGATGATACACACAACTATCATATGGACTCCTCGTGAACCCTTTTGACAACATGAATGTATCAAAACGTTTGTACCATTGCCTAGGTGACTGTTTCAAACCATACAGTGACTTTTTCAGCAGACAAACTTTGTCCTCCATATTAGGATCGATAAATCCCTCTGGTTGTCTCATGTAGATTTGCTCCTCCAATTCACCATGTAGAAACGCAGTCTTCACATCCAACTGCTCAAGCTCTAAATCTTGCAAAACTACTATGGCTAACAAAACTCGAATCGAACTATGCTTCACTACTGGAGAAAACACTTCATTGAAGTCTATTCCTTCCCTTTGAGTAAAACCCTTAGCGACCAGTCTTGCTTTGAATCGAGATGCCTCAACCCCTGGATTACCTTCCTTTTTCTTGAACACCCATTTACTGCCTACTATCTTCTGTCCTTTAGGCAAGTCAACAAGCTTCCATGTTTGATTCTTATGAAGAGATTCAATCTCTTCTCCCATAGCACCAATCCATCGATCTGCCTCTGAACTTGCTATAGCTTCTTTGTAGCTACTAGGTTCCTGCATCTCAACTTCTTCTGCAACTGACAGAGCATATGCAACTAGATTCACATACCTTTTTGGAAGTCTAATATCTCTTCTTTCTCTGCCCAATGCTATGCTATAAGGTTGTTTTTCTGGTTCAGGCGCATCATCGTCACTATCATCTGATGTTGACGCTTCACCTCCTGATTCTGGATCCACCTCAGAACCACTTGAATTATTGGACCTGCTAGGAACTGATTCTACTTCAAGCTCCACCTGTTTACTCACAACCGATCCTGATTCGACCATTTCTCCTACTTCCTTCTGACTGTCTATCGAAGCAAACTCATTAAAAGTAACGTCCCTACTGATGAGAAAACCTGGAGACTTTGGAGAGGTACACCATAACCTATATCCCTTCACTCCAGTAGCATATCCTAGAAATATGCATCTCTTTGCCCTCGGCTCAAGCTTACCATCTCTCACATGAGCATACGCAGGACAACCGAACACCCTCAAATGTTCATAATCAGCCGACGATCCAGACCAAATCTCAAAAGGAGTTTTACAATCAATAGCCGTTGATGGAGACCGATTCACCAAGTAACACGCTGTATTGATAGCTTCAGCCCATAAATCCTTTCCCACACCGGAATGTGAGAGCATACTTCGTGCCTTGTCACAAAGCGTTCTGTTTATTCTTTCTGCGACTCCATTCTGTTGTGGTGTTCTAGAACAAGTGCGATGGCGCACTATTCCCTCAGCTTCGCAGAACTCGTTGAACTCACGACTGCAATATTCTAACCCATTATATGTCCTAAGACGTTTGATTTTTCTTCCTGTTTGCTTCTCAATCATCGTCTTCCATTTGACAAAGGTTGAATATGCCTCATCTTTCGTTTTCAGAAAGTAAACCCACACCATCCTTGAATAATCATCAATCAAACTCATGTAGTATCTGGCTCCGCTCTTGGATGAAATTCTGTTTGGACCCCAAAGATCTGAGTGAATGTAGTCCACTGTGCCTTTAGTCTTTCTTACAGCCTATTTGCTGAATTTGACTCTAGTTTGTTTACCAAACACACAATGCTCACAAAATCCCAATGATTCTGCTTTATATCCTTTCAACAAATCTCTCTTTCCCAAAACAGCTAATCCTCTGTCACTCATGTGACCAAGACGCTAATGCCACAACTTATTTTGATCCTGCCTACTTTGGCTATTACTACCTGATGATACTACTGCAGCATCGCCCATAACAACACTCCCCTGGAGAATGTAAAGACCCTTCTGCAAACTACCTTTCATGCATACCATTGAGCCTTTTGTCACTTTGATTACACCATTTTCTGCATGGTACTTGTAACCCCGAGAGTCTAGAGTCCCAAGAGAAATCAGGTTTCTTTTCAACCCAGGAACATGCCAGTATGTCAAGATTCTAACAACCCCGTCAAACATTCTGATTCTGACGTTACCAATACCACCAACAGTCAACGAATGATTGTTCCCTAAATAGACAGTTCCCTGCATTGGCTTGTACGTATCAAACCACGGCTTGAACTGACACATGTGATATGTAGCGCCAGTATCAAGTACCCAAGAGTTTTGCCCAAAGTCTGAACTCACGGACAATACATCTCCTTTACCACTGTTTTCACTATCGTCGGAATCGTTCACACCTTCAACAATGTTTGCTGCATTTTCCTTTTGATTTCCCTTCTTACCATTCATTTTCGGACAATCTCTCCTATAATGACCCTGCTCACCGCATTCATAACAGTTTGAGTGCTTCACCCTTGACTTGGACCTCAAGTTCTTCCTTATTAAAGAACTCGCTTTGCTTTTAGATCTTCCCCTAGTCATAAGACATTCCCCTTCAGCTTGATTGTCTAGCTGCAACTGTCTCATCTCTTTTGATTTCAGTGCCCCTTTGATATCTGCTAGCGATAACTTATCCTTACCATACATAATGGTATCTACGAAGTTTTCATAGGGAGCTGGTAACGATCTCAATACAAACAAAGCTTGATCCTCATCCTCAATATTGATATCTATGTTCTCCAAGTCCATTATAATTGATTTAAAATTATCTAGGTGCTCTGTTATGGACATACCTTCTTTCAATCTGAAATCATACAAACGTTTCTTCAAATATAATCGGTTTATTACTGATTTCTCTGAGTAAAGATCTCCTAGCTTTCTCCATGTGCAGGCAGCAGTCTTCTCATCACTAATCTCGCGAAGCACATTGTCTTTCACACTCATTAAAATCTAGCACAAAGCCCTTTCTTGAAGATCTTGTTTCTCCTCTTCTTTCATCTCTTCTGGTAACTTATTCTCCACAGCCCTCCACAGCCCTTGCAGTACCAATGAAGATTTCAGTTTAATCTTCCACAACGCAAAGCTGGATCCCCCATCAAATTTTTCAATCATGTATTTTGTTGATGTAGACGCCATTGTGAAACCCTAATTGCAAAAGCCCTAATTTCACCACGTGGCTCTGATACCAATTTTGTTATAAAATACTATGCAATTATCACAAAATGACTCAAGCACAAAATATATGCAAATGAAAGATTTAAATGAAACACAGGATTTAACGTGGTTCGACAATTGTCTACGTTCACGGGCGCCGCCAGAGAAAAGAGTTTCACTATGATAGAAAAGGTTACAGATTTCAGATTGTGTTTTGTGTCGCCCTAGTAATTTATTTATATGGAATTAATAGACTTACTAGACTATGGGCCTAATGGGCTCATACCACAAGACTAACTGAAGTAATTGGACAATATCCAACACAAAACTGTCCTGTCGGACACAGTACACTGTCAAGGCAATATTCGACTCATTCACAATAATTTCTTAATTATTTAATGCAGGTAAGATATATCTATGCCACGAGTGTGTATTTTCAACACGGCCACCAAACTAAAATAGTTCCTCTTGTCGAGTTTGAAAACTTTAAATGTATTTTAAAAAATGTTGAAAGTAGATAGGATGAGTTGGTGAGGAGTAAGTACATGATTACCTACTGCTGCAGTGATAACATGAATTGTTTATTTAATAATGAGATGTATTTTATAGGTTTCGTAGTATATTTTTATGTTGAGCGTTTAAAAATTATTAGTTTTCTTATAGAACAACAACTTGTTGTTAAGGTTGATGTTCAAAAGCGTAAACAACCTAGCATAAGTTTGGGAGAAACCTCAAATAATCAACTAATTATTAGGGAGAATGTTAATGGATTAAGTATTTGAATCTTAAAAAATAACTTGCTACCATTGGTTGGGCTGATGCATTTACAGGTGTTGGTCAAGTTTTTATCAAGTTATTACATCTCTAAGGTTATCTTTATGTCGATATGCCTTATAGCATGGTTTTTCTTTCAAATACATGCATAATAAAATAAGTAATTTAACTACTTATTGTGAAATTAAAGTCTCAATTGGTTGTAAATGAAGAGTTTATGTATCACTTGATTCCACCACCGGCTTCATGATCATTAAGCCGTTTGTTGAACGTCATACTTGTACCCCTGTTTTTTTCCAAACAGCATCATAGAAATTTGACATTAGACTTGATTGCTACATAAATTCGTGATTTTATTAGGATATGTCATTCTCTGACAGTAAAACATATACAATCATCTGTTTAAGAGGACAATGGTTTAGACATTTCTTACCGTCTCTTATGGAAATATTTAGAGAAAGCAATGAGGGGATTTTTCGGAGATAGTTTTAGTTCTTTTAGATTACTCAAGGGATACTTCAAACAATTGAAGGGTTGTGATATTACTACCAACTCCCATTTGGAATATGTAGCTGGAAACATGTTCAAGCGTTGTTCCATAACATTTGGTTCATGTTTTCAAGGTTAATTAGAGTAAAGAATGGTAGAAACTGTTAGTTTCATGATTTTCTTATAATTTGATAACCTGTGAGTTAAGTTATAATCATAATGTGATTCTTTTGTTAATGACCATCTAAATCTAGTATTGATAACAATGTGAGTTCTTGTATATTAGACATGTTATTTCTTTGTATACAGAACCATGTGAGTTCTTGTATATTAAACCATACTACTTTTGGTATATTAAACATGCAACTTATCATATAAGAGACCATGCTATTTCATGTATATTAAACATGTTATTGGTTGTTTATTATATTATAGAAAATGTGTGAGTTCTTGAATATTAAACATGTTATTTGCTTGTATACCGAACCATGCAAGTTCGCATATACTAATCATGTTAGTTTTGTATATTAAACATGCGACCTTCATATAATAGACCATATGATTTCAGGCATATTAAACATGTTATTTCTAGTAATATTTACAATCTGATTCTAGTGCAATAGACACCATGCGAGACTTTATAACCAGTTTATGTTTTTGTAGGTATATTTCCTATTGCATTTGGTATTATTGGTAGTGAAGATGCTGACAATTGGCTACGGGTTTTGGAAAGTTTGAAACTTCATTTATTGGAGCGTTAAATTACTTTTATTTTGGATCGTTATTTATATATCATTAATGTTGTTTATGTCTTGTATCCAAACTGTTATCATGCCTATTGTATCTTCCATCTTTATCATAATTTGAGGTATGCTCCGAGTCGTTCTAACAGAAAGTTTAAATATGTGTTGATAAATAAGTTTAACCGATGTTCTTATGCTTCAGTTGTAGAGATTTTTAATAAACATCTTGAAAATTTTATATATGAAGCATGTAACGGAGTTGTTAAGTTTCTTTATAGTTTACCTCGAGACCAATATGCGCAAGAATTTATTAAAGGGAAACGATATGGTGTTATGTCATCTTCTGCTGCTGAATCCTTTAACAATCAGAATTTAAAAAAATGTATAGTCTATCTATTATTGAATTAATTAACAAGATTATAGGTTTACTTATGATTCAAATTTCACGACATTATTCTGATGGGATAAAAAGAATTAGCCTAATGATTGGCCTTTGACGTTGGAAGAAACAATTAACCTATTGAATAATGGTAGACCTCTTCCAAACTTTGGTAATTTAATTGTTGGTTTTAGGATTAAAGATGTTGTTAATATAAAAAATCTAACAGAAGTTGAGAAATTAGCACTAAACTTGGCTTATATTTGTTTTATTCCTTTGAATAATAAAGATACAATTATAAAGAATCTTTAATTATTTGTAACTTTTTCTATAATTTTGGGGCACAAAATAAATTTACCAACTTTGATCAGTGGGAATATGGAATATTCATATGGTAAATAACATCTACCTTATGGGATGATACTAAATTAGTTTATTAGAAATAAATAGATAGATGTTAGTCCATATATTGAGCATTCGGTTCCGAAGGGTTCTAAATTAGGAAAAGTATTATTAAAAAATCAAGAGATATATTCATGAAATGACCAACTCCTACCCAATTGGGAGGTATTTGAAAATTTTGAGGATAGTAGGGATCTAGTTTGGTCGACTGATAAGAATGTTGTACATTTTCATCCTCAAGGGTGGAGGCATGCATGCACGGTAGGATTCAAGGGCCAAGCGCTTCTAATGCTAGTAGTTTTTCTCATCAACCACGAGAACCTCAAATGAGATTATAGAACCGTGAGCTGCTAAGAACATGAATGCCCACGTTAGCCATATATATATAATAAGTTTGGTAAATTACACATCATGCAAAGATCTTTGTACTCTAGATTTGAGGCTTTTTAAAATATTTAGACTGACGACCAATCACATCAACACGACTACTTATGACAAATCGATGAAAATATGCAAATAGAATAAGAGTTATAACTTTTAGGTTATTAGGAATTTGCTCTGTATTATGATCTAGTTTGATTTTATATTTATGAGTTCATCTAACTAACCAGTCCGTGTCATAATTTGCTTCATATATATATATATGAGATAGAGTCACAATATTACAGATTAGATTCTTGCAGCAGTTTATTAACAGGGTTGGATACCATAGAGAGATATGGATTTTAGCATAGCATAAAGAATGTTGGAATCTATTTTATGTCAATATTATAGATTTTAAGATTAGAGCAAAGAATAAGGCCATCAAGAAGGTCTAAACATTCAGAATTTAAAGGGATTGTTTACATATAACCTACATGTAGCATAGATGATTTCACATTTTGAATTTCTTATGATAACACCTTAATTTTATTCTTCATTGATAGCACAAGTTCCTTTAATATTTAGCTTTTATCTGGATGTTGTAGGAAGATTCTATTCGATATAGCATGATTTATTAGGACAATTTAGTTGAATGAAATAGCCAAGCTCGATGACAATGTTTTGATCTTTATCTCGGTGCTTTGTTTTGATGATGTTAGCCATGTCGAGATTTTGAATAAGAGTTTTGATTTTAGATATTATTGTAGCAGCTCAGATGGATTGATTTTGATGCTTGGCTTTGTTTCTGTTGGACCATAAGTTCCAGCAGATGATGGCAGGACTGATGGTTCTAATTTGAATATCCTTTGTAGTTGACCAGAACCACAGTCTTATGATGTGATGAATCTTCATATGACTACCTATGTTGATATTAAACAGGCTACTAAAATAAGACCATATATCAAGATTTTAACAATCTGAATATTTGATGACTTAGTTATCAATTGTATGGTTTTTATTTTGTTATGTTGTTTTATTGTATCGAACATCTTTATTATTTTGTTATTGAATGGTTTTACTTTTATTGTAGTTATATCATTGAAAATCCCAAGCATATTAGGGGTTTTAAGCTCTAAGATCCTCTCAATAAGAACATATATGAGATAAGAAAATCAAAATTATTTGAGGATATAGAGGTTGGAAGGGAGAATGTAGTAACAAACATTCATTTTGAGATAAAATCGGTCAATATTCATGAAAATTCTAACAACTAAACTTCAGTGTTAAATGATGATTTAGTATTTCTTAGGCCAATAATTCATTTAGATTTGTTAGAGGATATAGATACTCAAGATGATGTTAGTATTCCATATATGGAAATTTTCTAAAAGTAACTAAATGAAGTTGTTTTAATTGAAAAAAAATGAAGTTGTTCAAGAAAATCAAACTCCACCTCCTCAAGAACTTTAATTGCAAAATTAAGAATTATGCATTTGCGGAGGTCTACTAGAAAGAAAGCACGCTATATCTTGGGACTATATAGTATATCTTCAAGAACATGAATAAATGATCCCTTCAATGCTCATGAAGTCATGAAAAGTTCTTATTCTCAATTATATATTAACTCAATAAACTAAAAATTTAAATAAGTGCAAGATACGCAGTATGGGAGCTTGTTCTATTACCCGAAGGAAATAAGTTGACTGGTTGTAAATGTATTTTTAAAACTAAACATGATTTTAAAGGTAATGTGAAGAGTAATAAAGCGTAATATCTAGTTAAAGTTTTTTCTAAATATGAAGGGATTAACTTTAAAGAAACCTTCTTTATAGTTTTCCTGAATGATTTATTTCAGAAAATCATGACATTAGTTGCACATTTTGATATTGAGCTTCATCAGATATATATAAATACCGATTTTATTAATGAAGAAATTGAGGAAATGATCTTAATGGTGCAACCTAGAAACTTTGTCTCCAGTGATCTAATATTGATGGTATGCAAACTCAATAAATTTATTTATGGATTAAGGCAAGCTTTTATACGGTGGTACCATAAATATCTCGAAGTTATTGTCTTATTTGGTTTTGAGACAAATTCAATGGAGGATTATATGTATCAAAATTTTAGTGGGACTAAATTCATATATTTGGTGATGTATGTTGATGACGTATTATTGGTCACAAACAATAAAGATTTGTTACATGCGTTTAATAAATTTATGTTAGAAAAAAAAAAGATATGAAAGATCTTCGTGATGCATCTTTTGTGATGGGAATTCAAATTCATAGAAATTATTCTTGTTGGATTTTAAGTTTGACATTATTGCACTGGTTTCTAATTGGAATGGGTTTTAAATTTGTATAGGTTTCTTATGTACTACCTCTGCCTTGTTTAACATTTGCATAGGTTTCTCATCTATCACTTTTGCTTTAGTTTAACATTTGCATAAGGTTCCGCATCTGGCATTTTGTACTCTACTTTCACATTTGGATAGGTTTCGCATCTGTCATATTAGCCATATTTCACATTAGCCTAGGTTTCGCATCTATCAATATTAATTCAGGTTTCATATCTATCATTTTAGAGTTTGCATAAGTTTTGCATCTAGCTTTTCAACTCTGCTTTCATATTTATATAGGTTTTGCATTTATCAATTAGTCACGTTTCACATAGCATAGGTTTTGCATCTATCCCTTTTTAACTAATGTGTTTGCATATTGATAGTATGCCATAAGTAAAGCAACAAAACACTTGGAGAATATGCAATATAAAATTTTATGATACTCATCATAATGTTAGCCTCTTCTACCTTGTTTTTCTCTACATCTGGAGATGTACTAGCATCTACAGTGGTGTATTACGTAGAACACCTAGACAAAATAAACAACTACAATTGGGCTGAATCAATCCGGGACAAGTTGATTAATTCAATAATATTGATTCATGAAATTACATCTGGAAAAGTAGTTTGTTGTGTTGCTCTTTTACTGGTTAGTATATTTCTTTGTTCTATTTTAAATATTATTTAATAAAAGATGATATATAAAATATTGTTAATATAAAACCATTCATCATGGAACACACAACAATATATCAAAACAAGATACCTAGATGCTTTAAATGGTTGGGTATTGAAGGCAAAACAACATTAGACTTTATTGAAGCCATAACAAAGATAACAAATGAACAACTATATTTACACAATTGTTTTTGGTCTAGTGTCACATTTTACATAAATATATGTCTTTACTATAGCATTTAACAATATTTTACGTTTTGGAATAATAAATTATAACTAACAGAAGAAGAAGAAGAAGAAGAAGAAGAATAAGAAGAAGAACAATTTTATGGAAAGTTTCAAATACCAGACGAAAATAATGATGTTCCATAACAGGATTCAAGTAAATCTCAACGACGATGGCAATGGTCTACATTGCGATATGCACCAAGCCTCGGTTGCAAGAGATTCTACTGATTTTACATTGATTTTTCATTGATTTTTAGTAATAAAAAAAAAATCAAAAGTATCAAAAATTACATTGATTTTACAAAACGTCTACACGTGATTGTCTATTATGACCAGATTTAGTACAATGAGAACACGTTAGAGTTCAAATACTTAATTCTCCTTTAGATGGAATTCATTTCTTTTTAGGTCGTCCATCTCTTCTTTTGAAAACTTGATGACGTACATGCTTGGCCAAAAGTAGTAAATACAGTTATACCATATGAATATGTTGTCTTATAAGAGCTTACAAAATAACATGGCTCAACATATTTCATAGTATCTGCATCCATATAAAATAACACGGCTAAATCATGAGAGCATGGGAAACAATCTTGTTTCCACTTACCACAGGAACAAGTACTTACATTAAGATCAACAACCATAACAGGATCACAAAAAATATCATGCAAAAGAAGATTAGACGAATGAACTATTCATGGATGACCTTCTTCCACGTTAACTTTGATTTTTTTTATCAAATTCAGGACACAAATTGCTAGTCCAACGTTTAACATCAGCAAAATGTCTCAAAATTTGACTCATTTGTAAAACTTTAATCCTATCAATTAACTCCAGTATAGGTAAATCATAAAAAAAAGCTTGATTTGATTGTTAAAAGACTCAACTGGAGTAGAATTTATAGAACCATGCCTCTTACCTTTGAAAAAAGCACAAACATATTTTTCGGAAGGTAAATTATCACAAAACCTTTCAAATTTCTCACCTCTTTGTTTAAGATATCCATCCATATATTGAATAAACAAATTCTGACTTGCAGCATATGTGCATATTTTATATAGTTGAACCATAATATCCTTAAATATTGTCGATATACCAGTTAAACAATACTTTTATTTTTTTAAAAGATGATAAAGATAGTATGCATGATACCAATCTAGATATATAGCATATACAACATTAATAATACCTAAATGACGATCACTAATAAATGTGATTTGTAGATCCGACAAATGGAGTTTCAACATCTCCAAAAACCATATCCAGTTCTCAGTATCTTCAGCCCCAACAATACTAAATGCAGCGGCAAAAATTCCTGCAACAAATATATAGAAAATATATTATAAATGACTCATTACAATTAGTTTCGCATTTACCAATTTACTTGTACAGTAGGTTTCACATCTATTGTACTAAGTGTGTTTCACATCTACCAATTTACTTATACCGTAGGTTTCATATCTATCGTACTAAGTGTGTTTCGCATCTACCGTTTTACCTATACATTCAGGTTTCGCGTCTAGCATCTAATTATAGAAGGTTTAGTATCTAGTATATTTTATTCATGCCTCGTTTTGCAGATTTATATATAATATAATAACAATAACATGTTTCCAATATAAACAGTGGATAACAAAAACTCACCATTGTTACCATCTTTAGCTATGTTAGATAGCAACACCCCTTTATATTTCCTCGTTAAAAAAGTTTCATCAATAAATAAAAATTAACGATAAGAACTGAAACCATAACGACAAGAACCGAATGCTACGAAACAATGCTTGAAGACATTGGTTTCCAAAGAATACTCTAGTATGCAATCACTGATATCAAGAATCTTCAATGTTTTAAAATAATTATTAAATAGTTTATACGAAGTAGAACTATCTCCATATACATCCCTCTTAGGTTTCTCTAAAGCAAGGCATAGAACATGGCAAAGAAATTAAATCATCATCACAACCGTAGGCGGCATCAACATTCATTTTCAGTCTCCATTCTTGTTCCTAATGACAATACCTCTACTTGATTCCTCGTTTCCATTGTAGGCGGCATCAACATTCATTTTCAGTCTCTCTTCCTCAGGAGCTTTCCATTTGATGTAAATTAAATTAGGATAATCATTATAGGTTAACCTGCACCCTAAGTAATAACGTGCATTCAATGCATTAGACCAGTGCTTTTTGTTTAAGATTTTAGAAATATCAAGCCTAGTTATAATTCTGTTAAGTTTACAAATGACTATATTGACAGAGTCTTTAATGCCTTTATACTAGCAATTATTCCTGCTCTTCCAAATCATAGCACAAGAAAGAGCAGGAATAGTGTGAGTGATATGAACTTTAGCAGTAGAAAACCATAATCATATTCTTATTATATGGGGCAAAACCATGAACTTATTAATTTTGATATTAAACATGTTACTGTAGTAACTCCAAATATGTCACGCAAAGTTATATTTAACAAACAAGTGACTAATATTTTCAAATTCTAAGCAGAACTGGCACTTAGAGGCCATGCTTGTATGCTATCTTTGCATAAGCACATTCCAAAACTTCTTGTACAAACCAGAAGAAGGGGAGTGAGGCCTAATATTATTCCAAGTTTGCTTGGGGTTAAAGCTATTTTCCTTGGATATATTCCAAATCAACTGATCTTATTTTTCAGTGTTAATATTGAATTTCATTAGTTGATTGATTCTTTCTGCAGGAAGGCAGCTGTTCAGAAGCTCCATGTTCCATCCAGTATCTCTCCAAAAGGTAATCACTTTAGCATTTAAGAACCAACTACTTTCAACAATGTTACTGGAGTTGATTAATGGGTAGTTGATTGTGTCAGTTATCTCTCTAGAAGTCAATCTTTCCTCTGCCCAATATTCATCTCAAGTTGTTTTCTGCCTCCTCATTTATCCATGTATGTCTTTTCCAAACCAGAGAATAATTCTTATGTCTGTTAGTAAGATTAGGATGAGTATGCTTACAATATATATTATTCATTATATTAGCCCAGCGACTTTCATATTTCCTCAAGTTAAACCAAAGTTTTTGAGAGAAGGTGAGTTGCATATCAGGTAATTTCCTGATGTTTAGCCCACATTCTACAAAAGGACAGCAAATACTGGACCAGGAAGTCCAGTGAACTGTTTTCATTAAATTTACTTCTCCAAATAAATCTATTAAAAAAATTCTCAAGTCTTTTAATGATGCAATTAGGAATATTGTTGTTTTGCATCTAAAAGGTAGGTATAGACATAAGAACAGAAGATACTATGGTAAGCCTGCCACCAAAAGATAGAAATTTTGTATTCCATTCATTGATCTTGTTGTAGACTTTATCAAGGATAATATTATAATTCTTTGACTTGTTGTTGTTCCAGAGACTAACACCAAGGTAGTTACTTGGGAGATTTCCAATAGATAAACCAGTGTGAGCTTCAAGAAGGTGAAATCTGGATCTATGAAGCTTTTTAGATGTTATAATCTTAGTTTTGCTCTTATTAATGACCTGACCTGAAGCAGTTTGATATGTGTCCAGGAAATTACTAAGTAAATTCATGGAGGAATTCAAGCTATTGGTGAAGATAAGGATGTCATCAGCAAACGCTAAGCTTGGGACCATGTATTCTATCCTAGTAGAGTATCTCATCTTATAGTTAAACTAAATAGATTGAGAAGGCCTCTAGATAAAACTTATTCCCCAATAAGGAAGAGGCTTGGGGACAGGGGATCCCCCTGCCTTAAGCCTCTTTTGGGGTTGAAGTATCCTAGAATCTCATCATTAACTAACACTGATATATTTACTTTAGTAATCATCTTGTTTATAAGGGAGATAAATTTATCCGAAAATCCAAACAATTCTAAAACTTTAGTTATAAAAGAGAATGACATTTTGTCAAATGCCTTTGACATGTCCAGTTGAATAACAATGTTTCCAGTTTTTGGATTTTTATTAATGTCATGGACCAAATCTTTAGCCACTAAAATATTGTCGTGAATGGATCCCCTTTTAACAAAAGCTGCCTCACTTTTAAAGATTATCTTAGGTAAAATATCAGCTAGTCTATTGGTAAGAATCTTGGACAGAATCCTGTTAGTCATTGTGCACAAGATAATAGGCCTGTAATTGTCCCAATAGAAAGGGTTAGATATCTTAGGAATTAGGCATATTCATGTGGCAAATATATCAGGAGGAATATATTGTCCCTTAAAGAAAGAATTAATAAAGAGACATAGGGTCACTCTTAATAGTACTCCAACAGAATTTATAAAAAATGATATTAAAACCATTGAGGCCCGCTGCACTAGAAGAGTTTAAGCTACTTATAGCTTGCCAGATCTTATCCTCATTAGGTAGATTCATGAGATTGTCATTATCCTCCCGAGTTATCAGCTTAGGAATGTTCTCAAAAATCTTGTCTTGAAGAATCCCAGCTTCTTCTTCACAATTGTTATAAGGATATTTAGTGAGAGTTTCTTTAAAGAAGTGCTCAGCGGAAATGCCAATCTCCTTCTGGCTATAGACCCAATTATTGTTCTCTTTAATTACCTTGGTAACATTTTTCCTTCTCTTCTTAAAATCATAAGCCCAGTACACCTTAGTATTTTGATCACCTTCATTTAGCCAAGTGTTGTAACTCTTCTACTTCAAGTAATCATATTCATTCCTTAAAGCTTGAATTAATAAACTGTTAGTTTTCTTAAGATCATATTTAACCTCAGTAGTGTTGTTAGTTATTTGTAACTTTTCAAGTCTCTTAACATCCTCCTCGAAATATTTAGTCTTGCTGAAGATGTTACCAAAATGAGTAGCATTCCAGTCAATGAGATAGTTCTTTAACCTTTTCAACTTAAACCAAAAAAATTGGCTAGGCAACCCTGCAATCTTAAGTTTCCAGTTGTTTTAAACAATACTAAGAAAATTAGAGTCATTAGTCCACATGTTCATAAACATGAAACTTTTTTTTCTTGCAAGGGTCATTAAAATAGTTAGCAGAGATAAAAAAAAGCATGGTATGTGTGTTGTTGAAATTTTTTGCCCAATTATTGTTAAACATGGCCCTATCTAACCTTTTCCATTTGTAGTTTTTGTTCCAGGTAAACATGGAGCCAATGTGACCAGTATCTTCAAAGTTTCATTCATTAATCATTTCATTAAAATCATTTATGTTATTCTGACATAAAGAGGTACATCCTGTTTACTCTTCATTAGACTTGATCACGTTAAAGTCTCCTACTATGAGCCCACTTTTGTCTAATGTAGAGAGTATCTTAAGATGATTCCAGAGAGTCACCATATTAGATCTTTGACATTTAGCGTAGATCACTACAAGATTAAAGCTAACGTTAGAATTCTTATAAATGGCATTACATTGTAAGCATTGATCATGATCATCAATGACTTCAATGCTAATGTCATTGTCCCAAATAAGCCAGATCTTATTTGAATAATTAGAAGTCGAGTTATGAAAGCCCAAATTTTCAACAATTTCAGGCATCTTAGCAATAATTTGAATCTTTTCATTGTAGCTAATAGACTCCAGTCTCCTAACTGTTGTGGAATTATGGATACCACGCACGTTTTAGTTGAGTATCCTTATCAATATTCTAGACTGGGATTTGTATCTTCTGTTGACCTCTGAAAATTTTAGAGACTTGATAATAACTTTACTTAGATGCTTCATTTTCTTTTCATTTTTCAACTTGTTTATGAGGATTTCTCTAAAGCTATGGTCAGGAGGATGTTCTATTTTGTCGGGATTGTATTGTTGGGATGGAGTTGTTGGAAAGCTTCTTATTTTAACTTGTTGATGAGAGCTAGTTTTAGAGCTGTTGTTGTAATTATCTTCTTGTTGAGCGTAGCCTTGATCTAACATATGTTAAGCTCCAATGATTTCTAAGTCATCAAGGACGGAAACAGAATTCTTTTAAGCTTCTTTGATATGGATTTCTTTGTTATTAGAATTCTGACTGTCTTGTACAACAATTGACTTAATCTTAGGTCTATACATTGAATGGGAAATCAATTTCTTTCTATCTTTTTAGAATTTTGGGTTTGCAATCATTTCTTCATTGTGATTTAAGTTTTTGTTCATCTTCCTCTTCTTGCAATCACTAGTCTTATGACAAATATAGAAGCATACATTGCAGTAATCTGGAATAATTTTATACTTGACACTCAACCAACATCCGTCATTACAACCAAACCAATCCAGATTTTGTATTTGGCCTTTTTCAAAACATCCATTTCAACAAGAGCATAACAAGCATTAATAAATGCTCTGTTTTTATCAGGAATGTTTACATGAAAAGGAACTCCAGTAGACGAAATTATATCAGTAAGAATCCTTTTATTATAAAGAAAATCTGGTATGTTTTCAATCTTTATCCCAATAAGAGCCAACGAGCTTTCTTTCTTGGTATTAAACTTAGGTGTCCATCGAAGCACCCTCATCACAATATTTTCGAAATTCCTAACACTTTTAGCCCATATCTTACAAACATCCACTTTTAAATCGAATTCAAAAAAGATATGGTGAAGATCTTTAACTTGAATGCTATACTGACATTTAAACTTGAACGAATCAAGAAATTTGTTCAGCACATTATTTAGAAAATTTGCCAATAAGAGTAACTTTTGAATGATGAACTAAGGATTCTTTAACTGATATATCATACTGAAATGAAATATGATCATTCTTCAGTTTTATACTTTCAGGCTTGGGATCGAATTGTTGAGACGAGAGGCTTAGTTTGATTACTTCAACGTACGTCTTTTTCAATTGTTGCACAACTCTATTTTTTGAAGGAAGGACATGGTATTCTTCCTCTTCGAAAAGATTTTCTTCGTAAACTTCTATGAATCTTATGCTTAAAGAGAAGATCTGAAATAATAGAAGGATGATTCTGACTTAGAATAAACGAAAAGTTGTTCTTCATCATGGTTCAGTTCTTGAAGGTCTTGGAGAAGAAGACCCATCTCATCGCCTAAGAATTCTTCATGAAAATTTGGGTCTTAAGTGGATAATAATATTGCTTTTGGGTCTTAAATGGTACTTAACCCTTAAAATTATTGGAATTTTTAGATATTTATAGCTTTGAAATATTAGATATTTTTAATAGTTTATTAGATATTTCAAATAGTTTATTATATTTTTCAACTATATTAGGTTTTTAAAAACATATCTTTAAAATTATTAGAATCTTTAAATATATATATATATATATATATATTTCAAATATTAGATCTTTCAATTAATAGTTTATTATATCTTTAAACTATATCTTTGAAATTGTTGGAATCTTTAGATCTTTCAACTATTATATGTTTTAAATATTTTATCTTAAAATATTTCAACTAATAGTTTATTAGATCATTAAAATAAATCTTTAAGGTTGTTGGTATTTTTAAATAATTTATATATTTTGAATATTAGATATCTTAAATAATTCATTAAATCTTTCAACTAATAGTTTATTATATATTTTTAGATATTTTCAATAGTGTGTATTTATAATAAACAATAAGTACTTTACTTATAAGATTTCTTTTTTCGTCGGATATCCGATTTAATCAACTTCTTAAAAATAGTCGTTGATCAAATCGGATATTCGATTGATCTGATGTTTATTTTTAGTTTTCTCTCTACAATAGAAACTTGATAAAACTAATACGCGATTATTTAATAAATTCTCTAAGATAATATTTTTTGCCGGTCCGGACTCGGGGATAGAATGCTAAATTAATAATTCGCTAAAATTATAAGATAATACATTTTTGATAATTTCTTTAGACCCCATATAAAATATAAATTAATAATTCCTAATATATATCATATTACATGAATGATTTATAAAGGTTTCTTGAAAAATGACTCAATTGTTTTTTGTTTTTTGCTGAAATCAATTTCCCCTTGAATCTTATTATAATTTTCCTTAGCATGGTAAGAAGTTCTGGTGTTGTTTTCCCATAGCTCAACAAGAAATTGTTCAATGTGATACATTCAACACAAGAAGCATAATAAGGTGGAAGATTGAAGGTTTCTTTCAAATTGGACCCTTCATTTGATATACATGCATTGTATACTGTACAATAATTAAGTGGAGGCATGAAAGGTGTTTGTAAACTAAGTATTTCACTATAAATTAATAAAATATTAATTAATATATAAATTAATAAGTATTAATTTATCGATTAATTAATAACTCTTTTAATTAATAAATTTTGGTGGTCCCAAGTGTATTATTTTATAGAGTTTCTAATGTATAAATAGAGAAGAAACTCAATCAATTTATCACTCGTCTCTTAATTCATCTCTCATATTATCTCTCCAACAATATTGTTCTTCTAAAAAATCTTAGAACTAATTACTACAATTAGTACAATAATTTTTCAAACCAAAATCTTCTTATATATTATTTTTCTACAATATTCGATTGTTTGATGTACTCTTTCATTTTATTTTATTTGTGCGATTGTTTGATATTATTTCAATTACTATTTTTTCATATTATTATTATTCTCTTACAGTGTATATTATAACTTATATCAGAGAGGTCTCTGAAATACGACATAATATTGTTAGCAATAATTTCACTTTTGATTTGGTAGTGATCAGTGTAAACTTTATTCATTAGGCTTCATAGTTTCTTTTTCTTAGTTTGATAAATTATAATGAGTGTTTTCTTATATTCAAATAACAAATAAGTGAAGTTAAAAAAATCCTCACCAATCAATCCCACTTGATGAAATTTTTAATAAGATGAAATATATAGTATATATGATAGAAATTTGGAAACAAAGCATAAGTATCGATCTGAATTACATGCGATTTTTGACGATCCAACAAGTGAGGTTTTAACATCTCGAAAAACCATAGCCAATTATCACCATCTTCTTACCCACCAATAGCAAATGCAACAAGGAATATATTAAGAGAGTTACAAAAGAATAACAACTAATAATTTGCGATTATCGTTTCAAGTTTCACATATTTCACTTAATAAATAAGTATGTTTTTTATTTCGTACATCTTCATATTACATGTCTTGCGCTTTGCATTTAGCATATAATTATAATTCACATTTTACATTTACACATATTACTTCACATTTAGCGAACATTATAGTGAATAGTCACTTATAATATCTAGACTCTTCAATGATTTGAAGTAACCTTAAATTAGATTAAATAAAGTAGTATTATCTCTGTAAACGAGGCCTTTCTAGCTTTCTCTAAATCAATCCAAAAACTTTGATACAAGATATCTAAATGGTAGTCGTTTTTAATAAACATAATTACGCTTTTGTCTATCACATCATATTTGAATCTAATACAATCATGTATCTCTTTATAAATCAAATCCAATCCCAAATTCTTTTTACTTTATTTTTAAAAACCAATATGACAAGTATGATGTTGTACATACTTCTTAATAACCATGAAGTTAGTGGATATATCAAGTGAAGCAAAAAAAATTCTATTGACGTCCCTTTGAGACTTTATTCTCGCAATAAGCAGCTATTTTGTATCTTGCGTTACCATATTTTTAAAGAAAAAATAATACTCTAAACATAAACGACATAAAACTAATCTTAAAGTTACAAACCCTTCTTTATAAACTTATCCAACAATTGTAATTTTATCAAGCTAACCAATGGTAGCAAATTATTTTTTATTATGACCAAAGAACTAATGCCATAACTATTTTCCCCAACTAAACTATCATTTAAAGCTTCAAATAATATAAGTATTTTCTCTAAGACTTTCTCAATCAACCACGTTCACATATATGTGAATAGTAATAGTTGTACAATTTAAATTCTTAAGAATTGATAGCATCGGCGCAAAATCATCATCATCATCATTACTTAAGAAATAATTCCTCAGTTTATTGCAATAATGGTTTAACTTGAAATTTCCTCTAATCAAGTCATCTCATTTTATTAAAGTAAAAATTACCATTCTTTCAATTTATTCAAACTAACCAAGAGAACAGATTGTAGTTTGATCATTTAGTTTAAAAATATTAAGTTGAGATATCGATATTAAATACATTGCATATCAAATTTTGAAAAAAAAAATAAGTAATACATATTTTGTACGTCTTTATATATATGATTCACACTTTGTATTTCTATGTATAAATGACTTGTACTTCACATTTATATGTATAAGTGATTTTTCTTTCACATTCTATATTCTATGTATACAACTTGGTTCGCACTTCGCATTTAAGCTAAATTAATGTTTTGCATTTCATAATTACTATACTCGAGTATCATCGTTTTTGCATTCGCTATACCTAAGGGTTCAAATACTTCCAACAAATATTTTTTGCACTTTCTTGATTTATATAGATCCAAAAACCACGAGCAAAAATTCCTAACTTAGACTTCAGGTTTAATTCGGAAAGAAAATTAATATATAGTCCATATTGTAACCCTAAAAGTTATATCAATAAATCAAGATATTTGAACATTCGAGTTCAAAATTTCTTAAATTAGTAAAATGACATCAGGATATCAAAAATACCTTATAGTTATGAGATATCATAGCTAGATAATTTGAGATCAAGATATGGAATGAATAATACACTTAAAGTTTGATATAATTGAGATGATGTAGCTCAAAGTTTTATGTTTAGGGTTTTAGAGAGATAAATACGTGTAGAACAAATTATGTATTTGAGGATAAATAACAATATTATTTGGGTGTTAGGTAATAATATATGATTTATTATGTAGCAAGTATATAATATGTTTGATTTTAGATACTTATTAGTACTTCATCTTATATATGCTCGTATATAATGTAATAACTTAGTGATTGAAATTGATGTCATCGGGCCTAACCCAACAACTATAATTTAAAGTTGAACTTAAGTTAGATTTAGATTATCAATTTGGAAATTGAATCCTAAGATTTTTATTTTAATATATAACTATTAGTTTTTGAAGTAAATAAAGGAAACAAGATAAAACTAAGTTGAAAAGGGATAATAAGACAAAAAAACTCAATCATGTGTTCCTAATTTTATTTAGTTCTATTTTTTACTTTGTACCATCTTTAATGTTAACATGTTGGGTCTTTTATTATTCACCAAACAAAGAATGCATAAATTTTTCCAAAAAACTAAATTTTTCTTATTTCCATCTAATTTTTAAGCTAACTTTTTTATAAGACATACATGACAGATTTTAGAATTTTAGGTAAGAAAAGAAAAACAAGCTTTAGGTGAGGCAAACATGACATATTTTTAAGACTTTAGATAAGATTTTAATATTTTAAGTAAGGCAAACAAATCAAATTTTGATAATGCAAACATGACATATTTTAGGATTTTAGGTAAAGAAAACATGACCGAATTTAGGTAAGGAAAATAGGACAGATTTTAGAAGTTATGTAAGGTAAACATGATAGATTTTAGGTAAGGCAAACATTATAGATTTTAGGATTTTATATAAGGCAAACATGACAGATTTAGCTAAGGAAGATGGGACATATTTTTAAGATTTTAGGTAAGGCGAGATTTAAGATTTTAGATCAGAGAAACAATAAAAAAAATAGGTAAGACAAATAGGAAATGTTTTAAAATTTTAAGTAAGACAAACATGATGGATTTTGATAAGGCAAACATGACATGTTTTAAAATTTTAGATAAGACAGACGTGTCATAATTTAGTTAAGACAAACATTAAAAATTCTAGGTAAGGCAAACATGAATTTGTTTTATAAAGCAGGCATGAAAAATTTTAGTAAGACAAACGAGACGGATTTTAGGATTTTTAGGCAAACATGAAAAAATTTAAAATTTTAGGTATGAAAAACATGACAGATATTAGATAAGACAAAGAGAAGAAAGTTTAGGTAAGGTAAGCATGACAGAGTTTAGGTAAGACAAACATGACAAATTTTAGAATTTTAGAAAAAGAAAAGATGACAAAATTTAGATAAGATAAACATGACAGATTTTATGATTTTAGATAAGATAAACAAAAAAGATTTTGATAAGATAAGGATGATTGATTTTAGGATTTAAGATAATGTTAACATTACGATTTTAGGTATGGAAAATATGACAAATTTTCTCAAACTTGCATGTATGATATGTTTTTTAAAATTTACAAACATGGTGTATTTTTTAAAACATACAGACATGACAAATTTTTGTAACATGTAATACATGATAGATTTTTTGAAAAACTAGACAAAAACATATTTTTTGAAACAACAAAAATAATAATTTTTTTGAAAAGTATAGACGAAACAATTCTTTTGAACATTATAGATATGACATATTTTATAAATTTACTAGAACCTATAAACATATCATATTTTCTTAAACACACACAAAATAGGTTCAAAATTAGGTTCAAAATTGGCCGTAACTTATAAATAATCGATTAAGTTCTTAAAATGGTGGATATAAACTCTATAAAGTGAAATACAATATCACCGAATGACTTTTGTAAACAACTCAAAGTAGGAAGAATAATTGATGGCGATAGCTTCTACTTTTATGATGGGCAAAAAACAATGGAACCAATGAAAAATATGGGCAAAAGACAATGGAACCAATGAAAAATATGGGCAAAAGACAAGGGAAACTATTTGTATGAATCTTTTATGTAATTTTATTTAGTGCATTAGAAATTGTTGACCATTTTGGGTTAATTTATGTTAATGGACAGTTTGTTTTTGTTACTTGACATTTTTCCTCTAGTTAATTTGGTATTTTTTTTATGTGTATTGCCTTCTACCTAAAGTATTTTATTTTTGGATTTAGGAGTGAGTTTTTATGTCTTTCTCTTTTTATAATAATTTGTTTTCGCTAAACGTCATGAGTTCAGATTTTTTTTACAAATATTATTCCACCGAATTTATCATTTTGTGTGGTTTATTTTTTAGCGTTGGTTTACAGTTTACCCCGTCATATCAAAAATTTACTTTGTGCACACTCACCTTGTTTGAGTAACAGCTGTGGGTTCCAAATAATAATTTTTCGTTATACAATGTTAAATATTTTATGCATTTCAAGATCCCAAACATATTACTCGTGTCTTTTTTATTAGATGTTATAGCTTTTGGCACATGAGATAGTGAAACTTATGATTATTTTTGGAATTGTAAAAAGTATTTCTATTTTCCATAAATAACCTAATACATGTGGAAAAAAAAGAAAATGAAATAAATGATTAAATACCAAAAAATATAATGGTAAACTAACCATTAATAACTCTTTGAAGTTCGAAAACGTCATATGAATCGAAACAAATATTTTTTTGCTAGAACGACTTATATTTTAGAATGGAAAAAATACATTAATGTCTAAAAAAACTGGTGGACGTGTGACTCCAACCCTCAACAATTATTCATCAGGCTAGACATTACTGAAGTAGAAATATAGCATTTTGGAAATACGATTTATTCTGTATATTTATTGAGAATTCACAATAAATATTGTGGACTCTTTAGACTATTTTAATACTACTTCAGCAAGAGACTATTTTTTAAAACTTTAGTTTATTCTATTGTCTTATGTGTTATAATGATGGCTACTAATTATGATGTAGAAAATAAAATTTATTTTTTACTCTAAAGTTTTATTTTTGTAAAAGTGGTCGTAGTTGGGAGATTATGCCCAATTGTTTTTAATTTGATACGTAGCAAAAAAACTGGATGTGATTTTATATTCGTATTTATGTATTTTGATTTGGAAATTTTGATGCATGAGGTAAAATTTGAATTTTTTTAAAAAAAGCAATATCGAATTAAAGATTTAAAAAAAAGAAAAAAAAAATAGAACGGAAAAAAATATATCAATGAATTGTAATATTAAAAACATATAAAATTATAATTTTTAACAATCTCTCACTTGAATTGAGCATAACAATATTTAAAAATGAACGAAAATCAAAACAAATTCTATTACAAATAAATATTAAGTAATACAATTTATTAAAAGATACCTGGATTACATCTTTTATCCAAATACACATTTGATATAAATAAATTTAAAAATTGCACATTTTTTATTCCATTTGAAACTTTCGTTTATTTTCTTTATCTTTTTCCACATTAACACAATTTCAACTTTTGTTTTTCTATAAATCCGTGCGATCAAAGATAATTCGACGAGGTTTAGCCTCATATATATAGTTTTAAATCCTAGTTTTCTATCAACCTTCATCAAAACCCTAACTATAGTCTTTTTAGAGTTTTCATTTGCCTTCTAAACTTCATCTTACGCTTCAGTCAGCTAAGTTACTTCATATTTAGTTTAAAATGATAGAATTAATTGTTGTTATTGATTCGGTATAGTTTTTAGTTTTAGGAGTTTGATTGGTCTTAAAATATGAAAACACATAGACTTTTGGAGTTTTCTGGAAAAGTATTTTAGTACCAAAGTTTAAAATATGGAAGATATCTATTTGTGTACTATTTTTAGTTCGACTTTGTGGATTTTGTTGAATCAATGGGTGTACGTGCATGTCTTTAGTTACGTTTCATATTTAGTTACGTTACGCACTTTTCCTTCCAGGTGTTGTGTTTTAGTATGCATTTGGTATTTACGTTTAGTATTTAGTTGTGTTCGCGCTTCACATTTATCAGTGTTTTGCGTTTTTAGTTGTATTTGTCGCTTTGTGTTTGGTTGTGTTTCACATTATGTATTTGGTTGTGTTACTTTGCGTCTGGTTGTGTTTCATCATTCGCATTTCACGTGTACTAATATTTGATATAGGCAACATAGGTTTCGCTTGATTTTTTCATAACATGTCTTTATACCCTTATCAAAGAGATTAAGGACAAAAAATAAAAAACATTGTTCACATCAAAGCAACAAGAATAAGATTTTTCCATAGTCTCTTAAAATGTATATATGATCTAATACAAAACAAGAAAAAAATTAAACTAAGTTCCAATGAGAATTTACAATAGATTTCATCAAGACTTGCACTGAAGAATAATCTTTTAAATGGGAATCCAAATTCTTAAAACTTACAACCAAAAATGTAAATGTTATCTTTAATTTGAAGTGCGGAGAAGAGCTAATAAATGGGAACGTGAAAGATGAACATGAAGAGGATGTTGAATTAAATTATGCAAATATGAAAACTGTACAATATCCTTTTATTATGCATGATGCAAGTGCCGAAGATAAAAATTAGTAACATATATGGAAATGCATAGTATGCACATGTTGAAGTGAAGGCACGTGTTGCGAATTTTAAAGACGTTAAACGATATAAATGTTTAAAACTTTGTAAAACCCTTTTGTTTTGTAAGGGTGTGTTTTCCTCTTTATTATTATCAAACTTAGTAACCAAAGTTCAATGTTGCATTTTTACCAAAGAATGCATGTCCACAACTCGCACTTTGAACGTGCTTTAGTAACCAAATTCGATTTTTGCATTTGTTTTTTATATGATTTTCACTATGCATTACCTTTTGAAGTACTTCACATTTTAAACTTGACTTACCTTTTGTCTGTTTTGGATTTTGTGTTTTTATTGTCTTATTCTGTATGTTGTATTTGGTTTATGACTTATTTCGTGATTCACACTTGCGATTGACTTCATATATTTGATCTAATGTGCTTGTGTATTTGCAGCATGTGCGAAAAAGTCAACAGCTTTTACAAATGAAGAAACTTAAAATTCTAGTTGCACCGAATGAAGAAAAAAGGAAATGGTGTAGAAAATGATTGGAAATAATATGATGTTGAAATCTATAATCGAAAACCTAACCAAGATTTTTAAATTTCTTTTACCAATATATATAGTAACAAAAATTATGATTGATGTTTACAAAAATTATGATTAAAATCTAGCATTATTTCTCCAATTTAGAATTTCTTTTAATAAGTGTTTTGGACTTTACACTTCGTACTTGTCTTTAACAGGTATTCAACTTTTTGTATTCATGTTTAACAAGTGTTTTGCAATTTTCAGACAATTGATGTTTATATCTATTGGTTGATTTCCAGTAAAAAAATATTATATACCCACCTATGGATTTGATGGAGCCATTTGAGTACATGGTAAAACATTATCTTTCACGAGACATACAATGGTAAGAAATTTTCTTTGTTAAATCAAAAACTATAAAATTAGAAATACACAAAACTAAATTCCAAAAATCATCTTAAACATTATTTTCATGTAGATAACATTGATGAATGAAGTGGATGTTACATAAATGATTTATAATATCTACTTGAAAAGCTATAAAGATATAAATTATATCATTATTTCACTTTGCACTACACCATGTAGTGCAATCAATCATTTGATATTATTTATGATGAGCCTTGATAATGGAAACACAATTAACTATAACTGGCTGGTTCCAAACTCAAAATAAACTAGAGATTAAACAAGAAAGACAACATAAAAATTTGTAACTTATGCGTCTTTCATATTTGGTTTTACGTATGTTTTGCATTTTACGTTTAAAACAACAACTTTAGTCATAAATTATATTCACATTATTTAATATTTCATGCTTTGCATTCCGTTTATGGGTATGGTTCGCATTCCACATTTAGTTCTAAGATTTTATTCATATTTGTTATTAAAAATCATGGGTTTTTTTTATAATCAACTGTTATTTATTTAAATTTACAGATAAATTACATAACAAAACGACACTTATGAAATGAAGCAAAAATGAAGATAAGGTGTCAAAATGATATTCTACGACAAAAGCAAATATTGCTGGCTATGGATACTGGTTTGTGAGTATGCTAGATAATTTATTGAAAATGGTAAAATAGTCGGTGATTATGACCTAAAGATTGGTAAACACGGCATGAAATTTATTTATGATATACTTCTAGAAATTTTCATACAAACATATTTTGGTGGTAATTGATGTATTGATACTAAACATATTGTATTTTGCGTTGTAAATTACTGTGTTATTACATTTGAAATTAGTGATTTATGGACAAAATTATATTATTCGTACTTTACATTTATTTTTAAAGATGTTTTGCATTTCACGCTTCGAATATCTACACGCGTTAATATTTGTACATTTCGCACTTTACATTTACATTCAACAGTGTTTCACATTTATTTTAATGCAAAAAAAATATTGACGTCTATTTGAGACTTTATTCTCTCAATAAGTAGCTATTTTTCATCTTGTGTTATGCATATATCTAAAACAAAAAACATGCTTTAAAACATAATGACATAAAACAAATCTTAAAGTTATAACCCCTTCCTTAGAAACTTATCCAACAGTTGTAAGTCTATCAACCCAAACAATAGTAGCAAGTTCTTTTATATTTTGACCAAAGAAACTAATACCTTAACTACTTTCTCCACTAACTAAAATACCATTTGAAGCTTCAAATAAAAAAAGAAGTTTATCTAAGACTTTCTTAATCAACCACGCATATATATATAGGTCAATAATTACAACTAGACAATTTAAATTATTTAAAAATAATAGTATAAGCGTAAAAATAGTATCATTACTTAAGAAATAATTCTTCACTTCATTGCAATAATAGTTTAAGTTAACATTCCCTTTAACAAAGTCCTCTTATTTGGTTAAATAAAAATTTACCATTCCTTCCAAACCTTCAAACTTACCAAGAGAACGGATTGCGGTTTGATCATTTAGTTTAAAAATACAATATTAAGATATCAACACTAACTACCTCCATTTGAAATGCTGCAAAAATTAAGTAATTTGCCTTTTGTATGTCTATGTAAACGTGATTTTCATTTCGCATTTCTATGTATAAGTGATTTGCACTTCACATTTATCGTATAAGTCATTTCCATTTTGCGTTTTATATTTTGTGTATACAACTTGGTTCACACTTCATATTTAAGCTAAACTAATGTTTTATATTTCACAATTACGACACCCGACCATCGTTGTTTTTCCATTCGTTATACCTAGGGGTTTAAATACTTATAACAAATATTTTGTGTACTTTCTTGATTTATATAACCCCATAAAACAATGAGGAAACCTTCATAATTTAGACTTTGTATCTAATTCGGAAAAATATATCAAGATATAACGACACTGTAACTCTAAAAGTTGGAATCAATGAATCAAGATATTTGAACACTCTAGTTCAAAATTTCTTAAATTAGTAAAATGAAATTAGATATTGAAAGTACATTATAGTTGAGATGTTGTAGGTAGATAACATGAGACTAAAATGTGGAAAGAATATTACACCAAATTTTGATATAATTGAGGGTTTTAGAGAGATAAACGCATGTAGAAAAGTAGGAGAGATAAAAAATAATACCTTATAAATTTAATTGAAGGTATTTGAGATGTTATGAAAATGTTAGGTATTATGAGATAAGTGAAAACATTATTTATGTGTTGGATAATAATATATCATCTAATAGATAGTAAGTAGATAATGTGTTTGGTTTTGAATACATATTTCTACTTCATATTATATATATTGTTATATAATAAATAACTTAGAAACATCTATAAAACTCATTCTATTCAAATTATTGACTGAAATTAATGTCATCGGGCATAACTCAACAACTATAACTTCAGTTAAGCTTAAGATAGTTTTGGATTATACATTTGATACTTGAATCATGTGTTTTTTATTTTGATATATAACTATTAGTTTTTAAAATAAATAAATGAAATAAGATAAAATTAAGCTAAAAATGGATAATGAGACAAAAAAACTAAAAAAAATACAAAATGAATGAATTGTTAGGCTAAAATAAAAAAATAATAGTGCGTTCAATTCTGATCTTGGATTAATAAGATTAAACCATTAACGTAATGTAAACGTTTCAAGTTTTTATTTTAAGTTTGGATTTAGGTTATGATTCCAAAGATTAGGTGTTGAGTAGTTTTAATATTTTCAATTATTTATATATTTATAAGTTAAAGATTATATGATTTTTGTTTTACAAATAATAATATGTGGCTATTATATTTGGTAATTTTTTTTGATTTATCTAGTAAAAAGTTGTTCGGCTAGGCAACAATGAGCATACAGGTTTGTTTCGAATATGGATAATAAATATATGTTTTTATGAGTTCATTTAGAAATTAAGTTTGTGGAATTGAACTTTTAAATATTGCTTAAACTAAAAAAATATTTAAAGAGTTTTGTACATATATACATATATATATATATACAATAACATGAATAAATAGTATTATGCAAAATTGAAAATTTTAACAAGTTGAGATATAGGTTTAAAGATGAATAGAGTTCCATCTCAATAAGTGGATCATGAGCATTCGTGAGTGTTTTTATACGTTTTTTAGTAGGTTTTGTTTTTAGTACATATAAATACTATAAGATTGATAATACGAGTATATTTAATTTATTATCATTTTTTAAATAATATTTGAGATGTACATGACTCTACGAGAATGTAAAGTTGAAATATGTATGTTTGAATTATTGTTATTATTTTACACGTGCATCACTTTTGTACGAGCATTCATAAGTTATGTCTTGTGTGTACGATATAAATTTGTAAATGGTGTAATTATGTGTGAATGGTATTGGTGCTATTTTGACGATATATGTGGTCGTGAGAGGATGACATTTATCTTATATGGACGATATAAGCTCGTGTGTGGATGATATAAGGTTATGTTTAGATGGTGTTGGTCATTTATGGATAATGTATATAGTCATATGTGGACGGTATTAGTCATGCACATTCGATATAAGATCTTGTGTGGACGATTGACGTCTTGTATGGTAAGATATGAGTGGTCTTGTGTGGATGACATAAGGTCATGTGTGGATACTATGAGGTCATGTATAAAAGGTGTTAGTCTTGTGTGGATGATATGTGTTGGCGATGTATGGATGAAGCATACATGATTTGATTTATTCATCATTGCATATATGATAAGTTTTATTATGTTTTATATATATGTATTATATATGCAGTTTTACTTGCCTGTATTTAGTGGTTATGTTCACACCCAAATAGTTTCATATACATGTTACAGATTAAGGTATGGTTCGTAGTTTTGCATAGTCATGTGACGAACCTTAATAAATAGCCAGTATCGATTTGTCTGTCTTTGTCCAAGATAGTACACATGTGGGTGGGTGGTTGTAAACTTAGACTCATACATATTTTTTTGTTATATTTATTTTTTGCTGTGTTTCATATATTTTAACGTTGAAACTCTACACTCTTTAAGTCGTCGACTGTATGTATGTGACGTAAGGTTTTATCTCCCTATTTTATAATTGTATACTAATATCACTTTTATTTATAATGTTATATTAGCTCCTTGTAAGATCGGAACACTGCAATTTGGTATCAGACCCTAGGTTTCAAAGGTTTTGTAGATTTTGTAAACGTAGAATGACCAGGTCACATACCATGCAGATTATATATTAAGTAAAAGTTAATATGAGTTATTAATCTTTATAAGTATGATATTAAATGCACATTCACCGGAGGACGATGAGGTTGTTCAACCTCGAGATGAAGTAGAACAAGATCATGGAATACAAATAATAATATTTGATTCGATGAATAAATATTTTGACCAAAAAAATTAAAGTAGCTTTAACAGAGTCACGAAATAGGAAACATGAATAAGTGAAATGTTATGAACGGTTCATAAAGTATAACCCTTCAAAGTTTTACGATATGAAGAGTTCATGAGAAGTTGAGGGTGGTTAGGGAGAATTGATTATATATTTGAGGTGATGTGTATATCAAATGACGACATAGTGGCTCTAAATGTGTTTTGCTTTATGATGCAAATCTTATCCTTGGTGAAAAGATATGAAGGCTTATATGAGAGTTGTTACCATTAATAGCAAGACAGTTGTTACCAATGAGAATTTTAAACATGGGTATAATGAGACATTGTTTCCAATCATATAGATAACAGAAATCTAAAAAGTTTATGACTTTAAAATGAGAATATATATTTGTTGAGAAATATGACGCAAAGTTCATAACTTTATATTGTTATGCACCAAAGCTGGTAAGTAATGGAGAAGAAAGATGTTAGTAGTTTCAATATGGACTATAATACAACATATGTGTAAAGTTGATAGTAAAAGAGGTGCAAATTTATGTAATTTAGTAGATAAAGCTAAGATATTATAGAATGATATTGTTGAAGGTTGCCAACGTCTAGATAATAAAAAACAAAAGATGTGTCCGAATATTTGAATAGATATCATGATATATCAAGATCTAAAAATCAGTTTAGTTTCGGAGGGGATCTTGTTAAGTTATGTTTATTGGCTCATTTACATATCGTGATAGTGCTCTATCAGAGTTTTTTATGGGTCAACCATCCGCGTAAGCATCAATATGAAGTATAATATTTTATCGTTGTTAGCAACATTATCCTTCTGGTTGGCCATGATTCATAGTTTGGTACGGTAAAATTTGTGTACGTTAAAACAACAATGGAATCTTATATCCTATTTTGCTTGAACCAATGTGCAAAGTTGAGAAAAGATGACTTCGACACTGTCGGCGGAGGATGCGAAATGTTTGTTATATCCTAACAAATAAAACAATACTTCGGATCAATATTAGTTTAAAGCAACGAGAAAATGCTAAGGTGAGATGCTAGTTAAAGCTAAGCTCGGGTATTCACATATTTTTAGTATCTTTTTCCTATGAACTCCTATGCGCTCGAGTTCTGCTCAAATATCGGTTCATCATTCTCGTATGCACCTCAGGCAAAGAAGAAAATCGAGTTGGGGTTTTGGTGCAATAAAATAGAAGCTCATCCACTTCAAATTCGATCCCGGTAATTTCAAAGCAATGATGTAGGATAACAGAACATGTTGAGGCTAGCTTAACTAGGGCACATGTCGAGCAGCTTGAAGAATTTGATGATATTTGGGTGAAGAGGATACCAAAGCCCTCCACCAAACCATGCATGGACGTTCAAGGTGATGACCCACCCACTTAGCGTATTTGAAACTTCCCATAGATCATCATACACATATGGGATTTTGTATGAAGCTTTGAGTTTGGATTTCTCAATGTCGTCAAAACATTAAGAAACTTCAACCAGAATATTTCTTGATACTTAACTCGTGGCTTTTTTCTTCTTTTTCATGGAAAGGTTTCAGTTTTGTCTATCTCTATGGTTCTTTTTAGTTTTTCCTTAGAAATGGCAGAATCCTCGTGGGAAGAATTTTTCATTTGGGGAACATCAACCATATGAGGGAGTGCCTTCTGGAGCGTCGGTATCCCCATGGAAAGATATGGTGGTATTATCTAGAGTTAGGTAAGTTGGTTCGAGAACTTATTAATGATTTCATAGAGGGGATATCCCTTTGAGTGATAAAGATACGAGTTAGATCGCTTTTAACCCTCACGACCTATGAATGTCTCTCAATAACTCGGACTATTTAAGGATCATAGTACTTCTCATCAAATTTGCCGGAGGAGGAATGCTTGAACTATATACCCTCATTATCAATTTCAAGCTATATATTTTTTTACTCCTCATTCCATTTAAAGGGCTTGAAAGTTTTTACCACCCATCAAGCTATAAAGTGGAAAAGATTGGAAGAGAGTGTACCTCAAATGAAACCGAATATCGAACAAGTGTGAACCCGAAAGATGATACCGAAACGAGGATCGAAGAACAAATTGAATGATTTGAGCACCGATGAACAAAATTTTAGCATAGAGAGAAGTTTTCAAGATACTACTTGTATAAGTTTAAGAGAAGTTTTCAAGATATTACTTACAGAGGAGCCTACACACATAATATTTTTCAAGCATGCTCAAGGGTTGAAACGTGTAGATCGGATGGCTAACACGTCACACGAGGAATTATATTTAATGATTTAAAGTTTTGAGCAACTCAAAAAACCTTTTCAAATCTCAACTGGCCCGTCGGTGTACTGATCCAAAATGATTCAAAGTGGTCTTTGCGACTGATCACATAGTCAGTGCGTTACACTTTTATCATTCGATCTAAACAAGATTGCTCCTCGTCAGCAGTTGCACTTTTATTCTCCACACTAGCAGGAATTTACCAACATATAACTACGACTCATCGTATTCCTGTTTCAACAAGCTCTCAAGGAATATCAACTTACTGATAAGGAGAAAATTGGTAAATTATTAGACTATGTAATGAACCATTCCAATTAGTATTAATTATTATGAGCAATAGTCTGCAATGGAGTTATTTGATGTATTTTTGGGTTAATAGATCCACCAATGCCCAAAATGGTCATTATAAATAAGAGTTGTCACCCTCTTATGGAAGAGTGAACATTAATTGTTATTATTCATGTGCATTGATTAAACTTTATATCTCTACCCTTACTCTCAATTACTACATACCTAACATTCTGGTGAAATTGATTCTGCAATAATCAGGAGCACTTTTTGTGCTCCGAAGAACAAGTCTATTGAAGCATACCAATCTTATCCTCACTCATAAAAATTTATTTATGATCTTATATTATTTTTCGATAAATATCAAATAAGATATGATTGAAATAATAAAATTAGTTTTTATTAAAACATATTGAATTAACAATCTATTCATCATCGTTACAAAAATTAAAACTATTGATTAGATCGAATCAAATTTCATATAAACATAAATCATAATATTTAAATATTACTAAAAATTATTTTTTCAGAAGTAACCAATTATAATAGTAAAGTCTAGAGATAACAACAGTGACGTCCCGTTGAATCACGTTATATCACATTTAAGATATATTCTCCGTTACAAATTTAAGTGGTCATAGAATCACGTCGTTACAACAATCATGTCGTAACAGAATCACATCGTGACAATAATCCCACCGTGACTTCTCAAGACCCATCACGTCATATTTAAAAGTTTACCATATTGTTAAATATGTTTGTCAAAAGTTAATTTGTATGCGTTAATTTAGTCGAATGAAATAAATTTAGATATGTATATCATTAACGAAATATTTAAGATATTTATTTGATAGTTTTTGGAATTTTATTTAGATATTTTAAATAGTTTATTATATATTTCAACTAATAGTTTATTAGATCTCCAAAGTTACTGAAATATTTAAATATTTAAATTATTATATATTTTAAATATTTTATTAGACCTTTCAATTATATATTTAAAGTTGTTGGGATGTTATATACTTATACAATTGATAGTTCCATAAATCTTTGGAGAAGATGTTAGAGTAAAACAATATTTAAAAGGCTAAATTTGTGACACAAGTTACTTATTAAATATTTTACAGAGAAAAGTATTACTTTCTAGAAAGAGAAATAATGGTGGTATAACAAGGAAATTGGTTAAGTAATAATTGTTAATCATTAATTAATCATCATTTCTCAAAAGGGGTGTGGTGCTTTTATAGTACATTTATTGGACCCCACGTGTCTAACAAGTCGCTAATTATGGTCTCATCCTCAAGTTTGTTCTTTGCTATAAATTAGTCATTTTACATTACATAATTATCAATTTCTCCTAACAGACTTTCTTTATATCAAATTACACCTCCAACTTTCTTAGGTCTTCTTGTTAATTTATTTTTCCCTCATCAGTAGCCCCTCAGTCCTTGTGAAAATGTTCAAACAAGGATTGTTGTATGAACATTTTTATCTTCATCGAATTACTTAATGCTTCAACCGTTAACTTGTCAAGTGAGAAACCCTTCCTCGAATGCAGAAGCTTCTCGTCGGATTTCACCTTTGTTTCTTGTCGGATTTCTTCAACCGTTTCACAACGAGAATGCTTACACAAATTTTTGGCTTAAAAAAATTTCCTCGAAGTTTTGATTATATGAATCTTCTTCAAATTTTCGAATGATTAGATCTTTCCTCAAGCTTTTAATCCAAAATAGCCTACTTGAATTTTCTTTGGGCTTTGATTTGTTTGTTCACAATAAAAGCCTTTGGATTTTGTTTATTCTTTCGATATCTTTACCAAATATTTTCTCAATTTTTTCACGCTTGTGACGTTATGACTTTTTCTGACACCATCAATAAAAACTTTTTCCCCTACCAAATGTCGATTGGGATACATTTTGCATATTCTTATTTTTTGCATGAGCTAGCCTAAGGGTGGCGTGACGCATCCCTAGGCACTTATTGACCATATTTTGGATAGTTTGCCCTTATGCAAACAACCTGTCACCCTCTTGGGCCTCATCAACCTTCTGAGCCCACTATTCTCCTATAAATATCCCTAGCTCTACATATCTTCATAACACTTTTTAGAGAGAGAGAGCTCTAAAGATATTATTCTAGAGAGAGAAACAGTTTATGCTAAAGAACTTTTGCATGCCATAGTGGTTAACTATCAATCAGAAAGCCAAAGAAATGAGAGTTGTCGGTTTATACGTCGAACCAGAACTCCAGCCCCTGGTTATTACATATTACGGTGTATGGCCGCCCTCAGAGAATTCAACATCAATTATCCTTTCGAATATCTGCTCCCAGCCCCCAGTCATTCTTGCATAACAATTTACAAGGGTGACTCTATAAACATGAGAAAAGATAAACATTCAAAAGGATCATCATCGAAAAAGAAAATGCATCAGAAAGAGAGCAGACATAAACACTTCAAACGTTTTAAAAGATCCCCTTCAGAAATTCATGCCACATCGTCTGGTACTCTACAAGGAAATTTGAGGCCAATGCCATAGATACCCCCCACAAAAGTTGACAAGAACTGATATTGCTCAGTTGACAAAACATACACTTGAACCAATTCCAAAAGCTAAATAAAAAGCCTCTCCTGCTCATCTAATGCTAAGGAAAAAGAAACGAAAACTTTCTGATGGAAGGCTAGTCCCATTTTCGAATGAGAACTCAACTGCCACCACTTCTTAAGTTATTGAATAGAAGACTACCACTACAGACCTTTTTAAGAAAAATACTGATAATGTCGCTTTTCAAATTGAGGAAAATATCTCCTTTAAATAAAAAAGTTAAGTCAAAAGAAGATGTTCCACTGCCTCCGTAAATCAAAACTTTAGTGGGGAATATCCTTAAAGTAGTCGATAAAAAAACATTGATGGCCTGACACAAAGTGCAGTATAAATACTTTGACACATTCGAAGAGGCCAAGCTAATAGTTCGATGAGGAATTCCTTCTTCAATTTCCATTCGTTTCCAAATTGTCGGAGAGACCCCGCTATCAGTCAGAGACAATGAACGGATTGTTCACACGAAGCTGATGAATTGGGGGTTGCGCTATCCTCTGGACCCTTTCTTCGTGGAGTAATTTTCAATGATCAATATTTGTCCCACCTAAGTCGGTCCCAACATGTGTTTCACACTTATGGCGTGCGTCATTGCCTCTAGAATTTCAAGGGTGAGTTTTTCTTTAGAGGAATTGGTTGGCCTATCTGGTTTGGCAAAGAACCCATATTTCCCTTTTTATTCTCTAACCCTTGGAAGGTAGTCAAGGATCTGCTCGAGGGAGACAATAAATGGAAGCAACGCTTCATTTTTATCTCAAGGCGTTGGGAGACAGAATTTGAGGCCACTGCTGATAATCCCCACAAGCTATCACTCATCTAGATAAATAAATGTATCTTTCCCTTTTGTCTTCCTCCGGATTTTTCTTATATCTCATTCTTATACACTTTGCTTATTAATTATAAATAGTAATGAATGTTATATTCAAGCACTTTGCCGATCTCGTTCATACAGCAAAACTATCTTTAGTGAGCTACATTTGTGGGCCAAGGTTGCATGGTCCAACAAGTTTCGACTCTGTTTTAATCTTACGAACCTCGCCAATGAGTCATTTTTGGAGGTTGAATCCATCAGAGCAATTATTCTTGGATGAGCTCATGATTCCTTCATCTCAACAAGATGTTTTAAACCGATTGAAGAAAAACACGTTATGGTTTTTCTTCCGACGAGAGACAGGGTCAAAAGTTATTTAAACGATGACGAGGATGAAGAAGAGGTTGTTGGGTCCAAAAAGCTCTTTGCCCAAACACGCGAAAAACTTTCCAATGAGGCTCCTCTGAAGAAAAAATTTCAACGAAAATTGTAGGGAATTTTAGAACAAATCCCAGAAACTTCGGGAGATGTTGGTTCCCTGGAAAATAAAGGAGTTGAGCACAACAAAACCTCACCAGAATGGGTAGTCATTGAATATGACTCCTCCCTAACTTCCGTCAAATGATGTGATCGTTCAAAAACCTTAAAGTGATACTCAAAAGGCTTATTCCTCTATTTTTGTTCCCTCTGAGGCTGGCTTCTCGAATAGTTCTTTTGAGATTCCTCGATAAAACGAATTCTCTCTCCGCCTTCGCAAGCTGCTATATTCCTCTATTATCATTGGAAAAATATGTTACATCTAAAGGATCGGAAAAGCTATTACAAATCTGAGGCCTCATCTTCGAAATCACAAGTCGAGGAGCACAAACAACAACATTCAACTTTTGAAAAACAAGCTGATGCACTCCTTGAAAAACTGGTTGCATCTGAGAATTATGTCATGCTCCTCGAAAAATATTGCCAAGAAGAGAGGGAGCTTTATGCAGAACAAAATGCCACTAAAGACAAACTTATCGCAGCTTACAAAGAATGAAATGATCAAGCCACCGATGGTTTCAACATGTGCTTCTAGGATTTTGAGAGGGTCGTAAAAGAGAAACAACTTATCTTATCTCAGGCTAAAAAAAAGGAGATGTTGTTGAAGCTTATGTTGCTAAGTGTGTAGACAAGCTAAATGCGATGGACACAATTGTTAGGCCTGGGTAGATTCAAGAAATTCATGAACGCTACCCTAATATGAACTTGGGCAGCTTATGAGAACAAGTCCCGGTCGAATTTTGTCCGCTTGGGATATCGTTGAGTGATAGTGAAGATTATGAATCCGATGACAGTGACTCTTCTGAGTCTTTAGAGTAAGAAAATTGTAAAAGTCCTCAAAATCTTCGAGGCAATTTTGTTAAAGTCCTTATAATCTTTGAGATATTTTTTTAAAAATCCTCATAATCTTCGAGGCATTTTTTTGTAAAAGTTCTCATAATTTATGAAGTACTATTTTTTAATTATATTTCCACAATGCTTCGAATAATTAAGAGCAACTTTTGTTGGAAAACCTTGTAGGTCCAAAATTTAATAGTTTAAAGTCAACTTTTTGTTGAAAGACCTTGTGGGTCCAAAATTTAATAGTTGGAGACCAACTTTCGTTGGAAGACCTTGTAGGTCCATAATTTAATAGTTGGAGAACAAATTTCATTGGAAGACCTTTTAGGTCCAAAATTGTGAGAAGATTTTTATGGAAAAACTTGTGTATATATATAAATAAGCTAATAAGGCACCTCGTTAAAACCTTAATGTGCCTATCAGGGCAGGAAAGAGTATGCCACCGATACTTTACAAAAAAACAAATATATTTTTTACATTCATTCTAAGTAAAATTTAAGATGCTCTATATTTCAATGGTGCTTAAGATTTCTTTCTTCTTTATCCTTAATTCAATATGTTCCAGGCTTCCCTTTTTCTGTTATCTCATACGAGCCTTCACAATTAGGATCTAATTTTCCGAGGTGCTTTTATTTGGTATGAAGAAAAACCTTTCTTAGTACTTGATTACCCACTTTAAATTTCCTTCGTTTAACCTTGGAAGCATACCTACTTCTCATCAGTGTTTGATAATGCAGCGATTTTATTTGTGCTCGTCTTCTTTTTCCTTCAATTAAGTCTAGCTTCACTGTTCTATTTTCATAATTAGGCTCTTCAGAATATATCATAACACGATTAGACGAAAAACTGCCTCGAATGGTACAACGGCATCCATCCCATATACTAACGCGAATGGGGATTCTGATGTTGTTGTTCGAGGAGTTGTTCGGTATGCCCAAAGAACTTCTTGCAGGTAATCGGTCCACTTTTATGCTTTCCCTTCTAAGTTTTTCTTTAGCCCATCAAGAATTGTCATGTTTGTGAATTCTACTTGCCCATTTGCTTGTGGGTGAAAAGGAGCTGAAAAACACTATTGTATCCCTCAAGAGTTACAAAAATTCTTCAAATCTTTGTTATCGAATTGAGGCCCATTATCTGTAGTGATTTTTATTGGAACCCCAGATAATAAATATTCGAAGTGATAAGTTTGATTACATCTTTGGATTTTGTTCATGCTAATGGCTATGCCTCAACCCCTTTTGAAAAGTAATCTACTACCATGGTTATAGTTTTTCTTCCCCCAAAAGCCATCGGTAAATGTCCAACAAGATCAATGCGCCAACGGTTAAACAGGAGTGCCTCTCATATACTTTCGACGGGAACTCGTGGCTTATGAATTATATTAGCGAACCTTTGACAAGTATCACATCTTTTAACCAGATTTTTCATATCGGAAGAAATCGTATGCTAGTTATATCCTACCAAAAACACTTTTCTTATTAAAACCTTGTATCCACAATTCGCAGACTCTTCTTCATCATGCAATTCTGATAATATCATCTGCGATTTGTTTTTGTTTAAGCATCAGAGCAAAGATCTATTGAAAGATATTTTATATCCCTCTAAGGATCATATACCCATGAGATTTGAAACGTACTTTTTAGACAAGATTTATTAATTGGTAATTCATCATCTTCTAAAATCTTAATGATGTCTAATATCCAATCTTCCTCTTCACAAACATATATTTGAGGGTCTTCATCTATAATCCCAATTACTTGCTCTGATTTTTTAATAATCGATGGGATTTTTAGTGTAATAATCCATGGATACGTCTCCGAATATGAAGCAGTTGCTAAGGAATCTGCCACAAAATTTTCTTCTCTTTGGACATGCTCATAACAGATTTTTTCGAAGACTAAAAATAAATCTTTTAGTGCTTTCAAATATTTTACTAGATAGTCATTTCGAGCTTCGGATTGTCCAGATGTATGATTAATGAGGAGTTGTGAATCACTAACTAGCTTAACTTTTTAGCCCCACAGATTTGTGCAAGCCTTAAACCTGCTAAAGCTGCCTCATTTTCTGCTTCATTATGTATTGTTTTGAACCCAAAACTGATGGCCTGGTATATTGTTTTTCATCTGAAGAAACCAGCTGCACCCCTGCCCCACTTCCTGATGTGCTTGAGCCTCCATCTGTTCGGATTACTCATTCTGCTTCGAAATTGTCTTCATAAATGTCCATATCCGACCGCTCATAATGAAACTCTACAAAGAAATCTATTAACGCTTGTGATTTGATCGCATTCATGAGTTCAAATTTAACATCAAAATCTCATAGTTCAACTGACCACTTGGTCATTCTCCCTGAAATATCAGGTATTTAAACCATATTTCTTAACGGGAAATACGTTCTTACCACGATAAAATGATCTTGAAAATGGTCTAATTTTTAAACAACAATTACTAACGCAAGAGCCAATTTTTCTAACTTCAAATACGGTTCTCTGCATCCAATAAGCTTTTGCTTATGTAGTACACTGGTCTTTGAACATTTTTTTTCCTCAGACTAACACAACACTTACAGTATAATCTGAAACTGTTATATAAACAAATAATATATCCCCTATAATAAGCTTAGTGAAGATTTCTGGTGAAGAAATATATTTTTTAATCCGATAGAAAGCCTCTGAACATTATTTTGTCCAGTTGAAACAATTTGCTTGCCTTAATACTTGGAAAAAAAAGCGTATTTATCCGAATAGCGTGGTATAAATCTATATAGCGCTGCCAACCGGCCTTTTAATATTTGAACTTCTTTTATATTTCGAGGGGGATTCATAGACGTTAAAGATTTTAACTACGTTGGGTCAGCTTCAATTTCTTTCTCACTTACTATGTATCCGAGGAAATTTCCTGATCGAACCTCAAACGTACACTTTTCCAGATTTAACTTAAAGTTAACCCTTTTTAAGTGGTTAAAATTTTCTTCTAAATAATTAAAATGATCCTTATTCTTAAGAATTTTACCAGCATATCATCAATATGTACTTTGATATTTCGCCAATTTGTACCTCGAAAGTTTTGTTCACCAAATGCAAATAAGTTTCCCCTGCATTATTTAACACAAACAGCATTACTCTATAATAGTGTAAACCCCTTCCAGTGACAAACGAAGTGTTCTCTGCTTCCCTCAGGTCCATTTTGATTTGATTATACCCTGCATAAGCATCCATAAAAGAAAGTAACCTATTTCATGATATGGAATCTACCAGTTGATCTATCCGTGGGACAAGGAAAAGATCTTTTGGACAAGCCATATTTAGATCAGTAAAATCTATGCACATTCGCCACTTGTCGTTTTTCTTTTTTACCAATATTGGGTTTGCCGCCCATAAAGGATATTATGATTCTCGAATATGCCCTACTATGGAAAAACGTTCTACCTCTGCTACTGCCGCCTTGGATTTTTCATGGGAAAAAGGCCTCATTTTTTGTATTATTGGCCCACGTTATTCTTGATTGATAGCTTATGGAAAATGATTTCCAGAGGAACCCCAATTACATCCTCGGAACACCATGCGAATATATCTAACTTTTTGGATAAAAATTCAATCAATCTTTCCTTTAAATTTGGAGATAACTTTGTTTCAATCTTCAAAACTTTACCACTTGGATACACATGATCTTCATAACTTTCATCAAGAACCAAAAGACCGGGACTCCCTTGGGTCAGCAAAAGGGGTTGGCTCCGAGGAATTCCCCACTAGTTGCTATACTTTTTCTGATTAATTCCCCCAAACTTGCTTGAAAGATAATGTAATTCGGTAACATTCTCTAACCATTTTTTTATTGTTTTTAATTGTTCCAACGTTATTCCCCACGACATACTTTAAAAATTGATGGACTATAGAGATAACAACGTGCATCTTTGATAGCCAATACCTCCCAAAAATAGCATTGTAAGATATTGGCGCATCTACTACAATAAACAAAATTTCAACTTCTTTTCAAAATGGCTCTCGACCCAGTTCAACCACACTTTCAAATTCCCCAACCAATTCAGTTGTCACCCCTGTGAATCCCAAAATAGTTCGATCCAACCTTCGGATTACAAGAGGGTCAAGAATTTTCTTATAAGTGCTCATGAATAAAATGTTGGTGAAACTGCCTATGTTAATTAGAACTATTTGTACTTGATCATCTGTTATCCTTGCTGCAATTACCATTGCGTCTTCTTGTGGCCTATCAAATTTCTCATATCATCATCTTCAAACTAAATTATTAGGGAGGGAGCCCGATGCAGATGTGCCGAGACACCCACTTTTAGCTGAGTAGTCGAGCTGACTATAAGTCTTTTCCGGGAGCTGTTCAAATTTCCTGCGACGGTATCACCTCCAAAAATTGCCAAAGATTCAAAGAATGCACATAAATCACTAACATTTTTTCCTCAGTAAAATTTCTTACACCATGCTAATATTGTTCCTTCCTTATTTTGGATCCAAGTATTCTGTTGCAATATTGAAAGAATCAAATTCTTCGGAGATAACCAACACAGTTTCTTCTTTCGATGCTTCTTTGGATGCCAGATTTTTCTGAGAGTGTTTCTTTACAAAGTTTGTCAATTTTCTATTTTCAACTAACGCTTGCATTTATTTCTTCAATGCAATGTATTTTTTTATGTCATGCCCAACATCTTCATGATACTTGAAATATCCGTTGTTTCTATTCTCCCTCAGAGTTTAGATATGGAAAGGTTTGCGAAATTTCACTTGAACTCGAGTTCTGTCAAATATAGTGGCCACACACTCAATCAGTTTTGCGAAATACAAATCCATTTGTTGGACATTGGCCTAACTATCTATTGTGTATTGTATGTTTGCTGATTGACTCTGGGCCTCAGAGGATATTGGTTTGTTACTTTAGGTTGCACATTTATTTGAGGAAGTTGAGTAGTAACAAGAGATTTTTGGAACTGATTTTGCTCTAACTCATCACTAGAACCTATTTCTGAAGCCTGAGTTTCTTATACCAATATTCTTTTTTCAACTTGATCAAGCAGAGCCCCAAACATCATTGCTTGAATTTTAGTCACAGTGTCCTTCAATATTCTTGGGAGAAATCCTATTCGATATGCTACCAAAGCCACGAAGTCTTTCGAATATTCCATATCAGTTTTTGCTTTGACAAAATGGTTGGTATAATATTTCAAGATTTCTCTAAACTTTTGCCTACAGTATACTATGGTATCTCCATTAGCTCAGAATTTATTACTACCCACGAAATATTGTCAGAAAATGTTCCAAAACATGTCAAAGTTTTTGATATAACCTTGTGGAAGTCGGTTATACCTCTTTGAAGCAACAACCTAAATTGTTTGGGAGAAATCCATGCACAACAACTTGTCATCATCATCAAAATTAATCATAATTGTTTTTAAATTGTTCAATATGGCTATCAGAATCTTGTGTTCCATCAACTATTTATAACTTAGAAATGAGATTATGCTTTGGGTTGCTAGAAAGTATTTTCACAGACAAAAGAGAGGACCTCCAATTATGACATGCTCTGTAAACATTGGTTCTTTTACTCTCATAAGGCATCACATATAGACCCTCATCGGAAGGAACTATCTATTGATTACTTACACGATATTCAAAATTTTGACTGCCTAACGGGTTCTGAGTGTATACAACGTTATCTTTCTTAGCATGATCCTCAGAGCCCTGTTCTTTTACTTTCAATTTTTAATCCGATGACCCGCTCGATATTCTCTCCTATGTTTCGTCACATATTTCTTTTTTATATCTTTGTTCCTACGATAACCCCTTTCTGGAGAAGATTAACTTGAATCATAGAGTGAATAATCACTTCACTCATATGATTCATACATGTACCTTGACTTTAGTTTCTTCCTCGAAGAACAACGACGATCCATCCAGTATATGTCTTTCCTATTACTGATTCGATGGTTATGATCTGGCTCATCTTTTTCAGTATTATTTTCTCTTCGAACTTCAGATCGAATTTTATTAAAAGTTATCGCAGCATCTCTTTATGAGTTCATCTTTTCAATTTCTTCTAACACCTCATTTCTCCAAGAAACCAAGATGGAATCCTCCAGTATCTCACCCATATTGTTCATCATGTTGTTGGTCGATATCTATGTTATTTTCGACGGGGTTTTCTTCGAATTCTTTTCAAATCATCAAATCATTATTCATGTCTAATTCTCCTCGAATTTCCATCACTTTTCTTTCGAAATTTTAATTAGGTTTGGAAGACAATTTGGGTACCAAACCGTTTCCCACAAACGACGCCAATGATAGTTCCAGAAATCTTTGAAAGAGATGTTAAAGTAAAACAATATTTAGAGGACTAATTTCGTGACAGAGTAACTTAGTAAATATTTTAGAAAGAGAAAATTTACTTTTTAGAGAGAAAAGTAGTAAGTAATAATTATGAAATCATTAATCAATCACCATTTCCCAAAAGGCCTATGGTACTTCTATAGTACATGTATTGGGCCCCACGTGTCTAACAAGTCACTAGTTATGGTCTCGTCCTCAAGTTTGTTGTTTGCTATAAATTAGTCATTTTACATTACATAATTATCATTTTTTCCTAAGAGACTTTTTTTATATCAAATTACACCCATAAATTTCTAAGGTTTTCTTGTTAATTTATTCTTCCTTCATCAACAATAATTTAATGCGGTTACAAGTGTGTTACTTGTACAACCGCAAATAACAATATATATATATATAATTAACAATAAAAAATGTTTAAAGTTCATATAAAAACCAGATAATAGACTAAATGGACAAAATAATAATGATATTTAATACAATAAATAAAATAAAATAAAATTTAATACAAACAAATATAAAAAATTAAATCCTCATATTTGTAGTGCCACAGAAGGATCTTGATCATCATATGGTGGTGAAATATGTTGAGTATGAGGAAGACCACCATTCATTAGTTCATCTACATCCAACTTATGCATCATTAGTTGTATGCAATCATCGTGACACAATTGGATGGTGCGTAATTCTAATTGTTTACGTTCTCAGAATGCATCCATTATATATATTATCGGTTGGACATCCATTGAGGTTGATAAGAAGAACCACCAATATTGGAAGTGGTCGATTGAGGCTATTGCATCATAAAGTGTCTGATTGGCCTTTGCCAATTTGTATGCAGTTATGTGTTGTGGTAGCCCTATTTAATAGCTAGATTTATTTCAACATATCCGCAAAATGTGCATAAATATGCATTTTTACCCAAATTTATTCATTTAAAACATATATTTCTTGGCTTTTTAAATATAACTTTCATATACTGGAACCCCACAGGAGTAGGTTGTTCAATCCACCCATTAATATCTATTTTTTTTGTAAGAAAATGACTTATTATCATCCCATATGGTAACTTTGTACAAAGACGTCTGTAATTTATATTCCGAATAACCAAAGTATATAAATTTATTATGCGTGCCATCGCTATAATAGTAGTTATAATTGTTTGAAGATAAGATAAGTTTAAACCATTACTATTAGTGATGAACAAAAATTGATTAACTAATTTTAAAGTTAATTTATTCAATCCATCAAGATTAGATATACTAGATTTACGTTTACTTTGAACCAATGAATGATTTATACCATTACTCAATGTTATAAGCCAACCACTAGGTCAATTATTACGAGGATAGTTAATGGCTTTAAAGAAGCACAATAAATTTCATGTGTTGGCATGTCAAATTTTTGTGCTAGGACAGTTAAAAAAAATATAATCCAAATTATTAATTTTGTAGCTCATTCCCAAATCTTGGCTATCATTTCAACATATTATTGCAACATTATAAAATTGTTATACTATCCCTATATATCATTCACATCTAAATTTGGAAAAAATAACCAACCCATTCCCCTATCACTACTAAGATTAATTTTAAAAACACTCTCATACTCTTGGTGTCGTTAAGCTCACCATATTATAAAAACACACCGAAGTTAATAGTAATTACCGTTAACGCTAGATCGTTTTGATCGTGAATGTCGCCTTCGATTCGTTCTTTAATACTTTCGGATATATCTTTCGGTGACATTAAATTTGTCCCGGCTATTCTTGTATTTGATGTGGATCTTTTGTCGGCATCTTGTTATAGGTTTTTTCTAACCCTCGGAACCATTAAAGAATATAAATTGAGAAGGAAAGATTCATAGTATAATTTAAAGTTTAGTAGTAGTATAATTATTGTGTGCGAAATATGAAGAGGAAGCATCTTATCTATAGGCTCTTTTGAGTTTTAGCTATTGGAAAAACAAATATATTTTTATGATCAATACAAATGTCCATTTTGATCAATTTATTTTTAACTAGTCATTAATCAATATTGATATCCGTTTTAATCCGGGTTTTTTTAGTTTTTTCTCTATAAATAGGGAAAAACTCCTCCATTTCTCATTCGTTTCTCATTTCAGCTCTCAAATAATATTGTTCTTCCAAAAACTCTCAAAACTAGTTACTACAATTACAACTATAATCTCTCAAACCAAAATATTCCTCTATATTATTCTTTTCAATCAAAATTTATAGTCAATCAAGTTTTCTTAGTGGTAGAAGATCATTCATGATTTAAGTGCTTGTATACTATTTCGTTATATTGTTTTCGCTATTGTTTGATATTGATTTCATTTACTAGTTTTTCATGCTTTAAAAAATATTTAAATGACACCAAAGTGATAAAATGTCTCAACTCACCGTGGTCGTGAGACTAATATCCCAACTCACCCTCCCGCTAATCAAGACCTAAATTCTTATCATTATAATCTTAATATGCACGATCTCGTAATATTGTTCTAGAAACCTCAATCTTCAAAACACATTCTTCTCATGATAGTGGTATCGCCGCTATATGAAGAAAACATCTTGGGCATGAGACTAAATACTGATGATCTTGAAGATAATTTAGCTAAATGTAATCATTGTGACAAATTATATACTTATAAGGCTGGAAAAACAAATTATGGCATCAGGGGTATGTCGAGACACTTAGTTAATCATAACCTTTTTTATACTTCTAAAATTTATGAAAAATGAATACATCCATAAAACTTCAGATCGATAATACTTTTTATTTTTTATCAAAACACATATAGGGAATAAATCATGTTATATGTTTTTTGTACTTTACAACCACTAAGTTTTAGTGACAATTAGAGATATGACACTTGGATGCATAAAAAGGTAAACCTAATAGCCACATGTATCCCACGTAGCTCTATAAGATCATAAATTTTTAATATAATAAAAAAAATCACGATACTATTTAACTTTGCCATAGTTTTTTTACTATTGATATGTCAATATTTCGTGAGTTTGATATGATGTGTGTTATTTTACATTGAATGAATTCTGAATGGACATTCTAAAGAAGAATTATGTATATTTTTATCTATGAGCAAGTGCACCTCTGTTGTAAGTATAAATAATATGTTAGCATGCATGAACGATTTTAAAATTAAAAATAAATTTATGTCAATTTTGTTCGATGATTAATCTATGAACGATGCATTTATTGACTATATTAAAGCTGATTGCAAGCTTGATTTTCCTTAAATATTTTATACTAAATTTTTATATAATAAACTTCAATTGGTTGGAAAATATGAATAAGTATGATAACCAAAGGTTATAAAAATCGTATTAAAAATGGTTCTTACTATGCTCAACCTCGGGTCCTAGAAAAAGAGATTAGATATAAATTTTTAAGGCTCGTGGAAAGCCATTAAAAAAACTAGTTTTAAATATCAAAGCTAGATGAGACTCTACATATTATCTTTTTGCAAGTGCTTATACATATATATATATACATATATATATATATATATATATATACGATATTGCTGAGCTTTATAATAGATATAGTCCTAATGATGCTCTTGATAATCAATATAAAAATTATTACGCTTCAATGTTAGGTTTACCAAAGCTGTTTAAAGATGAAACTAAAGCTTTTTTAAACAATATATACTTACAATATTCACTTGGAATTTATTGAAATTATTAATCTTGCCATGCATACAGATACATATATGGATAATAGTCTACGTCATGAATCGATGCCTGGTATGGAAGCAAAATTTATAAAGTATTTTCATCTCATCCGATATGTTTATGCTATTGGGTGCATTTTTATCATTTCAAAAACGGGCGGGTTTTATTTTTTTAGTTGATTGTTTTTATAAAAGTATACAACTTGGTGTAACCTATATTATAAAGAATATATTCAAAACATTGACACTTTTCTTTATATAATGTATAATACATATGTTGAAAAATATGAAAGAAATATAAATGTTAGATGTTCAAATGTAACGGGTATTAGTAGTCGTAATATGGGAGAGATATAAATTGTAACACTACTATGTGGAAATGACAATGTTAAATAATGAGAAGACAAGAGAAAATCTTCAAGTTGATAATAAAGTGTCCCAATATTTGAACACTCCACTTGAGTTAGATTCGTATGATTAAAAAACCCTCTTGATATCTTAAGGTGGTGAGATTCCAAAGAAGACCAATTTTTTTATTCTTTGCAGGTTAACCATGAAGATTTATTCAATACCTATGTCTATAGTGGCAAATGAATATGCATTTAGTCAGACCATGCTGTAATACACGACTAAACGAACAAGATTGACTAGCGGATAACTTAGAGCACTTGTGATAATCAAAGACTAGAATGCGACAGAACATATGATGCAAGACGAAATATATATGTTGAAGAAGCTCTGTAAGAAGCTCTTATAAATGAAGTTGTTGCGTGACATGATGATGAAGAATCGGTTAAATCAAAATAGATTTTCTTTATGAACCACATGTGTAATAGAAATTTATTGGTGAGTTTATAAAATGGTAATTTAATGGAGAACATTTGTACCACTCTTGACCCACAAGATGGCGGATCTATGAATCAAAATAAAGGGGAAGGGCTAATTTGTTTGATATAATTCATTCTACACGACTACTTGGTCATAAAATGGTTTTATTATCAATTTTTAATTATCATTTAAAAAGATGTTACTCTCATTGTATACAACTAGTTTAAGATATATCTTAATATATTACTTATTGTATATAAAACTAATATTTAACAATAGATCTTAATAATTCTTAATAAATTATTTAAAAATAAAACATAACAATATCAAATTTATTATATAAAATATATATTTTGCATTTTGAAAAAACAGATGAAATAAAATTAAATTTGTTATGTAAAATATATATATTTTAAAATATATGGAAATAAAATCAATTTTTTTTATATAAAAAACTATATGGAAATAAAATCAAATTTGTATGAAATATAATTTATAACATAAATAAATTATGTTATTGAAAAAAATTAAAAAATATTTCAATAGATGTTGTTTAACACGTAAGAATATTAGAGATAAAATTAATTATTTTATAAATGCAAATCATAATGGATGGATAATTATAAACGAATAAATTTTTTATTTTTATTTAAAGTATAATTTAAAAAATATTTTAAGAGATATGATTAAAGTAAATACAAATTTTCTAACTAAAAAAATAATTAAATATGCTCACTATGTAAGTTTTTTATATATGTAACTTTGAATTTTATTTATTTTCTCTATTTGTTTAATTTATTTAATTTAACTCTCCACAATCTTAAGTTTATTTTATTAAAATCTCATCTTATTTATTTTCTCTATTTTGTTTAATATATTTAATTAAATCTCCATATTCTTTCATCTATCTAATTAAAATCTTCATATTCTTCTTTTTCCCCTATTTTTATTGATTTAATTACAATATCTTTATATAAATAATGATCCATTAACTTTCAAATCAAATTAGTAATCTAGAATAATAGGAGTGAACAATTTTTTTTTAAAAAAAATTAATTTTGGGAGAAAATATTAAACCAAATAAAATTCTAATCCCGAAGAGATTGAGAGCTGGATATGGGCTATATCATCTAATTTTTATATATTTTTCTTAAAATTTGCATTAAAAATCACTATTATCCAAGATTTCAATTTAGAATTTTCCGTAAAAATAGTCATTATTTATATAAAAATTTAATATAAATAATCATTATTTCAGGTTTTTAAATTATAATTTTTTTTAAAATATATATTATCCTAAAATAAACTATATAAATTAACCTATATTTCATGGTAAGCCGGGGCCACACCCCTCCAGACCGTTGGCCACTGAGTCAAGATTATAAATTGAAAAAGCTTTAAATAAAAAAAAATATTTTTTCTATATCAATCTAATAATATAACAATTTATAATAACTTTTTACCACTTATAAAATAAACAAACTATAATAAGTTATAGTATAATCAAACTATAACAAATTTTATAGTGAACTATAACAAATTTTATCACTATAAGTAATAATTAAACTATAACAACACTTATAATACTTATAATCAAACCATAATAATAATCGAAGTATAATAATAAAATTATTATAACTTTATACTACTTTCAAAAATTATAATAACTAAAATATATAATCAACTACAAAGTTTATAACAATAACAAAATTTGTATTATATTTGTTAAAAAATTAACAACTAATTAAATTTTTGTTTAAATATTAAAAACTATCCTCTTAAAACTCTGTAAAATTAATATTATTATGATTATGGGATCAGTAAAAAAATTCGTTCTTTTATGTTACTCATACCATGTAAACGGATTTTTACCGTGATATAAAACCGTTACAAAATTCCGCCTAACTCTGCCACGATGAAGCCGTGAGAGTCCTACTGCAATTCTGTTGTATCCCGGTGTGATCTATCACATTTGACCCCTTTAACAAAGGGTCCCTTTTCTATGGTTGCTTCAGGGTATTGGAGCGCACCAAAGGGGTGCCTCCCCTTCACAGGGTCTCAATGGAGCTGGCTTAGTAATTAGCTAAAAAGGTCCCGTTTTATGTAATTGTAATTGGGTAGCCGGCGCCTAGCCTTACTTTTATGGGTGGTTTAGTAATTACCTATATCACTTGACATGTTTATTTTCTATTAGAAACTCCATCTGCAGTCAGTGTGACACGTCGACTATTTTTATTGGCGCACACTTCGATTTTCCGCTCCGATTTTCTACTTCTTTCTCTCTTCTTGTTCTCTCGCATCGTCAGTCATTTCACCTCTGAAACAAAAACCCTCCATCAAAAGCGTATTAGGGTTTTTATTCACCAAACAGATGGATTCTTCTTCTTCTCCAACCTCATTTCTGCATTTAACCATGGCAGCGCTCGTCGGTGCCTCGTTAATGGCAGTTTCCGCTTTCTTCGTCCACAAACGCACCGTCGACCAAGTACTCGACCGTCTCATCGAAATCCGCCGCAAATCTCCCACCACTGTAACCGACGATGAATCAGGTGAAGCAACTCTAGAAATCGAAAGTGGTATCACGACGGAGTCTGAAAAGGAGGAAGGAGCCGGTGGCTCCGCAGCTGAAACCAACGAAGAAGAGACTATGCAATTGTCAAGGTCGTTAGAGGAGGAGACCGGCATCGCTGATATCCAGCGCTATCAGATTTCGTCCTCGATGCCTAATGTTGGTACTGGGAACGAGTGGTTTGAGGATGAGGCCAAGTTTGATGAGGCAGTTAGGGCTAGAGCTCAGGGATGCTCTACTGCATCACTGGATAAGCTCGATTTTATTCCCTCTGGGCTTCCTCCTCTTCAGCTTGATCGAAATGGTACGGTGTCCAACTTTCTACTTTTGGTTTTATTTATCGTTTGCTGTTTAGTTCTAGAAATGTGGCTTAGTCAAGCTCTTCAATGCTCAATAACTTCGATGGATGAATGTTGTCAAAGGCTCAGTTTCTAACTTTAAATATCACAGTCTTATGTTCTGCTTTATATGTTTCTTCCATAAAGAAGTTTAACACAACTGGCAAAATATTAGACAATGAAAATTTGAATTGATCCTGAAGGAGTTCTGCATTATATCTGACATTTTCCTTGCTTTTGTACAATAGAGGATCAACATGTTAATCATGCTGGTATGAGTTCCAGAGTGCCGTCTATTGGCAGGTTAATGACTCCAAGATCTTCAATAGTATTTGATGGCACAGGAGAATCTGATGAAGAAACCGAGATTGGAAACGAAGATGACGACTTTCTTGATAACGGAGAGGCCGTGGATTCTGCTGCTGATCATATAAATGTTAGTATATGTGTAGTTCTTGCGGCTTAAAGTTATATCATGTTCGGATGTATATAGCTGTTATTGGCCTAACTGGATATAAATGTGGTATACGAAGTTGAGCTCTAACTGCATGAAAGTTTCCCTAATGTAACTGGATATTGATGTGAAGCACTCTTGCATTTCCTTGCTTGTGTTCGAGGCGTATTGAAATTTAATAAAGGAAAACTCAATCAGCTATCACATGGTTATTTTAGCTCTTCATTGTCCCTCCCCCCACCCTTATTTTGCTTATTTCATGTGTGTTTTGTTATTAACTTGATTCTCGTCGGTTGATGGCTTCAAGTGAAGCAAGTCTAATCCATATTATGCAGTAACTAATGCAAGCTGCGTGATGTATAAAATACACTTCCCTTGAAGTTTGTTATACAGGGGTGTCACTGTGATACTTAAAAGATCTAACGTCCTTTGTCTCTATGCCTTCTTCAGTTTTTCTTTTTCTGGAAACCGTTTGGAGATGTTGTTTCAATCTGATTGTTGTCTACTGTCATGCAGCTTGTTGATCCGAGAATTCAGAGCTCTTCATCTGTGTTGCATGCTAGTGATGCAAATTTTGTACAGTATCAGAATGGTAGACCTACAGCAAGTGAAGTAAATGCGGGTGATACTATTCAAAATGTAGAAACACTGAATACTGCCTCAATTCAAGTGGCCGAGAACAATTCAATGTCCAACACTATTTTACTGCAGAGAGGTTCGCTGCAGGGTAATTATCTATAAGTTTATAAGAATTCCTTTTGTTAGTCGCCTTAATTTGATAGTAACTGTGTTGGCGTTGGATTAAGCGATTTAATTTTGGCATGTGTCCTATATCTCTTCTTAGCAAATGAGAGTTATACATTGGTGAAGTTCTCTAATTTGAGATGAAATGTCCGATTGATACGTATATCAGAGAGCTGTATATCTGATATATATTTTGCATTTACTGAAACTAAAAACTCCAGAGTCGGCAAATGTTGAAGATGAAGAAGTACGGAAAATGATTAGAGAATGCTTGGATTTGCGTAAGAAATATGTTTACAAAGAAGATGTTCTGCCATGGATGAAGGATAGAACTGAAGAGTCTAGAACACCAGTGAGCGATCCATTTCACTACGAACATGTTGAAGCAACTTCTGTAAGCTATATCCCATTCACATATAGTTGTTGGAACGCTAGGTGTCATATTTTTGTGCCTAAACTGTATGTTTTATTAATGCTCTCCTGTAATGCAGCACCACTTCAGGATGGAAGATGGAGTCGTGCGTGTTTATGCTAGCGAACATGGCAAGTGATGAGTATATTGTACTTCGGTCGTAATAGTCTTACGTTAACAGGGATACCATGTTATTGAATATGCTGAATGAATGGTGTCAACTAAATCTGTTTTAGTAATTGGTTTATAAGCTTAACATTCTATGGTGTAAACCAAATCTGCTGTAGTAAATGGTTTGTGCTTAACATTCTTTTACTTGTTTTCTTATTAGTGGTCAATCTATATTGTCATGCAGACACAGTTGAACTTTACCCTGTTGCGAGTGCAACTACATTCTTCACTGATATGCATCGCATTCTAAAGATTATGTCAATTGGAAATGTTCGCTCTGCGTGCCATCATAGAATGAGATTTCTTGAGGAGGTAGTGTTCCAATTCGTTCTGCAATGTTGAAATTTATATATTCATTTTCATCTTCCTTGGTTGTATCTAAAAACTCCACAGAAATTTCGCCTTTATTTGTTAGTGAATGCAGATAGGGAGTTTCTAGCTCAGAAGTGTGCCCCGCATCGTGATTTCTACAACATTCGCAAAGTTGATACCCATGTGCATCATTCTGCTTGCATGAACCAGAAGCATCTTGTTCGTTTTATCAAGTCAAAACTAAGAAAAGAACCTGATGAAGTATATTTTTTGTTATGCACAAGCTAGTTATAAAAATCTATTCAACTTGTTTTGATGCTCTGACCAGATTCAAGGTTTATACTAACAGCTACTTGTTAATCTTAATGCCTCTACAGGTTGTTATATTTCGAGACGGAAAATATATGACCCTAAAGGAAGTATTTGAGAGTTTGGACTTGACGGGGTATGACATATTAGACTATTTGATGGATTATATTCATTATTTCATGTCAAATTTAGTCATGCCAGGTTTAATATACCATTTATTGGCTTCTAACAGTTGATAATGACATCTCAGGTATGATCTTAATGTTGATTTGTTGGATGTTCATGCTGATAAGAGTACCTTTCATCGCTTTGACAAATTCAATCTTAAATACAATCCTTGTGGACAAAGCAGACTTAGAGAGATTTTTCTGAAGCAGGACAATCTTATCCAAGGTTTGACGCACGATGTTACAGAGGAAGAACTAATGGATGTGGCTTTTTTTATTTCTTTATCAGTAGCATATATTAATATATGTTACTAAATCACCTATTTTTGTAACTTCTATTACAAAATACTATTTTCATTTGCTATCATGTATGGTTATCGAAATTATTGGGTTGTTCTATTAACTTCTTATAAGATAAACTAAACTAAAGTTTGTGCTGATTATTAAGTTTACTCTATAGGACGTTTTCTTGCGGAGATGACAAATCAAGTTCTGGCGGATCTCGAAGCCAGTAAATATCAGGTTTGATTTATCCGATACGATGCATATAGTGTGTCTTATTAATGAAAAGTACTGCCAAAACCGGTACACAAATTGTCATCACTTAATTTTTTTTATTCGATTACTATTAATATTTAGATTAGGGAAAAGTAATGTTTGAAATTAGAATATGCATAAACTAATAAATCATAATTATATAAAAGTTATTTTTTTGCAAAATATTCTCATTGTGACAAATTTTCAAATCAATAGCATCTATCTTCCAAGTTTAACGAAGTGCATAGATTTTAAATTAGAGAACTGCATTGGTTTGCTAGTGAAACGCATATATATAAGTATATCTATATATGTAAAAGACTACCAAAATAAATCTTTTCTTCATGCATACGATGGCGTGTACCAACTCTTTCTTATATTAGTGGGTGTCCAGTATTCTGATCTAGCATTATTAGATGGCTGAGTACAGGATCTCCATATATGGAAGGAAACAAAGTGAATGGGATCAGCTAGCTAGTTGGTTCATTAACAATCAGATTTACAGTGAAAATGCAGTTTGGCTCATTCAGGTATTTTCTGAAATTGTTTTTGCTTCGTAGATATTTTTCTCTTCTTTCCTAGTTTTGAATAATTAGCTGTTAACACCACCATTTGCCTGATCCAAAGTGAAACAGTTTTCCATCAACTTTTAAACAATTCTTTTTATCATGCTCACTGTGACCTAGCATGCATATTGTTCATCCTCAATCATATGCAGCTTCTTGGATAGTATCATTATTTCTTTTGTTTCCACATTGTTCATTTTCGTATTTCTAGCTTAAATTCGTAGTAATACATCTGTTAATTTTATATCTATAAATCAGCTTCCACGGCTTTACAATATCTACAAAGGTATGGGAATCGTCACATCCTTTCAGAGCATCCTTGACAATGTGTTCCTTCCACTATTTGAAGTCACAGTGGATCCAAGCTCTCATCCCCAGTTACACGTATTTCTTAAGCAGGTACTGGTAGTTAATTGTTTTCTTCTTTTCCATGTGTCAAGCTGCCTTTTTTATAGCTCTTTTATTTCCAATGGGAAGATATGATTGCTACACAAGCTACTAACTGTGCAATATATTTCTTTTGATGCCTATTGTTGGTTTGCATCGGAGATATGAGTAATTTACTTGAGTTGTGTTGTGCAAGACATATAAACAAACATAGGATGATTATTCTATAAGAAAATTCACGAATCTTTATTTATTTTAAAATACAGGTTGTTGGTTTTGACCTTGTGGACGATGAAAGTAAGCCAGAAAGGCGACCAACGAAGCATATGGTTCCACCAACTGAATGGACCAATCAGCACAATCCTGCATACTCTTACTATACTTATTACTGCTATGCAAACTTGTGTACCCTTAACAAGGTTCATATAATATACTTGACATAATGTTTCTATTCTGCCAATAAGTACCGACAAAGCCAAAAAAAAAAAGTTATGTGAAATTATTTTTGGGTTGCTCTTGGCAGCTTCGTGAATCAAAAGGATTTTCAACAATCAAACTTCGGCCTCACTGTGGCGAGGTAATTTTCTATTTGGTCTACATTTCATTTTATACAGTGTTAGAAAAACTGCTTATATGTAATAAAAATGCACAGGCTGGAGATATCGACCATCTGGTTGTCGGCTTTCTTCTATGCAATAACATTTCTCATGGGATTACATTGCGGAAATCCCCACTTCTGCAGTACGTATATTACCTTGCGCAGGTAGCTTCACATGACTCGAAATTACAGCCTACGTCGTGATCATACATTAGCTATATCCTCTCCTTTTAGAATTTACATCTGAGATATGGCCTTTGTTGATTCAGTACATGTGTCTCTATTAGTTTGATGTCATAAAGGCTTAAGAGATTTTGAACTGGTTATCAGATTGGACTAGCAATGTCTCCTCTCAGCAACAATTCCCTTTTCTTGGACTACCATCGCAATCCCTTTCCCTTGTACTTTCAGCGTGGCTTAAATGTTTCTCTTTCGACCGATGATCCTCTGCAAATTCAGCTAACAAAGGAACCACTTGTCGAAGAATATAGCGTTGCAGCAAAGGTTAGTTCCTTATTTACTTTCCTGTCCTAGTATTGTTATCATCATTTTTGTTTCTGATGGAAATAATCAATTTTAGGTGTGGAAGCTCAGTGCATGTGATTTATGTGAAATCGCTAGGAATTCTGTCTATCAATCTGGATTCTCACACGAAGCAAAGGTTAGGATGTGAAAATATCTCGGACACTACTAACATACAGGGCTTTGGATGTTGCTTAGTCCCTCAGACTATAAGGCATTTAAAAAGTTTAGTCCTCTGACCAAAAGGTACAAAACATTACACCATAGAGTAGCCTTGTTTAATATATATAACGTGGCGAGACTAATTTCTATGTGATATTATAACTCGGGGGAATCAATATAGAAATAACTCTCCCGCCTTATAAATATTTTACAAGGCTACTCTAATGGTATAATCTTTTGAAGTCAGAGGACTAAATTTTTGAATGCCTTATAGTCTGAGGGACTACCTGCATTCAAAGCCTAGGTTAGGGGCCATTTTAGAGTAATTTTTTTAATGTCATTTACCACAGGCGCATTGGCTTGGTGACAAGTATTACATTAGAGGTCCAGAAGGGAATGACATCCACAAGTCAAATGTTCCCAATATGAGAATTGCTTTCAGACACGAGGTAAGTTTTAACCAGTCTGTCTTAGATTTTTTTTTTTTTATTTCCCGTACACATTAGAAGAGTTTTAACCAATGATGAGTGATCTGCAGACATGGAAAGAGGAGATGGAATATGTGTACTCAAATAGAGCCAATTTTCCTGAAGTAATAGACCTCTGATGTGATTCAAAGTGGACTTGACTGCGCTTATCCTTCTAAATTTTCCTATAAGTAACTGGTCCAGTACAATCTTATCTATATGAAAATCTTTGTAGTGGAGAGCGGGCTCAACGAGAAAATAGAATTGCCAGGAGAAATAGGTCATTTATTACCCTTGGATTTTTGGTGTTCTGTCGTTCTTTAAAACCATTTCAGTTGAATAGCTTATTTTTGTTTCGACTCCCCCTTCATTATAATTATACAAGTCATTTGTTTTTATGTAATTATACAAGTCAACAAAAACTTGATATAAAGTTTTGAATTGACAGATTTATATTTCCATTTAAGAATGATGGTAATGGAAGTCTGAATTATAATTATGCTGAAAAGCGAAGAAAACTGTGTAATTTGATAATTTATTGGATGAAAACATTATTTTTTAATAAATAAAAAAACTAATCAATTATAAAGATTCAAGTCGTGGGACGATGATGATCTCAACTCAAATGTTGGCTTCTTTTCTCTAGAGACTTCTGACGAAGAAGAAGGAATTTCTTGCTTTTATCAATTCCTTCCGGAGTTCCTCTTCTTAGATTTCTCAGAAAACAATGGCGCAAAATCCCTCGTTAATGCCTGATATCGGACCCGATGGCCTAGCCAGAGAAGCTCCTGTTATTACTTATACTGAAAAGATGATCGAGCAAGAGCAACTTCAACTGAAAAGATTGGAGATTACCATTCATTGCCGAGTGATAATCAGTTAAATAGGCTACTGTAGTAGCACTTACGACTTGTTCTGGTTACTAATTAATTTATCATGAGGGAGTATTTGCCAAGAGTATATGTTTAGTGTGTGTCTACGTTATCCTTTGTGAAAACTGGTCTGTTGATGTCTTGATTCCAATAGATATATTCAAGAAAACTACGCAAGAATTCGTGATGTTGAGCAAGAACTGGAAAATCTTACAAGGGAAGTGCAACAAACTGCTGGACCTAAGAAGGCAGCACTCGAGCTCTTAAGAAAGAAGATAGAAACATCAAATGAAAGGATTCACATTGCCAGGAAGAGAGAGGAGTCAGCACGCGAGGGTTTGGAAGAAGCTTCAAAAGCCGTGAGAGATGAGGAAGAAATTAAGCAGAAGCTTTGCGAAGATTTAAATTGTTTGGTTCAAGAGAGCAGTAACTCTCAGTATGCTAGACTCGAAGAATTAAAAAGGCGGCTAGAAACACTGAACCCAAATAGAGCTTCAGGTTTCTCGAATCAAGAATGGAAACAAACAGGACCAGCACAGATAACAGCTGTAGTAGATGCTTCCGCTCCAGGGGCAGGAGAATTTCCAGCTGGCCAAACATACAATACAGTTGATCTTGGAAACAATGGTAATGTGCCGGTTAAGAATGGACAGCCTACAGGCGAGGGAGAAGTAAGAGGAAAGAAAAATAGTCGGATCCAAGGGAGAGGTAGAGGAATCGGTGCTGTACCTATCGGCAGGCGATCAAGTGAACCAGAGTGGACAGAGTCTGGGTTTAATCATTGATTCAAAAGCTAAACTTAGAGGCATGGCTAGAGAAATATGTGGGTAACCATTGTTCATCTTTAGGTCTATTTCAGGGTACATTCATTCCTCAAGTTATCTTGAGGTTGATTGATCATTTATCTTCTCCGTGGTCGCATATTCTTTCGACCGTAGATACTGCTGATAACTTTATTGTAAAACAAATTGTTTCTATTTCAAAAAAAAAAAAAAGTCGTGGGACGATGATTGATGGTCTTGTTATTGTTTTTTCAAATCCAAAAAATCTACATCGGATAATCTAACCAATTTATAAAGAAAATTTTAGAAAAAAATATTTATTTATTTCTCTTAATTCGAACTGTGAAATTGGTCCGGAATTAAAAAAGAAGAAAGTGATTTTAGGGAGGCGGTAGACAAAATAAAGAATTAAAAAAAATTAGGGCTAGAAGTCATCACTACTATATCAAACTAGTTTTTATATTTCATTTTTGTTTTCAATTCATTTTCATGTTTTAGAAAATTACATGAACAGTACTCTATACATGTGAGCTATGAAAATTTGACTCGTGGCATTTCAAATATTCCAAATTTATCTTACTATTGATAATTTTGTCCAATTATACCCTCCCTAAACCTAGTCACTGGTCAAGACAACCTAGTAAGTTATCATCTAGTTTCACAATTTATCATAAATTTTTACTATTTACCATTTTACTTTATCTTTTACCTTAACCCAGCAACCGTAGATTCCTCGTTCCCTACCGCTTCTACACTAACATGTAACCTAATTAAGGTAAAAAAATGGTAAATGGTAAAATTTTATGGTAAATGTTAAAGCTAGGTGGCAGCTGACTAGACTTAAGGAGGGGTATAATGGGATAGAATTGTGGAGGACCAATAGTAAGATAAAATTTGGATATTTGAGATGCCACGTGTCACATTCTCATGGCTAACATGTGCGGGGATTAATCATGCAAATTTTTGAAAAATGGTGGATGAGTGGGAGACAAAAATGAATATGACGAACTAGCTTCATACAAAGGTGAAACATGGAGGACCAATGATGATTTTTAGCCGAAACCTAACAATAAAAGTTATTACATGTAAATATATTGTTTTTTTATTGTTTTATTCGTTTAATTTGGTTATATTATTTTGTTGATTATTTCTTACTAAAATTAGATTATTTGATTTAAATTATCTTTTCAATGTATTCAAACGTATCAAGAGAAAAAAGTTCATGCACAACCAATCATACGCACCATAAAAGAGTTCACGTTTTGAAAAAATTATTGTCACAATTATAATCTCGTAGATAATCATGAAGAGAGGTTAGTTCAAATACCAAGACATATCTTACATAATATTAATAAAGTGCAAACTCATCATAAGACAAAAATGTATTATATTGCTACCGAACAATCAACGTGCTTTTACAAGCTGAGGAGAGATCATGACTCGATAAGGTTGAACCAAGAGGTGCACTTAGCAGTTACGTTACACCAAAGCCCAGCTTGCCATTTAGTGGTACCGATGGAAATTAAAACAAAAATTTGGTTGGATCCTTGTCTCATTCAACGGGAGACGAGAAAGATCGATGAAGTATGTATAATTTCATGAAAGTTAACGACATCCGACTATTTATTAGTTTCAAGAACATGAGACGTATAGTATGTTCATGGTAAAGTATTTTTTATTATACCTATATTTATTTAATATTTTATTTATATTTCATAAATTTCAAACTCAAATTTGTTTAATTTATTATAGCCGTATACTAGTTTATGCATTTATGTTCATTATCCGTTACTGGCCAAATATGACATGTCTAGCCAGCGGGCGATACAAGTATATTCGGTCAAAACTTGTTTCGGTCTTTTGATAGGTCGCTTATATCAGTTCAACACACACTCGACGTTAATATATACTTTTGTAAATAGATGAATACATTTCAGTTTCGTGGAGATGACTATCACCTTCAACGATGTCTACGTAATGACGGACCTCTTGTTGGAGGGTGAATTGTTGACATTGGCACCCTTGAAAGATGTCTACGTCGGCCAATCACACTCCATGATCACTCCACTAATTTTCTTGTATCTTACAAGTATATAGTTGTTAAAACCTTCATACAAATATTTATCATGGATAGTACTTACAGGATGACGAGGTAAGCAATGTAATTGTTTGAAGTTGGTGGTTTAACGTAAATAAGTCTAGCATTATGTGCGGTTTTGTTTTTATGACTTTCGAGAAGAAAAAGAACCCCACATGGACTTTAAGTGTTCCACGTCCGGTGATTGGTGATAATATCAAATATTATCTTGACCGATCGAGATTTAGCGTTGATACGAACTACTAGAGATGTATTTCCTAACAGAATCTATGTATTATATATAATATTAAAAAAATCTTGCAAAAGCAAAAAAATTCGATGGCAAAAAGAAAAGTTGTAGACGAGTTTATTTATATTTGGATTAAATTGATCGATTCAAGCTCTATAGAACACTTGAACTCAAAACTAGCAACAATAAAAAATATATTTGTGCATTGTCCAACTGTTCCCAATATTGTTATCAATAAAACCACGCAATAAAAAAATATCTTCAAAACTTAAAACATGAAATTCAACATTTAGAAGACAAAACAACCAATCGGTAAGTTGTTTTCAATCTTAAAGCTAAACTATTACAAATAACCAGTGTTACAATCAAACTTTTTCATTTATATTTTATAGATACAAAATCACTCATCTGAACCTAAAACGATGCATCGGTTTGAGTAAACTGAACTTTAAAAATTTATGGGTATAAGTTCATGTATTGATTGATTTTCAACATTCAAATATTTTTAATCCAATATTTATATATTTCAAAATCTTTGAGTTTTATTATCAAAAGTAAACTTAAATTTATTGTCGTTATGTTTTCTATAAGGTAGAAATATGCATCGATCGGGTATCATATGAATGTATTGTTAAAAAACACATGGTTTGCCTTATGTCTATGAACTAATCATGTATAAGAGAAAAAAGGCTCATTGATAATGGCGCATGTTATATACTTTGGAAAACATTAGGCATTGTTTCCTCGTTTAGAAACTATGTGTAAATATGTTCTAAGAAAATGAAAAAATGAGAGCTTTATTTGTAGTTACACGTCATATATTCAATGATCGGGTCGAGCACCGATTAGGTGGATGCATAGTTAAAAATAACACGTGGTTTGCCTTATGTCTTTTGAATTTTATTCCATTTGGTCATTCCATAGAAGAAGAAAGTACATGGATAGTTCCATACTACCAAAGTTCAACAAATATAGCCAAACCAGACCACCAATTATGTACATAAAAAGACCATTTGTGATCGATTTGACCAATATTGTGTGAAACTTTATCATGTCAAATATGGTTGTTTTATTTTATTTTGTGTATTTGGTAGTTATATAATGTTTGAACTTGGCTTAGACTGTGGTTTCTTGTACTTTGTTCGAACTTGATTATGTAATGTTTGAACTTGATTAAATCATGTTTGAACTTGATTATAAATTACACAATTGTTTTAGATATTATCATATCATATTAAGGTGAGAAATATATTAAAATCTAAACTTACTGGTCACACGATGAGATAAGAAAATAACTCATAAACTATGTTACACTTATCTAACACGTGTTAACAATTGATGTGTCCTCGTGTAATACAATATGTTTATCTTAAATATGTTGTTATTTTATTAACCTTCGTGGATTATAATATCTTTAATAACAAATATATAAATAAAAACATAATTCATGATGAAAGTCAACTCTAGATCTAAAATATACTGTGGAGTTCCGTTGAAGATTTACATTTGAAAAAAACAACCAAATTATATATAAAAAACTATGTTAGATAAAGACAAAACTTATTGAGATTTAGTGGTCTGTAAAATATATTACATCTATGAGACAAACAATTTGTTCTGTTATAAACCTCATGTGGTTAGAGTGATGCCAGAAATAAGTAGAAGTATTTGAAAGGGATATAATATACATAATTTTTAACCTTAGATACGAAGAACATCAAGATACGTGTGAACTTTTCAAGTTTAATATTTTGCCAACAAAATAACTTAATAATAAATGAATGATGCGAATTTCCATATTGTAATCAAGATAGATGAATCTATGATGATGAATGAACTTATGGTAAAACACATACTATATATAATTATTCTTATCCGTAAGCAACATTTGATGTTATTGTTATTAAATTTATTCTTTTGTTTCTTTGTTTTTATTTAATTTCATAATTTATTATTGTATTACATATTTGATAGTTATTCTTCAGCATGAATATTAATGGGTGAGTTCGAGATGGTTTAAGATAACCAACATCTATACAACTCTTTATAACTTAGATATAGACTCGTCATGTCATGGCTCTAGAATTTTTAAATCCGAACTCGAACACCTTTTCCTGCTAATGTTTTACGAGTCGACATGTTACAACCCAATCCGATCTAAAACTATAAATATTTAAAACAATATATTAAATAAAATATAATAAAAAAGTATCATAGTCAACACAAACATTTAAATACTACTAAACTCTATAACAAATAGTCTTAAAAATAAACAAATAAACATGCTTAAGATTTTACAAAACGAAATATTAAAAAGTATATATTAAAAAGTAATATTATTGAAAGCATTTTAGTCTTACGTAGCATTATCATTATTTATCACAATACTTCAATTTTCATCTCTATTTTTTAAATCCTCAAATTATTTTTGAATTAGAACTTCTAAATGCGTTATAAATTCCAATGATAAACCTAATATATTACACACATGATGTTAGGTTAAATATTGGTATACTTATAATTCTAGTGGCAATAATGACATTTCAAGTAAAAGGCATAAATAATTATTTTTTAAAATTTAATTTTTGGTACATATCAATACTTATATGATTTCATATGTAAATTTGCTAAGACTTAGACTTATGAATCGACTGCGGGTGCTAATAGCAGGTTCTGGAGCAATCATTGACACTCAAATTGTTAGAACATGTTTTGTTATTATTTGTAGATTATGATATTTAATACCATTGATTTTCCACCAATATAAAAAAATTAAAATCATATGATGTGTGTAAAATATCATCCTCAATATAAAATTATAGTTCTAACATTTTGTTTCCAGCCAAATTATTTATCATACAACTAACAGATTCATCAAATTTGGAAGAATTATTCTTCCTCAAACTATCTTTATTGTATTATTTTACCAAATTATAGAACATATCTCATTTTTTAATCTCAGATTATGGATTGAAACCGTAGTCTAAAAAATAGAATGACACAAGGACCATCTTTTATATAAGATATAAAATAACACCAACACATATTATGTCATTAATTAATTTTCGTTAGTTATTGAATTTGTCAAAAATACGATAAGACATATCTTTAAATGTTAAAGTCATTATATTTAAGTATCATTCTATAATATTATTCTAATTTTACATATTTAATTAAGGTAAATATAAACAGTTGGAGAAAATGTACATGAAAACAATTATGTAACATTTTCAAACAACTTCAAGTTCTCATATATGTATTGAGCTTCTCCTATTATCATATCATCCAAATTGCAATCATATGTATAATCTTATTGTTTTAATATGGAAAAATATTATTTGTATTCCAAAATTGTATCTAGCATGAAAATGTAGAAGTTCACAATTTTACAATCGAGAGTCAACTCTTTTGTATACTTGATCTCCAATTGTTGTGTCATTTTTTTACTGTTTTGTGTCAGTTTTATGATGTCCAAAATATTACTTTATCGCAAACATATTCCATATATTATTTGGTGACAATAAACTGTATTATACAATCTGATTTGATATATAAATTGCACAATGCATATGAAATAATAATTCAAGCAACACAAGTTTACTATGTTGAAGCTTAGTAAACATATATCTATGATTTTGTTTGTAGTATAAGTTTTTATTTAAAGTGCAATAATTTTCCTATAAATACTCAACTCCAAACAACAATCCAAAATTTAAACAATAAGTACTTATACAACTATGTAGATAAATATGTAAAAATAAAATGAGTTTTTTTCCTTTTAGTTTTCTTACTCAAAGAAAAGAAAAATGTATTTTAAAATAGTAGTTAATGATACATGATAATGCGCCTTTGTAAATTCTATAAAATATCGATATAATGTGCATTTATTAAAACATATAGTTTTGTTTGGTGAATTTCACATATCAATTGTTAGAGCAAATTCTCTCACGAATTTTTTCTATAAATACCATCATTTTTCTTCTTCTCAATATTGTACATCTGAAACATGTCAATTTTTTATCGTGTTTATATCATTTTAAGCAATGATTTTATAAAAAAATTAAAAATAGTTTGGATATGCATCATAATCATAATTATAATATCCATTCTCAATAACTATTGAATGAAATGCACACTTATATTTATTTTTTATATACTTTGTTTTATAAATTATAACTAATTATCAAAGTATAACACTTATGTGTTCTGAACAATCTTTAAAGGTATTTATACAAATTATTTTTCCATACTCGACTTTCTAACTCAAAACATTTTCTAAAAGTGATTGCAACGCGCTGTTATGTGCCATTCATGTATTTTCGTCTAAATATAAACTCATACAGTTGATTTAAGATTTGAAGTATCCAATTATATGTCAATATCATCATAAAGTTATATTTCAAAACTAGTTGTTGGTGTAAAAAGAGTTACATATTATTCAATTAATATTTTAAATTAATTTTTAGCTATTAACATTTCCAAAAATTATGTAAGTTGTTCGACCATGGTAATATTGTTCACTTGTGAAGATTTGAAAGCTATAATATTGTTTGCTTAGGAATATTGAGAAACATAATCCTTGTTAATAATTTTCCTTATAGTAACTTTAATAGAGATACATTTGTGATTCATTAAGCTTGATACCCAAACTGCAAATAAAAATTAATGTTTAATAAAATTTACTCGCGTATAATGCATTCGATGGATAAACATATTGTGCATCTAACATTTTTCTGATTTTTTTTTTCAATTCAACCAATTGGAGACATTTGGTACAAAACATTTGTGGGAGGTTTAACACCAAACTTTTGCTCGATTACATGATGAATATTTTTCACGATAACGTTTTCGACAACTCGTTTGAGATCACGTCCTTAGACTGTTTGAGATTTTTATATATTTTATAACTTACTCATTTTAAATATCCAACTTCTTATCATTAATTGTTTATATTAAGGCCACCTTATCTTTTTTAAAAATCTTAAAAATGATTGCGCCAACAAAACTATTGTCCTATTCTTCTCCTTAATCAACAAGATGAGGCATGCTATTTTTTCCGTATATACACAAAGTCAAATGATGGTATGTGAATAACATGTTGTTCTTACATGAACTCTAACCCTCGTACCATATCAAATGCTTTCATATGAATTATCAAGCATTTGACTATCTCAACCACTTGAGAAGATAAACCATCACACCATGCGTCGCGTATATTAGCAAATTCATCATTTCAGTTTATTATCTTCACAAACTTCATTGCTTAGTCGTATAACCCCTTCCTTCAACACAAAGTTATGTGTGGTTCTCGTATCCATTAGGACGCGTAATGTATTTTCATTCATATTGACATTCACGAACATAAAAATTATGTTATTGCTTATGGATTCTTTTTCCTTAACTTGGACATAGTTTGACACTTAATACAAATATACCATGGAGTTATGTTCCTCGCCGTGCTTAATTTCTTCCACCATTGCACTCAATCACAAAATAAAAATAAAGTAGGACTTATCTTCATTTTTTTGTTTGGATTTTAATCTTTTATGAAAAATACTTTTTTCTGTGCATATTTGTCTTTTACTCATTTTATATTCCACCTTTAGCATGATTGCTATTTGAAGTCTTCCAATTTTTATTGAAACTCTTATTTTGGTAACGATTTTTCCCCATATAAAATTAAAGAGATTATCTTCCTCGATCAGATTGAATATTTCTAACAACAAGTTAACATACATCTCAGTGGATTATTTTATCGTACACATTTTTCGGATATACTTTTAGTTTGTTCTTGTTCCATATGTTGTGTTTTCTCATATAAGCATTTAAAAAAAATTGAAATTTGACCAAGTTTCTTCGCTTCAAAGTATTTATTATGCTAAGGCATTGTCAATGAGAAACATCGTTTTATTTTCATCGCCTAAAATCTTAAGTTGTTCAAATTACCGCTCCATACCCTAAGTGAACGCACCGATTTCATTCACATATCTTTTCTCACTATAGATATTTGGTTATGAAGTATCCTCTATCGTGATTTTGCTTCATGCATTGTCTAACATATTACACCCCTTTTTACTAATAAATGTATTTAATCTAATCACTTGTTACCAATCATGTAATTTATCTTTGTATATTCTAAAAATATCATTTTTATTATTTTTATGAATCATGTTCTTTCTTTTGCGTTTCAAAATTAGGATTCCACTAAGCATGTACATTTAGTTATTTAGTCCGGTTCGAGTCAGCTTTTGAGGTTCTTATAAAAAAATAACCATTTAGAACCGAATAAAATTTGGTTTAGTTCTCTCGGTTCTTAAAATCTGGTAATCATTCACGAAGCAAATAAAATTCATTTCGGTTCAGTTCGATTCTTTTCAGTTATGTTAAGAATAGATAAGTATGGATCAATATCTCCAGCTTGTATGATATTTTCCGCTATGTCTCAGTTACACCGTGCCTATTATATCATATCAAATTTAAAAGAGAATATTAGAGTAAACTCGATCCCCTAACCTGGTCATCTATCTCACATCGCTTAAATGGAATATAATATACAATATATAAAAATAACAATATCATACTAGTTTATTCACACTTATATTTATATTCTTAATGTAACATAAAGCCAAGTTTTAAGATGTGTTTAATTTGGAACAGAATGATACTTCCGTCGCGCCCATTATTCCGGATCGATTCTAACCTAATTTAAGATTTAAGGTAAGATATGTTAGATTTTATAACATTTTAATTTCTACGTTTTTTTATAAAATATTATTATGTTACATTTTTAGAAAAACAACCATAATAATTATTTTTATTATATGAATATAAAATTAGTTTTGATGTATTTTAAACCACAAGTTACCAATAAATATCTACGATAAATTTAAATATATAAATAATCACCTCAATTTTCAAGTTTACCAGTGATCACATGCTAGGTAAAATCTTCCAATAATATCCATTGTGTATAAAAATTAAAAAACCAATAACTTTAATTATTTCAAAAAAAAAATATTTCCATTTTTTGAAAGACAAACAAAAGTAACTCTATTAGTGATATTTTTGTAGATTTTTTTCCCGCAACCAAATTACTCTTAATTAAACAACTCGAACATGATTGCTTTTTTGCAATCGAACTACTTTTAATTACGTAACTTCGTAACTAGAGTAATTTCGTAACTAGATTACTCCTATTTTTGTAACCAAATGCGGTAAAATGCTTTTTGATATAAAATATTTTATAGATCTAGTTTTGTTCGTTAAAAAAACAAAACCAATGATATTTTCGGATTTTTTTGGAGCTATGGTTTGAAAGATATGATATTTAAAAAAAATAACACAATTATATTTTTGCAACCAAAGCTCTATTTACGCAATCGAAAGACATTTTTAAGCACTCAATTTCGAACCTGAAATAGTTATTTTTAAACCAAATTACTATTAATTACACAATTGGAAGACATTTTTTTTTCACAACCAAATTACTCTTAATTATGCAACTCAAATATAGTTGCTTTTTCCAGACTCATTTCACAATCAATTTATTCTTATTTTTGCAACTAAATACAGTAAAATATTTCCAAATAAATATATATTATTGATCTACTTTTATTTATCTTTAAAAAACAAAACCAATGTTATTTTTGGATATTTTTGGAACTATGGTTTGAGAGATATGACATTTAAAAAAATAAATAAAAAAATTTGAGACTAATTTCGCAACGAGACTACTCCTATTTTTGTAACGAGATGTAGTAAAAAATGATTCTTTCATGGATCTAGTTTTGTTCGTCTTAAACAAAACAAAACCAATATTATTTTCAGATTTTTTGGAGCTATGAAATAGTTTTTTTCATAATCAAAGCCCTCTTTATGCAACCTTTTTACGCAACAACTTACAACCTAATTACGCAACCAACTAACACATAATTTTGCACCCAAATATTGTCTAATTTCATAACCAGACTATACGTAATTGCGTACCATGTTAACATTTGTTATTTTCACAACTAAACAATACATAATTAGGCAACCAAGTTAGCAAAAACCTAAAATATCCAAATTTGTTTTCCTGAAATCACTATTTTCAGATAATTGTAAAAATATTTACATGAATATATGAAATTAAAGAATCAACACAATTATAACAATTATATAATCATAATACAACAACAAAATAACTCGACACTATAAAAAAATAACAAACCCAGAAAACGAAAAACACTAGAGTCAACAATAAACGATCGATAAACATAGGTGAACCAACTTATAGTTTTTAAAAAATTACTCTGGTTAGCATCAAATGTGGTTATATGTTAAATTTTTTCTTAGTCATATCCAAACCAATTATGGGTCAGCCACGGGTCGATAAATAAAAAAAAACAATTGAGAGTTGTGGAAGATTTTGATCAAATGAAAAACAAAAAAACAGATCTAAAATCTCGTAGGAGACTTGATGGAATGAAAAACAAAACTAGTAACAAAAAGAAGGTTCGATGGATATTATAAAAAATCGAGATGGTTATCAGTTACTTAGTTTTGATTTCGAATGATTGATATACTTATCCTATTTTAAATTGATATAAATTTAAAATATTTTAAATTTATGATATATAAATCAAGGGTTATTTCCTTTACCGTTCCAAAGTTAGATCAAAATCAATATTTGGTCCACGCATAGATTATTGTTACATGATAAATATCTACATTAATTCTTTAATTTTATTAAAAATAATATACTTTGAAAAAACCTTAAATATCCTCAATGATCTATCGACTAAGAAAATGAACATACCATTTTCAGGAAGTCAGTTACACGATCTATGATTTCTAGATTTCTCGCGATAATTAATTTTGGAAGAAAAGACTAGTCTCCAGATTTCTCGCGAGAATTCAGATCGAGAAAGATTATAGGATCTGACCGAAATGGCATAACTGGATTGGGGATTGCGGATGACAGGCATGGCCATAATTACGATATCCCTCATGAGTTCCGTGCTTGTTGATTGACAATTATTTGTCTCTCTTATCCAAAAAGATAATATCTTGTAACTTGTTAATTTTGTCACTGTTTTGTTGCTTACACTCTCAAGATGTTATTAAAAAGGCTTAATTCTAGTAAGTTTGTTTGTCTTTTAAATGCATTTAGAATTTCTATGGTAATGATTTAGGTAGAACTAAGTTATCTTTTATTTATGTTTGTAATACGTTCTGGATCAATACTAACAAACTCAGTATTTATGGAGGTGTAAATTTTTTTAAAATTAGTTTTTAAAAAGGCTTATAATCCTATTTTAGCGTCTATATGTAACTTGTCTCTCTAACTTAGGTCTATATATTTTACATATCTTGTTCAACTTTCACCTATCATATAGTCTAAACATAAAAACAAACATGGAAAAAGGATTGCAAATGCTATTTGTGAGCGAATAATGGAGTTCCAAGTTGAGCAAAAACTGCATTAAATCTTTTTATTATACAGTATCGACAAGAGCATAGGTCGAGAGTATGTTAGGTACTTCTATTCTCTAATGCCACAAGTTCTCATACATACAGGCAAGTAAACTTTGTGTTCTGTAATGCATCATATTTTTGGGTCATGGTCATCTATTTTTCAATCATTTGTTCTCCGCAAGATTGACTCGCCACTACAATTTTCTTCTTCTCCATCTGACAAAAAATCTAGCTTGAGAGCGTCTGAGCCACCTCAACCAACACATGGCATACATGTTAATCCAACAAAAACATTCAACTAATTATTTTAATATTTGGCAGATGAGTTGTATTTATTCAAATCTAATTAAATATGGTCATAATGTTTCTAATTGGTATGATGAGTTTGATCATGACCGTCCCAAGATTAGATCCTCAAGACTAGAGTGCAGGTATATAGAGGTTACTATTCACCTTCAAGATTGTAGGAAATAAGAAATTTCTATCTTCAAACCCTAGTTCTCGAATGTCTTCATCATAAAAAATTTATGACTTTGTAGGAGACAATTCCCCAAGTTTGTTCTCTTTAAAGTTTAATTGATTCTTAGTGATTTGAGTAAATTCTTAACGTTGATTGGTTCTCATTTTGCAGAAAACTTACCGTTGATGATTACTCTGGATGATGAAGTTAGTTAATTCTTTGGTAACGATGAGAACAACCTAATCTCTACACCGATGGGGATCATCAAAGGGGATTTTATCCCAATCGCAATCACAACCTCGATATGCACTTAAATAAGGATCATAAAAAATGATTATGTCATAATGATTATGAAGTGTAGTTTGAAAATTTTATTTGTTAACGCCACTTTCTTTTTCCTTAATTTTTGTAGCATATGTATTAGGATTGTAGCATATGCATTAGGAAGTGGCCGAGTTGATCGATCTGAATCTTCTAGCGTTGGCAAAATTGATTTCACGTAAAATAAAAGTTTTCAATCGATTACGAATCTGAAAAAGAAAACATGAAAAAGAAAACATGAACCTGAATGAATCTTGTGCAATTCTAGTCTATGAATCACATTAATTAAATAATATATATATATTATTTCATGTTTTATTTTGATTTATCATTATATTATTAGTTTCCTTAGTGAGGGAATTATCCTATCCAAAGTTCATTGATCCATTTTTTTATTATTACTTAGTGAAATATATTATCTTATTAATATTAAAAAAATTATCAGATTAGTATCAAAACTCACTAATACTGTTAAGTATCAGTATTAAAAGAATTAATACGGCTAATTATCAGTATTAAATTTTTAGCAGTATTAATTTAAGTTTTTAAACAGTTTTTTTAAACATATCAATAAGATCACTTATATGATTCATCTCCTAAATATAAGCTCAGTAGTAGTTTGAGTTTTATTTTCAAAATTATAATTCAAAAGATACAAACTTTAAAATAAAAAGAAAACAATTTTTTTTAGAAGTTACTTTACAATATTAAAAAAAGGGTATTCAATTATTTTGCTAAGTGCTTCTTACCAAATATGGATAATTATCTTATGGGAATTGCTAAAAAAACAGCCAAAACTACTCCGCGAAGTCGCATGTTTCTGATTTTCAATATTTACAAATTTGCCACTAGGCAAAAAACCATTTGAAGTCTAATTAATTACAACCCACGCCATTGAGCACTTCTAACTACTCCATGAAGTTGCAAACACAATTTCAAACATCCACCATAATCATCTTCTCCAAACTACCTAAAACCTCCAAAATCAACAACCTATTAACCCATTTTTTTTAAAACCTCAAAACCTTCAAACCATGGCCGGATGAGAGTCGGAACCACTCCCCATCCGGAGCACTATGGACGCCGAGGAGTTACATTGCTTAGTCCCCTCTTATTTCTGCGAAAATTCGATATTTTGGAGAAAACCCGTTTTTCCTGTTCGTCGCCACGCATTGACGTGGCTGGTGGGTCGTACGCCATTGGTGTGGCGCCCGTTGGAATCCCCACGCCAACTGATGGCGTGGGCACCCTGCATTTCGCCACACCTGTGGCGAACTCACGATCTTCGGCGCCACACTAATGGCGAAATCCATTTAACTATTCCGGAATGCCGGTTCAATTGGTTTAACTACTTCTTATGTGTTGCAGGATGTTACACAATGTGAAATTTCGCTTGTTTCGGACTACGCTTATCATTTCATCATTTCACCACTTAAACTTTGTAATGAATGTAAACTTTGGATGTTTATCTTAAAAACAATCACACTTAAACTTCTTAATATGTCGATTGCATTAAAACATTACACTCTAATCAAAGCATTACATAATTAGAAATACATAAGAAAATAACTTAAAACACAAATGATAGATAAGCTAACCCTCAGTTAGCATTGCACACTTATAAATAAATAAGTACCATACAATCCGAAACCCAAAATGATACGTATCATACAATCCGAAAGTATCATACAATCCGAAACCCAAAATGATACGTTTGATACAAAATATAAATAAAACGATCTCACAGCAAGGTGAGATTAACAACATTACATAGGGAAAATATAATTTCTTACTCGAAACCGTACATTCTGTTCTCTGGAATATGTCCGAAGTTCGCAATGTCATCGTCTATCGAATCAACCTTACTTTCGATATGATCCAACATATGTCTGGTAACGTAATCTGTCCTAAACAGGTTCCAATCAACAAGTGCTACTTGTTGAACTTTGTAAGGCAAGTTGGCCAAAAGCTGAAGTGGTTCAGCTTTCGCACGATTTTACCTGCTTTTGACTTCTTCACAACTACGTGGAATTGGATTAGGATACTCCAAGCGTCCATAATCATAAAACATCCTACAAACGACTCGATCAAAAAAAGCATCGGTCGTATCATCGGACATTGTTTGCTTAACAAACTTCACGGCCTGAAGCAACCGATGGTCTTCGTGATCATTAAAGTCCATACCTAACTCCATAACCTGTAAATAGAAACACAAATGTGAAGGCGTGCTTGAAAATACTAAAACTCACTTGGATATCTGTTTTTGTTAAAAAAAATAGCATAAACACATATGATCGACACCAACAAACAATATGAAACCGGTCCCGGGCCATTTCGGTAACTGTAGCATCGCAGCGCCATCAATGTGGCGCATAGCCTGATACGAACGCCATACTAATGGCGTACGTCGACATGCCCACGCCACGGTGGTGGCGTGAGGCATTTTGCCTACGCCACATGGATGGCGTGGGGTTCTGCCTGTACGCCAACATAGGGCGTGCAGGCAGAACCCTACGCCATCCATGGGACGTAGGGCACCAGCCCTACGCAACAGGATGGCGTAGGGAGGCTGTTCTTCGCCCCCGTGTGGCGAAGAACAGCTTCTGCCTTGGCCGAGAAACAGCCCAAAATCCGGTTTTTTCTACAGATCTACCCTAACTAGACCTATCTAAACCTAACTAGCCTATCTAACAACAACATAATGGACTTACAGTATATGTTCGATTCCGGTTGCGCTTCCTCTTATTCCGAACAGACTCTCCGGCGACGATTCCGGTGTATATGGGTCCTGTGGTGGTCGTCTGGTGGTAGTAGTAGGTGCCGGTGGGTGTCGGTAGGTGCCGGTGGGTGGGTGGATAGGTGCCGGTGGGTGGGTGGTTTAGGGTAAGGGAGTGGGTTGTTTGGGTTGTTTTGTGCGGCAGGGTCACGTTACTGATGAGGCAGTGGGAGGCTAAGGTATAGAACTTTTTTTTCTCTTGAAGACTTTACTTTTGTTTAGTTTAATTGTGGAATTAGTGTATAGTTAGTTTAGGTATAAATTTTGTTTAGGTATAAATTTTGTGTAATTAGTTTTAATATAGTTATAAATTTAGTATAGGTTATTATATTTAGTTTTAGTTTAGGTTTTATTTATTTCATTTAGTTTAGGTATAATTTTTTTTAGAGAGAAGGTAGAGGAGAGTTTGAGTTTGAGGTTTTTTTTTTAAATTATGATAACTTCGCGGAGTAAAATTGAGTATTTATACGATTTCGGAATGGCAAAATCGTCAAACAAAATAACTTCACGGATTAGTTTTGAAAAAAAAATTTAAGCGACTTCGCGGAGTAATTTTGGCCGTTTTTTTTAGCAATTCCCTTATCTTATTTGTCATAAGTGGTGATTTTGAACTAATCTTATGACTTATATAAGAGCCACCCATAAATCTGTGGATTTCAATGGGTCGCCTATCTCGTATTTATTTCTTTAAACGAGGTTCCCTACCTGTGGGGTAGGAGATCTTTTTTCCACGTCCAAACCCATCGGGTTGCCATTGATCATTTATTTATCCATAATTAACTATCTAATAAAAAATTAAAAAATTAAAAATAATATATTAAAATAATACTAATAATATACACATAATAGAACTTTAGTAACAAATCTAAAAATTTAATTAAAAAAACTGTTTCTTATTTAAATATATAAATATTAAAAATTATAACTTATTTTCACTGTAAAATGACATGTTTCAAATCTGTATCTAGTGATAATTAGCAAATATTTTATTCAATATAATATTTCATGAAAATCATGATTTGTTTTCATATTAAAAAATATTGAGAAATGAAATTTAATGTTTATATATAGAATTATATTTTTTTAAAAATATACATTATCGGATGGTAATTAGTAAGTATTTTTATTATCAAAAATTGATTTAATAAATAACATAAATTTATTTAATACTATAAACTATGGATATGATGAAATTCTATTTTAAAATAATTACAAAATAAAATATAATAATTAAAAGTAGAATAAGATTTTTAAAATATATTGTATTTAATTATAGGGTTATTTTCATTATATTACCAAAACAAGTTCCTAATCTAATTTTAGTCCATCCTAAATTGCCTATTTCCTTTTATGGCCTAAAAAAAGTTTTTAAAGTTATTTTAATACCAAACCTTTTAAAAATACTTATTTTATCCTTACTGCTTTACTAACCTTTGTTTGTATTATGATCCAATAACTTCTAACAAAATATAGGTTTTTTTGTTTTTTTTAATTTCGTATCTTTTGATTTATAATTCTAAAAATAAAACTGAAAGCACATGTGTTTATATTGGAAAAAAAAAATTAAAACTGCTATGTTTTAAATTTTCTAATACTGTTAATTAGCAGTTTTAACAGTTTTATATAGTTCAATTAGATTTTTTAAAAAGATACGGATTTTTTAAGAAAAAGAAAAAAAAAACCACTCTTTTCTTTAGAAGATAAGATATTATAGAATATTAAAAACCAAGGATATTAGAGTATTTTGTCTTGTGATTGGTACCAAATATTGATAGCGATCTTATTTGGTATTAAATACTGATTTTGAACAAATATTTAGATTTGTATGGAAGTCATCATTAATTAAATTTATAAAATATTTTATTATCGATTAATAATTAATATATAGTTTCCGTATCTACTATCTAGTACTAATATTTGTAACTGAACTGAAGAATTTTTAAAATAATATTTTTTAAACAATATCATTTTAAAAAATATACATCCCACTTTAAAAATATAAAAAAAATTTAATATTAAACTTTTTTAAAATAATATTTTTTTAAACAATATCATTTAAAAAAATATACATCCCACTTTAAAAATATAAAAAAATTTAATATTAAACTTTAGATTTTAAAATTTCAATTTTAAATTTTAAATTTAATATCGACATAATAACTATAGTAATTTAGTCGACTAATATGCTCCTAAACTTTTTTGTTCAATTACTAAACGAATATAGATCAAATTATTTATCAATTTTGTTTCAAATCTTTTATGGGTATGAGAAAATTCAGTTATTTGAGTTATAGATGGAACTAAATCGAACGAAATAAATTAAGATGCTTGATCGTTAAGAAAAAATAAAATTATGTACCATATTTATTTCTTCCTTTTTTCTATTTATCCAAAGGTTTCAGACCCGCAGCCCTTATACGCTTCACCACAACAATTCGTCTCTTTTGCTCCTCTCGCCGCCGCGCCGTTTCGCCTTTTCTCTTCCTCCGTTACCTAAACCCTAAATACTTTATTTTTCCACCGCCGACCTTTTGGTAGTAAATCTTGTCCGATCATCCCAAAACTTCACACCCAACTCACAGTCACATCACCGATGGCGTCTACCGATGCCTCCGACGTTAGCGAAGGACCAGTGATGAGTCTCATCAGCAAGCGTCTTCGTGCTCTCCGCAAGAAATACAACCGAATCGTTCAGTTGGAAGAGGCCGTCGCTCAGGGGAAATCAATCGTCAAAGAACAACAAGAAGTCCTCCGGTCCAAACCCGGTGTTATTTCTCTAATGGAAGAGCTCGAGAAAATCCGTGCTCCTTTAACCGCTGCCGTTTCAGAAGAAACCACACTCGCCGTCCAACGCCATATCGCCGCTGCTGCTTCAACCGATCACGAGTCTACGGCCACTGATAAAGCAGACCAAGCGATTGATGACGCGAAAATTGAAGATCTGGTGAACCTGCTTTATTTGGGTTCGTTGTTTGATGTGAAACCACAGAATGACTTTAGGTCTATCATGTTGACTAGAACGATGGAGAGAGGATGCTGTTTATCCTACGATTATGTGACTGATGATGCTACCGATCTGCTCAGCGAGAAGGATTTAGATATGATTTCAATGTTGGGGAACTTGGTGATTTCGCGACCTACTGATTCTAGTTTGTCTCATAAGGACGCATTGCCTAGATGCATTGAGCACGCCAAGCTATTTCTTGCCAGTTCGAACAAAGCCATCGACCCAAATGCTAGTGTTTCATGTAATAATGTCTCCTCATTCTGTTTGATTTTACACATTTTGATCCATTCTATGTTCTTCATTTGTGTATATATCTTGCAGATGAGAGGTTGAGGGAGAAACTTAGGAAGATAATGGCTTCAGATTATTTCACCATCACGCCTGAGATGAAAGCGCACGTTGAAGTTGCTGCTGCAGCTGCGGCTAAAAATTATGCTTCTTTCCAGGTGGTGCCTGTGCATGACTCTGTTGTTGTGCCTCTTAAGGGGCAAGAGCCTGTTGGCCAGTACCAGGAAAAGGTATAACTTGGTTTAGTATAGTAATAGCATGTGAGCTTTTTCTTGAGTTTTATTCAGAGTAGTGTCCAATGATTATTTCTGCTAGTAGCATTCTTGGCCTTTTAAGGTTCTATATATTATTGCTGCATTGCAATATGAGTTGAGAAGAGATGGTGCATCATTCTGAGTAGCTATGGCATTGTAGTATTATATAGGGTTTGCAGATGGCAAAGAGTGAGTATAACTAGTAAGAAAATATTCTTCGTAGATGACAAAGAATGAATCCTGGAGCAATTTTGTGTCAGTGTAAAGTTTTCTATATTCTGCTACCTTCGCACCCCACCTTTAATGAAGCCACCAAACTGAATTCAGTTTGGTTTGGGGTTTTAGCCAATGTGAAACTAAACACAACTATACCCAGAACAAAGTATTTTATTATCGATATATTTTATATGAACTCAACATTTTGTATATATCTAGATAGCATTTTGGCGTAGAAATCAGAGGTACTTTAGGACTTTTTAAGGAGAAATATGGTTGATTGCTTTGTATCAGCAATCCTTTTGCTGAGCACATGGGTTGGTGTTGCTATTAACTTGTAGGGCTGTATATGTAGAATATGCTTTTGAGCCCTGTTCGGTTGAATATTTGAAAACCGTGTTAAGTAGAGAAGCTAAATTTGGATGTAGCGAGAGAGACTACAATTGTATCCTTGCACCTTTATATGCATGGTGAGAGTATACCATCACTACAATGCTTCTATTGCTTATATCTAATGCTACTATGTATATGCTTTTTGGTGTAGTGAGATTTTTCTGTATCCACGTGCTAACTATAAACTTTAGCTTCGTTATTGTGTGTTTTCCTAGGAGGCAAAAGTAACCTTTTATTAAAACAAATTCCTTACTCATTATGTTATGTTGTCGCAATTTAGCTTCACAAAACTAACTAATAGCTCTTGATGATGTCCACTTTCCTTAGTTATTTTTGTCTCTAAATCCCAAAATACAACCTATTTTAGGAGGAAGCAACTAATTTCGAAGAGCAGGCAGTTGCGGATACCAATACCAAATCTTCTCCTGTTGAGGAATACCAGAAGGTAATCAAGTAGTTCGAACCAGCTCAAACTAATTCAGCATCATGGTTTTATTCAAAATAGAAAATATAAGGTTTCTGATTTGCAGGAAGAAGTAGAGACCCAAACTCACTCTATTGCAATCTCGGATCATCAGCATGAACAAGTTAACCCTACATCCGAAGGAGAACAAAATCAGAGAGAGATAGACCAGCAAAACTATCAACGCCGATCTCACCACAACCAAAGAGGTGGAAATGGCGGTTATGGCAACGGCAATGGTGCTGGAAACGGTGGAAGGAGAGGTTACTCTAATGGTCCTAGAGGACGTGGTGGCAGAGGAGGTGGACCTTACCAAAACGGACGCGGCGGCCAATACTACGAGCAGCAAGGAAACTATTATCCAAGGAACTATAACAACAGTCGAGGTAGAGGTGGACGTGGTGGTGGTTACAACAATCATGGTTCTGGTGCTGAAGGCGGTCATGCCTCATCTGGCGTTGGTGTTGGTGTGGCTTCCTGATTTGAAATTGATTGGGTCTAGTAGTGTTGCTTGTGCTAGTTAAGCTATCTTTCAAAGGTTTATGAATTTTGTTATGGTTCAATTTTAACCAACAAGACAGAGACAAGAGGTAACCTTTTATGGTGATTTTTGTCAGTTGTGGATATTCTCGTAAAAGAAGCCATTAGACTGTCTAAACTATGTTCCTAGTTTTAAACTAGGATTGAATGCAACTCTCTCCGTGTTTATAACTTGTTGGTCGGTATATAATTATTTTTGGTCAAAAATCTGGTAAGCTCTATTTTATGATCTTATTATATGAGTTCTATTTATATAGGATTGCAATTTCACTGTTGGAATTTGATGAATCGATAGGATAAATGTCTGCTAATGTTTAAAAGTTTTTAAAACAATAATACTTTTTTAAAAGTTCAACGAAGTATATAGTTTATGACAAAAAATTGGAATAAGATGAAAATTTCATATCTTTAATGTGCACATTTTAGAGGTGGTAGATCTATCATCTCCATTAATGATTTTTTTTTGGACAAAAATATCCCGATGTTCTTTTAATAATCTAATTGCGATTAAATAAAAAAAAAAAATACTAAGTGTATCTTTAAGTATACCCAATTCACAAAATAATTTATTTCGCTATATATATATATCCAAACAAACACCATTCTTTATTAAATCAAACACCATATTTGTCTTGTTTTCTGAAAATCTTAAGAATCAACTTCAAAATTCAAATACTATCAAGAACATCCAATCTCATTTTAAAGAAAAACACATAATCAATCACGACTCATCCGGAACTAGGATTAGCATGGAGGAGTTGATGTCGCAGGAGAAAGGAGATGATGAAATGTTGCCGGAGAAGGAGCTCGAGTCGCCGGAAAAGGTAACGGTAGCATACTGGAGGCCGGTTCTAAGCCTTAGAACCGGCCATGCATGACCTACGCACCACCGGTTCTGGGGCCTGGAACTGGTGGTACACTGGTCGTGTACGACCGGTTCTAAGGCCTTGAACCGGTGGTGCGTGCTAATTTTGAAAAAAATGGTTTTCAACCTTTTTTTCTATTGTAGCTAATTGCGACTTGTGTTTTGTTGTCGTATAACAGAGGACGGATGTTGCCCATGAGTCTGACGAAGCTTTCGCTACCGACTACAGTCATTTGTTCTTCACCACTGAGTTCTATACACAAGAAGCGTTGATTAAGTGGGTGACGAAGACTAGAAAACGCCATGGTTTGGTTATCAAGCTAAGTCGGCGCGATAAAGTACAAAGTAGAAAAAATCCTAGGATATTTTTTCAGTGTGAGAGGTCGGGAAAGTATGTTCCAAGAGTAGCCGAGAAAGACCGTAAACGGAAGTCGAGAGGAACAAAAAAGATTGGCTGCCCATTTGAGCTTCTCGGGTTAATGGTGGAACCGAATCAATGAAAGTTAGAAGTGAAATGTGGGATTCACATCCATGAGAGTTCAAAACAGTTAGACGGTCATTCTTTTGCACACCGTTTGAACGATGAAGAGATTGAATATGTTGAACGAGCGACCTATATTGGAACAAACCCTAGAGATATACTGAATGGTGTTACAAAGCTAAATGAAGATAATGTTTCTTGTATGCGCACTATCTACAATGCACGACAGAAAAGTAGGGTTTTGAAGAAGGCGGGTAGGTCACAACTGCAGTTTTTGTTGGGAGAGCTTAAGGCACATAATTATTATGAATGACATAAATCTGGTGAAGGCGATGGACAAGTCATTACAGATATATTTTTTGCCCATCGGGTTAGTGTTGACCTTTTGCGGACATTTCCAACAGTGTTGATCATGGATAGTACGTATAAAGTCATAAGATATGGTATGGCATTGTTAGGGATTGTGGGTGTGACGTGTACTGGTTTGACGTACTGTGCGGCTTTTGCTTTCATGTCTGGTGAGAAGTTAAACAACTTCAAATGGTTTTAGAGTGTTTGAAGTCGTTGATTGTCGTTCACGGGATCGAAGAACCCCGTGTCATTTTGACCGATAGAGATTTAGCGTTGATGAACGCCATAGAAGTGGTATTCCCAGAGACAACGCATATGTTATACCGTTGACACATAAACCAAAACGTTCAGGGACCAACAAGGATATATTTCCCTGAGAAAAGTGATCATGTGAAATTTGTTTCTGCTTGGAAGAAGATTGCGTATGCAGCATCAGAGATTGAATTCGATCATGCCAGACGAGACATGCTATTGGAGTATAAAGACTATCCTCTTGAAATTGAATACACTGAAAAATTGTGGCTTGATAAATACACTGAAAAATTTGTTGTTTAGAAGACGAACAAGTACATGCATTTGGGACATTGCACGACTAACCACGTCGAGAGTGCTTATTCAAACTTAAAGTGTTACCTACGTACAAGAAAATTAAACTCTGAATTATTTTGGGGGAGGGTGCATTCACTAGTTGAAATCCAACATGTTACCATTAAGTCTTCGTTTGAGAAGAGTCGTTACATAGCGCTACATAAGTTCGCCGACAAACTATTTGAAAAAATTCGAGGCAAGATTTCTCACATGACGTTAGAACTATTTTTTCCGAAGTAGAGAAGGCTGAAGATAGCAAGAAAATTACTACCGAAGATGGGTCGGATGTTAAACACGATACAAGCGATGGCGTTTGCATATGCACGATAAAATCTACTCATGGTATACCTTGCTACCACCAGATCCGCGAGTGGCGTAACAACAAAATTTGCATCGTTAGAAGTGCTTCACAACCACTGGACAAGGTTAGAAATACAACCTCGTACATACCGTACGACGATGCAGATTCTCAAATATGATTTGGAAAAACTTGTAATCGATGTTATAGAGACAAAATACGAAAGCCGTATAAAACACATTTACAAGAAACGATTTGAAATTGTTTATCCTGAAACATCCTCCTTGCTAGCGCCATTGGAGAAGCAGAAACACCACGGCCGTCTGCAGGTTAAACAAAAACTTGTTGTCGATACATCATCCACTAAACGAGATAAATGCAAATGGGAACATGTGGATGATGCTGATAAGGCTAGCCTTGACTCAGTGATGAACTCTTTAAAAGCACGAAAAGTGAATTCTCGTAAAGCAGTTGCTAGTGTAAATACGATTCGTTCTGATGTGCCTAAAGTATCTCGTATTCGTAGTTCTTCCATTGCCTTGCTTGCTAGCAATATCATACAATCATTTGTTGCTGGAGGCAAAGAACTGATATACGATTCGAAAGGTTTTTTGCGTTGGTTTCCGACTCACTTCAATCCATTTATATCTCGCATAAATGATGTTAGGGCAGATGGTCATTGTGGATATCGAGCAGTTTCGTTTGGGTTGTACGGTCATGAAGAAGGTTGGCAAGATGTTCGGAAGGCAATCAACGATGAACTAATGGACAACTATGCAACTTATAACAAGATATATAACGGTAAAGAAGAGTACCTGAAGGTTGTAGAAAGTATAAACTACTACGACATTCCAGCATCCACCAAATATTAGATTACAATGTTGGAGATGGGCATTGCGATTGCAACCAAGTTCGAGTGCATTGTTCATTTTGTGTCACTCGTGGGATCTTACAACTGCAGCCAAACGTTTCTACCTCTGCGCGGTATGCCTCGTGTTCCTTATAGTTAGGAAATAGGGTCACTTGTTGTATTTCAGAAATGCAAACGTCTTCCGCTGCTCCTTAATTTTATGGCATCGATATGCTCCTTGTCAATCGTATCCGGCTTGTGGTCCCTAGTAGTAACCACCCTCTCACTAACAGCTGGTGAACATGAAATAGTATGCGCAGGGGGTGGTGAATTGGTAGCAGGCGGTGGTGATCGGTGGACATGTGATGTATCTCGGCGTGATGAGCCTCAACCTTTAGTGTCGTCAACTGGTTTTTCAACAACATTCTCCTTCCTTTTCTCATGGTTTATTTGGTGCAAAGATCGATCCGATATGTCCCTCTCCTCCTCCTCCCCCCCTCAGACGTCTAGTCTTTGAGTCCTATGAAGATGCTCGTCCGTGTTTAGCTTCGCAGACTCTTTCATCCTCGATGGCCCGTACCGTCTTCAGATTCTTCCCCGAGTGTGTCACCCTCGATCCCGGGGAAACCGACCTTGACCGAGGAAAGCCAGCGGGTTGCGGCTCGACATAATCAGACCTGAAATAGTAACAAAGTACAAACAAAGTTAATATTATCGTACAACATACGATACAATCCATAAACTAAAAAAAAATCTACAAACTAAACATAAACCTACATATAACCTCCATATAACGTACATTTCATATTTTTAATTTTTTTAAATAGTGAAAAAATTGATTTTCCTTAGAAAAACAATTCTTTTTGGAGGCTGTGCACCTACGGTGCACAACCGTCTGTACCGAGTGGTACAGACCCCTGTACCAATGGTACACATGGTTGTATCGCTCGATACAAACCAGTAACATTGGTACGAATGGTCTGTACCGAGCGGTATAAACCCAGCGCACCGATGGTGTGCGCTGCTAGCCATTTTCCAGCCGACAATCGGCCTGAAAAATGCCCCCCTAATTCTACCCTAAAAAATATGCATTTTTTAATTTTTTAAAAACTGTTCTAATTCCACTGGTTGCTAAAAAATGTATATTTTTTTAAAAAACTACTTATTTTTATTATTTTTATTGAGTTCTAGTTGCGAAAATACATGTAATAGAGGTGCAAAAGTTTTCTATAAAAATAATTCTCCAAAATATCATTCATGGATTTCGTTTTGTTCGTCTTTAAAGAGTAAAAATATGTGTGTTTTTGTAAATATTTTTTGAGTTAATGTTTGAAAGATACATAGTTTTGAAGGTTAAAAATAACTAATTGTTCGGGCTCTACGTGTTTTGTGTGTTCAAAGTTATTCAGATTGTAATCGGTAAACTTGAAAACCTATGTAGTTATTATACTTTTAATCTTTCTCATGTTGTTATTAGTAACTTATCCATTATTTTATTTAGGGTTTATTTTTTTTTTGATTTTTTATAGTTTTATGAATATAATTTAGGTTGAAAATGAAAAAAAAAATGTATTTGTATAAAATAAGGATGAAAATAATACGACAAGAAAACATAAATTTGAAACTAAATGAAAGGTAAATGGTAAAAGAATGTGTTGATATTCTTTTTATAAAAAATTTAAATAGAGGAGATAAGATAAAATATGGAAGAAATAGCTCTTCCCTATCTTGTGTATGTTAAAAATTCAAAACCATTCACCACATATATTTGCATTTTATTTCTCTATTTGATTTCAAATTTATATTTTTTTATCATTCGCTTAAGAAAACCCTGATTTCTTACAAACATACAATATTTTTTTATTCCACCATACTACTCTTAAGCTTCAAGAATTAAAACCCTCTAGACCAAAAAAATTTAAAAACTTAAATCAAGCAAGAACAGCCTAGTGAAATAAGAAAACAATGAATCAACACCGGAGAATATCACTCGAACCACTAACAAGATATACTAATATTCTGTTGAAATCACATATTTATTAAACATAAAAAATCTGAATTTAAAAAACAATCTTAAAAATTTGTGCAAGTTCCGTAAAATTTGACATGGCCTTGAATCAACAAGTTTAAAAGAACCATTTGATTAAGTAGCTCAGAATTAATTGTGTTTTGGAAAACAACGAACTACGAGCTAGGTCCTCGAAATGAGCTGTTTTTTTTTTAAAATAATAGTTTTGTAGTGTCATTTTTGTAGTTCATATACCAATTCATTATATTTGTGCTTATATAATTTAAGAACCCAAAATTTCTTATGAGAATATTATGTTACTGGAGCTCACTCCTTTATTCACCACGCACTACACCAAATTCAAACTTATAATATGTATAACGAGTGTCTGTAAATATATGAGTTATGCGTTAATAAAAAACAGGTATGATAATGCGGAACACATGAATACTTATCAATTGTTTTATGTTTGGAGAGATCTAAAAGAACTTAAGGCGAAAAGATGAAATTTGGGCAAAAAACAAAAGATTTCCCTATTAAATTTAGAGCTTATTTTTTTTTTGGCAAAACCAAAAATTTATTGATGTTGAAAGAAATTACAGCGTTTAGGTTTTACAAATATTACAGTGACTTGCACCTAAGGCTATTGAAAAATGACACATCAGCTTAAGGTTTTGAACATTGAGACCATTGAATGGCCCTTCAACATCTTTTTGATTATTTGATCTTCAATATGAATGTTGAAATTCCTATCCAGCTCTATACTCTCTCTTCTTTATCTTCAATCCACCACTTCTTGTAACCTTGATACATCAGAATCAGAATCATACAACACGAGTCTTCATGTTAAGCTCCTGCAAAAAGATAACAAACAACATAGTCAGGTAGAAACCTGCTTCGAAGGGTTAGTATATTAATCAGAGAATCTAAAGTAGCCCAAGTTCATACTTTCTAAAAAAAGAATAGCATTTAGCTAACTTGGGCAATTCAAACCATTGAATAAGCAATCCTGTTTTTTTCCAAAACGTACTTAACTAACCAATCCACAACAACATTTTCTTCTCTAAATACATGTTTTAAAGTCATTTTAGATGAAAACAATTTTCTGCAGCATGATAAAACTTTAGACAAAAACCATGGAAACTTATTATAAGCAAACATGTTAAACAATTGCATACAATCAGTTTCAACATCAACATGAGACAAATTGTTCCTAAAACAGTATTGTAAACCAATTTTTGTTATTTTTATTACCAAAATATTGATTAAATCCTAACTTAGTAGAAGTTTTCTCTAATTTTTCATTAGACAACATAAGCTCCTGAATAACTATTAGATAAATTGAAAACTTTTTAACTAAACGCTTAATTCTTCTAATTGTGTTGATATTACCAACTCCTCTAGCATTCCAATTCAAAAAAGAGACTGTCATTTCTTAATTATTTTAGAGGATCTAACAGATCCTTTGAAGGCTAGTGGTTTATTAATTAAATTGTTTTTAAGACCTTTAATTTTAACTTTGGAAGATTTCTTATTACTTATCCTATCAGGCCTATCTATAAGTCTATTCATAGGAGAGTTAGGGAGACTTAAATTAATTCTATCAGGCAAATCACTCAGTATATCAGGCATATCAGGCATATCACTAGATATATCACACAATTCCTTATCAGACATATTATCCTCATTCAGTATATTAAAGATATTACTAAGGTTTATAGACTGCAAAGCCTCAATCACATCACTATCATTTAAAACAGGAGAGTTTAAATTTTGATTAAAAACTACACAATTATCATCTGTCTTCATAGGCAAAAGATTATTAATGTTTATATCAGCATCTTTATTAAGCAATTTCTGATTATCATTAACATGCTCACTAATATCATTATTATTGGGAACTATTACCGATTTAAGCTTAGGGATCCATTTCTCCTTAATATTTTTAGCATTAACTTGCAAATTTAACTGTTTTATGGCTTAATTCATCAACTTTACAACTAGATTCACTATGACCTAAATGTCTACACTTCCTACAGTAAGCAGGTATGTCATTATAAATGACATCCTGCCAGTAGCCGTCTCGATCCCCAAAGCTTATCCAAAGTCTTTGGGGAAGAAAACTAGAGGTATCAATAACAGTCCAAGCCTTACAAATGTTATAACTAGCCCTATTTTTATAAGGTATCCATGTTTCCAAAGGAATACCAATTGCCTTAGCTAAATGTTCTATGGTATCAGTGTTATACATATGTTCATGAATTCTGGGAAAAGAAATCCAAACAGGAGTCAAAGGAGACTCCCGTTTGGGGTTAAAATCAGTAGTCCACCTAAGAATTCTAAACGTAAACTGACCCACAGTCCTAACAGTTCGCTTCCAAAAAGATTTAACATCCACTAATTCATCAAATTCAACAAACGCATGCCTATAATCCTACTTAAAAACACTGAAATTACCTAAGAATCTAAAAGAATATAAATAAACCCTAAAATCAGACAATGCAGGGGTACCAAAAGAGAATTTAGCAATTAACATGAATTTAGAGAGGGAAGAAAGAGAGATCTTATCTGGTTCGTCAAATTTGACGAAAGTGTATCCATCTTCCACTCATGTTGATACTTTTGCATGCACGAAAGAGCTATCTTTCCTTTCTATTCCATCTGGAAAAGTCCTCATCGAGTTCTTCTTCAGCGCCTCAGCGAACGTCAGTCTTGATTCTGGCTTCAGTCCCTTGGAATCATCCCTGATTTGATACCGATTCGAATTTTCGCCTTCAAAAATAGGGTTTTCAAAGAACTTCTCTCGAGCAACAGGAAGTTGCAAGACAGAACTCGATTGAAGCCTATCTACAGGAAGGATTGGAAACTGGTTTAGATTTTGTAGATCTGGAAGTGGCAGGGTGGATTTGGGTGGCGATTTTTGGAGCTCTTCGAGAGGAAGAGATTGATGTGTCGACTGCATAAAGAGAAGAGAGAGTAAAAAAGAACGCTCCGATTAGGGTTAAGAGAGACTAGGCCTAGAAATCAAGAAGCCCATGTCGAATCTTGGAGCGTTTTTGGGCCCCATATCAAGTTAAATTTTTTCATAAATCGAGTAATTAATTTTCTTACTATTAGTTCCATTTTAGAGCTTATTATGTTGGCAATGGGTTATAATTTTTTACGGGTGAATACAAAATACATAATCACGTACTGACTGAATATTTGGAAGAATGTTATCTGTTAGAATATTTAGTGTATTAAGTTTCCTTGTATAGGCTTCTAAGTTCTCAATATATTGAGAGCCTTACTATTGGTCAATTCTTGAATTACATCTCTAATGCATCAATAAAACAAAAGGGAACATTTTCTAATAAACACAAAACCCTAGCCGCTTCCTGCGACTACTTCTCTCTTTGTTTTTAACAAAGACAACAACTGAGATGCTACGTAGAACATGTGCATGTTAACATGGTATCAGAGCACGTGTGATTCTGGGAATTCTGAACATCCTCAACAAAGATGGCTGACAATGAAGTCGTGGTCAGTCAAATCCCTGATGAATTAACAATGCAGATTGCTGCCATTCTGAGAAATGGTCTCGGAACACAACAAAAAACAACTAACCACGAGAATTTATTCCTAGGGATTAAACTCGGTGGTGACAACTATGCCCTATGGGAAACCTGATGAAGAAAGCAATTGGGGGAAGGGGGAGAGGTTCTCACATTACAGGGGAGCCGACACCTCCATCCAAAACTGACAAAACATATACAAGGTGGGAACAAGATGATCAATGTGTTTTCACATGGATTATCCAGAATCTTGAATCCAACTTGGTGAATAATGTCTCGCAATATCCCATTGCAAAAGCCCTTTGGGATGGGTTAGCCACCACATACAGTTCTGGTACAGATTCGTTACAGGTGTTTGACCTTCATAAGATGGCTAATTCATTAAGGCAAGGGTCTTATACACTAGAAGACTTGTGGAAAAAACTGCAGAATATCTGGATGTCTATAGATAGGCGAGATCCAAACCCTATGAAAGACCTAGAAGACATTCAGATCTACAATAAAAAGACTCAAGAACAAAGACTCTATCAATTGCTAATGGCGATTAATGACAAGCTGGAACCAGTCAAGAGAGATATCCTGAAAAAGGATCCTCTTCCTTCCGTGGAAACAACATATGCTACAATACGAAGGGAAGTGGCCATGCTTAATATACTAAAATAAAGTTCTTCTGATAGTGACTCGATTGAAATTGGAATGGGTTTGGCTGCTAAAGATTCTGCACAGAGGTTTAAATTCCGATCCAAAGAGAAAGAAGATAAATCCAAGTTGTATTGCACTCATTGTGGGATGAAGAAACACAATAAAGAGACATGTTTCCAGCTGGTTGGCTATCCAGAATGGTAGGAGGACGGTCATAAGGAGAAAAATAACTAGCCTTTCAGATCTAATGTCAAACGGGCTTCGTCTACAAGTGGCGGTGAAGATCCGACTAAAAATGAGTAAGGAAGTGGTACTGGTTTTGGAGGAATGGCGGCGAACTCCTATGCAAAACTTAGAGGTAAAGGGTTTGAGAAATCAATGAATTGGATCTTTGATTGCGGGGCTACGAACACCATGTCTTATGATCCTAAAGACTTTGGTGACATGTCATCTCCAAAGAAATCCCATATTGAGACTGGTAGTGGAGAAATTTGTGAAGTCAAAGGGGGAGGTTCAATTATTTTTTCGGAAAAAATGGAAATTAAAAACTGCCTCTACATTCCTTCACTATCCTTAAAGTTTTCTGTTAGTCAAGTGACAAAACAACTCAAATGTGTGGTTCTTATGTATCCATTTTTTTGCATTTTACAGGACATTCGTACGAAGGAGATCATTGGGCGTGGTACTGAACAAGGAGGTCTCTATTATGTTGATGAGGTAGTTCATAAGGGACATGCCATGCTTGCTCACGGAACAACCGAAAGGAAACTTTGGTTATGGCACCGACGACTTGGTCATCCTTCTTTTAGCTATCTTAAGAGTTTGTTTCCTAGTCTTTTTTTTGAATAATTCCATTCATGAGAAATGTGAAACCTGCATTCTTGCAAAAAATCGTAGGGTCTCATTTAATCAATGTAATACTAGAGTTGATTATGCTTTTTTGCTAATCCATTATGATGTTTGGGGTCCAGCACCAAATTCCACTAACAATCAAATCAGATATTTTGTTTTATTTGTGGATGATTTCTCAAGAATGGCTTGGATATACTTCATGAAACATAAATCGGAAGTACCAGAAATATTTGTTTGTTTTTACAAAATGATTTTGACTCAATTTGAAAAAAATAAAGATTCTCCGTTCTGATAATGGAATAGAGTTTGTCAACCAAACAATGCATAATTTTTTCAAAACAAATGGTCTTATCCATCAAACCACTTGTCCAAACACACCTCAACAAAACGGTACTTCAGAACGAAAAAAATTGTACTTTACTTGAAAAAACTCGTGCTATTATGATTGAATCTAAAGTTCCTCATTCTCTTTGGCCAGAAGCTCTTGCTACAGCTACGTATCTTGCGAATCGTCTACCAACCCGATGTCTAGGAAATAAAACTCTATTACAAGTGCTTGCCACCCAAGTTACAATTCTATATGTTATGACCTTACCACCTCGTGTCTTTGGTTGTTCGGTGTTTGTTCATATCCTTAAAACTAGTCGAAACAAACTTAATCCTTGTGCTGAAAAGTGTGTATTTGTTGGATACAGTGTTCATCAAATGATATATCGGTGTTACAATCCGGTTACTCGTCGAATCCATGTCACCATGGACTGTGACTTCTTAGAATCCGATTATTTTTTTGACCACCAATCTCGTGCTCAGGGGGAAAAAGTAAGTGAATCACTCGACTGATTGCTATATGAAAGTTACTTTGAGGATGTGCCGACAGAGTTGGTAGATGGCGCCACCGAACACGCCTCTTCCAACATAAAGGAGACTGACGAGGCAGTTCTTACCACCAATGATTCTCCCAAAGACAATGTCCAACAAAAAATAAGTGCCATAGATACTACCATCGAATCAGCCGAAGAAAATGTCCATCAAGAGGTAAACGATTTACAATGTCATACCATCAAGAGGTATTCACTGGAACACGTTCCTCGTGCTTCTACATATCCGGTAAAAACGGACAGGAAAGGAATGGCGAAGATTGCAAAGGCATTTTCAGCTACTATTCTCTCTGAACAATTCCCTAAAACAGCTCAAGAAGCTAAGAAGATAACTGAATGGCATGAGGCAATGAATACGGAAATGGAAGCTCTAAAAAGGAATGGTACATGGGAGAATTGTGTTTTACCACAAGGGAAGAAAGCAATCGGGTGCAGATGGGTGTTTAATATAAAATATAAATCTGATGACACCATTGAGGGACACAAGGCAAGATTGGTTGCCAAAGGATATACACAAACATATGGTATAAACTACTCTGAAACGTTCTCTCCGGTTGCAAAGATTGACACTATCAGATTTTTACTTTCAATAACCACGAACAAAGATTGGCCTCTTTATCAATTTGATGTAAATAATCCTTTTTTACATGAAGACTTGGAAGAAGAGGTATATATGGAACCCCCACCAGGGTTCTCTGATGGTTTTCAAGAAAATGAGGTATGCAAACTGAAAAAGGCATTATATGGGCTCAAACAATCTCCTCGTGCTTGGTTTGGGAGATTTACAATGGCAATGAAGCAGTATAGCTACAAACAGAGTAATGGGGATCATACCTTATTTTAAAAAAGGAGAGGAGAATTAGTCACTTGTCTTATAATATATGTCGATGATATGATTATAACGGGGAATGACAAAGATGAAATTAGCTCTCTTAGGAAAAACCTCTTCAAGGAGTTCGAAATGAAAGACCTTGGGGGATTGAAGTATTTCCTAGGAATCAAGGTTCTTAGGTCAAGAGGAGGGATTTATATCTTCCAACGGAAATATATATTGGATTTATTAGCTGAAGTTGGCATGGTGGATTGCAAACCAAATGACACTCCTATGGTTGTGAATCACAAACTAAAGATAATTGAAGGGGTCAGACCAGTGAATAAAGAAAAGTACCAAAGGTTGGTGGAAAAATTGATTTACCTGGCTCACGCTCGACCCGACATTGCATACGTGGTGGGAGTAGTTATCCAATTCATGCATCATCCTCAGGAACACCATATGGAGACAGTAATGAGGATTATTAGATATCTCAAAGGCACACCAGGAAGAGACATAATTTTTAAGAAAAATGGACACCTTGATGTTGAAGTATTCACAGATGCTGATTGGGGAGGGAATCCTAACGACAAGCGATCAACTACTGGCTACTTTACTCTTCTTGGAGGTAACTTGGTGACTTGGCGGAGTAAGAAACAGAAAGTAGTATCTCTGTCAAGTGCTGAATCAGAATTTAGAGGAATCGTTAAGGGGATTACCGAGATACTTTGGGTAAAGAAGATAATGAAAGAAATCAGATCCCCTCTGAAGTGTCCAACTCAGTTAATGTGTGATAATAAAGCTGCGATTAAGATTTCAGAGAACCCGGTACAACATGTTAACATTATCAAATGAGAAAATTTAATACAACTAAAGAACAATTAGTGACACAATTGTCTGTACATGGTTCCCGTCCTCGAGATGTTTTATCCGTGTTAAAATAGATTAATCCTCGTAACATGTCCAACGTGCGTATGATCAAATGATATTTGTACTTGATTTTATATTACTTTTATACTAATTTAATTGTTAGTGTTAATTAATTATGAATAAAAATACTTTCATTTGGTTATTTTTGAGTTATTAGTAAACATTGGAGCAAAATGAGCAAAGATGAATGAAAATGAGTTAAGATTGCAAATAGAAACTATAATTAAAGAAGAAGATAAAAGACGAGAACTTGAAGATAGTTAGAGAAAGAATAAAAGAAAGAAAGGCCAAAGATAAGAAATTAATTAAAAATCTAGATGCTAATATTTTAGTTTTCTAAGAATTATAATATATTTATTATTTAATTTAAAATAATATTATTATTATTTTATTTGATATAAATACGATTTTATTTTTAGGAAAAAATAAAATATTTGGTCTTCTATAATAAATTATAATATTCTACTATATAATTTAAAAGAATAAGATAATTGTTTTATTTTATTTAATAAATATTATAATTATATATGGGTGTGTTATAATTATATTATGTGTTTTATAATTACAAGAGCCTGTTTTTCTCTTCTTTTTCTCTAATTTTAGTTTCTTTTATTTTATTCTTAAACTATGAACAAGATTAGCATGAGTTAATCCTTTGTTCTAGGCTTTAAAACCTCTGTATATATATTTGTTACAGATTGATTTTTAATATTTTTGTTATATATATATTAATATTATTATTGAATGTAATGCCTTCAATTACTTACAAGTTCAATAGATTGATGTTATATCTAGGTTGAGACCGATAGGTAAAATCTATTTCTGAAATATAATACTACAAGTGGGTTGAATGAGTAGTGCGCTACGGTCATGATCCAGTGAAGTCTGAACTAGGTTCTTAGGTTGCATGACCCAATTGTAGAAGGTAGGGGACTAGAGATATAACCAGCCATACGAAAGAGTTAGTTGTGTGAGATCGAGAGATAATAACTAATTGTGTGAGAGAGAGAGATAATAACAACACTCTGAAAGAGAACCTAGCTTTAAAAAAGATATATTTAGATTGGATTTAATTAATTATTTAAAGTAATATACATTCATGTTTTAAAACCCTAGAATTATTTTAATATATATCTCCTTAAACTTAATTAATTGTTTTTAATATTTTATTTTGCAAACACCAACTCTTGAACTTCATATCTCAATTTAATCGTTTCTTCTTAGTTTATTTATTTTTTATTTTTTATTAACTTTTATTAACTCTATATTTTCTAATTAAGGAGATTATTTATTTTATATTTTATTTTAGATTTAGCCAAAAACTATTCCTCCATCGGATTATATATCTTGAGTATTGAAATACTCATAAATCTACAAGGGAAATCATACACTTGTGATTTTCCCTACCAAGGTTTTGCCGCGGTTGCCGTTGAGTTTTGTTTAGATTTATTTATTTTTAATATTTTTTAATATTTTTTTTATAATAGGTGAAAAAGCCTTCTCCTTTTGGATCCGAAAATAGAAAGAACTTTTCACCGGCGAAGAAGAGAGTTGTAAAAATAAAAAACAATGGGCAATACAGTAGAGAATGTAAACAACTTAGTAGTACAACAAGCTCCTGATGCGAGAAAAATGAGTGACTATGCTAATCCATCACAATTCACTCCAAGTATAATTAGACCAGTAGTGGAGGTAACACATTTCAAGAACAAACCGGCGTTGATCATTATGATTCAGAACAACATGTTCGCTGGAGAGTCAGAACAGTGCCCAAACACACATCTAGCCAGTTTCCTAGAGCTCTGTGATACATATAAGTATACCAATGTTCCAGCCGATGCAATTCGTTTGAGACTTTACCCATTTTCTCTCAAGGGAAAACCATCAGTACCATCCAGCTTCATCACGACTTGGGATCAACTAGTTCAGCTATTCCTATCAATATACTTTACGCCAAGGAAGTCGGTAAAATTCCAAAACTATATTAGTAATTACGCTCAACGAAATGATGAGTCATTGTATGACTCATGGTAAAGATATAAGGAATTGTTGCATAGAAGTCTTGACCATGAGATCCCAACATAGATGATAGTCCAAACCTTTTACAATGGACTATTAGGGAAGTTGGCCCAGTAACACAGAAAATAACCCCAAAAAAACTAATGCAATCACACTGAGAACAAGGAAACGAATTGATTATAGGGCTGATCGGAGAAGCAAAAAGCTAGACAAAATTGCAGGTTTTAGGGCTGATTATGGGGCTGATCGGAACAACAAAAAGCTTGACAAAATGACATGTTTTGGGGCCGTAACTGAGGCTGATCGGAGCAGAAAAAGGGTGATGAAAGTGTAGGTTTTGGGGCTGATTCTGAGGCTGATCGGAACAACAATTAAATGGAAAAAACTACAGGTTTGGGGTTGATCTTTGCAGCAATGACGACACACCTGACAGCCCAAATAGAAGCAAAGGTCTTGGAGCTGATTATAACATACCTATTCGAAGCAGAAACATACATGGACGTGCAAACAACAGACCTGCATCTGCCCAAAATGCTTCTCACATGTCAAAATATGAACCACAAGTTCCCTACCTAAACCCGAAAAAGAAACAAAATTCTAATAATAAATTTTCTAAATTTCTTGAACTTTTTTCGCAACTTAGAGATTAATATGTCGTTTTCAGAGTTGGTGGAACAGATGCCTAAATACATAAAGTTTCCCACATACATCATTTCTCATAAAAGGAAATTCAAGGACTTTGAGGCAGTTGTGTTGGATAAAGAATATAGCACGCTAATTCAGAATAAATTCCCACCCAATCTACAAGATCCATAGAGTTTTACTATTCCTTGCAAAATTAGTAATTTAGCGTTTGATAAATGTTTGTGTACTTTAGGCGATAGTATCAACTTAATGCCTCTTTATATATGTAAGAAATTGGGAACCAGTAAACTCAAGTGTACAAATGTTTCATTACAGTTAGCTGATAGGTATCTTGTATATCCTAAGGGTATATTAGAAGATGTTTTGATTGAAGTTGATAAATTTGTCTTTTCTGTTGATTTTATAATTTTAGAAACGGAAGAAGATATATTTGTAGGGAAACCTTTCTTAGCTACCGCTAGGAATGCAATTGTTGTTGAGGCTAGGAAAATAATTTTATAAGTAGAGGATGAACACGTAGACTTTAGCATATTGGATGCTTTGAAGCTTCCTAAGGGTGATAATTCTTGTTTGATTGATGTGGTAAAGGTACTAAGTGATGAATGCATACATAAAATATTTTCTAATCTTAGTTTAGACAATTCATTAGTAGAAGATGTACTAGATGAGACAAGGATTAAAAATAAACAAGTTATGAATTATAATAAATAAAATATCCCATTTGATTCACGAGATGTTCAGACTTCGAAGTTATAAGATAAATCATCAAAAAACTGAAACATCTAAGTTAAAGTCAAAACCTCCACTCTCTTGTTTACTGAGTGTCTACTTGAATGAACCTAACAATTGCCTTCCTATTACTAATTTGTTTTCAAGTTATGCAGATCAAGAGGAATTGTTGAAGGTGCTGAGATAACTCAAGGAAACTATAGGTTTGACTATAGTCGAGAAACACGAGATCAACTCTCCAAATTTACAACATTGAACTTCTAATGGAGGAAATCTACAACTCACTCACGAGTTATCATAAGTGGCTAAAGCCAACTAAGAATAAAGAGCGAGTTGTAGACATTAATCGTGCTTCAAAATGGGATAGATTTCTTTTCAGGGAAGATGAATGATTTTTTTAGGATACCATATTCCAGAGAAGAGGGCTTGTCCAACAAATGTAGACCAACTGAACCATTGCTATTATCAAGAGCTAGTTAATGATGATCGGGTGTCAACTACTCTTCATGTTCCACATTGAGAAACCTGATAAGTTGAGCTATTGACTTAAAACACAGCGATGATTGAGAGGCAATCTAATGCAATTTTTTCTTTCAATTTTTATTTTATTCTCGTATGGTTATTTTTAATTTTTTTTTAAAAAAATTAATGAACAATATTCTTCCAAAAAAAAACTATTCATAATTTTTATTTAATTTTTATCTTTAGGTATTCTTTATTTTTATTTTTATTCTATTTTTTGGGCATGTTGACCATATGTTTTAGATTTTGTTTTGGTGGTTCGATCACTTTCTCTTTTATTTATTTTATTTGTCTTTTGGCGGAACCGATTAGCTTCTACAATTCAAACTCCAATCTCTTAAATTTAAACCTCAAATACGTTTATTGGGTACCATTGTTCCTTAATATATTTAGGTATGTTCTTAATATTAGGGAAAATATTCGATTGAAGTGTGGGGTAGTGGGAGATTTTTGGGTAAAAATATCACAAATGTTTTTGTTTTTTTGATAATCTAATATTGTTCATTGTATATTTTAAGACCTCATATATTAATTCAAACTTGTGAAGTGATTTTGAGTTAAGAGAGTTAAAAATTGCATGATTAGCTTTTTATTTGATTAGGTTCTTAGATATTGTTGTGTCTAGAAGTTGTTAAAATAAATTATATTGCAAACTTACTATAACTATTTTTGTTTACATAGAAATTAAATTACTAATATAATAAATATTTTATGAAAAAAACAGGTGTGATTGTAAATTTTATTTATAACAAAAAATTGTATGTTATCTATTAAATAAAGAGGTTGCACAATTCTTTACTCAATGATCGGTCTCTTTTTAATCTGGTCAAGATTGCGTACAAAAGGAAGAGATTTATGTTAATTCTCAATTGTGACTTGTCTAGTTTTGTAGTTTAATTAGTCTAAGTTAGTAAGTCCTTAGGTGTGCTTCATCACCTAATTAATTAGAAAACTTAACTAGACATTTCATAAGTCACATGTATATATATATATATATAATATTTATATTATTCATTTTCTAAGTTTATATGTCATATGGGTGTCTTATCACCTAATGACTTAAGCCATTTGGTTTGAGATTCAATGATTGTCATATTTATAAAAAAATAAAAGTGAAAAAAGAAAAGAAAAGAAAATATATAATTGATAATTTTTAAAAAGAAAATTGATATTATTTTGGTTTATTAATAACTTTTTTAAATATTCAAGTAAATAATATATAATGTAAGTTTAATAATTTTTTCGAGACATGTTGAAGATTCTCTAGACTTCTTCAAATTTCTATCTATAACACGTGGTTATGAATTTTTCACTTGATTCATTAGCTTGTTTTGGAATTAAGAAATTTGGTCTTAATTTATATAATAGGATAACATCATTTTATCATACTTTAAATTGTGATAACATGGAATATTGTTTATGCAGCCGCTCAGAACTTCAATATTTATTGGATAAGATGAAAGATAAAAGGTAGATTGAATGACATAATTCGAGAAGTGACGGTTCTAAATTAATCACCGATTTAATTTTTGCACACTTGACGTCTATTGATCTTCTAAGGATATTTTATGAGGTCCTTATAATGGATAATACATATACAAGCTTCCATTGTTCAAGATTTTTGGTGTTACGCCAATCAGTATCACATTTTACATCGTATTTGCTTTTTTTTTTTCCAGTCATGACAGGGTTGACAATGACACATGGGTATTTGATCGTTTGTGGTTGCTCATGGAGGAAACCATTGTTGATTTACTTGATATTTTGGTGACAGATAGAGAACTTACATTAATGAAAGCAATTGCAAATATATTTCTGAAAATGACACACATGCCATTTAGATGGCACATAAACAAAAATACCCTAATAAATACTAGGAAACTCTTTGTGGACAAAATTATATTTCAAGGATTTCAATTTTTTTAGGATACAATTTGTTTATTCGGACACCAAAACCAAGTTAAACTGAAGCACGAAGAAGATGAAAAAAGAATACAAAACATACTATAGAGTCCTTGATTACGCTAAAACCTCGTGGCTCAAACCTTACGGTGAAAAGTTTGTTTATGTTTACACTAACAAGTTCAAACATTTTGGAAATATTACAACAAATCTGTAAGCCAAACCTTTTCTAATTTAATATAATTATTATATTATTTTTTCATATTGAATGAATCACTAATTTTAATGAATATTAGGATGGAAGGTGCATATGCCTCTCTAAAACATTTTCTCTGGACGAGCCGGCTTACATTTAAATTGTTTAGGGGGAAAACATATACTTTATTGGAGATTCAAGACACAAAGATAAAAGCATCATTCAAAAAAGTAAACTAATCTCTAAATGTGATTATAATGATTGGATATTCGATATTATTAGACGTTTGTCATAAAATTTCCTTGATTTTTTGGTAGAACAATACACAATTATTATAATAGTAGTGACAGATAGAGTAAAATGCAAGCGTGATATTAGAATGACACATGATTTTCCTTGCACATAAAAGATGGGTTTACTTGTAACAAAATACCATAAATTCAATGTAAGTATGGTCGTTGAAAGGTAAAAGCGTTGATCTTGTCTACGCACAACCAATATTAAAAAATGATTATTTTAAGGAGAAAATATTGGAGAATCATTCTTTGATGCGTGATTAAGATCGAGAGGATATGCTCTATATCATAATTAAAATTCACAAGATACTTGAACCTACAAACACTGAAGCCATTCCACCCATCGAGAATAAAAAACTAAATATAGAGATAGTAAACATGGTAAAATAAATTCAACCAAGAGGGATATATCGTTTTTTGACCTTGTAATCGAGAAAGCCGATAGTGTGAAAACCTCGTCGGGGCTAAGTCCCATTTCTCCGACTATAACTAAAAGCACAATTAGATCATTAGCTAGTCAAATAAAATATATACTGGCTTGTAAAAATCATAAACCTCCAAAGATTCCAATGATTTCAAACATATCTAAGATTCGTTAGGTGAAAATACTAAGTAATACATCATTATTGTTTTAAAATATATCTCCCAATATTTGTGCCAAGAACGTGAATTCAAATGAACATTGTGGTTTTAGAGCCTCTGCACACATAACTTTATAACGAACACGTATAGGTGCAATTGAGGTCCACATTAAAAGAAGAATTCTTATTGGATTTACCTTTGTACGAACTAGTATACGGTAGTCGTGAAAATGTTAATGCTGAACTACGTAGGCTAGACCGCATAACCCTGATTATCTGAAGAAAACTAGATCCCGATATCTGAAATTTATTTTGTGATTACGACTGCATTTAAATACATCATATTTAAAATGTTTTTATCGATCACGAATATGTTTCTACCGCTTAAAGGTATTACGCCCATTTTACTGAAAGTAAAGAGATTGATATCGCTCACTTGCACAATAATTAGTTTATTAACGTAAGTAAAGTTTTTAACTGAAATATAATTATATTTTTTTTATCACACTAATATATTGATTGACATTTTTTACAAGTTACTATATCTCCAAACGGACCATTACTGGTAATTTACCCATCATATCCTAAGTATGTTTTCATAGAGGCTAAGGGTTGTTTGCCTCAATTATACATGAGGATTTACGCATTTGTTGTAACCAAACCTTATAACCATTAATTCAATAAAACCCAAAACTGACTTAGTTGCATATCGTTAGGTAGTTTTTTCACTTAGTGTTCTACTAAATATTTTTAACATTTTATTACATGACATTTACTTCAAACTATATGTTAGTCATATCACTCGCTTTCATTATATTATTCATTAAGTTAATACTTCAAATAAATTTTTAATAAAGCAAAAAGCTATAACGATAATATTTAAAAGATGAAATGATTACAACAATAATGTAAAAAAGTGAACTTGAATACTTAAATAAGATAATAAAGCTAAGATTTTAAACATAGATAAGATAATAAAATCGAGATTGAAAACAACGATAAAATTTCATAAAATCAACGAGACGACAAAGACTGCTGATATGTTTGACCAATTTCATTTTCATGTCCTCTTTTCTTCTTCGACAAAATCCTTTATATATATTTCTCTTTCTTTCTTGTGACATGTTAAGGTCAAACCAAGTGATTCCAAAACTTTTTGCCTGGTGTTCCTACTTGTTTGGTGATTTTTTTTCCAAATATTCATATTCGGTACAATTTTACACAAGTAAGTTTATTGTTTATGGTTGTTTTTCAAAATGCATGAAGCTCAAGAAAACTAATAAACTAACAACACGTGTCAAATATGGATATTGTAATTCACGCGGGCTAATCAAATAACAACACGTATTAGTTATGGATATTTTAATCAAAGATAGGATTTTCATATATCTACACGCGATGAATAAATATCCATCAAACAAAAAACTATAAAATTAAATATGACATTCCAAAAAAATATAAATGTGAGATGAAACAAATACCTAATTCTAAGAGCGACTCTCAAAATTAGGTGAATCCCTTTATTTTTACATTGAAATACACCACCTAATACCGAGCTAGGTTCTCAAACGTAGGTGGTATATTATTTTTAAAAAACATATAATTTCACAATAGACCCTCAGGTTTAGATTTTATATGGTTTAAAAAAAACCTAGTTCTAAGAAAAGCCCTCAGTGCTAGGTGTTATATTATTTTTAAAAATACATAATTCTGAAATAAGTATATAAAATTAGGTTTTATATTGTTTAATATATATATATATATAATTTCATGGTTCACATAAAACATATAACAGTCACATTCAGACAAAATTCATTGGTAGAGTAAATCATAAAATGTACAAAAAATACACAAAACTCATTAATATAATAAATCATAAAACAAACAAAAACATTCAATATTTTCAAACATAATTAGTTAGAAAAATTTCAGTATTATCACATAATATATTCAAACAAACATTTAAATTGATTCATCCTCTTTGATTTCCTCATCTTCACGTTCAGATGGTTGTTTCACATGATCCGAAAACGATTCTCTCCTAGTCGCGTGCTTATTATGTCTTCTTAATCTAGAAATAAAATTATCAACTTCTAAAGATATGTTGCTCAATTTTAGAATTATTTATTTCACACGAGAATAAGAAGATTGAAATAAACTCACCAGTAACTTCATAGGTCCCATCCTATAAAACAAAAAAACTTATATTAATAACATTAATAACATTAAACACTAAAGACCCTCACAAGACTTTGCAATGTCATAAATTTACACTCGTTTATCTAAAGCATGTGACTTTTTTTATTCCACCTTAAATTTTAATATCTATATTATGGTATAGTTCCAGTGTTGTACACAAAAGTGTTATGTTCACAAAATTTTGGTATAACTTTCTTGAATTTTTCATTATTATTTTGCTACCATGAACTACTTCATATTACGGTAGACTATTCAAATTGTATTATTATAACAAGGTTATATATATATATATATATATATATATATATATATATATATATATATATATATATTTAATTTTAAGACTAATATAAATGTGAAATATGTATATTTATTTAATGATTATTAGTGTGGATGATTTCTAATCGAAAGGTATTTTAGGTAGTTTATCAATTGGGTATTAAATTTTTAAGTAAAAGGTAGAGAGATAAGAGAGGTGTGTGCTAGTAGTTAATTTCCTTAGAAAAAGTCCAACCTATTTAATATGGTTGATTGAGGTATTTAAACTTTTGTTTTAGGACCCATGGGCCGTTCATGTTTGATCTTGGATTCGGGTCAGCCTTAAAGACTCCAAAATCCAAGACAAAAAACGGTTTAGTACACAGTTGAGTCATAATCCACTTGAGCTCACTGTTCATCCATCAAACTTTGTCAATTATGTCCGAATTTCACATTCAAATAGTAAAAAATGGAAGTTCCAATAACATTTGAACCCATCAATAGCCCCTTTATATCTTTCAAAAATTATTTTGGAAGAGCTAACCATTGTATATAAAATCCGATCAGGGCCCCAAGTGATTTTTCATTACAAAAAAACTCAAAGGTGTCGACTTTAATAATTAACTTCTGTTTACATGTGTAAGTCTCTAATTAAACCTACAAACTATTTTTTCCCTAGGTACTTGCACTTATCCTTAAAAAAGTAATGGTCTATGGTTATTAGACCCTAATTATTATTCAAACGGTTCATCTCCCCTAGGTAAAACACTCAAGTGATTTCCTAACTATATAAGTGTGACTATTTTATTGTTTCCATTCTTAGAGTGAGAATTTTTTTTGAATTCAATTTCAAGAGAGATAAATTTTAAACTCAGTTTGTTCTTAATTTTTCTATTCCTTCTCAGATAATTAGTATATTGATTAGGATCCGGACACCTTATTAAAATCTCCCTGCGCCACCAGGGTAAGAAAGAGTATGCCCCCAAATATTTATATTGAAGTACAACAAAGTAAATATTTACAAGATGATTTTATTCTAAATAGAAACTGAGATGCTCAATATTCTAAGGATGCTTTAAAATATTGCCATCTTTTACGTTCCTTGCTTGACTTTTTAACATACCATGTATGGGCCTTCCCAATTCAGAGTCAGCTTTTCGAATTGTTTCTCCTTGGTATGTAAGAACACTTTTTTAATACTTTGTCCCTTACATGGAAATCTTTTTTTATAACTTTAGATGGACACCTACTTCTCATCAAACCCTCGTAGTGTGCTGTTCTCAAGTGTGGTTTCACCATTATTTTTTCAATTAGAGACAACTGACTTCTCACAACCATGTCATTATCTTTTTTGGAATAACTTTTTACTCTGAATGAAGGAAAATTAGCTTCTATAGGTGTAACTGCATCCATTCCATAAACAAGATAAAAATGAGACTCTTGAGTGGCTGTATGAGGAGTGGGTTGGTAGGCCTATAACACTTCTTGTAAATAGCTTGACCCTTTTCCTACTGCTCATTCCAAACTCTTTTTAAACCCTTCAAAATTGTCCGATTAACGACTTCAAGTTTCCTATTAGACTGAGGATGAAAAGAAGAAGAGAAGCAGTGTTGAATTCCTCTTGAAGGACAAAATGCCTCCATGTCTTTATTGTCGAACTGAGGACCATTATCTGTAGTGATGCGTTTGAGAATTCTGAATCAGCAGCACATGTTGGAGAGGATAAATTTTATCACTGCCTTTGACGTTGTTTCAAATAAGGGTGCAGCTTCTTTCCACTTATAGAAGTACTCTATTGCCACAATTATAGTTCGACAACCACCAGAGGCCATAAGAAGGGGTCCAACTAAATATAGTCCCAATCTATAAAAGGGTATAAGTTCGTATACTGATTCCATGGGGACTGCTGGAACATGAATTTCATTTCCATATGTTTGACAAAGATCACATCTGGTCCTTAGCATCTGCCATTATAGTGGACCAATAGTATTATGCTAACAAAACTCTTCTGGTTAAATCTTTATAACCACAATGTGCTGACCCCTCTCTATCGTGTAATTCAGATAAAACATTTTAAGATTCTTCAAAACCAAGGCAGCACATGAGAGGCATGCTAAAAGACTTTTTGTAAAGAACTCTTCTCAACATTAGAAAACCACGAGCCTTGTATATTACTTTATTAGCCAAAATCTTATCCGAAGGTGGAACTCCATCAGAATAAATTGTTGGATGTCATATCTCCAATCCTTGGACTGTACGCCAGATATGTTCATACTCTCTTCATCTTTACCCTTCTTTTCTTGAATTGAGTCAATGGAAGGATATTCTTGATTGAGGATCCAATGGTATGCTTCAGAGTAAGCTATGGTGGCTAAGGAATCTGCCATAACATTTTCCGATCTGGGGATATGTTCATATAGGATGCATTTAAAACTTATGGCGATTTCCCTTAGTGCTTTAAATATTTTATCAAATGATATTTTCTAGTTTCAGATTTCCCATGAGCCTAATGAATAAATAGTTGAGAATCACTTATTAATCTGATAATTTTTGCTCCACATAACTGAGCTAACCTCAAACTAGCTATGGCTGCTTCATACTCTGATTCATTATTGGATGCTCTAAAACCAAAGTATATAGCTTGGTACATGATGTCACCATAAAGAGGAGTTAAACAAATTCCAGCTCATGATCCCATCATACTAGTCCCGTCATCCGTTCGAAATACCCACTCTTTATGAAATTTATTATCTTGAGCTTCTTCGTAAGATCTCTCAGTATGAATTCTACCAAAAAATCAGCTGCAACTTGAGCCTTGATTGCAATCTGAGGTGCAAAGTCAATATCATAGTCTCCACGCTCAACTGACCATTTAGTCATTCTTCCTGATATGTCAGCCTTTTGTAGTACGTTCTTTTAAGGAAAAGAAGTCCGAATTATGATAGAGTGTGCTTGAAAGTAGTGTCTCATTTTTCTAGCTGCTATCACCAGTTCCCAGGCTATTTTTTTTAACTTCAAGTATTTTTCTCAGCTTCTAATAAACTCTTGCTTATATAATACACCAGATGAGGGTAATTATCCACTTCTCTTACCAACACAACACTCACTGCATATTCCGATACTGCTAGATATATATAAAATCTCTCTCTCTCTCTCTCTCATTGAATGGGCTTGAATAATGTCTTGGGCGAAGATAAATTTTTTTAGATTTCAAGGAAAGCTTGATCAGAAGACCAATTGAAGTCTTTATCATTCCTTAACACTTAGAAAAACTGAGCGCATCTGTCCGATGATCTCGAGATAAACCTATTTAAAACAGTTAATATTCCGGTCAGTATATGGAATTCCTTAGTATTCCGAGGTGGATCCATAGCTAATAAAGCATTTAACTAATCTGGATCAGCCTGAATCCTTTTTCACTTATAATATATCATAGAAACTCACCAGCTCAGACTCCAAATGTACATTTCTCAGGGTTTAACTTCAAGTTGATAGCCTCCAAGTTAGAAAAAAGTTTCTTGGAGATTAGACATGTGATCTTCCTCCTTAGGGATTTCACCATCATGCCATCCATCTAAACCTCTACATTTTTTCCATTTTGGTTAGCAAACACCTTATTCAATAATTACTGATTACGAGGGTCTGTCTTTACATCACATGTTATTTTAAATAATGTAGTCAAACATTATCCATGTACCGAAAACAAGTTACTGAAGCACTAAAAAAATAATGCACCGAAAAAAACATGTAGTATATTTTAAATAACTTATCGAAGAGCTTATAACAACTTACTAAAACAACTTATTGAAACTTAATACATCAAGGAACTTACTACAACCAACTTACATGTACTGAAAACAACTTAGATCAAGCATATTAAAAAAAATTAAAAATACTACAACCAACTTACTGAAACTAAAAACAACAATTCTCAAACATTAATCATAGGTGCAACTACTTAGTTTTTTTTTCATCCAAATACCCTTTTGAAAAAACCATATGATTTTTTAAAAGAGCTATATTATTAAATAATCTGAATCTGAATCAAAATTGTTGAGAAGAGTTGCAGGCATTAGATATTAAAGTAGTCTGAATTAAGACAAAATCTTTATAGAAATTTTAATATTGCTAGCCTTATATCTGGCCCAAATCAAGAAAACTTATACTGAAACATATTCAACACAAAATTATTTTAAAAAGTGTATTATAATATTTATTTATCCTTTCAGCAAACTCATTCAATTTTTCAGTACATAGTTATTAACAAAAAAACATTCCAATCACACATACTCATTCTAATTATACTAAACATTCAAATAAAAAACTTTCCATTATAATCTAAAATCCAAACATTTTAATGAAGTTATTTTAAACAATATATCGCAAACAAGTTGAATTAACAAATCTCAAAATGAATCAACAAATCATATGTGAATTTCGATAACAATCAACATCAGATAAAACGGATCAACAATATTTCGGAAACAATATTTCAGAAATAATATTTCAGAAAAATATTTCAATGAAAGTATTACATCATACAGGATGGATTAGAAAATCTTAAACTGAAACACATTTCATCAAGATAGTAGTAGTACATCAAAATAATGGATACAAAGTTCATAAATATAAATTCAAACCTTTCTAAGAGAGCGAAGATGAAGATAATAATTTACACATTGATCCATAGGTATTTTGAGAGAACAAAACAAAAGAAAATAAAACCTACATTGTATGTGGGTAATTTTTTTTTGTCGATGTTGAAGAAAAAGGTAAACAAAATGACAGCTCGCTGATGAAAAGAGAGCGACAACGTGGAAAATAGTTTAAAAAAGAATTACTTGAACGATTTGAACAAGTTCCATAACCATGGTAGGAAAATCAATATGGATCAAAATGATGTTGTGGATTAGAGAGTCTTTTTTCATTGGGTTTGAGAATGTTAGGGTTAGAGATAGTTTATGAGTTTGAGAGTTAGTGATTAAGATAAAGATAGAATGGTAAAGATATTGGGTGGAATTATATGGATAAAGAGAACGATTAAGTAAGGACGAAAATATGAAATTTTTTATCTAACTTTAAATCTTGAACTCTCTAGACAATCAATAGGGCTCTCTCAAGAAACAGAGTATTATCTAGATCTCTGAGGTTTGGCCGTCTCCGGCACCATTCTCCGGGAAGGTTCCTCTGAACCTTTTCTTCTGACCCTAATCTCTTCTTAGTGAGTTTAATCTTTTCTGGTTCCTTTAGTTAGGAACAGAGTTTTTTTCATTTTCGAAACAGAGTATTAGTTAAAAAATCTGTTTTGATGGAGAACTTAAGTGCTAATAATCACATTCAAGATGGTAAATCGTGTTTGTACGCAGAAGTTGTCAAGAAAAACTTGATGAGTGAAGAAGAATTGGATTTTCAGCCAGAATTTTCTGAAATAAAGAAAGATCACCTTTCTTTGCAGTTCAATGAAGAGGTTCTTCAAATCTTGAAGAACATGTCTAAACATTCTTTGCTTGGTAAGTTTACACATGGTTTGCCAAAACTAAGTGTTGTTATACAATTCCTGGAATCTTTCAAATTCAGAGTTGCGTATAGGTATAGAATATGGGATGGAAGACATATAGTTCTTGAATTTGACTCGAAAAAAGATTATGCAAAAATTTGGAATAGAGCAGTTTGGACTATAGGTTCTTCAGTGATGTGCTTATTGAAATGGTATGGTGATTTGAACATTGAAGCTCTATAGCTCTGGTCTGGATTAAATTTTGAATTGCCTGAACATTTATATGATGCAAATGTTGTTAAATCTATTGCTTCGTTGATAGGTGAGACACTGGTAGTTAAAATTCCAGAGGAGAACAAATTATTTACTTCTTGCTCAGCTCTAGTGGAGGTTGATGTGAATTATCAACTGTAAACGGATGTATGGATTGGATTTGGAGCTAATTATGGTTACTGGGTTAAGATGGCATATATGAATCTTCCGACGTACTGTAACAAATGTTTGCATCTTGGTCACAGTGAGGAGAAGTGCAAGAAAATCAAGAAATATGTTACAGTTGAAGCAGTTGAGAAGGTTAATAAGATTAAATTTATTATCACAAAACCAATCAATGCTCAAAACCAAGAAAAGATACAGGTTGATGAATCATTTAAGACGCGTGAGAAAACTGAAATAATTAAGGCACTTTAGTCATTAGCTATGGGAATAGCTGATAATAATGAGTATGTTAATATGATGTCTAATGGGGACGATTTGATTACAGATAAGATAGGAAGTATGCAGCACTCTCCTATCAACAAATGGAAATCATAGTCTCCTGAATTCTTTAGAGAAACTAGCAAAGAAGTTAATCAAGAGGATCAAAACAGACAAGACCAATACAATATTGGTGTTCATGAAAAAGGAAATTCTAAGGTAAGTGATGTGAATGGTTCAAGTCAAGAAAAACAGCAAAATGATATAGATCAGATTAATGAGGAAGAAGAAGAAAGTTTTAAAGAGATATTTGACAAAAAGATCAAAACAGTTAAGAAGAGGACAAAAACAAGAAGCAAGATTATCAAAGCTCTGCAGTTTACTAGTTCAAGTAAATCAAAATCTTCTAATTCTCTTAATGATTAGTATAATTAATTGGAATATTCGTGGTATTAAAGATAAAGCTTCTCTTCGAAGGCTCAATTTTCTTGCTAAGAAAAACAAAGTTAAAATGATTGCTGTGCAAGAACCTCTTGTTAATGTTAATGCTATAAGTAGTATTGCTTCTAAGTTAGGATTTGATAATTTTGCTCATAATATCACTAATAAAATTTGGATCTTTTGGAAGAATGATGTCTCTGTTACTATTATAGATGACCTTAGCCAATGCTTAAATCTTAAGGTTAATCTTGTTAATGATAATAATCAGGTTATGATAACGGTGGTTTATCCTAGATGTCAAAGGTCTAATAGAATTGATTTGTGGAATTTCCTTAAGAACAATGTCAATAATGATTTGGCTTGGCTTATCTGTGGGGATTTTAATGTTATTAGCTCGATTGAGGAGCAGTTGGGCTGTAGTATTTTCTGTATTAATAGTACCAATGATTTTAATGATATGATTAGTTGTTGTAATATTGAGGATGCTGGCTGCATTGGCTCGAAATATACTTGGTCTAACGGTTCCAAATGAAAGAGATTAGATAGGGTTTTCATCGATAACAAATGGTCTAATTACTTTGCTAGTACTAAGATATATCATCTTGCTCGAACTGGTTCTGATCATATTCCTATTGTTATATCTTTATCTAATGATTTTGCTAGAATGAAGTCAAGTTTCAGGTTTCAGGAAATGTGGACTATTAAGGATTCCTTTTTGCCTTTTGTTGAAGATAATTGGAACCTGGAGTTGAATGGTGATCCTATGTTTGTTCTTTGGAATAAACTTAAAAGACTTAAGAAGGGTTTGAATACTTGGAACAAAAGTATCATTGGCAATACATTCAGCAAGGTTCAAAGTTTGGACGATGAGGTGCTTGTCAAGGAATTAAACCATCAAAATCTTCAGTCTGCTGATTCCAAGAGTGATCTTGCCAAAGCTAATGCTTTGTTAATTAAAGCTCACAGAATGGAAGAAGTTTATTGGAGGCAACAATGCTATTGTAACTGGATTATTGATGGTGATAAGAGTACTAAATTCTATCACAATTTTGTTCAAAAGAAAAGAAGATGAAACAATATTAAAAGTATTAAGTGTGGGAATGATTGGCTCACTGATTCTAAGGATATTGGGCAGTCTGCTGTTGAGTTCTTTAAGCATGCTCTCACTGAGTATCCTTACTCTGATAATACTGAAGAATCGAGTCTCATGAATGATGATTTGTTCAATGTTATTCCTAACATTGTTACTGAAGATGATAACCTTATGCTTCTTAAAGATCCCGATGAGTCTGAGGTTTGGTGTGTTATCAATCATATGAACTCTGCTAGTGCCCCAGGTATGGATGGCTAGAATCAAATCTTCTTTAAACATTGCTGGTACATTATTAAAGTAGATATGATTAAGGCTATGAAAGATTTCTTACGTGGTAAGAATATTCAAAGGGGTATTTTTGCTATGGGTATTTGTTTGATTCCTAAGATCTCCAATTCTATTAGCTGGAAAGATTACAGGCCGATTAGTTTATGTTCTCTTCTCAACCGTACCATGTCCAAAATTATTTCTAATAGGTTGGCTATTCTCTTGCATAAAATTATTTCTCATAATCAGGGAGGCTTTGTTCCTGGTAAAAGCATCCATGACAACATTCTAATTTGTAAAGAGTTGATTTATGATATGAATAGAAAGGTTAAGGATAGTAATATTGTAATTCAGCTCGATATGTCTAAGGCCTTTGACAAGCTCACTCATTGCTTCATTCTTAATGTCATGAAGAAGTTTGGTTTTTCTTCTAGATTTATTTGCTTGATTAAGAAAATGATAAATGCTGTGAGTGTCTCTTTGCTTGTTAATGGTGAAGTTTTTGGCTTCTTTAAAACTTTGAAAGGTTTACGTCAAGGAGATCCTATATCTCCTTATCTCTTCATCATTGCTGAGGAGATATTTATTAGAGGTATCAATTCTCTTTTCAATGAAAACAGATTTATGCATTATAAGAGTAGAAGCAGAATCAGTATTAATATCCTTGCTTTTGCTGATGATATCTTATTGTTTACTAATTGTAAGGATATCACTCTTAATAATCTTTGTGGTTTTCTTGAGAAGTATCAGCTTCTGTCTGTTCAGGTTGTTAATAAAGATAAGACTAAGATTTTGATAGCTAGTGGTATTGCTTCATCAAAGATTGACGTTATGTCTAACATTTCTGGTTTCTCCTCTAGACATTTACCAACTGATTATCTTGGTGTTACAATCAACACTAATAATAAAATGTGTAACTACAACAAGCTTATATGTAAAATCAGTAATAAAATTAGTGAATGGAATGTATCTTGTTTATCCTTTGCTGGTAAGCTTACTTTAGTTAAGTCTGTATTGATGAGTATTATTCTATATTGGATGCAGTGTTCTCTTTTGCCTAAAGGTGTTAGTTCTAAACTTGAAATAATCTTAAATAGATTCATATGGGGGTCCAATTTGGTGGATACGAAAGTTCACTGGTGTAATTAGAATACTCTTTGTAGAACTTATAAATAAGGTGGCCTCAACATTAGAAACATGAATGATATTCAAACTGCTATTTCATTTAATCTTTGGGCTGCATTTAGAAAGAACAAGTCTTACTGGTCTAACATCATGCATAGTATATATTTTCGTAATCATCATCCATTTGCAGATTAGAACATCCAAAGCTGGTTTTGCAACTTGGAAAAGAATGATCAGAATTAGAGACCAGGCCGAGCTGCACATCAAATGGAAGTTGGGGAATGGTCAGGTGGATTTCTGGTTAGATAACTGGACTTTTACTAAGCCTATTTTAACTCTTAATGATAATGATAACAATCTTTGGTTTACAACTGAAACTTTTAATACTTACTGGTCTAATACTCGCTGGGATTTATCTTCTATATCTAGCATGATTCAACCTGAAATTGTTGATTGTATTGATAGTCTTTATATTGATAATAGTAAAGAGGATTTAATGATTTGGGGCCTTGCTAAGAATGGTAAGCATAATTTGAAAGATTCTTGGGAGGGCATTAGAACTAAGTATAGTTCTAATTCTGTCTTCAATAAGATATGGAATCATTTAACTCCTATCAAAAGCTCTTTCATCCATTGGAAAATTCTTAATAATTATGTTGCTGTTGATTCTATTATCCAAAGAAGAGGCATTTCTATGGCTTCTAAGTGTCCGTTTTGTAGTAATTGTGAAACCATTTCTCATCTCTTTATATCATGTAAATTTACTTGGGCTATATGGATTCATTATGCTGTTATATTCAAAGTTCACCTATGCAACAATATGAATATCAAGCTCACCTGAATTTGGCAAATGCCTAAGACTTCCAAGATTCAGGTCAGAATTATATTACCTTCTCTTATATTACGTAGTATTTGGAAAGCTAGGAACTTATCTAAGATTAAAGGTATAAATACTTCAATTGGATCTATTATAAATCAAGTCAATTCTGTTATTCATACTCTTGATATGAAAAAGATTACTAACAAGTATCATTGGATTAATAACTCTAGAGCTGCTATGTTATTAGGTTGTGTAAATCATTTGAAATATGTTAATAGACCTATATATGTTAAGTGGACTCTTCCTCCATCAGGTAGATTAAAAATGAATTCTGATGCTTCTTGTCTTAACAATGGTGAAGCCAGTAGTTCTATTATTTTTAGAGATAGCAATGGTATCCTGGTTAAGGCTTATAGTTACTTATATGGTAAATCTACTGCTTTATTTGCTAAAGCCAGAGCTATTCTTGATGGTTTACTGATTTGTAAAACTAATAATTGGAATTTGGTTGATATTGAATCTGATTCTATAACCATTATTAATTGGATTCATAACTATAATACTAATGTATCCTGGTATGCTAAGCCTATCATCGAATGTATTATTAGACTCATTAGTAGTAGCATGTCTGTATCTCATATATATCGTGAAAAAATCATGCTGCTGATTGGCTAGCTAAGTATACATTACAAACTAAATTGATTCAATGTATTACTCCTGATTTGATTCCTAATAAGATTAAGACTATATTGATTTTAGAAGCTCTTGGTCTGGGATACATTACTTGATTCTAATACCTAGTTTTTGTGTTGAATTTTTTTTCTGAGGTTAATGATTGTTTCGTGGCTTGCTGTTGGTAGCTGCTTTCTTGTTGTTGAAAATAATGTTTGATCTTCCATTGGATGTAGCTGTGCTGATTCATTTTGTGATTGGTGTGGTTGCTGTTGCTGATTCATTTGAAAAGTTGCTGTTGTAATCCTGCTTAGATGATTTGGTTGAAGCCTCGATTTTGGGTGTTGAAGCTGTTGGCTTGTAAGTTGTTGGGTGATGGATTCGTTGGCTTGTATCTTCATGTTTGTTGTTTGAAGTGATGAAGGATATGTGAAGATTGGCTTGCTTTTGAAGCTTCATGCTGTCCTGTCAATGATTGATGATGCTAATGCAATTGATGTTCTAAGAAGGGAGGTGGTGTTGATGCTCTTTAATGTCTTGTTATCTAAGATGGTGATTAAAGATGGAGGTTTCTATGTTGGTGCTGATGCTCTTTAATGTCTTGTTATCTAAGATGGTGATTAAAGATGGAGGTTTCTATGTTGTTGCTGATGTTTCATTTTCTTATCAAGCTTTTAGTGTAGTGTGAAGCTTTTAATGCTGATGGTGGTGAAGCTCTTTAGTTTAGGGTTTTTGACCTTACCTATTCTAGGGTTTTGTTTTTTGGCGCCTAACTCTTCTTTAATTTTTTCCGCATTTGTAAAACATTTATTCTTTTAATAAATATCTTATTTTATAAGAAAAAAATTAAGGACGAAAATATAGGATAAAGATATGTAAAATTAGGGTTAAAGATATTAAATGAAAGTATTTACGTGGGTGAAATAGGTATAGAAATATTAAATGAAAAGTAATGAAATAAATGGATAAATATCTACGTACAATTCTTTTCCGTATCATGTGAGGGTCAATATAACTTATTTTTGATAAAAGACATTTTGTATTATAATACACATATTTAATTATAAATAAGAAATTATTGAAAAGTTAGGGTGAGTTCTTAAGAGGTACATCAAATATTTCAAAATTCTTGTTACATACAATATATTTTCATAATTCCAATAAGTGTATAAACTTTTTGATATCAATAACAAACACCCAATGATTAAAAAATATTTCAAATAGTACCATTATTTTAATAACAAACCCTTCTAATTAAAAAATATTTTTAAAGTCTCATTATTCTAGACACCGCCGTCGCCGCGACCACCGTCACCACCACCATCACCGTCGTCACCGCCACCACCGTCGGCATCACACCACAACCACCACCACGACCGGCACCACCACCACCACCACCGCCGACACCACCAACACCATCGCCGACACCACCACCACCGGCACCACCACCATAATAATAAGGCTGTTACTCTATTATGAATAACAGTAATAAAACTGTTACCTTATGGATCTTTACATAGTCTATGATTCAATGATATATATATTTGATCCTAGAGTGGGATGATAAAATATTGTTAAAATTGTGTACTCAAAAACCGTTTTCTATTTTTAAATTTAACTTTAATTGTGAGGGATAATAAGATTTATTTAAAAAAAAGTAGAATAGAATTTTTTTGAAGAAACGAAAAAAGTTAAATATAACATGGTCGAAATCAAATATATATCCTAAATTTAAACTCGAATAACAAATTATATATGAGAAAGTGGTTATTGAAGATAAGTGATAAAAAAAAGTTATAATTACAAAAATAAAAAACAAAAACCAAAATAACAATTGAACAGAATCATTAAAAACTTGGAAAACATGTTTTTGTTGTATTAGAATTTGGTTTGTGTCAACAACTTAAAAATCACAAGCTTTTAAGTGATAAGAGATGGACAAAAATATCAAATCAAAATTAATTTAAATTGGTTTAGTTACAAATATATTTAGATTCGTTTCAGTTGCTGAAACAGGAGATAAAAATAATAACGACATACCCCTCTAATTAAACATAATTTCTTTGTGACAGACACCGTACTCTATATAATAAAAAAGAAAAAAGAAATTAAAAATTAATTTAGAGATATATATATATATAAAAGGTGAATTTAAAGAGTATCAAATAATTTTGTCCTAAATTTATTATCCACAATAAGAAAAAGAAAGTATCTTGTGGAATAAACAAATCTATAAATACACTTATTAAAATTAACCAAACTAAAGCCCACTAAAAATGAATTTTTAATTATTTCATGTATCTTATGGAAAATAACGCAAGTTAAAATATTTTAAGTCTAAAGTTTAAAATTATATTGGTAAAAATATTAAGTATGTCATATGTGTTTGATTAGTTACGTTTCCATAACTTTTATTTTTAATTTGATATCCAACCAAGTAGCTATCAAAACAGATAATAGCTTTGATTTTTTTAAAAGTTGCACATTTTGAATGTCCAACCCAAAACCAAATATATAGGAAGGTAATTGGATGAATTGATACTTATTTTTTAAAACTGAGACTTTGATCATATTCTTATTATATTGTATTTCGAAATTTAACTTCCTAAGATCTAATACTTTTTAAATGTTTAAAAATAAAAAATTATTTAAAAACATACATATTTTAGGAAAATATTTTTTTATTTTTTTTAACCACTTATAATACTGACAAAATATACGCACGAACACGAACACAATTTCATTCTAAACATTATAAACCAAATGTTAAATTATTTATTAATTTAATTGATGAGAAATATTACTAAAGGTATGCAAGACCAAAGCTACTGCCATTTAGTATCCAAACTTTCACTATTGCTTGCTTAATATCTATTTGGTGTAATTAACTCCCACCAAATACCCAATTTTTATAATAATACCCAAATATCATCAACCATCTATATAAGATTTTTTTTTTTAAATTTTCAGATGCTACTTTTCCCTTATATTTTACCTTTTAAACATTTGAAATTGATAAGTCTCCTCTCTCTCTACAACCAGATTTTAATGCACTACGAACTCAGGTTTTTTTTTCTCATCGTTGGTTTCACTTCCGGGGTTAATTTCAGAGTCGACTATGTACCTGCATTATTAGAGTAGCGATAGGCAATACTAAAAGAACTTCTTTCATCGGAGTATCAATTATCAACATTAGAGTATTATACATGGTTCATCCTAGTATCATTGTAAGTTTTTTCATGTGAGCTATTTGTTATGTACCATTATTATACATTGTGTCATTTGGTTATCGGAGTATCGAAGGTGAGCAAGTTGGTGATGTTCGTCACCAGACTATTCATAGGTTTTCTTTTGTTTTTAGAAACCGATTGTATAATAATACATTTTCATCTGTTTTCCTTTTGTAATAAGTTAAAAATTAATTGTATGATGTATTTCCTCTAGTTAGTAATTCTGTTTAGGTTGTGAAATATATCGGGATTCAATTTTAGAGTTTTCAGCTATGTTCAGTTGAACATGCGAGTTGACAGGATAAAAAAATTCGATCCTTGTGCATGTGAACATGCGATCTTAGTAGGAAATAATGTTACTGGAATATGCAAGTCATTTGTTATATAACATGTGAGACGTTTGAAAATATCAGACGTCTCGCATATGTGAGAAGTTTGAAAATACTAGACATCTCACATATGCGAGACCTTAACGTGTTATCCATGCGAAATTATGCATGGTTATTATGCCATTCTTTTTATTGTTCATAACTATTTCGAATTGTTCAAAGCTAAGGTAATCAATTCTTAAATCTTGAGTGTGCATTTTTATACATGATGGTCAAACTACAGTTGTTCCTCATAGCGAGTTTGAAGAGTTCGAAAGTATTCAACAGTATGTTGAAAGTGGATATGATGTATTGGTTAGAGGTAAGTACAATATTACCTACTATAGCGACGATAATATATTATTTACAAATGAGACAGATTTTAGGGTTTGGTAGTATATCTTAATGTGGAGCGTTTAATTTGTTTTAGTTTTCTTATAAAACAACATTTGATTCATAAATGTAATGTATAAATGTGTAAACAGGCTAACATAAGTTTGAGAGAAGCCTAAAGTAATCAATTAATTAGTAGAGTGAGTAGTAATGGTTTAAGTTTTTCTATCATAACAAAAATAACTTGCTACTACTGGCTAGGCAGATGCAATTATAGGTTTTGGTCAAGTTTTTGATCAAGATGTTGCAACTCTAAAAGTTATCTTTATGCCTTTATGCCATACAACACGATATATTTTTTCAAATACATTCAAAATAAAATATGTGAGATAACTCCTTATTATGAAAATAAAGTCTCAAGTGGATGTAAATGGAGACTTTATGCATCATTTGATTCCACCACCGGCTTCATGATCATTAAGCGGTTTGTTGAACGACATACTTGCAGCCCCAGTTTTTCCAAACAATATCGGAGACATTTGACATCCGAGTTGATTGCTACAAAAATTCATGATTCTATTAGGACATGCAGTTTTGTGACATTGAAAAGTGTAAAAGCAAGTGTTAAACAAGACTACGGTTTAGATATTTCTTATAGTCTCTTAAGGAATGATTTTGAGAAAGCAAAGAACAGAGTTTTCAGAGATAGTTCTAGTTCATTTAATTTACTCAAGGGATACTTCAAAAGATTGAAGAGTTATGATATTACGGTCGAATATCATTTGGAATATACACTGGGAAACAATTTCAAACGGTGTTTCATAGCATTCAGTTCTTATCTTTAATTTTTTCATTCATGTCGTCCGCTTTTATTTTGTTGATGAAATATTTTTAACCAACACGCATATGGGTGTATTTCTATCGGTCTTAGCAAAAAATAGTAACAATAGTAAGTTGTATGCCTTTCTGGTTTTTGTTTCATACATATAACATGCGATTCGTGACCATATGGTCATGAGAGACATGCAAGCAATGATCTCGTCTTTACACCATACGCTTCTAGTATTGATGACCATGTGAGTCTATGGGATAATGACCGTACAATTCTAGTGTTTATGATCATGCGAGTCTCTGGGATGATAACCATATGATTCATAGATAATGATCACGCGAGTCTTATTATACTAACAATGCGATTCTAGTGTGATAATCACCATGCGAGAGATATGATGCCAGTTTAATTTGTTTTCTAAGGTATATTTAATTTAGATTTGGTATTGTTGGTTGTGAAGATGCTGAAAATTGGTTATGGTTTCTAGATAATGAAACCTCATTAATGTTGTTTTTGTCTTTTATCCAAACTGCTATCATGCCTATTGTATTTTCCATCTTGTTCAGAATTTAAGGTATGCTCTTGGGTGTTGAAGCTGTTGGCTTGTAAGTTGTTGGGTGATGGATTCGTTGGCTTGTATCTTCATGTTTGTTGTTTGAAGTGATGAAGGATATGTGAAGATTGGCTTGCTTTTGAAGCTTCATGCTGTCCTGTCAATGATTGATGATGCTAATGCAATTGATGTTCAAAGAAGGGAGGTGGTGTTGATGCTCTTTAATGTCTTGTTATCTAAGATGGTGATTAAAGATGGAGGTTTCTATGTTGGTGCTGATGCTCTTTAATGTCTTGTTATCTAAGATGGTGATTAAAGATGGAGGTTTCTATGTTGTTGCTGATGTTTCATTTTCTTATCAAGCTTTTAGTGTAGTGTGAAGCTTTTAATGCTGATGGTGGTGAAGCTCTTTAGTTTAGGGTTTTTGACCTTCCCTATTCTAGGGTTTTGTTTTTTGGCGCCTAACTCTTCTTTAATTTTTTCCGCATTTGTAAAACATTTATTCTTTTAATAAATATCTTATTTTATAAGAAAAAAATTAAGGACGAAAATATAGGATAAAGATATGTAAAATTAGGGTTAAAGATATTAAATGAAAGTATTTACGTGGGTGAAAAAGGTATAGAAATATTAAATGAAAAGTAATGAAATAAATGGATAAATATCTACATACAATTCTTTTCCGTATCATGTGAGGGTCAATATAACTTATTTTTGATAAAAGACATTTTGTATTATAATACACATATTTAATTATAAATAAGAAATTATTGAAAAGTTAGGGTGAGTTCTTAAGAGGTACATCAAATATTTCAAAATTCTTGTTACATACAATATATTTTCATAATTCCAATAAGTGTATAAACTTTTTGATATCAATAACAAACACCCTATGATTAAAAAATATTTCAAATAGTACCATTATTTTAATAACAAACCCTTCTAATTAAAAAATATTTTTAAAGTCTCATTATTCTAGACACCGCCGTCGCCGCGACCACCGTCACCACCACCACCACCACCACCGTCGTCACCGCCACCACCGTCGGCATCACACCACAACCACCACCACGACCGGCACCACCACCACCACCACCACCGCCGACACCACCAACACCATCGCCGACACCACCACCACCGGCACCACCACCATAATAATAAGGCTGTTACTCTATTATGAATAACAGTAATAAAACTGTTACCTTATGGATCTTTACATAGTCTATGATTCAATGATATATATATTTGATCCTAGAGTGGGATGATAAAATATTGTTAAAATTGTGTACTCAAAAACCGTTTTCTATTTTTAAATTTAACTTTAATTGTGAGGGATAATAAGATTTATTTAAAAAAAAGTAGAATAGAATTTTTTTGAAGAAACGAAAAAAGTTAAATATAACATGGTCGAAATCAAATATATATCCTAAATTTAAACTCGAATAACAAATTATATATGAGAAAGTGGTTATTGAAGATAAGTGATAAAAAAAAGTTATAATTACAAAAATAAAAAACAAAAACCAAAATAACAATTGAACAGAATCATTAAAAACTTGGAAAACATGTTTTTGTTGTATTAGAATTTGGTTTGTGTCAACAACTTAAAAATCACAAGCTTTTAAGTGATAAGAGATGGAAAAAATATCAAATCAAAATTAATTTAAATTGGTTTAGTTACAAATATATTTAGATTCGTTTCAGTTGCTGAAACATGAGATAAAAATAATAACGACATACCCCTCTAATTAAATATAATTTCTTTGTGACAGACACCGTACTCTATATAATAAAAAAGAAAAAAGAAATTAAAAATTAATTTAGAGATATATATATATAAAAGGTGAATTTAAAGAGTATCAAATAATTTTGTCCTAAATTTATTATCCACAATAAGAAAAAGAAAGTATCTTGTGGAATAAACAAATCTATAAATACACTTATTAAAATTAACCAAACTAAAGCCCACTAAAAATGAATTTTTAATTATTTCATGTATCTTATGGAAAATAACGCAAGTTAAAATATTTTAAGTCTAAAGTTTAAAATTATATTGGTAAAAATATTAAGTATGTCATATGTGTTTGATTAGTTACGTTTCCATAACTTTTATTTTTAATTTGATATCCAACCAAGTAGCTATCAAAACAGATAATAGCTTTGATTTTTTTAAAAGTTGCACATTTTGAATGTCCAACCCAAAACCAAATATATAGGAAGGTAATTGGATGAATTGATACTTATTTTTTAAAACTGAGACTTTGATCATATTCTTATTATATTGTATTTCGAAATTTAACTTCCTAAGATCTAATACTTTTTAAATGTTTAAAAATAAAAAATTATTTAAAAACATACATATTTTAGGAAAATATTTTTTTATTTTTTTAACCACTTATAATACTGACAAAATATACGCACGAACACGAACACAATTTCATTCTAAACATTATAAACCAAATGTTAAATTATTTATTAATTTAATTGATGAGAAATATTACTAAAGGTATGCAAGACCAAAGCTACTGCCATTTAGTATCCAAACTTTCACTATTGCTTGCTTAATATCTATTTGGTGTAATTAACTCCCACCAAATACCCAATTTTTATAATAATACCCAAATATCATCAACCACCTATATAAGATTTTTTTTTAAAATTTTCAGATGCTACTTTTCCCTAATATTTTACCTTTTAAGCATTTGAAATTGATAAGTCTCCTCTCTCTCTACAACCAGATTTTAATGCACTACGAACTCAGGTTTTTTTTTCTTATCGTTGGTTTCACTTCCGGGGTTAATTTCAGAGTCGACTATGTACCTGCATTATTAGAGTAGCGATAGGCAATACTAAAAGAACTTCTTTCATCGGAGTATCAATTATCAACATTAGAGTATTATACCTGGTTCATCCTAGTATCATTGTAAGTTTTTTCATGTGAGCTATTTGTTCTGTACCATTATTATACATTGTGTCATTTGGTTATCGGAGTATCGAAGGTGAGCAAGTTGGTGATGTTCGTCACCAGACTATTCATAGGTTTTCTTTTGTTTTTAGAAACCGATTGTATAATAATACATTTTCATCTGTTTTCCTTTTGTAATAAGTTAAAAATTAATTGTATGATGTATTTCCTCTAGTTAGTAATTCTGTTTAGGTTGTGAAATATATCGGGATTCAATTTTAGAGTTTTCAGCTATGTTCAGTTGAACATGCGAGTTGACAGGATAAAAAAATTCGATCCTTGTGCATGTGAACATGCGATCTTAGTAGGAAATAATGTTACTGGAATATGCAAGTCATTTGTTATATAACATGTGAGACGTTTGAAAATATCAGACGTCTCGCATATGTGAGAAGTTTGAAAATACTAGACATCTCACATATGCGAGACCTTAACGTGTTATCCATGCGAAATTATGCATGGTTATTATGCCATTCTTTTTATTGTTCATAACTATTTCGAATTGTTCAAAGCTAAGGTAATCAATTCTTAAATCTTGAGTGTGCATTTTTATACATGATGGTCAAACTACAGTTGTTCCTCATAGCGAGTTTGAAGAGTTCGAAAGTATTCAACAGTATGTTGAAAGTGGATATGATGTATTGGTTAGAGGTAAGTACAATATTACCTACTATAGCGACGATAATATATTATTTACAAATGAGACAGATTTTAGGGTTTGGTAGTATATCTTAATGTGGAGCGTTTAATTTGTTTTAGTTTTCTTATAAAACAACATTTGATTCATAAATGTAATGTATAAATGTGTAAACAGGCTAACATAAGTTTGAGAGAAGCCTAAAGTAATCAATTAATTAGTAGAGTGAGTAGTAATGGTTTAAGTTTTTCTATCATAACAAAAATAACTTGCTACTACTGGCTAGGCAGATGCAATTATAGGTTTTGGTCAAGTTTTTGATCAAGATGTTGCAACTCTAAAAGTTATCTTTATGCCTTTATGCCATACAACATGATATATTTTTTCAAATACATTCAAAATAAAATATGTGAGATAACTCCTTATTATGAAAATAAAGTCTCAAGTGTATGTAAATGGAGACTTTATGCATCATTTGATTCCACCACCGGCTTCATGATCATTAAGCGGTTTGTTGAACGACATACTTGCAGCCCCAGTTTTTCCAAACAATATCGGAGACATTTGACATCCGAGTTGATTGCTACAAAAATTCATGATTCTATTAGGACATGCAGTTTTGTGACATTGAAAAGTGTAAAAGCAAGTGTTAAACAAGACTACGGTTTAGATATTTCTTATAGTCTCTTAAGGAATGATTTTGAGAAAGCAAAGAACAGAGTTTTCAGAGATAGTTCTAGTTCATTTAATTTACTCAAGGGATACTTCAAAAGATTGAAGAGTTATGATATTACGGTCGAATATCATTTGGAATATACACTGGGAAACAATTTCAAACGGTGTTTCATAGCATTCAGTTCTTATCTTTAATTTTTTCATTCATGTCGTCCGCTTTTATTTTGTTGATGAAATATTTTTAACCAACACGCATATGGGTGTATTTCTATCGGTCTTAGCAAAAAATAGTAACAATAGTAAGTTGTATGCCTTTCTGGTTTTTGTTTCATACATATAACATGCGATTCGTGACCATATGGTCATGAGAGACATGCAAGCAATGATCTCGTCTTTACACCATACGCTTCTAGTATTGATGACCATGTGAGTCTATGGGATAATGACCGTACAATTCTAGTGTTTATGATCATGCGAGTCTCTGGGATGATAACCATATGATTCATAGATAATGATCACGCGAGTCTTATTATACTAACAATGCGATTCTAGTGTGATAATCACCATGCGAGAGATATGATGCCAGTTTAATTTGTTTTCTAAGGTATATTTAATTTAGATTTGGTATTGTTGGTTGTGAAGATGCTGAAAATTGGTTATGGTTTCTAGATAATGAAACCTCATTAATGTTGTTTTTGTCTTTTATCCAAACTGCTATCATGCCTATTGTATTTTCCATCTTGTTCAGAATTTAAGGTATGCTCTTGGGTGTTGAAGCTGTTGGCTTGTAAGTTGTTGGGTGATGGATTCGTTGGCTTGTATCTTCATGTTTGTTGTTTGAAGTGATGAAGGATATGTGAAGATTGGCTTGCTTTTGAAGCTTCATGCTGTCCTGTCAATGATTGATGATGCTAATGCAATTGATGTTCTAAGAAGGGAGGTGGTGTTGATGCTCTTTAATGTCTTGTTATCTAAGATGGTGATTAAAGATGGAGGTTTCTATGTTGGTGCTGATGCTCTTTAATGTCTTGTTATCTAAGATGGTGATTAAAGATGGAGGTTTCTATGTTGTTGCTGATGTTTCATTTTCTTATCAAGCTTTTAGTGTAGTGTGAAGCTTTTAATGCTGATGGTGGTGAAGCTCTTTAGTTTAGGGTTTTTTACCTTCCCTATTCTAGGGTTTTGTTTTTTGGCGCCTAACTCTTCTTTAATTTTTTCCGCATTTGTAAAACATTTATTCTTTTAATAAATATCTTATTTTATAAGAAAAAAATTAAGGACGAAAATATAGGATAAAGATATGTAAAATTAGGGTTAAAGATATTAAATGAAAGTATTTATGTGGGTGAAAAAGGTATAGAAATATTAAATGAAAAGTAATGAAATAAATGGATAAATATCTACATACAATTCTTTTCCGTATCATGTGAGGGTCAATATAACTTATTTTTGATAAAAGACATTTTGTATTATAATACACATATTTAATTATAAATAAGAAATTATTGAAAAGTTAGGGTGAGTTCTTAAGAGGTACATCAAATATTTCAAAATTCTTGTTACATACAATATATTTTCATAATTCCAATAAGTGTATAAACTTTTTGATATCAATAACAAACACCCTATGATTAAAAAATATTTCAAATAGTACCATTATTTTAATAACAAACCCTTCTAATTAAAAAATATTTTTAAAGTCTCATTATTCTAGACACCGCCGTCGCCGCGACCACCGTCACCACCACCACCACCACCACCGTCGTCACCGCCACCACCGTCGGCATCACACCACAACCACCACCACGACCGGCACCACCACCACCACCACCACCGCCGACACCACCAACACCATCGCCGACACCACCACCACCGGCACCACCACCATAATAATAAGGCTGTTACTCTATTATGAATAACAGTAATAAAACTGTTACCTTATGGATCTTTACATAGTCTATGATTCAATGATATATATATTTGATCCTAGAGTGGGATGATAAAATATTGTTAAAATTGTGTACTCAAAAACCGTTTTCTATTTTTAAATTTAACTTTAATTGTGAGGGATAATAAGATTTATTTAAAAAAAAGTAGAATAGAATTTTTTTGAAGAAACGAAAAAAGTTAAATATAACATGGTCGAAATCAAATATATATCCTAAATTTAAACTCGAATAACAAATTATATATGAGAAAGTGGTTATTGAAGATAAGTGATAAAAAAAAGTTATAATTACAAAAATAAAAAACAAAAACCAAAATAACAATTGAACAGAATCATTAAAAACTTGGAAAACATGTTTTTGTTGTATTAGAATTTGGTTTGTGTCAACAACTTAAAAATCACAAGCTTTTAAGTGATAAGAGATGGAAAAAATATCAAATCAAAATTAATTTAAATTGGTTTAGTTACAAATATATTTAGATTCGTTTCAGTTGCTGAAACATGAGATAAAAATAATAACGACATACCCCTCTAATTAAACATAATTTCTTTGTGACAGACACCGTACTCTATATAATAAAAAAGAAAAAAGAAATTAAAAATTAATTTAGAGATATATATATATAAAAGGTGAATTTAAAGAGTATCAAATAATTTTGTCCTAAATTTATTATCCACAATAAGAAAAAGAAAGTATCTTGTGGAATAAACAAATCTATAAATACACTTATTAAAATTAACCAAACTAAAGCCCACTAAAAATGAATTTTTAATTATTTCATGTATCTTATGGAAAATAACGCAAGTTAAAATATTTTAAGTCTAAAGTTTAAAATTATATTGGTAAAAATATTAAGTATGTCATATGTGTTTGATTAGTTACGTTTCCATAACTTTTATTTTTAATTTGATATCCAACCAAGTAGCTATCAAAACAGATAATAGCTTTGATTTTTTTAAAAGTTGCACATTTTGAATGTCCAACCCAAAACCAAATATATAGGAAGGTAATTGGATGAATTGATACTTATTTTTTAAAACTGAGACTTTGATCATATTCTTATTATATTGTATTTCGAAATTTAACTTCCTAAGATCTAATACTTTTTAAATGTTTAAAAATAAAAAATTATTTAAAAACATACATATTTTAGGAAAATATTTTTTTATTTTTTTTAACCACTTATAATACTGACAAAATATACGCACGAACACGAACACAATTTCATTCTAAACATTATAAACCAAATGTTAAATTATTTATTAATTTAATTGATGAGAAATATTACTAAAGGTATGCAAGACCAAAGCTACTGCCATTTAGTATCCAAACTTTCACTATTGCTTGCTTAATATCTATTTGGTGTAATTAACTCCCACCAAATACCCAATTTTTATAATAATACCCAAATATCATCAACCACCTATATAAGATTTTTTTTTTAAATTTTCAGATGCTACTTTTCCCTAATATTTTACCTTTTAAGCATTTGAAATTGATAAGTCTCCTCTCTCTCTACAACCAGATTTTAATGCACTACGAACTCAGGTTTTTTTTTCTCATCGTTGGTTTCACTTCCGGGGTTAATTTCAGAGTCGACTATGTACCTGCATTATTAGAGTAGCGATAGGCAATACTAAAAGAACTTCTTTCATCGGAGTATCAATTATCAACATTAGAGTATTATACCTGGTTCATCCTAGTATCATTGTAAGTTTTTTCATGTGAGCTATTTGTTATGTACCATTATTATACATTGTGTCATTTGGTTATCGGAGTATCGAAGGTGAGCAAGTTGGTGATGTTCGTCACCAGACTATTCATAGGTTTTCTTTTGTTTTTAGAAACCGATTGTATAATAATACATTTTCATCTGTTTTCCTTTTGTAATAAGTTAAAAATTAATTGTATGATGTATTTCCTCTAGTTAGTAATTCTGTTTAGGTTGTGAAATATATCGGGATTCAATTTTAGAGTTTTCAGCTATGTTCAGTTGAACATGCGAGTTGACAGGATAAAAAAATTCGATCCTTGTGCATGTGAACATGCGATCTTAGTAGGAAATAATGTTACTGGAATATGCAAGTCATTTGTTATATAACATGTGAGACGTTTGAAAATATCAGACGTCTCGCATATGTGAGAAGTTTGAAAATACTAGACATCTCACATATGCGAGACCTTAACGTGTTATCCATGCGAAATTATGCATGGTTATTATGCCATTCTTTTTATTGTTCATAACTATTTCGAATTGTTCAAAGCTAAGGTAATCAATTCTTAAATCTTGAGTGTGCATTTTTATACATGATGGTCAAACTACAGTTGTTCCTCATAGCGAGTTTGAAGAGTTCGAAAGTATTCAACAGTATGTTGAAAGTGGATATGATGTATTGGTTAGAGGTAAGTACAATATTACCTACTATAGCGACGATAATATATTATTTACAAATGAGACAGATTTTAGGGTTTGGTAGTATATCTTAATGTGGAGCGTTTAATTTGTTTTAGTTTTCTTATAAAACAACATTTGATTCATAAATGTAATGTATAAATGTGTAAACAGGCTAACATAAGTTTGAGAGAAGCCTAAAGTAATCAATTAATTAGTAGAGTGAGTAGTAATGGTTTAAGTTTTTCTATCATAACAAAAATAACTTGCTACTACTGGCTAGGCAGATGCAATTATAGGTTTTGGTCAAGTTTTTGATCAAGATGTTGCAACTCTAAAAGTTATCTTTATGCCTTTATGCCATACAACATGATATATTTTTTCAAATACATTCAAAATAAAATATGTGAGATAACTCCTTATTATGAAAATAAAGTCTCAAGTGGATGTAAATGGAGACTTTATGCATCATTTGATTCCACCACCGGCTTCATGATCATTAAGCGGTTTGTTGAACGACATACTTGCAGCCCCAGTTTTTCCAAACAATATCGGAGACATTTGACATCCGAGTTGATTGCTACAAAAATTCATGATTCTATTAGGACATGCAGTTTTGTGACATTGAAAAGTGTAAAAGCAAGTGTTAAACAAGACTACGGTTTAGATATTTCTTATAGTCTCTTAAGGAATTATTTTGAGAAAGCAAAGAACAGAGTTTTCAGAGATAGTTCTAGTTCATTTAATTTACTCAAGGGATACTTCAAAAGATTGAAGAGTTATGATATTACGGTCGAATATAATTTGGAATATACACTGGGAAACAATTTCAAACGGTGTTTCATAGCATTCAGTTCTTATCTTTAATTTTTTCATTCATGTCGTCCGCTTTTATTTTGTTGATGAAATATTTTTAACCAACACGCATATGGGTGTATTTCTATCGGTCTTAGCAAAAAATAGTAACAATAGTAAGTTGTATGCCTTTCTGGTTTTTGTTTCATACATATAACATGCGATTCGTGACCATATGGTCATGAGAGACATGCAAGCAATGATCTCGTCTTTACACCATACGCTTCTAGTATTGATGACCATGTGAGTCTATGGGATAATGACCGTACAATTCTAGTGTTTATGATCATGCGAGTCTCTGGGATGATAACCATATGATTCATAGATAATGATCACGCGAGTCTTATTATACTAACAATGCAATTCTAGTGTGATAATCACCATGCGAGAGATATGATGCCAGTTTAATTTGTTTTCTAAGGTATATTTAATTTAGATTTGGTATTGTTGGTTGTGAAGATGCTGAAAATTGGTTATGGTTTCTAGATAATGAAACCTCATTAATGTTGTTTTTGTCTTTTATCCAAACTGCTATCATGCCTATTGTATTTTCCATCTTGTTCAGAATTTAAGGTATGCTCTTAGTTGTTCTAACAGGAAGTTTATATATAGCATATTCATAGGTTTAAATAATGCGCTTATGATCCAACTATAATTTTTTTAATGAATAACTTGAAGCGTGTATTAATGAAAAAGTTATTGAGTTGTTAACTTTCTTGACAATTTATCTCGGGATAAATATGCTCAAATATTTGTTAAAGGGAAATGATATAGTCCTATAACATTATCTCCAGCTAAATATTTTAACCATCAGATTAAATATTTGTATAGTATACCTATTCTCAAATGAGCTGGCAAGATTCGAGTCTTACTTATGATTCAAATTTCACGACGTTAATTGGAGGGGCTAAGTTGGAGCAATAAATTATGCCTTGAGTATAAAAAGAAGTTAACGGTCAATAACAAAGCAGGTCGTCCGTGGTCGTTAATTTATTGAATTTTAAATGTTTATGTGGTCCTTGGCAACAAGATGTTTTTCCATATTCTCACATTTTTACTATAATACAATCAACTTAGCAATATCCAATAACATTAATAGAGCCATTCTTCATTGTTAGCAATTACAAGTCAACTTAATCTTTTAACATACATGCTTTAACCAATTTTAGCGAAAGATCAAGCTCTAATGAATTGCCATAAGTTCTACCTCTCAACATGAAAAGACGACCTAATAAGTCTAAAAAGAAGCGTATTCCATCTAGATAAGACTTAAAAACCAAGAAGTTGAGGTGTGGTCGTTGTTCGAAGTTAGGCCATAATGAAATGAATCCTGAGGAACTTGTTTAAATGTTTTAAATATTTGTTTTCCATGTTTTATAGTTTTAATTTCAAGAAGTTTATATGCTCTCATTTTTTGCATACTTCAAAATATTTCTTTTCCTACTTCTATGCAAGACCTAGATTAAAAATATGAGAGCAACTTGGAGTTTAAAAACATGCGATTCCTTGTGTATCAAACATGCAATTTTCATATATATTAAACCAAACATGAGATTTATAGTATATTAAATATAGGATCTGTTTGTATACCAAACATGTGATTTACTCGTATATTTAACCATGAAATTTTCTTGTATATTAATCCATGCAACTCGAGGTATATTAACCATGAAATTTTCTTGTATACCAACACATGCAACTCCACTTATATTAACCATGCGACCTCTCTAAGGTTAGACCATGTGATTTTCATTTATATTAAACATGGAATTTCTTATACATTTAAACCATGTGATTTTCAATTATATTAAACATGGAATTTCTTATACATTTAACCATGAAACTCTAGATATATTAAACATGCGATTCTTCTATATTAAACCATACAATTTCTTTTATAATAAACATACACTTTTTTGTATATTAGACCATGAGATCCACGTATAATAAACCATAACATCTACTTAAACTAAACTATAACAGACACATTAGACATGCAAAACAAACCGCGGTAAGATCACATATCTTATTATATTAGTAAAATCCATAATACAATTTTCTAGAAATCATAAAAAAGGCAACCCTAACATGGAACAAACTTTCAACCCGAACAAGAAAAAATAGGATAATTTAGGTTTGGAAATTTTACGGTGCGAGAAAATAACAAAAACATCAAAAAGGAAAACATTCAAACATCAGAAGAAGAGTCTTCTTTGTCTTTATCCTCCTCTTCTTCAGTCACTTCCTCTTTTTCTTCCTCAATCTCTTCATCTTCATCTTCTTCATCCTCCTCGTCCTTCTCTAGTTGGATTCTTTTCTTTTTTATTGGTGAAAGATCATTGGGGTTTTCCTCATCTACGCAGTATGATCCAGAGTCTGGTGAAAAATATTCAAATAAAAAAAAGAATATCGACTCAATTTTAGAAGATTCAGAGGCGTATTCCTAGGTGGCGGTCATTTTGTACATGGAGAAGTGTTCAGAAGATTTAGAGAAACCATCATCAGAGAAGAATAAGTAACCATACTCATCGAATGAGGAGAGGTAGCTGAAAGGCTCTATACTTTTGAATTTTGAATATTATCTGAGTTTTATTTGTATATGTAATCCTAGTGAGGGTGTACACTGCATTTAAAGGCAAAAACTTTAACCCATTCTCAATATGCGTTTTGTAGTTATTGTTTTAGTTATCTAATTTTATCAAATCAAACAATAAATTAGCCAATGAAAATAATTAACAAGCTTAGATATCGACATGACTAAATTGGTGGGAAGATGATGATTCTTGTTAATTACCATCATGACCATTGTATTTTTTAGCTAAAAATTTGGGCAATACCAGATGAATAATACCATAGAGACCATTGCAATGATTCAAGCATTCGATTTATTATTTGTATACACAAGTAATTTCTAGTAATAATATACATGCGAGTCTAATGGAGCTCACAATTATGTTTCTTACTTACTTACAAAATATGTTATTTACAAAATAAATAACATAAGCAAATAGTCAATCAAGAGAGTTACAAATGAACGTTTGTGTTTACATAATTTAGAAAATAATAAAAAATTTGAGCTCTCATGTTCTCACACATGTCTTCACTATATCTTTTAGGAATAAAGCCATTTTGGATAACGTCTTTGGCGTATTCACAAACAAAAGCACCACAATCAAGGTTTCCTGGTTTTTGTTGTGGGATATCTATTGTATTTTTGACTTTATATGGATTTTTTAGAAGATGTATGATTTTTTTTCCATTCAGTACGCCAACAATTGACAAAATTAAAGATCAGTTAAAATGTTAGATACAAGATCAGTAGCAAATAAGAAGCATAAATGACTTTAAATACTTACTAGTGGCTCAATAGTTTTTCTTATGTGGTCTGCTGCCTATTTACTGTGAGGCATGAGTAGGTTATAGTTTATTGTTGTTCCATTTTGCTTGTTAATATCACCAATGTCTAGTGGTTCATTGTATATTTCTTTATGTGGTATACTAAAAGGAACACATAATACGTCTGGTCTAGCATAGTTTCAAATACTTTGTCAACGATTTTTGTGAGAGCTCCTTTGATGGCTAGTGTTGTCAGCATTAAGGCAAATGATTACAAACAATTATTTTCTAAATAATCGATAATTAATTTTAATTATATGTACCGGTGCATTGGCGGAAAGTTGTATCGTAATAAATCTACAAATGTAAGCACATTCGAAATCTTTGGATCATATATTCCAATTATTTTCTTTAAATGTCTTATAACTTCAATCGTCGATAATATACCAAATGATAAGTATGGGACATGTAATCAAACATGGGAGATTAATACAACTAAACTTGCGATTTTACTACAACATAAACACCATGGGAGTCTAGTGCTACAGACTCAATACGTTCTATTTGTAACTAACGTGCGAGTCTAGTGCTACTGAACATGATATCCTATTGCTATTGAACACACGTTTTGTACTATAATTAATCATGCGATTCTAGTTCAACTGGATATATGTTTCTACCGTAATGTACACTGTTATAATGCAACACTTGTATATTTTACGTTGAAGTCCGGTCGCGTTCATTATGTAGCGCCATCAGTTCACTTACACCCAAATATAGACTATAAGAGAATTATGATAATGGTAAATACCATACTTCTTGATCTTCTTGTTTTACACTCTTTGTATCTTACTGACTTTATGGAATTCACATATCTTAATGATCTACTTTGTTGTTGTATTTATTTTCTAATTAGGGAAAATCGCTTCTTCTTCTTATATCTCACTATGTCTTTGACTGTAGAATGATCAATCATGCCATTCATTTTCCTCTTGCACTAATTCTTTGGTGGTCTCAAAGATGGATAATAGGGTGCCAAACACGATGCAGATCCAAGTATAACAAACATGAGATTCCAAGTATAATGAACATGCGATTCCAAATATATCAAACCATACGATTCGTACACTATATTCAAACATTAATCTTAGTCTACTAAAGATCCACTTACAACTTCATGAACGACTACCCATGATGTTGTCTGCTTTACAACCTTGTTAGTAGTAGCATCTCTTCAATCATAAGCCTGCATCTCCAACGCGATAGCATCCAAATTTCATTCTATGATAACGTCATCCTCAAGCTGATTAATCTCATCAAGATATTACTGTGTATGGTATATCAAAACATCACCAACATCTTTTACTTATATACATGATATTTTGTTAGGCGCATTAGTTGATGGTGATGCTTCTCTTTTGCGCTTTTGTGGTGTTAGTTCCTCTGTTTCTTTGTGTTGGGTTTCTGATGCCTGTGGGCCGGCTAGTGCTGGTTCCGTTTGGGTGAGTTCAACTTTTATGACTTTGTGCAAGCTTTTTCTTGTTGTGGTTATCGTCTGTCTTTTTGTTGGAGTTGATGGTCTTGGATTTCTTGTTCTTTGATTAAACATGCGACTCTGGTACTATAAATATCGTGCGAAACTTATGAATATATTTGGATAGGCCATTTATAAAACAATGATCCATTATTTTTACATAATACTTACTGTGGTTTTTGGTTGGTTTGGTTGCTCAAGCCCTATCTTGACTCGATACCAAGACTCCTTACAACTCGCACCAATAGCAACACTGAGTGGCCAGAGATTTATTGAAAAAGCAGCCCGGTTCGGTAACCTGCTGGATTAGGGGGGGGGGTCACGTGCTGACCATGCGATTTATGGTATATTAAACATACGATTACAGTTATATTAAACCATGAGATTCCTTATATATGAAATGTACGATTATAGTTATATCAAACTATGCAATTCGTTGTATATTGATCATGCGATTACAATTATATTAAACCATACGATTCCTTGTATATTGACTATACGATTCCAATTATATTAAACCATACAGTTCATCGTATACTAAACCATGCCATTCCAGTTATATTAAACATGCGATTTCTTGTATATTAAACATACGATATCTTTGTATATTACACCATGAGATTTCTCGTATATTAAAAATGAAATTTATTGTATTAAACCATGCAACTTCTTTTATAATAAACCATAAGATCCAAGTATAATAAACCATCATATCCAGGAATAAATAACATGAAATCCAAAATTGATTTTACAACCCTACAATATATGACTTTAGAAACCTATAGTATATGAAAATATATATTAAAAATTGAATCTTAATATACTTAAGATCCACTTACATCTTCATAATTTTTTACCTGTGGTGTAATATCTGTCTTATTTACAGGAGATTTATTTATGACCACTTTCTGTTGTTGTGATACCAACGAGACTTCAACGACTGCTAGTGATGGTGGTAAGAGTTTTTTTCGACTACTACTGGTGGTGTTACCGAGTCAGTTGGTTTTGGATCACAAATAGAGAGAGAAATTGTTTTTTCAAGATCCCGTTCTTCCAGTTTCCAACATAACTCAATTATCACATTCACTTGCTCATCAACCTATCATAACAACGCCAAGCATACTGGTATGAGACATTTGAGACCGCAACACGTAGAATATATATAACAAACAAGACCAAACGAGAGTCATGTACTTAATTTTTAGGCATACAATTGAACTCAACAAGCCCCATATACGTATGTATTTTTATTTTACATTCCAGTCTCTGACATGAAAGAGAACTCCTCTTGAAGATGGTCGTATTCTTCGTTCTGATTTCGGTTCGATCCCTCAATGTTGTTGCAACGCTCTTTGCGGAGGTTGAAGTCTTCTTGGATGGTATTGGAGTCCTTATTTGGTGGTGGATGAAGTCACTTGGGGTTTAATCAGCATTAGAGTCACTTGCTGGTTGTGGGCTAGTTTGTTTGGGTGATGGTGGTTTGTGACTGTCTAGGATATGATAACTTTTTGCTTGGTTTTGTTCATACAAATTTAGTCCTCATCCTAAGATTTTCATATGACACACAATATGGGTTCCCACTAGATTCACCCCCACTAAATTCTATTCTTCAATTCCATCAGTGTTAACTCATCCTCCAAAACGTATACAATAATAAAATTCTTAGTAAAATATTCGTCACTAGTTGAAGGAAACATAAGAGACCAACGAAACCTACCATGAGATTCTTATGGACCTTGCTATTTATAGTGTTGATGACCATGGGATTTTACTGATACTCACTCTTAGATTTCTACGAACATGCAATTCTAGTGATACTAACTACGACCATACGAATCTTATGCTATAGACCTTGCGATTATAGTGCTATAAACACCATGTGAGACTAATGATTATGACCATGCGTTTCTATTAAAAACATAACATTTGAGACAAATATATTTGATACCTCATTACCTTTCAGATGGTTTATCATTTTAATCATATCAATGGTTGATGATTTGGAATCCAAACCCCAACATTTGTAACATCTTGGGCTCATGTTGGGCCTCGTTTGTGCTTGCGCAATAGTTGTGTGTTCGTGATGAATGAACGCATCACAAAATAAATCAACACCATTACATTTTTTTGTAACTTTTTTAATTATGTATTAATATTATTTCTATTAAAAAAACATCCGATAACTCAATCTGGTTTTTCGATGATACAAGTTTTTATTGACCCAAAAAACTTCTTATTGCTATGAACCAAACATAGTTGTTTATTTTATGAAGGTCTTCGACATAATGGACCGTTGTCCAACCTAGTATATGTACTGATCTAAATATAATAGTGTGAAGTACATAAACATGATCAATAAACAACCACATCCTTCACAGAATGATCCCTGCATGTCTTAATGGATTTATCTATTAATTTTCTTATACACAACACACCATTCAAGTTTAGTGTTACTCAACATGCGTTTTTAGTTATCAACAACAAACATTTGATCTTACTACATAAAAACACGCGAGTTTAGTGTTAATGAACTTGCATTTTTAGTTATAAAAAATAAATATGCGATTCTAGTTATACTAATCATGTGTTGTTACCGTAACCAAATAGATAATCCAAAGATAAAGACATACCTTTATAAAACTATTTGATATTTGTTTGATTTTGTTTTTTCCAACTTTTAGAACTTTCATCTAGAACATTCTCATGATCATTGGAGCTGTTTCCCCACCATCGGTGTAACGAAGTTTGAATCATCCGGCGTTGTTTAAAATATTTTCCTCCGTTGCCACGTTTCGGCCAAAAATAGTCTTCACATCATTGGTAGTTAGTATTACCAGTTTCGACCAAATTCTGAAAGCTTCATCTTCCACCAAATATGTCTTTATAATTTGGTTATAAGTTGATAACCATCCAAATACATAATATAATTGCGATAAACACCAAACACCATCGAAATACAAAACCTAGTGGCGATAAACAGCAAACACCATCGAAATACACAGAAACGTATAATTGGTACGATGAATACGTGTGTTTTGTTTCTACTATTCATCCAAACACAAAATCAAGGTCAAAATAACTCTTCCAGAAAGATGAATCATACTTTAATAGTGGAGAAGGTTCATCGGAGATTGGTTGAAGTCTCGTCGAATTGTTTTTGTCGATTTCGGGTGTTTAAGGTTTTATTATATAATGGGTTTCAGAGAGAAGTGGTAGATAACTGTTTTTTGTTCAAAATAGGTTCAAAAGAGAAAAAAGAGGTTTCAACCTACAATACCTTTTTTATACTAATGAGGGTATTTTAGTCCAATTTTAAGGTCAAGGTATCTATTGGTAGTTTGTAATTTTTGGGTATTGTGTGATAATGAGATACTTGAGCGAGTATTTATAGGTAATTCATCCATAATTGATACTAATAATATTATTTATTACTTTAATTAATTTTAATAATTTTATATTGAAACACTAAATATAATATAAAAGAATTTATAAATACAAAATAATATTTACAATTTTAATATATTATAAATATATTATAAGGAAAGAGACGAGTAGGTCCGGTTAAGCTTTTCCCCTTAGACCTTTGAAACTTCGTTCAATCTTTGGTAGAGAAATACCAATACAAATGTCCCCAAATGTAGTATTCCAACGTCTTCCAAATGCAACACATATAATGTATTAACACATTTCTGTCTAGTATCGGTAGATATCACGCATCCTAAAAAATATATGATATATGCATGAGAAGCTTAGCGGATCTTGGATATGGTCCTATATGAGTTTGAATCTAGATACTCATCAGCAGTAATGGTTTCCGGAAACCAATTCAAACTGAACCTCGACTTTCTATGACACTCTCCTGAAAAATATACAATCGCTCATACGCTGAGTACAATTTTTTTATCTTATCATCCCAACTCTGACAAAGAATCTCCAACACGAGGCCATTTATGATGTAGACATGATCAGGCCTAATAGACATCTATATGAAACTTAACTGAATATGTTAGTTTTTTGGTGCCATCTCTCGATAAAAGCTTTCGTCATTATCGGGATAACATTAAACTAACTGAGGTAGCCCACCAATAGATTAAAAGGAGTCACGACTAACAAAATTTGTACAATGTTTATAATTTATGAATATAAGAAACATATTAAATAAATATAAGTATTAAAATACTCATCATCTTCATAAACGTGTTAAACGCCTCGTGCTTGTCGTACGAAGATAATAATGGATGTTATTGGCATAAAAAATCATGTTTGTCTTTGCTTTTCTACGCTTTATCCCAAAAGAGAAAATAATATGGACAAATTTTAGATTGAATTTTCCATCCCATCCACATCCTCCGTGACCACCGCGTGAAACGTTCTCTTTTCATGAAACCAATCCAACATGACAAGATAATACTGGATGCACATGCGGTATCGGCTTCTACCTGACAAGGTCCTTTGTCATGGATATAATGTTCGGTAGGAATATGTTAAGGTCGTTTTGGTGCACGTAACCTATCTACTTGATAGTGTTTCGATCCTTTTTCTTGCATTCCTAATACTGGAAAAAAAATATTTATTCACGCATAAAATTAGAATCGATGCATATAATAACTTAAAAATAAGATCAAATAACAAAATATTGTAATAAGAATTTGAAAATAATTGAAAACAAAAGCGTAAAAAATTAATATAAATATAAAAATAAAAATAATATGAATAGGAAGAAGGGCCGTGCTAAACTCAGACCTCTTTTTCTTATAATGAGTCTTTCTTATAATGAGACATCCAAATCCGATATTTAAAAAAAAATTGAAATGACTAAACTTCTCGCAGCATATAAAACCCAAATAACTAATCATTTTATTTCTCCCCAACACACTGAAAGTTCCCACCAACTAATCATATTTTTCTCTCCACATTTAGACAATAAAGAAAATCCAAGAAATACCTAACACAATATCCCTAGCTGCCTGTCTCAGCAACTCAAGAGAAAAACCTTCAAGCTCTCATTCAAACAAGACCCTCCAAACAGCCATTAAAACATAAAGACGCACACACCATTTGGAAAAAAAAGTTGGAATGTCTTTGTCTTTAACAAATGCAATCATAAACATGATAAGCCCTAAAAGTCAATGTGGGTTTATTCCTGGCAATAATATTCAATCAAATATCTTAATTGCAAAAGAATTTCTCTGTGATTTAAATAGAAAAGTCAAGGACTGCAATATTATCATCCAACTTGATATGTATAAGGTCTTTGACAAACTTAGTCATCCTTTTATTATCAAGGTCTTGAGTTGTTTTGGCTTCTCTAAAAGATCCACCTCTTTGGTTTCCAATCTCAATATTTTATCATCATTAATGGTGCTTCTATAGGATTCTTCAAAATATCAAAAGGTTTGAGGCAAGGTGATCGTCTTTCACCAAGCCTCTTCATCATTGCTGAAGAAGTCCTCCTTAGAGGCATTACCAAGTTTTTCAATGACAATAAGCAAATTAATTATAGAAATCGCAGCAGCCTGTGTATCAGTGACCTGGCTTTTGCTGATGACATTATTTTGTTCACTAACAGTAAGGAAGCTACTCTGGCTTCACTTAGTCTTTTTTGCAGGCATATAAAGACAGTTCTATCAAGTTATCAAAAAAAGTAAAACTAAAGTCATTACATCCATTGGTGTAGATGATATCAAAATCAACTCTATTGCCAACATTACTGGTTTTAGTACTAGCTTGCTCCTAATGGACTATCTAGGCATCACTATCAGCAATGACAACAACTTTTCTGTCTACAATAATTTACTTAATAAGATCACCAACAGAATCTTGGACTATTGCAGGGAGAATCACTCTTATAAATTTTGTTCTGATGAATATTGTTTTATAATGGATGCAAAGTAATACCGTTCCTCATGGTGTTATTAGCAAAATCGAGAAAGCCTTTAATCGTTTTCTTTGGGGATCTACTAGTCTTGATCACAAGATTTATTGGTGCAGATGGAGTCTTGTTGTAAAACTTTCATAGAAGGAGGCTTGAATATCAGAAACCTGGCTGATGTTCAAAACTCTACCTCTTGCAAGCTGTGATTTTACTTCAGAGACAATATCACTCTCTGGGCAAATCTAATTCACAATATTTTTTGTACGAACATGGATCATTTGGAAGTTGCTGACAGTTAGAATTGTTCGATGGTGTTGAACAGACTCACCAAGATTGAGCACGTTGTTGAGCATTTTATCTCCTCGTCTCATGGGGATGGTTTGGTTGATTTTTGGCTAGACAAATGGTCTAACTCTAATCCTCTTCTCTCCCTTGATAATTCTATCAATAATAGCTGGTATACCCCTGAAAAGGTTCATCAATACTGACAAAATTTTCAATGGAATCTATCTAGGATTGAAAACCTTATTAATCATTCTCACCTGAATCGTATTAGAGATTGTTTTATTCATCAAGGAAGCAAGGATAAGATCATTTGGAGCTTATCTTCTACTGGAAATTTCAGTCTCAAAGCCACTTGGGAGTCTGTTCGCAAGCACCACAATGAATCTAATATGCTCACTAATTTTTGAAATGATTTAACTCCAAAAAGCATTATTTTCTTCATTGGAAAGTTATTAAAAATTTCATTCCCACTAATTCTGTTCTTAGGAATAGGCCCATGATTATTGTCTCCAAGTGCTAGTTCTGCTTAAATTATGAAACATCTGACCATCTTTTCATTGCTTGCGAGATTGCTTGGACAACTTGGCTTTATTTTGCAGGTCACTTCAATATTCACATCTTTAGGTACATGGGCATTAATCATATAACTCGTGCATGGTTCTGGTCTATCGACAAGAAAAATCATGTGAGACATGTGATCAATTTCTTAATTTTCAGTGTGATTTGGAAGTTCAGAAATCGTTCTAAGTTCAAAAATATCAAGGTTTCTTCTAACATGATTATCAATGAGGTGCATAGAATCTTAAAATACATGAACATTTCTGGTATATTTAACTCTTCTCACTGGTCCAAGGATCTGAATGTGGCCAAGGATTTTGGATTTTTCAATCTTTCCCATGAGCTTAAAAAGAGGCCATCAGTTCTCAAATGGAATTATCCTTCTGCTGAACATTGCAAACTAAACACTAATGCATCTCTGTTCATCAGAATGGTGAGGCTAGTGCTGTAATTATTATCAGAGACCATGAAGGTAACTTAATTTGCGTTGCTGGTTTCCTTTATGGTAAACTCTCACCTTAAATGGCTGAGGCCCGTGCGTTAATGGATGGTCTGATGATCTGCAATATGAAGGGTTTGCACAATCTTGATATAAAGTCCGACTCTCTTATATTTGTTAATTTTGTTAAGAATGGTAGTCAAGGATCTGTTCACTGGGCTCTTAAACCTACCTTAAACTTCTGTAGAAAGCTTCTAACTCCTTTAATGACCCTGAATCATATCTTCAGAGATCAAAATAGAGCAGCTGACTGGCTTGCTCGGTGGACTTCAAACTGCAAAATGAGAAAATATTATAACTTTGCATCTGCTCGTGTCGATAATACTGTAAAATCTATTATTGTTCTTGAAAGTCTTGGTTTATCTTATATCAATAATACATCATAATTTTAAACTGGTGTTCTCGAGCAGGATCTTCCTGACTCTTTTGTCTCTTTAAGTTTTTGTTGTTTGCAGCGGTATCGTTTGCAGGTTCTCCTCGTGGAGGGGAAAACTTTATGTTGAAGCTGGACAGTCCAAGCTAGAGTAGTGATTTTCGTTGGAAACTTTCCCTTGGAGAAAAGAAAGCCTGCGTTGAAGCTGTGTTATTCTTTACTAGAGCAGTGTTTGCCGTTGGTAGCTTCTCATTAGAGAAGATAAAGCTTTTGTCGGGTAAAAAACACCGCAGGTCCCCCATGCTTGTCACTTGTAACACATCAGTCCCTATTATTTGTCTTTGTAATAAACCGGTCCCCTACGTTTCAAACAGGTCCCTCACGCTTTCAGTTTGTAATAAACAGGTCCCTCACATTTTCAGAAAATGATATGTTTGTTACGTTTTTAAAACGTAGGGGACCGGTTTATTACAAAGACAAAGAATAGGGACTGATGTGTTACAAGTGACAAACGTGAGGGACATGCAGTGTTTTTTACCCGCTTTTGTCTAAAATGGATAGTTTCTTAGCTACTCTTTTCGTCAATGACTGGTGCATCAGAGCATAACCTCCTAATTCTTAGTAGAGAAATCTCTTGAAAATTACAGTTGATTGTTGATATCTTTGACATTTTAGAGCTGAGATTTTATCTCAAGAGTGTATCCTGTTTGCTTATAGATAAAGCTAGAGTTTTGTTCTATTTTGGCGCCAAAATTTTGGGCCAGAAATTTGTTCAAACTTATTACATTTTTATCAATAAATGGGCTCTAATTAAAAAATAAAATAATAATAATAAAAAAAAATAAACCCAACGGCATAAAAATCAACCCAAAAAATAATTCAGATAAAACAACTGCAGAGTGGAGTGGAGTGTACACATCACGAAGAACACAGATAAACCCATTACTAAAAAACTCAAAAATTTAAAAAATAATAAAAACAAATTGCCTTTTTTATATTTATAATCAAAGCATAACCCAAAAGAAAACTACATAAAATGATTTAAACAACTCTAATATATTTTATTTTGGAGACAAAAAGTATCAAATCCTCAATTATTATTTGCCAGGGTACAAAACCAAACCTCAGTCTAATTCAAAGAGTGTATTTCACCCAGAAGATGGATCATGCTTACCTATTTAAAAGATTTTACTGAACAAGAACAAAACTTCAATTTACGAAGGTAAGGAAAGTGAAAATGTCACAAGAAAAATAGAAGGGATTACTACGCACACAGCTACAAAATACAATTTTTTTCTTGACTTATGATCATTTGAGTAACATGAAAAAGGGAGTTGTAGATTAGCAAGATAAAATATACTTTCACAATACGGTAGAGTTGGATTCGAGAAGGTTAAGGTTTTAAAATATTTCAATAAGAGAGATTTAGGGTTTGGAAGAAATGGTGGGGCTGAAATTAGAAATAAGAAAATATTTATAGCAGTGATAACTGTAAATATTGATGTTTCATTTTAAGAAAACGAAGTTTCATTATAGCGAGGTTTCATTTTAGAAAAATGGATCTCGATTTATCTTAATATAAAAAAAAAATCTACATTGTTTTTTATATTATTTTTTCACATTTTGTTAATAAAGATGTATCATAGATATCACATTCGGTACTAACGCACTATTGGTGCCGGATATGTTACCAACGGTTTATCTCGTAAGTATTTAATTTAGAAAACTTTAAAATATTAAAAACCGGTAAACAATTATTAAAGTTTTTTCGAAATGATTTCTTTCATAATTTTTAATCTTAAATTTATTTTATATACGAATTAATTTGACCCTAATAACATTTATCTATAAGATGCGTTGGCTAAAAAATGGTTAATTTTTGTTTTAGCTAAGAGAGTCCTTAAAAATAGATCCGAAATCGAGATTTTTATGGGAGAATTACGGAGGACCTATAAACTAAAAAGATAAGGGTTTAAAACAAAATTATGTAACTAGCAAAATAAAAACTAGAGAATTGCTAAAAAAAGTCACGTTTATTTTATGAAGTCGCATTTTTTTTATTTTCAATATTTATAAAATTGTTTTTAGGTAAAAAATCCAAAAAATCCTTCAAATCTTAATGAAATACAACCAATGACATTGAGGACTCCAAACTACTCTATGAAGTTGTAAACACAATTTCAACTACCAAGCCATAATTCATATTCTCCAAACTACTATAATCATCCAAACTCTAATCCCATAAATCCATTTTTTTTCAAAACCATCAAAACCTTCATAACATGATCAAAATTGAGTCGGAACCAGTTCCTTTGCAGACTAGCATGGACATCATTGCTTTCCAGTATTATTTTTTTGCAAAAGAGAGTTTGAAAAAAAATTGTTTTTATGTTCTTCGCCATACGTTGACGTCAAACTAGTGTTCTTCGACAACAGTAGTGACGAAGAGGACACTACTCACGCCATGTCATGGCGTAAGGGCCATAGTCAATGCCACAGATGTGGAACCGGCTAGGGACCTCACGCCATGACATGTCGTTAGTAGTGTCCTCTTCGCCACTATTGTTGGCGGAATAACCTAACTTAATCCTTAATCCCGGTTTAATTGATTTGTTTACTTCTTACATGTTGCTGGAGGTTATCCAATGCGGTATTTCGTTTGTTTCCGACTACGCTCATCATTTCACAACTCACGACACGTATACCTTAGACTTTGTTGGGTTTCTCGATTAACATTACATCTACAGAGCGAATCAAAAATACGCTCACCATTTCAAAGACATTTACAATTGAACGAAGATGGTTGTCGTATTAATAATATTACTAGTAATAATAATAATAATAATAGTCGTAGTAGTAATATTAATATTACTAATAATAATATTATTAATATTGTTCTTATTATTCATAGTATTACTAGTATTGATAATAATACTAATTCAATTTCTCGATGATATTACTAATATTACTATTAATTATATTAGTAATAGTAATAATATAAATAAATAAACCTCACAACAAGATGAGATTAATCGAAAGCAAACTCCGATTGATCAATAATTTTCAAAATGGTATTTTTGAGACATAATATAAATAAACAAATCTCACATGAATGTGATATTAACAACAACATGACATAGTGCAATATAATTTACTAGTTGGAATCATATCCCATGTTGTCCTAAACAAGGTCGAAGTTCGTAATGTCATCCTCTTTCTCAGCAACCAAACTCTCGAGATATACTAACATATCTCCAGTAATGAAATCTGTCCTGAACAGGTTCCACTTTTCAAGTGTTTCTTGGTGAAATTTGCAAGACAAGTTGGACAAACAATGCAGTGGTTCAGATTTCACACGATTGTACCTGTATTTGACTTCATCACAACTGCGCGGAATTGGATCTGGAACCCTGAATCGACTATAATCATAAGAACTCTTACAAAGCACAACATTGGAAAAATCATCGTTCGTATCATCGCACAACTGATGGTCTTCATTTAAATTAAAGTTCATACTTAAGTCGATAACCTGAAAATAGAAAACACACTAAATGGGAAAGCGTAGTTGAAAATACTAACCGCCATTTGGAAAGCTGTTTTTAAAACAAAAATAGTGCAAACATATATAATTCACACCAACGAAAATGATTAAACCGGTCCCAAGATAATCTGGTGACTGGAACGATCCACGCCATATATATGGGGTGGGGTTGGGTTACTACGCCATACGTATGGTGTGTGAACCATTGGTTCCGCCATTTATTGATGACGCCGGTGTGCACTTCGCCAACGCGTGACGTAGAACACCTGCGCCCAAAAACGTATCTACATAAATTCATTAGGCTAAACAACAAACCAAAACAATAAATTAATACTAGTTTTGACACACTGAACCACGAGCGACCTGAAACATAAGATAATAACAGACTTAAAATGGATTCAAGGGGTTGAATTGGATAATGCACGAGTTCGACTGGATGATGCTCGACTTCGATTGGATGATGCTGCTCGCTGCGGTCGTGCAAATTATTGTGAGAATTGTTGATGGTGGATACTATTTTGGGTGTGGATATGAAGCTTCTAATTGTAAGTAGAGAGGTAAGTTAAGTTTGTTTTATTACATTTAATTTAGGTAAGTTATTGTTTAGGTATTATTTATTAATTTTGAATTTAGAAATTCAATTTACTTATATATTAATATTAATTATTAATTGAGTTTTTAGTTTAGGTGTTTTCGAGAGAAAGGAAAGGAAACTATATTTTTTTTCAAAACTTATGGTAATTTTACTGAATAAATTATTCTATTTAGTAAGGGATAAAATGGTTAAAACAATAACTTCACGTAGTAATTTTAAATCCAAAAACCTGCGCCCCAAAACGTTTATACATAAATTCATTAGGTTAAACAACAAACCAAAAAAATAAAGTAATACCAGTTTTGACACGTTCAACCACGAGCGACCTAAAAACATAATCTAATAACAGATTTAGAGTGGATTCAATGGTTTGAATTGGATAATGTACGAGTTCGACTGGATAATGCTCGAGTTCGATTAGAATGATGTTGCTCGCTGCGGTCGTAGGAATTATCGTGAGAATTATCGGCGGTAGATTATGTTTTGGGTGTGGATATGGAGCTTCTAATTGTGGGTAGAGAGGTAAGTTGAGTTTTTTTATTACATTTAATTTAGGTAAGTTATAGTTTGGGTATTATTTATTAATTTTGAATTGAGAAATAAAATTTAGTTATATATTAATATTAATTATTAATTGAGTTTTTAGTCTAGATGTTTTAGAAAGAAAAGAAAAGAAACTATGTTTTTTTTCCAAAAATTATGGTAATTTTACTAAATAACTTCTTCTATTTATATGATTTCATAAGGTGTTATGAATGAGTCGAATAGTTCCTTGACAGTGTACCGTGTTCGGCGGTATAGTTTTGTGTCATTGACAAGCTGTAATACAATGAATGATTTTCCTAAAAGAGTCTATGAGCCCATTAGGCCCACTGTCTCGTAAGTCTATGAATTCCCTATAAATAGACTACTAAGGCTACACAAAACATAATCTGAAATCTGTAACCTTTTCTATTATAGTGAAACTCTATTCTCTGGCGGCGCCCGTGGACGAAGACAATTGTCAAACCACGTTACGAGCCATTTTGATGATTGCATAGTAATTAAATGAGTTATATATTAGACTTCCAAAAAGTTATGCGAATCCAGTTGCATATGCTCTGTCAGTTGCAGAAGAAGTTAAGATGCAGGAACCTAGTAGCTATAGAAAAGCTATAGCGAGTTCAGAGCAGGTCGATGGATTAGTGCTATGGGGGAAGAGATTGAATCTCTTCATAAGAATCAAACATGGAAGCTTGTTGACTTGCCTAAAAGATAAGAGATAGTAGAACGTAAATGGGTGTTCAAGAAAAAGGAAGGTAATCCAGGGGTTGAAGCATCTCGATTCAAAGCAAGACTGGTCGTTAAGGGTTTTACTCAAAGGGAAGGAATTAACTTCAATGAAGTGTTTTCTCCAGTGGTGAAGCATAGTTCGATTCGAGTTTTGTTAGCTATAGTAGTTTTGCAAGATTTAGAGCTTGAGCAGTTGGATGTGAAGACTGCGTTTCTACGTGGTGAATTGGAGAAGCAAATCTATATTAGGCAACCTGAGGGATTTATCGAACCTAATATGGAGGACAAAGTTTTTCTGCTGAAAAAGTCATTGTATGGTTTAAAACAGTCACCTAGGCAATGGTACAAACGTTTTGATACATTCATGGTGTCAAAAGGGTTCACGAGGAGACCATATGATAGTTGTGTGTATCATCAAAAGATGTCAGATGATTCTTATGTTTACTTATTGTTGTATGTGGATGATATGCTTATTGCTGCTTGTACTATGTCACACATTGTGCAGTTAAAGAAGCAGCTTAGTACCGAGTTTGAGATGAAAGATCTGGGTAGAGCAAAGAAAATTCTTGGTATACAGATTATCAGGAACATAAATTTAGGATCATTACACTTGTCTCAACGAAGCTATATTGAGAAAGTGTTACAACGATTCAACATGTTTGATGCTAAAGCAGTTATCATTCCATTTGCTAGTCATTTCAAGTTGTCTGCAGTAGGAGCGGCCAAGGACGATGCTGAGTTGGAACAAATGTCGAAGGTTCCATATGCAAGTGCAGTTGGTAGTATCATGTATGATATGGTATGCACACGTCCTGATATATCACATGCCGTTAGTGTAGTTAGCAGGTACATGGGATGTCCTGGGAAAGAACAATGGCAGGCAGTGAAATTGATACTTCGGTATCTTAAGAATACTGTGAATGTTGGCTTAACTTTTAACAAGACCGATATTGGTGAAGCATTGAATGATGTTGCAGGATAATTGGTTAGTTTTGTTGATTCTGATTTTGCAGGTGATATGGATAAAAGAAGATCTCTAATATGATATGTATTTACTCTAGTTGGGAGTGCGATCAGTTGGAAAGCACAGTTGCAAGCTACTGTAGCTTTTTCTACAACAGAGGCAGAGTATATGACGGTAACAGAAACAGTTAAAGAGGCAATATGGTTGCAAGCTTTGGTGGCAGATTTGGGCTTTGATAGGACTACTACAAAAGTGTTTTGTAACAGTCAAAACGCCATACACCTTACAAGGAAACAGATGTACCATGAGCGTATAAAGCACATAGATGTCCGGTATCATTTTATTCGTGATATAATATCAAAGGGAATTTTTGATGCGAAGAAAGTGTCTACACATGATAATCGAGTAGATATAATGACCAAGGCAATATAAGTTTGAAAGTTTAAGGAGTGCCTAAACTGGATTGGTGTTCGCAGTATAGAGTGAATGTCTTAGGGGTATTTGGTGAGTCGGAAGAAGAGAAGTTTCTTTGTTGATAGTCTAGAAAGGATATTCGCCTCAAGGGGAAGATTTGTTATGAATGAGTCGAATAGTGCATTGACAGTGTACCGTGCTCGGCGGTACAGTTTTGTGTCATTGACAATCTGTAATACAATGGATGATTTTCCTAAAAGAGTCTATGAGCTCATTAGACCCACTGTCTAGTAAGTCTATTAATTCCCTATAAATAGACTACGAAGGCTACACAAAACATAATCTGAAATCTGTAACCTTTTCTATCATAGTGAAACTCTTTTATCTGGCGGTGCCTGTGGATATAGATAATTGTCGAACCACATTAAATCTTGTGTTCATTCAAGTTTTTCTTTCAAATATGTTCTATGCTAGTCATTTGATAATTGCATAATAATTTAATAACATAAAAAAATATAATGGTTAAAAATAATAAGTCCCCGTAGTAATTTTAAGTCCAAAAACGACTTTCCATTTAGCGATTCCAAATTATATATATTTTTCAGATTCTTAAGATGGCAGGTATCTTTTGAGCTGCGAGATATAAATCTGAAAATATACTAATTCGGAGATATCATCAAATTGGGAGGAATAGCTTTAAGTCCTTCAATTTTCGTTCTATCTATCGACACTTTTGTTCTCTCTTTTACTTCAGAAGTTTAAATATTCATGACAAACCCAATTATATATATTAATATTTTTTATTGATTCTTAACATAATTCATTAGATATTTAAAATTAAAACTATTAACATCATCTTTAAAAACGATCACATTTTAATTTTTCAAAATAATGTAAACAAAATTTCCAAACGAATATTCAATAGTGTTGTTTTATATATATACTAAATATTAAAAAATAAAACTATTAACATCACTTTATTATATATATATATATATATATATATATATATATATATATATATATATATATATATATATATATATATATATATATATATATATATTATATATAAATAAATGATTGATTCTACGGTATACGTGCTGTGTGCAAACCCTGTGCTTAGTCTCAAGTTTATCTCTCACATGACCAAGAATGAATGCGTCTCATTACAAACCCTAATCTCTCATGGGTAGTTCCAACCAAATCTTGAAGAACCTTTTTTTCTCATCTCTCTTTCTCTTCCTCATCATCCTCACCTCTCTAATTAGTGTTTACTCCAAAGATCAAGTCCCCTCAAAATACCAGTCCTTCCACATCAGCAACAGCAAGCCGTTTATCTTGAACAGGCATCATCAAGAACTGGGAGTCAAGAAGAGAAAAGGAAATTATAAGAGAGTCTTGATGAAGAGACACCATTATAATAGGAATACTCCGAAATCGGGGCCCTTCTCCGTTATGCTTCCTAAAGGTTTTGTGCCTCCTTCTGGTTCTTCTCCTTGCCATAACTCCAACCCGGACTCCACTCGAGTTTACTTTTACTGCGATCTATACACCGGAAGAAAACATTAGATAGCATAATATTTGAATATGATTCTTGAAGAGTTATCCATTTATTTTTGCTCCTTTGTAATAGTTTTTCAACAAGTTGATGGATATACCTAGTATACTTTAAGAATGATACTTTATCTTCATTTGTGTCTTTAATTCTTTTGACTTTCTAAAATTCGCAATAAAATATGCAATGACTATATAAACTACAATTAAGTTAAGATTTTATGTTGATGTGAAGAGATGTTTGTGTTGAATCATGAATGATACTAGTGAGTAGTGAGAGAAGAGGTAGGCTGGCATGTGGGTTTGCATCGTTTGCAGGGCTCTTGTTTCATGGAGAATGGCCTAGTTCCGTGTCGTGCACTCCATGCATGAAATTGGAAAGATGTGATTGTCTACCTTTCTTATTTATAATTTTGTAAAAAAAATAAAAATAAATGCTTGATTCTCAATATAAAATTATACAAGCAAAAAATATGGCATAAACGAAATAAATAAATTTAACTATAATCTAATTCTTCCGTTCGGAAATTGTGGTAATAAGTTTTTTTTTAAACTTGTCAAAGAGATTTGAAACAGATTTTTTCTTCTCTTAGTTGACAACATTGAAAACCTCTACAAACCGCAAAGCAGCACTTACAATGACTTTTGCCTAACTGGATCACTTAAAACTAGTTGAGTGACAAAATAGAAAACCAAAAGGTGTCTTGTTGTTCACCAACCAACAAGTAATAGTTTCAGAAGAGCCATTCTCACATAGAGACCATTCTTTGTTTGTCTGAAGTAGCCAGCCCTAGGTTCCGTACCAACATCCACGGTAATCTCATCAAGCCTCGGCAAAGGGTGCATGACCACAGCATGTTTCTGCATCACAGCTAAACATCCTGATCCACAATGTACTTACCTCAAGCTTCTTCGTAGAGCTCGATTATGTCTCCAAACCGTTCTCGTTGAATCCAAGTTTGATACAACACATCACATTTAGAAGCTACTTCTTTAAGATCCGTACTTTCTTTCCATTCAACACCTTTTTCTGCTAAATAGTCTTTTATAACGTCCTTCATGTTCACAACATCCGGACTTCACATCTTTATACTTCGCGAGCAAGTACACTAGGGAACGTACTGTCCTACCATTAGCAAGATCTCCTGCAAGTGCAACTTTAATGCCATCTAGCTTTCTTATCTCTCTTTCAATCGTATAGACATCTAAAAGACCCTAAGTAGGATGTTGTCCAGGACCATCGCCGGCCTTAAGAACAGGAATGCCAGCTGTAGTAGCCGCTTTTTTCGCAGCACCACTTTCAAAGCGCCTCATCACAATAATATCTGAATAAATCTCGACCGTCCTTATTGTATCTTCAAGTATTTCTCCTTTGGCTGAAGAAGAAAACTCCCGTGCGATTTCAGTTGTTAAAACCTCTCCACCAAGACATTTCATCGCAGACTCAAACGAGAGCCTTGTAGAGGGCTCGTAAAAAAGAGTAGCCATCAGGTAACCCTTGAGCATTTGACTTCCAGGGGACTTTTTATCAATCTTTTTCATTTCACGTGCAACTTCAAATATAGCAGTGAGCATACCTCTATCGAATTGTTGAGCTTCAATGACATCAGCAAGTTGAAACTTACACCCTACTGTAAACGAAGGATTGGTTTCAACTTTCACTGCATTACACCCGTAATTGTATATTAACTTATCTGGAGCAACATAGTTCCTATAGAGAGAAGAATTCGAAAATGAAGACAAGGAATACATTGTAGCAGATTGCACTTCTCCAGTACTAGAACACTCCCCTGCAACTGCAACAGTATATATACATACAACATTCAGAGCATCAACAAATATAGTCAGGAAATTCCACAACGGAGCATTAACAAATATAGTCAGGAAGTTCCATAACGGAAGAACACGGTGCAAGAATTTGGAGACGACAATTCTAGACATACTTCTAAAAACTAGTCCCAAATAAATTCTGCAGCAATAAATAAGTAGGACGAGCTAATTCGAAATACTTAGGAATCAGAAGCGAGGGGCTTTTATCGAAAAGCGTATCAAAGAAATTACACAGGAGCCGTCATTCTTTACCTTCTGTAGTAGTTAGTGAAGCACTAGTCCTTGCTCAATGGATCCCTGTATTATGAAAGGAGTGTTGAGATTTTTGAGGAGGGTGGAATCAATGGCTTTCTTGAAGTGTATGAAGACATCCGGATTGGTGATTACTACCCAATTGATAAAGGCATCAAACAAGGCGTTTTCAATTGGGGGATTTGAGTAAAAGAGGCTTCTGTAGAAGGTATTAAAGTTAGTCTATTCGACACTAAGAAGCATATCAACAATACACAACATTTTTTAATAATTGTAAAATTAAAACAAATTTCACAAAAGAAAATAAAAATATTAATAAATAAAAATATATATCCTCCCATTTTTTTTTTAATTGTATAAATAATAAAATTTTAATCACTCAACCTCAAATTTATTCAAGTGTATGATCATATATCAGCAACAGCAATCGCAACAACATATCTAGGTTATTTTTCAAAAAATTCCAAATTTTATACCAGAAATCAGTTGATATGTTTTTGTCGCTATACATAGTTTTTCATTTTCCCCATAATATCTTCTTCCATTTTCCTCCTGTTGAACTAACTGAAGGTTTTTTATAGGGTTATCTACTTCATCCAAAATGACTCGTTTGTTCTATGATGGCTATGTTTTAAAAGACACAAATGCTGCATATCGTTCTATGCTTGCTTTTCTGTTTCTCTTATTACGACAACTCTACCATTGATAGGATATCTTATACATTGATGTACTATGGAAACCACAAAATGCATTCATGATCGGCCCAAGATTATATTGTACGGGGACAATGTATTTACTACCATAAGAAGACATATTACCTTTTTTTAACAAAATTCTTGTTTCCCTAGTACTACATCTAAAGTTATCTATCCCAAAACCCATGTGTTTGCACCCGTAAACGCTGTCATGACTCTATGGTGTTGAATCAACAGAGGCTTTTGTTGCGACATTACCTGAGCCATGTTCATTTTCTTCCATTTATTTCTTTTTAACAAACTCATTCAATTTTTATTCTTCTATCAAGACTTGGATTTGATTATGCAAAGGCCAACAATATTTAGTAAAGTGACCTATCTTACCGTGGAACTTATAGTAATTGTTTTTGTCTTTGTCCTCATTTATTCTGAATAACTTTCGAAGTCTATTATACTTAATAGAGTTATTTGTTTTCTTATAGATAACCACCGATGACTATTTCATTTTATGAATGGACGCGTTGGTGGTCGATTTGCTCATTTGGTATTTTATGTATTGTAATTACATTTTGGATTTTCTCTTTGGTATTGATCCGACCCCAGTTTGACCAAAGCCGGAACACTATCACTTCTTATTTCTTCATCTTTCATACTTATTTGTGTCACGATATTTGGCTTTCTTGCCAATGGGCCTTCTATTGGATTATCTGTAATTCTCATTTTCTTTACTATGGCCACTTCATCCCTCTTGATGAACCTCTCCACTTAGGCCAACAAATCTCCAAAATTTAGTGTTTTCTCTAAAATTGGTGGATCTTCTCTCTAGTACTCTCTATTTCTTTACTCTAGCCACTTCACCTATTCGATTTTAATTTGATTTACTGCCACGAGATTATGGAAATCTTGTAACTTTGATTTTATTTCAACGAACCGTTTGGTGTAGTCCCTCAGATTTTTGTTGTCTCTTTTCTTGCAATAGACTACGTAGTCCCCATCTTCTTTTACTTATCATGAACCTACATATTGGTTTTTAATTGTGGGTTCGAAGCATTTTTTAGTTTTTTACAGAGCTAGGTGGAAGGCTATTAAACCAATATATTTCCATTCCTCTTAGGGTCATGACGAAATCCTTGAAACTTGATCCCATCATATGCTCCATACTATAATATCTCATTATTAAATTGTTGGAAGTGTTGTTATGGACCTCATTTATCATTATATTTAGCCATTTTGTAGTTATTGGTGATGTTTATTTTGGGATGAGGGGAATTTTGTAAAATGTTTTTAGTATTAAATATTTTGGTGTTGAGTAGTGAGAATTTTGAGCAGCCTGGTTGTATTAAATGTTCATTAACTTCATAAATGAAAGTGATTGGGGTATTTATACTCTTAATTAAGGACCCATGGGCTTTCGGGTCAAGTTATGAAACTGGGTCGAGTTTAAGGACCCATTTACTTATTAAGCTGATTAGCACATAGCTTAGTCAAAAGGTGTTTAGGTGTTTCTTTACTTTTCTCTTGTCCGGATAGTTCAGTGGCACATTTATGTCCGAATTACCCCTGTCAGGATATCTTAGTAGGTTGTGATTGAATAATCCGAACTCATCAGTAGCCCCTTTTTTAGGCCTTGTCAAATATCTTTGGCATGACTAAAACTTTTTACTTAGCCAGTGATGATTTTGTCCGACCTTCCTGTGCATCTAGTTCGAAGTCTGTCAGAACTGACTTTTTCCCAGAATTCTAAGAGTCTTCTTTTGGATTGTGGAACACGTGTCACAATTCGATTCGACCTACCATCTGTTTGTTTACCTAGATTGGCGCTCCCACTAAACCTGGAAAGTAACAACCCTCCACTACCAAGGAAAAAACAATATCGTGTGTTAGAAAACCCTCCCCTTTGTTAGCCATGGGTTCAGATTTTAAAAATCTCCAAAAAAAAATCAACTCCACACCGGACGACTCGTCTGGTGAAATCCCAAACAACTACCTCACTGTCAAAACCCTCCATATCGGAGACTTCTAAGGAAACATCCAAAGATAAGCCCTCCGGATCGGAGGTGTCTAAAACAGCACCACATGATAAACCCATCGGATCATAGACATTCAAGGTAGCCCTTAAAGTGAAGTCCTCCGGAGCTCAACCCCAGCCGGACCCCATACCTTTGGAAACAATAGACACTCATTCATCCGGAGAACCCTTGGTGTTAGAAGCTGATCCCCTCCCATCCACAACAACTGAAATACCTTCCATAGTGATGGAAGAAGTGATGGAAGGCAGTATTGAAGAGGCCCCTTTTGAAACTGAATCCTCAGGACAAACTGAGGATGCCGCCCCTCATAGGAAGGGCAAAGGCAAAGTTAAAGTTGGTGTAGCCCATCCAGATCTCCCGGAGTGCTTGGAGGGAAATGTAGGGCCTTGTTTTAAGAACGTTAATGTTAAATATTTGTTGGCCTTACAAAATATAAACTATGTCTACACTCATACCACTGAGATGGGCTGGATCCGGACAAAGTGGGGGATCCCAGAATCAGTGAAGGTGAGGATTCCAGTCACACTGGAGACTCTGATGGACTGTAAACTCAACGAGGTAGTCATCTTTACTGAGGTGCTAAACTGGGGACTTTGGTTCCCACTAGACCTAGAAATTGTCAGGTACTTCCACCTGGTGAAGCTCTGTCCAAGCTAATTGAGCCTGAACGCCTGGTACTCTCTCCTCGCCTGCATAATGGCATCGAGGTTATCTAAAATCCCTCTTTCCATGGAGCAATTTTCTGCAGTGGCAAGTCTATGCAAAAATCACCACATCCCATTCAACCATCACAACGTAGGGAATAACTTCGAAGTGGTGGATGATTTATTGGAGTCTGAGAAGAACTGGAGGAAAAAGTTCTTGTTCATCAGTGGGTCATGGGAGAATGGCAGGAAGATCAATGCCAATACCAACCCAAGTATGTTGACTAGCAGATGTAAGAGTACATGTAAATCTTTTGTCTTTGTATCTCATGTTTTTTTATTACCTACAAGTATTTCTCTCCTGATTTAGTTGTTACTTCTTTTTCAGTGCTGCCGAAGGAGTTTTCCGGACTCCTGGAGGAGGGGCAAATAACTTGCGCCAATTCGAACGCATGGGCTGCGGAGCGTTAGGGGAACGCCTTCCACAACTGCTTCACTTCTGGCAACCTGGTGAGGTCCCATCTGTGGAACACCACAGGTCAGAGGGATCTTACATGGGAAGAACTAACCACACCCCCTCCTTTTGGTGTAATCCTAAAATGGACAGAAGAGAGGGATGGTAAACTGGTCTTACCCTCTAGAGCCAAGGCTCCCAGCAAGATGAAAAGGGAAGAAAAAAAAGACTGCAACAGAGGAAGTTCTAACTGTCACAGAAGGGACCGATTCAGGGAACCAGAGGGAATCGATGCTACCGTGCTCAAGGTAGTAGAAGCTGAGACGGTCAGGGAGGCAGGATAATTACAAAACCCACCTAGGCCTCCCAAAAAATACCGAAAAAGGAGAGCAAGCTGTGATGAAAAGGCTGCCAAGAAGAAAAGGTCACTTTAGGGGAAGAAGTAATTATCCGACCTTCGGAGCTTCTACCTCCACCAGCCCCTATTGACCCCATACTGCCAGAGAAAGCTCCAATAGGCCCCCAGTTCGGAGAGGGCACCAGAGGAGGGATTGATAGAGTGGACATCAGTGCCTTTCAGGACATCGATCTTTATTTCAACGACTCTAAGAAAGACGACTTTACTGGTGCCTTTCGTCCTTCAGGCTCTTCGAACATGGTGACTTATAATGGTAAGTCCTTCTGTGTCTCTGGAGAATAACACATTGTGGCCCACTCCCTTCTTGGTCACATCCAGCCAGTGTTTGACCTAGACAGACAAGTGAAGAGTCAAACTACACTCATCAATACCCTCACTACATACAAAGAGTCTCTGTCATCCAATCTTATTAAAGCTAATCAGAGCATAGAAGAACTGAAAAAAGAGATTGAAGCACTGAAGAAGGACAAAGAAGATTTGTTAACCAAGCTTGCCACTTCAGAAATGCCCAGTACTAAGCTCCAAGCTAAGTGCTCCGGTTTGGAAAAAGATCTCACAGCAGTAAGGGAAGACTTGAAGGTCAAAGAGGGCACCATTCAAACCCTGTCCGAAGAGAAGACTTCCCTAGACAACACTGTGTCTAAGGTGATCAAGGAGAAAGAAGACTTGATAAAACAGCAGGAGAAAACTATTCAGGCAAGTATTGATAAATACACCAATGAGGTGATAGACTCCTTAGAAGCAAGGTATGAGGAGGTTAAGTGTGACATGGTCTCGCTCTTCCATGAAACATTTCCGAAGAGGACCCTTGGTCCCCTATGGAAATGTAAACTATGAAGAGATCCCATTTCACACTATAGAAGATGGCGACAATCATAATTATAATAGTGGAATAGATTCTACCACTGATGAAAAGGAAGGAACCAGTGAGAGTTCGAGTGCCGAACTCAAAAGTCCCAAGAAATGAGGTGACAAAGGACAGTCCAAAGGGAACAAGCCCTGAGGTTCTAAACATTTTTTGTTTTCTCACTTATCTGAACTACTAAAGCCCTTGGATGGCCAATGAATTTTTGTAATGTTGTCCGGTTCGAGTCAGGATAACTTTCTTTTTTAAAACAGTTAAAATTCCTTGGATGGCCAAGGCATATTTTTTTTCATTTGGTAACGTTATCCGGTTTCCGCCCGGACAGGTTTATTTATCAAATCTTGCTTTGTTTCATACTTTCTTTCAATTTTAACGGCTAATGTTTAAACAACCCCAATTATTTCAAAAATATTAAAGTGAGAGTGTTTAATATCTCTGATAAAATGTATTTAATGATTATCATTCAACCAGACTAATCCGATCTGTCAAATACCCATAGTGTTAAATCAAAGACTTGTACTTGAAAAGAATTATAGTTAAACCACATCAGATGTTTTAAGAAGGCATCATATTTTATTGAAAAAACCGAGCACCTCTTTTAAACCTCCCCGCGCCAACAGGGTAGGAAAGAATATGCCCCCTAATATTTTCATTGAATTTTAACAAGTAAATATTTACACAACTTTTATTCTAGATATAACCTGAGGTTTTCAATATTCCACGGGTGCTTCAAAATTCTTCCATCTTTGTCTTGAAGCCTATATGTCTCAGGCTTAAGCTTTTCAGAGACCGCATAAGGGCCTTCTCAGTTCGCAGCCAGCTTACTGAACTGCTTCTCCTTAGTGTGCAAGAAAACTTTTCTCAAAACTTTATCCCACGGTTTAAAATCTCTTCTCTTGATTTTGGAAGCAAATCTGCTTCTCATCAAGCCTTGGTAGTAGATTGTGTTCTAAGATGAGATTTAACCCTTCTTTCTTCTATTAAGTCCAACTGATTCCTAATTTCCACCTCATTGGCTTGTTCGGAATATTTATAGACCTTGTATGATGGTAGGGTTACTTCTATAGGGGTAATCGCATCCATCCCATACACCAAGGCAAAAGGAGATTCATGTGTAGCAGACATATGAGTAGTTCGGTATGCCCACAACACTTCTTGCAGATAGCTTGGCCACTTTCCTACAGCCCCTTCTAAATTATTTTTTAATCCGGACAAAATAGTCCTATTTGTCACTTCAACCTGCCATTTGCTTGTGGGTGGAAAGGAGAAGAGAAGCAATGCTGAATGCCCCTGGAGACATAGAAACCCTCTATATCAGTGCTATCAAATTGTGGCCCATTATCAGTGGTAATCTTATGAGAAATCCCAAATCCCAAATCTGCAACATATGTTAGATAAGATAAACTTTATGAGACCTTTCGAAGTGGTTCCTGCTGGACGAGCTACTTCTATCCACTTTGAAAAGTAGTCAATAGCTACAATGATAGTCTTGCATCCTCCGGACGCCATTGGTAGAGGCCTAACTAAATCTAATCCCCAACGAGAAAAATGTACTGGCTCAGAAATAGACTCCATGGACACTGCTGGGACATGAATTTTGTAACCATACCTTTGAAAAAGATCACACTCTTTCACCAATTATTTAGCATCTACAATTATGAACGACCAATAGTATCCGACCAACAAAACCCTCAGGGTTAGAGCCCTGTAACCATAGTGTGCTGATCCTTCTTCGTCGTGTAGTTGGGATAAAACGGTTTGGGATTCTTCAACTCCCAAACATCACAAGAGAGGTCTGCTGAAGGATTTTTTTATATAAAAACCTCTCTTATGATCAAATAACCACGAGCCTTGTGCTTAATGTTTCTTTCCATAGTTCTATCTGAAGGTAAAACCCCATCAGAGATATATTGAATGAGGGGAAATCTCCAATCTTTGGACTGAACTACTTGTATACTTAAGCTCTCCTCTTTTTCCTTGTTCTGATTTGATTGTATGGATGTGAATTCTTGTATATGAATCAAAAGGTAGGATTCAGAGTATGCTATGGTTGCCAAGGAATCTGCCTGTATATTTTGTGATCTAGGAATATGCTCATAACAAACATTCTTGAAATTGGCAGCCACCTCTTGAAGGATGAATAAATATTTGATCAGTTGTTCCTTCTTGGCCTCCGAGTGACCTTGAACATGGTGGATAAGAACATGAGAATCACTCATCAGCCTAACTCTTTTAGCCCCACACTGGTGAGCTAACTTAAGACCAAATATAGATGTTTTGTATTCAGACTCGTTGTTAGAGGCCCTGAACGCAAAACATATAGCCTACAATAGTTTATCACTGTGGGGAGAGGTTAAGCAAATTCCAGTCCCACAACCCATTATGCTTGATCCACCATCAGTCCGAACTACCCATTCTTTTTTATTTTTCTCCTCTGAACCTTGTTTAGAACTTCTATCCGAATAGAATTCCACTATGAAATCAGCAACAGATTGATCCTTGATAGCAGTTCGTGGGGTAAAATCAATGTCATAATCACCCAACTCTACTGAACACTTGGTCATGCTGCTTGATATGTCTGCTTTCTGAAGAACATTCTTTAATGTAAAACATGTTCGGACAACGATAGAATGAGACTGAAAATATGGCCTCATTTTCCTTACAGCAATTACTGAGGCTAGTGCCAGTTTTTCAAGCTTCAGGTACCTCTTCTCAACATCTATCAGGCTCTTTCTGATGTAGTACACCAGACGAGGATAATTGTCCACCTTTCTTACCAGCACTGTACTTATAGCATATTCTGACACCAAGTATACATAAAGTGTTTCTCCTTCTACAGGCTTAAAAAAGGTTTTTGGTGAAGATAAATGCTTCTTTATTTCATCAAAATCTTGGCTGCATTGTGGAGACTAGTTGAAATCTTTAGCACCTTTTAAGGTATGAAAAAACGGAGCACACTTTTCCGAAGACCTTGAAATAAAACAATTTAAGGCAGCCAACCTTCTTGTTAGCCTCTGGACTTCTTTAATATTTTGAGGGGGGGTCCATCTTCAACAGGGCATCAAGCTGATCCAGATCAAGCTGTATCTCTTTCTCACTTATTACATACCCTAAAAGTTTTTCAGCATGCACCCCAAAGACACATTTTTCTGGATTCAGCTTTAAGTTTACCTTGGTTAAGTTGGCAAAAGTTTCTTGAAGATCAATTATGTGCAAATCTTCTTCTAAGCTTTTAACCATCATATCATCGATGTATACCTCCATATTTTGGCCAATCTAATCAACAAATGTTTTCTTCACCAACCTTTGATAAGTAGCCCCAGCATTCTTCAACCCAAAAGGCATCACTCTGTAGCAATAAAGACCCCTATCTGTAACAAAGGTAGTGTGGTTCTGGTCCTTCGGATCCACCTATATCTGGTTATACCCAAAGAAGGCATCCATGAAGGACAATAACTTCTTTCCAGATGTCGAGTCCACCAACTGGTCTATCAGGGGGACTGGATAAAGATCTTTTGGGCAAGCTCTGTTGAGGTCAGTAAAATCGATACACATACGCCATTTTCCATTCTTTTTCTTAACTAACACTGGATTGGCAGTCCATAAAGGATAATGGGACTCTTTTACGTGCCCCATCTTGGTAAGTCGATCGACTTCTTGGACTATTACATCAGCTTTCTCCTTATAAAAACCTCTTCTTTTCTGCACAATAGATGCAACATCACTCCGGATGGACAGCTTGTGTGATATGACACTTGCTGGCACTCCGGTCACATCAGTATTGCACCAAGCAAAAACATGCTGGTGATCTGCCAAAAAGGATAACAATTTTATTTTTAATTCTAACGCCATCTTGGAGCCAATCTTAACACTTCTACCTTCTTCCAAATAGTGGGTTTCAACTTCTTCAACCGATATTAAAACACCAAGGGCCTCTCTAGGGTCATCAATTTCACCCTCCCCCTCAGAAGGCCCCAATAAATGCTAATCTTCATTAACCCGGACTGCTCCTAATTTTTTAGAATCAAGTGTAGTTGCATAACACTCCCTTGCTATCTTTTGGCTACTCCAGATAACTCCCACTTGCCCTTGAACCACATACTTCAAACATTAGTGGTCTGTTGAGGCCACAACATGCATCCTAGAGAGCCAGGACCTCCCAAAAATTTCATTGTAGCATGTGGGGAAGTTTACCACAACGAATAACACTCTGACCAGCTTTTTGAAGGGCCCCTTGCATAACAGCACTTCTTCTTCAAATTCCCCGATTACATCCGCAAAGCTTCATGTAAAGCCCGTAATGGTTCTGTTTGACAGTTGAATAACGACCGGGATTTTTCATCTGTTTGTAAGAACTTAAAAAGAGAATGTTAGCTGAGCTGACAGTGTCAACCAAAATTCGTATGATATCGTTGCCCCAATACATGCACCTATCACCACAACATCCTTATGAGGCCCAGCAACGTCGCTTAAATCATCCTCATCAAAGATTATAAATTATGAACATGCCTCTTCCTTGATGAAGGAATGGGTGTCGTCATGGTGTCCCCTCCAAAAATGGTAAGTGACTCAAAGAAACTAATGAGCCCAGACATCGTTTTGACCTGTTCTGTTATGACCCCCACCTTATTCCGAGTTGAGTCAGGCTCTAAATACTCTGAATCAACATCAAATCTTTCAAGGATCACCATTGCCCCCTCCGGAGAAGATGTTCCTACATTGTTCGTAGGGCCAGTTCGAGGAGCATTGTCAGGCTTGTTCCCACTTTTTCTTTTGACAGAGGCACTCAACTTGCCTTTTTCAATGATATTCTGCACTTCCTGCTTCAAAGCGATACAGTCTTGGGTATTATGGCCAATATCATGATGATACTGGCAAAAGCAAGTATTATGACTCTCTCTTGGAGATTCCAATGCTGTTGGTTTCCGGAAATGGACCTCATCTTTAGTCTTGTCATAAATGGTTGCCATACTCTCTTTTAATTCGGCAAACCATTCCGGTTGAACCCAAGGACCTCTTTTATTCCTTGACTGCTGGCTGTGAGTTGGATTTGGGTTGGACTGAGTCTGTTTAGCCCTGTTGGGCCCTTGTTAGGTCTCTTTAGCTTTGTATCCAGACTGGTTTTGGTTTTGAGCTGCTGGGGCAGACCTCACCTGACGGTGCACCCTAGTTTTCTTAGTCTCATCCATGTTGATATGCTTTCCCACCTGGTTTAGCAAACCAATCCAGGTCATGGCCTTCTTCCTTGTCACTGAATCAACTAGATTCCCAGAATTTAACCCTTGTCTCAAAGAAGATATTGCCACTTGCTCGAAGCAATCATCTAACCCGTTCTTGGTATTCATGAACCGTCTTATATAGTCTTTTAATGAATCATTTGGTTCTAGGGCACAATGAATGATAGTATCTCCATTTCTCTTCACCTTTTTACTTCCCACAAACTGCCTTCGGAAGGCAACCCAAAATGTATCAAAGTTTCTGATATAACCTTGGGGAAAACTGTTATACCACTTTAGAGAACTTCCCGTAAAAGATTGGGAGAAGACCCTGCCCATAAGTTTGTCATCATCATAAAAATTTATCATGAAGTTCTTGAACTGCTCTAGATGATTGTCCGGATCTTTACTCCCATCATACTTCTCCATTTTAGTACTGTCAAACCTCTTGGGTAGGTTTCCAGACAGGATCTTGGCAGACAATGGTGATTGTCTCTAATTCCTACCACGACTAAAGACTGTGTCTTCATTAGGTGTTGCAAAAATACCTAGTTCATCATGGAAAGCAAAAGGATCAATCAGCAGCTGATCGACATGCCTGTGACTACGGCTGTGAGATGACCCTTTCCCCAAATGCCTTTTAAGTCTCCCATGCCTATCTCTCTTCCTTGAATATTTTTAAACTAGTTTATGTTTCTTTCTGGACCTCCCCTCATCACTGCTTGATGACAAAGATTCTTCAAGCTCAGCCTCGTTCGAAGAGCTCTTAGAGGACTCAGAATTTGAGCTTTCAACCGGCTTAGTCCGATGAGACCTTTTACAACTGACATGGGTATTTTTTGTACTTAAATGAGTCTTTGCTGATGGATTATTCTCCCTAGGATTGTTAGTATGATGGATGGCTAAAGCCTTTGACTTCTCGTATAAACCAATTTCTTCTTTTGTAATAGCCCTCAACGCTTCAATTTCAGCTCTCAACTTATCTCGTTCCTTGGTGGTGTATTCATTATTTTCCGCAACCACCTACACCATAGGTGGTGGAATTTCTTGCTCGTTCGGATCCATCAGAACAGGTTTTTTTGCTGGTTTTGAAGGTAAGATTCAGACATATTCTGCTCCCACTATGGTCGCCAATTTGGTGAGGTTTATTTTGAGCTGAAGGTAATTTTGTAAAGTGTTTTGAGTATTAAATGTTTTGGTGTTGAGTAGTGAGATATTTGAGCAGTCTGGCTATATTAAATGTTCATTACCCTCATTAATGAAAGTGGTTGGGGTATTTATACTCTTAATTAAGGACCAATGGGCTTCCGGGTCAAGTTATGAAACTGGGTCGAGTTTAAGGACCCATTTACTAATTAAGCGGATTAACACATAGCTTAGTCAAAAGGTGTTTAGGTGTTTCTTTACTTTTGTCCTGTCCGGATAGTTCAGTGGCACATTTATGTCTGAATTACCCCTGTCCGGATATCTTAGTAGGTTGTGACTGAATAATCCGAACTCATCAGTTATCATAATTCGGTGGCATGACTTAATATAGTACATCCGGGGCTAGTGAGGACTCATCATATACTTGAGGTTCTTTATCCTCATAGAAGTCATCTATACCATCCATGAACAAGTAAGCCTGTTGGAACCTTCTACTTTGATTCATTTGATTTTGTTCCGTCCGTCGGAATGTCTTACTGATTATATGGGTTCGATTGTACGTATATTTGGTGATATGATGGAGCGATGAATGTCCATCCAATTATATTGTATTTCTTTTTCCTGTGGGCATGATATGTTATATATCCTAGTTGGGACTCCTTGCACACCTTGGGGTATTCTTGTTTGAGAAAGTTGATCTGGATAATTAAAATAATTTAGGTATAAAAGATAACATGGTAGAGGCATACAAACTTGTGGTAATGGTGCATGTCCTGGCACTACATCCATGTTTGATGGAATCCTGACATTCATGACTTACTGGATGATCGGATTTCTTTGTTTGTCCATCATTGGTTCCATTTTTATTCTTTTCCTTATAGTGTAGTTGGATATCAGAGTCCTAGTCCTCTTTCTTTTCATGTGGTATGGAAGTCGTCTTTGATCTCTATCATTCGATCCTTGATCAAACTTTCATTTTCAACTTCTCTTGTCCTTTTTTTGTTCTCATTTATGCGAGCTTCTCCCTCATACCTATCTCGTAACGTTCTTCATGTAACATCATATTCATCACGCTTATCTACTGTATTGACTGTCCATATAACAGACTTAAACTTCTCGGCTTGTGATAAAAGTTTTTCTTGCTAGTACAGACAATCTCTAGCTTGTTCATTTCTCAATTGTTAAGCCAGACGCTCGATGCTAGTTGGTGGTGGAATCTACATCTCTTTCTCGCTTGGTATGGCTTTGACTACAAGGGACCTTTGTTGTCATTTGGTGAAAGTTCTATCTTAGTCTCCTCATCGATATTCATATCTATTTATGACCACGTTTAACATCTTATGTTTTATATTTTTCGAATTTCTATGCTTTAATTAGAAAAGAAATATCTCAAAATTCCACAGACGGTGCTAATTAATATGGTTATTTCATAATCGTTTGGCTTAGCCAAAACGGAGATCGATTTAAGAGTAAATTGAGTGATTTTTTAATAATAGTTGAATGAAGAACAAAAAAACAAACAAAATAATAAAGGTTCGTTATGTTTACAGATTTTAGTTAGACCTTTATATATAGGTCATGTTATATTAAATATTTTCCATATATACGGGAATAATGGATGATATTTCTCTAACTTCTTATATATTCAGATAAGTGTATCTTTGAATTTAGTCTAAATAGATATTTACATGCTTGGATAAAAATTATGAGCCGATTAGTTCGGACTGGACTAATTACACCATTTATCAATGATATGATGAGTTAGTTCATCGGCGTGGAGATTTTTCAAGATGTGATAGTGCAGCAAGTGCATGAGTACGACAACCGTATGAGTTATCTTGGCATAGACGTATGTTCTTACGATGAAGAAGTCTAGAATGTTTGGGGGGTACAAGACTTTGCAATGTTATAACTTTAGGCGTGTTTGTCCGAATCATGTGATTTTTTTTATTCCACCAATATTTTTGATATCTACATGATATTATGGTTCCATTGTTTTATAATAAAGTGTTATGTTCACAAAGTTTTGGTATATATTTTTTAAAAAAATTCATTATTATTTTACTACCTTGAACTATTTCATATTACGGTAGACTATTTAAATTTTATTCTTACGACAAGGTTATATGTTTAGATGTATATAATTTTATGCCTAAGATAAATATGAATATATATTTTTCAGTAATTATGAGATGTACCTATGTATCTTCTAAACTCGATGTTTTATTAAAAAACATGTTGGTGTTGTGAATGTAAGGCTTTTAAGATGCAAGAGTGATGATCTGCAACTATTGACAACTTGGATCTTAGGATGTATGAGGCGATTTCGTGCATGTCCAAGGATGTTTTGGTTCAGGTTTAGAGTTTGAATGTCATTATCTTTATTCTAAGTCTTTTGATAGATATTTTAGATATTGATGTCTGTCGTAGATGTTCACGTAGTATAACAGAACACTTTTGAACATGAATCACACATGGACACTTCATATGTTTATTCTATGAAAGTGTATTGATGAACCGAATATATCTCCAAAGATCCTTACTTGAACGTAATACATGAATATAATTTGGGGATTTACACCAAATATCGTAGTTGTGTCCATAATCCGACCAAATGAATATTTTGCACACAGTTTTCTGAAGGTGAGCAAACTACTATAAATGTCGTTACTTCATTCACATGCCGTATATTCATGCACAACTGGACAGTAAAGTTGAATAGTTTTGGTTAAGTATGCTATAATAATAAAATATACCCAAATGAATGTTTGATTGTTTTTAAATGTGGCTGTGAAGCAACACTATTTCTTATTAAAGAAATATTATTTTATAAGCAATGTATAGTGCCCTGGTCCAAAGTCTCTACTAAAAATTACAACAAGTCGGTTTAAATGAATGGTTGTCCCAACTTCAAACTTTAAAGTTTTAGCCCTTTATGTTATTTTATGCGATAACTAAGATTAAATGTTGTGTTTAATAATATGTCACTATTTACTATTACTAAATTTTATATTAATATATTTAGGTAACCAAATTTTAAATCGTAAGAATATTATTTAAATTAATGAAAATATAGTATGGTGGTTCATTAGAAATGCCAAGATTTTTATAAGAATATGCAATTGAACAATTCTTTCCTTTCCTCATACTCTAAAACTTAAGTAGAATGTAAGAAGATTAAAGTAAGAAGGATTAGATCCAACTATATAATTCTAATGATAATCTATTAGTTATTTTTGAGCATATCATAGGAGATTTTCTAAAGAGATAATTAAGATTATTGTAAATTTCACTCATAAATTCAAAATTTTAAAATTTTGTATGATAAAAAATGTTTCCGGTCTAGTCTGGTTCGTATTTGGAATTTTTTAAGCATGCACCGGTCCGATAACTGGTCAGTCCAGTCCAGTCCGGTCATGTGTTTAACACCTTTTCACAATATAACATCTTAAACCATAGTGAGAGTAGAACCTCATACCCTCATATATAATTTAGAAAACTAGTTATAAGTAGACGAATGTTCTTAATGGTTATATAATTTGACTTGTGGATCACCCGATAACACTATTTAGTTGGTCTCGGACATACCATACTGAATCGGTCCCGGGCGTGTTACCGACTTTGGTTTTCCAATAATAGACCTATAGATAAGGGAAATGATGAAATTTATAAGAACATAAAAAAATAAGTCTACTATAAGGTAAAGTTTTGAGAGTCTATTTTTATGAATATTTTTGGTAAGATCATCATTACTAACTATATATTTCATTTTTTTTGCATCTCAACTACTTATGATGAGATTATTAATTGTGATAAGGGTGTGATTTATCCAAACCAATGACATATCGATAGAATATTAAGCTGATTTAGTCCCATACGCGTGTTGTAAAATATGCCCAACAAATATGTAGCATTGAGGGTATATCATGTAATGAATAACAAATGTGTTTAAGATTAGTTGGATACTAGGGTGTAATACCCTAAAATAGACCAATATGTGGCCTTTGAGCCGACCATCATTGTTATATAAAGTAATATTCTATTTTTGGAGAAATTTGAATAATTATTACTTTATTACTACTTTTGGTTACTTCTCTTTCTAGAATTCCCAGGTTTCCCTTTCTAGAATTATACTCCCAAATATACCTTAGACCCAATATCCATTCAGATAATTCTGGAACTATCAGTAGCCACCATAGTGGGAGCTGATGTGGTACCTAAATTGAATTTCAAAAATCACACAAAAGTTTAGCGCATTTGAAAATTCTTTAGGAGAGATGAATACCAAAATGCAAGAAGAGCTTGTAGTCAAAGTTCTGAGTTTAGTGATCAGAGCTGTGTCCGAAGAACAATAGTTCAAAAATCAGCTATACAATGATTAATTTGCTGAAGAGTAACTCGAGCAGTCTACTTTGGTGGTACAACTAAAGGAGTTGCTAGAGGATATTACGAAGCTTAATGCTGAGAATGATGTTTTGACGACCGAAAGGCAGGTCCGATCATGGGCCAAAAAAGGACATTATTTTGAGGCTAATGAAATTGAGTACAATCATCAACTAAAGGATAATCGAAAGGAGGAGAAGAATCGACGTCGTTATACTTCAAAGAAATATAGGAAGATAAGATGTCACTATGACTCTTTGGAGTCGAGCTATTATTCTATTTATGACTTGGACAAATCTTCTTCTCCGGAGAGAGAACGTCGTCGAAGGAGAAGCCCTAAAAATGAAGCTTGAAGATATATTCAAATTATCCATGGCCGATGAAGAATTTGAGGAAAACGTGAGGTAATTCAAATAAACAAACACCAATGTCCGAGGAAATGGATATGACCGTCACGGTAGGCAGAAGGGAACAATAACAAGAAACAGCCCATATTCAGTTTCCCTCGGGGCAGCTAGAGTTTTAATTATAGAATGCATAATAAATTCTGAAAATCCTTCCAATGAAGGTGTTTATATAGTGATTAACGAAAGTGAGAGGGCTATCAGTACAAACCAAACCATAATTGGAGATCATTCTCATTGTCTGCTGACATTATGGCGGGGCGCATGTCGAACCATTTTTGATATATCAAAGTTGGAAAAGTTTGATGGGAGCCAAGACCTGGATAACCACATTGAGCAGTTCAAGAACATCGCATCAAAGTGGTATAACCAATTACCAGAGGCATTTGTAAAATTATTTGACATGTTCGGAATTTTTTTTAGACAACAGTTTGTGGGATAGAAGAAGTTCTGAGGGAACGAAGATACAACTATTAACTGTCGCCAAAAGGTTAGAGAGAGCCTGAAAGAGTATAACATGCATTTTGTTTAAACAAAAATTGACCTTAATGGTTGTGAGAAGTTGGTCGCTTGCGTTGTGTACATGCAAGGGCTTCTCCTCGAAATTTTAAGGGACAACGATGCTAAGAAGCATGCCTTAACCTTCGATGCTTTATTATCACAGGTTAAGAAGCAAGTAATTATGGAAGAAACCCAAGTAGAAGAGCTTACCTCTATGCCCAAGTAGAAGAGCTTACCTCCAATCCATGTGTAGTTCTCTGGATGTGGACTTCGATTGCAATTTTACCCTAGTCGGATCAGAAGCCTTGGCTATCCTGGTCGGACATTTTGCTTCTTGATGAAAATCTGATAGGGTCGGATCAGATGTTTTGCATTGTTGACCTTATCTCTGGTCATGCTGACCTCACCTAAGTAATCATTTACATCAGACCCGCGTGCCTCCTTTTGTTGTTATCGAGTCAAATATTTTTTAGGCGGTGGAGTTACCATGGGGCACACGTCACACTTTTGCCCATCTTGCCGGCGCGTCTTTCAAGGCGATTCGACGCAGGCTAGCGTGTCAAAATATCGTTACCCTATAACTGTTCATCTTCTAGTCCCCTTTACTATAAATACCTGTCTCTTATTCTGAGTTATGGTTTCCTTTCCTCTTAGTTTCTACTTGTGTTTTCGAAAAAGCTTGGTCGAGGGAGAGAGATCACTGCCAAACCAACTCTTTATTCTACACCTACATGCCTGACAAGTTTATCTACGTCGAAAGGTACAAACTCTGGAGGTGGTTTAATATTTCTAACCAAATTGACAGTTGTAGACCCTCTGGTGCAAGAGAGTATCCTTACCCTGCAGAAATTTGGGAATCAACATTTTGTGACAACTGGTCTCCCATCCATGAGTGATCCCTCAATATTGTCATATCTTCCCCCGGTGAAGCTCACCTTTCAAGTGGTGGGGTTGATACTTTCGTTAATTCAAAATCTTTAGATTTTCCTTCTCGACCTTCTCCTTTCATTATAATGGGTGACGAGAGGGGAAGACCAACTGTCAAAGAACACAGAGATAAAGTTAAAAGAGAAATGTCACCCGACCCGGCAACCAAATCGGTTAAGATGAGGATTTCATCTTCGGCCTCGACTCCTCAAATAACCCTACAAGGTTCCCCGCAAACGATTCCAGAGGTTAGCCCTAGGAAACCTTTGACAAGGGGGACTCGACCAGAACCGTCTCTCACGTCTATTCCAGAAGTTCAGGAAAGAAATTTGACTGATGATCTTGATAATAATAGAGAGAATCCTGACATGATGATGGTTGAAGCGGTACCTCTTCGAGTTGTTCCTACTGATGTTACTTCCTCAGATAATGATGCTTTGGCTCCTCCCTTGGAACCTGCCACTAGTCCCCCCTTTCAACGCGGTGAGACTTCTTTGGTGAAGGGTAAAAAGAAGAAGAAACATACCACAGGTTTGCCTTTGAATATAGAGGACATCTTAGGCGAGAACCTTTGCGGTATTGAATATAAACACCTTTTGGCTCTATATAGAGTGAAGTATAAATACTTTCATCCGACTAAGGAGGTCAAGCTAAGAGATCGATGGGGTATTGTGACTAACATTACAATCCGATTTCCCATGGTTGGTGAGACATCTCTGTCTGTTTGGAACAATGAGCTGGTTCTCTATACTGAACTTATAAACTGTGATGTTCGACTGCCCCTCGATCCTCTCCTGAATGACTACTTCTACCTGATCGGACTCTGTCCCTCCCAGGTCGGGACCAACATCTGGTACACCCTCATGGCCTGTATTATGGCCTCGAGACTCTCCGAGACTGCCTTTACTGTAGAGCAGCTCATTTCTGTCTCGTGTGTGGCCAAGAATTCCCACTACCCCTTCTACTCGCTTGGTTTTTCCAGGCACCTTAAAGTGATTAAGGACTTTTTGGAAACCGACAAGAAATGGAAGCAACAGTTCCTTTTCATCTATGGGTTGTGAGAGACTCGCTTCGAAGACTCCAGATATCTTCCCCATTGGTTAACGTTGAAGTGGACCGGACATGATAAGTATTCCAACTTAAGTTTTTTCCGAGTCGTTGGGTTCGGTAGATTCTAACTTTGTTCCATTTTCATCCATGAAGGGGATTTCTAAGTCCTTTAAGCGTTACACTAAAACCGGCAAGGATATCTTTGAGAAACTAAGCGCTTGGGCATATGAACATTCGGATCACAACTTTCACCAAAGATTTCTTCCCATGAACTTTTCCAAAAGTAACCTTTGGTGATGCAATCTTAGTGAGAAAAAGTCCGCCTCGGAGCTTATGGTGCCTCCCCCAAGTGACGACGTTCTTAAATGTTTAGAACGCTTGGACAATATGGTCTACTTTCCTACTCGGGCCCGGGCTCCGAGTCATCAAGATGCGGAAAAACCCGAGGAAAAAGAAGAGGAGAAGACCGAGGAAGATACCGAATCAGAAGGTGATGATCCCGAGGAAAGAGGAGTCAGTGCTCAAGAGGGTTCTCAACATAAGGCTCATGGTGGTCCCCAAGAAGAAGTGCAAGATAGTCTTCCAACGGAGGCTCAGGGTGATTAACAAAACGAAGTTCAAGTGGACCTGGTACAAGATGCAAGGTTATCGGAGCCTCAACATGAAGCCCCGTCTGGCCCTCAAGCTGTCTCCCCGAACTCTCATCCGGAATACAAATCGAGTGAGGCTGATCATACAGTTGAAGTTAGGCCTCATGGTCGGGCTGGTGCAATGAGGCCGCAAAGGTTTATTGTTGAGGAGAAAAAGAAAAGGGTCGTTGAGAGTGGAGGGGAGAGCAACAATACTACGTGTCCAAGCCTGCCACTGATAAAGAAGTTTGTAGTTATCGACTCGAACTCTGGTGGTGAATTTTTACTCTAACGAAGGGAAACTCAAGAAGATGATTCCAACGAAGGTTGGTATCCCTCCCCTGCCTCAGCTTACTTTGATGTGTATGAAAATGATTATGTTGCGAATGAGTTGAATAAGCTACTTCTCACTGGTGTCCTTCTTGAACGCAAATCTAATCGCAAATACCACTATAAGGGTGAGGTCAATGAGAGAAGGGCTGAGGTGAACGCCTTAACTTCTGAGGTAGCTGAATTGAAGGTTAAAGTGAAAGAATTAACCGATGAGCTCATCGAACAGACTGAGATATCTTCCAAGATAGAAGGCTTAGTCTCTGAATTCGATGGATTGAAAAATAAAGTAAAGGAATTAAATGATGAGTTAGCCAAGACATCGGAGGTGTCTGCCAAGGTAGAAACTCTGACCTCTGAGTCTAAAGAGTTAATAAAGAAAGTGAAAGAGCTAACTGATGAGCTAGCCAAGACATCAGAGGTATCTGTCCGACTGAGGAAGGTCGATGATGAGCTTACTAAAGAGAAGAAAACCTCAGAGGACCGCTTGGCCACCATTACTTCTCTTGGGACTGAACTATTCAAGGACAAAACAAAATTTGACGATGAGCGGGAGAAGTTTATTACTAAAGATGCCGAGCGTGACAGAATGATAGATGGTCTTGTTGAGGGTTATTGCAGGAGAAAGGTATACTTTGAGAAAGCAGTTGCAGACATTGAGAAATTAGCAGCAGAAAATGAAAGTTTGAAGAAAAACTTCGAAGTTGAGCAGAAGAAATGCCTTGATGAATATGATGCTAAGATCGTTACTCGTCTTGAAAAAAAAGATGCCAAGTTGAGGTTTGCAATGACGATGGAGATGCATGAGAGGTTTCCGGACCTGCACCTTGGAAATCTTTAGACTCGGGTTATTGAACAACATCGCGCCCTGGAGTGTCCGTGGGGGACCCGGAATCCAGTGAGGACTCGAAGAGCTCGACGTCGGATTCAGATTCCCCCGCAGGAAGCAAAGATAATTATGCTTCCGAGTAGTATATGTTAGGTATTCCATCTTTTTGTTGACTTTTTGTTCCTTGAACCTGTTAATTTTTTTTGTGTAATCTTCTCCCAACTGTGGGAGCTTATGATGGGATAATTTTTAGTGTGACACTTCATTAAATCATTTCTTCCTTATATTTTTCTACTTATGATTCAACACTGAATTATTTATCCGAACTTTTGTGGAGTATGTTTTGAGTTCAAAAAGATGAACTTTCTTGTCCAAACTTCTTATGAATACGTTTTGAGTTCAAAAAGATGAACTTCATGTCCAAACTTCTTTGGAGTGAGTTTTGAGTTAAAAAAGATGAACTTTTGCGAGTCGCTTAAGAGGGAAATGAAATTCAATATATAAGTCGGCTATTTAGGAACCTTATTAATACCTTCATGCGCCACCAGGGTAGGAAAGAGTGTGCCACCAAAACTTACATATACTGATAAAGAAAATATTTACATGTCAAACATTCACTCTAAGTAAACCTTTAGGTGCTCAATGTTCCACGGATGGGGAAGATCTCTCCCTTCTTTATCTTTTAATTTGTACGTCCTTGGTTTTATATTCTTTGTTACTGAGTACGGACCTTCCCAATTTGGAGCGAGTTTTCCGAATCTCTTTTCTTTCGTGTGCAAGAAGACTTTTCTTAGGACCTTGTCACCCACCTCGAATTATCTTCTTCTGAACTTTGATGCATACCAGATTCTCATTAGAGTATGATAAATGCAAGGAATTTAATTGTGCCATTCTTCTTTTTTCTTCTATCAGATCCAGCTTGGTGCATTTTCCTTTTCCATTTCCCTCCTCGGAATACTCGCTCAGTCGGTAAGATGGGAACATAGTTTCCAACAGCATTACTACATCCATTCCATACACAAGCACGAAAGGCGATTCATGCGTCACGGTCCGGGGAGTAGTCCTGTAAGCCCATAGCACTTCTTGTAGGTAATCTGGCAACTTCCCTGCTTTACCTTCTAGATTCTTCCTTAATCCATCCAAAATGATTCGATTGGTTACTTTGACCTGACCATTCGCTTGAGGATGGAAATGTGCTGAAAAACATTGTTGTATTCCTTTGGACGCGCAGAACGTTCTCATTTCGCTATTGTCAAACTGTGTGCCGTTGTCCATCGTAATCTTCCTAAGTATACCAAAACAACAGCAGATGTTGGAGATGCTGAATTTAATCACATCTTTTGCTCTTGTTCCTGCTAATGGTTCGAATTCTACCCATTTGGAAAAATAATCCACACTAACGATAATTGTTTGGCTCCCTCGTAAAGCCATAGGAAATGGTTCGACTAAGTCGATTCCCCAACGATCGAAAGGTAGAGATTCTGATATTGACTCTAAGGGAACTCCGAGCATGTGAATTGAGTTGGCAAACCACTGGCAGGTGTCACACTTCTGTACTAACTCCTTTGCGTCCACTGATATGGTCGGCTAATAATATCCAGCAAGCAAAACTCTTTGTATAAGTGTTTTGTACCCACAGTGCGCAGATCCTTTCCCATCGTGCAGATCTGAGAATATTAGTTGTGACTCATCCTTCTCTAAACAGCGAAGTAGAAGCCGGGTAAAAGATATTTTATACAAAACATCTCCGAGTATCACGTATCCGTATGCTTTGAACTGTACTCTCTAGGCCTTTACTTTGTCAACAGGTAATGTGTCATGGACCAAGAAATCTTGTATCTCACTTCTCCAATCTTTCACTAGAGGTGTGGATATTTGGAAAGCTTCGATACTCCCTTAGACTAGTTCGAATCCCTTAATTATCGACGAACTTTCTTTGGTGACTATCCAGTGATGTTCCTCTGAGTAAGACGATTTGGCCAAGGAATCAGCCACTGAATTTCATGTCTTATGAACATGTTCGAATTGGACGTCCTCGAACTCTAAGTTCAAATCCTTCAAGACCTCCATATACTTCACTAAATGATCTTCCCTTGCTTCCGAGCGCCCCAGAGCATAGTTCACCAACAATTGGGAGTCGCTAATTAGCTTAACTCGTTTAGCCTTGCAAATTTTTGCAAGTCTTAGTCTGACCAGGGCCACTTCATACTCGGTCTCGTTGTTTGATGCCTAGAATCCAAGTCGGATCGTCTGGTACATTGCAATGCCTTTTTGAGGGGGGGGGGGTGGGGTGGTTAGCTTTACTCCCGCTCCACAGCCAGATGAAGTGGATCCCCCGTCGGTTCGGACTAACCACTCAGGATCAGACTTTTCTTCCTCCACATCTATGTCATCCTTGTAAAAATAAAACTCTACCAGAAAATCAACTAGTACGTGTGCTTTGATTCCAGTTCACGGTTCAAATTCAATGTCAAAATCCCTGCATTCTACCGATCACTTCGTCATCCTTCCTGACACATCGAGCCTCTGCAACATATTTTTCAAAGGAAAAGATGTTCTCACTACAATCGTATGAGCTTGGAGTACGGCCTCACCTTTCGAGCTGATGTTACTAGTGCAAGTGCCAACTTTTCCAACTTGAGGTACCTCTTTTCTGCATCCAAAAGACTGTTACGTAGTAGACTGGTCTTGGAACGTTCGATTCTTCTCGGACTAAAACCGTACTGACTGCAAAATCAGACACTGCTAGGTAGATGAACAACTTCTCCCCCAGACGTGGCTTTGTCAGAATTTCCAAGGATTAAAGATGTTATTTGATGTGATTAAAAGCATCTGAGCATTCTTGTTTCTAATCGAAGCGATTTGCTTTCCTCCGTAGCTGGAAGAAAGGGGCGCATTTATCTGATGATCTTGAGATGAACCTGTTTGATGCAGCCAGCCTTCCAGTTAAAATTTGAACCTCTTTGATCGTTCTAGGTGGATCCATGGTACACAGAGCATTTAACTGCACCAGATCCACTTCGATACCTTGCTCACTGACTATGTAGCCTAAGAATTTTCCGGATCTTACACCAAACGTGTACTTCTCCGAGTTTAATTTTAAGTTTATTTTGGCCAAATTATCGAAGGTTTCTTCTAAGTCAGCTAAATGATCCTCATCTATTGGGCTTTTAACTAACATGTCATCAATATATACTTCCACATTTCTGCCGATATGACTCTCGAAAGCTTTGTTCACTAAAAGTTGGTATGTTGCCCCTGCATTCTTTAGTCCGAACATCATAACCCTGTAGCAATGTAGACCCCTTCCGGTTATGAAAGTCGTGCTCTCCTGATCCCTCGGGTCCATCTAGATTTGATTGTATCCAGCATATGCGTTAAAAAAGAAAAATAAACGATTTCCGGACGTCGAGTCCACCAATTGATCTATTCTTGGGACCGGGAAATGATCTTTAGGGCAAGCCCTATTCAGATCAGTGAATTCTACATACATCCGCCATTTGTCGTTTTTCTTTTTCACTAAGAACGGATTGGCCGTCCACAATGGATATTGTGATTCACGAATGTGGTCTACTTTTGTTAAATGGTCTACTTCCATCATTATTGCTTCAGTTTCCTCTTGGGAAAAAGATCTTCTCTTTTGAATAATCGGGCGAACACTGTTCCATTTAGCCAACCTGTGAGGAATGATATCTGTTGGGACCCCAGTGACATCTTCTGTGTACCAAGCAAACAAATGTAATTTGGTTGAAAGAAACTTGAGTAAGCTTTCTTTTACCTCTTGTGTTAGCCTTGTTCCCACCACATACTTCAAATATTGGTGAAATGTGGACGACACAACGTGCATTTTAGATAACCATGATCTTCCGAAGATGGCGTTGCACGATGTGGGGGCGTCTACCACGAAAAATGGTATCGTTACTATCTTCTTGAACGCCTTTCGACCCAGTTTTACCATTTCTCGAATTCTCCGACAACGTCTGCGGTCGCACCGGTGAATCCCACTATCATTCTGTCCGATCGTAGAATTGTTGGAGGATTGATTATCTGGTTGTAGGTTGTGATAAACATTATGTTAGCAGACCTACCTATTTCAATCAAGATTTTCCTTATCTTGTTTCTCCTAATCTCTGCTCCGATCACCACTGCGTCCTCATGTAGACCAGCTAAATCTTTCATGTCGTCATCCTCGAAGAAAAGAATTGGTGATGGGTTTCTGTATAGGTTCAATGAGGCTCCTGCTTCCAACTGCGTTGACAGACTAACGATGTGACTTTTCCGGGAATAGTTTGATATACCTGCTATCGTATACCCATCGAAAATAGTTAGTGATTCAAAAAACGCACATAACTCACTGACCTTTCCTCTGGGGATTGATTCCTCTACCACTTTTACACTGTTCATGCCTAGCTTCGGATCAAGGTACACCGTGGCTACATCAAACGCATCCACAAACTCTTCTTCAATCACATCAGATATCATCATGCTATCTTCTTGCCTCAAAGTGACTTCTTGTTTTGGTCCAACTGCGGTATTCTTCTTGACAAAGTCAACTAGCTTTCCGTTCTCTATGAGATACTAGACTTGTTTCTTTAAAGCCACACAATCTATGGTGTGATGCCCGATATCATCATGGAACTAACAGTATTTGTTCTTCCTGTGCTCCCTTGGAGTCTGTAATGGGAAAGCCTTACGAAAATGTAGATTCGCATGTGCCTTTTCGAAAATAGTTGAGACGCATTCGGTCAATTCGGTGTAATGAGCTGGTCGGACGGATACATGTCTGACAAACTTATTAAGTGCTTGACCTGCCTGTTGGCACTGTTGGTTCTGTGTCGTCCGTTGATGGGTTTGGTTCGTTGCTTGAACTGTTTGGGCCCGGGGTCGGACATTTGCGACCGGTTGCGTAGCTTGTGGTTGGACATTCACAGTCGTCGTACTGGCCATGGCTAAGTTTGGATCCTGATATATTTGAGACATGGATTCTATTTCAGAGGCCCTGGTCTCCTCGACTAAGATTCTTTTTCTATCTGATCCAACGGAGCTCCAAATGTCATAGCATGTGTCTCCGTGGAATTGTCCTTCATTACCCCTGGGAGAAGACCCATTCGGAAAGCGGCTAGTGCTACCTTGTCTTCACAGAACTCCATGTCCGTCTTGGCCTGGATGAAAGGTTTCGTGTAATCTTTCAAACTTTCTCCAACTTCCCGCCGACGATAAATGATGATCTCTCCATAGGCACGAAACTTTTTTCTTTCGACGAAGTGCTGCCGGAACATGCTCCAGAATATATCGAAATTCTTTATACATCCCTGTGGCAGACGGTTATACCACTTGAAAGTAGCGTTCTTGAACATCTGAGAGAAAGCTTTACACAACAACTTATCGTCGTCATCGTAGTTGATCATAAATTTCTTAAACTTCTCAATATGGTTGTCTGGATCCTGAGTCCCATCAAACTTCTCTAGTTTGGAAATATCAAACAATTGGGAAGATGCCCAGAGAGGATCTCCAGGGAAAGAAGGGATGACCTCCAGTTGTGTCCAACTTTGTAAGCGCTTCTCCCCGGAACATCATTGGTAGCTGGGTACAACCTTTCTTCAGTCGAAGAAGTGAAATGATTATTGACTTGGTAATCTTGATGATAGCTATCAGACTCAGGTTGTCTCCGAGTGGTGACATGTTTGCCTCGTATATTTCCTGTTTTGTCCTGCTCCTCGGAGTACATTTTCTGCTTACCAGGGTCGGCTTACTTTCTTGAATCCTTCCTTCTCCGAATAGTCCAATGAACATGCTTGCGTGTCCTTGAATCTCTGTGCCTTCGATCCACCTTGTACCTTGCATTCGTCTCCGACGAGGAAGACTTATCAGAATTTAAGGAGGTATATTCGCTAGACTCGAACAGCTCGTACCTTTGCTCCGATCTAGCGCGCCTTTTAGAATGTCGACGGCTTTTCCTGCGTCAGTTCCCTTCGGGTTGAACAACATCTTAGGTCTGAGCAGCCTCGATCCTTTCTTACCGGATCTCAGGTATGTCCTTCTTGGAACTCGCCATTTTGACTTCCTTTTCCACATTCAACCTTTCGATGTCTTCTAGTAACTCTCTTTGCCTGGCGACCAAGACTGATTCCTCTAAAAGCTCTTCTGCATATCGATTCGGGGAATTCCATTCGTTCGTGACCTGTTATTCCATCAGATGGTCACCAGACTCAACACCGACTAGATCTCTCGTTGGATTAGTCTCAATCTCTCCACGAACTTCAATATCCATATTTTTTAGATTTTAGTTTTCAAAGTTTTAGAAATTTAAATATGGGTACCAAACGGTTCCCACAGACGGCGCCACTGATGAACTTAGAAAATCCTTAGTGGGACTCAGAAGCGAAGATGTTCGTGGGAGAGGGTCGGACAAGGGGATATTCCTATGAAGTGATAGCAAATAGTGAAATCAATGATTACTAGAAAGAGAAAGAGATAAAATGAATAAATGTAGCAATAATTGACTAATCATTGACCCCTTTTCCTAAAAGGGAATGTCCTTTATATAATAAATGATGTAGATAGTAAAATTATATAATTACCACCATTAAAGTGGATTTCTTACCCCACTATTTGACTATTTACAGACAAGTTCTTTGGGTGTATCATGTGGCCCGCTATATCTTATGTTTGCTTTACTTTGGTCATTGACCACTAAACACATAGACCTTGGTCTCATTTGTAGAATAAATTACATATCAATCACCTATATTTTTCTTCACTTATCAATGATGACATGAGGGAGGTGGCTGGGCCATATAAAGAGGCGGTTGTAATAGCAATGTCCATTGTGGGTAGTGAAATCTGAAGAATTTTGATTGACACAAAAATTATGCTAACATATTATTCATGACCACTTATGATAAAATAAGATACCATCAGAGTATTCTCCAATCAGAGTGAACAATTATGGGCATTACAGGGGTTGCCGTTGAGGTGGTCGGAGAGTTCGAGAGAGTGTCAGGGCTAGGCCGCGCGCCGTTTTTGAAAGAGGTAACATTTTTTTCATAGTTGTAGATGCACCAACAACGTCTAATGCGATATTTGGAAGATCTCGGTGATTAAAGATGCACGTTGTGACCTCGTCAGTTCACCAGTGTTTGAAGTGGTTGGAAGCAACATGCAAGAAATCCGAAGTAGCCAAAAAGTGGCAAGAGAATGTTACAAACTAGTCTTGGTTCCTAATCAGAAGTATTGAGGCTAAGAAGGATTAACAATTACAAGGGTTGACCTCAGAGTTCGATCTTGTGGATGATCCGAGAGAGAGCCTCGTTTTTTTACTTCATGAGAATTCTGGAAACCATGTTTTTCTCAACGGTCAAAGCTTAAAGATTATCACTATATTATCACGAGAAATAAGGGAAAGATTTATTTTCTCTTTATAGTAAAATTTGCATATGTTTGTGTAGCGTGCCGATAATGTAGCAGGGGTACCCATAGAAAGTTGGTCGTCCGGCGAAACATCCGCCCAATTATACAAAAAAGAAGATTTGTTTACTATTAGAAAGCTGAAGAGATTATGGGTGAGGTGGACCGAATGTAAAAGGTGGGCCATATTAGAGAATCCCAATATCCTTTATGGATTTCCAAACCAGTCCTCGTGAAATATAATAATAAGAAGTGGAGAATATGTGTCGATTTTATCGATCTAAATAGAGAATGTCCGAAGGACCCTTTTCAAATTCTGAGGATATACCAAGTTGTAGAGTCGACTTTGATATATAAGTTTTTATCGTTCATGGATGCTTATGCAGGTTATAGCCAAATACAGATGGATATGATTGATAAAAAAGTACTTCCTTCATAATGGATAGGGTTTCTGTAATGTTATAAAGTAACGCATTTAAATTTAAAAAATGTCGGAGGCACTTATTAACGGTTAGTGAATAAGGCATTTGAGAATCAGATCAGACGAAAAATTAAAGTGTATATCGATGACATGTCGATGAAGAACGTCAAATATTTTTTGGTAAAAACTTGAAGAATCGTTTTGCAACTTGAAGGCTATAAACTTGAAATTAAATTGAGAGAAGTGTACCTTCGCGGTGCGATCGAGAAGATTTTGGGTTATATAGTCAGTGACAATGGGATCGAAGCCGACCCAATATAGTTAAAAGCTTGAACCGCTACAGATCCAGCCATATCCATTAAAGAGGTTTAAATATCTACTGGAAGAGTGGCTGGCCTCAACAGATTCATATATAAGTCTTCAGACAAATGTGCTCTTTTGTTTTGAGTATTGAGGCAAACAAATTGTTTTAGTTGGACTCCAGAATGCAATAGGGCTTTTGTTTGAATAAAAAAGTACTTATGCTCTCCAGAGGTCTTAACAAAGCCAAATGCAAGAGAAGAATTTTTCATTTACATAATAGTGTCAGATTATGTCGTAAGTGTGGTATTAATACGAGAAGTTGATAATTTTCCTCTGTATACTATTTAAGGAAACATTTGTTAAACGCTGAAAAAGATACTTGAAATTGGAAAACCTTTCTCTCGCTTTAGTAACCGCATATAAAAAATGAGACCTTATTTTCAAGCACACTCAATTGTAGTCTGAACTTCTTTTCCTCAAAATAATGTATTACAAAAGCTCGATGTGTCGGGGCATATGAAAAAATGGCTCGTGTAACTCGGGATTATGATATTGATTGTGCCCCTTGACTTACAATCAAGGCCCATACGTTGGCTGATGTTTTGGTTGAGTTTCATTCGAAATATCCCAATATGGAAATAGATCACGAAACGTTAAAAGCTGAGTGGATTATTCGGAGTAATGGGGTTTAAGAGCTTTGGATTGTAGGGCACGAGTTCATTTAATAGATCCGACGGGAGAAGTAATGTATCAGGAAAATTCGTTTTTTTTGAAGCATAGAACAACGAGGTATATTACAGGGTCGCTTTGGTTGGGTTACAGTTTGTTCAAATTTGTAGTGCCAAAAGAGTTTGCTTCGTTAATAACTCACAACTAATAGTGAATCATGCTTCGTGGCAGTCCAAGGGTAGAAAATATCATCTGATGAAGTACTTAAAGGCTTTGAGAAGGTTGGAAGGATTGTGTGACAGTGTCAAGTATGAGCATGCTCACGTGACTGAAAATTTTGTCGTTGATTCTTTAACAACTACTAATTATTCCAAAGGTACTCTTGGATACTTACACTAGAGACCCCGTCAATAAAAATAATAATTATGAGTATACTCTTAATTTAGATGAAGCCTTCCAAATTTCAACAATTAAAGACAAATATTGGAGGCATGACATTAGAGAATATTTGGTTAATGATATTCTACGGGTCAATAAAGTATTGTCAAAGAAGTTACCATTTAAAGTGCATAGGTTTACAGTGCTCGAGAATATCTTGCACAAAAAATCGTTGAGTACGAATTTGTCGCACTGTCTTGGAGAGAATCAATCGCAAATGATACTATCTGAATTGCATGACGGGGAATGATCAACGCATTGTGGGTATCAAAGATTCACAAGAAGAGTTTTACTATAAAGATATTATTGGCCTTCAATTATGGCCGAAACTAACTAGTTAGTTAGATGTGATACTCGTCAGTGATTCGCCAATACTATACATATGCTTACAATGCCGCTTGAATTTATTTTTGAGGCGCTACCTTTTGATCGGTGGGGTATAGATTTGGTCGGACCATTATCGATAATATCTAGTAGATGAAAAACCATTATAGTTGTAGTGGATTATTTCTCAAAATTAGTAGAATCCAAACCGTTGAATCGGACAAAGGAGAATAATGTGATCAAATTTACCATGTCTAACATATGCAGTTGGTTTGGTGTTCCGAGGATACTGCCACTGAATAATGGTCCACAGTTCGATAATAAGCACATGAAATATTTTTGTTCTTCCTGAGGCATATAATAATATTTCTCAAAAACCTTTTACCCACAAACCAACGGGCAAGCAGAAGTCACGAACATAACTATCATCGAAGGCATCAAAATGAATTTGGAGTGTAAAGGAGAAAAGTGGCCAAACTATCTCCAAGACATATTATGGCCATATCGAACCACTTCTCTAACCGCGACCCAAGAGTCCAATTTCGATTTGGTGTATGAGATGGATGCAATGACACCATCTAAAGAAAATTTAACTTCCTATCGTGTTGAGAATTATCCTGAAGAAAACAACGATGAAGGGAGTCGAGCGAACTCGATTTAATTAGGGGGAAAAAATATAAGAACATCTAAACTCTCTACATTATCAATCTTTGATAAAAACATATACGCATCCATATTCAGACGAAGAGAGTTTAAGGCGCGAGTCAAGGTTTTAAGGAAAGGTTTTTTACATATTACTGAGAAAAGGCTCGGAAAATTGGGAAAGAACTAGAAGGGCTCATATGCGATAGCTGGAAAATAAAGTCCAAAAATTATCAGTTGGAAGATCAAGAAGGAAAACTACTTTGTTATCTATGGAATATTAAGTATTTAAAATTGTATTTAGATTAAATATAAAAATCATTATCCAATTTTTCTTTTAATTTATGTAATGATCGTTGGCGTGCTCTTTCATACCCTAGTGATACAAAAATGTTTTCACGAGGTGCCGGCATAGCCGGCTCGTATATACCAATCTTTTTTCCTTATATCCGAACTTGAGGAGAACTCGTTATATTTTTGAGGGATTCGATATTAAATTTTTATATTTTGGATCCGAGGGGTCTTCCAATGAAAGTTGGTCAACATTACATTTATTATTTTGGATTCGAAGTGTCTTCCAACGAAAGTTGGTCAACATTATATCTTTATATTTTGGATCTGTATGGTCTTCTAACAAAATTTAATCAAAATTATATTTTTATATCATGGATCCGAGGGGTCCTCCAACGAAAGTTGGTCAACATTACATCTTTATATTTTCGATCCGAAAGATCTTCCAACGAAAGTTGGTCAACATTATATTTTTATATTTTGGACCTGATGGGTCATCCAATATAAGTTGGTTAATATTCAATCACCTTTATATTTTTCTGATCCGATATATACCTTTTTAATACAAGCACGAACACACATAGGTAAAATAAGATTGGCATTTATATCAATTTTCCGAGTACAAAACTTCCTAATTAAATTGAGACCTCCAAATAAATAAATAAAATGTTGGTATTATTCTAAAGTTCTAGGATCACTCTTAGAGTTGGCTTGCGTCAGATACCGTATGGTGTTTTATTCTCCAAATTCTCATCAGATTATCTTTCATTACTTTCACTATTATCTTCCTACAAAATTATTGAAGGACGATCCCCCTCGGGAATAGTTTTCTGTATGAGCTCAACTACGAATCAGAGAACCTTTGGTGAGTTTCAAGAATTAGAAACTACAATTTCAAAACTGAATAATGTCTTTAGACAGTCTTGAGCATAAGATTCAAGGGTGCTCGATTTACCTTTTTTATGTTTCACTTTGAGAGTAGCAAACGTAGCAGCTTCATCTTCTTTGACCTTAGTTTTGAAGACAACGAGCTCTTGAAAAACTCTATCTCTTTCCTCTTCGGCTTTCTTAGCAACCACCTTTAGCTCAATTTATCTTTTGAAGTGAAGTCCCAAAATGAAGTTGTATTCTTTATCTTGAAGCAACACGATCCAACATTTCAGCTTCATTGACAATATGAAGTTGATCTAAAGATAGTCGTTTAACCTCCTCACATGGTTGTTTCCAAGCATTGTTATCTTGCTCAAGTCGTGAGATCTGAAGTTTTTCTTTGAATATCTCTTCTTTTATTCTCTTCTTTTTCCCTTCAAGCATGGAAAAAAGGCTGCTACTTAGTGAAGATAGATATCATGGGAATTCAAATAGCTAAGCTAAAATGATCTAGAGGACACAAATTCATTCGATAAACTTGTCCACCCAAGTTTGTGGAACTGGTCTCGAATGATTACCCAATTGACCGCATGTGTTTTGGATCATAGGGACATGTCTGTATTCACCCAAGCACCATATTAATCAATAAGTAGATCTTTACCCAATGGTCTTTGGATCTCTAAGTCTAGGAGTATTTTGTTCAAACAACTTGAACGTCGAATTCTGAGGGCTTCTCGTTTGGGCTGCTCTGTGCTCGTTCTTCATTGGGTTGACGATTGCCTTTTGATGAGCCTATCCTGATGAGGCCAGTTTTTGCTGCTCTAAACTTTGAGCATCATCCTGTTTGAATATAAAGGGAATTGTGGCTTGGTCCGCAGTTAGGGAAACATTTTTTGTATCGTTAAAAATATTTTGAACATGTGGTTTCTTCTTACCATATCTCTGACGCCTCACTTTCCCACCATTTGGTGTGTGTGCCTTATTCATTTTTTCTTTTGTTAACTATCGTTAGACTGACGGTCCACCCGAGTCGGTTGTCTTTTCTACTTCACTAGTCACCATTGGGTTTTCGTTGGCAGGCCCTTCGGTAACATGTTTCTTAACAATTTGGCTGGATGTCCTCTTCTTACTCGGAAATAAAATTTTAGTATCAGAGGCCCATAACATTTTCATCGTGTAGGTTGTGCTTGAAGGGGTCATCATATGGTCTACAATGATTTTATCTTTGGATAAATGCCATATATAGCTTTGCAACAAGTTCAACGACATGTAAAATTTATGAAACTCGTAGGACAAATTCTCCCTGACCCACGTGCTCAACGTGGTAAATATTTTCTTCGCAGCTTTCAAGTGTTTTTTTTTTCAAGTTTTGCTACTATTCTTTATGGATTCCTGAAGGAAATATATGAATCAAAACCCCGCATAAATATTAAGTAACAAATACAAGAAATGAATACTGCATGTGCCCTTTCATTTCCTCACAAGACACTTCAAATTAGTCGTGTTTTACCGGGGCTTTCCATTTTCCAAGACACCTCTGTTGAAGAAAAAATGATACTTCCAGATTTTATCGGCTTCAAGAAGGTCGTCCAAAATCTTATAGTCATTCTCGAACTCGTAGATAGTGTAATGATAACAATGAAATCCTCTATTAGCAATAGAATTTTGGACAGATGTGACACTATAACGTAGGACATCATAATGAACCACGCGATAGGGCTGGCTTAGCTATGGCACAGTCTTACCTACTTAAATTATTGGGCTATCGAAGGGTTTAAGGGTAACCGAATACCCCAGTTCAAAACGTCTAGAAATATTACCAACTCATGCTTCTTCATAAATAGTGACGTTTCTACAACTTTGGGAAGATGTATTGAGATAGCCTGTGGGACTCCTCATCGCGTCCGTAGGTTTGGGAACTCCTCATCTAGATTTTAATGGTAGTTTCCAGCGTATAACGCACCGAGGTACTTGGTATTGAGGTCACAAATATTACTCTCTAGGAGCTCATTTCCAGGAGAAAAGCGTTGTCGGAGTCAGCCCTCGAAGGGTCTGATTCAATATCTGCCTTCTTATCCTCCATGTGGTTTTTGACGATCTCATCTGGCTTGTCAACCAAGCACATCATAACCATAACTTCTATCTCTTCAGAGATGGGCCGTCAAGCGAATAAGATTACTGGAACTCCTTTATCTATCCTCTCGGATTCCAGCAATCCCTTGAGGGGTGTTAAAGGTTAGTTCAATTAATTTAGAGGTATTCATGGGGAAGATTCAGAGGCAGAATGTCATATTGGTAGAAAATGTAACTTTTGGGGGAGGGGGGGGGGGGCTCTTCTTACTGAACTTCAGGTAAAGTCTTGGAAGTCGGAGGTAAAGATTTGATGGCTGTTGGTGAAGACTTGATAAATTTTGAAGGCTCAATTTTCCTAGGTAAGGAACTAATGGGTTTTGAGGAAGATCCAATGGGATCAGAGGAGGACGGCAGAGCAGCCACCGATGGTTTCTTAATCAGATCAAAGTTACCGTAGGTAAAACCTTAGGTTACCGGTTTTGGTTTAGTATCTATTATCCCCACAAATTTTCTCTCTCCGGCTCTACCAACTATAAAAAACCAATCAAGAGGGTTCAACTTGGTTCTCATAAAAAGTAGTTAACTGAAAAATGGTTGTCACGACGGAAAGAAGTTCTCTCTCTATCTCTAGAAATCAAGGACGGTAGAGCTCTCTCTCTAGATTTGTTTTGCAGAAAAATGATTATGAGGTGAGGGAACATATTTATAGTGAAAGCGCTAAATACCTAACAGTCATATACATGGAAGAGTGGGAAAGGCACTATAATAAGGGAGAGCAAGAGTCTCAACACCAGAATTTCAAGCAACCTATCCCAAGAACTATTGGGATACATGTAAAGGTATACGAACAAACATGATACTTGTGACTTGTATCGCTACCAACAATATCTGATATCATCTAGATAGTTTATCCGATGAGGCGTTACAATTTAGTCCAAAACAGTGCCGAGACTAGTCCTCTCTCAATTTTTCGAAAGAACTAGATGGACTACTAATAATGAAGTCATTTATCCTCACGAAGCATATAGACATAAAATTGGGTTGATTTAGTCCCATAAGTGTGTTATAAAATAAGCCAAACAAATTTTTAATATTGAGGGTATATCATGTAATAAATAAGAAACGTGTTTAAGATTAGTAGGATGTTTGTTGGGATGTAATAACTTAAAATGAACCAAATGTAACCTGCAGATCCACCACCGTTACTGTATAGAGTAATATTCTCTTTTTGAAAAAATATGAACAATTATTATTTTATTACTATTTTCGGAAGCTTCTCTAGAATTTCTGTGTTTCTCTTTCTAGAATAAGCCTCTAGAAGATCTCAGACAATAAAGATAGTAAGTTTTAAGCTTGACTTAGTTAAAGAAATTAACTTGACCCTCATTTTCAATTTAATTTTAGTTATTAGATACTTTTAATGAATTTATACACCTGCAACTATAACAATTTCTCTTTATCCAAAAAAAAGTACATTAAATCGTCAAAACTAAGTGATGATAAAATATTTTTACCCATAATTTTCATTCATTAAAATTTTCAAAAACGGATAAATTGAATACAGTGTATATAGTTACCTTTCATAGTGATGTTATATACACCTATCTATTGTGTACAGTAAAATAAATATGACTTTTACATAAACATTCATGTTATATATTTTAAAATGAGGTTGCGCTGCTAGTTACATTAGATGCTACTGATCCGATTATATATATATATATATATATATATATATATATATATATATATATTGATTTATCTCGCGACGAAATTCCGATTTAAGACAATAAGAGGTTAAAAAACTGATATCTCATTACTCTCGATTATTCCCTCTAGAAAAATCTAGAGGATAAACCATATTACATCCAACTCTATAAGAGATGGAACATTATTTATCCACGATACAACCGCCTATATATTTATTCATAGCTTAACCAACGACAAAAACACACTAGTTTTTGACTTGTTTAGTTCCTCCATCTGCACTCGCTCGACTAAAGCAATTATTTACCACCGCGTTAAGCTGATGCGGTGGTTCGTCGACAGCCAACCATCGATTAATATTAAAAACTTGCTCTTGAGTCGATGCAGGCGAGGTAACCACAACGTTTTCAACAAACCAACCGGGTTTCTTTCCTGATCCATCTTGAACAAGATTTATCATGCAAACTTTAGAAGGAAGACAATTAGCACTACCTTCGAAACGATCTAGGTTTCCATTTTCGAAGTAGTCGTGACCTGCGCCCATAGCACCCCAAGCTTGTAGATTACTGATATGGACTCTGTTCTGGTTTCGATCGAACAGTGTTAAACTGACTCTAGCATCCGTTCCTGAACTGCTTCGAGTTCCGGTTTTCAAACGGATCCTGTAAGTACATTGAGCATCCACCTGCAGATGTTTAGGTCGAACCGATATTAATTCATTAAAGCTGGAATATCAAGAATCTATTCAGAATATTAAAACGGGAGTATTAACTTACTCTTAAGGAAAATATCAAAGGCACTGCGAAAAGGAGAAAGATGAAAAAGAGATGAGTTTTAGATGTCATTTTGAAAGTTGTGTGATCAACTAAGAGGGCTGTGCTTCTTTATATATAGGGTTGTAAATGGTAGAGTGTGAATGAAGACTAATTGGCGTCACGCCTTTATTTTTTTTTAAAGGAATGGGTTGCCGAGATGGGATTAAAATCCGTGACGTCAAGTTTATTGTGAGCCTTCAAGCTATCAAACTGTTCCATCGTGCGATAAAAGAAAATTCGCGATCAAACTAGTGACTTTTTTTCTTTCTTAAAAAGACCTCTATTCCATGTATAAATAACTGAAATTCGATCAGAAGCAAACTGCTAAAAATTCGACCGCAAATCAAATTAAATTATACAAATCCGATTATTGTTTAAATTTATGATTCAAAGTTTATACAGGTAAAACTAGTTCAAAACCAACAATATCAATTCAGCGGAACTAATAAAATTGATAAACCAATAACCGATTCTCGATACGAAAACGAATTTATGAAATTGTTAAATCAATAAAACCAATTCGAAATCGATACGAAATTGAATCCAGAAAAGATATGGAAGAGATTATTTTTTGTTTAATTTATTTGTTATACGTTCGCATTGTCAAAATTATTGAGTAGGTATCATCTAAAAACAATAAGAGTTTAATTTTTAAACTTTATTTTTATATTATTTATTTTAACTTTATTTTTATAGAAAAAAAAACCAAACCAAAACGGTAAATTAAAACCAAACGAAACTAAAATTAGACCGGACGAATCCAAATCAATTTTTATCCATTCTAATTCGTTCTCAAAAGTTAAATGTCCTATCCAAACCGATAAATTTAATTACGAGATTCAGCTCCGTCAAAATCCTAAACAAACCGGTGTATATAGGGCTGTTATCGGTCCGCTTATCGGTTCGGACCGGACCGGATTGCTAAACTTTCGGTTCTAATTTTTGGAACCGGACCGAACCGTTAAGTTTTCGGTTTGGTTCGGTTTGGTCCGGTTCGGTTCGGTTTCGGTTTCAGTTCGGTCCGAGTTTGGTTCGGTCCGAGTTCGGTCCGGTTTCATTTCGGTTCCATTTCGGTCCGGTTCGGTCCACTTAAAAAAAATAAAATCAATCAAAAATTATTTTTTAATTATTTTTTTATTATAATAAATAATTTAAAACTAAAGTTTATATTGGTAATTAACTATTAATTTTGGTACTATAATTTATAAAAAAATATATAATAATAATAATAAATAATCGGTTTTAACGGTTTTATTGGTCCGATTTCTTATGGATTCTACCGGTTTATCGGTTTTTTCGGTTCGATTCTGTACCGATTCCTTCGGTCCTATCGGTTTTATCGGTTCGATTCCTTATCAGTTCTATCGGTTCGATTCCTAACCGGTTTTTTTTTCGGTTCTTTATCGGTTTTCGGTTTTTAGAATGGAACCGCGAACCGGACCGTTAAGGCTCGGTCCGGTTTTCAGTTTTTAGAATGGAACCGCGAACCGGTCCGATTCTCGGTCCGATCCTTATCGGTTCGGTCCCGATCCGGTTCTTGGTTCCGGAAAACCGTTGACAGCCCTAGGTGTATACATGTTTTTTATATTGTTTGGTATTGAAATATGAAGATAAGTTTTAGAAGAAGCTAGAAACCGTTGTTTGTTGTTTATAGCCTCTTTTGTTGAAAAACTAGCGTGCAAATTCCTTAATATGTGCACCGAGCCACCAAGAATTGAAGTCGTGGACTTTGGATTTTACGATGAGTTGAGAATTGAAAATGTGACCTCTTAAGTTAGGGTACTCTACTAAAATAACGTGGATTGCAATTTAAAAGTTAAGTTGACCTCCTAGTTTGTTCGATGAGGGATTGCTACGTGTTGTTATAAATCTACATAGGATAAACATAACAAACATTATCTATTTATTTATTTATGAGGATTGCTACGTGTTGTCATAATTGAATTAAATTTTTCAACATTATCTATTTACAAGAATCGCTACGTGTTGTCATAGTTTGAATTAAAGCTTTATATGAAAATGATGGATTGCTATGTGTTGTCGTAGTTGAATTACAACTTTAAATGAAAATCATATAAATATTCGTAACATGGTGAATAATTTGGTTCGTAACATGTAATGTTGATCCATTAGTTTGATGCAGGCACTTGAATTACGATAAGATTTCAGTTTATTTTGTATTCTATTCTTTGTCATATTATTCCCATGATGTGAGGTAACCATGTCGAAGTGCATTGCGAATTCATTAGAAGAAAAGTAAGAGAGATCTGGTTTTCGACAAACGTATCTATTCATAAATAGATTATATAATGATATTGACTATTAGTCTAATGAAGAGTTCCTGCTAGATCCGAATATTTCGTATATCATTATGCCACTACTAGTTGGCAACTATAATATAAATTAATACTACCGAAAATAAATTCAGAGCATTCCAGCGGTTTAAAATCGCGATGCTGTAATATTGAGCGGATGAGATAATAAAGTGTTCAATTTTTTTTTCAGACACTCTATGAAAGTGTCACGGAGTGATTCAATAGTCTCTAAAAAGATTCATAAAAAACTATAAGATGCTTCAAACGTCATTCATAAATCATTTTATAGGTTACAAGGTTATAAAAGAAGACGAAAACTACATAATCCACGGCAAGCAAACTTCTAATGAATGTTTGAGAGAGTTGCATTCAGACAGGGAGTTAAAGAAGGTTCCCTCTTAATGATATATAAATCTCTAAACTTTAGAGATCTACTAGCTCAAAAAATAGATAAAGTTTCCAAGATAAAGCAATCAGAAAATGCCAAAACTTCGATGATATGCCCTTTCACCAACAAAACAAACACACTGGCTCAAATCAATTCAGAGAACAATACATCAAAGAACAACGGTGCTTTAGCTTTGGCCAAGTTGTGTACTAGTCAGACTCAAGATTAAAAGGGGAAACCTTAAAGTGGTTACGACAACAACACTAACAAAGGACTGACTACCACCCAAAATGACCATTTACATAAATGAAAGAAAGTTTGGCGATAATCTATTAAAAGAAAATGATACAATCAAGTATAACTTAACCAAGAAGTTGCATGAAGCGAAGGAACACATAAACAAAAAAAAATTAAGTTCCATGGTGATGTTTCTCATTTTACTAGAGATTGCTGGATTTTGTAGAATAAGTTCCAAACTTTAGTTGATGAAGGAAAACTCAAGTAGAAGAAAAGAGAGGAACTAAGAAAAAATTTGTGTGAAAATACAAAACAAGCTTTGACCTAGTCGAAGAACAAAGAGCACTTAATATGAATGTTCCCACAATGGACGGAATATATGAATGATACATAGATTCCGACCCAAGCAGAGAGACAATTGGTGTGATTGGTGGATGAGATCCATACTATGGAGTTTCCAATGATTCAAAGAAAATGTACATAAATGAGATAAATATGACGTGTCAAGGGAAAACATCCCTACATTTGTGTAAAAATAGTTTTTTTATGCTATAATTTTCGAATGTAAATTTAACAGAATGGTGTCCCCATTCAATGATGCTGTATTAATAACAACAATAATAGTCAAAGTAGAAATCAAGAGGGTGATGATAGACACTAAAAATTCAGTAAACATCATGTGTAAAGGTAATTATGGAAAAAAAAATATGAGCGCAAATTCTGACCCTATTGCTTCACTTGAGGGAATGCGAATGTATTAGGAAGCTAACTCTAGATGTTACTTTCAACAAGATAAAATAAAGAAAGAAGGTGCAATGTTTGTTCATGGGGGTAGATGAAACATCATCTTATAACATCATACTATGAAGATTGTGGCCCTATCATATGCACACGGTAGTGTCTACGGTTTACTAATATATATGATACCATGTCAACAAAAAAATCCTTCATCAAAAGAAATCAGAATACTTCGAGGGAATGATATGCAACATCCCTTACACTTTAAGTATAACAACAACTGTATAATGGCAAAGAAGTCAAAATCCTTACAACAATATTAGAAGCACTTAATAGTTTCTTGTCAAGATCCTCAGATAAGTCTCATCCTTTTTTCCAAGTCCTCATCAGAGTTCGTTAGTTTGAATGGACCAAATATGCGACGAAATGTTCATTAACATAAATAAGTTTTTAGCTTCTCCGAAGGGCTAACGAAGCCTTGGCAAGGAAAAAAATTGTATTTTTGCATCACGATTTCTGATTATACGGTCAACAAAGTGCTAATCCGAGAGGAAGGAAAATATTTTAAAGTAGTGTATTATGTATGAAAATATCTATTACCAGTTGATAATCGATATTTATACTTGGAGAAACTTGCTTTAACACCAGTGGTTCCAGTTAAAAAATGAGACCATATTTTTAAGTGCACACAATAATAGTTAAAGCATCATTTTCTTTAAAAAATGTGTTGCACAAGCCTGATGTTTTCTGGAAGATTGACTACATAATCAGTGGAATTATGGGATAACAATATACACTTTGAGTGGAGAATTCCAATCAAAGATGAGTCACTGATTTCTTTTTGATGGAGTTCCAATCCCAGAGATCAATCTCTCTAAAGGATAAGCTCGAAGATTCTTAAAGAATTAGATTTGATGGATCAAGAAATAACCAAGGATCGGTCCATCTCATATCTCAGACACGAGATATCTAAAATTAATCCATCAAGTTTGGATTTCCAAAATCTGACAATGGAGCCGAGTAAAAAGCTACAATCGGTAGACTTTAGTTGACAAAAATCTGAAGAGCTAGGAGAGTAAAAATCCTTAACGACTCTCAGTTATATATCAAATGCATTAGGGCAGATTGAAACAAAAATGAGAGAATATTATGCAATACTTAAAATATTTACAACAACTGATTGCTTAATTCGAGCATGTGGAATTTAGATAAGTTACGAGAGCTGAGAAATCAATAGTTGACGCACTCACATATTTGGCTTGTACATCTTCAACACCGTGAATATTTTTTTGGGAAAATCCATCTATTACGTTATCCTACCATTTGTAGAAATTTTCACGTCCATAAGAGTGATGATAATAGATAATAAAGAGATAAATAAGATTGCATAGCTTAAATCAAGAGGTACACGATAAAAGCAATACTCTACAAATATAAAAAGAAAGCATGAAAAATAAAGATGAATTCAACAAGATTCATATAGAATTCAGATACATTGTACAATAGAGGTCTAACTAAGTCACTACTCCGATGCTTTAGAAAAAATGAAACAAATTATTTTATTGAAGAATTACTTGATGAAGATGGAAACATTCATTATGGATACAAGGAAATTTACCAGAGAATACTCCTCTACAGCTATTATTAGCCAACAATAATGACAAACAAAAATAAAAAAGTCAAGCAATATCACACATGGGAATAATTCGTAAATTTCGTACAAGTCCTGAAAATATCAATGACAAACAATACTTGAAGAAATCTCATTTGACAAATGAGGTTTGGATATTATGGGACCTCTACCGAAAGCTTTAGAAAGAAGAAAGTATATACTAATTATGGTAGATTACTTCTCAAAGTAGGTGGAAGCACAACCGTTAATGAATATGGTTGAATATGAGAGAGAGAGAGAGAGAGAGAGAGAGAGAGAGAGAGAGAGAGAGAGAGAGAGAGAGAGAGAGAGAGAGAGAGAGAGAGAGAGAGAGAGAGAGAGAGAGAGAGAGAGAGAGAACCCAATATGTCTGACCAAATTCCGATACCTGAGCGAGAACCCAATATATTTGAAGGTTTTTTGCGTCGAATTTTGAAATTTGATTGCTTTTTCGAAATATTTGATTTGAGTATATGTTTGACCAAATTCCGATACCTAAGCGAGAACCCTCGGTTTTGAAGGCTTTATGAGTCGAATTTTGAAATTTGATTGCTTTTCCGAAATATTTGATTTGAGTATATGTTTGACCAAATTCAGATACCTGAGCGAGAACCCTGGGTTTTGAAGGCTTTATGGGTCGAATTTAGAAATTTGATTGCTTTTCCGATACATGAACTTATCAACTACTAGATGAAGAAGGAAACTAAGTTCAAGATATTTGAAATATAGAGCACTTAAAGCTTTATCATAGTACTAAATACTCAATCTTGAAAATTTCTACTTCATGTAAAACATATTTATTACACCATAGAGATATGTACTAGACAAAAAGGCTAAATATCCAAATCAGAGGATTCCATTAGAAAGACCAAGGGGTTTGTAAAGTCTCCTATAAGTCTGGGATGATGGAAAATCAATCCTCAGATAATAAAATGCTTGATAGCAAATATTGAAGGTTTCACATAGGTTATAACGATGACAAGTCTCTGATGATAAAAAATCATTCCTCATACAATAAAGTGCTCGATCAATAACACTAAAGGCTTCATAAAGACTCTAAAATAACAAATATGTGATGATAAAAAATTAATCTTTAGACTTGAAAAGCAAGCTTCAAAAAAGAGAGGGAAAAAACTCTAACGTGAGTCATGTACCATTAACATGTTTGGAAATTCTAAAAGAGCCGAAGCAAAGAAGATAAGTATTTATTAATAAAGTCTTGTCCTATTTCGATTGATCAATCGATAGAAAACATAAATAAGGTTAATGTTTAATAAAAACACAAAGACTCGTCAAATAAAACTATAACAAAGAATACCAAAAAACAGAACAAAAGTCTTAGGACAAAAGTATTGTACAATGCTTTCAGCAATACAAAAATAAAGAGTAATAAGAAGTCGAGTTTAGACATTCTTCCAGAAGAAATAATTTCATTGGATTTGACACATCATAAAGATCTTCAAAATTATCGGTTCAGGCACAATTAGCTTGAACATTGCTAGTGTCACCAATAATTTTCTCGACACAGATTCCTATTTCTCAATGATATACCACGATCAAGACAATTGGTTGAATCCGCTTCCGGAAGAAAGCGAAGAATTTCTTGGGAATCCTAAAAGATTCATTTGTTGACACTGATAAGTGTCAGAATTTCTAATGTAGTTTATCGGGAAACATGAACAAATGAAAAGTGTCAGGCAAACAAGTACAAAAATTTAGAGAGAGAAAATGGTCAAAATCAAGTACTAATCATTAGGAGGTCCCCTTTTGGGGAACATAATATTTCTTTATATAGTCCAACGGTGGGGCCCATGGTCACATGCCTTACTTATTATAATTGCATGTTACCCCCTTTATTTGTATTTATATCACTTACTTTTTACTATACAATTAAGTCCCTGCACATTATCGTATTACAATTTGAGCCCTTTGCTACACTTGGTATTTTATGCCCTTATCAGACACCACTTCCTTCACCAATTCTCGAAAACTTAGCCTCTCTAAAATCATTCATCTAATTATTTAATAATTTCCTTAAGGAGATCGATAATATATGGACCACCTTAACTAAAACCGATAAAAGAAAAGAGTTAGGAGATTGATCACTCCATTCTAAATTCTTAGACCTTTCACTCTCAAGAAAAAAAAATGATAAATGGTCTAAATTTACATAAGGGTCTTCCTTATGAAAATATAAAACTACCCCGAAACAAGCGTCCAAAACAGCCTGACAAACAGAAGCAATAATTTCTTCTTGATAGGGTATAAAATTCGACATCTGAGACTGATGTTCACTACGTAAAATTTATAAGTTAAACTTTGACTTCAAAGCATCCAATTGCTCCTACATCTTTTACTTTAAAATCTTGACTTTATCATTGTCATCAATAAGCTCTTTGCTGACATATGACCAAAGTCATCAACAAGAGTTAGCTCGACCTTAGAAGAAACAGGTTTCTCTTTACAGGAATAAAATTTACCTTGAACATAATTCACATCCCTAAAAAACATACCCAATTGAAAACTATTCGAGAGGGCTTCCTAGGTATGAAGCAGCACACTCCGCAATGAGACAATGCAAGTAACTTGTTCTTTAGCTCTTCAGCTTGGGACCGCAACTCAAAGTTCAACAAACTTTTCATCTTTTGAAACTCTCAAGTTCTTGCATAATTTACTTCTCACTTTTAATTTTATCATCAAGAGAAACTCTCATTGAAAAGCTCTTTTTGAAGGATCATCCGCACCATAAAAGGGTCTAAATAACAGAAACATAAGTTAGAAGATGAACATTAGACTGATAAATGATGGTTAAACCATTAAGAATGGTCTAAAAACACCATATATCACATATAAAATACATAATTGGTTCATGTACTATGAGAGAAAATAGAGAATTGAGGAAAATAAAATAAACTGAAATCTTATCGTACCTTAAATCCCAGTTGAAGTGCATTTTAGCTAGGTTTATGGGCTAAAGGATGGGTTCGAAGTTTCTTTTGGCTAGTTAAAGTAGCAAACTAGGTGACTATCTCAAGATTTTTCTTCAATAAAAATGTAAAAGATATTTTAGTGGTAGATTCCGACAAAGATGTATCTATGTTAGGTAAGTCACCATTTGGATCCACAATTATGATATCCATAATAGAAGGTGCTGGCAAAAAAACTTCGACATCCTTTGAGAGATCATCATCAACAATAATATGATGACGAGGAGTCCATGAGGAGTTAACACAAGTTTTAGTGGTGACAACAATACACTCGTCTACACAAACCTCTTGGTTAACTACCTTCGACAAAAGAAGTATATATCAAGTCTGTGGGTTCACCCACTACAATAACAGTTTCCACAGAAACTTCAATAACAGTTTCATTATCAATAAGGATAACCAGCTTCGTACATGAATACCTTACAACCTTTGGAATAACTTCAAAACTAGCTTTAGATCCCGCTTGGATACGAAAGAACTCATCATGATCCCGCTTGGTGGCCGCCTTAGATTTAGAAATTATCTTATATCTTATAGCTTCAAAACTAGGCTTAAACATTTACTTTGGGCCTGTATATCTTTTCCATCAAAACTTGGGGATATTTTTGGCGTAGAGCTACTAGAAATAGCAACGTTTTTAGAAAGAACATGAGAGAGGATGCCCGTAATCAATAGGTCTTGCCCAACCAAATCGTCATAAATAAATACGTACTTGGTAGGATCATGTTTAAGAAGTGAAATGAAAGAGTTGAAGCCTCAATTATACTTGCCTCAACAATATGATTTAACTCATGACATTGATTATGAGCAAGATAAGGTTGATGAGCTGAAAAGTAGTTTTCCTCTCCGATATAAGAGCCAAATGTTTACCATATTTATTTTCAATAATTAATTTATTTTTAGTGGTAATGATAATACCATCAGAATTATTACCTTTAAGTTCCAAAGTCTTTCGTTGCTTAATTAATTACACATCACCCTTCTCATCTTCGACATCTTCCTCAATAATACTAGGACAAGGTCTTGGTTTCTAGTCTAAGTCAAGAAGAGTCACTTCTTTGCAAAGATCATCATCTTGTTCTTTCAGGGTTCATATCATCTGAAGGAACAACATATTTAGTTGATCATTGGCCCTTCATTTTGCTACGTACTTCTATCTTGAAAGAACACTTTCAAATAACCTTTTCTTGTGGATGTTTTTATCCTCAAAGATTGGTTCTCATAATATTTATTCATCAAATAATATTTTTCTATAGTATCTCCGTTATAGGAAGTACATATAGAGACGCCTCCTTGCACAACAATACCCAACTATAACCTACTACAAACTAAGTCTTCTTGTACAAGAATGGAAGAGTATGAATGGTAAAACGTAGAAGCCTCATTCACGATCTAATTATACTTCATGCGAGTATGGTATTCTCTTTTTCTAACAAAATATATGTTAACGACATGAGCCAGGAATGAGAAAATAATACATAAACAATCGGATACATGAAAAAAAACACAAAGAATAAAAGTGTACCGATAATTTATCTTTCACACTTTATTATAAGTTGAAATTTCAATCGGAATTTTGGCATATGAATTCCTCAAGAAGTAGAAAATGAGAACCTAAACGTTAGTAAAAAATTCATTTGTCGAGAACTATTCAAACATGATACTTAATAAATTATAGCCGAAAGCAAAGCTATCCAAGAATTCGAAACAAGTTGGCAATGACAAATGTGTGTAATGTGGAAAAGTTTGATAAGATCTGGATAAAGAGAAAACCTAATCCAATGATAAAAATAATAATCGAAGAAAACAACTTCACCTTCAGGAGTGTTGAATGAATTTCCTCTATTTATAAGAAACCTAATACTGACAGTATGTGGAACCGCCTAATCGGTGGACGTTTTTACACATTCTTCATCAGAAAAATATCGATATGAATGATACACAATGCTTTTCATTGACATTTTTTTCTTCAGATGTTCATCTTCTACCTCCGATTCATTTTTGCGACTATGAACATTGTCTTTGCTACTACGAACTGTTGTCGAGAGACTCATACCTTCAAAAGTGGAAGGACTAAGAGGAAACGCGTAGAGTGAAACAATAACTTTAAACAATTTCTTCTTATTCATCGTAATTTTTTCTTATTCTTCTGGATTTTTTGACAAATTGGGCGTGCAATCTTACAAAATTCTTTTTCATTAGAATATTTAACCCCAAATGAACCATTATTTGATTATTGTAACTATTTGAGTAGTCATTACAAGAGTACTTTCAGAAGAAGTTTAACCGATGAAAAATTTCACATACTTAAGGCTATAAAAGAAATATCAATATTTTAGATCATTAGTAGTCCTCATTTCATCCTTCATGAAAGACTATGAATGATACTCAACCAGAACCAATAAAGAATCGAAACATTCTGAAGCTAGTAGTAATAAAAATAAGTTATACATAATGGATATGTAATATCCTAAAACCTACTAACTGTCAACCGTACTATCTATCTTCGGTCAAGTAAAGATTTTTATCATCGATGAAGGTTTTGGCCAGAAAGGATGTTTAATGATGCATGGACAATTAGTACGAACAAAATCAAATATATCTCCAATAACAATTCAGCTAAAGTAAATTCGAATAAATAGATATTAAAATTGTTAAAAGACTTAGTCAAGAATACGATATCTAAATAATAAGAATAGACGATATCAAATCTTCCTAACGTCTGAGAAAATAAATCTAAAATGATGAAATAAATAAATCTATGATCATTAATAAAATATTCGTCTATTTATTTTTAATATAACTCTTAAATAATATTATTAATAAATTAATTTTTATTTTTAATTCTCGAAAAGATCATTTTTGCTTTTAAATCTAGTAAAGCTCTCTAAAATTTTCATGTTTATATATATGCATATAAAAAGTTCTGTACATTATTTTAGAAGCTATGTTTCCTGGTTGAAAGTCATTAGGCAATATAGTTTTAATTGTGGAAAATACTTTGGTTGCTATCTTTTATTTATTTATATATATATATATATATATATATATATATATAATATTTTAAAATACAATTGGTTTCTCATTATTTAGAATTAGATAAACACATTTTATTTAAATAGTTTAATTTTATTGTATTCATAATTTGTTTACATCATTTAAAAGTAATTTTTTATTTTAAAGTTTAAAATTTAAAAATATTTATGTTCTCACACATTACCTTAAATATAAAATGATCGATCCACATAATATAGTATTTATAATATTTAATGGAGCAATTGATAAACTGAAATTCTAACTTATCAAAATCCTAAATATATTTACCAAAATTATAAATAAGTTGTTGGAAATATTTTTTGTTAATTATAAATAATAAGTCACAATATTTCTAAATTGTTGTTCATCAAAAGAAACAAAATATTCTTATGAATAAAGACAAACCGATTTGTTGCCTTTGTCTTTTTATCATACGATTGAAAAGTCTACGATGAAAGATTTATTCGGATGAGGTGAGGTCGACGGTTTGTAGGAGAGATTTAATTTGATAAAATGAGGTCGACGTTACGTTGGATATGGATCTTCGAACACACAAATCAGATGCCCGTGAGTCTACTCCTGAATGATATTAGGGAGAAAAGTAGAAACAAAAGAAATGGTAGTAATAATACCTATGCTCGTTATACATTAATTGGACCATAGTAAATATAATTCGCTAAATTATTTATAGATTTTCTAATTATCACTTTTTATTTATTCGATTTTTTTCACTTAATTAATTTTTAGATTTATATGTACTATGCGAGTCAAGTGTACTTTAAATTTTTATCGGACTATTATAGACCCATATGAAAGTCCTAACGAATGATTCTTCTATCGTGATATACATTCGCCCAACTATTAACAACACTTTACATACTTATATCAAATTTATTATTATTATTATTATTATTATTATTGTCATGCCAGATGATAGTCAATAATGAACCAAAAAGGTTTTACAACTTCATCTAGTAAGCGTAATGTTTTTGCAAAAAACATCCATTGCTAACTAACACTTTAATGAATCTTGACTTCTCATGGGGACACGACTCTTTAATCAACACATGTCAACTTCCAAATGATCCTAATTTACTTAATTGGAATCGCTTACTTAAAGGAATAAAAGTAAAACTGAAAACTTAATCATTGTATTACTAATGTAAAATAACTTGAATGTATTAATACAATAACAATATAATATGGAAAATGAAAAAAAAAAACTAAAATATATACAACACTCAAAATCAATCTAAATATCCTCCAAGCTCATGACCCCCATGCGAAGTCTGTGTCCGAGAAATACCAAGGGTGGTAATACATTGATGAAATGACATGCAATAATGGAATTTGTATCATATGCTCAATTCTTATCTCATAATTATAGATTTGTTTCTTTCACAGATATATACTTAATGTCAATATGCTTAGATTTGTTGGATCTACTATTTCCGTTGGAGAGTATGTCAATTAGACTATTACCAAAGTAAAACAAGAGAGGTATTTTAATCCCTTAGGCTACGCTATCCTATAATAAAGTTTCTTAACCAAAGTGCATGGTTTGGAGTAATAAACCACACTACATACTTGACTTCCATAGTTGGAGTCGTGGTAAAAGTTTCATTTGCACTCTTCCATGATATAGAACCTCCTGACCAAATGAATACATAACTGATGGTAGACTTTGTGGTGTCTACACACTATACATAATCTAAATTGAAATAGCATATTGTGTCGAAGTTATCCGATATAATGTCTGTCAATATGAAGTATAATATTCTTAAGTACGAGAGCACCCTTCTTACTGCATTCCAGGAGGCTTCCAGTTTGCTCAAGTACCTCCCATCATTCTAACTCTGAATGATATGTTTGATTTGGTTCATACATGATCATACATGAGACTACAAATGCCGAGGCATATGGTATTGTCTGCATGAAATGATTTCTAAAATATGTATTGGGACACTAATAAAGTTAAAAACTTGTAACTTATTCTATAAGAGTATTCATGGGTTTTTTGTTGTCCATGGCATGATGATGTATCATTTTTTATATGTCTCTTGTGAGAGAACAATGATTCCCATAAGGTGGTTCCTTACGATACAATTCTTTAACACATATGAGGCTTCACCAAGGTCATTCGTATCAAATTTCTTTGGTATAAATTCCTCGGTAGCATGTAATAAACCTAGGTCGTTGATGACTAAGAGTATATCATCAATATGCTCACTAAATATATCACATTAATCATACTAGTTATGTAATTTACATAATCTTAACAAGGTTTACCTCAAATGCGAATAAGGTGCTAACGTTTAGAAACTTGTGGTACCACTAAAAAGATGTATGTTTGAGTCTATAAATGGATATCTTTAGTTTACACACCATCGACTTTGGGTCTCCAAAGATAAATTTTTCAGGTTGCTTCATGTAATTCGTTTCATCAGTATCTCCATTGAGGAATATTGTCTTAACATCCATTTGATGAAGATTAATGACAAAATTATTAACAAGAGCCATGTATTTCCCTAAATGAGTTTTTTTAAAATTATTAGAGAAATATTTCAGAAAAATCAATCCATTCAGTTTAATTATACCCTAAATTAATGCTTTCTTCCAGTACGGTAAGGTGACAAGATTCATACTCAAATATCTTACATTGATTTGTACTCTTCATTCATTAATTTTATCTAGATTTTGTAGTTTTAACTCTTCATAACATCGTGAAAGGTGACTGAGTTCTCTCCCATACTATTTGAAGTTCTTACATGTTCATTAAGGAATTTTACATAGATCGAATATATGAAACTCTTTCTCTCTCTCTCTCTCTCAAATGGATCTACACAATGCTGGCTAATTATATTATTTTATTTCTTGAGGTTGTTGAAATTTTTCCTCAGGAAAAACATCAACATTTTCTACTAAAGGTGGAAGTACAACATCACTAAAAAAACATAAATCCATTTCCTAACGTTGTCGAACGATAAATTAACTGTATTAGGAATGTCAATGTCATAGACATAATAAATTTGTTCTAATTGTGTTCATTTGAGAATCATTCCTTCCAAAATCCGCATCGTGAAAAAATATTACACTTCCCATCTCAAAGATCGAACGCTTAATGAAAAAGTAAAACTTTTAATCCCTAGGTTAGTCTGGGTATTTTATGAAATTGTAACTAATTGTTATAGACTCTAGATTTTGTTAATTTGGCATGTAAGGATTCACTTATGATGGACATCCATGTACATAAAAGTGCTTAAATATAGGCTTATACCGTCTGAATAATTCATATAAAGTTGCAATTGTTGCTGAAGTAGGTACATTTTTAAGGATGCATGCTAGACATTTAAGAGCTCCCCTCCTCAAGTGAATATGTTGGTGATGTATGAGAAATCATGCTCTTAACCATACCCATTTATGTACGGTTTCATTGCTCAGATACACCATTCATAGTGGGTGATCCCAACATGGTTTATTGAAGGAAACTCCCACACTCGTGAAGATAGAGAGTGAATGAACCATGCTATTTTTACACTTTAAAATGGATATCTGAAGTGTTCGCATTGTAATTTATACAAATACTACAGAACCATCTATCTTAACAAATCATACCTTAATGTGGTGTATCTCAATACTATTTGAACATCTGAAGTAGTTGAAGGATGTAAAATATCTTGCAAAGTTCTTAGATATATGAAGGGTATATGAATGTCAATCAAAATCCATAACTTGAAACACAAAATATTTGGGCATGTATGATATAACTCTGTACATCCCAGAGTCCAAGTGCTAAAAATAAAGGATAATCACATCCCATCACGTATATTCATCATCTAAATGCTTCTTAATGAATATATAGCGAGGTTATATATAACTATAATAACATAAAAAATTAAAATTCACACAAATATGGCATAAAAATTGAAACAATCATCCTAAACTTGCTTATTAAAAACATGTTATACAAACGAATAGAAACGTATAGTACAATATCATAGATACATGTTTGTAAAAAACATGTTATACATAGACATACATACAATATTAATGATACTCAAGGTCTGATTGGTTGTTGTCATACTGAATGACATTCAATGCAACCAACCACGTTCAAAGCAAACAACAAGTTGCAAGAAAAGAAAAAATCGACAAATTTTTTCTTGTGAATATAAATATATAAAAAGAAAGAGTGGTACCAAGCAATTTGTATACTTTTGTCCTACGATCGGAGAGTCCGCAACACAGGCTTTAACTCGATGAGTTAAAACCGATGGTTTGTTGGAGATTTATCTTCCGACATGCAGTTTAGACACTCAAGATTTTACTCTTGAAGAATAAAGAGTAAAGACCTTGATAGAGTAGTGAATACAAAATCTGCAGAGAGTGTCAGTGAAAAGAGTATAAAATACTTAAAACCCAAATCGATAGACTAGTGATACGTATGTTCATGATATTTAATTAGGGTTAATTAGATTTATATTTAGTTAATATAATTAATTAAATTATCTATAGGTTCTTCAATTATATTAATTTATTTATTCTCCCTAGATCTGCAATTGTTGTTGTAATAGGTACATTGTTAAGGTTGTATGCTATAGATTTAAGAGGTCCTCCTTCCAAAGTTAATATATTAGTGATGTATGAAAAATCATGCTCGTAACCATACCCATTAATGTACAGTTTCATTGCTCAAATACACCATTCATAGTGGGCGATCCCAACATGGTTTATTCAGGGAAAATCCCACACTTATGAAGATAAAGGATGAATGAGCCAGAACAATACCTTGGCCAAAGCTGAATGCTTGTTACGAGAAATAAGACCATTAAAAAGAGTAATAGAAGAATATTAAGGAAATCAAAAGGAGCATCTTTGGAGATTGAGCTTAAGTTAGAGAGAAGTTTCTCTCACTAGAAAGACGAAAGCTCTCAATTCTCTCTAGACGCTTAAGCATTCCATTTTCTCTCCCCCCCACACTCCTCTCTCCTCCACCATTCTCTTCGTTTCTTTGTGCTCTATAATCTCTTGGATCCTTAGCACATTGTACTTCACAACCATTCGGATCATCATGACAGTTTAGAAGATTTCTACCACAAATCAGACTCCCCGTCCCCAAAAACTTGTCGGACACTGCCTTAGGTATCCATGGTCTCTCAAGTTATTTTCGGGCATATATTTTCTGCTTCCTTATGATATCCTTCCCCATACTCTCTAGCACAAGAGGTTACTGGATCACACTTGCCTTGTTGATCTTTCTCGAAGAAAACAGCCCTGAAAGTTTGTGCAACCGCCATGATCTTTGTTACTTTGCTCATTGGAAACCTTGTTTTCCTTCACCATTAAAAGTGTGCTCTTGGTTGGGATGAACAATGGAGGAAGATACAAACCTCTTATAATTTGTTCTCTTAAAAATAAATGCACCCCAATAGGAAAAAGAGTAGTAATAAAGCCGTTGGAAATGACGAAGGTGTTATTTGCACTGTTCCATCATCTGAGAATGCATTGGTCATCTTTGATGCTTTGAAATCTGGAAAAGCAAGAAAACCAGTCCATAATGATGAAGAAATTGATTATGAACGTGAGATAAGTGATGGAAATGGAAGCTCTTCCCCTTTGAATAGAAAAAAACTCCCTTGTCTTGGCAACTACGGATAGGGAGACGAGAGGATCAATGAAGAAACCATTCATTTTGACCCACCGTGGAGGTTCTCTTTCCTTGAACATCACCAGAGGAGACAACGGGAATGGATTCATATCCCTTTAAAGTTCTAGTTCAGGCCGCCCAAAAACTAGGTTGAAAAAGAAGGTTTAAAAATCCACGTCCTCCCTAATAAGAGCTATCTTGACACAATATATTGATCTTGAGCGGAATCTAACTCCGATGAATTTTTCGATGGGTGGAGCCACCCAAATGGTGGCCGGAGTTGATAGTCTAAATGGACTGAATAGTGAGAACCCTTCTGCCACATTGAATGAAGAGGGGATCCATCAATCACACATTTATCTTAACGTACATGCATTGAATGCCACTAATGCATTAAATGACCATATCGTATTTAATACTGGACCGTTACATGAGCATGTGCATATGAACAATCCAAAAGTGCCAAAGTTACTAAATGCACATTTAAGACAGAGTCCCCCTTAGAGCCTCAATCAGCAGCCACTATATGCTCACCTTAATGAACCACAAGTTCCTTTGTATAATATAACGGCTAGTCCTCTCAATACTGACCCCTCAGCTCATGAAGAACACGCCTCACACTCCCTCAAATACTTTCTCTAGCCTGTTCCAAGGCTCCCACCAGGAAGCAAAAGGCATACGCCTCTCCTACGTTGAACCAAACTCCGGCGAAGCAGATGCATTCCTTGAGCCAAGTGATGAGATTCCTATTGTTGAGACATGGGGACACAACCTCATAGGTTGCTTCACTAGAAGAGTCCATGTTAAGGTTTCTCTTGACTCAATAACTAAAACTTGGGGTGTTGGTTGCAAGGTTACACCTTATGGAAAATGGTGGACTGTCTTCAAATTTCCCAATGAGCAAGACTTATGACGGCCCCTATACCATCTATGGGAAGACTCCTTTGATAAAGCAGATCGTAAGAGGCCCCTATGCCTTTTCATCAAGATTCCAACTTGGGTTGTGTTTAGTGGCGTTCCCTTGGGTTTCTGGAGCGAATTTGGCCTTAGCAAGATAGCATCCAAGGATGGTAAGCCATTATATACTGACCATTTTACTTGTGACAAGTCCAGGATGAACTATGCACGTGTTCTAATTGAGATTGATGTAAACAAAGAACCAACCACTAAGTTTGGTGTCAAGCTGCCTTGTGGGAAGCGCTATGAACAAATCGTTGAATACGAGAACTACCCCATCTTCTACCATGTGTGCCAGTGCTTCAGATACAACTACCGATGTTGCCCACGTAGACCAAATAATAGCAAAAAAAAAGAAGGAAATGAAAAGGAAAACTGCGCAAAAAAATGGTGCACATACACAACCAAGTGCGCACTGTGACATCTAAAGGCCCATACAAATGCTATCCCACAGAAGCAAACAAATGCTAGGACAAGGCCAAAACATACTGCCCCTCAGACTAAACCTCCTAAAAAAGCTAGCACAGAAGGAAATGAGGCAGCGGTGGATAGCACATCCCAAGAAAAGGTAGACAATATGTCTTGCGCAACCGAAGCCATGATGGACACTCTCATGACACATGCTGATGACTTTCATGAACTACAAATCTCGAACAATTCCCTGGAAGATGGTGGTACCATCAATGACGGTAATCCAGATGATGGGTATGAACGCCCATGGATAGAGGCAAAGATAAAGAAATCTCGAAACAAAATGAGGCGCGGAGTGCCCACGAACTCCATGGTTGGCTCATGAAGGTCCTCTCCTGGAATGTTAGGGGTTCTATGGGCGGACATACTAAGGCGCATCACTTACCAAAGTTTTCGAGCTCATAAGAAAAAATTCTTTGCCCATATTTAGCTTACTTGAAATAAAATTTTCCCTTAGACGTTTGGATCAATTTATGAACTCTCGTTTCGTAAATTCGATGCATGTGACTAACCTTAATAAAATAAAAGGGGGATGCATCATTATGGTGTGGGATGAGAATAAAGTGTCATGCAATGTATTAGAAATTGAGGAACATTACATCCATATCTCATCACATTGTAATGTAATTCAAAAAGTTTTTTATGTCACGTTCGTGTATCCTTTGTATAACGTGCCACAAAGGAGACCTCTTTGGGATCACTTGGAAACCTTGGGCACCTTTAACAACATGCCTTAGATGATAATAGGGGATTTCGATGCCCGTTGTTCCCTCTAAAGACCGCACAGGGGCTGTCACTCTAAAAAATGGTGAGCTTATTTATTTGAACAACCTCTGACTATCTTACGACCTTATTGTCGCACCTGCCATAAGTACTTTGTTAAGTTGGAAAAATGGCACGGTATGGCTAAGCTGGACAGAGTCCTTGTGAATAAACGTTGTACCAACGACAATATCATATGCAATTCCTCTTTCTTGCCAATGGAGCCATACTTAGATCATTGCCCAGTCATTTCCACATCGGTCAAATACTTCCGACGAGGGTTAAAGCCATTCAAATTCTTCAGCATGTGGCATTACCATCCAAAGTTTAAGTGCGTACTAAGAGAAAATGGAGCCTTTACATTGATGGTACTAAGCAATGTAAATCTAGTACATAAATTAAAAGCCTTGAAAAAACCTTTTAAGGAGTTAAACAAAACCGCATTTGAAGGTATCCTTGACAACTCTGTCCAAGCAAACACTGTCTTCAAGGAAGCCATTCCATCTCTTATGGCTGACCCAAATAACGAGGAATTAAAAACCGAAGTTCACAGACTAAATTTGAGTGCCAATTTCTTACTAGCTGCCGAGTGAAGCTTCCTCTAATAAAAAAGGAGATGCACACATCTCGTCGATGGGGATAGGGGTACCAAGTACTTTCACAGCCTCATATATTGTTCGTGAAGATGACACTCGCACCATCTCCCATTCTGAATTTTCCCAGCTCCTTGTAAACGTTTACACAAAACTCTTTGGCACAACGAGACATACGATGCTTATTGATCCCACCGTTTTGTGCCAAGCCCCAACCACTGATGATGAAAAATCTGCCTAACTATCGCGCCATGTTGATGAGATTGAAATAAGAGATGGCATTTTCAACATAAGAAATAATAAAGCACCAGATCCAGACGGTTACACATCTGCCTTATTCAATATAAACTAGGACATTATGAAAGACGATGTATTGGGCTGTATAAAGGAGTTCTTTAAAACAGGGAAACCGATGTGTGCCATAAACCACACTACTATTTCCCTAATACCCAAAAACGATACTGACCCACTGGTGGGAGACTTTAGACCGATTGGGCTCATGAATCTGACTTACAAAGTCATTATAAAAATTATGGCGAACCGTATGACATCCTTTCTGAAGAGACTTCAGAGAAAATCAAATTCTATTAAAATATTTTGCGGCAAAACTAGGGTTTGAGAGCGTTTTATAAAAATAAGAAACCGTAGCCAAATATTACAGCTTGTTTCTTATTAAATAAAATAAATCTCAGTCCAATTTCAAAGCGATTGGATCTGGTTAAGTATTTTAATAAAATCTAACAAAAATAGAAAAATGTAAAAAATTCAAGATAACAGTAAAAAGAGGACTTAAACGATGGAATGTAGGCCATGAACTTCATCATATCGTGATGCTTTGGAAAATCGTTAGACTTCTCGACGTGTTCGATTTGAGTGGTTGCAATGCCTAAATTCGGATGCCTGGTCCCTATATAAAGCCCGTTTTTGTTTGTCCAAAAGGGTCATATAGCCATGGGCCCGTGCAACTACATCAAGGGGCCTTTGTCCATGGAAGAAATCTCTTTGATAATGTCTACCTTGCACAAGATTTGGTAAAAGGCTCAAATAGGCCAAGAGTATCCCCGCGATGCATGCTTGTGGTTGATCTTAGAAATACCTTTGACACTGGTTCATAAATTTTTATCGAAACGATACTTCACAGTATTGGCCTCCCGAGAAATTTGTGGGCTGGATCCTTTAGTGCGTAACAACATCGTCCTTCTTGATCTCCATAAATGCTGATTTACATGGGCACTTTGATGGGCAGGTGGCCTGAGGCAAGACGATTCTATGTTCTCCACTCTCTTTAGCATATGTAAGTGCAATTGGTAGTATCATGTATGCTATGGTATACACACGTCTTGATATTTCACATACGGTTATTGTAGTTAGCATGTACATGGGATGTCCTGGGAAAGAACAATGGCATGTAATGAAATGGATACTTCGATATCTTAAGAATACTATGAATGTTGGTTTAACTTTTAACAAGACCGATATTGGTGGATCGTTGAATCATGTTGCAGGATCAGTGGTTAGCTTTGTTGATTCTAATTTTGCAGGTGAAATGGATAAAAAGAATCTATGACATGATATATATTTACTCTAACATGGAGTGCGATTAGTTGGAAAGCACAGTTGTAAGCTACTTTAGATTTGTCTAAAACAGAGGTAGAGTACATGGTGGTAACAGAATCACTTAAAGAGGAAATATGGTTGCAAGGTTTGGTGTTAGATTTGGGCTTAGATAAGACTACTACAAAAGTTTTTTGTGACATTCAAAGCGTCATACACTTTACAGGGAACGATATGTACCATGAGATGTTAGGTGTCATTTTATTCATGATATAACATCAAAGGGAATTGTTGATGTGAAGAAACTGTCTACACACGATAATCTAGTAGATATAACGACCAAAGTAGTATAAGTTCAAAAGTTTAGGGAGTGGCTAAACTGTATTGCTATTTGCAGTATAAAATGAATACGTTACGGGCATTTGATGAGTCGGAAGAAGATAAGTTTCTTTGTTAATAGTGAAGAAATGATATTCACCTCAAGGGGAAGATTTGTTGTGAATAAGTCGAATAGTGCATTGACAGTGTAGTGTACGACTGTACAATTTTGCGTCTGTGATAGTGATATTGTGCCTTGACAGTGTGCTGTATTCGACAGTACAAATAAATGTTGTGACAATATCATTGTTAGTCTTGTGGTATGAGCCCATTAGGCCCATTATCTAGTAAGTTCTATTTAATCCTTATAAATAAGCTATTAGGACTACACAAAACACAATGTGAAATCTCTAACCCTTTTCTATCACAGTGAAACACTTTTCTCTGGCAACGCCCGTGGACGTAGACAATTTTCGAACCATGTTAAATCATGTGTTCTATCTATTCTCTTCTTTGTTTCATTTGTGTTTTGTGCTTGAGCCATTTTCTGATTTAATAACACGAATTATACATATTTTTGCATCAATTTGTTTTGTCGGCAAATATTTTCATCGCCAAATTGTTTTTAAATTAAAATATCATAATATTTTGTTGCTTCTTTGGTAAATTGATTTATTAGAATTAACTTATTTATCGTTAAAATATTTCTTCGGAAAGTTATTTTGTTGTGTGGGCAAGTTCTATCCACAAATCAATTTGTTCCATCTTTAAAAATATTCGGAATGAGTTTGTTATTTTGTTGTGTCGGAAAGTTCCATTGACAAATCAGTTTGTTCCATCTTTGAAATATTTTGATTGAGTTCACCGGTATAGGTTCAATACTCACAACCATCAGATAAGTTGATTGTTAATTTCATGCTTGTATTTTCGTTTCATAGTTTGTAAATATCATAACTTAATGAACAAGAAATCATGGATGTTGTTTTGCCATCTTTAATTAACTGTTTATTTTAAAATTTTCTATAATAATCGTCGTATATCTTTTTCTATTGAAAATTTAGAACAAATCTTGAACATATCTGAGCTTCAATTCAAGTTCACGGTGTTTAAAGAATAAATTCTGTGATTAATGAAACTTTGTACAAGGTAGTTTCATTACTCAAACTTGGTATTAACTTATTTTAATTTAAAAGATGCATGCATTGGAGATGCGATTCCAAGTATAAACAGGGTAAGGACTCTGTGTTGATTCTTCTCTTTGAGTTTTTGAACAAAAATTACACAACGAACTTATGGGTTAATATAGCTCTTTTAATTTTGAGAACTCAGACTAGTGACTCTATAACTTCATTAGCATATTAATAGTTGTCGAAATTGAAAATTTTGGTATTGATGCATATATTATTCTTATTAATTTGAATACTTCTAGTTTATATTATAATTTAGTTATGTTGTTTCAAGCTCTGATCTAGATTTACCAATACAATGATCTACAAAATTCAACTTTTTAAAATTTTTGAATATAGAGGGAATGAATAAAAATATTTTATTTTCTTAATATTTTTAAAGAAGTTCATGATATGTAATTCATTATAGATTATTGCGCCATCCAATAGTCACGATGTCAGATTGCAACCAACCAATCAGAGCGACATCTGGAGCACACCGTAGGGTTAAGCAAGTTTAAAGTGGTCCAATTGGTGTGGGAGCTTGTGCGCATGCGTATTTTACACCAAACCAATAGGAAAACCTCCCCAAATAAAATTTTCCAAATACTACATGAAAAACTACTTATTAACTTAAAATTTGCATATGTTTAGTGGTGTCGTTGGAGTGGCAGTTTGTGGATATTTGTAAGGCTACTTATTAACTTAAAATTTCATAATTTGTTTAGGGATTTGAATGTGTTCTTCATTAAAGCTAACTACATCGTATTAAGTGATGATTTGCATATTGATTTCTAAAGGAAATGATTATTCTCATGATTCAAATATGAAAAAATAAATCCTCATCATTCAAATATGAACGAATTACTCCTAATTGTGCCTCCAAACTATAGGTTGTTCATCAAAACTTTTTCTCTAAACTTAATATCCTATAAATTACTTTATTGTCTCAAATCTAAATTTTGTTGTTAAATTATTAAACTAAACTTTTATAGAATGAATTGTATACTAACAATAACTATTATGGTATTAGACTCAAGTTTTCATTTTTAGGCATGTACAAGTTCAAATCAGATAGACATATTTAAGTATAAGAATATTTAAAACATAGTTTCCTCCAATTTCATAGTTAATGTATCGATTTTTAATAACAAATTCAGATTGTATTATTTTGAAAGAAACATTTTGCATACTTACTTAGAACAAAACAGATCATGAGATTGTTGGTTGAACTGTTATACTTGCCATAATGGTAATTACCGGATCAGATATGACACACTTAATTCTTTTACCATAATGATGCTTAAATATGACCTTTAAATGCTTGAAATTATCAACGATTTCTCATTTTCAAATAAAATAGGTGTAATGCCAAATATTATCTATGAATAATGAGAATATCTTGACCGCCCTTTAGTATAAACAATCCGTAGATATGTTTCTAGATGTTTTAAAGATTTTTGTCGCATTATATGCACCAAAATTTTATTAGTTGGTTTAATTTCATTTGATATATCTAACATTTTTTTAATACTCAAAATGATCAAGAGGAGTTGCAGAATCTCGAGCAATTAACTTATCAACCTCGTCTTTAGAGATATGAGATAAACATTCGTACTAAAAATATATTTGTCCGCCCAAGAATTGAAGTTATTTTATTGTATGCTATATATATTTATAAAAAGTATCTTATTTACAAATCCTCTTAGCTAAGAACAAATATCCATGATTATAACAATTTTTAACCATCACTTTATCGCTTATAATTTAGTGTATCTTTAAATAAACACATAATGTGATGGTTGTAAATGTATCCAAACATCATGTAATTTTAAAAAACTAGAAAACAATTGAATTATACACCATATTAAAGATGTTAAAATAATTGTTTTAGCCAAATCAAGTTTTGAGATTCTCGCAACTTTTCTGAATTCGTCTAAGATCATTTCTAGTAGATTTTAAAATTTGGTGCTTCAGCATGTGAAAGCATGTGCAAATCAATTATTAACCTAATTAATTGTATTATTTTTAAATATATTCACCATAATAACCTCTTTATTGGTTGAACTAAACTTGTTGTATCTCTTGTTATTTAACGTTTTTGTTGGTAATAAATAATGAGTCTCACCGTAAGTGAAATGAAAAATTAAAGCGTTGAGTTAATAAAATATTTTCATATATAGGTCAATAAAAAATAGACTTTGAAACTTAACTCTCTAATACACTCACATATAATTATCATACAAATTTCAGCATTGTCTTAATCTATAACGGGGTCTACAATTAGTACTAAAATTTTCTTCTCTAGTTTTTTTAAATTTAATAAAATAATCAAATTCTATAAGTCTAAAGCACTAAAAATGTGAACTTTGAAAGTAAAATTTACAATTATCGTAGTAGTATCCTTAAACATTTATTACGATATGTTTAGGGAATGCTCCATAAACTATTATGGGGCTTGTGTAATTGAACCTTAATGTTCTTACAACAGCCATCTTATTGTCAGTTTAACTTTCAGAATAGAGTAAAATTATGTATAATACCATATTTTGAGAGATATATTGACATTCCTAACTAACAAATAAATCATATGTTTATTATACTAAAAATAGCCGTGTTATGATTTTAAATCTGATTTATAAAAAGCATAACTAGAATTTATGTTTAAAAACCAAAAATAATGAAATATTACTAAACATACATCACTAAACTTAATTTGTGTATTATGTAACATAAAATGCTTAATTTTCTAATCTAAGAGAAAATAATTGTTCATATGAACTAGCTCATCATAGTGTTCAGAGGACATACGTCACCACTATTCTATATATTAATTATGTAAACTATTTTTTAAGGAAATTAATACTAGTTCACAATTAACTGGAACGTGTGGACATGCAACCGATGGACTATAACGATGCTGGTAACAATAATAATTTTCCATAAAATGAGATGGTGGATAATGAAGTTGAAGGGGAAGAAGAAAAAAAAACTCTCTCGATGATGTCCAACATGCCAATAATGGACGAGATAGGGAGACATAATCATCTTTGTATTTACTTTTGGGCCTTGATATTTTATGTTATTTTAAAGAAAAATATCTTGTTATGTGGAACCCTTAAATTTTATATTTTTTCGTTATATTTTACTAAACCACTAGTACTCATTTTGTTGGGTAGCGTCCGATTGTTAAAGTTTATGACTTTTTTATATAAGGTACGCACATTTTATATCTAGTGATTTGTATCATTGTTTGTGTCTAATATTCATTTCATATGACATGTCGATAACATGTCTAACTATGAATGGAATTAGTTTCTCGTCGAAATGGCTTGTAAACAACATACATTTGTAACTCGATTGTTCATTTAACTAACTTGTGTTTGTATTATCTTTATTCTATAGGATATTTTATGATAAATATATCCATGCTCACGATTGTAGTGGTGACAATTTTGTGATAATATGTAGAACTTCCGTCATCGTCTTGTTCGTCATGGTTACCTTAACGTTTTTATGATTCTTTTTATTATTTTCCCATATTTTGCAAAAATCAATGTCTTCAGTTAACGACATTTTATACGGGGATTTATTATCTGAAATTAATGTAGTTCTAACATAATAATTATAAGTGGGTTGCTAACTTCAATAATTATTTAATCCCTCCCCATAAATATCTCGTATATGTATTTAATAATTGTAAAGTTTGTATGTCCACCCCGTCCAACTATTTTTATGTCTTTGTATGTTTTAGTAATGACTCTTGTAGAAATAGTATACATTGTTAGTTTCGTGGACCGATGTCTGGACCTATAGTCCTTCTGTAAGGGAAACCAACGCCTGACCTTTATGGTATTTATGGTATTGTCCGCATGGCTTATGGTCTTGTAGAACGTGAGGTTGATTTAAATTCAATTAGTTTTTATCGCCTGGTTTTTATTTTCTCATGTCCATGACCTTTGATCTTGGAGAGTTGTTGTCATGTCGCCAAGGTTTTTATTTCGTAACCTTTACAGGATTGAGTGCATGCCCTTCGATCCCTCAAGTTGTTAGGGACTTTGTAGCCTGACCTTGATGTCCTAAGGAGGTGTCGATGTATCTTGAGCCTAGTTTTGAGGGACCTTTTGTATGTTAAGTTTCTTTAGTTACATAAAATAAACTTATACTATGAAATAAATTTAAATGATAATAGAATAAATTTACTTGAGTGTACTTATGTTGTTCTTGTATGAGATCAATATCAAGTTATTTTTCATAATTTTGTTTTATTGGGAGTAAAATTCGACTCGATGAATTGGAATAATTATCTCAGTTGGGACAACAATTTCCATCCCATAAACCATGAAAAATAGATTGTTGTTTGTTGATGCCATGCAGTTATCTTGTATGCTCATAATAACTAGTCGATAAAATCAAGCCATATTTTCCATTAGCAGCTTCACACAGATGTTTAACTTTGCTGATAATGGTTCTGTTAGTGACTTATATCTTATTTTCATCTTTTTATTACTTAAAACCATTATGAAATATTCTCGTATATATAACAAGTCTCAAAACTTCAGAGATACGCAAGTAGTAATTAAAGTTTAAATCGATAAACTATTTAGTAATAAGAAGATGTTCAATAAATTAATAGAGTTTTAGACTGTGTTCATTTATCTATTGTTTCAATAATCTATATATAGGATTTAAGAAAATAATACAAAATATTTAATCACTTAAAAAAAGCCTAATTAAAAAAACACATTTGTCCCAAATAAGGCATATTTATGCTCATCACTTAAACAAACAAGGCTTGCTTCAACAAAATAACTTATGGTATTTCCATTAGTTATCATGGTCTCATGCTTCCAAGTGATCCATCTCATCACTACCACAAAGAGTTAAAATTCTCAGGTCGTCACGATAAACAAATCATTTGTTGTACGAGCTTGTATTGTTAGGTTTTTGGGTTTTTGTCCAGACCATCGCATCAAAACCATGCTCTATGTTATTGTGACCTAGGCCATTTTTCCTCTTTGCCTTAAATAATGACCACATATATCATTTTTGTATCATAGGTTTATTCTAGATGATCCAGAATCATGTCTGGATCTAGAGATAATTAAATGACATATCATATTACCTTATTGAGATAACATTTATGCATATAATAAAATATATTTTAATTTCAATTTGTGTAAAACCAACAAAATTTATCAGAAGCTTTAATAGTAGTAAATTTGAACCATTTATCTCATTTGGCTAACGATAGAAGAATCTCCACCTTCACATTGTAAATCAGATCTATCACCAAATTCACATCTCTCCATGGAAGTATTAGGTTGAGTATCCACCACCTTATTTAATGGCAGTCCTCCTTATTGAAAACCATGTCCTTGCATATTAAAGCCTTTTGATGTCCCGGTCTAGGGCACCACAACCTATAGTATCTTACTTCTTCTGGATAGCAGAATAATAAATATTTTAGTGCTTTTAGCGTAAACTTATCTTGCTTCATATGTGTGTAGAAAATAAATCCGAACACTTTCAAATATTCTAACTTAGGTATTTCTCCAACCCAAACCTCTTGAGAAAATAACTTAAGGGACGTAGATGGACACTTGTTGATGAAATATGCAGTCGTTGTCACATCATCTCCCTAAAACCTTCGATCTATTCCAGGTCTATAAAGCATATATCTAACCCGTTCTAACAGAGTTTGATTCATTCTCTCAGTAAGATAATTATGTTGGTGAGTCTCACTTATGGTAAGACATCTAGTAAGGAAAAACTTTACACAATACCTAGTAAACTCATTGTTCACATATTCCAAACCATTATCTGTTTGAAACTTCTTCAGCGTTTTCCTGGTTTGATTCTATGTCAAAGTCTTCTAGTTCATAAAGGCAACAAACTCTTCATTTTTGTCTTCAAAAGTAAAACCCATACTTTCCTAGAATAGTCATTAATAAGTGACATAAAGTACTATGCATCACCTATGATAGGTTCCTATACTCGACCCTAAAGGTTTGAATGAACATAATCAAGTACTACATTGGATGTCTTGTTGTTGGGTAAACAATTACCCAAAATGCAGTTTTCACTAAAGCTCAGCTTCTAAACTACGGTACCATCTAACAACCCATGTTTAAATCCCCTAACGAATGATGCTACAGCCTGGTAGAATCTTTCACCATAATAGATACACACCCTACTATTATAGTGCCTTTGAGAACTAACACACCATTAATCTTATTAGCTTTTATAAAATAAATGAGTTTTGCAAGACAGTACGTTTACCATCTCCACCCTTATAAGTAAACTCTTTCTCATCTAGCTTTCCAATAGAAATAAGGTTACATTTAACATTGGGTACAAAACTTACGCTGTTAATCACTATCTCAATTCTTATAGATAACTTGACTCGAATCGTTCTAATATTTTTGACATCACATGATTCGTCACTCCCAAAGATGACCCTTCTACTATCAAGCATTCACTTGTCTTTAAACCAACGATTATCGGAAGTCATGTGATATGATGCACCGGAATCTAGCACTCATTTATTATTGTACTCAAAGAATAAGAAGTCATTAACATATCATCGTACCGACAATCATCAGACACCATTGCAGCATCTCTAGCTTTTTTCTTTTGATAGTTATTTTCATTTCTCTTCTCTAGGAAGTTTCGACTGATATTTCCTTTCTGCTTGCATACTCAACATATTACTTTTGAACTCATCCTAATCCCTTTGGACTTCAACAAAGAGTTTCCTCTCCTCTTACTTAAATCTCTCTTCCCTTATTGACCCTTCAAACTCGGTGTGTGCCCTTCGAAGTCATCATTTAGAACACTCTTATTTTGAAGAATTTTAGAGTTCAAAACCGCTATTTAATCTGGCCATCGTAGAAGATTCTTTGTCGGAAATCATGTTATCGATAAAGTGTTCATACTTCTTTGACAAAGAATTAAAGAGATTAATTACTTGATAATATTCCTAATCTTCACACCAACTTCATTTAAGTTGAGTATGATTTGGTTGTAATCATCTAGGTGCCTTCGAAACTCTATACTACTATTCATAGACAACGCATAAATCTGTTTCTTAGGATACAATATATTTTCCAAGGAATTTTTTATGTAAATTACCTCCAACCGATGCTATATGCTAGCGTCATAGGATCTTCAAATACCTCTCGCAATATTTCATCTCCCAAGCTTAGTATGAGGGCACTATGAGATTTAGACAATACCATGGCTTCGACTTGTGTAAATTTCTCATTGATAGCAACCACCAATCCATTTTGTACTAGGTAAGATTCAACCTTAATTCTCTAGAGGTTGAAATTATTAAAATCCGTTAAATTTTTCTAGGCTAAGCTTCATGGAACTCATCTTTAGTGGTTTTCAGTTTTTAGGCGATAATTACTTCTTTAGCCTATAACTCAGTGGCCGCTCTACTTCTTCTACTGTTGATCTACATTGACCGCACCACTTGTTGGAGAAAATCACCATCCGTCTGAAGCAAAGAACCTATGTAAATTACCGATTCTTCGGAAAAATAATAAACTATGTTCTCAGACACAATGGAATCAATCACTCTTTATAGCAGAAGATGATGTGATTCACAAAACTATATTTTCCGTGTTTATCTCTCACCTCACTTATCGCTCAAAAGACTAAAGTTATTTGACTCACTCAGGAAATATGCTTCTTAGGAAACTTGTAGTCTCTTAACATCGCACATTCCATAGAAATGTATATTTAACTATTTATAGGTTTAAAGAAACCTTTAATTCTTCATCAAACAATCTAAACTAAAACTCATTAATCAATGGCTGAATAATTTAACAAATAGCAAAGCTTATTTAATATAGAAGACCCAATTAATATAGGATATCCAATTAATATAGAAAGACCAAAATAGAAGACTCCATTAATATATGAGACCTAACAAATAGAAGACTCTACTTCGATCCAAGTGTGGTGCTACAGTCCAACTTGCTTCGGATCAGAGTGCTGAATCCGCCTGCTTCGGACCATCCTGCTTCGGACCACTCTGGTTCGGTTCAGTACATATCTCTTTCGACACAATGACCACCAATTTTGTCAACTTGTCTTAGCCATTAGGATCCATCAGACATCTTTCTCACTAAATCATTCTTGCTTATACATGTCACGATAAATCCAACTATAACAATATTTCCCTACGACAATACCTCTGTTGACGAGTTATTTCTAATCGAATCTTCAAAAGATTTAACGAAATTCTATTAATTATTACATATAAATAATAATTGTGGGTTATGCCCTTTACTATTAATATTGAGTTTTAGTATTACAACTGTTATTTTTCTTCGTCCTTTTTTAGATCAGAATTTCTAGAGGCCAAATGACTAATGAGAATACTTTCATTGTGCAATAATTTTCACAATAAGAAAAGTAAAGGACGTAAGGAATAAGAAAGTTCTTTTGAAACAAATCAATGTGAACAGATGACACTCCCCTTCATAATCAAGAATATGGGACCAAAACATTTATAAAATTCTGGCACAACTAAGCATCCAGTTGCATCACACAACTATACCCATAAATTTTCCTAGAAAGAATAATAACATTCTTTTTGCACACCCCAAGTTGAGTGCCCTCATTTTCAGGGAACCTCATTCTAATTAATAAAACGCCAAGTTGAACTCTATATAAAGGCTTCCCTACACAAATTTATATAAAGGCTCCAAGCAACAACTCCTCTAAATTTCTCATTCATCATTTTGTTCGACGAAAAGACATGGGAGTTAACGTTTTCTCTTTATTTGACGATGTTAATGCATCAAAGCAACCAAACGAACCTCCGATCCTTGAGATCCAAACCAAGAAGCAATGGACTTCTCATTTCAATGCCATGCAAAACACTAACAAGATGGTAATCAAATTAACAAAAACTTGGGTTGAATTTATTTACTTCCATTATCTCAACTTTTTTTATATTTCCGGCTGAATTTGTAGTTACTGATTGATTTTACGGCGAGGTGGTGCGGACCTTGCAAGCTGATGGATTCTACTGTTAAAGAGATTGCTGCTAAAAACACGCAAGTTGAGATTGTCAAGGTCGACGTTGATAAGCTAATGGTATTAAAAACTAAAATATTACTATACTAATAACAATACTGTACTTTGCATGACTTTATAAATATTTCAGCAGTCCTGATACAAAATTTGAATGTTTTGTAACAGAGTGTGTCTCAGGGGTTTAATGTTCAAACATTACCGGCTTTTGTCTTGGTGAAGAAAGGTATAGAGGTTGATAGGGTGGTCGGAGCCAAAGCTGATGAGTTAAAGACTAAAGTTGAGAAACACAAGACTTGAAACTATTGCAATTCTTGTCTTTCATCATAATAATTCTGGCTTATCATATGATTTTGACTCCAATTATCTATAATATCAAATTTTACTATTTCGACTGTTATTCTTTCTTTTGTTCAATGCATCACATTGTGTTTTTAGAATGGTTATACCTCGTGCCGGAATCAGAATACGCATTAAGTTACGCAAAACTGAAAAATAAAAATAAAGTCAGCTCATGAACAAATGGAAATAAAGAGGATGACAAAAAGAATAAAATTGGGTTTCGAACAATGTTAAAAAAATTGGCATTCCTCTTTACCATCAGGAATCTAGGACCAATACTTTTATGCAATTCTGGCACAACCAGCATAAGTTGGGCCACACAGATGCACCAATGGCTTTGCTTTCATTAAAAGCTGCCGACTTATCCGAACATCCTATATAATTTTCCTTTCATATCTTCACTAAGTTGATTGTCGGTCTGGCCTCTCCTACCTTAACCTATTATCTTTTTATTTATGTTAGAACATTGCATTGCAAGAGAAAATACATATATAAGTCGCACGAGGTAACGGAACCTAGAGTTTCTCAGCAGTGATCACATAGTTAAACCTATTCAATTAACTTTTCTAACGACCAAACAGTCTGATACACACGTGTAACATTGGGCTAATGGTAATTTTTTCTAATTCTCTCAAAACACATCAACAAAAGAACAGATTACTATTAAAAATATCAATAAACCAACATTTGAATTTTTATAAAATCCTAAGCTAAAAACATTCAAGTAAATATTGCGGTAGTTTTTTATAACATAAAATTCTATCATGAACAATATATTTTTGCAATTTGCAACTTCTCAAATTTTAAATCATCCGACGACGAAACTTTGTCAATTAACAGAAATAAGTACTATTATTCATGACCAAACTTATGAGAAATAAAATTTTATCATTATTCTTCCACTTTACATCGTTTATACGCCACCTATTTCAACATTTCTCATTATTTCCTTTAACAACCATTTTTTTACTACTTTGACTATAACCAATCAATCAGATAAGAATTTAGACAATAATGAAAACTTGATGAATGCAAAAAAATTGCATCCCAACTGACATGACTTCACTTTACTAATAGCAAAAAACATGATCTTGATTATCCGTTGAATATCACATCTTCCGAACCTTCATCATAACATTAGTTCATTTGTTTATAATACTTGAAACCTGTCTGACTGAATGATTTATCACTTTGTTTTTTAAATCAACTGTCATAAACTCAAATTATTTTCTTACTTTATCCCCACATCTAGAATTAAACTTCATATTTACTCACCTAACTACCATTTTACTCTTAACTATTTTTGGAAACAAAATTTTCTCCAACCTCGTTCAATTTTACCGTTATTGTGGGTTTACAATATTTTTTCATCGGCACGCTCCTTGAATATACCTACCACCACTAGGATATTAGATTTTATCAAGCCAAAGACAAAGAATAACAATCTCTAACTGTTTTTTGACTCCTTTTAATTAATTATATTTTCATGTTAACCACATACTTGATACATTGATGATAAAACTATTTCAATACCTTCATTATGTGTAGCCAAGTTCGCCCTAAAATAGAATTGTAAGAAATTGGAACATTAAAGATCATAAAAAATGTAGTTACATTTTCTTTGTATCCCATTTCCCGACATATACAACCAAATTCACTTTACCAACGCAATGAGTTGATCGACTAGTGAAACTAACTACTAGATTGATATCAGTCTTTTTGAAGGGTGCAGGTAACATCATTTGATCATAACCTTTCTTCTAAAATACATTAGCATACCTTCCAGTATCAACCATTATCATTCTTACTATTACTCCTGATGAGTCCGGAACTTTTCACCACTAACTGTAGAAACCGGACATGGGCAATTCGGACAAAATCCACCCACTGAACCATCCGAACTGGACAAAAGTACTAAAAGCTAATCACCGTTTGACTAAGCTAATTGCTAATCTACTTAATAAACTAATAGGTTATTGAATTTGACCCGTTTTCATAAGTTTGACCCGAAAGCCCATGTGGCCCATAATTAAGGGTATAAATACCCAACCACTTTCATTAATGAGGGTAATGAACATTTAATACAACCAGGCAGCTTAAATCTCTTAATACAAAACACCCAAACATTAAATACCTTTGAAACACCACAAAACACCTGAAAAAATTACCCTCAGTCGAAAATAATCCACACCAACTTCAACTATTGTGAGGGCCACTAACAAAGCATCTTCATAAGGTGTTACAAGTCCCTTCAAATCATCGTCAGTAAACGTAAAAGTAAAAGTTTGATTTTGGTGCAAATGAAACTGCGACTCTTCATCTAAATGTACGTTTAATTATTTTCTATATCTTTTCCCAGATGAATTAGTAATTCATGACGTTTATCACTTCCAAAAATAGTGCATAGTTCTTGTTGCTTGTTTTTTTCTATCTTTTCGGACTTCTTTCTTTCACCTTTCCTTATTTTTTTCTCTCCTTATCTTTCTTTATTGAATTACACCAACTCCCCATTATCAATCAACATCTGAATTCCATCTTTTAGTTGAAAGAAATCCTATATTGAATTTTCATGGTTATTATGATATACACAGTAATATAAACGACATTTTTTCGTTAAGTGAATTAGCATAACTCTATCAGTTTGGTAGTTTAAATGATTTGTTGTTTGTTATGAACAACTACTAAGAGTGAATTTAACTAAGTAACCCTTCAGTTTGAATTATCATAATAAGATAAACATGTCTATTTATGGGTTCCTTTGTAACTTCCAACATCCTATTTTATCCCAAAAAATCCTCATTTTTCCGTCAATTTAATTTGTACATTTCCAATTTTCTTGGTATCATCTTGATGTCCATCTTTGTTCTTGATAAAACATCTTCCATATATCCTATAAAAAATTGATCAAATATTCTAACAAACTACTATCACAAAATAAGCCCACTTTAAATGTTGTTAGGGCTACATTTTCAAATTTAACCTTTTAAAGCACTCATTTCCTTTATAAAACTCTAAACATAATCCTTTAAATACTCTTCAGGGTTTTGGAATATGGTTATGATATGATCTCATTCACGTTTTAATATTTCAAGAGCAATGAAGTGATGTTAAAATGATATCCATAATTCTTCAAACTATCGATTGATCCCGACGGTAACTATTAAACCATGCCAATGCCATTCTTTTGAAAGTCATTGAAAAAACCATGATATACTAAAATATCATCTCGATTAAATCCTAGTATACTATTTTGAAATTACTCGAGGTAATGACATGGATTTGTTGTCATTTTTCATCCTGTAAGGATCAAATTTCTTTGGTAATTTTCCTTTTAAAATTATTATGTCAGCAAAGATTCGGTTGTAGTATACACAACTACTTTCGGCCGTACATCCTTCTTTACAATCTCTTCTGATATCCATTTATTTTTCCTTCTCCTCATTCTATTTTTATGATACTTCATTTCTCGACTAAAATATTTCATTCCCACATTCTCTTTCTTTAAAAACAACTTCATTTTCACGAACCGACTCATCCTTATATGAATCCTTCAACTGGATTCACATTATCTTCCAAAGTAACTTTATTTGTAGTCAACTGTAAAGTTTTATTCATTAACTCAAAATAATTTTGACTCTCTACATCTCGATTTTGATGATTTTGAGTTATATTTTTTCGTCCTTAAATCGTTTAATTACAATGCAAAGCTCAAAATAGATAATTTGACGTATCACCTTCAAGATCTATTTGTAAATATTACACATTCCTAACATCCATTATTATAACTTGTTGTGGTACCATCGTTACTGTTGGACTAACCAATTTATTTATAGATCTTTCCCAAATAATATTTTATTCTTAAATTGGAAACCTTACTACTGGTATTTCTGGTATATTTGTTAGAGCTCTTTGCATATTGTTGTTCCTACAAGTTGACGAAGAAAAATTCCAATAAATGAGTGTTAGAGATCCCTGAATGTTTTCTCAAAGTTATCATTTATCCATTAATAAACTAATCATCACCATTTGGAAAAATAATAAATTCTTTGAAAAACTATTTTCCATATACGGTGCCAAAAAGTAATGAGGGATTTTTCTTCCATGGAATATTACCAAGGAGATGAGACTAAAAATGATCATAAATATTTTTATTAATAAATAAATCAATCCTTTTTACAATGATTGAACATCTTATTTATAGTTATTTTTTGTGTGGTTTATTTTAAGCTGAGGGTAATTTTGTCAAGTGTTTTTGAGAGTTTTAAGAGTATTAAATGTTTGGGTGTTTTGTAGTGAGAGATTTAAGATCCCTTGTTGTATTAAATGTTCATTACCCCTATTAATGAAAGTAGTTGAGGTATTTATACCCTTAATAATCGACCCATGGGCTTTCGAGTCGAATTATAAAATCGGGTCAAGTTTAAAGACCCGTTTACTTATAAGGTGATTAGCACTTAGCTTAGTAAAAAATGTGTTTAGTTGTTTTATACTTTTGTCCTGTCCGGATAGTTCAGTGGGCAGTTTTAGTCTGAATTACCCATGTCCGGATATTAATGGTGACCAGTGGTGGATTCGTCCGGACTCATCAATTTTATTTCTAAATTATAGAGATAGATGATATATGTATCTTATGATAACTGTGGGTCATCTATTATAAAAGATTTATTTTACCCCTTAATGTTTATGTACATTTTAGTAATAAATTACATCTTTATCGAATATATTTATTATTTCTAACTTATTTATACCTTGAGTTGAATCACTTATAGCGCTGGCCATCTATTAATATATGTTTTTATTAATATTTCATTTTGTTATGTTGCTTTATCTTCTTGTCGAAACTTTTGATTAACTCTTTTATCGATGCCTCTGTCTGCTAATTAATTGCTTAATTTCTTGATGATTTATTTCTTCTACTAATATCATATGTACCTAGAATGATCAACTTTTCTCACACTAGTATTGAAGCTTTTACTTATAGTATAAATCTTTACCTTTCCCAATATACGAGAATGATGCGTAAACAACTTATAACCTTATCAATTACAACCTTTATTATTTTTTTCCACATTGTATATAATATGCTTGACATTATTCAAGAAGTCGTAATGATCATAAATTAACCTGACCTAATTTACAACCATTAAGTAAGTTCGAATCAAGCAAATAAAGATATTAAAGAGATTTAGTTGGAGCTTAAAAGACAAAGAACTTATTTGCTTAAGTTTGAAAACGTTTATGGGGGGATAGTTTGTCGTGAAAAGAAGCTTCCAGACCTTCGAAGAGAGAGAGAGAACAAAAAGTAGTAGTCTATAAAAACGTTATGATGCGCTAGTTGCTAGGAATGTTTGATACAATAAGCTAGTAGTTGAAAGAGATTCATCAAATAGATAAGTAGTCAAAGCTTTAAGGAATGAATGTATGAGAAAGACATCATAGAGAGACATCATTTGAAATCCCCTAAACTTTGAGTTGACATGGTTCTCGTCATCCACAAGATGTACCATGACCTCTTCTTGTGAAAGTTGTGGTTGCATGTCTTTGAAGATGATCTTCGTGAGGGCTTCATACTTGAATTCTTGAAGAATAATTCAAAAAGGATAAAACATACTAGAAAGATAAAAAAATTGGTATGACTCTACCCCCAAGCACTTTTATTATTTTTGTAGAAGCTATTGACCCCTATTTTATGTTAACTTTGGTCATCCTATACGATTATACTTCTCTAAAAGTAGCCAAACCCCCAAACTCAGCTCATACTTTTTTATAGCGAAAGTTTATCTGAGGCTGAAAACGATAAAAAAAAGTGGATATCTAGTCTTTCAACCACTGTGTTTGGCGTAATCGATGCATTATTGTTTGTTTTTTAAATTTCCTCTCTATTTTTTTAACCAAAGGTTTTGATAGCTGGGGCATTTGTGTTCTTAAATTTGTAACCAGTTTTAAAATTAAAACTTATATGGTTGAGGAAATTGGTTCTTATGAATCCATGACTCACTGATTTCATCACTCTAAAAGTTATTGAGGAATAAATATGGCATGTTTTAATTTTACGAGATTTTATTTGTAAGATGTTTACCCATAGGTTTTTTTAAATGTCTAGAAGATAATATAATTAGACCCCTCCCGAAAAAGAGTGATTAGTATTGAATGGGAATATGATTGAAAACATGTAAACATCTTTTATATTCTTTGATAAATACGAATCAAAGTGTCAACCCTACATATCATTTAAATGATTACAAAGTGTTGAGTCTTCTTTCATTTCTAAAAGGGTTGGATACCAATCTTTATTCTTTGTTTTGAGCTGAGATTTACTCTCCAAATAGATTTAGTATATTATCACCATAACCAAAAAGAAAGCTAGCTTTTCTAGTTGAAAGTATATTGTCTTGGTAAAACATTATAGCATAGTTGTACACCGCTAAATAAATTTAGAGTTTCTTCACGGGTTTTGAAAGTATATTTGAGAGGATAAATGCTTTTCAATCTTATTGAAGACATGTTCACACTCTGTCGGTCAACGGAAATGACATGTATTCCTTAGGACCTAAGAAAAATGAAATTATTTAATAAAATACTAAGATATTAACTTGTTCAAATTCGTAAACCTTTCTACTATCATCTATAACCCATATATCGACTTCAATTGAAGCATAAATGTCAAAGATTCTACTTGTTGTACATTAGTTTTTATTAAATTTATACTCACAAGAAAGTCGATAAACTTCCCGGACCATACCTCGAAAGCACATTGTTTTTTATTTAAATTTAGATAATAACCCATAGGTTCTTAACTTTTTGATAATTTCAACTCTATGGTTTGCATCATCAACACTCTTAACTAATATGCCATCAATATAAGTTTTGAACCTACATTACCCCAAAAACTTTAAGCTCAAACAGCATAAGTTTATAAAAATATAGGCCTTCGTTCGTAATGAATGTAATAGTTTCTTGGTCATCGAGGTTCATTTAGATATGATTGTAACCCGAATATAAATCCATAAAAGATAATGGTCGGTTACCAGATATGGATTCCACCCGCATGGTCATCATTGGAACTAAGAACAAGTCTTTTGGGCATGCTTTATTATGGTCCGTAAAGTCCAAGCATATTCTCAAATCATCAAAATTATACAAATGAGAACAGGATTTGCGGTCTAGGTTCGCTAATATGATTCTTGGAAGTGTTTCTTGTTTTTAATTTGGTCAACCGTTGCAACAATAGTCTCTGACTTCTCAAAATAGAAGGCACGCCTATGGTGTTTATAGGATATACGTTTAAGTTAGCATATAGTTTACAAAAAGGACATGAGATGGTACCACTATGACATCTTCTGTTTTACTTACAAATGTATATAGATTATTAGATAAGAATGAGCTTGAATATTACCTACCAATGATGTTCCAACTCTCAAAATTGTTTTGTTTATAACTTAGGGGTTTTCTAGTTTCCCAATATATTATTGTACTGAGGGCTTTATGATAATCGTCGATTTTATCGATCTCAACTAGGTCACCGGTAATTGTTACTTCTTGATTGTTAGAGAGTTTATATAAAATTTACGACCAACATTATGGCTACTTGCACACCAACTTTACTTTGGATTATATAACGCAAACACTAACAGATTGTTCAACAAATTGAATGCATTTTATTAAGCCACGATGATCTTCTGAGAATAACATTATAAGATAAAGTTTCGTCTATCAAAATGGATAGGAATTGCACCACTTTTTTTGTATTCACCAATTCTTAAAATAACATTGGTGTTGAACTCGCCACCCAATGGGCCATCTGCACCAGTAAAGCCAATAATTGTTTTTTCGGACTTACAAAGAATAAAGGGTTATTTATCTTGTCATAAAATTATTTGAACATAATATTAAATGTGCTCTCTATGTAGATCATAACTCTTATAACTTCCGTCCCAACAATACCAGAAGTTATAATCATATTATCGTCCAAGGGTATGACGAAACCTCTAAGGTCTTCATTATCAAATATTTAGGTCAAATTATGAAGGTTCGACAATACTTTCAGATGCGTGGGCCCACTCATCTTGATTTGTTATGCAACTTAAGCTACTAGGAGGCCAACACGTAATGTCTTCTTTTTCATTATTCTCTATGCTAATAAACCACATAGGATCCCATCCCTATGGGGTTCCTATATAACTACATCATGGAAGTCCTCCATGAACTTTTTGATTTAAACAATATGTCGAGTGTCAATGTTTTAGTCTCTCGTTGCTCTTTATTATAATGTATTATGCATATTTTAACACCGCTGATTACTTTAATACTAACGCATTGATCCTGAAACAAATCCTACAATGTCTCGAAGGTACAAATAAACCCCAAAAAAATTTGAGTAAACCAAGGTAGCACACTCTCCCTGAAGGTAATTAAAAAACCTTGGAAAATAAGTTAATCATCACTCAAAAAGCCTAACATATTGTTTTTTATATTTTATATGATGTTATTTATGTCTTAGGCGAGGGGTCTTAAAATAAATACGTGCATCATGCGACATATTCTATGTATTGTATTTTACACCAATGTGTTGTGTTATAGTTTGGATATAGACTGAATATTGGTGTGGTTCATTCAACATATTATTGTTAACATATGATTTTGAAGAAGTTTTGAATTCTAAGAGACGAGTGAAATAATCTAGTGCATCATTAATGGCTCATTAAGCAGATTTAATTACCCTTCCAAGTTAGGTTCCAACTTCCTTAATTTTCTATCTTTTGTGTGTAAGAAGGCCTTAATGAACAGATCTTACATAGACCGTGATTATATTCTCTTCAATTAAGTCTAACTTGGATATTCTTAATGTGTCATTGTCCTATTCTGAGTAATTTTCATTTCAGAATGATGGGATGGTAGACTCAGCAGAGGTTCAATTCAGAAAGTTGGGTCATCCCTTCACTATAGCTTTGTCCATCCTTATAAATGAAATGTAAACTTCCTACTTTTTCTGTTAATGAAAATATTTATGTGATGATTTCCAATTAGGAAAATCATATTCTCTACCCTACTCTAATTCCTTTTGTCACTCTACTAATGTACTAGACCCGGTTCACTCTGATTTTTTGGGACATTCTCCGATTACATCTCAGTCTGGCTACAGGTTCTATATTCTGTTTGTTGATGACTATACATGGTACACTTGGTTGTATCCTATAAAACTTAAAAGAGAATATGTGAGAGTTTTTAAAGAGTTTAAAACCTTACTGTTAAACCAATTTGATAGAAAAATAAAGTCTTTTAAGTCTGACTGGGTAATTTAGGTCATTTCTTACAATAGCCAAAGAATCAGGGATACAGCTCTTAACATCACGTCCTTACACTTCTGCCCAAAATGAAAGGACATAAAGGAAGAACATGCATGTGACTAAGACTGGCCTGACTCTGTTGGCTCAGTCTAATCAATAAGCTACCTACAGTTTTTATACAAGATAAGTCTCCTTTTGAGAGACTGTATGGCCATTAACCTGATTAAAATTTCTTAAATAGCTTTGGTTGTACTTGTTTCCCTTGCTTAAGACCTTATCAACAAATAAATTTCAATTTCACTCTATCAAGTGCATCTTTCTGGGTTATAAGTGTCTTACTTCTACTACTAGAGTCTATATTTCCAGGGATGTTAGATTCAATAAAGAATAATTACTTTGCTACTACTCAGTCTCAGTATTTTCAGTTGCCTAAGTTTCCTAGTCCTAATTCATCAGATGATTCTTCTAATGTACGGAGACCCTTTTCAGACTCTCTAACTGAGTTTTCTAGTAATTATACCAACACCACATCGCAAACCACATATAATCAGCCAAGTACAACTAGCACAAATCTTTCACCACAAAAAACTTACCTTTTAGTCTCATTTGTTTGCAACCAAACTAAGCAATCTTTCGAAATTCTTCCTCAAGCACCATCTCATTCCCACACTTTCCTGTCACACAACAAATGTAAGAACATCATTAAATTGTTGATCTACCTCTTGAGACTTCTACCAATAACTCTAAACCACAGACCTTCTCTAACAATCATCCTATGACCACTAGAACCAAAACAGGAATTTCTAAACCTAAGGCTATATATGTGTTACTATTGTGTTAATTGTTACTGATAAGGAGCCTAGTAAGTTTTCATAAGCTATAAGGGTTTCAAGGTGGGCTCAGGCTATGAAAACATAGTATGATGCCCTAATAGCAAATCACACATAGTCATTAGTTCTTTATACTTGTGACATGATTTTGGTGGGTTGTAAATGGGTGTATAAGCTGAAATACAACCCTAATGGGTCTGTTCAACGATGTAAAGCCAGGCTAGTTGCTAAAGTTCTTCATCAGAAGCTTAGTATTGACTTTACCGGGCCTTTTAGTACAGTAATCAAGGCTTAAACTATTAGTTGAGTCTTAACTCTAACTATTTCTAAAGGTTTGGACATAAGACAAATGGACATTAATAATCCTTTTTAAAATGGTTTCCTACAATAACAGGTTTTTATGGTGCAACATGAGGGGTTTGTGAATCCTAAGTACGGTTCTCATGTGTGTCACTTACACAAGGAATTGAATGGTCTAAAGCAGGCTTCTTGTGCCTGGTACTCCAAGCTGAAGGATAAACTGTGGGGGTTTCAGAATTTAAGAGCAAATTGCTCTATGTTCTCCCTAATGACTAAATAGGTATCAATTATTTTTATGGTCTACGTTGATGATATCATAGTCACAGGAAGTCCTTCTTCTTCCTTAAATAGGTTTATTCAGAGACTTAACTCAGATAAAGTATATTCAAGACTTACTTGGTAGAGAGGGCTTGTCTTCTGCCAATCTTTGCTCCACTCCTATGCGTGTAAGTCCTTTAGTGTCCTGGTCAGATGGTGAAAATTTTATGTGTTCTACAAAATACAAGAGTATATTAGGTTCACTATAGTACTTGGTTCACACACGTCCTGATATTGCACTTGATGTCAATAAAATGAGTAAATTCTAGTAGTGTCCTACGAATGTCCATCAACAATATGTAAAGAGAATCATGAGGTACTTATCTATTCTTTGGGGCTTTATATTAAACCCAATGTTGTTCATCATCTTACTAGGTTCACTGATGCTGACTAGATTGCCTCCTTGGATGATCAAAGTTTTGTTGGTGGCTATTTCATGTTCTTTGGCAACTCCATTATCTCGTGGTTCTCAAAAAAGTAAATTATCATCTCTCGTTCCAGTATTGAATCTGAGTACAGATCTCTAGTCAATCTCTCTTCAAAATTTATTTGGCTCTGTTTAGTTCTTAAAGAGCTAACACGCTACAGTAATCTTGTGTGATAGCCTTGGAGCCAGCTCATTGGCTTCTAATAAGGTGTTTCCTTCCTAGACGAGATATATTGAAATCAAGCTTCATTTTGTAAGGGACCATGTGGCTTAACGACTGCTGGACATCAGGTATGTTCCCTCACATGATCAAATGGATAACTTGCTCACGAAACCCTTATCCCACTCTCGATTTTTGTTTCTCCATGACAAACTCGGTCTCGGTAACCCTCTCCTTTTGAAGGGGAAGTCAAGAATTAAGGCTCTCAAGGTTTAGGTTCAGGAAATGGTAGTGACAACAGTGACGAATAAATTTGGCTATGGTGGATGTAGAGAGGTTTAAGTTGAGAAAAGAAGTAAAGCTAGGGTTTCCAAGAGATAAGCTTATGCGATTATGTATGTCGAGTCGGGTGTGGACTGGATCGATATTTGAAGTAAGTCTGGTAGGCTAAACTCTGTTAGGCCCAAATGATTTCTATTAAGCTTTAAACTTGTAAATAGAATTGAATTAAAAATAACTGTGTCACTGAATTAGTTTCACAAATATAACAATAATTAAACTTCTATATAAGTGTATATTTGGTGTAACAGAAAATTTAATGAAAAAAGAATAATTATACAAGAATTTGAATTCTCTCTCTTCTTCGGTTTCACAAATGTAACAATAATTACACTTCTATACAAGTGTATCTTAGGTGTAACATAAACTTTAATGAAAAAGAATAATAATAATAATACAAGAATTTGAATTCTCCCTCTTTTCTAAATCTAACTAAAGACATCGCCAACAAAGCCTAGCAGAATCATGAAGCAGATAGACGTTAATGCTGCATTGTACTCGACAAGCCAATCTGAATCCGATGTCAAGTTAAAATATTGAAATATGATTCTCACCACCAAAAACACAATACCAACAATAACGATACCCAATGATTCCGACCATGGAATAGCGCCTTGGGGGGTTCCGTCTTATTGATATCGTAACCGAACATGCTTTGCTTCAACATGTATCCTGAGGTTACACGAACCATTTTGAGAGTGACGATGAATCCAACAAAGCTAAGTGCAGCATGTTGGAATATATTTATTTAATATATTTATTCACTAACAATAATTTGGACCGACATGCTAAATAAACATATTCGATTATTGTCTTAAGGAAGTCCAAATTAAAAGTAGTCGAGTTAATTATTTAATTAACTAAATTGGACTTATGGGTAAAAAGGCGTTATGGGCTCAAGTGTGGTAACCGGGTTAAATTTGGGCATTGTGATGAAGAGGGCCCAAATCTCAACACTTAAGCCTGAATTAATAAATCAAGGATATAAATTGAGTTATCAATTTATCAGGTTATACTCCTGGACACAAGGAAGTAATAAAAGGATGGGTTTTACAATGTTGGGCTTCACAGTGTAAAGTCTATAAATAAGGGGCTAGGTTTAGGTATTTCATCACACTAAACTCTAATCAGAAATACGGTCGCTTCCCTCAATGTATGGAAACCTTTTCATTCTTCTTTAATTTGATGATGCAGGTTTCTCAATTTCACAAACGAGATCTTTGAGGAACGTGGAATTGCTGAAGATTACAAATGAACAGAAGAGAATACTAGATGGAGAGCAACACGCAAACCCGTAAGTGTTCTTGGTTTTCTGTGTATTCATTAAGTGAATCTACAAAGGGTAATTATTTTTCCGCAATTCGTTATATATTATTTGATGCGATATTGAATAATATATAACAATTGGTATCATGGCCAAGTTAACCTTTTTTTTGGATTCGGTATAATAATCGAATTATGTATTGATAGATAACGATGCATGTTTTTGCTTAATCGTAAAGAATCCATGTCATTGGGATTATGTGTGAATTGAATCGGTAGGGCATGGATTTAAGGATTGTATGAAAATCATGTTATGTGATTTATTTGTATTGAAACACATGTTTTATAATGAGTAAATTGAAATTTTGATAGTTTGGGGATTTGTTTTCGTGTAAAATTAGGGTTTATTGATGTCTTAACCCCTAATGTTAACCCTAAAATTGGCATCAAATCAACCCTAAAATAACGAATAAAATCAAAACTATTGGGACAGTGGCTCATCGACAGCTTAACCCTTGATGTTAACGTTGATCAAAGGTTGTCCGGCGATGAACACCGTAACCTGCCAAGAATAGGGACAGCAAACATACCCAAACGATAATAAGAGCATGATGAATACAGGTTGGACCCGCCCAGGACCTGCAACACTACTGCAAATTGGAGCAGACAGCCTGCTGCATATTTGCAGCAGGGGTTTAATATTTGCAGTAGCTTGCTGCACGTGCAGACTGCTGCTGTTATTAAGTTAAATAAAATAAATAAAAAAATAAAAAAATATATATAAAAAATTGAAATTAGTTTTTTTTAAAAAAAAATTAATAGTATTATTAATTTAAAAATATTTGAAGTAAGATATTTCACAAATATGATGCGTTTTGGCATGTTTTTATAATGTATATTTGTTTGTGAATTAAATTCTGTATGTGTGAATGATTAAATGACGATGCATGACTAAGCTTTCGTAGACCAGTAGGTGAAACTAAGAAATTAATTTAATCGGCCCTCCGGAAGGTTAAAATTAATTTTCTTAAGGATCCTAGGCTTCGAAAGGTTCGAAGATTAATTTAAATTCAAATATTATTATGCTTTCCAGAAGGTTCGAGTTTGGGTGTAAATTAATTATGAAGGGGAGAAAATAACATAAAATAGTTGTTGTATTGATTTTAATTTTAACTAAATGACATCGGCCCTCCGGAAGGTCTCATTGGTACTTAGAAAATTAAAATAATGATTATGCTATTTGTTTTCTCAAACTCATAAAATTGCATGTTAGTATGATTTTCCCTCCGGTATCTATTATCAATGAATTTTATGTTTTACATGTATTTGTCATATTCATGCATATATTTTCAGATATATGTCAATATGCTAAATGTGCTTTGTGTTGTTTGTTCTTATTATAGTATCCATTGGTTACAATTTGTTGGGGAATCGTCCATCGACGTTGGATTGTTCGGACTTCCAATTGTGGAAGGAAGAAATGTTGCTGTTTTTATCTGTACATGATTACGACTATGCATTGTCAACTCCCAAACCATCTCCCCTTAGTCCGGAAAGTACACTGGATGAAACTAAGGCTGATGAAAAGTGGTAAAGGTCAAATAAGTTATGCATGTCGCTCTTGTTACAAGGGATACCAGTAGCATTGCATGGGGTTGTTCCTAAAGGTGTTACCACTGCCTCGGTCTTTCTCACGGAGATTGAGAAAGACTTTGCCAAAAATGAAAAGGTAGAGATGCAGCGCTTGCTCATCGAGCTAGCTACCAAAAAGTATAATTGTAAAGGTAAAATTCTTGAGTACGTTCTCGGAATGTCGATGATTGGCCAAAAGTTAAAGGAAATTGGTTTAGACTTACCTGAGGAATGCATCGTGGAATACACATTTCATTCGTTGCCAGACTGGTTTAATTATTTCCAGTCCACCTATAACTGCATGCGAGAAAAGTGGAATATCAATGAGTTGATTTCACACGCTGCACAGGAGGAGGAAAGACTTAAAGGCACAGCGCCTGAGGCTAATGTGATTATATCACCAAATAAGGCAGGACCTAAGCGGAAAGTAGATGGCAAAGGACCAGGTCAATGTCCGGTAAAGAAGACAAAGTCTGAGGAATCGACTGTAGGTCGATACTTTTTCTGCAAAGAGAAAGGACATCTGAAGAAGGATTGTGAGAAACGTCGGGCTTACATGATAAGCGAAGGTACTCCCACATCTTTGGTTGTTTCAGAAAGGAATATAGTTATTGTGAAAATGAATACTTGGTGTGTTGATTTGGCTGCAACAACTGGTGTTTGTGTTTCTTTGCAGGGTATGTCAAAGAGCAGGATGCTAAGTGATGATGAAAGATCCATTTTCACGGCAAACGGGAGCTCGTGTGATGTTTTAGCTATTTGTGATTTTTCTTTAAAACTTTCCACTAGACATGTATTATTTTTAGAGAATGTAATGTATTTTCCCACTTTTCGAAGTAGCTTAATTTCTTTTCCAGTTTTAGACTTGCAAGGTTACTCTTGTCTGATGGGAAACAATTGTTTTACACTCTCTCTAAATAATGTGATTGTTGGAAATGGAAATTTGATTAAAGAGGATAATTTGTATTTGTTGAATACTATTAATAATCACAATATTTTTATGAATACACAACGTACACCAAACAACATTACTAAATCTGAAAAATCTTCTAACCTGTGGCACAAGCGGTTAGGTCATATATCCAAAGTTAGGATGGACAAGCTTTTTGGTGAAGGTTTATTAGGCCCTCTTGATTACTCTGCCTTCGGTATATGTGTCGAGTGTATCAAAGGGAAACAAACCAAAGTTAAAATGTTAGAAACATATAGAGCGAAAGAAGTCCTAGAGTTGATACATACCGACATCTGTGGACCGTTTCCACAAGAATTGTGGAACGGGCAGCGGTAATTTATATCATTCATCGACAACTACTCTCGTTTTGGTTACCTCTATCTTCTTCATGAAAAGTCTGAGGCCTTGGACAAGTTCATAACTTTTAAGATCGAGGTTGAGAAACAACTTGGTAAAAGTATTAAGACTGTAATATCTGAGTGTGGTGGGGAATACTATGGTAGATATGACGGATCAAGTGAACAACGTCCAGGACCCTTTGCACAGTACCTAGAGAAGTGTGGAATAGTCCCTCAATACACTATACTCGGTTCATCTTGCATGAACGGTGTATCTGAGAGACGGAATCGAACACTAAAAGATATGGTTAGAAGCATGGTAAGTCACTCATCTCTACCATTATCTCTTTGGGGGGAAGCCATCATTTGTGCCTCTTATATACTCAATCAAGTACCCACAAAGGCTACTGTTAGGACTCCATATCAGCTTTGGAACAGGCGTAAATCTAATTTAAAGCATCTGCATGTGTGGGGTTGTCCAACTGAGGCGAGGCCTTACAAACCGCAAGAAAAGAAACTGGACCCAAAAACAGCTAGTTGTTTCTTCATAGGTTATTCTGAACATTCCAGAGGGTTTAAGTTTTATGATTCTCTCACTGGTACAATATTTGAGATAGGAACGACCAAGTTTCTAGAGGATGTTGAGTTTAGGGGGAAGAATAAGGGAACATATGTTGATTTTGAGGAAGAATCCATAAAGATTCATTAAGTTTTTAATAGGGATACTGAGATATCTGAAGATTTGGCGGTAATGTAAATCATTTTTGGTCCCATTAGAACAAGGTCATCCTCAGATTAACAATGATGCTCCACCTGAGGGTTCTAACCAGGATACAGATATGATTCAGGTTGAACAAGAGGAACCTCAAGATAATCTTCCACAAGGGAATCAAAATGACATCATTCATAATGATTAAACTCTACCTCCTCAAGAAGTGCGACAGGAGGAAATAGTGCCATTAAGAAGGTCCACTAGAGAAAGGAAGAGTACTGTAGGTCCAGAATTTATAATATATCTTCAGGAGCATGATGAGTTATGTGCTGGAACTGTGGATGATCCCTCATCCTACAAACAGGCCATGGCAAGCTCTGAATCTCAAAAGTGGATTGACGCTATGAAAGAAGAGTATAAATCAATGTAGGATAATGCGGTATGGGATCTTCTCCCATTACCTGAAGGAAAAAGGCAATTGGTTGTAAATGGGTTTACAAAACCAAACGCGATTCCCTGGGTAATGTGGAAAGACATAAAGCACGTCTTGTAGCGAAAGGTTATACTCAGCGTGAATGAATTGATTTTAAAGAAACTTTCGCTCCAGTATCGACGAAGGATTCCTTTAGAACAATCATGGCATTAGTTGCACATTTTGACCTTGAGCTTCATCAGATGGATGTTAAGACCGCTTTTATCAATAGTAATATTGAGGAAATGATCTATATGATACAACCGGAACACCTTGTAGAGAGTAACTCAAAAGATCTGGTTTGCAGGCTTAAGAAATCCATTTATGGGCTTAAACAAGCTTCTCGTCAATGGTATCACAAATTCATTGAGGTGATAGTCGGTTATGACTTTGAGATCAACTCGGTTGAGGATTGTGTGTATCACAAGTTCAGTGGGAGTAATTTCATATTTCTTATATTATATGTGGATGACATATTGCTTGCCTCGAACAATAAGGAATTATTACACACTACAAAAAGATTTCTATCAGACAAGTTTGATATGAAGGATCTTGGTGATGCTAGTTTTGTGTTAGGAATCCAGATACATCGAGATCGTTCTCGTGGTATTCTTGGATTATCACAAATGGCATACATTAAAAGTGTGTTACAACGTTACGGATTGACAGATTGCAAACCCCTAAATACCCATATAGCAAAGGGTGACAGACTTAGTCTGAGTCAATTCCCTAAGATAAAACTTGAGATTGAGGAAATAAAAACGGTCCCTTATGCTTCAGCAGTTGGGAGTTTAATGTATGCTCAAGTTTGTACTAGGTCGGACATTGTCTTTGCTGTAAATATGTTAGGGAGATATGTTGGTAACCCACGAATGGATCACTGGAAAGTAGTTAAAAGAGCACTCCAATATCTACAAGGAACAAATGGGCACATGTTGAGATATAAGAAGTCGGATAAACTGGAGATCATTGGGTATTCCGACTTGGATTTTGGTGGATGCGCAGACACATTAAAAAGCACGCAAGGCAACATATTCTTATTGGCTGGAGGTGCAATATATCTGGAAAAGTGTAAAGCAAACACTTATTGTATCGTCCACCATGGCAGCAGCATTTGTTGCATGCTTTGAGGCATCAAACCAGGCACTGTGGCTACAAAATTGTGTTACTGGATTACGCATTGTACAAGGGATAGAAGGCCCTATGAGGATATATTGCGATAACAATTCCGTAGTGCAGTACTCTAATAGAAATAAGAGCTCGTCTAAATCCAAACACATAGACATAAAGTGTATGTCTGTTAAAGAAAGAGTACAAATGGGTCAGATAAATATAGAGCACAAAGGAACAAACTCCATGATAGCAGATCCCCTAACAAAGGCGGTTTTGCCTAAGGTTTTCCAGGGACACAACATCCGTATGGGTGTATTTGATTTAGAGGATTGTTAGTTTCAGTGGGAGAGTTTGTAATATGATCTTATTTTATATTTTGCAGTATTGTGCACATCAAAGCTTATTGCAATATATATATTCTTGGAAATATTTATTGATATCTGTACTGTATTGGATCTCCTAAGGTAGGAACCATTTAAGAGTAGATATGTACGATTACAAGCCATATTACTCTTAGGACGCTCCATAATGGCCCAAGTAATTGATTGATAATGGTAATGTGATTAATGTTGCATCCTATTGTTCACATTACGAGAAAGAGGTCTTTAGTCCTTTATTGTTATCAGTCATGTACGGGGTTGTACCGTTTGCCCATTGACAATGAATATTTGGATCCCATTAAAGTTGAATATGTATTCTTGAGTAGCATATGACGGTTCGAGTGGGAGATTGTTGGAATATATTTATTTAATATATTTATACACTAACAATAATTTGGACCGACATGCTAAATAAACATATTCGATTATTGTCTTAAGGAAGTCCAAATTAAAAGTAGTCGAGTTAATTATTTAATTAACTAAATTGGACCTATGGGTAAAAAAGAGTTATGGGCTCAAGTGTGGTAACCTGGTTAAATTTGGGTGTTGTGATGAAGAGGGCCCAAATCTGAACACTTAAGCCTGAATTAATAAATCAGGGATATAAATTGAGTTATCAATTTATCGGGTTATGCTCCCACACACAAGGAAGTAATAAAGGATGGGCTTTACAATGTTGGGCTTCACAGTGTAAAGTCTAATCAGAAATACGGTCGCTTCCTTCAATGTCTGGAAACCTTTTCATTTTTCTTTAATTTGATTCTGCAGGTTTCTCAATTTCACAAACGGGATCTTTGGGGAACGTAGAATCGTTGAAGATTACAAAGGAACAAAAGAGAATACTAGATGGAGAGCAGCAGGCAAACTCGTAAGTGTTCTTGGTTTTCGGTTTATTCATTAAGTGAATCTACAAAGGGTAATTATTTTACCGCGATTTGTTATATATTATTTGATGCGATGTTGAATAATATATAACACAACATCGGTGAAGATTGATTTATTGAACTGATACTCGATCTTGAAAATGTAGCAGAGAAAGAAAAAATAGACAATGGCAAAGACGAGCGAGAATTTGGGGATCTCGCGTAAATTGGGAGTAGCGAAAACTAAATTTTTTCTATTCACAACTTATGTTGACGACATTGGTGGTTTCTTCGTAGTCGAATCAGGTGCAAAAGAAGAAAATCTCTTACGAGCAACCATGCTCTGATTCTCACATTTTGGTTCTATGTCTCCAGGCTTTTTGTTTTTGTTTTGGTTTTAAAAAATAATATTAACATGTATACACATACATATGTTAAATTTACATGTTAACTTTGTACCCATATTAAAACCAATATACATTTGGAAGCCATTTTATTAACATTTGAAATTTGACACCTATCTTATTTTTAGAAATAGAAATTTATCTAGATTAAATTAGTAAAGTTATATATAACGGATGAAAAAGAAAAAAAATAAAACAAATAAAAAATAAAAGTTATCTCTCTCGGTAATTTATGAGATAAGTTAAAATAAATCATGCCCAAAATTTTAGTAATATTAATCCTAAAATTATGAGGTGGGTTAAATATTTGGATTCGATTCTTCGTGCAGTAATAGTATTCAAATTCAAAGTAATAAATCTATATATTCTTTTTTATTAGCGATTTTATATCCAATGAAAAGTACAACTAGTTTAGTAATCTTGAGTGGTTTTACCTCAAGTAAATTTCACATAATACTGCCATTTGGTTTTATCTAAACCTATAGTTATCATAGACTATTTATTTAAATTAAATACTTAAAACCTACTTTTTAAATATCTATAAAACTGCTATAGAATGAAATTATTTGTATATTTCTAAATAGTTATTCTTTTTATTTCAAAATAATACTAGTATTAAAAATACTTACTATTGTTATTAAACACGCTAGGTAAAAGATTCTCAAACTCCCGTGTTAATTTAGTTTTGCTACAGAAACACATTAGGTAAAAGACTGAGAAGATGGATGCTTAGAAGACTGATTTCGTGTGATGCAATGTAATATATTGAACTAGACAAAACTTCAATGGTATTGAAATCCGCAAGTGGTCTTGATCAGAACAACACGAAAATGTCTTCATCAATGTCTCTTGCTTCAAGTATTCTTGAACAGAATAACATAGACACTCCTATATTTATGTATTCATAGTCAAGGCTCGAGTCAGTGCCCACAACACTACTGGTGTCGTGGGCAAGACAACTGCACATCAAAAAAGCATTCACTGGTGAAGTTATCCCGTACAGATGAGAATCACCAAGCTAGGACTGAAAATGAAACTCCCAAAAGAAACAAAAGCTCTCTTTTTTTTGAAAGTCCAACCACCGCTGGAGCTCCAATTTGTGATCCTCAGCCACTTGGTCGTTACAGACACATGAAAATAAATGATACATTGTGCAGAAGCTATTATTTTATATTGGCCAAGCTTTTTTTAACTTTTTATTGATTTTCAAATTACTTATTAATTTTATTTAGCATGTTTAAATAGTTTTTTTATTATTTAAACAAGTAGCTGACATTAAATGAATATAGAACGATGCTTTTGATTTTTTGGTAACAACGCTCTTTTATTTTTTCTAATTATTTAACTTTGACTTTTACATTTTTTTTATTAAAAATTTATGTTCTTTTACACTAACAAAGTGGTATCAGAGCTAAACTATTAAATAATTTGTGAGGTTAAAATAGAAAGAGATTAATCGCTGCACCACCAGTATTTGATGGAGACAATTATTAAATATGGGCAGTTTGTATGGAGACTTATTTGGAGGCTTTGGATCTTTGGGATGCAGTAGAAGAGGATTATGATATCCCTCTGCTTCCAAAAAATCCTACTATGAAACAAATCAAAGCAAGAAAGGAAAATAAGACATGAAAATCATAGGCAAAAGCTTAACTATTTGTAGTTGTATCTCAAATGATAGCCACATAAATAATATCCCTCAAAACAGACAAAGAAATTGGGGATTATCTTAAGGTTAAATATGAAGGAGATGAAAGGATTCGTGGAATGAAAGTCCTAAATCTAATTAACTATTTTGAGCTACATAAGATTAAGGAGTCTGAGTGCGTGAAAGAGTACTCTGACAGACTTCTCAGCATTGTCCATAAGGTGATATTGCTTGGGTCTGAGTGCAAAGAATCTAAGATTGTTGAAAATCTATTGGTGACTGTTCTAGAGAAATTTGAAGCCACCATTACTACTCTGGAGAACACCAAAGATCTATCAAATTGATTAAAATCTCTTAAGTGTTGGTAAATTACTCGATAAAGGCTATAATGTGTTGTTTGAGAATAAGCAATGTTTTCTTAAAGATGCTAGTGGTAAATACTTATTCAATGTCAAAATTAGAGGAATTATTTTTGCTCTAAATCCAATGGAGAAAGAGCAGATGGCCTTTGAATCCATACATACTACTACTGAGATTTGACACAAAAGACTTAGGCATTTTCATCATCAAGGATTGCTTCATATGCAGTCAAAGAAGTTGATTGAAGGACTCACATACATTGATGATGATATGCCTCATTGTCAGGCTTATAATTTTGAGAAGAAACATACATTGATGATGATATGCCTCATTGTCAGGCTTATAATTTTGAGAAGTAGCACAACCATTTCCTAAACAAGTCTAGAGAGCCTCGAAAAAGCTACAGCTGGTTCATATTGATCTTTGCGATCCTCAACGAACACCATCACTAAATGGTAATCTTTATGACATCATTTGTATTGATGATCTAACAAGAATGTGTTAGATTTAAGTTTTAAAGCAAAAATTAGAAGTAGTTGGTGTATTTTGGAAATTTAAATCTAGAGTTGAGAATAAAAAGGGATGTTTGATTCATACTATAAGATCTGATAATAGCGGGGAGTACACTTCAGAAAATTTTAATAGGTTTTGTGAAGAGGTTGGAATTGAGCATCGATTGATAGCACCACACTCTCCTGAACAAAATGGAGTCACTGAAAGAAGAAATAGATTCATAATGGAGATAAAGAGATGCATGCTTCATCAAAAGAATCTTCCAAAATTATTTTGGGGGGAAGCATCAAACACCGATATATACTTACAGAATCATATTTCAATAAAAGTTGTAAATGATATGACATCATTCGAAGCTTGGTATGGTTATAAACCTTCTTTAAAGTTTCTTAGAGTATTTGGTTGTTTTGTTTCACTTATATTTTATTGGTCAAGCGAGATAAGCTTGATGAAAGGCAGAAGCCATAATTTTGTTTGGGTGTAGCACTATATCCAAAGCTTATAGAGTTTTCAGCCACTTATTGGTCAAGTTTTAGTGAGCCGACATGTTGAGGAATAGAATTGGGAAGACTCAACCAAGGTGAACCATATTTTTAATGCCATAAACAATTAAATTGGTAGCATGATAGAAGAACCTGAAGATGAAAGACAATATGCTTTGGTTGATGATGCTCATGTAAGAGGTACTAGGTCCTTATCTAATATTTATAAAAGGTTTAATGTAGATGTTTGTGAGTCTGCAGGGTTCTATGATATAAAAGACAATCATCATCGGATGGCTACAATGCAGGAGGAGTTGTCGATGATAAAAAAAAGTAAAACTTGGGAGTTGGGTGATCGACCTCTAAACATAAAGATATTTGGAGTAAGGTTTCCAGAACAAAACTAAATCATGATGATTCAGTTAATAGATTCAAAGAAATACTTGTTGTGAAGAGATATGCACAAGTATTTGGAGTTGACTATCAGGAAACATTTGCACATCTTTGACATCGTATGTTTGTTGCGTTCCCTTGCTGCTCAAAAGAGCTGGAAAGTGTTCCAGCAAGATGTTAAAACTGCATTCTTAAATGGAGACTTGCAAGAAGAAGTTTTTGTTGAACAACCTGAATGCTTTGTAAGCAGAGTAAATGAAAATAAAAATAGGCTCTATAGGCTCCGCGAACATGGTACAGTAGAATTGATGATCATTTGGTGGGTCTTGGTTTTCATAAAATTGAATCTAAATTCACATTGTATGTTAAGCATGAAGGTACAAATACCTTAGTCATTTCTATTTATATAGATTATTTGTTAATTACATGAAGTAATGTTGACAAAATTAATGAGTTCAAATTGGAAATAGAAAAGGAAAAGGTTTTCAAAATGACAGACTTTGATCTGATGTCATACTTCTTCGGTATTGAGATCAAACAAATCCAAGATGAAGTACTCATATTTCAAGGAAAGTATGCAAACAAATACTTCAAAAAAATTCAAATAGAATATTACAAAGCAATGAATAATCCTATGAATAAAAAAGAAAAACTGGTCACAGATGATGGTTTCGCTAAGGCTATTGAAGTTGAGTTCAAGAGTTTTGTAGGTTGTCTGATTTATTTGAAAGCAACCATATTAAATGTTGTAAGTATTCTCTTCAGGTTCATATTTTGTCCAATGAAACTCACATGAGAGCTGCAAAAAGAGTTATCAGATACATAAAGGTGACGTTGAATTATGGAGTAAAGTTTTCAAAACAGAAAGAGATGAAGCAAATTGGTTTCTCGGACAGTGATTAGGGTGGCTCATTGATGATATGAAGAGTACATTTGGTTTTTTTTTTTGTTTCGGATCAGGTATGTTCTCTGGAGCTCAAGGAAGAGGGAAACAGCAGCTCAATCCACTGCTGAGGCAGAATTTATAGCTACAGCAGCTACTGTTAATCAAGCTCTTTTGTTAAGGAAACTTTTAGTTGATTTAAACATGGAGCAAACACAAATAACTAAAATACTAGTTGATAATCAGGCTGTCATTGCAATCTCCAATAGTCGAGTCTTTCATGGAAAGACTAAGCACTTCAACATCAAGTTATTTTTTGTTCGAGAATTTCAAAATAGTAGTAATGTGACACACTATTACCGCAAATCAGAACATCAAATTGCAGATATATTCACCAAACCTCTATCACCTAGCAGGTTTGAAGATTTCAAAAAGAAACTTGAAATTTGCCACATCTAAACAAAAAGAAGTGTTAATATTTTTTTAGAAAAATTATTATTTTATGTTGATCCAATTTTCTTATTTTTCAATTGGTTGCTAGCTAACTTTGTTTAAGTGTGTGAGTAGTTTTCCTTTTGTATTTAAACCCGCAACTACTATTAAATTAATGTAAAACCATTCTTTTAATTGTACATTAATAAAACTCCCTTATTCTCTCTTTCATTTATTACTGGTCTTTACGATGTCTTAATAAAACAATTATGTCCTTTTACACTGACAATAAATACAATAGCTTAAACTCTGTTCTAAGATTTTGAATCCTCTGAAAAGGTTCCATCATGCACTTCAGAAAGACTCAACGAAGAGGCGTTGTGCCTAGTTGTTGCCCAACACAAGCTTTGTTAATTATACTATCATGCGTTAGGTTTGTCATATGTGTATAAGGCCTCGTCCCCATACATCTGTGTAGTTAGTTATGAGTATGTGAAATTTGTAGCTATTCTTAGCTATGTTTTATTTTAGGTTGGGTTTTGACTTTTTTGCATTAGATGTTAATATTTTCGATATTTATAATTGTAAATTATTTAGCTTTTATTCTGGCTTAAGAAAAAAGTAGTATCCTATTTTTATCAAAACCCAATAAAATATTTATTTTTATTAGATATATTTATTTTTTGTCTAATTTATTTTGGGAGAAAATACATCTTTAAAAAAACAAATCTATAATATTCATAATGACAAAAGAAGCCATAAAATATTAAATGAAGTTATACCTATCATACTTCACTCTCAAATTTTAAAATTGGAGTGGAACTACAACTATCATACTTTTTTAAAATTATGTTATATCAAAATAAGATTAAAAAAAATTAATGATTAAATATAATATAATTATTGACATTTTTATAAGTTTAAAATATATATAATTATTTGTTTTTATAAATTTAATTATTAAAGGTTGAATTTCATCTAATATTAACCTAATTTGGAAGTCACACTTAATTATATTTAATATATATATATATAAATTAATAATCATAAAAAATTATTGTCAACAAAACGATAATAACTTTTAATTTTATAAACCAACGGCATATTTTATCTAGAAATTGTATGACAAAACTTTTAATAATGTCATCGAAATGGTCTACTTTATGTAAACCATTTGATGAAGAAGAGCTTAACATAAGCAAACTCATAGACATTTAAACCACTGTTTCATGTAAGTTATGGACGGTTTACATTGATGCACTCAATATAGAGTCATTCATATCACCCTCTTCAAATAAATATCAAACCAAAGGACTTCAAAACCTAATTAAAGTTAGAGAAATCGCATAAAATTTTATATTCTAGAAAGTAGGTCGAGGTGATATTGACTTCTGGCTTGAAATATAGAATAACAATCATCCATTCATCACTTCGTCTCCAAACTCTAACAAAAGTATCATGATCTTAAAATCTTGGTCCAATGGTTCTTGGAATCATGATAAATTCAAATACAATGTCCTTCCCTCTAACATATAAAGAATAACTAAAATTAATCTTAATGACTCAACAGAACATACTCTACTATAGAAGAAATCTTCCACTCGATTATTCTCATTTAAAGGTATCTGGAAAAACATAAAAGAAAATAACATCACTTCAATTGTATTTAGAAAAATATTAAACAATATAACACCAAAGAAGTGTTCTTTTACATTTTGGAGGATTCTTAAAAAACATATATTTGTAGACTCTATCGTGTAAGACAAAAACTTATGTTTGGCATCTAAATGCCAAGATTGTAACAAGACTGAAACATTAAGTCATATTTTTGTTTCCTACCATATAACCTAGGAAGTATGGAAATGATTCGCATGTTTATTTGGCATCATTATTGGCCAACATATGTATATAACCCATATTATATCTTTATGGTATTTGTCAACAGACCAAAAAATTCATATTAGATCAATTATACCTCCAATAATTTGTTGGTTCATATGGTCAGCCATAAATAAGACCAAATATAAAGATGAGAGAACATCACCCAAAAAAAAACTAATAAATAAAAAAATTAATATAATAGTTAAATTAGATTGCTCTTTTATGATCAAGTACAATAGTTGGTATGGTGATACTAGAGTAGCTAAGAATCTCGGATGCTTCCACCATTCATCTGATCATAGAAAACTATTATTTGGCAAATTAAATCACATGCACCAAATAAATTGAAGCTTAACTGCGATGGTTTATGCTTAATCAATGGTGAATCAAGTGGAGGTGACGCAGTCGGATGCACTAAGACAACAAACGTTGGTCTTAGAATTGAAGGTTCAAGTTCGCGGGTGTCAAACTTGAAGAAAAAACTCTGGAATCCACCAGAAAACAAATCTCGAAAACTCGAAGACTTTGATTAATAATGATGATGAAAAGTTCTTTAAAACATAGCACCTAAGGTTCTTTATATAGAGAAACCCTAAAGCATATAGAGAAACCCTAAAGCATAAAATAGGAAGTTCCTGGAAATAAGGAAAATTACTAGAATCGAAATAAGGAAAATTACTAGAATCTTAACTAGAAAAGGAAAACACTAAAAAAAGAAATATCTAAAAATAACTTGCAAGCTAGAATAGATTAGGTATTGTAACCGTCTCCTGCATCAGTCTCCTCCACCTCCAAAGAACTCGTCCCCGAGTTCTTATCTGGATAAAGAACACCATCGGCATGATACTCATAGATGTCCGCTACATTGAACGTATGAGAGATGCTCATGTCGTCTGGTAGATCCACCACATAAGCATTGTCATTAAGATTTTGTAAAATCTTGAATGGACCATACTTGCGAGGCTGAAGCTTACGATAAGTACCGACTGGAAACCTTTCTTTCTTGAGAAACACCATTACTTCATCACCTTTGTTGAAAACCTTGAGCCTCCGTTTTTTATCTGCTGCCCTTTTGTTTTTTTTGCCCAGTTGCTTCCAATCTAGCTCGGACTACTTCTTTAGTGTCCAAAATGTCTTTAGCCATAGCTTCAGCTGATGCACTAACTCCAGGAGATTTCGGCAGTGGAACTAAATCAACCACATGCTTTGGGACAGAGGTATATACCAACGTAAATGGTGATTTCCCTGTTGCGGAATGTACGGCACTATTGTAAGCGAACTCGACATGGGTAGAGCTAAATCCCACTGTTTCGGTTTGCCCATCACTGTGGGGATGAGCTGTACAGTTTCGTTTTAAACTTGTTCCAAACATTCTCCAAAATGTAATCCAGAAGTGACTGAGAAACTTAGTATCCCTGTCGGAAACTATCGACTTCAGAACCACATGGAGACGCACAACTTCCCGATAAAACAATTTGGCTATGTTGGTTGCATCTGCGGTCTTTCTGCAAGCAATGAAGTGTGTCATTTTGGAAAAATTGTCGACAACAACAAACACAGAATCCACGCCTCGTTGCGTCCTCGGAAACCCCAACACAAAATCCATAGATAGGTCCTACCAGATATCTTCAGGAACAGATAACGGCATGTAAAGACCTGTGTTCTGAGACTGTCCCTTAGAAACCTGACAAACAAAACACCTCCGAACAATAGCTCCAGTATTTTTTCTTAGGTGCGACTAATAGTACCTTTCCTCCAAGCTTGAAATTGTCTTATCCCACCCCAAATGACCACTAAGACCACCACTGTGCAATTCTCGGATCAGCTTCTCTCGTAACGACGAGCAAGGAATGCACATTTTGTCTCTTTTAAAAAGATAGCCATCGCAAATATGGAAGTCTGCAGAAGGATGCTTACCGTTGCACTTGTCCCATAATTCCTTGAATTCAGCATCGCTTTCATATAACTCTTTCAAAAATTCAAAACCCACAATCTCATGTGCTAAGGTAGTTAGCAAGGAAGCCCTTCTACTCAAAGCATCAACTACCTTGTTAAGAGCTCCGGACTTATGCTGAATAATGAAATGAAATGTTTGCAGAAAACGTACCCAACGAGCATGCATCTTATTTATCACTTTCTGGCTGTGAAGAAACTTTAGATCTTGGTGGTCAATAAACAGAATAAACTCTCGCTGAATCAGATAATGCTCCCATTGTCGAAGAGCTCGAAATACCGCATAGAATTCTTGATCATAAGTACTCAATTTCTGTCGTGATTCGCTTAGATTTTCACTAAAGAAAGCGATGGGTCTTTTCTCCTGAGATAACACAGCACCAATTCCTACACCACTAGCATCGCATTCCACTTGAAATATCTTATCAAAATTTAGAAATGCTAACACAGGAGCAGTACAAAGCTTCTCCTTAATCAATGCAAAAATCTCGTCTTGTTCTGGTCCCCAATGAAACTTCCTTTTCTTCAAGCATTCGGTAATAGGTGCAGTAAGAGTACTGAAGTCTCTTACAAATCTTCGGTAGAAAGTAGCCAAACCATGAAAACTGCGTACCTCAGTTACGGTTTTGGGAACGGGCCAGTCTTTTATTGCACGCACATTGGCTTCGTCTACTTGAATCCCATCTTCACCAACGACAAACCCCAAAAACAGCAGTTGGCTTGTGCAGAATGTGCATTTCTTTAAATTCACGTACAGCTGATTTTCTTGGAGGACTTGTAACACCTGTCGTACATGCTCTAAATGGTCGTCTTTGGTTTTGTTATAGATCAAAATATCATCGAAGTAAACTACTACAAAGGACCCAATAAAAGGACGGAGAACCTGATTCATCAATCTCATGAAAGTACTAGGTGCGTTTGACAAGCCGAAAGGCATCACTAACCACTCGTACAATCCGTCTTTACTCTTAAAAGCACTCTTCCATTCATCTCCAGGCCTGATTTAAATCTGATGGTACCCACTTCGAAGATCTATTTTGGAAAACACCTTTGATCCATTCAACTCATCAAGCATGTCTTCCAACCGAGGAATAGGAAACCGGTATTTGATTGTGATCTTGTTGATGGCTCTAGAATCAACACACATTTGCCACTGATTACCTTCCTTTGGAACGAGAAGAACCGGTACAGCACAAGGGCTCATGCTCTCGCGGATTAACCCTTTCTTCAGCAAATCTTCAATCTGTTCCCGTATAATTTCATTCTCTTTAGGGCTCATTCGATAGTGTGGAAGATTAGGTAGACTAGAACCCGGGATCAAGTCAATGTGATGCTTTATATCACACATAGGAGGCAGGTTGTCAGATAGTTCCTCAGCAAAATTTCTAACACCTCACGTGGAGTTGTTACCTCCTCCGTCACGACACTCATGAACCCCTTGACCACAACCAGATAAAAACACCGTGATTCCTTAACAGCCTTGTCAAGTTCTTTATCATCATGCGACATGACGAGGAAGCTTGACATCTTCTCTGTTGCAATGCTACCAAAATCCTTTACAGGAGCCATTGCAATCTTATGATTCCCCCATGTAAACATGACCACATTGTCTCGTCCTCGGTACGTAATGTCGTCATCGTACTGCCATGGTCGCCCAAGGAGAATATGGCAAACATCCATATCCAAAACATCACAAATTATCTCCTCTTTGTAATGCTTACCAATTGATAGAGGAATTTTGCAAGTTTCACTAAACCTCAAAAAATACAATTGCAAAGATCATTTATATAGATCAATTATATAGTTAGTTAAATTTGTAAGAGTTAAATTTGTTAGGGTGGATTTTTACTTTTCTATAATCAATCAAATTCATTTACGAAAAATGATTAGCTATTTACATATTATATATTAAATAGATTTAGTTGTTTACCTATAATAGTAGATTTTTTACTTGTTGGGTATATATTTTAAGTTAGTTAATTTTTGCATGAAATTGTTCTATTGGGTACATTATTTGGTTAATGTTTGTTTGATGTGTATAATAAAGTTTCTATATTTATTTTTAAGCTAAACTAACAAGTTTAAGAAGACTGTTTTTTTATTGTTTGATGCAGATGTATGTGAATTGCACATATGTATACAAGATTAAGCAAGCATAATATTTTTATGGAGACTGGTCAATCTTCTATGGAGACTGGCCAGCCGTCTAAGGATGTAGATAGTCTAAATACTAATGAAGACATTATTGCCTCTCAAAGGAAAAGACCGTCCAAATTGATAGATCAGATAAATTATAGTGATAATAGTTATACTCAAGCTTTTCATCAGAAAAACAGAAAACAAAAAAGTAAATATGTTGTTTTATGTTTAAAAATAATATATATATATATATATATATATACATACATACATACATAAATATTTATTTAATTTATTCATTTTTTTTAAATTGTGTTTTTTTAAATCCAGAGAAGACGAATATTAGGCATTGAACAGTACATCGTCCCTCGACTATCGCGTTTGGTGGCAGATAGTCCTTTGACTTTCACATGTCCGTTGACAGTCCCTGGACTATCGTGTTTGGATAAATTTAGTCCACCAGATCCTCTAATACATGAGAGGCTGCCACCTGTCACCATAGTCCCTAGATTTTTGTATGACCACTAGTCCTTTGAATTTAGGTCAAATCCAAAATGTAGAATATTACGGATAACTAAACTCAAGGGACTAGTGGTGATACAAAAATCTGAGGACTATGATGACAGGTGGCAGCCTCTCATGGATCAGAGGATCTTATGGACTAACTTTATCCAAACGCGGTAGTCCAGGGACTGTCAACGTACATTTGAAAGTCAAGGGACTATCTGCCACCAAACACGATAGTCGAGGGATGATGTACTGTTCAAAGCCCGAATATTATGTAGATTTTGGAGAAAAAAATATTGAATGTGAATATTACGGTGTTTTATTTTGGTTTAATGAATCTCTTATAGGAAAATCAAATAGGAATAAATATTAGTTTGGAAGGTGTTGTTTAGGAGGTAAAGTAAAACTAAGATTATCAAAACCTACTCTTGTTTTTTTGAATAATTTATTAAATCCAAATAATAATGACATTAATAAAAAAATTCGAAAAAATATAAGTTTATAATTCGATGTTTGTATTCTCTTCAATGGTGGATAAGGTTAATGATTCAATTAATAATGGTACATTTCCTTATATTTTTAAAATTAACGACCAAATTCATCATTTGATAGGATCGTTAATACCACCCGACGGAGAATGTCCAAAATTTGCTCAATTATATATTTATGATACTCAAAATGAGGTAAGTAACCGGCTTAACGTTATGAATTCTCACGATTCTCTTGAACGTGGAATTGTTGACGGTCTTATAATTTTTTTTGATGAAACGAATAATTTAGTCAAATTATTTCGTAGTGTTAAAGATAAAGTTAATGAAAACTTAGTTGCTTCATTAAAAATGAGATTAGTAAGTCGTAGAAATACAGATAGTAAACAATATGACCAACCTTCTTCAAATGAAATTGGTGGTTTGATAGTTGGAGTTAGCAGAGAGTTTGATTCTGAAAGAGATTATAATACAACATAAAACCTATATTTTACAAAGAATCATGAAATTATATCCTAATTTATGTCACTACAATATCCACTTCTTTTTCCTCGTGGAGAAGATGCTTATAGACCTGATTTATAATGGAACGAAGAGTTCAGAGGCAAAAAACGAAAACATGAAAGAATATTAATGCGATTTTTTTTTCATATCAAATTCAAGATAGAAAATCGATTGATGTTTCTTTCTTAAAATGTGGTAGATTATTCCAACAGTATTTAGTACATGTATATGCAACTCTTGAAGAAGATCGATTAGATTTTATTAAATAAAAAAAATAGAAATCAGATTTATAAAGGAATACACGATGCAATGTCAAAATGAGAAACAAATGCTAATGATATTGGAAAAGGGATAATTTTACTTAGGTATATGATAAATAATTATCAGGATGCAATGACGATTTATCGACATTTTGGTAACCCAGATTTGTTCATCAAGTTTACATGTAATACAAAATGGTGTGAAATTATAAAAGAACTCTCTATAAATCTAGGTTATAAAGCCGGAGATAAGGCCTAATACTACAAGGGTATTAAAAATGAAACTTCATAATATGATATCATACATCAAATGAGGAAAGCCGTTTGGAGTTGTTGTAGCAGGTACGTTATTTTATTATCTAAAGTTTAATATTCTTAAATGTATTTATTTTTGTAACTTATACTATATTTTTCTGATTATTTTATATTTACAGATGTGTATACAATTGAATTCCAAAAAAATGGTCTTCCTCATTGTCATATGTTAGTTTGACTAGATTCGAAATATGCATGTTGTCTTCCATAAGGTATCAATTGTATTATTTCACCAGAGATTCCAAACAAAGAGATTGACTCGATTGCACATGAACTGGTAAGTCAATTTATGATTCATGGTCCTTACAGAATTTTAAATACATATTATCCATGCATGGAAAATGATAAGTGCACAAAAAAGTTTCCAAAAATATTTAAAACTGAAACAGTCATAGAAACAAATAGTTATGTCACTTATAAACGGCGTGACAATTCGTCAAATTACATCAGTAAAAATATATACAAATTGATAATAGATTTGTTGTTCCTTACAATAAAGAGTTGTTTGTAAGATATAAATCTTATATTAACGTTGAATCATGTTGTCAATCTATGCTCATTAAGTATCTTTTCAAACATATTAACAAAGGAACATATAGAGTTCGAGCTGTTTTTGAAGAAGATAACCAAAAATTTATAAGATTATTCATTCATTTAATTATTAACATCGTAGTTTTTACTTATAATTTTTTTATTGATATATCAGAATGTTGAATTTACATATCGTGCAACTATCGTCGGAATCGATATCGGAGGAGGATGGTGTTATAAATCGTGTCCAACATGTTTTAAACAAGTTAAAACATATCTAGATGTTCATAGTTGTCCGGTGCATGGACAATTAACAAAACCACCAAATCCTTGGTAAGTTTTATATCTTACTTATATATTTTATTATATTCTAACTTTTATTTAAGTTTGAAATAAAAAAATCATTCAACTTGTTATTTTAAGGATAAAACAGGCTTTAGCCGATAGGAAATTCCCTTATTCATCCCTAATTTTAGGGATAAATTATATCTTAGCTAAAACAAATTCTATTATTCATTATGCAGAGTGTCTTCACCTATATTAAGAATTTATTTTCTAGATTTAGTAGTAATACTTTACAATTTAGATAAGATAAATTATATTAAATCAATTTTCATAAATTAGTTTGAAAATATAAAAATTTACCTAAATAAATTATATTATTTATTAGGAAAATTGTCTTCAACTGTATTAAAAATTTATTTTCTATATTTAGTAATAGTAATTTGTTTCTAAATTTAGTAGAATTTAACTTTACAAACTAGACTAGCTCATAAAGTATATTAAATATTTTTTCATAAATTAATTAAAAAAATATAAAGACTTTTAGTATAAGTGTATTAAGAGTTTATGTATTACATCTCAATTTCCTAGAATAATAGGTTATCCCCATAAGTTTTTAAATCGTTTTTTGGAACTATTAGTTTTGTGTGTGTTATAAAATGAAACTAAATACGATATTTTACGTTTGAATGTTCAAAATTGAACTTATTGTTGAAGATGATACAGATCAGACATCTTTAATGTTTATTGGTAAGACGGTTGATAATTGTTAGGATTTTATTGCCATAAATTAGTTTTTGAATATGGATAAGATAATCCAAAAAACCTTCCACCAAGTTTAGCTTCCCTTGAAGTTCGAGCGTATATATTTAAAGTCTGCTTTGGTAATGTTATAAATGACTTCGTTATTATGCATATATTTGAGGACGATGTTGTCATCACACCGAATGTATCACCACCCCTTGCTTTAGAAGAAAGAACGATCAACCTTGATAATAAGAAAAGACCACTTGAATCATCAAAGGAAAACGAACTCAATAAGAAAATTTAAAAAACCCGTTAGTTTAGACATGTTTATGTATGTTATGTATGTACGAACTCAGTAAGAAAATTAAAAAAACTTGTTAGTTTAGACATGTTTATGTATGTTTGCAATTTGTTTTGTATTACCTATGTTATAGGTTGTTTTAATAATTTTGTGTTTACTTGTGTTTTAGGTGGTAAAACAAATGTTTGTAATATTTTGTTATATGTTTTATATTTTATAAAATGGATGTTTATAAAAAAATTAGTACTTATATAACTATCATTTTTTTCTAAATGTGTACGTTTTTTAATGATTTATATAATTAACCCGCAGCAACACGAGAGATATTTATCTAGTTAATTCTAAAATTAATTTTGATAAAGTTTATGTTATCATGTTTATCTCATACATGCGGTGTTTTATTTATCAAACATATATTTACATTTTACTATATATAAATAAATAAAGACATTTATATTTTTAATGAGACATTATTATATTTTTTAACAATATTTCAAAAACATTGAAATAGTTTTTAAAAAAATGACATTAAAATATTTACTTAAAAATTATACTATCATCCAATACCCAAAATATCATTTATGTTTATTTAAGACTCATTTGAACAAAATAAATCTAATTTAATATCTAATTTTTTAATAATATCTCAAATACTCATTTTTCATGACCATAATGCTTCTAATTTTTGAATCAAAGTTTATTTTTTTACTTTTTATTTTTATTTTATTTTTTAAAAGGTTCATATCTTTCAAACCGGAGCTCAAAAAAAGAATCTCAAAGTACAATCGGTTTTGTTTATTTAAGACGAACAAAACTAGATCCATTGATGATATTTTTTGAATTTTATGTTAAAAAAAAGCGTAAGTAAGAGGTGAGCTCAATCATGAGAGTTCTAAACATGTTTAACTATGTGAGTTTTTTTGAATATTTGACATTAGAGTTCTTCTTTTTAATCCAACCGTGAGAGTTTGTCATTAGATCTTATGGTTCCAACCATAAGAGTTTTGTATATTTTTAACCATAACATTTCTGTAAATTTTTAACCATGAGAGTTCTATACATTATATTTCCAACCATGAGAGTTCACTACATTTTTAACCATGCGAGTTTATTAAACATTAAACATGAGAATACTTCATTATTAACTAACTACGCGAGCTCTTGTATATTAAACCATTCGTTTTTAAGTCTATTAGTTGTGCTAGATTCTTATGTTTCCAACCATGAGAGTTTAGTTGTGCTAGATTCTTATGTTTCCAAACACGAGAGTTCTTTACATTTTTAATAATGCGAGTTTATTAAATATTAGAGATGAGAGTTCTTCATTATAATCCAACTGTGTGAGTTCTTATATATTAAACCATTCGATTTTAAGTCTAGTAGTTGTGCTAGATCCTTATGTTTCCGACTATAAGAGTTCTATAAATTTTTAACTGTGCAATTTTATTGAATATTGAACATGAAAGTTCTTCATTATAATCAAACCGTTCGAGTTCTTCTATATTAAGTCATTCGATTTTAAATCTATTAGATATGCTAGATCTTTATATTTCCAACCATGAGATTTCTATATATTTTTAACCGTGTGAGTTTATTGAATATTAAACATGAGAGTTCTTCAATATAATCCAACCGTACGAGTTCTTGTATACTAAACCATTCGATTTTAAGTTATTAGCTGTGCTAGTACCTTATGGTTCCAACCATGGGTGTTCTGTAAATTTTTAACCATGAGAGTTATGTATATTATGTTTCTAACCATGAGAGTTTTGTACATTTTTAACCATACAAATTTATTGAATATTAAACATGAGAATACTTCATTCTAATCTAACCATATGAGCTCTTTGTATGCCCTAGCATAATACAACCATACGATTTCTTCATAGAACAGCTAAAACATATGCGAGTTTTGGTAGGGTCATACATTTTTAGAAATAGTTTCTCAAAGGAGTCAGAATAAGTTGATAGATATTCTAGGACATGTTACAAAGGGTATTTTAGACCATAAATAAATGAAGTGTTTTTTACATTTTGACTTAGTTGTATGCCTACTAAAACAGTGTTTATACCAATGAGCTTTGGGTTTTTAAGTTTTCAAACCATGACCAAACCCATGGCCCTAAAATTAACAATAAATACCTAAATAAACTTCATTAATGAGGGGATACAGAAAATTAACTACACTAATAGATAAGTTGCTCAATTATCTCACTATAGACTATAAAAATATTAAATTTTTCTTTATCAACTACCAAGAATAATTTTGACCATATTTTTACTTTATTAGATTGGCGAGCACATTGGGAGCGGGAGCACCCGCATAACAAAAATCCAAAGCTTAAAATTATGTTTTAACTCCATCAAATAATGGAAAATGAAATGCAGGTAGATCTGCCTTCGATGCTTGAAGAGGGCAAGATCGATGAAGAACATATTATAGCCTTGTCTGGGAATGATGAGCGTGAGAAAATAATTGAATTGCGAGATGAGATTTTTGAATTATGAAAATAAATTGAAGCCATAAAAATACATAGACAAATTGAAAGAAATCTAATCGTGCCATATGATAATCCTCCCAGTCATCCTCATCAAGTAATGATTATTATCAGAAAAAGAAGAAAGATAAGCGTTAAGATAAGCTTCAATGTAAGGAAATTGTTAGTCGAAGTAAAAAATTGAAAGACCAAGATACCTCAAGAAACAAGCATCGAAAATATAATAAAATTGATTATCGGGGAACGGAAAATGGGTCGGTTGATCATAGCATAGACCAGTTATTGAGTGACCTGTTAGCCGTCTGATCTGAACCAGGAGCACAGAGTAAATGGAGACATGATAATTCATTGTCACCAACTTGCTCTGAAAGTTTAAAGGAATATGTTAGCTAGTTTGTGAATACCAAAAATGGTTTGGCTGATTGTTACGAATATGTGGCCATACCATCTCTTAGGCAGGGGTTGTTATCCCGAGATTTAGCGAATACGGTTACTTGAAAGAAAGAAGAGACTTGGGGTGGGTTGTTAAATCAAGTCGAAAAACAAATTGTTGTAGAAGAAACTAAAATGTTAAGGAAACCTCGAGAAAATAAACCTCTCTCAGTCATATCAAAGCCATATGCTCGTGGTTAGTCTCAGGTTTCTTCCGATAGTATTTCTCGAGAGTCAGCTGATAGTTCTTTTCGGCCCAAGTCGAATCAATCCCAACAATCCAGACCAAAGGAAAACCAATGGGTTCAACCTAGCTATTTTGTGAAGCTGATTGAAAATGTAGCAATAATTTACAATAAGGATGAAGGTCATGTACAATTATGAAGGCCTTTGCATATCCAAAACCCAAGAGAAAACCTAAATACTTGCTTTTGTAGATATCATGAGGATATATAGCATGCCACTAAAGATTGTATAACCTTGAAACAAGAAATTCAAATGCTTATTGAGAATGAGAAATTGAAGACTTTTGTCAAAGCACAATGAGAGAATAAACTAGGACCTAACACTAGCAGTGAGCATACAACTTATCCCGTTTTTTGAAGGCCAACTATAGAAGCTTCTAAAGATAACACACCATGGTAATTATGGAGCAGTTCGATGTGGATTTTGAATATTTGGATTCAAATCCGGACTGAGGTTGTGTGAATATGATAAGTGAATGAAGTAGAAATGTTCCTAATTTATGTCTATTATTCAAATCATTAACAATATTCGGAGGAGATATGGTGATAACTCCTTTGAGCTGTTCCAAAAAGAGGAACCTGAACAATATACATGATCAATTGAAATGAAAGATGTCAAACTGGTTTGTAACAAGGCCCTGCACCGTTTATAGTTTTTGACGAAGATGATCTAAGAGATGTTGATAGGTCGTACGAAGATGTTGTGTTGATAAGGGCATCTATTAAATGAACATAGATCCAAAGGATCCTGATCGATACATCCAACTCAGCTAACGTATTATTTTTGTCTGCTTACAAAAAAATGAAGAACCATGTTGGTATTCAACATTCGAATCAAACCATCTTGGGGTTCACGAGAAATTCTGCGGATGTGATTGCGGAATTTTAAGGGGAGACAATTCTGGGCAATAAACCATTCAAGAAAATTATAAGGGTGTTGTTTGTGGTAGTAAATTGTCTAACTCCTTATAATGCTATTTTTAGCAGATCTTGGTTTTCAATAATGCATTTCGTTGCATCAACCATTCATCAATGCTTAAAATATGTTGTTGGAGGCCAAGTCAGAGTAATTCGAAGTAATCAGAAGGTAACTCGAGAATGCTTTGTTACTGCACCCGCTCCAAAATCTCTCGACTCTATAATTGGTAAATAAGGATAGCACTATAGTCATCTTTGGATTATAACCATATAGACGATCCAAGAGATACTCCTAGTGCGGTTATTCCCGTTGTAGAGGAAGAAATTCATAGCTTGGTGGATGGAAAAAATGTTAGGGTCAGGTCTAAGGTACCACTAAAGTTAAAATAAGAATTGTTGATCTTTTTCTCCAAATATTTACATGTATTCGCCTGATGCAGTGAAGATGTAACAAGAATGCCATCCAGTATTATATGTTACAAATTATGAGTACGATCAGATGCAGGCCATGTAATCCAATAAAGAATTGTATTTTCTAAAGAAAAGCCCGAAACAATTTGTAAAGAAGTAGATCGATTAACAAAAGTACGTCATATTAGCTAATCTTAATACCGTTATGGACAACCAACCCGGTGATGGTAAATAAAAAACATGGTCAATGGAAAATGTGTATTGATTTTACTGATCTCAATAGGGCTTGTCCTAAAGATACAGTTTTTATGCCTCAGATAGACAAGTTGGTAGATTCCATCTTTGGTAACAAATAATTGTATTTCATAGATGTTTTTGTTGGTTACAACCAGATTCAAATAGAAAAAAAAGATCAAGATCAAACTACGTTTATTACTGATTAAGGGTTACATTTTTATAAGGTGATGCCTTTTAGTTTAAAGAATGTTGTGGTTACTTATCAGTGTTTTGTAAATAAATCATTTTCCATCCATATCGGTAGAAATGTATAGGTATATATTGATGACATGATGGTAAAATTTATAAAAGAGGAAGATCATTTGTCTGATCTCAAAAAAACTTTCTCCAATCTAGAAGCCATTAATTTAAAGTTGAATCCGGAGAAATGTACTTTTGGTGTGCAATCCAGAAATGTTTTAGGCTATATCATTAATGAAAAAAGGGATTCAAGCATATCCAACCCAATAACATGCATTAGTCCGCAAAAGAATTCCAAGTGTTAACTGGAAGATTGGCAGCCTTGAGTCGATTTGTGTCAAGATCGTTAGATAAGTGTCGACAATTCTTTTAAGTCTTAAGAAATGCAAAGAAATTTAATTGTTCTCCGAATTGTGACAGCATATTTATAGAAATAAAGAAACATTTATTTTATAAAAAAATATTTTTTAAACTAGTGGAAGGAAAATTACTTTATGTATATTTGGCTATTTTGGATCATGCTGTAAGTGCGATATTAGTTTGGAAGGTTGGAAATTACCCTCGTCTAGTGTATTACATTAGTAAGACTTTGCTAAATACGGAAAAAATATATCTAAAATTGGAAAAGTTATCCCTATACTTGGTAATAGCAGCCATAAAATGAGTCAGGGTTCGAACTTCTTTTTCATTGAAAAGTATGATGCAAAAGCTATATATATCAAGTCGAATGACGCAGTTATTTTTTGAATTAGGGGATTTCAATACTTACTTTTCTCCTCGAACAACAATCAAAGCACAAGCTGGGGCAGATTTCTTGGTCGAATTCCAATTCTCAGATCGGCCTTACGTGGAAACCCATAGTATTACAACAGAAAAAGAATGGGTGGTTCAAATATATGGGGATCCAGTATGATGGGATGTGTAGCAGGAACTTGTTTAATTTCACCCTTTGGAGATTTGATGTGCCAATCCATCCACTTGTGTTTCAAAGCATCTAGTAATGAAGCTAAATATGAAGCAACTATCGTTGTCCTAAAGCTTCCTCAGATATGTGGAGCAAAAAGAATTCGATTGGTAAGCGATTCGAAATGGTTAATACATCAGGCTCAAGGACTATTTGTAGAAAGTCATGAGCAATTAGTAAGATATCTACTTACTTTAAAATTTTAAACTATGAGCATGTACCTAGGGATGAAAATTTGATGGATGATTCATTGGCCACTATCGCATATGTTAAAGCTTATCCACATATTTTGGTACAAAAATGTATTTCGTTAATAACAACTCTTCAAATGAAAGTTGGAGCTGAAGAAAGTTTTCATGTGTCAACCATAGTAAACCAGGAGTGGAGGTATGAAATCCAAATATTCATTACTAAGGGTTTTCTTCCGGAAGATAGAAGCTTATCCAAGAAGTTTAAGTTTAAAGCGCATGGTTTTTTGGTTTTGGAGGAAGTCATTTACAAAAAATATGTTAGCAAACTATATTGCATTGGATTTGAGGAATCCCATAACATCTTATCTCAATTACATGATGAAGAAGTGTATGCTCATTGTGGTTACAAAGATTTAACTAGAAGGGTTTTGTGGGCAGGATATTGTTGGTCATCTATAATAATGGATGTTAAAGAATTAGTCAGTAAATATAAGCATGCCAAAGATTTTGGAAATGCAATTCATGTTGCAACAGTTCCCATGGAAACCATATCTGAAGCAGTTTCTTTCGATAAATTCGGACTTGACTTAGTTGGCCCACTGCCCATGGCTTCGGGAGGATGTCGAACTATTATTTTGGCAGTTGACTATTTTTTGAAGTGGTAAAAAGATGCACCTCACTCATGAACTACTTCTAAAGCAGTGATAAATTTATTCTATTCAGTATATAAAGCAAGTTCAGAATACCTAAGATTATTATAACACGCAATGACCCTGAATTTGACAATAAAGATATAGAGGTGTTATGTGCATCAAGAAGAATCCGATATTATTTTTTCACCTTTCCATCCCTAAGCCAGTGGAAAAATGGAAGTGGTAAACATAGTCGTTTTAAAAGGCTTTAAAAAGAAAAAGAATCAAGCTAAGGAAACAGTTAGATGGCCAAACTATCTACAACTAGTGTTTTGGGCTTATCGAACTACTCCATATACTGTTGCACAAGAGTATCATTTTGTCTTAGTCTATGGGACGGATGGAATAGCTTCAATAGAATCTACTCTTCCCTCTTTCATAATCTAAATTTGTTCTGAAGAAGATAATGAGACTGTGGTAAGGGCTCAATTAAATTTAATTGAAGAAAATAGACTCAAATCTCATTTAAGAACAATGCATTATCATGGCTTAATGAGGACCAAACATGCATAAAAATATGAAGAAAAGAGTTCGGAATCAGAGATAAAATTCTGAGAAAAGGCTTTTTACACACTAAAGATAAGAAATTTGGTAAGTTGGATCCAAATTGGGAAGGACCCTATACTGTCGTAGATTAAATCAATAGTGGAATATATCAGTTAGTTGATCAAGAAGGTATTTCATTAAGACACCCATGGAATGTTAGCATTTGATATTATACCTTGAGTAAGGTTTTGTGTAGATATTTACTTTATCCTTGTTTAATTTAAATAGTCAAATGGGCATACTCTTTCCTGATAAGGATATAGAATATTGAGGGGCTTAAATACAATAAACCAAAGTCTTATATGACGAATTATATAGTTGGAAGATAGCTTTTAAACTATTTATAAATATGTGGGACTGAAATGGAGTTAAACTATTTGTATAACCAATTCTGTTATACTAAGTCAGAACACCTATAAATAAAGGCGAAGGTTTTGAATAAAGGGACGACACTTTCATTAGTTAAATCTGACTTTTACTTTTACTTTCTCTGTCTATAATCAAACTCTCTATTTTTCTCTCAAGAACTAGTTTCACACTCAACAAATTGGCGACCGCATTAGGAGATACAATCAATCGGTACCTTGATTTTATAATAAAAAAACTAGAGATAATTGAATATTTTATCTGTTATTATGTGTTCTTGATCGATAATAGAACCCTGAAATTAGAATGATCCTTTGGTTCGAAAGGCAATCAAGATGTTGAGATCTGATTTGCAAAGAGAAGAAAGTAAAGAAGACGATCAAATTCTAATTCAGCACACTCATTCAGACATTGAAGCTCGACTGAATCAGTTGCTGCATAAAATCACAATTCTAAATGAGAGTTATGTTCAAAGAGAGCAAAATATTCAATCAGGTAGGTTAAAATACGAGGTACAACAAGTGGAGAAGAAGTACGATATGGAAAGTCAAACATATCACACCTCAGGAAAAACGAATTTGAAAATTTGGCATTTGAACAAAAGAGATATCAAGGATCTTCGAAAGAAGAAAGAGGTCGGTCTCAAACATCGCGTAAAGAATATAAGTTAAAAAGAGACAATGTGCCTAATCGTTTAAAGAAAACACAATGGTGTGAAGAAAATACATCGAATCAATACACATATATAACTGATCGGAATTTATACGCTATTATGGACCAGGAGGAGAGGATCAGTATGTACAAAGATTCGACTGGATAAATTCACCTTTAACAATTGAGATAAGGTCCATCACGCTTCCGAAGAGTTTTGGCATTTCTAAGGTAGAGAAATTCGATGGGATGCAAGATCTCGATGATCACATCGGATAATTCAAGAACTACATGATGAAGTTCGAAGATGATGATAGGCTGCTATGTAGAGTCTTTTCTCAGACATTTAAGGGTACAACATTGAAGTGGTACAATAGAATTCTGAGGGGAACTATTTCCAATTTTAGAGACTTATATAAATCTTTTCTACAATAGTTTGTGGGAAGTAAATAAATACGAGCAAATGGAGACACTATAATATAATATAAACAGGTTTTGGGAGAGAAGTTGAAAGATTATACCAAACGTTTGGTTTAGATAATTGTGAAGAATTGGTAACTATGGTTGTTTTTCGACAAGGTTTACTACCAGGTGATTTAGCAAATGAAACAAAAAAGAGGAGAGCCTTGAATTTTGGAGCACTTATGGCTCAAGTCGAGAATCAAATTCAAGTGAAGGAATCAACTAGGTTCCAATGAGTGGTTGGACAAAGTTAAAATAATTCAGGACACGTGTCAAATAATCAAGGATATTCTTCGAATTATCAGACATCTCGTTTGAGCAATAACAATAATTTTTCTGCTCGAACTGGAGGATATCCAACTCAAGCCATAGGGTATCAGTTTTAAAGACCAAGGCCAAATCAGTGGATAAGGCCAGAGAATTATGCTGATTTAACTAAGAATGTTGTTACGATTTATGAAAAAGCCAAAGGATATGTAAGCTTTGAAAAGCCAGCTCCAATAAATAGACCAAGAGAATAGCGCAAGAAAAAGTTATGTAAGTATCATAATGATATAGGACACGATACAACATATTGTATAGCTTTGAGAAAAGGAAGTGCAGATTTTAGTAGAAAATGAAAACTCATCTACTTTTGTAAAAGACAGAGAAGTGAATAAGTGGATCGAATTTGCAAGCAGCAAATCCGAATTCGAATGAAAAAAATATGATGTGGATGAATCGGTAGAGCAAGGACGAGTTCGAAGCTTATGTGAGTATTTTGAGTCCTTTGTAATTTTTAGGGAAGACTATATGACTCGTAACACTAATAGCTCTAGGAAAAGTCATGTGATAAGTTTAGCTACTCAAATAGAAGGACCCACTTGTATGAAACAAAATATATTCCTTTTATTCTTTGCGAAGAAGATGATTTGTGAGGCAGTGCAGGTCCTCATGAAAATGCATTAATTATTGGAGTAGAAATAGCTGGGATTAAAATCCAACGTGTTTTAATTGATAGAGGAAGATCTACAAATGTTTTGTTCAATTTAACATACGATAGTATACATCATCCACCTCAAATTTGTCAATTAGACCGTAGTATAATTGGGTTTACAGGTGTGACGACTCAGGTTATTGGAGAATTGAAGGGTGAAGTGTGTTTGGGAAAATGGCCTTTCAAAAAGAAGGTTCAAGTTTTATTCATGGTAGTGGATTTTTCGACCAGCTATAATGTTATTTTTGGGAGATCTTGGATTTCGAGGATGTATATAGTTGTATTCACTGTTCATATTTGTTTGAAGTATCTCATTGGAGACCGTGTTGGGGTTGTCTGAACTGATCAAAAGGTAGCTAGAGAATGTTATGCAACAACCCTTCGTATTCGATGCCCTAGCAGTGAAGATTAGATGGTTGAATAGCAATCAGGGGGTTGACCTCAGAAGAAGAAGAAGAGAGAATTAATGATCCGAGGGAAACCCCGGGTTCTTTAACAGTAAGTGAAGGTATAGAGGAGTATTCATTTCTCAATGGAGAGACTCTTCGAATAGGGACATTACTGTCACCAACTTTGCGTCATCAATTGTTACAATTTCTGTTTGCTAATTTTGATGTTTTCTCTTGGAAAACAGAGGATGTAGTTAGGATCTCATTTGATGTATATGTCATAGCTTGGCTATTAATCCAAGGATTAATCCAGTTATTCAAAAAAGACGTGGTTTTTTTCTGCTGAAAAATCATAGGCTATTGTGGTAGAGGTGGATTGTTTGTGTAGGGTCGGATATATTAGGTAGAATGTGTCTTTACTTCACAGATTTGAATCGATCTTGCCATAAAGATCCATTTCCCGTCCCTTGAAAAGATCAGCTGGTTGATTCTACTTCAAGAAATAATTTTTTTTCTTTTATGGATGCTTTTGTAGGGTATAACCAGATACAGATGGATAAAAAAGACCAAGAAGGTAACTACGTTCATTAGTGACCGAGGCTTACATTGCTATAGGGTTATGTCTTTTGGGTTGAAGAATTCCAGAGCAACATATCAAAGGTTGGTGAATAAAGCTTGTTCTTCTCAGATTGTGAGAAATATGGAGGTATATATTGATGATATGTTGGTTAAACCTCAAGCTGATAATAGACACTTGGAGGGTTTAAATGAAACTTTTCTAAATTTAAGGGCTATTTGATTAAATCTAAATCCTGATAAATGTGCTTTTGGAGTTTGATCAGGGAAATTCTTGGGGTATATTATTAGTGAAAAGGGAATAGAGGTTGATTTAGAGGAGTTAAAAGCTTTAGTTTTAATTACATCACCTCTAAGTATTAAGGAGTCGTAAATCTTGATATGAAGGTTAAGTGCCTTTAATCTATTTATTCTGAGGCTTAACGACAAGTGTTTTCCTTTTTTCCAAGTGTTACGAAGACCAAAAGAGTTTGAATAAACATCAGATTGTGATCATCAGATATATTATTTAAGCCTCGAACTGAAGAGCATTTGTTTTTATAACATTTCTGTTGATGAGTCCAGAAATATTTGCCACTCACTGTAGAAACCAGACAGAGGCAATTCGGACAAAAGCCACCCACTGTACCATCCGAACTGGACAAAAGTACTAAAAACTAATCACCTTTTGACTAAGCTAATTTCTAATCTACTTAATAAACTAATGGGTTTTTGAATTCGACCCGTTTTCATAAGTTTGACTCGAAAGCCCATATGGCCCATAATTAAGGGTATAAATACCCAACCACTTTCATTAATGAGGGTAATGAACATTTAATACAAACAGGTAGCTTAAATCTCTCACTACAAAAAACCCAAACATTTAATACCTTTGAAATACCACAAAACACCTGACAAAATTACCCTGAGTCAAAAATAATCCACACGAAATTGGCGACCATAGTGGGAGGAGAAGGTGCCTGAATCTCGCATTCAAAACCACAAAGAAAAATCAGTTCGGATGAATCTGGACAAGTAGGTAGTGCCACAAACTTTGCCAGAAGTGGTGGGAGAAACTGATTAATATATGATCGAAGAGCGAGATAGGTTGAAAGTTGGGCTTCTATAAGGGTAGAAATGGGCTTGAAAGAAAAATAAAAAATGTCATCCATTCACCATACTGACAATCCAAGGGAGCATGACCCATTAGCAAAGACCCATGTAAGCACTAAAAAAACTCATGCTAGCTCAAAGAAGTCTCACCGGTCTAAACCGGTGGAGAGCTCATATTCAGATTTAGAATCTTCTAGTAGCTCTTCGAACGAAGATGGAGTTGAAGAGTCCCTGTCATCCAGCACTGATAAGGGCAAGTCTAAAAAGAAGCAAAAGTTGGTCAAAAAGTATTCAAGAAACAGGGACATCATTGAAGATTGAAAAGGTATCTAGGAAAAGGGTCATCTCACAGCCACATGCATGGTCGGAGGCATATAGACCAGCTGTTGATGGATCCTTTCGCTTTTCATAATGAACCAGGTATCTTTACAAATCCCAATGAAGATACTGTGTTTAGTCGTGGCAGGAATTGGAGACAATCTCCATCGTTTTCCAATATACTGTCCGGAAACCTTCCTAAGAGGTTTGACAACACAAAGATGGAAACATACGATGGAAATAAAGATCCAGATAATCATCTGGAGCAGTTTAAAAACTTTATGATGAACTTTGACGATGATGATAAGTTGCTTTGTGGAGCATTCTCACAATCTTTTATGGGGAGTGCTCTGAAATGGTATAATATCTTGCCTCAGGGCTGCATCCGGAATTTTGATACCTTTTGGGTGGCCTTTCGAAGGCAATTTGTTAAAAGTAAGGAGGTTAAGGGCAATGGAGACACGAGTATCTATTGTGCCCAAGAACTAAATGAATCATTGAAGGAATATATAAGTCTCTTTATGAACACGAAGAATGGGTTAGCTGATTGCTTTGAACAAGTGGCAATAGCTTCTCTAAGACAGGGTTTGAACCCTAACAATTTGGCCGATTCAGTGACAAGGAAGAAAGACATGGCATGGGGCAGTTTATTGAATCAGGTGGGAAAGCAAATCAATGTGGATGAAACGAAGGATACTATGGTGCATAGGCAAGTGAGATCGGCCGCAGCTGCACTAAACCAGAACCAGAATCAGTCCGGGTATAAGGCTAAGGAAGCCGAACAGGGTCCCAGCAGGGCCAAGGCTCAATCTCACCCAGAACCAGCTCAGAGCCAACAATCCAGAAATAAACGAGGGCCTTAGGTTCAACCGGAGTGGTTTGTTGAGTTAAAAGAAAATATGGCAACTATTTATGACAAAACAAAAGACGAAGTACATTTCAGGAAGCCGGTTGCGCTTCAATCTCCTAGGGAAAGTCGTAATAATTGTTTATATGAATATCATCATGATATTGGCCATAACACAGAAGCTTCCATCGCTTTGAAACAAGAGGTGAAAAAATTTATTGAAAGAGGAAAATTAGGTGCTTACTTTAAAAGAAGAACTGGGAATAGGCCTGATAATGCTCATCGGACCGGCCCAACAAATAATGCAGGGACGTCGGCTCCGGACGGGGCTATGGTAATTATTGAAAGATTCGATATGGAGTCAGAATACTTGGATCCTGATCCAGCCCGGAATAAGGTGGGCGTTATCACAAAACACACCAAGTCGGTGTCCGGGCTCATAAGCTTTTTTGAGTCACTTACCATATTTGCGGGGACACTATGACTGCACCAACCACTTATTCAAGGAAGAGACATGTTTACACTCTGGCTACTTAGTTGGAAGGAGGCATGACCTCCTATCAATGGCAAATCCCTTTTCCCTTCATTGTTTTTGATGAAGATGATTTGAGAGGCATAGCTGGTCCCCATGAAGATACTGTGGTGATAGGAGCATCCATTGGGGAAAATAACATTAGACGAATTTGGGTGGACACTGGTAGCTCAGCCAATATTATTTTTCTGACTTCCTACAAACAAATGAAAAACCCAGCAGTAATTCAACTTTCGAACATGTCTATTGTGGGTTTCACTAGAAGCTCTGCGGACGTAATTGGGGAGTTTGAAGAGGAGGTTTTGTTGGGCAATGACCCTTTTAAGAAGATGGTCAGAATATTTTTTGTTGTGGTGGATTGTCCCACATGCTATAATGCCATTTTGGGAAGGTATTGTCTATCCAGAATGCATGTTGTCGCTTCAACAGTTCACCAATGTTTGAAATATGCGGTACAAGGACAGGTGGGAGTTGTCCGGAGTAGTCAAAAGATAGCAAGGGAATGTTATGCAACAGTACTGGCCCCTAGAACTTTGAGGGCAATTCGGATCAGTGAAGATTAGCAGTTGGAGGGGCCCTCTAGGGGAGAGGGTGAAATTGATTACCCTCAAAGAGACCCTTGGTGTTTTAATACCAATTGAAGAGGTTGGAACTCACTCTCTAGCTGAAGGAAGAAGTTTCAAGATCGGATCTAAGATGACATCAGAACTGAAGAGAAAAATGTTATCTTTCTTAACAGACCATCAACATGTTTTTTCTTGGTGCAATGCTGATGTGACCGGAGTGCCAGCAGATGTTATATCACACCAGCTATCCATCCAAAGAGATGTAGCTGTGCAGAAGAGAAGAGTTTTTTCTAAGGAGAAAGCTGATGTTATAGTTCAAAAAGTTGGTCGGCTTACTAAAATGGGGCACATAAAGGAATCCAAGTATCCTTTATGGACAGCCAATCCGGTGTTAGTAAAAAATAAAAATGGGAAGTGGTGTATGTGCATTGACTTCACAGATCTTAATAGGTATTTCCCAAAATACCTATATCCAGTCATCCCGATTGATCAGTTAGTGGACTCCACATCTGGGAACAAGTTATTGTCCTTCATGGATGCCTTCTTCGAATATAACCAGATTCAAGTGGATCCAAATGACCAAGAACATACTACTTTTGTAATTGATAGGGGCCTTTATTGTTGCATGGTGATGCCTTTTGGGTTAAATAAAGCTGGAGCTACTTATTAGAGGTTGGTAAACAAAGCTTTCGCTGATCAGATTGGAAGAAGCATGGAAGTCCACATTGATGACATGATGGTAAAGAGTGTGGAAGAAGAGTTACATTTGGCAGATCTGCAAGAGACTTTTGCTAACTTGGTAAAAGTTAATTTAAAATTAAATCCAGAAAAGTGTGTTTTCGGAGTGCAGTCCGGAAAATTTTGGGGTATGTGATAAGTGAGAAAAGGATACAGCCTGATCCAGACCAGCTTAATGCTTCACTGCAGATGGATCCTCCTTGAAATATTAAAGAAGTAGAAAGATTTCCAGGGAGGTTAGCTGCTTTAAACTGTTTTATCTCAAGGTCCTCGGATAGGTGTGCCCCGTTTTTCCTAACTTTAAAAGGTGCCAAAGAATTCAACTAGTCTCCACAGTGCGACCAGGCCATTGATGAAATAAAAAAGCATTTATCCTCCCCCAAAACCCTGTTTAAACCTGTTGATGGAGAAACATTGTACATATATTTAGCAGTCTCTGAATGTGCCATAAGTGTGGTGCTAGTGAGAGAGGTGGACAATTACCCTCGTCTGGTATATTACATCAGCAAAAGCCTGATGGATGCTGAAAAAAGGTATTTAAAACTTGAAAAGCAAGCACTAGCATTAGTAATTGCTACTAGAAAGATGAGGCCCTAGTTTCAGTCTCATTCTAGTGTTGTCTGAACGTCTTTTCCATTGAAAAATATTCTTCAAAAGGCAGACATATCAAGAAGAATGACCAAATGGTAAGTAGAATAGGGGGACTATGACATTGATTTTTCCCCTCGAACTGCAATAAAGGCTCAGTCTGTTGCTGAAATCTTAGTTGAGTTCCATTCGGACAAGAGTACTAAACAAGCTGCTAGTGAAAAGGCTAAGAAATTATGGGTTGTCCGGACTGATGGTGGATCAAGTACTATGGGTTGTGGTGCTGGGATCTGTTTAACCTCTCCGTACGGCGACAAGATATATCAGGCTATATGTTTTACTTTCAGGGCCTCTAACAATGAGTCCGAATACGAAGCTGTTATAACCGGTTTGCAGTTAGCCCTGATTTGTGGAGCCAAAAGGGTTAGGTTAATGAGTGATTCTCAACTTCTTATCCATCATGCACAAGGTAAATCTGAGGCCAAGAAGGAGCAGTTAATTAAATATTTATTCGTTCTTAAAAAGGTGGCAGTTAACTTCAAAGATATCACCTATGAGCATATACCCCAAACAGAGAACACGCTAGCAGACTCTTTGGCAACAATAGCATATTCTGAGTCCTACCCATGGATTCATGTGCAAGAATGCCCATCCATTCAACTCAATCAAAGCAAGGAAGAGGAGGAGAGTTTAAATATACAAGTGAGTCAACCTAAAGACTGGAGATATCCTCTTCTTCAATACATTTCAGATGGCATCTTGCCTCTGGAAAAAGCAGTAGCAAAAGAAAATAAAGTATAGGGCTCGTGGATTTTTTATCATAAGAGACGTCCTTTACAAAAATTCTTTCAGTAGGCCTCTTTTGCGATGTTTGGGGATTGAAGAGTCTCAAATAGTGCTGTCTGAACTACATGATGGTGAAGGGTCAGCACACTATGGTTATAAAGCCTTAACCCGAAGAGTTTTGTTGGTCGGATACTACTGGCCCTCCATAATGGAAGATGCCAAGGAATTGGTGAAAAAGTGTGATCCATCCAAAGATATGGTAATGAAATTCATATCCCAGTTGTCCCTTTGGAGTCAATTTCTGAGCCAATACCTTTTGCTCGTTGGGGACTAGATCTGGTGGGACCTCTACCTATGGCATCTGAAGGATTCAGAACTATCATTGTTGTCATTGATTATTTCTCGAAGTGGATGGAAGCAGCCCCACTGGCAGGAACTACTTCAAAAGCTGTTATAAAATTTATCTTATCTAATATTTGCTGCAAATTTGGGGTTCCACAGTACCACAAACAATGGGCCACAATTTGATAACAAAGATATGGAGAATTTATGTGCCTCTAGAGGCATCCAACACTGCTTCTCTTCTCCTTTACACCCACAGGCGAATGGTCAAGTTGAAGTAGTAAACAGAACCATCATGTCCGGTCTTAAAAAGAATTTAGAACGGACTGCAGGAAAATGGCCAAGTTACCTACAAGAAGTGCTATGGGCTTACCAGACTACTCCTGGAGCTGCTACACAGGAATCCCCATTTTCCTTAGTATATGGTATGGATGCAATTACTCCTATAGAGGAAACTCTTCCATCATACATAGTCCACAATTTTTTCAAACAGTCTAATGAAATGGCAATCAGAAGTCAACTCGACTTGATAGAAGAGAAAAGAGTTAAGGCTCACCTTAGAGCCACCCATTATCTGGGATTGATGAGAAGCAAGTTTGCTTTGAAAGTTAGAAGAAGGGATTTTCAACAAGGGGATAAAGTGTTGAGAAAAGTCTTCCTACATACCAAGGAAAAACAGTTCGGCAAGCTAGCTCCAAATTTGGAAGGACCCTATGTGGTCATGGAAAAGCTTAAGCCTGGGACATACAGGGTTCAAGATAAAGACAGAAGGATTTTAAATCACCCTTGGAACATTGAACGCCTCCAGTTGTATCTAGAATGAAAGATATTTAAATATTTACTTGTTTAAAGTCCATGTAAATATTAGGGGGCATACTCTTTCCTACCCTGGTGGCGCGGGGAGGTTTTAATGAGGTGTCCGAGCTTTTTAATGACATTTGATGCCATCTTGAAAAATTTGGAGTGGTTTGACTGATAGCTTCTTTAAAACTTTCTAAGTATTGCTGACATGCCGGATTGATCTGGTGGACTGATGACCATTTAAACATATTTTATCGAAGAATTTAAACACTCTCACCTTAAAATAATTGTAAAATAACTATGGGCTATTTAAACATTAGCCATCAAAATTGGACAAACATAAAACAATGCAAGAATTGTGTAAAGTAAAACTACCGTGGAATGATAGTAGTATTAAATGTTGGATATTAATTTCAAAAATGGATATCATTTAATAGATGTTTAAAACAGAACCATCAAATATACAAGTATTTGTAAAGTTGAAGTAGTATCATTTAATAGATGTTTAAAATTTACTTCTTAAATATCTATACAACTCTTATAGATTGAAATTATTTGTATATTTTTGAATTATTTTTATTTTTATTTCAAATTAATAGTAGTATTAAAAGTTCTTATGGTTGATATTAAATGTTTTTTTAAACAAATATAATATGTAGTATATTTTTCTATAAATCCCAATAAAATATTTATTTTTATTATATATGTAATTTGTTATTTAATTTAATTTAAAAGAAAATACAATTTATTTTAATAAACATATAATCTACGACGCTCAAGTGTTGTAAGACAAAAGAAACTCTAGCATGTAAAGAAAATGAAGTTATATCTGTCATACTTCTGTCTCAAATTAGAAAACCAGGTAAAATAAAACTATCATACCTCTTTTTATAAATTCCGTTAGGTAATGAATAAGAACACGATACAAATCAATGATAAGATATAATACAATTAATATGGTTATGATTAGATATTATCATGTGTTTTACCTGTCATGTATGTTTTTCTCGCATTTCACTTTTCTAAAATCCAAGTACGCTCAACTAAAAAAACGTATTTGGGGCAGAGGTCTCCAAAAACGCTTTCAAAAAACAGAGTCTGTTGATGACTTTTCAACGTCTTCATTCAAGGATCCTCCTGATTTACAGTTCGTGCATTTCATCCTCTAAAATCTATCATCATTTCCTTCTAATCTCTAGTTGAAATTCCATGAAGAAACTCTGTTTTGGTCTTTCACTCAAGGCTTCACAGAGCATTGAAAATCTTTGTTTCGATTCATCACTTGTGGAAATCTTCCTGGATCAGGATGATAGTCTGATATAGATCATTTGTAGACCTGCTGCAGTAGCAAAGCAAATCAGTCACAACAATAACAATGATTTCGACAAATAGATTATACCTTGAGGCTGCAACAAGATCATACTTAAATAAACTGATCAAGCCAGAATCTACAAAGTATAAGACTGATCATATTAATCTACAATTCAACGAAGCAATCCTTGAAAATCTATAGTCTTGTGCTACTTTCACACTAATTGGGAAGTTCTCAAAAGGTCTTCCTAAAAACAAATCTTGGACAAGTTTTTTGAAGAAATAAAGTTTGAAGGAGACTTCTCATATATAAACTGGGACTCTCATCATCTCTTCCTAGAATTTTCACTTAGAGATGATATCAACAAGGTTTGGAGTCGCAGTTCTTTGACTGTTGGCCACCATTCAATGAGAGTTTTAAAGTGGCTCTCCTCTTTCACCTCCAAAAAAGAATTCCCCATAGTCTTGATCTGGGTTAAGATTGAAAAGTTGCCGGAAAATATGTACAATGAGGATATTATCCACTGGATAACATCAACTATAGGAAATCCTATTAAATCTTGGATACCCCCAAAAAACAAAGCATTGTACAATGCTTGTTACGCCTGGGTCGAGATCGATATTTCAAGATAATTATAATATAGTATGTGGTTTGGCATTAGAGAGAATTTTGGTGCTTGGATTCAACTCAGTTACAAGAATGTTCCAGCTTATTATGATCAATGCTATCATGTTGGGCATGGAAAATCATCTTGTAAAAATTCACCCCATATTATAGACCAACAAGACCAAGGAAAGAACAATTCAGGTGAAGATCAAGTACAGAATTCTACAAAAATGAATGTACAAAATTCAAACCAAGTAACTGATGGTGTTACCTAAAGATCAGATGAACTGGGTACTAAAGAATCAGATGATCTTGTTACCAATAGAGTAGATGAACTGGCCATACAAGGATCAGATGAATAGGCCACTGACCTTAAACTAGTTGAACATAATGTCATTGATGAACATAATATTACTAGTATACATGTTCTCAATCCTAAACCAGTTGATCACATAGCTTTCTCCATAGCTATTTTGTCTTTTTTACTATTATAGTTGAGGAACTTCTGTTCTTAATGTATTACGATGTCTTCTATTTGATTAACCCTATCAAATATGTTCTTGAAATTATTTTTGTTCCAACTTTTTAGTGTTGCTTTTAATCTTTTTAGCTTATTCAAAAAAATGAATAGAGGGTATCCATTAATTTGGGCTTTCCAACTAGTATAAAAATGCTTAAAAACTCATCATCTAGTGTCCAAGCATTTAGAAATTTGAAGCTCTTAATGAGATTGTCTCTTTCTTTGAGAAGAGATATACACAGGGGGGTGTGATCAGAGCACGTTCTAGACATGAGAACCACCTTGGTATCTACAAAGAACTTAGCCCAAGCTTGATTAATGAGAATTGTGTCAAATCGTTTCCACCTTGTCTTGTTACTCCATGTGTATTGAGTCCCTGAGAAACCTGCATCCTCAAGAGAACACTCTTTGATTACATCATTAAAGTTAGAGGAACTTTAGTTACAATAATTTACACAACCAGCGTGTTCAGAGGGAGATGTAACAGTGTTGAAGTCTCCCATCAAAAGCCATTCCCCTACTGATTCAGCTGTATTCCTTAATGTGTCCCAGAGATGCAAACTATTTGATCTTTTGCATTTAGCATATATGCAAGTAATAGAGAAATGTTTTGCTAATAAACTATGCTTAATAAGAGTATGAATGCATTGATCATTATCTAGGATTATGTCTAATTGATAATCAGATGACTAGAATAACCATATTTTATTAGATACATTAACAAAGAAGTTAGGGAGACTTAGCTTTATAGATAGAGACTCAATTTTGTTTCTTTCAACCATAGGTTCCTGAATGCATAGCAGCGAGATGTTTTATTTTTTATGATTGACTTCAGTCTTCTTATAGTACTAAAGGCAAGAAAGGGAAAGGTAAGAAGGCTGCAGGTGAGGCTAACCCTGCCGAGGTGGAGGAGGCTGCTCCAACAAACCCAGAGGGGCCAGTCCCAAGCCAGATCGATGCTGCTCTGCTAGAAGTGGTAGAGCATGAAAGTGCTAGGGAAGAGGCTAAATCCCCAAAACCCCCAAGGGTTCCTAAGAGAGACAAAAAACGGGGAGCAGAAAGCAAGGACAGGGAGGCCAAGAAGAAAAAGACCTCCAGGGGTGATGAACTTTCTCTCTGGCCTACGGAGCCATTCCCTCCTATTAACCCTACTGACCTAACAAGAGCAGAAGAGATCCCTGGTGACTTTCAAACCGACAAGGTTGGAGAAGGAGACCTCAGCATTGATGGTGTTGACATCACAGGGCTTGATGGACTTGGTGCTTATTTTGCAAACCTCCCCAGAGACGACTTTGCTGGGCCTTACCTCCCTCCAAGCACTTCGAACACCGTTACTTTTAATGGTAAAACTTTCACTGTTTCAAGTGAAAGTGAATCTATAACTCACTCCATACTGAGTACTGTTCAGCCAGTGTTGGTCTTAGAGAAGCAAGTACGAGGTCAGGCAGCAATCATTACCTCCCTTAACTCCGACAAGGAAAAACTGTCCAACGATCTCCTCACTATCACCCAAAACGCTGAGGTTTTTAAGGGAGAAAAGAGGAGCTAAAGAAGAGCCAAGAGGGGTGGACCACAAAGATTTCCACTTTAGAAGATACTGTCAAAGACCTCCGTGAGAAGCTGTCCGGATTAGAGAAAGATCTCACCTCTTCGAAAGAGGAGGCGAAGGCCAAGGACCAAGTCATCCATAACTTGAAAAATGACAAGATTGCGCTTGAGAACTCAGTTTCCAAGGCTGTAGAGGAGAATTCAAGTCTGCTAAGGGAGCAAGAGGCCAGAATTCAGGCCAAGATCGATGCTTATGCCAATAATGTGATAGATACTCAAGGAAAAATGTATGCTAAAGTGAGGTCGGACATGGTCTTGCTCTTTCATGAGAAGTTCCCGAAAAGTAACCTGGGAGATTTGTGGCTTCATGTAGAGTACGAAGACCTTCCCTTCCACACCATAGCTGATGGAGACTTGCATGATTATTCCAGTGCTTCCTCCTCTGACGAAGAAGAAAACACCGGGGAGGGCCCACATGAAGAGAAGGACGATCCCAAGAAGAAGAAGACAAGTGAAGCTGAGCCATCTTCAAAAGCTCAGTCTTAGATTATGAATTATCTTTTCACCTTTTATTTTGTTTTGAACTAAAGTCCTTGGAAGGCCAAGGCATTTTTGTAATTGTGTCCGGCATTTGACCGGATAGATCTTTTGTTTTGTCTAACAGTTTTAAAGTCTAATACTAATTTTTCGAGCTTTAAATAACGTTTTTCTACATCTATCAAGCCGTTGTTGATGTAGTACACCGGATGGGGGGTAATTATCCACCTCTCTTACCAATACAGCACTGATGGCACAACTGGAAACTGCCAAGTATATGAAGAGCGTCTCTCCATCAACAGGTTTAAATAAGGTCTTGGGGGAGGACAATTGTTTCTTAATCTCATTAAAGGCCTCATCACACTGTGAAGTCCAGTCAAGTCTTTTTGCACCCTTTAAAGTTTGAAAAAACGGGGCTCACCTTTCTGAAGACTTTGAAATGAATCGATTTAAAGCAGCCAACCTCCCCGTCAATCGTTGTACTTCTTTAATATTTCGAGGAGGCTCTATTTGGAATAAAGTATTAAGCTGATCCGGATCGGGCTGTATCCCTTGCTCACTTATTATATAGCCCAGGAATTTCCCGGACTGCACTCCGAACACACACTTTTCTGGATTTAGTTTCAAAATTACTTTTACTAAGTTAGCAAAAGTTTCTTGGAGGTCTGCCAAGTGTACTTGTTCATCCACACTTTTTACCATCATGTCATCAATGTATACTTCTATATTTCTTCCAATTTGATCAGCAAAGGCGTTGTTCACCAATATCTGATAAGTAGCCCCAGCATTTTTTAACCCAAATGGCATCACCATGTGGCAATGAAGACCCATATCAGTGACAAATATGGTATGCTCCTGATCCTTCGGATGTACTTGAATCTAATTGTACCCGGAGAAGGAATCCATGAAGGTCAGTAGCTTATTCCCAGAAGTGGAATCCACCAGCAGATAAATCCGGGGAACTGGGTATAAATCTTTTGGGAAAGCCCTATTGAGATCTGTGAAGTCAATGCACATACGCCACTTTCCATTCTTCTTTTTCACCAAGACCAGATTGGCTGTCCACAAAGGATACTGAGACTCCTTTATATGCCCCATTTTAGTAAGCCTGTCAACTTCTTGAACAATTATATCAGCCTTTTATATACCCCATTTGTTATCTCTTCATAGAATTCTTCTGCTTCTAGAGATTTGATAGCTTCCACAATGTCTTCATCTAATCTCTCTGCATCAGCATATGTGGCTATTTTCTCAGGTATAATAGTAACATTATTTTCAGGATTGATGATAGCAAGAAGAGAACATCTATTTGCCCTCACTATGGAAAAAGAGTTCTGGAAACATAACTGCTACTCAAACTGGCTTCAAGATGGTGATCGTAACACAAAGCTATACCATAACTTTGTTAAAAGGAGGAGAAGAAAATCTAAAGTGACTGGTATTAAGCTTCAAAATGAATGGATTACTTCAAAAATATTATAGCATTACCTTCTTATTCTAATCTCAATCAACAAGCTGAATACATGAATAATAAAATATTTAATATTATCCCTAAATTTGTTGACAATACTAACAATTTTTTTCTCTTAGTTGTACCTATAGAACATGAGATTTAGAGTTCAATACCAAGCCTTAACTCAGAAGGAGCTCCAGGTGTTGATGGCTTCAACAGACACTTCTTTACCACATGTTAGCATATCATTAAGATAGATTTGTGTAATACCATAAAATCCTTCATCAAAGGTCAAGATACCCCAAAGGGTATCCTAGCTACTGGCATATGGCTAATTCCTAAAGTTGAAGCTCCTTAATTTTGGAACCAGTTTAGACCAATAAGACTCTGCATAATGCTCAACGGAATAATGTGTAAACTACTAAATAATAGATTGTCTACTCTTCTACCAAAATTAATTTCTGAGTTTCAGGGAGCATATGTTAAAGGTAGGCTGATCCATGAGAACATCCTTATTGCAAAGGAGCTGATTCATGACATCAACAAAAAAACAAAGGCTGGCAACATAATCATAAAAGTGGATATGTCTAAAGCATTTGATAACCTCTCCCACAGTTTTATCTTAAGGGTTCTACAATGTTATGGTTTTGACAACAGAGTAATTTCTTTAGTATATAATATCATTCAGTCTTTTCAAGTTTTAATTCTAATCAATGGTGAATCTGTTGGATTTTCCATAATGAAAAGAGGAATCAGACAAGGGGACCTTGTGTCCCCTAGTCTATTTATTATTGCTAAGGATGTCCTACTTACAGGCTTACATGAACTGTTTATTAAAGAAAAAACTCTAAGTTATTCAACGAGAAGTAATTTAATTATTCATGTTCTCTAATTTGCTCATGACCTACTAATATTCTCGAATAGTTTATCTTCTTTTTTATAGAATATTGGTAACTTTTTACATGTCTATCAAGATGTCTCATGACAGTCCTTAAACAAGGAGAAGATCAATATAATTACTACATCAAACTTGACTCAAGACAGAAGGAACTCTTTAGCTATTCAAACTAGCTTCAATATAAAAAAAAAATCCAACTACATACCTTGGAGTTACCCTCACTCCTCACAAAAAAACATCAAACTACTGTATTCTGCTAGAAAAGATCAAGGCAAAAATCGAAAGCTAGAATGATAAAGCTTTTTTCCTTTGGAGGTAGAATTACCTTGATAAACATAGTATTAATGACAATCCCACAATATTTTCTCCAAATTTGCTGGGTACCAAGCTCTGCCATCACAAACATAGAGAGGCGGTTGAACAAATTTATGTGGGGATCATCCAATGAAGCAACTAAAATCTAATGGTCATCTTGGCAAAACATCTGTAAATCATACGAAGAATGTGGTTTAAACGTTAAAAGGCTACAAGATATTCATCAAGCTTTCTCCTGCAAATTATGATAAATTTCAGAGAAAACAACATATTGTGGGCTAGACTAATGCATATCATTTACTGCAAAGGAAAACACCCTCTATAATTAAACTACTCAAAGAAAGGCTCTTCAATATGGAAGAGATTGGCTGACATTAAATATTAAAGAGTTTGAAGAAGAAAGAATCAAGTGGAAGTTGGATAAAGGTAAGGTTGACTTGTGGTTAGACAATTGGTATGGCTCTAACCCTCTAATCAAACTAGACCATAACTCTAATGATAGCTGGTTTAAGGGCATTCAGGTCTGTTCCTTCTCAAAAAAACAATGAATAGAATGTCAATAAATTGCTAAAATATCTCACAAGTTTCAACATTAAGCTTGTACTTAAAACTAAAATCATAGAAAATGCTAAAGATGAAACTGTTTGGAGCTTATCTAGAAATGGAATCTTCAATGTAAAAGACACTTTGAAGGGTCTTAAACCAGTTAGTTTTAGTTCTTCTTTATTTGAAAATCTGTGGAACAGCATAACTCTAAGGAAATACTCTTTCGTGGCTTGGAGACTCCTGAAAAACAAACTGCCAATTCATTCTATAATCAAAACCATACACATTCAACTTGCATCGAAATGCCCGTTTTGTTTTAATGAAGAGACAAAATATCATTTGTTCGTTAACTGTAATTTTGCGTAGAGTATTTTTATTTACTTTGCAGGAATTCTAAAGGTGGATATAAGAAGATACATGACTACACAACATTTGTTCAGGATCTGGACTTGGTCATCTCCAAGAAAAATTCAAGTCAAAACAATCTTACCTTCTATAATTTGCTTGGAAATCTAGCAGCAAAGAAACAAGACTAAAATCAATGGAGACAATTTTTCTTGAAGTTCTACCATCAATTACATTACAAACATGCTTTCTACTCTAGACCACTCAATCTATTTCAAAAAAGAACTAGAAATCCAGTGAGAAGTAAGCTTCATCTCTTGGATGCTTTAATCTCTTCAACATTAAACATAAAATCACTTTCCTCAAATGGATGCCTCCAAGGCCGGGAAGATTCAAATTAAACTCAGACGGGTGCTGTCTACCTTCTGGAGAATCAAGCGGGGGAATAATCATTAGATACAGCAATAGAACTCTAATCAGTGGCTATAAAAATACCCACGGAAAACTCACCCCTCTAAAAGCTGAAGCAAAGGCAATGCTCGACGGATTACTTCTCTGGAAAATCATCGAAATAAAGGAAGTTGATATAGAATTAGATTGTAGCACTCCCATCTCTTTAATTTGATCTAGAAGAAACACAAAATTCTTAGAATCAGTAATTGATAGAATTAGGTTGCTTATCATAACCAATATGTTTATACAATTTATCTTAAGGGAACATAACAGAGCTGTCGATTGGCTAGCTCGCTGGACCCTAAAATTTAAAATGAAAATCAATTATAAGAAGTTCAAGCCTCCTCTTTTAAAAGAAATTCTGAAACTGGAAAGCTTAAGAATATGCTATGTTAGATTGATTCAGTAATCAAAATCTACCTCTGTTTTGCAGAACCATCTAGCTAAATCCAAGATGGAAAAGGCCAAGGAAGAAAGAAGAAATGAAGAGTTGAGAAAGAGGAAGCTTAAACAATCGAAGAAAAGATTTCAGAAAACGCTTTGAAAACTCTATTTCTAAGGATGAAAATTTTGGAGCCAATTTCGAAATTCAGAGAGGGAAAAGAGTTCGACATTTCAACTTTAGCCCCTCTTCTTTATAATTTTTTAATTTCAGCCCTCCAAGTTGTAAAACCTTTCAATTTTACCCAATTAATAAAAATTTTCTTAGATTATAATATATATATATATGTGTGCTTTTATATATTTAAAATATAATATAATTATCATAGTTTTTATAAATTTAATTATATTTAAAAAAAATATAAATCATTAACTAAAAAAGAAATTATTATCAATAAATCGATAATAAATTTTAATTTCACAACCCAATAATATATTTTATTTTAATTCGTATGTAATATTAATTATAATATTAATATATCTAATTTGTTCATGAAACAGATTTTCCAATCCTCGGAAAAAAGACGAACATTCATCAATCTGTTGAATTATTCATATCAAATTATGCTACAAGAAAAATATTCACAAAAATCCTATGTTTGAACAAGAAAATACCAAAATCTCGAGTCATTCTGACAATATGCGAATTCAAAAACCCAGCAGAACCTTCGTTGATATTCTAAAAAACAAAAAATCATGAAATCTTTTACGAAAATGTTACATATATCAAGAAATCTGATCACATGATTATCAACTTTTAAAGAAGAGACAAAGAAAAGCTCTTAGTATCACGAAACATACGGTTACAGGAAAATTTGGAACTGAGAAACCAAATATTGAAACTGTTAGAAGTTTTCTTGATAAGTTCAGATTTGAAGGAAAATATAGTATCACAAACTTGGATTTCAGAAACTTATTCATTGAGTTCAATCTCAAAAAATATATGAAAAGTCTATGGAGAGAACGTTTGGCTAGTTGGTAAGAAAATAATATGTGTCCTTAAATGGACTCCACATTTGAATCCTAATATTGAAAGTCTAATAACATTTGTATGTGTTACTCTTCCCAGTCTACCTGAACTTATATTTAACAAATGGACTATTTCTGAAATTGCTAAATAATTTGGCTCTCGTTTGAGTAAATGGGTTCCTACAGTTAACAGGGCTAGACAAAACTGTTGTAGAGCCTAGGTTGAAGTCAATATTCCTAAAACCTTACCAAAGAAATTCTTTATTTGTTTTCAAGAAGAAGAAGGATTCTGGATTGATATGACTTATGATTCTCCTCTTACTTATTATAGTCTTTGTAAGCATATTGGTTACCTAAAATCTGACTGCATGAAAGCTTATAATCCTCAACATAATCCATCTAATGACCCATCCTCTTCTAAAATCATCTTAGACTTAAACAAAAATCAAAATAAATAATCAAGACTTAAATCTATTATTATCAACAGCAAAGATGATATTAATATCATCCCATTAGAAAAATTGGATTCAACAAAATCCAAAAAAGAAATTTCTTACCTTCCTCAGCAGATTCAGGCTCGTTCTATTGAACATAACCTTGAGGAAAACCTAGAAAAAAGTAGAGAAGATAAAGAAAGTTCTTCTGATTCATGTGATGTAAAGAATTAAAACACAAAAGAAATCAATGTAAAAATATAATAGAATTATTTTTTATAAATTTTAAATATATAACGATTATAGTTTCTATAAATTTAATTATAAGTACTGTTTTTGTTCAGAAATAGTGATTATCTAATATCACCTAATAAACGTTTTTAAATTTTTTTAAAACTATGTACAATAATGTATTTAAAAAAAAGTGCATATTAAACGTGCAGCCAAATATTTTATTATCTACGTGGCCTTCAAGGATGAACTCATGTTCAAAGGACGAACTCAAGTTTATCTTTGAGACTTCAAACCGCACCGTACGTTGCTGCTGTTTAATGTTTTCTTTTAAATAATTGTAAAAAATTATTTGTTAAAAAATATGGTTTTTATTTTTTTATTTTTTGAGATCTACAAATGGAGATTTGATTTGTTTGATTTGGACACTAATTTTTTTTTGAGTTTTTTATTTATTTAGTATTTTCAAAATGATTTTTAGAATGACTGAGTAAATTAAAAAAATCATACCATGATTTATAATTTTTTGAGATCTATAAATAGAGATTTGGTTTGTCTGATTGAGACACCGAATTCTTTTAGTCTTTCTTATTAAGTTGTTTCGGAACAATTTTTAGAACATTTAGTAAGTTCAAAAAAAATTATACCATGATTTATTATATTTTGAGATCTATAAATAGAGACTTGATTTGTTTGATTCCACATTGGAATGTTATGAGTTTTTCGAAACAATTTTTGGAACATTTTAATAAGCAAAAAAAATATAGCATTATTTCTTACTTTTTGAGATCTATAAATAGAGATTTGGTTTACTAAATTTCGACACCAAAATATTTTAAATTTTTTTATTAAGTTTTTTCGAACAATTTTTGGAACATTTTAGTAAGTAAAAAACATTATACCATGATTATATTTTTTGAGATCTATAAATAAAGACTTGGTTTGTTTGATTCACACATCGAAATTTTTTGAGTTTTTTTATTAAGTTTTTATACCATTTTTAGACCTATAAATAGAGTTTTTGTTGACATATTTGGACACGAAAATATTTTGAGCTTATTTCCCTCTTGTTTCACTACTTTATAATTTTTATGCCATAACTCAAATACCCGACCACCTTACCCAAGATCTCAACGTCCTGAAAATCCTCAACCTAATGAGTGGAATCCTAATATTGGCACGCAATATGGCATGACTCTTATTTCCCCATTCAAAATCCTTAAAACCAACCTTACATGCCATTTGGGTACCCACATATGGCCGTAAATAGTTATCTTCTCAGTCACATGAACTACCCAAACACTTATATCCTATAAATCTCTGAATTTCTTACCAATATATCTCTTAGACGAAGTGAAGGGGTACCCCTACTAGTTTTGTACCTCCTACTCAAAAGTCTACTACTAAAAAATAATACGGGTTATGGAGTACATCGGATAATAAATATTTATTATGTGGTTTCTTCCACCATAGTAATTATAGTGAAATATGGATTAACCAATTGGGTGGAACTTTCTAGCAAAATATTGCAGACTTTGTATCTTAGGAGACTGAAATTCCAAGAACCCAAGGACATGCCAAAATTCATTATCAAATTATCAATAAACATATTTTTATTTTTATTGGTCTTTACGGTGCTGCATGCAGAAATATGCATAGCGGATGGTCTGAGGATGACTACATTTAAGATGTTGTAAATATGTACCAAGAGTCGAACGGTAAGAAGTTTCAGCTACTAGAAGAGTGGAAGTTAGTTCGTGACCAACCGAAATATATGACATAAGCCCCTGATGGTGACTTAGTTGATTCCTCATTTTTACGTCCCGAAGGTAGGGATAACAAATAGAAAAAAGGTAAAAAGGTTGTAGTTGCACACAAGTTAGACAAATTGTAAGCTACTCAAGATGCAACATTGAGTGTAAAAAAGATAGGAGATTATATTATTGCGACATCAAAGTGATTTTATTAATGGATACAAACTACAATTGCAATGCCAAAATAAAGTTAAGAGTATGAGGCTTATATGAGTTGCAGAATCAAGTTTGTAATCTTAATGAAAAAGACATGTTTCAGAAGTTATCGAGAATTTTAAATTCGGAGTAACATTTTTATTATATGTGATGTTTTCAATTATTTTGTGTGTGTGATGTTTTCAATTGTTGTTGTGTCTAATATTTTCAATTGTTGTTGTGTGTGCTCATTTCAAGTATTATGTTTGTTGTTTTCACTTACTTCAATTGAATGAAAATGTTCTTTGAGTTATTTTGTTTGATTTTTTTTATTCCACACAATTTCCAATAAATTTTTGAGAAGACCATGTTTGGTCTGAATTATTAGACAAATTCACTAGCTAAAACTCAAGTAGTATGTAATCATTTTCCTTGAAATCCGATTATAGAAAATGTGACCAAATTCAAAGTGTGAACAACTCACCCATTTATTAAATTCTGACATGATAAGACAATACTTTGGTCACAATATATGATTTATTATTTCTACAGGCATCATCCACTAGCTACAACTCAAATAGTATTTATTCATTTTCCTTGGAATCCAGTTATAGAAAAGTATAACCAAATTCAAATTCAAATGAATTTTCGATACATCAACACCATTCAGAAGAGGCCCTTATTTCTCTGGAAGGTAGAAGGCTTAGCGAATCACAACATATATTTTACTCAAATGGATAATTTTGCAAATAAGCTTGGCTTGAAGAGTGTCATGAAGTGCACAACTGTGATGCGCATGCTTGTGTATGATAATGCAGCGGATGCGTGCGATGAATATATCAACATTGGAGAAACAACTGCAAGTGATTCTGTTAAGGATTTTTGCAATGGAATAATAAAAGTGTTTGGAGGTGAATACTTAAGATGTCCTAATGTGGCTGACTTGAAGAGGAATTACAAGTTGGTGAAAACGTCATAATATGTATATAACATGTCTTTTTAAGATGTCAAGTGTTTTGAACGACATAAATATACTAGATAGATTACTGGTGTTTGGCGATCTTGAGAATGGTGTCACCCCGATAATAAACTTCAATGTGAATATCAATCAATAAGATGTAGGTTAATATCTTGCTTATGGAATATATCCTAAATGGCCCACGTTCGTCTATTCAATTAAAATTCCCCAAGGTAATGAAGCTAAGTTGTTTTCCAAAACGCAAGAGTGTGTAGGAGCGTGTAGAAAAAATGTTGAACGTGTATTTGGAGGTCTATAAGCATGATTTATAATTAGTGTGGTTTATTTTCGTCTGAGGGTAAGTTTGTAATTTTTGTTTAGAGTTGTGTGGATGTTTGTGAGTATTTAATATTTGGGTAGAGTGTAGAGGGAGAATTAAGCAGTCTGGTTGTATTTAATTTTCATTACCCTCATTTAATGTTAGTGGTTGGGTATTTATACCCTTATATTTGGGCTTTATGGGCTTTTGGGTCGTGTTTAATGGACCCGGGTCAAGTTTAAGGACCCATAAGTTCTAAGTAGGAGAGCAGGCAGCTTAGTCAAGGAGTGATTATGTTTTTAAATACTTTAGTTATGTTCGAACAGTCTAATGGATGATGGTGTCCAAACTGCTCTTGTCCGGTTAGGTAGACATTATCCGAACTGACCCTGTTTGAAGAGGTGACGGAATCCGGACTCATCAGTAGCCCCTTTTTTAGGTGATGTTCAAAAACCTTTGGCAAGACCTAAAAAACAGTCTGTTGCTAGTGACAGTTACATCCGGATAGGTCCTCCGAGTTGTGTTATAGTTTTATCCGGATTGAAAAAAGTTCTTAGAATCTAAACGGTTTTTTGCCAGAGTTCGTCGGACACGTGTCTCTTTCTGGTTCATTATTTCAGCCGTTTTTTCACCTTGATTTTTGCTCCCACCTTCTCTGAAAAGCAACCTCTTCATCAAATGAAGATGACATCAGCGCTGTTTCTTAATCATTGAAAATCTTTTCGAATTCTCCTAGGAATCAAAGCACCTTTTTAGGGTTTACTATAAATTAAACACTTTTCCACTGTTTTACCATCATCTTCATCTTCACTTTGCTAATTTTCAGAGCTTTCTCTCTCAAACACAAGTTCTTCATTTTGGTTGTTTTTGTTCACGGCTAAGAATGCTTTAATCATAGGCGGGTGGCTCAATCTATCAGAACTAGAAAAAGCACAAAAAGTTGAAAGAGAAAGGCGCATTTCAGCAGGCTTACCTATCTCCCCTATCGACAAACCAGTAACCTCAAACACAGCGCCTGACCAGGGTTCCTCCTCAACAAAAAGTGTCAAACCGAGGAGATTGTTTCAAACCAATCTTTCTTCTATTGTCTCAGGTTCATCGGTTTAAGAATCAGAACCCACTGTTTAACCAGGGTTAACAGTTACTAGCTTCAAAAAACCTTCCCCATTCATAACCATGGGGTCAGATGCAGATACCTCTCCCAACAAACTGGTCGATCGAAGAAGAGGCCGGCTGGTTAAAGGGCAGGCTTCCAAAGGCACCCCTTCGAAATCAAGTGCCAAGGATAACAATACAGGGTCAGAGGCACCCATAAAAGTACCCAAGGACAGGCTATCCGGACCGGAGGCCACTGGCTCTAGCCCCCGAAGAGAAACCACAACATTAAAGCCCCAGCCGGAGGCCAGAGTCCAGGAGAGTATTGAAGCTCAACAGTCCGGATGTCCGACTGAACCAACTCCAAACTCCCCCCTCACAAAGACAACTGAAAACCCTTCCTCGGAAATGGACGAAATAATGGACGATTCTATCGAAGAGGCTCCATTCGAGTCTGAACCCTCCAGACAGACTAGTGATGTTGCTGCTGCCAAGAAGGATAAAGGCAAAGAAAAACTATGCCTCAGGCATCCAGATCTGCCAGAGGTCCTAAAGGAGAAAGTTGGACCTTGTTTCCACAAGGTCAATGTCAAATATTTACGTGCCTTGCAAAAAATTAATTTTTCCTTTATCCACACAGCCGAACTGGGTCGGATGCGAACGAAGTGGGGGATTCTGGAGAATGTGAAAATAAGGATCCCAATAGACCCTGAAACCCCAATGGACTGCAAACTTAATGAAGTAGTCATCTTTACTGAGCTCTTTAACTACGGGCTAAGGTTTCCCTTGGATCCGGAGATAGTTAGGTACCTCCATCTCATCAAGCTTTGTCCCAGCCAACTGAGCCCTAACGCCCGGTATATTCTCGCATGGCCTGTACAATGGCCTCCAGGCTCTCCGGAATTCCTCTCCCGATGGAGGAATTTGTTGCTGTGGTCGGTCTCTGCAGAAACCCTCATATCCTATTTTATCACTTCAACATGGGGGATAACTACAAAGCAGTAGATGACCTGCTTGAGTCAAAGAGAAACTCGAGGACTCAGTTCTTGTTCGTAAGTGACGCTTGGGAGAATGGGAGTGATCGTAAGGATCATATCTTTCATTTTTATTTTTACTTTTATCGAATTTGTTTAAACTGACTAGTCTTGTCTTTTTTCTTGACATAGTTGCCCAAAGACTTCAACGACTATTTAAAGGTCGGGCAGACTACTTGTACGAGGATCAACACTTGGGCTGCTGAGAAGTGGGGGAACCGTTTCCATGACGCCTTTACCGGAGGCAATCTTGCAAGGTCTCATCTCTAGAACACTACTGGCCGGAGGGACCTGACCTGGGAAGAACTCACCACTCCACCCCTCCGGATGTAGTCCTCAAGAGAACACACGAGCCGGACGGGTCACTGTACTTGCCAGATCGAGCCAAGGCCCCAAGTAAAATAAAAGGCAAGAAAGGGAAAGGTAAGAAGGCTGCAGGAGAGGCTAACCCTACCGAGGTGGAGGAGGCTGCTCTAACAAACCTAGAGAGGCCAGTCCCAAGCCAGATCGATGCTGCTCTGCTAGAAGTGGTAGAGCATAAAAGTGCTAGGGAAGAGGCTAAATCCCCAAAACCCCCAAGGGTTCCTAAGAGAGACCGAAAACGGGGAGCAGAAAGCAAGGACAGGGAGGCCAAGTACGAGGTCAGGCAGCAATCATTACCTCCCTTAACTCCGACAAGGAAAAACTGTCCAACGATCTCCACACTGCCACCCAAAACGCTGAGGTTTTTAAGGGGGAAAAAGAGGAGCTAAAGAAGAGCCAAGAGGGGTGGACCACAAAGATTGCCACTTTAGAAGATACTGTCAAAGACCTCCGGGAGAAGCTGTCCGGATTAGAGAAAGATCTCACCTCTTCGAAAGAGGAGGCGAAGGCCAATGACCAAGTTATCCATAACTTGACAAATGACAAAATTGCGCTTGAGAACTCAGTGTCCAAGGCTGTAGAGGAGAATTCAAGTCTGCTAAGGGAGCAAGAGGCCAAAAATCAGGCCAAGATCGATGCTTATGCCAACAATGTAATAGATACTCAAGAGCAAATGTATGCTAAAGTGAGGTCGGACATGGTCTTGCTCTTTTATGAGAAGTTCCCGAAGAGGAACCTGGGAGATTTATGGCTTCATGTAGAGTGCGAAGACCTTCCTTTCCACACCATGGCTGATGGAGACTTGCATGATTATTCCAGTGCTTCCTCCTCTGACGAAGAAGACAACATCGGGGAGGGCCCACATGAAGAGAAGGACGATCCCAAGAAGAAGAAGACAAGTGAAGCTGAGCCATCTTCAAAGGCTTGGTCTTAGATTATGAATTATCTTTTCACCTTTTATTTTGTTTTGAACTAAAGTCCTTGGAAGGCCAAGGTATTTTTGTAATTGTTTCCGGCATTTGACCGGATAGATCTTTTGTTTTGTCTGACAGTTTTAAAGTTTAATACTAATTTTTCGAGCTTTAAATAGCGTTTTTCTGCATCTATCAAGCTCTTGCTGATGTAGTACACCTGATGGGGGGTAATTATCCACCTCTCTTACAAATACAGCACTGATGGCACAACTGGAAACTGCCACGTATATGAAGAGCGTCTCTCCATCAACAGGTTTAAATAAGGTCTTGGGGGAGGACAGTTGTTTCTTAATCTCATTGAAGGCCTCATCAAACTGTGAAGTCCAGTCAAATCCTTTTACACCCTTTAAAGTTTGAAAAAACGGGGCACACCTTTCCGAATACCTTGAAATGAATCGATTTAAAGCAGTCAACCTCCCCGTCAATCGTTGTACTTCTTTAATATTTCGAGGAGGCTCCATTTGGAATAAAGCATTAAGTTGATCCGGATCAGGATGTATCCCTTGCTCACTTATTATATAGCCCATGAATTTCCCGGACTGCACTCCGAACACACATTTTTCTGGATTTAGTTTCAAATTTACTTTTACTAAGTTAGCAAAAGTTTCTTGGAGGTCTCCCAAGTGTAGTTGTTCATCCATACTTTTTACCATCATGTCATCAATGTATACTTCTATATTTCTTCCAATTTGATTAGCAAAGGCGTTGTTCACCAATCTCTGATAAGTAGCCCCAGCATTTTTTAACCCAAATGGCATCACCATGTGGCAATGAAGAATCCTATCAGTGACAAATGGCATCACGAAACATAATATTTACATGTCAAATATTTACTTGCCTTGCAAACAATTAATTTTTCCTGTATCCACACATCCGAACTGGGTCGGATGCGAACGAAGTGGGGGATTCCGGAGAATGTGAAAATAAGTATCTCAATAGACCCTGAAACCCCAATGGACTGCAAACTTAATGAAGTAGTCATCTTTATTGAGCTCTTTAACTGGGGGCTAAGGTTTTCCTTGGATCCGGAAATAGTTAGGTACCTCTATCTCATCAAGCTTTGTCCCAGCCAACTGAGCCCTAACGCCTGGTATATTCTCGCATGGCCTGTATCATGGCCTCCAGGCTCTCCGGAATTCCTCTCCCGATGGAGGAATTTGCTGCTGTGGTCGGTCTCTGCAGAAACCCTTATATCCCCTTTTATCACTTCAACATAGGGGATAACTACAAAGCAGTGGATAACCTGCTTGAGTCAGAGAGAAACTGGAGGACTCAGTTCTTGTTCGTAAGTGGCGCTTGGGAGAATGGGAGGAAGATCAAAGTTGTAGTCAACCCAAGTCTCCTCACCAGCAGATGGAGAAGTGATCGTAAGGATCCTATCTTTCATTCTTATTTGTACTTTTATCGAATTTGTTTAAACTGACTAGTCTTGTCTTTTTTCTTGAAAGAGCTGCCCAAAGACTTTAACGACTATTTAAAGGCCGGGTAGACCACTTGTACGAGGATCAACACTTGGGCTGGTGAGATGTGGGGGAACCGTTTCCATGACGCCGTTACCGGAGGCAATCTTGCAAGGTCTCATCTCTGGAACACTACTGGCCGGATGGACCTGACCTCGGAAGAACTCACCACTCCACCCCCTCCGGATGTAGTCCTCAAGAGAACACACAAACCGGACGGGTCACTGTACTTGCCAGATCGAGCCAAGGCCCCAAGTAAAATAAAAGGCAAGAAAGGGAAAGGTAAGAAGGCTGCAGGTGAGGCTAACCCTGCCGAGGTGGAGGAGGCTGCTCCAACAAACCCAGAGGGGCCAGTCCCAAGCCAGATCGATGCTGCTCTGGTAGAGCATGAAAGTGCTAGGGAATAGGCTAAATCCCCAAAACCGCCCAAGGGTTCCTAAGAGAGACCAAAAACGGGGAGCAGAAAGCAAGGACAAGGAGGCCAAGAAGAAAAAGACCTCCAGGGGTGATGAACTTTCTCTCCGGCCTACAGAGCCCTTCCCTCCTGTTGACCCTACTGACCCAACAAGAGCAGAAGAGATCCCTGGTGACTTTCAAACCGACAAGTTTGGAGGCGGAGACCTCAGCATTGATGGTGTTGACATCACAGGGCTTGATAGACTTGGTGATTATTTTGCAAACCTCCCCAGAGACGACTTTGCTGGGCCTTACCTCCCTCCAGGCACTTCGAACACCGTTACTTTTAATGGTAAAACTTTCACTATTTCAAGTGAAAGTGAAGCTATAACTCACTCCATACTGAGTACTGTTCAGCCAGTGTTGGACCTAGAGAAGCAAGTACGAGGTCAGGAAGCAATCATTACCTCCCTTAACTCCGACAAGGAAAAACTGTTCAACGATTTCCTCACTGCCACCCAAAACGCTGAGGTTTTTAAGGGAGAAAACGAGGAGCTAAAGAAGAGCCAAGAGGGGTGGACCACAAAGGTTGCCACTTTAGAAGATACTATCAAAGACCTCCGAGAGAAGCTGTCCGGATTAGAGAAAGATCTCACCTCTTCGAAAGAGGAGGCGAATGCCAAGGACCAAGTCATCCATAACTTGACAAATGACAAGATTGCACTTGAGAACTCAGTGTCCAAGGCTGTAGAGGAGAATTCAAGTCTGCTAAGGGAGCAAGAGGCCAAAATTCAGGCCAAGATCGATGCTTATGCCAACAATATAATAGATACTCAAGAGCAAATGTATGCTAAAGTGAGGTCGGACATGGTATTGCTCTTTCATGAGAAGTTCCTGAAGAGTAACCTGGGAGATTTGTGGCTTCATGTAGAGTACGAAGACCTTCCCTTCCACACCATGGCTGATGGAGACTTGCATGATTATTCCAGTGCTTCCTCCTCTGACGAAGAAGAAAACACCAGGGAGGGCCCACATGAAGAGAAGGACGATCCCAAGAAGAAGAAGACAAGTGAAGCTGAGCCATCTTCAAAGGCTCAGTCTTAGATTATGAATTATCTTTTCACCTTTTACTTTGTTTTGAACTAAAGTCCTTGGAAGGCCAAGGCATTTTTGAAATTGTGTCCGGCATTTGACCGGATAGATCTTTTGTTTTGTCTAACAGTTTTAAAGTCTAATACTATTTTTTCGAGCTTTAAATAGCGTTTTTCTGCATCTATCAAGCCCTTGCTGATGTAGTACGCCGGATGGGGGGTAATTATCCACCTCTCTTACCAATACAGCACTGGTGGCACAACTGGAAACTGCCAAGTATATGAAGAGCGTCTCTCCATCAACAGGTTTAAATAAAGTCTTGGGGGAGGACAGTTGTTTCTTAATCTCATTGAAGGCCTCATCCCACTGTGAAGTCCACTCAAATCCTTTTGCACCCTTTAAAGTTTGAAAAAACGGGGCACACATTTCCGAAGACCTTGAAATGAATCGATTTAAAGCAGCCAACCTCCCCGTCAATCGTTGTACTTCTTTAATATTTCGAGGAGGCTCCATTTGGAATAAAGCATTAAGCTGATCCGGATCGGGTTGTATCCCTTGCTCACTTATTATATAGCCCAGGAATTTCCCGGACTGCACTTTGAACACACACTTTTCTGGATTTAGTTTCAAATTTACTTTTACTAAGTTAGCAAAAGTTTCTTGGAGGTCTGCCAAGTGTAGTTGTTCATCCACACTTTTTACCATCATGTCATCAATGTATACTTCCATATTTCTTCCAATTTGATCAGCAAAGGCTTTGTTCACCAATATCTGATAAGTAGCCCCAGCATTTTTTAACCCAAATGGCATCACCATGTGGCAATGAAGACCCCTATCAGTGACAAATGTGGAATGCTCTGGATCCTTTGGATGTACTTGAATCTGATTGTACCCGGAGAAGGAATCCATGAAGGTCAGTAGCTTGTTCCCAGAAGTGGAATCCACCAGCTGATCAATCCGGGGAACTGGGTATAAATCTTTTGGGCAAGCCATATTGAGATCTGTGAAGTCAATGCACATACGCCACTTGCCATTCTTCTTTTTCACCAAGACCGGATTGGCTGTCCACAAAGGATACTGAGACTTCTTTATATGCCCCATTTTAGTAAGCCTGTCAACTTCTTGAACAATTATATCAGCCTTTTCCTTGGAAAAAGCCCTTCTCTTTTGTACCACAGGTGATATGTCTCTCCGGACCGATAGGTGATGTGATATAATATCTGTTGGAACTCCGGTAACATCAGCATTGCACCAAGCAAAAACATGTTGATGGTCTTTTAGGAACTTCAACATTTTACTCTTCAGTTCGGATGGCATTTTGGAACCTATCTTGATAATTTTTTCCTTCTTCCAAAGAATGTGTTTCAACTTCTTCAACTGGTATATACTCTCCAGGGGTCTCTCTGGGGTCATTAATTTCACCCTCACCCCCAAAAAAGCCCCTCAAACTGCTATCCTTCATTGGTACGAACTGCCCCCAACGTCCGTGGAGCCAGTGCTGTGGCATAACACTCTCTTGTAATCTTTTGGCTGCTCTGAACAACTCCCACTTGTCCTTGAACAGCATATTTTAAACATTGGTGGACTGTGGAGGCCACTGCATGCATACTAGAGAGCCAAGACCTCCCTAGAATAGCATTATAACAAGTGGGACAGTCCACCACAATAAAAAGTATTATAGCCATCTTCTTAAAAGGGCCCTTGCCGAACAAAACTTCCTCTTCGAACTCCCCGATCACATCTGCTGAGCTTCCAGTGAAGCCCACAATTGACCTGTTCGAACGCTGGATTACGGCTGGATTTTTCATCTTTTTGTAAGAGGTTAAAAAGAGGATATTGGCTGAACTCCCAGTATACACCAAGATTCGTCTTATGTCATTGCCCCCAATGGATGCTCATATGACAACAACATCTTCATATGGGCCAGCTATATCTCTCAAGTCATCCTCATCCAAAACAATGAAAGGAAAAGGAATATGTGACTGATAGGAGGTCTTGCCTCCTTCCAGCTGGGTGGCTAAAGTATGAACGTGCCTCTTCCTCGAAGAAGTAGTAGGAGCGGTCATAGTATCTCCTCCGAAAATTGTGAGTGACTAAAAAAACTTAATAAGCCCGGAGACTATTTTACAACGTTTCTCAATAGCACCCACTCTATTTCGAGTCGGATCAGGATCCAAGTACTCTGACTCTACATCAAATCTTTTGATTATAACCATAGCTCCCTCCGGAGCAGCATTGCTCGGACCAACCCGATGAGCATTATCAGGCCTATTTCCTCCTCTTCTTTTAACATATGCCCCCAGCTTTCCTCTTTCAATTAAATTCTGAACTTCTTATTTCAAAGCAATACAATATCAGTGGTATGGCCAGTATCATTATGGCACTGACAGAAGGAATTGTTACGATGTTCCCAAGGAAATTGCAGTGCAGTCGGCCTTCTATAGTGCACTTCTTCCTTCGTTTTGTCATAAATGGTGGCCACACTTTCTTTTAACTCTGCAAACCACTCCAGTTGAACCCAAGGCCCTCTCTTATTTCTACATTGTTGACTCTGGGCAGGCGCAGCTGGCTGAGATTGAGCTTTAGCTCTGTTATGTACCTGTTCGATTTCCTTTGCCTTGTTCCCGGATTGATTTTGGTTGGGTTGGGTACAACCGGGGCAGACCTCACCTGCCTGTGCACCCTAGTTTTCTTTGTTTCATCAACGTTGATTTGCTTTCCAACCTGATTCAGTAGACCTCCCCAAGTCATGGCTTTATTTCTGGTCACTGAATCAGCTAAATTTCCAGGGTTTAAGCCCTGCCTCAAAGATGCTATTGCTACCTGCTCGAAGCAATCAGCCAACCCGTTTTTGGTATTTACAAAACGACTTATGTATTCTTTCAGTGATTTGTTTGGTTCTTGGGCACAATGGATTATTGTGTCCCCATTGCCCTTTAACTCCTTGCTCCCAACAAATTGCCTTCGAAATGCCACCCAAAAGGTGTCGAAATTTCTGATGCAGCCTTGTGGTAGGCTGTTATACCACTTCAGAGCACTCCCCGTAAAGGATTGGGAGAATGCTCTATAGAGAAACTTGTCGTCATCGTCGAAATTGATCATGAAGGTTTTAAATTGTTCCAAGTGGTTGTCTGTATCTTTACTGCCATCGTATTTCTCCATTTTTGTGCTATCGAACCTCTTAGAGAGGTTTTCGGACAGAATCTTGGTAGACAATGGAGATTGTCTCTAATTCCGGCCACGACTGAAAACAGTATCCTCATTGGGAGTCGCAAAGATACCTGGTTCATCGTGGAAGGCAAAAGGATCCACCAGCATCCGGTCTACATGCCTCCGGTTGTGAGATGATCCTTTGTCTATATTCCTTTTGAATTTCCCATGTCTATCCATTTTTCTTGAATATTTTTTGATCAATTTTTGCTTCTTTTTAGATCGGCCCTTATCACTGCTAGAGGATAAGGACTCTTCAACTCCGTCCTCGTCCGAGGAGCTACCAGAAGATTCTGAGTCTGAGTCAGAACTCTCCACTGGCTTATAACGGTGAGACTTTTTGGAGCTAGCATAGGTCTTCTTGGTACTCACATGAGTCTTCGAAGGCTCATGCTCTCTAGGGTTATCGGTATGATGAGCAACTGATGCTTTTGACTTCTTTTTCATGCCCATCTTTGCCTTCAGAGCTTCTATCTCGCCCTTTAATCTATCACGCTCCTCGATGGTATATTCATCATTCTCACCCACCACTTCAAGCAAAGCTGGTGGTACTTCCGGGGCGTCCGGATTCATTCGGACTGATTTTTCTAGTGGTTTCGAATGCTTGATTCAGGCACTGTCGTTCTCCCACTGTGGTCGCCAATTTGGTGTGGTTTATTTTCGTCTGAGGGTAAGTTTGTAATTTTTGTTTAGAGTTGTGTGGAGGTTTGTGAGTATTTAATATTTTGGTAGAGTGTAGAGGAAGAATTAAGCAGTCTGGTTGTATTTAATTTTCATTGCCCTCATTTAATGTTGGTGGTTGGCTATTTATACCCTTATATTTGCGCCTTATGGGCTTTCGGGTCGTGTTTCATGACCCATAAGTTCTAAGTAGGAGAGCAGACACCTTAGTCAAGAAGTGATTATGTCTTTAAATACTTTAGTTCTGTTCGAACAATGTAATGGATGATCGTGTCCGAACTACCCTTGTCCGGTTAGGTAGACATTGTCCGAACTGACCCTGTCCGAAGAGGTGACGGAATGCGGACTCATCAATAATTATTCGTTATCCATCGATGTTATGGGAGCTTAAAATTTTAGGTAGGATAATTAAGGCATGCATTATTTTACACAACATGATAGTTGATATTGAACAACATTTATATTCACGAAGTTGTGAATATATTTATTTTGAACCGGCGAAAAGTGTTGGACCTAGCTCATTGTTCACTATCCAAATTGAAATGCATCCTCAGTTGGGAACACATGCTCGGGGTCGAACTATAGGCGGATTACGTGATAAGGATATAAATATTTAGTTGAATAATGATCTCGTTAAAACGGTTGGACTAGATTCGAAATAACCCTCGGTTGAATTACTCAACTTCATCAAGGTTTAATGTTTTAATTTTAGTGTATGCTTACAATAATAAATGATTGTGTGTGTCGTCGTAGTAATTTATGTTTTTGTATTTGTGTTTGTGCCCTTGCAATATTTATGTTTTTTTTGTATGTGTTGTTCAAATAATTAATTTTTTTGTCTATTCTTTTCTACATTAATTTACTACTTCATACTTTTTTTTATCTAGATGGATTCTTCATGAAACTATAATTTCTACTTTCACAATACAGATTAACTAACCAAACCCAGAATTCAAACACGCTAATTAGAAACTCAAAAGAACATAACTAAATATAATCTCCAACATTACTCAAAGGAACACAAAACAACGGATAACACATATATAAAAGAATGGACTCCATTCAAGAAAATGTGGACGTTCCATCTTACTGCCAGCGATTTCCAACTCAATATCGCGAAATATATGTTTTTAATTGAATCATTAAACCCCATACATAACACATTATGCTCCTCTTGCCTCACATCGTACGCAAGGTCACGAACCCGAATATTCGGAATCGAAAAAAAATATTGTAACCCGATAGATACATAAGTAAACATTTAAACACATATTAAATAACACCAAACAAATATAAAACAACATTAAACATGAACATAAAATAAATACAATAACTTACAGCACTAAAAGAAAAATAAAACAAAAAGAATAACGCCAAATGATCAAAGAAAAATAAAACACCGTTGAACATGAATATAAAAAAAATTAATCAAAGTCAAATCCTTAGTTAAGAGTGCAACTCCTTAGTGCTTCCTCTTTTTCAACGATTTATTCCTCCACGTAACGTAGCATATCTTTTATCAAAAAATCAGTTCATCCCAAATAGAACAAGTTATACGCCTCATAAATTAATGAAAAAAAGATAATCAAGCGATAGAAATTATTCATATGATTGAGAAAAAATTTACCATCTAAAAGGCCTTTAGAGCTTAATAAAATTGATGCACACGTGGTGCATAATGCGATGGGGATGCAGCAGGCGAAACCCAAACTAGAACCCAAACGATAGTAAAAGATCTTCGAAAGGGATTGGTGTCAATGATCGGCATTGGCTCATTGATGATATTGGTGGAGTTAAGTTCATGCTGACCATCAAGAGTCTTGCTGAGCAGCACCAAAAGACAAGTCGGTCAACTTCGGTGGAAGTGTCTGAAGGAGTTCATCATGAAAGCGGTGTTAGGGTTGATGGTATAGAAACAGAAGAGTCAATTAAGGCTGGCCATCAGGAGCATCTGCTGCAGGAAAATTGTCTTTGTAATAGGAAAATTATCTTGGAGAGAATAAAAGGAGGACAGTGAGACAACAGTTTCAACAAAAAAGTTGATTATGTATTTAAGGAATGAGGAAATCCCAGCTTTCAGCTCGCTTCGCCAAAAACGAGTTCAACATTGAAGCCAAAGCCACAATTGGCGTTTAGTTTCAGACCAAAACTCTAGTTATCTATACCAAAATCGTCAAGGCTCAGATTTGGGACACTGCTGTTCAATAAAGGTATTTTGTTTATATTTTACAGATATATTTGGTTGCCAATTGAGATCCATAAATAAATGTGTCTGTCATTAGAAATGAAAGCATAATAAATAACAATAATGTACTTCGTACCTCAGGGATTTGATGTTCAAAGATTACCTGCTTTTGTTTTTGTGAAGAAAGGTATAAAAATTGATAACTTCAGATAGGACCCAAAGTTAATGAGTTGAAGAATAATAAAGTTGAGAAACAGGGGATTTCTGAACTAAGGCAATCCTTTGTCTTCCATCATCTATGAACTATGACACTAAAAACAGTGGTTGTCTGGTTTGATTTTCTTCAGCACTCCAAATATGAGTCATATTAGACATTTGTCCCACCATTGCGTCAACATTTATGTCTATAAGGGTTATAAGGGTTGCGGATTCAAAAATTACAAGCAGAGGTAGAGGCTTAACTTACAAAAACTCATGAACAAATGTAGGTGAAGAAGAGCACCAAAATTTAATAAGATTTGGAACAATGTCACTCTTTATTATCAAACATTTGGGACCATATGCAATTCCGGCATGGACTACACACACCTAAAACAATCAAATAAATAACATTCTCATTCTAGAACTGAATCAGTCCCAGTCACAGTTGGAATCAATTACTTAAGAAGAAAAACAGAAAGAAACAACTTCATAAGCAACCGGCTATATAACATTTCCAGTGATTCGACTCGAAGGCAATCAGTTGAGCAAGGCCAGACCATAGATTTTCAACATGTTAGTGTATCCACAAAAAACAATGATCTTAAATTACAGAAAAACTCATTGTGATTCTTTTTACATTAAATTAAAAGTGATTAACAAAAATCAGTGTCGCATAAAAAAGTTAAAGACGATTACTCACAACCACTTATAAGCCTCCTACACCCAGTACTCTCCTCAAATCAGACTTCTGTTCTGACGTCAGTTTAATGGGAAACACAATCTCAAATTTTATAATAAGATCGCCCTTTTTCAGGGGTTCTTTCGAAACCGGCATCCCTTCGTTTTGAATCAAAACTTCATGACCCGGATGAATCACATCCATCACAGGAATAGTCAGACTCCGTCCGTCTAAAGTTGTCACGTAGAAGGTTTTTCCCGTTAGTGCTTCCAATAGAGAGATTTTTTGGTCAACCACGAGATCGTTTCCGTCTCTCTTGAATATATCGTGAGGCTTTTCGTCAACTATGAATATAAGATCAGGTGGGATGCAGCCAGGTTCTTGGTTTCCTTTTTCCGGGAAAGTGATTTTCGTTCCTTTTTTCCAGCCCGGTTTGATGTCTATCTTCAAGAGTTCCTCGATGGTATGCGGCTTCCTATAACAACACAAATGTTAAGTAGTTGATCATTTCTTATGTTGAGAGGATTCCATAATGTTTTGTATAATCACATTAGCTAAATTTAGAATTGTAAAGATTATTTTAAGACAAAGTTAACAACGATCTAATCTAAAAACTTATCTTGTTAAGATTATCTAATCAATCTGAAGATGTTTGATCATAGTCTATACATTAATAACCAATATTTATCATCAAATCAAAAGATCAATAAGATTTGCATTCAATTACTCTGACCGGAAATCAAAAAAAAAATTATAAAAAACACTAACCCAAATTCATCAGGGACACGACGGGAAATTCGCATCTTCTTCTTACCACCCTTGTAAAGCTCCTCCAAGGTACAAGCCAGCTTACTCTCAATCGGCGGACCTTTCTTTTTAACCTCAACATTTCTACTATTCCCATTATACCCATGTCCATTATAAGCAGCACCACTACGAAATCTCCCGCCACCGCCACCGCCATCGCCGGCGCCGCTATCTCCCGTGGTCGATCCACCGAATAACTCAGCAAAAATATCCTCGGCGTCACGCGGATTGTAGCGATATCCGGAATTCCCTCCTCCAGCGCTGTAACCTTGCTGCGGCGCTGTAGGCATATCGGTGTCTTTTAATCCTTCCTCGCCGTATAAATCGTAGATCCGACGCTTTTGCGGGTCGTTGAGGACATCGTAAGCTTCTGAGATCCGTTTGAACTTTGCTTCGGCCTCATTTTTGTTGACCGGATTCTTGTCGGGGTGCCATTTCATTGCTAATCGGCGGTACGATTTCTTCAGATCGTCTTCGGTGGCGTTGCGGTTCACTTTGAGAATATTGTAGTAATCGACACCCATTGTTTCCGGATTCCGATTTCGATTTTGATTTGCGTTTGGAATTGGAATTGGATTTGGATTGGGATTGGGATTGTGATTGATTGTGTGGAATTTGATATTCTGGGGGTTGGAATGTAGATGGTGTCGTTACTCGTTATGTTGAGAGAAAGGGAGAGAGATTAAGAGGTAAAAAGAACGCGCTAAAAGTGAAGAATGAAGGTAGTAGCAATGTCACGCTTTTGATGGCGTGGCTTTTGAGTGACAGCTAGTTTTAGTTTCTGTAGGACAGGATTCGGGAAAAATAGGAGACTAACTGAATTACTCCCTACTTTTTATTTTATTTTTATTAGTTCTTTTATAAAAACAATAATAAAACAAAATTGAATGTTTATATATATACTTCAAGCATACGTGATGACAAGGCTTAAACGAAAACAAAATTTGTTAAGTTACCTCTAAAAAGTTGGTGCATGAACGGTCAACAAAAGTTTCAGATGGGAGTAGTAGATTATAAATATTGAATATAATATTAATAAAAAGAGGTTTAGTATTGTTTAAATACAAACTAATGATATTATCTATTTACTACCATAGGTATATGAATTTTGTTTAAAGACATTTCACTCAAATATTCATCGTTTAAGATATAGGATAATATCCTAAATTTCTTCAAATCCAAAATCTCGTTTTGAAACTTTAAATTATTGTTTTTTTTATCAATTATATTAAGTAATATTAACCATCTAACTTTTTTTACAAACTCAAATTTATTTCCATCAATATTTATTTTCAAAAATTTATTATTTGTTTAAGAAAGAAACAAAATTGAAAATTGTTTGATAATAACTAATGATGTTATATGATTCAATTGTGATGTAATTCTGGTTTAAAATACTATAATGCATTACTGTGTGGGCCATCTAGAAACTATCTGCTAAGAAGAGTGCATTTGTTTTTATTCTACCAGTTGAGACTAATTCAGTATATATTTGTTAAATAAAATTTGTATATATTTTATTTGTTACATTATAGGGATGAATAATAATAAGAGGAATAATAATATATTTGTAAATTTTAATAGATGTTAAATGAAGCCAATTATGATAGATGTGAAACCATACCACTTATGTAGATGATAAACCGAGCCAATTATGATAGATCAAAATCATGCTAATTATGATAAATGCGAAACCATGCCAACTATGATAGATGTTAAATCATGCAAATTATGATAGATGTTAAACGAGGCCAATTCTGATAGATGATAAACCATGCCAATTATGATTGATGCTAAACCATGACAATTATGATAGATTTTAGACCATGCCAATTATGATAGATGCTAAACGAGGTCAATTCTGATAGATGATAAACCATGCCAGTTATGATAGATTCTAAACCATGCGAGTTATGATAGATTCTAAACCATGCCAATTATGATAGATATTAAACCATGTCAATTATGATAAATGTTAAAAGAGGACAATTATGGTCGATGCAAAACCATGACAATTATGATAGATGTTTAATCATGCCAATTATGATAGATGAGAAACCATGTCAATTATGATAGATTAGATATCATGTCAATTATGATAGATGAGAAACCGTAGTAATTATGATAGATGAGAAACGAGGCCGGTTATGATAGATGAGAAACCATACCAATTATGATAAATGAGAAACAAGGCCAATTATGATAGATGAGAAAGAACTTCATGTTGGAGAAAGAAGTGTCCATTGTGTCTATAATATTTTGTGTAGAATAATTTAACTCCAAGGTTACTATTGACCTACAATTATGAAGAATGCAAAGAAATCTGTGAAATGTTTTGGCATATATCATCACTTCTCAAACTCAATACATGTCTCAGATGCATTACTTGAGATAATTTTAGAGGTAATTCTGGCATATGGGCCTTGCCATTGTAGGGCGCATATCAAAAGTCTCATGAGGAATGAAGTTCTTATTGGTGGTTGTATATTGCTTATCCAAGTGGGTGATGCACAACCACTTGTACAAATCATATAAAATGAGTCATCGAGATTCTTAAATCAAACATTTGTTATAGATATAATACTGAGAGTAATCACAATAGATAATGGAACACATTTTCATAATGGATACTAAAATGATTATGCGTAATAAAAGGTATAAGACACGACTTTTGTTCTCATTTTCATCCACGAGGAAATTTATAAGTGGTTGTCACCAATAGAAAAATAACATATAGAATCAAAAAAATGTTGGAATTAGCGGTATGAAGTTGTCTTCACTTCTTACAAGAGGTTTTGTGGTCATATGGAACCACACCAAGATCTATAACAACTCAAACACTCTTTGCTTTGGTGTATGAAATATAAGTAGTGGTATGCATTCACACATAATATGAACATATGAGGAAGGAATCAATTTTGAAGCAAGGAGCACGTAACTCGATGTGATTTAAGAAAAAGTCCCTTAATATCAGATCAGTACAAAATCTTGATAAGCAATAAATACAATTCCAAAGTACGTTTCAGAAGCTTTGAAATGGGAGATAAATTTCTAAAGAGAGTATTCATTCACATAAAAGATAAAAGTATTGGAAAGTTATGTTCAAACTAGGAAAGGTCATACAAAATTAAATCAAATGTAAAATTGAGAATCTATAGACTACTCATGAGGAAGGAAACTAACTTTGGAACCCTCGGGATATAGAATATCTAAAGCTTTATCACTCATCTTACAACTTGATTGTTTATTTTATTATTTTTTAACATTTTATTAAATTCTTTTATGGGATGTACTCTTTCCTACCTTGGTGGAGCGAATTTGTTTTAAAAAGGCATATGACATTATTAAAATATCGTTTCTATTTACAAAGTCCCAAACGATGTATTATCAAAACAATTCTATGAAATCTTTAACCTCATCAAGCTAAGTAAAAAAATAAGAGGGGTGATTATGAAAGTCATTACAATACTCTAGAAAGTATCTCTATTTATCAAACAAACAAATAAGGCAACAATGGTTCAAAAAGTAGTTCTTGACACAATAGAGAGTCTAAGTACCTCTTTTGTAAAAAAAAGTAACAAACAAAGTTATGCGTGTATGAGTTAAAATAAAAGTTTTCCTATGACACATCATGGAGTCATGAGACTTATGAATAAAACAAAAAACAAAATTTGGATAATTCAGTACATAGTCCAAAGAAGAATCCCACACGTTCCTTCTTAGAAAGTTTATAGGAATTGATCACTCCGACAAGAATAAAATAGTTTAGTCAACATAAGTTATTTATTTCAGCAATAAAAATGTTTAAGGTATAAAATATAAATACCCTTATAAAAGAAAAAAATTAAAGGCCGTAAAAAACACACAAAAATAAAACAAGTGACTATCAAACCAAAGTAAATTACAAAAAACTCAAGTAAATTTTAATTTTCCTCATAAGAAGACTTTGGTTACAAGCGCAATACAAACAAAACATTATGCAGGTAGAATGGGTTAGCTATTTGGAATCATAAATTCATTCCCTGAAGCATGACCTACATCTTCGATCTGTGAAGGTGGAAAAACAACAATATCCCATAAAAGATGAATCATATCTTCATTCATTGTAGTAGGAGAACCATCATCCTTTGGCTGAAACAAATGAACAATAATATATTTGATCATAAGAGGATCATATGGGTTGAGAACGTCAAAAATTGAGTTTCATTGTTAACAACACATGAAACAGAGACACCACCAACGTTCTGGATTTTTGCCTTTTGGAGATTCTTACCAAACAAAAATTGACCCTAACGTCATCTAGATTTTCTTCTCAAGGAACCAAATTCCAAAACGATATAAGTTATCCTCAAGAATATTCTTTATAACAATAAATAATCAATTATTTTTCAGTTTTTTGCACTGCTTCATTAGAGTTGATGTTTAGACTGTAGTTTAGCAAAAATATTATCTAAATTATTCGGGAAACCCTTCTTCAAATTTTCTTTACCTTCTATTTCAATATTAAATAACTATATAGCTTAAGCGTTCGCTTGTAGCTAAGTTCTCAACTTATTTCCATCATTAGTTTCATGTTGAAGCTTAACCTTTAACTCTTGAATCACTAAGATATGTCTCTACTACGAACTCTAGCAAGGGTCGAAGATCGTGGATAACAAGAGATGGGGTTTTACAAGCTTGATGGATCATTTTGGAAGCATTCTATAGAGACTATAAAAGCAAAACGAATCAAATTTAAGATAATTTAAAGAAACAAGAATATGTAAGGAAACGAGTTAAATACTTACCTTAACACCAAGCTCCATTTTATTTTTAGATAATTTAATAAGGCTAATGTAAGGAGGAGTTTCCCCATATTAGCCAAAGTTGCAAAGTGACTAAAAATATCATAAACATGCTTGATAGAGAAAGAATCTACGAGCAGAAGTAGTAAACTTTTCAATAAAAGATTAGTCATCCAAAATGGCATAACATGTGTTAATTGGAGTCCCTTAAGCAGCAACATGAAGATTGTTGGAAGCATTTAATTTGTTGGTAGTAACAATAACCATCGAATAAATATCTCAGCCAAAGAAGTAACCATAATATTAAAAGAAGACTTTTATCTATATATTTTACCACTATGGTCGTTTTGGCCCATTACACTCTAGAATATTCTTCATTATTTTGTTTTGACTTCAATATCTCTTTAAAAAATTATCAGACATTGCAGCAACTTCAAGATACGTCTTCTAATGAAGAGCATCAAGGCTAAGTTGAAGAAGAGACTTTCCAGTGTTATTTTTCTACTTCCAAAATGGAGTATAAAATTCTTTTTATCTTGAAAAATACCCTCAAAAGGTCTAACTATAACCACAACGTCAATAGGACCAAAAGGAGCAGGAATCAAAACTAAAAATCGACTATTCTATGAAATAGACGTCACATGAGAAGAGTTCGTTGCCATAAACATCACAAACAAAATAAGTTAAATTCAGATAAATGACCAAATTATCAAGGACCAAAATATCAACTTTAACAATATAAAAAATATAGTTCCTGATATCAAAGTCTCATTACCCAATGTTTTGGCAATATGGACAAAACAATCGGTATTAGTTTTCCCTTCAGAAAGGTCATAACTATCATCATCATACAAAATAATCAAATCTATCAAGGAAGAATAAGTCTTGTCAGTAACATAGACTTTATGCATTGATGATCTCAAAGCTTTTTAACATGTTTTTGTTGTACGAAATATTTCTCATTTGAGTGATTAATCAGTAGAGAGGCGGAAGGATCTTCAGCAGTAAAATATAGAGCAAAAGAGAAAATTATTAAATTCACGAATCTAAATGTGGGAACAAATACTTTTATTCACTTCCATGCCAGTATCCTTGTCACCGAAGACATACATATACTATTTCTTCCACTTCTTCTCGAAATATGAAGATTATCAACAAGGTTAAAGCCGACCATCATAGTAAAATAAAAGAGTTCTCTTACTGATGGAAATTTTGGCCAAGGCCAAGAAATCACAAACTTTAAACTTTTCACATATGTTTCGGGAAGGTACAATGATATTCAATAACATCATCGGACATTAAGAATATTAGCTGAGACATAAAGAAGTTTCCTTAAAATATCTTAATAATTGTTTGCTTGAAGAAAGATACATACCAATGCCAAAAATAGAGGTGAAGATAACCATTTTGTACAAAAACAAAACATCCAAAGAGTTTTATCTTTCGTTAAGGAACCTAATAGGAATTTTTCAAACAATTTCACATTATTTCTTTTTAGTAGAAATATCGTCTTCCTATATATAGAAATATATATGATACAACCAAATCATGTTTTCATCGGTCCTTAAAAACTCTTTACAAATTGATCTCCTCTTGAAAAATAAAAAAGATCTTTTAGTAGATGCCAAAATAGGAGTAGATAAAATCCTATTAGTATGTTCCAAGTTGCACAGGTCCAACAACATGCCCGCCCCTACCAAATTCATAAGGAATATTCCATATTCCTTGTAGATGGATAACTTTATTGCCAAGAATGGAAGAAACATTTTTAGAACGGAAGCAAGAACTCACAACCTCTTAAGAAAAAATCATCATCCATAACCAATTCGTCAATAAAAATAAATCCAAACAAGATATTTTTATCTTGAGTCCAGCTACTGTCAAAGCAACATGTTCACATAAATGGACTTGAAGTTTTATTGGTCAAACTAGTATAAGGAGATAAAGTAAAAAATTAAGCAACCTTTATTGAAAATAAATAAAAATTAAATTAAATTTGAGAGTTTTAAGTTGACAAAAAATAAAGAATACCAAAAAAACTTTAGAAAGTAAAAACGATTGAATCTGTAAAAGAGTAGAAAGAATAAAGAAGTACACTATTTGTAAAGGAGGTAATAATTCCTAACATTTAATTGTATCCATAAACATTGTATCTCAGGAACAAGGTCAAGATCAAAACGAATCCAATGGTCAAGATGAAATAAGCTAAACAGACAACATACATGCAAAAGATATTAAAACCATTACACGCCCTTACACACATGTCAAATGATGTTTCACTTGACCAAAAATGATGAAAATCATTATCATTCACTTGTCAAAAAAAATTAGTTTTCCAACTAAATAATAAAAGTCTCGACCATAAATATATTGAGAATAATAATTTAGAAACAAAATTTAGAGTTGAAGAGAAAGTCTCAACAAAACAGAACTATGAAGTCTTAACCAGACAAGAATACGATGTCTAGAATTACTCGTTCAACATAACAAGATCTAATAATAGTCATTCATTTATACTTTGAAATGACTAGGGAGGCTATATCTATACACTTATAAGCAATTTGCACCAGTTTTTTTAAATTTCAACTTTATTCGAATGATAAGTGATCGAAGTCCTACTTATGAGAAAGCCAACTACCAATAAATCAAAAATTGGATAAATACTACCTATATGCGTATTATTTCCTCCTCGTAAGAATAAATCTTTTTTGTCAAAGGATATTTGACCGAAATGAGGTTTTAATGAGAGAAACATATGGTCAAAAGACCTCAAGGCTCTTGCAATTTAAACCGTAATTGGCTTAGCAGTTCTGCTCGATTGGACATGCGTTAGGTAGGAACATTAAACTAGAAGATAGATATAAGATTTGAGACAAACTCAAAGTAAAAAAAATATAAATCTCTATGCAAAGATAAATAACCAAATTTATACACCTCGGTACTCTCCTAATGACTATGAGTGGCTACTAATAATGTTAAAATCCATATATGTTAAAGCCTATTATAAATATGTTACATGTCATCTATAACTTATGTCGCATATAAAATTATATGTATGAATGCATAAGGTCTATGATGTAACACTAACATATCTAAGCCAAATATCATATTATGCTTTTGGCCTAAGTATTTGTCTATAAATAAAATAAGGTTCTCATTATGACAATCAACTAAATCTTTAAATAAATAATAATATATTATTTACATTTGCATATTTTTCTAATCTAAAATATCTTATGCTCTAACAACCTTCCTACTTTCTCTCCAACAACCATAAAAATGTTCTTACTTCTCTCGAAAGTTATCACACGTATGCATATTTTTTTAAGCTTCGATCACTCTCTGATGGACTGCGGACAGACTGGTTTCTCGTTCGGGTATCAGAACTAGGAAAAATTGGTACTCAAGTTGAACGTCTCGAGGAGCCCAACAACTGTCAAAATTGTGACAAGTCGCGAAATTCGAACTTCAAAGTTTGTTGTTTAAGGTCCGAAAATCCTATTTTACTATTTTGATATTTTATTTTATTTTATTTTAAAATTAATATTTTAATTAGTGAATCAAATCTAATTGCATTCAGATTATATTTGATTTTTATTTTTAATATCTTTATTGTATTTTTTAGAATATTTTATTAGGGTTTTGGATGTCTCATATATAAAGCATCGTATACTTTATTTTACCGTCAGACTTTGATTAATAGAATTTTGAGATTATTCCTCTGAGTCCCTTTTATTCTCTAACCCAGGGTTAGGGTTTTATCGTTGTCTGTTTCTTCTATTTCCACTTCGCCAACATATTGGTATCAGAGCCTCAGTTCCTGTTATAGGGCAAGCATGTTCTGAATTCTGATTTCATTTGATTCAAAGTCTAAAGGAGAGATCAACATCTATGGCCATGAAGATCTCGTAGATCGTTTGTATGAGGGGACACACCAGGATTTTCGATAAAGATCGTATTGACCAGTTACTAGAGGAGTTTAAATTGGTTACCAATCATCGGATCAAGGTAAAACTTGCTTATCGAGATGTTGTCTTAGGATGTGAAGAGGTTTTCAAAACCAATCATTTTCATCAACTGGACATGGGGATGTTGTCTTTAGACTATGAAAAGGTTTTCGAAACCAATTTTTTTTCATCAACTGGATGGCGTCAAAGTGACTTCGAATAAGGAACACTCGAGAAGCATTTATCTTATTCCGATAAGGTCAACAATTATAATTCCCAATGTAACAATTTAGAAATAAAATAAAATAATTTTGGTTGTTGATGGTGATGGTGATGGTGTTGTGAATTCGATGACGAATTCTTGTCAACCAAGAGAGGATGATGTAGCCCAGAAGCCCAAACAAAAACATTTTTATTTTATTTTATTTTATTCAAATATTTTATATTATTCAAATTAAATATAATTATATTAAGATTTTATTTTATTTTATATTATTGTATTCTAATTTAGGGTTTTGAGAAGCTCTTATATAAAGCCTCATATGCAGAAGTCCTAAGAGAGTTGACTTTGGACGCGACATTAGGAAAACAAGAATTCCACAAAAAGGTGACATGTCTCTTTATGGTAATATATGTAATATACTCATATAGTATAATCTTAGGTCGATTATGGATAGAAGAAATGCATGTTGTAGAATCTATAGAATAATTCATGCATAAGATATCATATAAATGGTAGGATGGCCATAATGAGAGGAAACCAAAACAAAGTAGAGAATGATATGAAACATTATTGTCTCTAATATTATAACAAGAAAATAATGAAGGGTTCATTGTAGAGGAGGTAGATGAACCTAGAGAAGGCCCTCAATAAGTTCAACCGGGAGAAGAAACGCATGAATTCACGATGGTGGAATGAAAATTCATGAAGATTGACAGAAACATACCAACTAATCGGAGGTACCAAGTAATGAATTGTTTTAAAAATATAACCAAAATATGTTTGCATATAACACACAGGATGTAATAGGATACCCAGTGGAGTTCATATGTCACCAATCGAACATAAAAAATAATTTTAGACCAATAATACAAACATGAATATCCTACTTTCAATAAAAACAATTAAGGCGTGCATCGCGGAGATAGATCGAGTGACGGTCATATGACATATAAGAGAGTCTCATATCCAATATGGACAACGAATCTTGTTTTGTATAAAAATTAAAAAACAGTAAATAAAGATTGTGAGTGGACTTCACAGATTTAAATAAACAATATTACAAGGACCTATTTTCACTACAAAAAATTATCTAGCTCGTAGATGTGACATCAGGAATTTTTTTTATCTTTTATGGATATTTTTGTAAGGCATAACAAAATCCAAATAAAATAAGAGGACCAAGAACACACTACAATTATGATAGGAAGAGAACTATTTTGCTAGAAAGTAATTCCTTTTGGGTTAAAAAATATCAGAGCAACCTATCAAAGGTTGGTTAATAATTTTTTTTACAATGCAAATAGCGAGGAATGTATATTTCTATATTGAAGATATGTGGGTCACAAGTTTACATAAAGAAGACCATATGGTAGACCTTTTCGAAATGTTTGGGAACCCAGACGTGTGAACCTCAAGCTAAATTCTAAGAAATACAATTTTGGCATACGATGAGGTAGAGGTATATGGTAACTGAGAAACGCATCGAAGAAGATACAACCAACTCACCAATCTTATGTCGATAGAGGTACCAAGGAATATAAGAGAAGCCAAAATTTTAATATGAATATTAGCAGTCTTGAACATATTTCTCTCGAAAAAGGTATATTCCTTTTCATTTTTCTAAAAATGAAAAGGAATATAAAAGTTCAAGTAGATTCCAGATTATGAGAAGGCATTCAACGACATCAAAAATTTATTCGCATCACTAAAGGTATTGATAAAGCCAAATAAAGAAGAAAACTTGTACATGTATATGGCAGTATAAGAATATGCAGTCAACACAATCCTAATCGGGAGGAATGAAATGGATCCAAAGCAGTATACTATCTATGTAAATCTTTACTGCCAGCAGAAACAAGATATTTACAGTTATAAAAGTTATCTCTAGCATTTGCGGTAACTGTTATGAAGATGAGACCATATTTTTAAGCACACCATATATTTTTACGAACCTATTTTCCCTTAAGACCGTGTTAAAAAAGCCTGATATTTCGAGAAGATCAATTAAGTATTCAGTAGAATTATGAGATTATAGTATCAAGCTCAAACCTAGAACATTAATAAAGTTTCACAAAATAATTGAGTTCTTGACAATGTTCGAATTAGAGAAAACAGTCGTTATAAATGACTCCTTAAAATATACATAAAGAATTAGAAATGATGGTTAAAGAAACAGTCATGGCTCAGCCGTTGGGATACAACTTGGTTCTCCATATGGTGATATTCTAAACCAATCTATTCTTTTTTTATTCTCAACATCGAATGATGAAGCATAATGTAAGGTTACTATCGGAGGTTTTCTTTTAGTAAGAATTTGTAGAGCGAGAAAGATAATACTCATAATTAATTCATAACTAGTAGTAGGTCAAATGATAATTCAGACCAATGCAAAAAGGATAACATTATCCAATAATTAAAAGATCTATAACACTTTGCTTCTTAATTTGATCATGTCAAATTCAAACAAGTGCTAAGGGAACAAAATGGAATCGCCAACACACTGGGTTCTTCGACATGTGCATTAGCAATACCATGAGTAATATTATCATAAAAATCATGAATCACTCTAACAAATTGATTCCTTTCAACAGTCACGACTAACGGGGGTAATGGTGATGTAAGGGAAAGAAGATTAAGAATACATGAAACACGGATAAAAAATTACCTTATATAATGGATACCATCTAAAAATAAAAAAGACTCACGAAAAACAAGAAGAATATCATCAAGATATGTGGATAGCGGACACGTTGTATAAAAAAAATTATCACAACCCTTGTTAAGGTTCTTAAGCACATATAAGACACTTTTTATAATGGAAGAGTTAAACAAGGGATAAGGAGGTGCTCACTTCATATACAAAAGCTCTAATCAAAAGAATACTTCTACAAGGTTAGTATTGATGTGGTTTATTTTTGTTTGAGGGTAAGTTGGTAATTTTTGTCTAGAGTTTTGTGGAATTTTGAGAGTATTTAATGTTTGGGTAGAATGTAGAGGGAGAATTGAGCTGCCTGGTTGTATTTAATTTTCATTACCCTCATTTAATGTAGGTGGTTGGGTATTTATACCCATATCTTTGGGCCACATGGGCTTTTGGGTTGTGTTTAATGGATTCTGGTCGAGTTTAAGGACCCATTAGTTTTAAGTAAGCAAGTAGTTAGCTTAGTCATAAAGTGATTAGGTTTTAAATACTTTAATTCTGTTTGGATAGTTCAGTAAATGAAAGTTGTCCGAACTGCCCCTGTCCGGTTAATTGGATGTTGTCTGAATTAACCTTGTCCGGTTCTCATAAAAGGTGGTGACAAAATCCGGACTCATCAGTGTAGCCCCTTTTTTAGGTGGTGTTCAAAGGCCTTTGGCAAGACCTAAAAAATAGTCTGCAGCTGGTCACAGCCATATCCGGACAGGTTCTTCGAACTTTGTAATAGCTTTATTCAAACTGAAAAAGTTCTTAGAAACTAAACAATTTTTTGCCAGAAATCGTGGGACACGTGTCTCTCTCTGATTCACCATATCATTTGTTTTCTCACCTAGAACGGTGCTCCAACTTTCTCCAAAAAGTAACCTCTTCATTTAATGAAGATAACATCAGTGTCGTTCCTTAATCATTGCAACCCTTTTGAATTCTCCTAGGTATCAAAGCATCTTTTTGTGTATTTACTATAAATTAGTCACTTCTTTACTGTTTTACTATCCTCTTCATCCTTACTCTGTTTAAACTTCAAAGTTTTTTCTCAAAAACACATACTTTCTTTCGGTGTGAGTTTATGTTCACAGCTAGGAACGCTTTAATCAAAGGTGGGTGGCTTAATTTATCAGAGTTAGAAAAGGCCCAAAAGGTTGAACGAGAGAGGCGCATTGCTGCATCCCTCCCTGTTTCCCCTGTTGACAAACCAGTAATACCAAGCACAGAGGCTGACCAGGGCTCTTCTTCAACCAAAAGCGTTAAACCTAGGAGGTTGTTCCAAACCGACCTCTCACCAATTTTTTCAGGCTCATCGGTTCAGGAATCAGAGCCCACTGTTGAAACACGACAAGTAGTCACCAGTCTTAAGAAGCCTTCTCCATTTATTTCCATGGGGTCAGATGCTGATGCCTCTCCAGATAAGTTAGTTGATCGGAGAAGAGGTCGCTTGATAAAAGGGCAGGCTCCAAAAGGTACACCTTCCAAATCAGGGGCCAAAGATAGCAACACGGGGTCAGAGGCACCCATAAAAATTCCTAAGGACAAGCTGTCCGGACCGGAGGCATCTAGCTCAAGTCTCCAAAAAAAACCACTGCATCTGAGCCCCACCCTGAGGCCAGAGTACGAGAAATCAGTGAAACCCAATAGTCTGGAGGGCATACTGAGCCAACCTCTAACTCCCCTCACCTAAAAACAACTGAAAACCCCTCCCTGGTAATGGAAGAAGTGATGGAGGATTTTATTGAAGAGGCTCCGTTTGAGTTCGAAGCCTCCGGGAAGACAAGTGAGGCTGTTGCTGCCAAGAAGGATAAAGGCAAAGAAAAACTATGCCTAAGGCATCCAGATTTGCCGGAGGTCCTTGTGGGAAAAGTGGGACCTTGTTTCCACAAGGTTAGTGTTAAATATTTGATAGCTTTGCAAAAACTTAACTACGCCTTCATCCACACAGCCGAACTGGGTCGAATGCGAACAAAGTGGGGAATCCCGGAGAATGTCAAAATAAGGATTCTAGTGGACCCTGAAACACCAATGGACTGCAAGCTCATTGAAATAGTTTTCTTCACTGAGCTCTTCAACTGGGGACTAAGGTTTCCCTTAGAGCCAGAGATAGTCAAGTATTTTCATCTCATAACACTTTGCCCAAGTCAACTGATCCCTAACGCATGGTACACCCTCATGGCTTGTATCATGGCCTCTAGGATCTCCAGAATTCCTCTTCCAATGGAGGAGTTTGCAGCTGTGGCCAGCCTCTGTAGAAACCACCATATTCCCTTTTATCACTTCAACATGGGTGATAATTATAAAGCAGTGGATGACCTGCTCGAGTCGGAGAGAAATTGGAAGACTCACTTCTTGTTTGTGAGTGGTGCCTGGAAGAATGGGAGGAAGATTAAAGCCGGTACCAACCCGAGTCTCCTTACCAACAGATGGCGAAGCGATGGTAAGAACCCCATCTCACATTCCCATCTTTATTATTTTTTCATAAATTTGTTTATCTGACTTGTCTTTTCTTTTTTGTTTCTTGACAGTGCTGCCTAAAGACTTCAATGACTACTTGAAGGCCGGACAGACCACTTGTACCAAGCTAAATGCTTGGGCTGCTGAAAAATGGGGGAATCACTTCCACAACGCCTCTACCGGAGGCAATCTTGCAAGGTCCTACCTTTGGAACACCACTGACCGGAGGGAATTATCCTAGGAGGAACTTACCACTCCACCCTCTCCGGAAGTAGTCCTCAAAAGAACACACGCACCGGACGGGGCATTGTATCTACCTGGTAGAGCCAAGGCCCCAAGTAAGATGAAGGGCAAGAAAGGTAAAGGCAAGCAGAGTGCGGTTAAAGCCAACCCCACCGAGGCGGAGGAAACTGCTCCAACAAACCAAGAGGGGCCAGTTCCAAGACAAATTGATGCTGCTCTTCTAGAAGTAGTGGAGCATGAGAGTACTAGGGAAGAGGCAGGATCTCCAAAACCTCCAAGGGTTCCTAAGAGAGACAGGAAATGGGGAGCAGAAAACAAGGACAGGGAGGCCAAGAAGAAAAAGACCTCCAGGGGTGATGAGATTTCTCTCCGGCCCCCGGAGCCCCTTCCTCCTGTTGACCCTACTGATCCTACAAGAGCAGAAGAGATTCTTGGTGACTTTCGAACTGATGAGGTTGGAGGAGGAGACATTAATATTAACGGTGTCGACATTACCGGGCTTGAGGGGCTTGGTGACTATTTTGAAAACCTCCCCAGAGATTATTTTGCTGGGCTCTACCTCCCTCCAAGCACTTCGAACATCGTTACCTTCAATGGTAAGTCTTTCTCTGTTTCAATTGAACGATATGTTATAACTCACTCTATTTTGAGTAATATTCAGCCAGTGCTTAGTTTGGAGAAACAAGTGCGAGTTCAGTCAACTATTATTACTGCCCTTAATTCTGACAAAGAGAAATTGTCCGGTGACCTCCTCATTGCCAACCAAAATGCTGATGTTTTGAAGAGGGAAAACGAGGAGTTAAAGAAGAACCAGGAGGGTTGGGCCACAAAGGTAGCTACCTTAGAAGATACTATCAAAGATCTCCGGGAAACGCAGTCCGAGTTGGAGAAACATCTTTCTTCTTCGAAAGAGAAGGTGAAGGCCAGGGACAAAGTCATTCACACTCTGACCAATGACAAGATCTCGCTCGAGGACTCGGTGTCCAAGGCTGCACAGGAAAAAGCTGATCTGCTACGGGAGCAAGAGGCAAAAATCCAAGCCAAGATTGATGCTTATACCAACCAAGTGATAGACACTCAGGAAGAAATGTATGCCAAAGTGAAGTCGGACACGGTCTTGCTCTTTCACGAGAAGTTTCCGAAGAGGAATCTGGGAGATTTATGGAATTATCTAGAGTACGAAGACCTTCCCTTCCACACGATGGCTGATGGAGACAAGCATGATTACTCTAGTGTTGACTCATCCGATAAGGAGGAGAACACCGGGGAGAGTCCATATGAGGAAAATGATGACCTCAAGAAGAAGAAGACGAGTGAGGCTGAGCCATCTTCAAAGGCTCAGTCTTAGAGTATCAATTATATTTTCACTTTTGTTTTGATTAAACCAAAGTCCTTGGATGGCCAAGGCATTTTTGTAACTGTGTCTGGTCCTTGACCGGATAGATCCTTTTTTTTGACAATTTAAAGTCCTTGGATGGCCAAGGCACTTCGGTTGTTTTAATGGGTAGCTTTATTTTGCACAACTCTTCCATAGTTTTTCAATTTTGGTGGCTTATGTTTAAACAACCCTTGGTTATTTCATTAATGTTTTAATGTGAGAGTGTTTAAATTCTCCGATGACAAATGATTAAGTAGTCATCACTCTTTCAATTCAATCCGGATTGTTCAAATAAAAACATTACCGAAAATAGGAAAACACTTCGGATTTTTAAGAAGGCATCAAATTTTATAAAAGAGCCCTGACACCTCATTAAAACCTCCCCGCGCCACCAGGGTAGGAAATAGTATGCCCCCAAATATTTACATGAACTTTTAAATAAGTAAATATTTACATATTTTATATTCCAAGTACAACCGGAGGTGTTCAATATTCCAAGGGTGGTTCAAAATTCTTCCAACTTTGTCTTGGAGCCGGTATATCCTCGGCTTAGGCTTTTCAATGACCACATAAGGTCTTTCCCAACTTGGAGCCAATTTACCGAACTGCCTCTCTTTAGTGTGTAGGAAAACGTTTCTCAACACCTTATCCCCTGGTTGAAAATCCCTTCTCTTGATTTTAGAAGCGAACCTGATTCTCATCAACCCTTGATAGTGCACAGCTCTAAGGTGAGCCTTAACTCTTCTTTCTTCTATCAAGTTAAGTTGGCCTCTAATAGCCACCTCATTAGTGTGTTCGGAGAAATTATGAACTCGAAATGAAGGGAGAGTTGCTTTTATGGGAGCTATGGCATCCATCCTATAGACCAAAGAAAAAGGAGACTCTTGTGTTGCAACCCCAGGTGTAGTCCGGTAAGCCCACAAAACTTCTTGCAAATAACTAGGCCATTTTCTAGCAGCCCCTTCTAAATTTTTCTTCAAACCGGAGAGTATAGTCCTGTTAGCCACCTCAAACTGACCATTTGCTTGTGGGTGGAAAGGGGAAGAGAAGCAATGTTGTATACCTCTAGAGGCACAGAAACTTTCCATCTCCTTATTGTCGAACTGTGGCCCATTGTCTGTTGTTATCTTCTGTGGAATTCCAAATCTGCAACAGATATTGGATAGAATGAATTTTATAACAGCTTTTGACGTTGTACCTGCCAATGGAGCTGCTTCGATCCACTTCGAAAAATAATCAATAGCAACAATTATTATTCTGCGTCCTCTGGATGTCATGGGTAGAGGCCCCACCAAATCCAACCCCCATCGAGAAAAAGGTATAGGCTCAGAAATTGACTCTAAAGGGATGGCTGGGATATGAATTTCATTGCTATTTCTCTGGCATGGGTCACACCTCCTCACCAACTCGTTAGCATCTTGCATTATAGAGGGCCAATAATACCCAGCCAACAAAACTCTCCTTGTTAGAGCCCTGAATCCACAGTGAGCTGATCCCTCACCATCATGTAATTCAGAGAGCACTACTTGAGATTCGTCAACCCCCAAACATCGTAAGAGGGGTTTACTGTAAGACTTCTTATAAATAATATCTCTAAGGATGATAAAACCACGAGCCTTGTACTTTACTTTTCTTGCTATTAATTCATCCGGAGGCAATATGCCATCTGAGAGATATTGAAGGAGAGGAAACCTCAAATCTTGAGGCTGTTTTATCTGTATATCGAAGCTTTCTTCCTCCTTACCCATACTGAATTGAATGGATGGGCACTCCAGCACATGAATCCAAGAGTAGGAATCAGTATAGGCTATGGTTGCCAAGGAGTCTGCCAGTATATTTTTTGTTCGGGGTATGTGCTCATAAACGATGCTCTTGAACTAAGTGCCACATCTTTAAGAAGAAGTAAGTATTTTACCAGCTGTTCCTTTTTTGCTTCGGATTGACCTTGGGCATGATGGATAAGAAGCTGGGAATCTCTCATCAAATTGACCCTTTTGGCTCCACAAATAAGAGCTAACTTTAAACCAGCTATAACAGCTTCATATTCGGACTCATTATTAGAAGCCCTAAAAGAAAAACATATAGCTTGGTACATTCTGTCACCATACGGAGAGGTCAAGCATACCCCTGCACCACATCCCATGGTACTTGATCCACCATCGGTCCAGACGACCCAGACTTTTTTATCTTTTATATCAGTTGTTTGCTTTGTATCCCTATCTGAATGGAATTCAACCAAGAAATCAGCCACAGCTTGGGCTTTGATTGCTGTCTGAAGGGCAAAATCAATATCGAAGTCCCCCAGTTCCACTGACCACTTAGTCATTCTACTTGAAACGTCTGCCTTTTGAAGAACATTTTTTAAAGGAAAAGATGTCCGGACAATAACAGGATGAGCCTGGAAATAAGGCCTCATCTTCCTTGCATCAATCACCAAGGCTAATGCTAATTTTTCAAGCTTCAGATAGCGTTTTTCAGCATCTATCAAGCTCTTGCTGTTGTAATACACCGGACGGGGATAATTATCTACCTCCCTCACCAATACGACACTTATGGCACAACTGGAAACTGGCAAGTATATGAAAAGTGTCTCTCCATCAACAGGTTTAAATAAAGTCTTGGCGGAGGACAAATGTTTTTTGATTTCATTGAAGGCCTCATCACATTGTGAAGACCAGTCGAATCCCTTTGCACCTTTTAAATTTTGAAAAACGGGGCACATCTGTCCGAAGACCTCGAAATGAATCGATTTAACGCAGCCAACCTCCCAGTCAATCGTTGTACTTCTTTAATATTCCGAGGAGACTCCATTTGGAATAAAGCATTAAGCTGGTCCGGATCAGGCTGTATCCCTTGCTCACTTATTGCATACCCCAAGAATTTCCCGGACTGCACTCCATTCACACACTTTTATGGGTTTAATTTCAAATTTACTTTTACTAAGTTAGCAAAAGTTTCTTGGAGATCTGTCAAGTGTAGCTCTTCGTCCATACTTTTCACCATCATGTCGTTGATGTATACTTCCATGTTTCTTCCAATTTGATCAGCAGAAGCTTTGTTTACCAACCTCTGATAAGTAGCCCCATCATTTTTTAACCCAAACGGCCTCACCTTGTAACAATGAATGCCCCTATCAGTAACAAACGTAGTATGCTCCTGATCCTTCGGATCTACTTGAATCTGATTGTACCCGGAGAAGGCATCCATGAAAGATAGTAGCTTATTCCCAGATGTGGAATTCACCAGCTGATCAATCCGGGGGACCGGGTATAAATCCTGTTGGCAAGCTCTGTTAAGATCTGTAAAATCGATACACATACGCCATTTGCCATTTTTCTTTTTCACTAATACCAGATTGGCTATCCATAAAGGATACTGAGACTCCTTTATGTGCCCCATTTTAGTAAGCCTGTCGACTTCTTGAACTATGACATCAGCCTTTTCCTTAGAAAAAGCTCTTCTCTTTTGTACCACAGGTGTTACAGCTCTTCAGATGGACAGTTGGCGTGATATAATATCTGCTGGTACCCCGGTAACATCAGCATTGCACCAAGCAAAAACATGTTGATGGTCTTTTAGGAACTTCAACATTTTAGTCTTTAATTCCGATGTCATTTTAGACCATATCTTAACATTTTTTCCCTCTTCTAAAGAATGTGTTTCAACTTCTTCAACTGGTATTAAAACTCCAGGGGTCTCTCTGGGGTCATCAATTTCACCCTCACCCCCATAAATCCCCTCAAACTGCTATTCTTCATTGATACGAACTGCCCCCAACGTCCGAGGAGCCAGTGGTGTTGCATAACACTCTCTTGCTACCTTTTGGCTGCTCCGAACAACTCCTACTTGTCCTTGCACAGCGTATTTCAAACATTGGTGGACTGTTGAGGCCACTGCATGCATCCTAGAGAGCCAAGCCCTCCCCGGTCACAAGTGGGACAATCCACTATGACAAACAGTATTCTAACCATCTTCTTAAAAGGGCCCTTGCCCAACAAAACTTCATCCTCGAACTCCCCGATCACATCTGCTGAGCTTCCAGTGAAACCCACAATTGACATGTTCGAACGTTGAATTACTGCTGGATTCTTCATCTTTTTATATGAAGTTAAAAAGAGGATATTGGCTGAACTCCCAGTGTCCACCAAAATTCGTCTTATGTCATTGCCCCCGATGGATGCTCCTTTGACAACAGCATCTTCATGATGACCAGCTATATCCCTCAAGTTATCCTCATCGAAAACAATGAAGGGAAATGGAATAGCCGTTGGATGAACCGGGGGATCCGGACGGTTTGCGATTGATAGGAAGTCATGCCTCCCTCCAGTTGGGTAGCTAAAGTATGAACATGCCTCTTTCTCGAAGAAGCAGTGGGTGCTGTCATGGTATTCCCTCTGAAAATTGTGAGTGATTCAAAAAAGTTAATAAGCCCCGACACCGTCTTGCAACGTTCCTCAATGGCACCCACTCTATTTCGAGTTGGGTCAGGGTCCAAGTACTCTGACTTTACATCGAATCTCTCGATTATCACCATAGCTCCCTCCGGAGCTGAGGTGTCTGCATTGTTTGGACCAGCCCGATGAGCGTTATCAGACCTATTTCCTCCTCTTCTTTTAACATACGCACCCAACTTTCCTCTTTCAATTAAATTCTGGACTTCTTGCTTTAAAGCAATACAGTCCTCGGTGGTATGGCCAGTATCATTATGATACTGACATAAACAATTGTTAGGGCTCTCTCTCGGATATTGTAATGCAGCCGGCCTTCTATAGTGTACTTCTTCTTTCGTTTTGTCATAAATTGTGGCTACATTTTCTTTTAGCTCAGCAAACCACTTCGGTTGAACCCAAGGCCCTCGCTTATTTCTAGATTGTTGACTCTGGGTAGGCGCAGCTGGCTGAGACTGAGCTTTGGCTCTTTAATGACCCTGCCCGACCTCCCTTGCCTTGTTCCCGGACTGATTTTGGTTTGGGTTTGGTACAACCGGGGCAGACCTTACCTGCCTGTGCACCCTAGTTTTCTTTGTTTCATCCACGTTAATTTGCTTTCCAACCTGATTCAGTAGACCTCCCCATGTCATGGCCTTTTTCTGGTCACTCAATCAGCCAAATTTCCAGGGTTTAAGCCCTGCCTCAGAGAAGCTATTGCTACTTGTTCAAAGCAATCAGCCAACCCATTTTTGGTGTTTACAAAGGGACTTATGTATTCTTTCAGAGATTCGTTCGGTTCTTGGGCACAATGGATGATTGTGTCTCCATTTCCCTTCACCTCCTTACTTCCAACAAACTGCCTCCGGAAGGCCACCCAAAAGGTATCGAAATTTTTGATACACCCTTGTGGTAGGCTGTTATACCACTTCAGGGCACTCCCCGTAAAGGAATGGGATAATACTCTACAAAGCAACTTTTCGTCATCATCGAAATTCATCATGAAATTTTTGAATTGTTCCAAGTGATTGTCCGGATCTTTACTGCCATCGTATTTCTCCATTTTTGTACTATTAAACCTCTTAGGGAGGTTTCCAGACAGAATCTTGGACGACAATGGAGATTGTCTCCAATTCCGGCCACGACTGAAAATAGTATCCTCGTTAGGAGTTGCAAAGATACCTGGCTCATCATGGAAGGCAAAAGGATCCACCAGCATCCGGTCTATGTGTCTCCGGCTATGAGACGATCCTTTGCCTATATGCCTCTTTAACTTTCCATGCCTATCCCTTTTTCTTGAATACTTCTTAACCAACTTTTGTTTCTTTTTAGATCGGCCCCCATATGTTGTCCGAACTGCCCCTGTCCGGTTAAGTAAATGTTGTCCGAATTAACCTTGTCCGGTTCTCATAAAAGGTGGTGACAAAATCCGGACTCATCAAGTATTGGTTAATAATTATAGAGATTGTGAAGAGAAAAGAAAGAACATGTGATACATGTCAAAGGTCCGCCAATTCAATAAAAGTGCTAATAGTATTACTGGAAACAATAAAATCCATCATATTGAGAGATGGGCCATGCATATTGTTGGTCTATTCTTGATAGCCTCGAGAGAAAGAAAATATATGTTCGTAGCCATAGACGACTTTTTCAAATGGGTAGAAGTAAAAATAGTACAACATATAACGACAACATGTATAATATTTTTTATTTAACATAAGTATATATTACAAGTATAGAAGAGTGACGATAGACTTAGTTGAATAAATAAAGATCAACGACACCTTCATTTAACATACACAAGAAGGAAAACTTGTAAATCTAAACGCAACGTGGGAAAGACCATTTACGATCGAAGTAAAACTTCAGCCTCGAATATACACGTTATTAGACAGATATTGAAACCAAGTCTGGCACACTTAGAGCATAGAGCAACTGAAAATCTATTATAGTCTTGCGGACTAAAGAGTATGTACCTTACTATTAATTTAAAAGTATTTATTAAACTATGACGATGCATTATTTCCTCCCTCAATGGAACATTTGACATTAATAAATTATTTTCTTGCCAAAATTTTGATTTATTTATTATTTGATTAAATACAAATAACAAGCCATGTTAGAAAATATAATACGAAGCAAATTTAAACTTTGAAGAACGCCAAAAGAATAATTCGAGAAAGTAGAATAACAAAAAGGTAACAAAAGCAATTAAGTGTATAAATAATTAAAACTCCACAAAAAATGAATGCACTTTGGATGATTAAAAATCATTACTCTTAACATGGATAATAATACCATGATAAAATATTACAAATTTCAAAAAAAGATAATACATAAAAGACAGATAACCAAAGGTTAATTCACAATATATAAAAAACTGCATCTCCTTACAAACAAGGGAAAACCTTTATCAGGAGTCATGCACCCTGAGTATAATGGAAACTTCTAGAAAAATCCAAATACAAAACCATATTATTCCAAAAAATAATTCTCGGTATATTTCACCTGATCAATCAGTAGAAAATAGAGTGTACAATATTTGTTATAAACCAAAATAGTCGTCCAAAAAATATATAAAAGAGACCTTAAATAGCAAAGAGTCATACCAATGTATATTTCTAAAATGACAATTACAAAAATTAACAAAATTACAAATGATGAATAAGGTTAAAGGAAAATCTAAAAATTATGGAGAAACAACATTGGTTACTCAAGTACAGTTTATCCTAGACGTACCTTTATGTACGAAACTCTATTCTACACCCTTAATACAGTTAGAAGAACCCAAATTTCTATTCTGCTCAATCTTGACAAAGAAAGTCGGGTTAGGAACCAATATCCATGGACAATAGTAATAAATAAATAATATATGGTGCATCTATATTGATAGTTTAAAAATATACATGGATGATAAGGAGGACAATTCGTTGCACAAATCCTTTAACATCGAATAAGCAACATCTACTTTAGATCTTGCATCTCCAAGAATTTCATACAAACTTTCTTGTGTGGCCTTGAGATCAGAAATTTTAGATTAAATGATGAATAAATAAGATTTTGCCTCTGACAAAGCATGAGACTTATTGGTTAAAATATCAACCTGGATTTTAGTTGAAGATATAATAGCTTTTTCTTCTATAAGACTCTCATTAAGTAGTGGTTGCAACCGCAATTTTCGTCTGTAGAGGAGGAGACACCCTTTAGAAGAACTTGATGATTTGGTAATTGATCCAAGCAATTAACCTATGAGTGATGGCACATCATCAACCCATTGAAAATAGCTGTAAACAAAAACAAACAATAAGAAAAAAAAACCAAAAAATAAGAAAAGAGAAGGAAAATAATAACCTCAAACCCAATATCCAACTGACGACCAGCTAATTCCAAAGGGAAAAACAGAATAAGCAAACTCTTACCCCCGACCATACCATAAAATTGAATAATGACCTCAGTAATCTGATTATCAGGAAGAACAAAGGAAGATATAACAAAAAAAATTAGAATCCAAAGGTCTAGAGACAATAAAAATCATGTCACTGTTGGAAGCAACAATACTATTGCACGCCAATAAAAAGACAGTTTGAGACAAAAAGAAAGAATTTCCATGGGTAATTTCACTAGCAGCTGCATGTGTTGAAACATTAACAACATGTTGGGAAGCTTACTACTATTACTCTTGATATCTTTGGAAATCCATAAGCTAACATCACCATCTATTTTATTCAAAGTTAAGAAGCAAGTTTCATTATCAATAGGAATATTCATAAGCATGCATAACTATTTGACCTTCAAAGCTTTGAGAACGTAAGAAAAAGTTTGAAAGTTGACTCACATGAAAATGGCAGGCTTAAAAACTCTTATATCAGACGATACAAAATCATTGAACAAGTATGCGATGTTTAAAGGATCACTGAGAAAAGAGAAAGAAGAACATGTGCTATTTGTAACCGGTAGATGGATGGATTAGGATTATGTGAAAGAACTGAAGGAGGTCCTAGGGAGAAAAATCATCATTCACACTCACTGTATCAGGAAAAGGTACACAATTTCAAAAATAAATATATCCTTACGACAATGATAAAAAAGTAATAAAACAAAGAAAGTACCTAAGCGTTTGCACTTTTTAGGAGAAACATAATCTTCATCTTTATCATAATCTTTATATTATTCTATCAATGATGGAGTAGACAAAAACAGCATTAGGCAAATCGGATGCTAGTTTCGTCGAAGCACATGTCTTCAATGGGTGACTTTTACCTTTGTTGCTAGTAGGTAGACTACCTTTTTATTCTTCCGAAAAATAAAAAATAGGAAAATTTCCTTGAACAAATTGGTTACGCCAAAGCTTGGATTCGAAAAAGATATCAAGCACCATTATAAAAGCACAAGGAAACAAAAATTTCCTTTCCTTTTCCATCATCTTCTCATACATAGACTTAACTAGCAGTTCATCGAGGGGGAAATCGATGACATGAGATAAAATAAAAAAGGAGAAAATATTGAAGAAAAAAACAACAAAAACAAACACAATTACTATTCTAAGAAATTTGAACTTACGATTAGCACCCTAGTAACGATTGATAGAGTCAGGGTTGTTCTCAACTTTGGTGACCAAGTTGCCACAAACATAAACAAAGTTATTCTTCTAATCTTTTTTAATTTTAGGAAATCTAGTAATTATCTGAGCAGATAAGACTACCAACACATGGAAGAACATATTTTTTTCCTGGCCCGACAACTTGATTATGGATAAAAAATCTTTGACAAAAAAAGTGAAAAAATATTTCTTGACAAAATAATAGTTGACTGAAGAAAGATCCAAAATTGAGGAGTTACTTGGCATGTACAAAGTTGACTCGTGTAAAAGAACCTAACAATGTCGTTATCCAATGGAAAACAAAGCCAACAGTCACGAGTATGAAAGAATAAAAAGACATTGTTATGGTGAGCGTCGACTAATGTAATATCTTGTTTAGGAAACGAAGACGAACATCAAGAGGAATGCATCAATAGTCAAATTTTAAAATTTTCATTATCCGAGAGCAACGTGCAAGAACGTATTACAAAATTAAGCTTCCGTTCTTCATTCAAACGGTTCTCCCTATTACAGAGGATCGAGACATTGTTAGTGGCATCTTTGACATCACATAACTCTAGAGTAAAAAATATAAGTACATATAAAGAAATTCATTATCCTTTATAGTTGACAAAAAAATAAGTGTGTTACTTAGTTGTAACAAACAAACAAACATGAAAATGATTTAAAAATAGAAAGATGAAGAATGGAATAGAAGTGATAAGAAAAAAATTTATTTAACGAGATGAAGTAAATTTTAACTGTAGATTTTTAATCAATGACTCAGATCTTGTCATGGAAAATACGGTAGGGGCATAAAAGGAGAAAATAAATGAGTAAGGAAAAACAAAAGCTTGCATGCGTAAACATTATTAACACCTATCGAATTGTACATGCACACTTGAAAAAGTAAGTATTTCAAATTGATTATCTACCTTCGAATGAATAGTCATTAGAAACCAAATAAAAAACATATTTTCAATAAGTACATATGTTAGTGACAAGTTTCTTTAGTCAAATTGAGAAAAATCACTCTAGCACGAGGAGTAAAGAATAAGTTAACGTTTAGCCTAAACTTTCACGAAGGAGCAAGAAGATTAATAAAAAAAAATCAAGCGTATAATCACTTGGAAATAAAAAAACAACATTGACAACACACATTGTGTTTAAAACACTTATATCATAGTCTGAATTCACCATACAAGCAATAATTTGCTTCAGATGAATTTATTACTTTTGGTTAGCCTCTACATTCAGTTTTCAACAAAAACTAGAGGGGTTATGCGCAACTATAAAGCAAAAATAAAAAAATAAATTCCTTAAAAATAACTTTATTGTTTCATCATTTAGTACAGGCTATGGGTTACTGGAATACCTATGCAAAGGTTCTAGTACAAAATCAAAAAAAAAATTGATTTAAGCAAAAAGAAATAAAGAAAGTCAAAATTAAATTTAAAAAGGTCAAAGCATATATAAAGAAAGTTGAAGAAAAATAAACCTTTAACAAGACAATACAATTTTAAACCATCATTAACAATTAGTCAAACTTCTAAATTAACAAAAAAACAAGTACTACTCAAACAAAGCAATTGAAAGACCGAGGACGTTTTGACAAAAAGACGAAAAAATAATGAATAAGAAACATGTGCGTTAACAAATATATGAAGGCTCCAATGAACAGTAAGACCGCTTTGGGCAACATTGAGCTAGTGTTTCTTAGTTTCTCATCAAAACTAACTACTAATAAAAGTGCAATTAGTGTGGTCCGAAACAATTGGTTCATAAATCTTATCTAAACATATAAATATCTATATTGAGTAAATCAAATATATTGTTAACGACAGATCTTAGGTCAAAGGAATATCTTTCATTGCCTCTCGTATATCGTAACACAACCTATATAAAAATCGTACTCCAATTGATAAACATTATATTTATTTAGTCATATTTTTATTTTGTTTACTTTCACTTTTAATTTATCCATTTTTGAACAAACATCTAATTTACTCCAACCTCAGTCTCCGTTTTAGCTAAATGAAAATTAAATATATGTAATTAACTTCTTTTTTAGTAAATCATCTTACAACAGCTTATAACATTTGCGGAAGTGTAGACTAGGCTATATTATAACTCAAGGATTTGTCTCATAAGCTTGATTTTATGGCATCGTAGCTTTGGTCCTGCACATTAGATGCAAAATTAATATAATAAACTATAGGCCAAAGCTATTTCTCCCATGAAAATTATTATTTCCTCCATAATTTGAAATCTCTAAAACTAGTGAAACATGATTTTACTAGTTTATCCTTGTTTTGTATTCAAATTTAATGTTAGGTGCCATTAGTGAAATAGATTGCCTTACTATGTAAAAACATAAGATTAAACCCTTTTTAATCCTACATATCCTACATATTTTAATAACTTGTAATCCATCTAATAATTTCTTTTTTTCGAGAATTATCAACAGTTACGAGACACCAAAACTCACTTTGGTGTCTTTTATCAATCCATTTGAGCAACCATGTGAAAACTTCCAGCTTAAAACTTCCATTAGTTTAGTTTCATGTTTTTATTAGATTATATTGTCTCTTTAATAAAAAAAGATATCAATAAACAGTCCATGTGCATCATCTTCTACCCGTGCCTTCTTTCTGTTTTTTGGAACCCAGAATCCATATTTTATGTGTAGAAAGAGAGACGTGCTGTTCTAATCATGAAGGTGCCTTAATAAAACCGGCCCACTTACATTATTCTACACTTCTCAACCTTCTCTAAAGCCAATCCCTAACTTTCACTGACATGATATATATATACACTTGTATATACATATAGCCTCTTAATTTGAATATTTTTTAATATATACTGGGGTTTTGCACTTGATTCCGAGAGGGCCACTCGGAATCAGGTGCAGTGTTTTTTTACCAAGTTATAACCAAAATGTGGAGACAGAGAGTTTGCAACTGATTCTGAGTGACCCTCTCGGAATCAGTTGCAAACAAGTTGGAACCAAGCAACAGCTGATTCCGAGAAGGCCACTCGGAATCAGTTGCAAACTCTCTGTCCCGTTATATAATGTGATGATTTGTTCATTGGGACATTGCACCTGATTCCGAATTGCCATCTCGGAATCAAGTGCAAAACACCAGTGTATATTAAAACCAGTGTATATTGTAACCTCTAAACACTTAAAACAAGGCTAAATAACAACGATAAACAAAAAGCATCATCCGATAAACAAAAAAATACATCCGATAAACATCATATCTTCTCCAAGGCTTCTCTCTCTTCGAATCTGTTTTGTAAGGTACTGGTTTTGTGAAGAATGAGTTTTCTTCTCCAAGGTTTCTCTCTCTATTCGATTATGTTAGTGTAGGGTACTGTTTTGTGAAGAATGGGTTTTCTTCTCCAAGGCTTCTCTCTCTTCGAATCTGTTTTGTAAGGTACTGGTTTTGTGAATAATGAGTTTTGTTGTACTAAATGGGTAATGGTATGTTAGGGTAATAGTTTTTTGAAGAAAAAATGGGTAAAAGGACACATGTGTAACTTTTTTTATGGAGGAAATAACAACATGGAGGTTTCTTCAAATTATGGAGAAAATAATAATTTTCATGGAGGAAATAGCTTTGGCCTAAACTATATAATAAATGTATAACCATTGAAATTTTTTAAATTTATACTTTTACTACTTTCAAGATGTTGATGAAATTAATAATTTAAAATGGAAAATACTATTTATATGGGATAAATTATACCATGAGTACCTAGTACATGGTATTGCAAACGGTTTCGGTAGAGAATCAACATAGTATAATAGCGTTTGATCCTTCTTCTTTGTTCTATTTTGTTGTCATCGCTTCAAAATAAATTTTAGTTAAGACTTTTTCATGGAAAAATAGGTAGTAAATAATATATTGAAGAATAGTTATAAAGTTTTGAACTAATAACATAAAAACGATTGGAGAGAGTATCAAATTTAAGATAAAAAGGCCGAAACACTAACATTCTTATTGACTATTGTTGGACAATCCAGCTACGATGATAAATAATGGACCAAACAAAAATGATAAAAGGAAATGTTATATTTCATTTATATTAAAAACAATTTTAAGATTTTGTTAACAGTGTTCGGTAAAAGAATACATTAGTTAGAGATTTAATTCCTTTTTTGGGAGGTGGTTTTACAATTTACGTGCTTAATTTATCAATCGTAATTTTTCTATGGATGAATTTTGGATTTAAGGATGATATCAACGCCAAGTGCGAATTTATTGATACCGGTGTTTCAGTTACATTTGTAGTTAGGTTTTTTTTTATCGTTTTTGGTTTGGTCCTTCCACTTATCATATTTGACGGAAAAATAATTGATAAATAATTTGATTTTTTTCCATTTTTATTTCAGTATTTTTGCTTTCTACACGGTCTGATATGAGATCTAAATTTTTTTGGACCCAAAATTGTCTGACGTTATCTCGTAATTTGTTTTAATTTTTTTCTTTGCCAGGAAGCTGTAATTAACTATTGGATCATTCTGTTCAAGTTTTTGCGAAGTTCATGATTATTTTGAGGCCTAGCTAATGTTGTGATGTGTCACGTTTGTTGGCTCTTTTTCTGTATGCTTCAGTTAGACACAAGTATTTTTTTTTTCTCTCCTCGCCTTGGCCGTTTCATACATTTCTCCTCTCCTTTTATGGAAGTTGTTGATGACACGATGATAGGACGGTTTTGGACTCACATCGCTCAAGTATTTATACTTGTGTTATTCATCCCTTTGTTGACTTCTCGCTTTTTTGACAACCTTATTAGTTATGGCTTAATTTATTTTTGGTCCAACCATTACATTGTATTTTATGTATCATATGTATCATGATCCAAGCTTTTTCATATTAGTATTTTATGTATCTTGATTCAAATTATATGGGTCTAGCTGTAACTTTCGTATCGATACTTTAGGCTTGATGTTATTTCTTCGGAGTATGTCTCAAACGATATCTTTTGTATAGATAATTTAATATTATTTCCCCGGATATGACAAATTAGGATATACCAGATTTTGACCAATTGGGTGATTGCTAACCAAAATGACTATATTATTTCCTTGGTTAATAATAAATAGACTTTCTAACTTCTTCCTTAGATCAAAATCAAAATTTGTGTGTTCAATCAAAATATATTTTCACTCAAAAACCGAATTAAAATCCTATATTGAAATTAGTTTTTCCAAATTCAAAACTCGAAAATCCTATAACATGAAAAGTCACGTACATAATTTTTTTTTTAAATAAAATCATCAAAAAATGTAAGAATCATTCTTAAAACATGTGAAAAAATTTTATCGTTTTATCTACTTGTGTCTCGGGGGTATTTATAAGTATTTTATTTTGGTAATTTTTGTTTGAAGGGGAGGTCAATATGGATCTCATGCTTCGTTAGTGTTTATTGCAGTTATATTAATAAATAGTAGTGTATGTATTTCTATGATATTTTTTTGTATGTGTAGTTTTTTAATGCAAGTTTAATTCTAATTTAATGAGTGAATATTCTAAAAGTTTATTCATCATTTGCAATGTTGCTTGATTTCTTGATTATTTATGTTTGGTATGAATAAACCTTGATTTACATGAGGGTGTACTGAATCTTTAGTTGTGAATACAATTCTTAGCATATGCTTTTTATACAAAACTTAATTGGAAAGTTTCTCATTTCAAGTGAATTTGACATTTCAAATATAAGTGTAAATTATGTGTGGATATCTATCCATTGAATAAATAAGTTATTCCTTAGTTCATCCTTCATTTATAAGTTGCAGACTTATCTATTGGATATACATGATACATATAATATGGAAATACTAATGTATTATTCTTTTATTTTATGTTTGAATCTCCTTCATTTATAAGTTGCAAAATTATCTATTGGATACAAACGATGCATACTATATGAAAATATTAATGTATTATTCTTTTATCTTATCTTTGAACCTACCACGTAAAGTTTTTCTTTTTCATTTAATGTTGACTATTTACAACAACTATATACTGAACATAAAATACTTATTTTGATGGTTCCAAAGTTTTGATGTAAAACGTTTTCGTATGTGACTTTGAATAAATTAAATATAAAAAATAGTCTATAATTTTCAGTTTTATTTATTCTATGGTTATGAAATTGTTCGATGTATAAGGAACCTAATACTAGCTCTAAATTTGTAGCATCAGAACATTTACTTTAGAGTTTGTAAATGTATGGTTGTTTTCGTGAGTAAATATAGTATAAGAACATTGTTTTTCATGTTTTATACAATATTTGGTTGATGTGTTACATATTTATACTAATTAGCATCTTTGTGTTGATGATTTATTATTCCTCATTTCCTACTTAAGCAAAAGCTAATTTTATAACTAAGATTGAAAACTCTTTATGGAAATATTCACTAAAATTATTTAACTGTGATAATTTAGCTATTAACGTTTAGTTGTAATATATTTAGCTACAACTCTGCAACATCACATTACTCATCAACGTCATAATACCCAGGATGTACTCATGATCACCCATGTGTTATTATGGTTAAATCGTTTATACTCATTCGTCCTCTATAAATGTTATAATTTAATTATTTATTTTGTACATTCGATAGATGATCAAAATCTAAACGTATATCATGAGAAAATGAAGAAATAATAAAGGTTTGGGGTACTATAGTGTGGAATATCTATTTTATAAAAGTATGTATAGATATCTAATGACTAATAACAATTGTCTCTTAATTTTTTACCATTTAAAGAAATTTTATCAAGTTATTATCATAAATGACTTATAATAATTTGTAAGGGATCTAACTTTGATCTTTATATAATTGGTTTTAATTTATAGACATGTTTAATTTTATAAATCTGGTTGTGAAGGACTATATTATTTAACATTTACCTATAAGGTTAGAAATTTACTTGTACGGTTAGACATTTACATGTCATTGCTACATTTAGATGTAAGGTTAGAAATTTACTTGTAAGGTTAGACATATACATGTTGGGTTAGACATTAACCTGTAAGGTTAGACATTTACATGTAAGGTTAGATATTTACCTATAAGGTTAGATATTTATTTGTAAGATTACGCATTTACATGTCATGTTAAACATTTATTTGTAAGGTTAAACATTTACCTATAAGATTAGACATTTACATGTCATGTTAAACATTTACTTATTAGGTTAGATATTTACCTATAAGGTTAAATATTTACCTGTAAAGTTAAATATTTACTTGTCAGGTTAGATATTTTTCTATAAGGTTAAACATTTACATGTCAAGTTAGATATTTACCTGTAAGGTTAGACATTTACCTATCAGGTTAGGCCTTTACCTATAAGGCTAAATATTTACCTATAAGGTAAAATTTACATGCTAGGTTAGAAATTTACATGCTAGGTTAGACATTTACATGTAAGGTTAAACATATATTGGAAGGTTAAATATTTACATGCAATGTTAGACTGTATGGTTAAACATTTATCCGTAAAGGTTAAACAATTACATGTCTGGTTGGAAATTTACTTGTTAAGTCACGTATTTATATGTAAGGTTAGATATTTACCTATCAGGTTAGATATTTAGTTGTCGAGGTAAATATTTAGTTGTCGAGGTAAATATTTAGTTGTCATTTTTTGTCCAACATAATGTTCACATGTTGATTTAGTTGTCTCTTATATTCAGTTATAAAAATCTATCTGTAATATTGAATTGTCAATTTTGTCTAATAAATTATATAAATATAAATTTAACTCTTATATTGAAAATATAAAAAATTGTTGGGAATATGGGTATAGCATATTATGTCTCCGTATATAAGTAAGAAGAACCGATCTCTACACTAGTATGATATTGTTTCCTTTGGCACCCGAAAGCCTGCATGACTTTGCTTTTGGTCCACTCCCAAAAGTCCTCAACACTAATTAAGATATGTTCTTACTTATATACGACTGATCCTTCTCATGTTCAACTGATTTGGGATGTGGGACTTTGGTCACCACCTTAACAAATCCTCATCTCGAACAAAGTACTATCTTAGCCTCCTCTCAATTGACTTACATCCGCCCACTCTAATTAGGCTGGGGCTACCTGAACCATAGAGGTACTACGGATTTTGTTGCTCACCTCCTATTAGACCACCATTGTTTTGTTTCTTAGCACCACTCCAATCAAGTACCACCGTCTTAATACAATTCAATCAAGTTACACTGCTTGATGAGTCACGGGAACTCTGAACTAGGATCTCTATAGCAGATCATTCACCTTGAGCATGGCTATTGGTTCATCATGTTCGAATTCCGATCATTTCTCACCCATATTACGTTTTTTTGGGCCTGGAGCTCTGATACCATTTGTTGGGAATATGGGTACCGCATATTTGGTCACCGTATATAATTACGAATAATCAATCTCCCCACTAGTATGATATTGTCTGCTTTCGGCCCAAAGGGCCGCGCGACTTTTCTTTTGGTCCACTTCTAAAAGGCCTCATACTAGTTGAGATATGTTCTTACTTATATACCATCAATATTTTCCACGTTTAACCAATGTGGGATGCGAGACTTTAGTCGCCACCCTAACACAAATGAATGCTAATTGTTAAATGAAATTTAGTTTTGTGTAATTTTTTCTTCATATTATGTACCATGCTATACATACATATGCATACAAGTATTTTGATAAGTTTTAAAGATTGAACACAACTACATAAATCTCATGTGAAGAAACTGTTCTATTTTCAAATTTGATTATAAAATGTAAGTTCTCATGCTTCATAATTGTTGAGAGGAGTAATAGACTGAATAATCATAACCAGTGACATAAATAGACTCCCCGTGACAAAAAAATAAAGCTCAAAACCAATGTTTTTTTTGGTAAAGACATTCATCTCAAAATTCAGTGATTAAAACAACAAAATCGTTACATAAATCATTATACCTCATACTTAATCTTCAATGGGCATTTCACCTTCACTGAGGTTGAATCTATCAATCTTTTTCTCCTGACCTTGAAACTGAAGTGTCTGCGGGTAAAAAATTATTAATTATGTCTGACTCTCCATTCATAAAAAAGACAAGAGCACTTGGTACAAAGTCCTGTACAAACACATGAACAACAATAAATTTTAACGCTTTTGAATCATTATTAATTAGGATCCAATATACACGTTACCACAAAATCGGTAACTTCGAAACCCAAGATTCATATGTCAATTATTTTGAAATTCATGATATGTTGTGACTAGAAATACTGTAGGAGTTTTAAATACATAGATTATAGTAAACCCTAACACAACTAGTTTAAACCTATGAACATTGGTTTATCGTGATTTTATGATACACACTACATACTAAAATTTAGTTTAAACAAATCAAATAAATCCTTTCAAACTCCATCACGTTAAATTAATTTTTAATTCCAATATTTAATTGGATTATAGACTATTTGACTTGTATACGTAACAAACAGAAGTGTCCAAATCAACATTACCTGATCGTAATTCAGGTCCTCCTCGCAGTTTTACTAACTGGTTGGCCCCTAATGTATACCATAGAGCGTGTAAAAGCCTCTCACCCTCCGTCAAGATATGATGAGGCTCAAACATATTTCAGGAAGATAAAGCTAGTGTATCATACCCAGACTTTCCTGAATGCAAAGATGCATGATTATCATAACATTTTAGGCTTTAACTATGTACATTGATAAATTTAATTCTTGAAAAACATCGAGCATTGTGAGTATATACAAAAACCAAAGATCAATTATACTAAAATCTTAACCTTACTATAGTACTCTAAAAACAAAACTGGAAATAATCAAACTATATATATACACTAAAATAAGAAAACATAAACAAAGAACAAAGTGTAAAACTTATATCAACGATCAGAAGAAAATCTTCAACTGTTAGAGTGTGAGGATTAGAATCAATTAGAATCAAATATATATGGGATGTCTTAAAATGTACATAGGCTATTTAATATTAGTCTATATATGGGTTAGTGTTTACTTTCTACCACAGTGTATATATATACACACTATAATTGTAATTATATGACGGGATTTATATTAATGTTTCTAACTCATACAAGAGTGAAATACAAGAGACATATTCAAAATTATCTTAATATGGTGTCAGAGCCAGAGCCTCTGAAACCCTAGCCTCCAAAATTTACCCCTTGCACCAACATTTTTCTGGCATAGCCTTCATCAACCAATATTTATCCGATTTTTGTTCTCTCAAGACCGACGTATTTGTGGTTTTTCTCCACTTGCACTAACGTGTTTCTGGCGCATCCTTCATCAGCCGACGTGTTTCTCGTGCAGCCTTCATTAGTCGACGTGTCTCCAGACTTTATTCTCTTGAGACCGATGTATTTTAGTCGTGCGTTGACGTATTATTGGTGTAGTCTTGTTTGTTTTCTCATCACCGATGTTTTCCTAGTAGTTTTTCAAAGGCCCCGATGGCATTTGTGGTTCAGTCTACTCTTCGAGGTACTTCTTTGTTTAACACACATTATTCTCAGCACTTTTATACTTATGGTCACAAAATTGGTCATAAGTAATCCAATTGCTACACCAAAGATGGGTATCCTACAAGCTGGGTAAAACATCCAGGCTCTACTTCACCTTATGTCTATGCAAAAGGAGGTCTGCGCGGACCGCCAGACGGTGATAGCACTCCAATTCCGTGCAACATGACGGTTAGGACAACCACCATGGGTCTGTCGGCTGCAGCTATTGCCGAGTTACCTACTGGCAAGACTTCTCATCTGTCGGGTCAGTTGCAGCAGTTGATTTCCCTTCTTTTAGTAGATAAAGTTTCCTAGACTGATAAGCTTATGAGTAGTGAGTTGTGCAGTACCCCATGGACTATTGATATATGTGCTTCTAATCACATGACAGGTAACATATCTTTATTGCACAATTTTACTATTACACCAGCCCATGTAGTGCCTTTGTCTGATGGTTCTCAGGTTACTGTTACACATTATGGTAGTGTGCGCTTATCTTGTCAGTTATCGTTGCAGAATGTATTTTTGGTTCCCAAGTTTACCTGTAATCTGTTTTCAGTATCCCACTTGACTGATGATGTCGACTATATTGTTTGTTGTGTTAAGTTTGGTTGTGTTATTCATGATTGAAGATCAGGGGCTGTGATTGGACTGGGTAAGCAGAGAGGTGGAATGTACTACTTCAGCGGTGGTGTAAAGACCAGAGTCTATAGTGCTGTAGTGGTTGATAGTGATGCTGAGTTATGACACCATAGGTTAGGACATCCCTCAGCTAAGATATTCAATCTTTACCTTTTGTTTCTAGCACTGGTGATAGAAGTGTAGCTCACCCGTGTGATGTTTGTTTTTACGCTAAACAAACTCGTGAGTGTTTTTCTGTTAGTGATTTTAAAGCGACTACTTGTTTTAAATTAATTCATTGTAATTTATAGGGTTCACATCATACTTTGTCTTCCTGTGGTGCGCGATAATTTCTCACTATTGCTGATGATTACTCTCGTGCTGTATTGATTTATTTGTTAACTGAGAAAATAGAAGTAACTTCCATATTTTTACATTTTATCGCAATGGCTAAGAAACAGTTTAATGGGGTTGTTAAAACAGTGTGTAGTGACAATGGCACTGAATATTTCTCTGTTCGTCGTGTTTTTGATGAGTTGGGTGTTATTTTTCAATCTCCATGTGTGGGTACTACTTAGTAGAATGGTAGCATTAAACGAAAACATAGACATATTTTGAATGTTGTCTGTGAGGGTAACTTACCTGTTAAATTTTGGGGGATTGTATTTTGACTCTCGAGTATCTGATTAATAGAACTCCTTCTTAATTTTTGGGTTTCAAGACTCGATTTGAGATGCTTTTTGGTGTGCCTCCTGTTTTTTATAAGCTTCATGTGTTTGGGTGTCTGTGTTATGTACATGATCAGAGGTCTAAGGCTGACAAGTTTTTGAGTCGTAGTCATCGGTGTGTTTTTGTACCCGTATGGCAAGAAAGGCTGGAAAGTATATGATTTGGAGAGTTAAGATTATTTTGTCTCTCATGATGTGAAAGTTTTTGAACATATATTTCTATTTGCATCTGTTAATGTTCTCTCTAAGTTGGTTTATCTTGAGACTGGGGTCACTGCACCTCCTACTACTGCTCCAGAGTTTTGGGAGGAAGTTGAGAAGGTATAGCCCATTGAAGACAATGAGTCACCCGATGGCAACATCCTTGTGATAATGCCACACGTGGAGGTTACCGAGGTTAGTGATGCACAATCTCCATCTCCGGTTGCTGGCAATCATGTCTCATATCTGCCAGTAGTTTCAGATACTCTAGGTATTTCTTCAGATCTTGGATGGGGCAAGCGTAATAAAATTCCTTCTACTCGTTTGAAGGATTTTGTGATGAAAACAGTAGTACATTCAGCATCATTTTCCCCTTTTGCTCATGGTTCTAGTCCATCTCCGGATCACAGTATGTCTTATCCTCTCACTTATTATATAGATAATTCGTGTTTCCAGTTGGCACACCGCTCTTTTCTTGCAGCTATTACCTCTAGAGATAAGCCTAAGTCATTCTGAGAGGCTATGCGGCACCCTGGTTGGAGAAAGACAATACAACAGGAGATTCAGGCACTAGAGGATAATCATACTTGGACTTTAGCACATCTACCTCCAGGGAAGAAAGCTTTGGGGATTCATTGAATTTATAGAATTAAATATCATGATGATAGGAGAGTAGAGCGCCTCAAATCTCGTTTGGTCGTGTTTGGTAATCACCAAGTAGAAGGGGTTGATTATACAAAGACTTTTTCCCTTGTTTCCAAGATGTTTACTGTACATCTTGTCTTAGCGGTTGCAGTAGCTCAGAATTTGGATTTACATCAGATGGATGTACACAATTCATTTTTGCATGGTGATCTGGATGAGGAGTTTTACATGAAAAATCCTCCAGGTTTTGAAAGAGGGCGCGAATGATAGGTCTGCCGCCTTCGCAAATCATTGTATGGAATTAAGCAATCACCTCGATGTTGGTTTGCCAAGTTAGTGAATGCACTGAAGAGATATGAGTTTGTTCAGTCATATTCAGATTATTCTTTATTCTCTTATTCCATGAGTGGTTGTTGTATGCATGTTTTGGTGTATGTTGATGATCTTATTCTATCTGAAAATGACCCTGGTGCATTGGTGGAGTTTAAGAAATACTTGAGCACTTGCTTTCATATGAAAGACTTAGGTCATCTCAAATATTTTCTTGGAGTTGAAGTAGCACGGAGTCCTGCGGGTATCTTTCTTTGACGACGTAAATATACTCTAGACATCATTTTCTAGACAGGTTTACTTGGTAGCAAGCCTGCACCATTTCCAATGGACCACAAGCTCCAAAAGAGTGAGTCAGTGTACTCATTGCAGGGTTGGCGTACCGCAGGTTGGTGGGCAGACTGATTTATCTGGCATTTACACTGCCAGATATCTGTTTTTCGGTACATATTTTATCTCATTTTATGGAGAAACCTCAAGAAGATCATTGGGAGGCTGCATTGCGAGTTGTTCGTTATTTGAAAGGGAGCCCGAATCAGGGAATTCTTCTATCGAGTAATTGTAAGCACACTCTGACAGGTTGGTGTGATTATGATTGGGCTGGTTTTCTAAGACTCTGCGCAATGCGAGTGGTTGGATGGTGTTCTTGGGTGATTCCCCTATTTCTTGGAAGACTAAGAAACAAGGAGTTGTTGCATTGTCTTCCGCAAAACTGGAAATAATCAAACTATATATATATACACTAAAATAACAAAACATAAACAAAGAACAAAGTGTAAAACTTATATCAACGATCAGAAGAAAATCTTCAACTGTTAGAGTGTGAGGATTAGAATCAATTAGAATCAAATATATATGACCTGTGTTATAATGTATATGGGCTATTTAATATTAGTTTCTATATGGGCTATGGTTTACTTTCTCGCATAGTGTATATATATACACTATAATTGTAATTATAGGATATAATTTGTGTTAATGTTTTTAACTCATACAAAAAGTGAAAATACAAGAAAAACATTCACAATTATCTTAACATCAACTAATAATGAAGGGTCATCAAGATGTATCCAGTATTCGCTCAAGAAGTCAATTCTAGAGTTCTATAAACGTGTAAAATATAATGCAAATTACACGACTCAAAGTCATTTAACAAAACAAAGACAAATAAATAAATGGAAGTTAAATATATTAGAATTCATCTAACTTTTTTTAATATATGATAAAAAAAATTAATTAAATTGTTGATTGTTATTAACTTTAAAAGTTTATTACTTTAAAAATGTTTTTTTTTAAATAATTACTTTTTAATTATTTTTTAAAAATTTATTATTTTTAAAATCTATACTTGACGTTTCATTAAATTTTATAAAAATTATAAATAGACAATACATTAATTTTAAGAGAAAAGTACCTGAAAATACCCACTCAACTATCTTATTACCCGGCGGTACCCGCTTTTAACATAGTGTTACTTAATACCCAGACTAATAAATTGGACAAAAATACCCTTCCACTATATATACCCATTTTTCAATTCCATCCCACTTTTTCGACCCTCCTATCACCCTAAACAAACGCAAAATTCTAATTTTAGAAACCACCAGAAAACAAACCGTTCGACTTCGTGATACTCTCTCTCTCTCAAATCCAGAAACCCTACAGCTTCTCACCTTCGTCACTATCGCACCGGTCAGCCTCTTTTACTCAGACAGACTACACACCTTCAATCTCGTTCGACAAAGTTGTCGTGAAGTCGTCTCTGAAACGATCAAATCTCGTTCTCCGGCCGGTGAAATTTAACAGGTATGCATTATGGTGGAAAGCGTACTTCTTTTTGCGTTTTTTTCGAATCTGAACCACTGTTTTCTCTTAATTCACGATAGGCATTGCTTTTGGTACTAAAATGAAGTATCTACTGACGATAGTTGCTCAGTTTATGGGTTTATAGTCGAAGCCAGGGTAGAATATTAGTTGCATGTAACACTGATACTCTACTGAGAAATATTATGTATGTTAGATCTGCATTAGGTAGTTCATTGTTGATTTTGGTGTTTGTTGCATAATTCCCAGATCCCTGCAACGTGCATGTAAAAAGTGTAACAATTCGCATCCTCGTAACCTACTATTCAAGCAATTCGCAGCTCAGTTAATGTTTATACACAATTCGCATATAGTTCGCAGCTTGAGTTATCGAATTCGCATCATGTCAGAACTTATTTCGCAGCTTGTCTGTTAAGCCAGTATTTATATGTATGCGATTCGCAGCTTCTGATGCGAATTATTTGTGACATTCCAACTGATTTGTGTTTGTGCAGGAAAAATGACAACAAAACCCAGCTACTACAGATCAGGGTTGGTGAGCCTTCTAAAGCTACTAAAAGACATGCGTATTACAAGGGCCCACATTGAAGCTGCAAGAAACACACCCTTCTACACGCTTCTGAAAACAACGTTCGAAATCCGTAATGAGGAAGAGCTGCCTAGGAAAAAATTCTACTCAATCATTCAGTATATCCTCGAGAAATTCTCTCTAGAACGAGACGCCTTTAGGATTGGCAACAAGTATGTAAAGCTAACTACAAACGATATCAAGATCATATTCGGGCTGAGGCATGGCACCGAGAAAATGGAGTTAACAAAAACCGGCGCTTTTCACAACAAGTATGAAGCCGGCCAGGAGGACGAATCAAGGATGATGAAGAAATACTTCATGTCAAAAACTGGCAGGAAAGCATCAGCTAGTAATACCAAAACAATAACAAATGCCATCATAAAGGTACGTCTAAAATGGACTTCATCTTTATAAAGCAAGATTCTGTACATTTCTAACATAGAATGTTGTCATTGGTTTTACAGGAGGGTATAGAGAAGGCCATAAACGAAGGAGGGGAACATGAATTGGAAGACGTGGCGAGGCTGTTGATACTGTTTTTGTGCTCCACGCTATTCTACTCCGTATCTGGAGATATCTTGGGCTGGAGCACGGTTTATTACGTTGAAGACCTCAACAGAATAAACAATTACGACTGGGCTGGATCGATTCTGTACAAGCTTCGACAGTCTATCAGGAGTTGCTTAGCAGTAGAAAGAGCCGATAAAGTCGTCGGCTGCGTCGCCCTTGTAGTTGTAAGATTGATCTATTCAATATAACAATTAGTTATGTACATAGCATCGTGTTGATAAAACTTGTCCCCATGCAGCCCTTCATCATGGAGCACACAAAAATCGGCCACGAGGTAGCGAAGCCAACCTCGATACCAAGGTTCTTCAAATGGTTGGGGTTAGAGTGCCACGCATCAACCATGGGGTATCTTATTAAAACACCCTTGCTGGATGCTGACCAGGTATAAGCTTAATATATGTATTGAACTTTGGGTGCAAACAGTTCGCAGCATATGATGCGAACGGCTTATAAAAATATCTCAAACATTTCGCAGCCTGATATTAATTTTACTTCGCAGCTTCATGTTCGGTACAGTTCGCATGATATGTTTAATACTTAGTTCGCATCATATGGTTTACACTTAGTTCCCATGATATGCTTTACATATAGTTCGCATCGTACTGTCCCATAATAATTTCGCAGCTTAACATGCGAAATGTGATTTAAAACCACACAGTTCGCATCATATGATGCGAACTTCTTATAAAACACAATTTGTTTGTCTACACCCTTATACTTTCGAAACAATTAATTTACTTACATGTGCATCTGTTGGTAGGTTTTAGAAGGTCCATTACAGCTTACCGAGGCTGAAATTGAAGCTTTCGGAGAAAGAGAAGATGATGAACATGGTGAAGATGCAGAAGTAACGGTACCTCCTTCACCGGAAGAAAGACCTAGGAAGAGGTCGAAAAAGCACAACATCAAAACCAAAAAAAAGGAGACCAGCATCACAGAATGTAACAAATAAGGTGATGTCTCCCACACTCGAACACCCAACACCACCAGAGCCATCGATTCCACCACCAAGACTCCCAAAGAAAACAATTCCACAACAACCCAAAGGCAAATCTAGGCAAGAGCCCTCCGACACCGACACAACCAGTATGAGTGAAACGATCGGTGATTATTTATTCAAACGCAGAGACCCTAATCCCGATATTGCTGCTCAATCAAAGCGTTTGAAGACGTACGCCGACAAGAACAAGTACTAGCGAAAAATAGAAAAACAGGCAAGAGAAGTAAGTATGACTTGAACCTTAAATAATCACTACAATCGGCACTTAATATGTTTATAAAAAGTTTGCTATCATTTTGCAGCTGAAAGAATTGAAACGAAAGATAAAGGAACTTGAAGCACAACAACTCCACAATGCTATCTCTCTGCCAATCTGTCGTACTGAAAGCCCAATAAAGCAGGTACCAGCAGCACTTCCAGAGGGACAAAAATCCACTGATCAGCAAGCATCCGTGTCTAATGCTGATGAGCACACATTTCTTCCTGGAGTACTGCCGGAAGAAAGGGACGATGATGCCCACAATTCACCCATCATGGAGACACATACACAGGAGGTAGATAATGTAAGTAGATGATATGATGTTATCAAACAAATATCAGGTTGAGCTGCGAATTATGTAATAAAGTGGTTGGTTACTACTAGTTGGTCATTCCAAACGTTTCGCAGGTTGAGCTGCGAATTATGTAATAAACTGGTTGGTTTTTACACAATTCGCATGCTGAGCTGCGAATTGTTAGGAGTGAATAACATAGATATCAGGTCAGGATGCGAAATGTGATTACACAATGATTAACTTATGCTTAACCCTTCCACCCTTTTATTTTTTTTTGTATGAAATAGGAGACCGAAAGACAACAACAACACCAGCAGAAACAGCAAGCCCAACAACAACAACAGCAACAACAACAACAACACGAACAGCAACAACACGAACAGCAACAACAACAACACGAACACGAACAGCAACAACAGCAACAACAACAACAGCAGCAACAAGAAGAAGAACACCGCCAGCAAAAGCAACAAGAAGAACAACAACAACAACACCCCCAACAACAGGAACAACACGAAGACCGGCAACAACACCCCCAGCAACAAGAACAACACCAGCAGCCACACGAAGACCGGCAACAAGAACAACAAGACCCCCAGCAACACCAGCAGCCACAGGTTCAACACGAAGACCGGCAACAAGGACAAAAAGAACAACAACAGCAGCAACAGATAACCTTGGCGAAGAGAGAAAGGCTAACTCAAGAGGTAGCACCTCAAGAGTCAGAACCTGTCCATCCCGGTGAGAAGACAGAATTACTCAGCCAGGAAGGACCATCCTTAGAAGACAAAACCACTTCTTCGGTGGAACCTCAAAGACCAACGGTGCTGTCAGCAAAGTCAGAATTGCTAAGCCAACGTCAAACTGTAGGCCCGGTAACAAATCAAATGCCAGCTCCAGAGTCCCACGATAACACAGTAGGTTTACCTGATGCTTTTGTTGATGGTATTAGTACTCAAGTTTCACAGACATTTTTAAATGAAATTGATAATGTATATTACGATTCTATAATACAACGGTCTCTGGAGAACATGTCGGAGGATGACATTAATGATTTATGCCGACACGATCCAGCCTCTATGCCGAACAAGTCAACGGCAGTGGTTGTCGCTGACCGTGCGGTAAGGCCTACTTACAATGATTTCGCATCATAACATGTGACTTGTGGCAAATGCTGATTGGAGTATTACAAACAAATATCAGGGTATGATGCAAATTGTTCAGTGGAACCTCAAATAGTTCGCACCCTACCCTGATATATAATAATAAATTTATTTAACTGCTACCTTACATTTCGCAGCCTAAGCTGCGAACTGTTTGGACTCGTTGCACTTATAATCACTGACGCCCTCTACTTTTGATTTTTGTTTCATACTAAGCTCGAGACGGTTAATGAGATAGAGGAGCCAAGTTTTGCGCTACTGACACAAACGCAGCCTCAAGTGGCAGAGGAAGAAGAGTTCGTAATAACAATGCGGGAACCGCCAGTAGTAGAATACAGCGACTGGCCCAAGAAAACCAAAGTAACTGAGCGTATCGATGTGGCACAATACCACAAAGTACAGTTGGTTAAAGCCTACGAGAGCGACACCCCTGATCCAGTGGTATGGCAGTTACCGGAGTCCAAGTTTACGTACGGAATCAGGGTGCAAGCAAGTGATCTCATGGCACTACTTTTAGAACAGGAGCTGGACTTAAAGGTATCCAATTGTCAACCAACTTTATTTTCAATGTTTCAAATATGTATTCAATATTTAATATAAATCTACAACTCCTTTGTTAGCTTATCGATGCTTGGATTCGAAAGATGCTTGAAGATGCAGACTACAAAGTTCCATGCACTAAAGCTAAAGGAGAGCATCACGACGCCATACTGATTTCGGGCATGACTGCGGTAAGTTCAGCTCAAGTAAATAGACCAAAGTTCACAGAAATGTTATCACTTTAATATACTCTTGCTTGGATGCAGCATCAAATGAAAGCAGGGTGGCAAGTGGAAAATCTGGTGGACATGGCTTTTAGGAAGGGGCGCAAAAATGCCAACATCATCATGGTTCCAGTGTGCACCGAGTCGAAGGACAATACAAACCACTGGACGTTGCTCGTCATTGACGTTGACGCCTGCACAATTTCAAACTACAACTCGCTTCTGCCTAAGCTTCATGCCATAGACAACACTGCAAGAACACCTGCACTACTGGTAAATATTCCAAACTATACACTTACATTATAAGTATGCATGATGCGAAATGAGATCTAATATGCTGCGAATTGTGAGTAATCAAGATGTTTTTTTGCAGCCTGTCCATATATTAATTCGCAGCCTATCTATGTTGGATACAATTCGCATCTTGTTCATAACTCAATTCGCATCCTATCAAGGCTGTCATACAATTCGCAACCTAAGATGCGAATTATGTATGATTTATTGTCATATAATTCGCAGCCTGAGGATGCGAATTGTATGTCACCAACTGTTTTTGTTTTTGTGCATATTCCTAACACTAATTATTATACACAGATCAAATATTTGTTGGATAGAGGATTCCTACCCAAATATAGTACAGAGTGGAAGGTCAAAGTGGAAAGAGGCTTCCCACAACAAAAAAAAGGCACCGTGGACTGTGGTGTCTTCGTCTGCAAATATACAAGCGATATTATTAAGCATGGATCAGTCCAGAAAAAATACGATACAGATATGGTGACTGCCTTAAGAGCAGAAATGTTCTATTACTTTTTAAATGACATAGACACCGTAACATATGGCTGATTCGTGTATTGGTTGTAAATACGTTAGTTGCTTGTAAATACATGTCTGTTGTGAATTTTCTTTTTGTTGTGCATACATAAACAAATTGTGATATATAATGAATCTTTATTATCTTTTAGTTCGCATCATAACCTGATATATAATGATTGCTTATTATTCTGGTATGTATGAACAGTTCGCAGCAAAACCTATATGAATACTTCGCAGCCTAAATTATATCAAATAGTTCGCAGCCTAACCTGATAGATGGTTATCAATACACATACAAATCGCATCCTGGTATACCAGCTTTATAACCTGTTCGTAGCCTGGTGCATAAATAAAATATTAAATAATATCAAGAATACGAGCTGGCTATGGCGTATGCCTTGGTAAACGTTTTCTGCATTGAGCACGCAAAAAACAATCTAATCATGTCCAGAACCCATTAATTGCTGATTGGACATGGAGGCTATGTAATGATCACCTCCTTTCCCTATAAATAACACTACAAAACCAGAGGCTATTTTGAAAAACAAACTCTACATTTTAAACCAGAGCTATTTTTTAACAAACTCATTTCCCTCGTCTCTTAGAATTCAAAAAGTCATGTCTTTTTCCACCACCACAACCACCACCTCATACTCAAACTCTGGTTCACTCGGTTCTCTGGGTGACTCCTAGTCATCCTTAACCGTTAACCTGAGTGATGAGTTGATCATGCCAGCAGCACCACCAAACAGCCCAGTATCTGTTTTTGGGTTAGACATATATGATGACTACTACTCAGCTGACTCTCAACCATTGGAAGTTGTTCCACAGCTTGCTGCTGAACCTCAGCCAGAACAGGTTCCAATGCTTCATGCTGCACCTCAGCCAGAGGTTAAAAACAACAAAAGGAAGAGGGAAGACGAAGCTGGTCCATCGAGGACAAAATTTTTAAGCATGATGGACGTTGATGTTGAAGCTGAGGATAAAGAAGAGAAAGAGAAAGAGAAAGACAAAGATGATCAGCACAAAAAGGATAAAGAGGAAACAGTTGGTGATGAATCATCTACCAACTGCTAGAGTTGGTTTTTGTTTTTTGTTTTTTTGAAATGCAACTAACCAGCACCAGAAGCTTGTAGTGATATGTGTAAATAGTTGTTAGTTTCTGGATATATTTTGTAATCCTCCTTTTTGTAATCCAACTTGTAATCCTCCTTTTTGTAAGGGAAATATATTTTGCGCATCATTCGCATGTTAACCTGCTATATTACTCATTTTCAACCTTACTGAATATCCTGGTATTTTATTAAATAACAATTCGCAGCTTATCACATGACAAATATCAGGACTCCTAACTGAACTCAATTCGCAACACAATTATGGTCCTAATTCGCAGCCTATCATGCGAAACGTAAGATATGCCAAATGTTTGATCTGATTTACCAATGATTCGCATCCTGTTAGCTGTTTGTAATCCAACTTGTAATCCTCCTTTTTGTAAGGGAAATATATTTTGCACATCATTCGCATGTTAACCTGCTATATTACTCATTTTCAACCTTACTGAATATCCTGGTATTTTATTAAATAATAATTCGCAGCTTATCACATGACAAATATCAGGACTCCTAACTGAACTCAATTCGCAACACAATTATGGTCCTAATTCGCAGCCTATCATGCGAAACGTAAGATATGCCAAATGTTTGATCTGATTTACCAATGATTCGCATCCTGTTAGCTGTTTGTAATCCAACTTGTAATCCTCCTTTTTGTAAGGGAAATATATTTTGCACATCATTCGCATGTTAACCTGCTTTATTACTCATTTTCAACCTTATTGAATATCCTGGTATTTTATTAAATAACAATTCGCAGCTTATCACATGACAAATATCAGGACTCCTAACTGAACTCAATTCGCAACACAATTATGGTCCTAATTCGCAGCCTATCATGCGAAACGTAAGATGTGCCAAATGTTTGATCTGACTTACCAATGATTCGCATCCTGTTAAAATTTCACATAATTGTACATAATTCGCATGTGATTCGAATGTACAAATGTCTACTTTGCTGTACAGAACAATAACTATGCACAAAAAATAAATTTCCTTAAACTGGAACATCACAAGTCCTCCGGTTATGGCCTGATTTCGAACATCGGTCACACCTTAACTTCTTGGTTGAGATTTCTCCTCTCGAAGGGATTCGCTTTTTCTTAGGCCTTCTGGAGCGTCTCTTAACATTCGGAGGCAGAACTTCAACAAAAGAAGGATCGTTAGCGCTGGACCCTTCGCCGAAATCAGTTAGAGCTGGTATGCTGAAAGAGTAACTTTCCCTGTAATTCTTAACCGTAAAGAAGGGTTCTATTACAGTCAATGGATCTTGGTCAGTGTATTGTAATACCGCTAGAGCATGAGCACATGGAAAACACTCTTGTTGCCATGATCCGCATAAACATTTGAAATCCAACAGATTAACAACAGCCACAGGAGTCGAAAAGACTTCGAACATGGCGGAAGAGGACTTACGTACTACCCAACTTCGGCACATGTCAATATTCTGCTTTAGCTTCTTCTCGTACTGGGGAACCAAATTAGTACTCCAGCTGAGACCTTCTTCGTATCTCCGTGAAACCTGAGTCATAAGCAAGACTCTAATCCAATAAATAAACTCAACAATTGGTAAGCCGCAATATTTTTTGATCTGATTGTTAAATGATTCAGCTGCGGTAGTAGCCATAGAGCCGTATCGCTTCCCTTTTACGTAAGCCTGCGCATACTTTTCAGGGGGTAAATTTGCAAGAAAATCACTCATTCTCTCACCACCTTCACATAAAAAACCTGTTAGTATCTCTTTAAAAAGCTCTTGACTGGGAGCATAAGCAAGACGGTGGAAGAAACTCAACATCGTTTTTTTATACTCCCTGTTAGTATGCTCCAGTTTGACTCTCAAATTCTGCATGAGATGGAAATAACCGTACGCGTGATAGCAGTTTGGATACAAGACAGAAACAGCATTAACAATACCAGAATGACGGTCTGAAATAAATGTGATCTGGCGATCCAGCAAATGTGGTTTCAAACACCCCAAAAACCACATCCAATTGTCCCAATCTTCAATGTTAACTACAGCAATAGCAACAGGGAATAGTCCTGGAAAAAGGCAGATCAATTAAACACTACAACAGTATGCAAACGTTTAAAAATTGTAAATAATTCGCATGCTGTCTTGTAACATTTCGCAACTTGTCATGCGAAATGTGTGTGACATTTTAATTGATCATGCAAACAGTTCGCATCGTGTTATGTGAATTCGCAGCTTGTGGAAACTTTAAATAATACCTAACTCAAGCTGCGATGTAAGTACAGTTTATTCAGCATAATACCTAATTCGCAGCCTCAGCTGCGAAATGTGAGGATCACAACCCTGCTTAATTCGCATCACCTGCTGCGAATTACATCAGCATTTTCACACAAAAACATCGTTCATTAATTAGATAAATGTAACTAACCGTTGTTTCCGTCCTTTGCTACAGCAGTGAGCAATGTACCCTTGTACTTGCCATATAAGTGGGTTCCATCGACAAACAACATTGGACGACATGAATGAAAACCACTAAGGGACGAACCGAATGCTAAAAAACAGCGCTTGAATTAGTTTCCAGGTGACAACTCCAACTGGCAGTCTGAAGTAATATCCCGGCTCTTCAAGAGTTTGAAGTATCCGCTTAGTAAACTAAAAGAGCTTGAACTATCTCCAAAAACTCCCCTCCTAGCCTTCTCTAAAGCATTCCATGACAAACGATAAGAGATATCAAGACCGTAATCTTGTTTGACAGTCGATTGTATGGTTTTGGCTGTCAACGAATGGCAGGTCTGGAGAGAATCCTGAATTTCCTCTGCAATCAAATCTGATGTCAAATGCCTGTGCCGCTTATGCTTATGCTTCTGGGAGAAAACAGGACTGCAAGTATGGTTCGGGAAATACTTCTTTATCGTCATAAGGCCGGTGCTTGAGTCAATAGATGCATAAACCCTCCATTTGCACCCGCTTGTGAGCTTATTTTCACAATAAGCAGTGATCTTATTTGCTGTGTTGTGCAGGTATTTGAAAGAAAAACCATGCTCTAACGCAAACTTGCACAAGGATAACCTCAGACCGGCAGCACCTTCTTCAAAAGCTTGACCCACCCCTGTAATAGCATCAGCCCAACCAGCAGTAGCAAGTTGTTTTTTCCTCTGATCAGAATTAACTAAACCGTTACTACTCTCCCCGCTAACTATTTGATCAAAAGATTGTTCTACCAAAACCAAGCTACGCTCTTTACGCTTACAACCAGAATCCTTACCACCCGAGCTCTTATCAACAGAACTTTTATTACCAGAACCCTTATCGAAGACGTGTTGTTCTATGAGAAAACTAACCCGTTTTATACGCTCCAAATCAAGATATAACACCAACCCAACAAAATCACTCTGGTTATTAAAGAAACAATTATTGTGATCCCCGCAGGAGTAAGTAATTAGGTACTCACCTGTGGCAAGCTCCTCCCACGTGTTCTCTACATAAGCTTGGATACTTTCGAAGCTTTCAAACTCCGTGAAAGGCACAACTGCAGTTTGGTGACCATATTTAAAAATACAAACTCGTGATTTAGACATCTCTTAACCTGGACAATACAAGTTATTTGTTATTAGTCTAAAAAACTAGGTGCAAAATATTTACTACTGCACCAAACAATTCGCATCCTAAGGTGCGAATTGTGTGTACCTACAACAACTATTCGCATCCTGTCCTGATATTTGTAGGTAACAAAGTCCTGATATTTGTCATTAGTCACAAAACTGTGCAGATTATTTACTGCACCATCAAACAATTCGCATCATAACATGCGAAATGTGTATACCTACAACTATCTATTCGCATCATGTCCTGGTATCTGTAGGTACCAAAGTCCTGATATTTGTCATTAGTCACAAAACTGTGCAGATTATTTACTGCACCATCAAACAATTCGCATCATAACATGCGAAATGTGTACATACAATCGAGTAATTCGCAGCCTGTAACACCGGTTCTGATATCTGTTTCAAAATACAATACTCTAACTGACCTAAAAACTCGTAATCTACACATTACCCACAAACTAAAGCACTACCAAATTAGAATATAACATCAGAAAACAAATACGTAACTATATAGCGAACAATATTAACGAAACAGATCACTATAACCAAAAAAAACAGAGAAAAGCTCGAAATCAGTCAATGGCATCTAAAAACAGTAGACTAGAACCTATTCCAACAGAGAAAACGAATAAAAAACTTCGAAATCGGTAGGTAATTACCTAAAAAGCTCGCAACACGATTACTTGTAAGCTACAAGATTCCAAAAAGTCGTGATGAACTCCTGTACGTATAAAACAGAGGTTAGACAGGTCTAACACAACAACTTACATAAAGAAACAAACCTTTAGCAGCTTCCGATCACCGGAAAATGTGATTTAAACCCAGCTCGTGGTGGTTAGTAGGGTTAGGTGGTTAGAGCGGCTAACAAATTCAAATCTTCAAAAAGCAAGAAAAAATAGAAAGAAAACAGAAAATAACGTTTATATAGTGGGTTAAGGGTAGTTAGGGTATTAAAATAAAGTAAGGTTGTTAGTGACAATAAGGTAGTTGAGATGGGTATTAAGTAACAATTGATCAAACCTTGGGCGCTAAGTGACAATTGAATAGTTGAGTGGGTACTTTAAGTGCAATTTCCCTAATTTTAATCCAAAAGTTATTTATATATTTACATATAAAGCAAAATATGTTTATTAATTTTTATTAATTTTATATTCTTTTTTCCACCGCAATAAAATTTAATTAGTCTTAACACTTCTATCAATTTTGAAATGTATATTTGTAACTGATTCTTTTATTTAATTTTATAAAGAATATTAATTAACAACATATTCATTTTAGTTTCGAAATCATTTTTATATTCCCACCCGAACATTAAGTCAACTTAATTTTAATAACAATAATATTTGTATAATTATAAACAAATCAACTGGTTACATATAATATTTGTACAACATAAAAAAAAATCGGCCAAAATAATATAATTTATCAGAAAAATTATAGAGTGTCGAGCACTTCTCGGTGTACCAAATTTTTTTATATGAATTTCGAATATTTTCTCAATAATTTTTAGTGCTTTTATGATAAGGGTGTAGGTACCCACAACCAATATCAAGGATACACGTCGAAGCCGAGCGGAATTAGGCAAAGCAGGACCAAAGAAAGCAGAGCAGAGCAGGAAAACCGAGCATGATTATGTATGGCAGAATTAGGTAAAGCAGGATCAAGCCTAGCAGAGCAGAGCTAAACAAAGCCGAGTAGGATCATATAGAGTGAAACAAAAGGAAATGCTAGAAAAGCAGACAAAGGGTTCAATCCGAGCAGGAAAGATACAAGGCCAAGCGCACTCAAACTTACGTCGAACAGAGCATGACCAGAAGTACGCACGCTCGATCAAAGCAAGCGCAGAGAGACTAGTCTGCGCTCAGCTGCAGTCCAGCAGAGCACGATCAGAAGTAAGCACGCGGTGCTCGAACCGATAGAGGAACGTAGTGTGCAACATCCCTCAACCAAGGATGAGTCGGCATCAGACCTAACTAGGACAGACAGGGCGGCCCTAGCACCCACCAAGCGGAATGGTAAAGAATGCTCTGCACGACGGGTTGTAAAACTAACTGTTACGTCGACAAGTGTTAATGAAGTTAGTATTGTAGACTATATTAATGAACACTAATCAAGGAAAGGTAGTAATCATCAAATATCCAAGGATCTTGATTAAGGATAATTAGTAGGAATTAACTTAATGTTGGTCACGGCCCATTAAATATTTGTAATTAATAGGAGAATTATGGCCATAAGTAGTATATATACGGGACAAAGGGTTTTGTAAGGGGATATACTAAAAAATCTTCTCGAATCAATAATATTACTACCTTAGCTATTCATTGTTTTAAGTTTTTCCCGTAACATTTTATAGAGGTAATTATAGATAAAGCGACATATAATTGATCATGAGTGTATACTCGTTGAGGAAGATAAATAACAACTTTATTTAAAGATTACTTTTGAATTTTATTCATAATCATTGCATAACAAAGTCTAATAAGAAATCGTCTTCGTTTAAATATAAATAATCATTTGTTTATGTTGAGGAAAGATCAATCTAATGCATAAAAACTGTATCACCAAAATGATTTTGGTGCGATAACTTTATTTCCCATGTATGTTATTCTAATCTTGTATTATTGCATAATCCTGAAGATAAATTTGAATTCTTAACAACATTATAGGCGCACCAATTTTTAGTGTTAACCCGTGCTTGGGGATACCATTAAATTCTAATTTATTAAGAAATTCAATAAGATACAAAAACTTAAAACTTTCTCAATTTCCACATATTATATATAGAATTTGAGCTTAAATAAGTGTGGTTTTCACCCGATACTAATTTGGAGTAATTATTGTTTTTTTCTCTAAAAATGAGTAATTTTTTAAATTATTTAGAAAATCAGTATATGTTGTACTTAAAATAGAGTGAATAGAATTGTTAGATGATTCAATAATGAAATTGGGTGAAATTTTAATCCATGAATATTTTTCATTTTTTGGTATAGTAAAATAAAAATATAACCTTCCTCAACTTTAATATCTAATCAATAAAATTATTTATTTCTTGTTTCTCTACACGGTTCGAACTATTGTTAGACAATCTAGGATTTTGTTTTCAAAAAAATACTTTAAAGTGTTTTCATAGAAAAAACTGCTTAAAGACGCACTAATAATCTCTTCTCTTGTTCCTCCGACTACAACTAGTAAAACATGTCTAAAATCTCCTCATAATAAATAGTTTTCCCTCCAAATAAATTATTTATTCTTCATACATTTTTGGTATCATATCATATAATGATCTATTAAGAGCCTCAAAACAATTTTTTTTTATGATTGATAGGTTCTTCATCTCATATAATGAATGATGCTTCTTGAATTAACTTGGTAGGATTAGTTGATTTTTTTATTTCACTTGTAGAACTTTTGTTATACTTAAAGGAATTTTAAATCTAGAGTGTGTAGTTTTACCTCCAGGAAGAAGTAGGGAAGTAATTCATGATGAAGCAACCGCAAGAACAATTCTTCCTTTTGATCTAAGTTTACTGATAATAAGGTGCCGTAAAAAAAAGCTTTCTTGTACCACCATGTTAGTATACAAAAAATAGTCCTTGTTTTTAGCTACAATGGTAGAGATAATAGAGTCATAAATTTCATTTTGTTCGTAATTCATTTTGGAAGCTAACATTGCATGTTTTGTTTTTAATTCAATTACATCATAATTTAATACTTCTCTTAATTCTTTTTTTAGGATATTCTATTCTTCGATGATGTGGTTAAGCTAAAATATGATTTTTTAAAAGAGCTTCTTGATGCATTAAATAATCTTTCTAGTTCGTATAAAAAATAAATTTTAAGCTTCTTTATTTAATAAAATTTTCATTCTAAATAATTTTTTTAAAATTATATAATATATCATCACGCATATTTTTTCAATTGTTTTCAAATAAAATATTAGGATTTTCAACATCACAAAACAAAGTTATAGTAACAAATAAATATCTTAATTCAAAGCATGTAGTTGTGCTTGTAGCCTCTTTTAAAGCATGATCTCATTCTCTATCATCAACTAACACACATAGTGCTATGTATGCATCTTGATAGCTAGGTTGTAAAATTCCACCAACGATTTTTATGTGTTCAAAACTAGTAGCTCTTTTTTTAGAATTGAATAACATTCTTAAATAGTATAATTCACCTCATGTTGGATGTACATATGCTAACCTACATATACATTTACCTTGTTTTTTCAATTTGCAAATTTTGTCACGAGCATCCCAAATAAATTTTATGTGAAATTCTACATATGATAGCGTAAGAGCTTCTTTATATTGTTTATTTGCATCAAACCACCTTTTTAACATTAAATTTTTAACATTTTTCACGTTAAGAACTAATTTAAAAGTTACATTAGAATCAAATATATTATTTTGCTACACAGGCAAATGAACATGTAATCTTTCAACAGAAGGATGCCTCGAATGTATGTGAAATTGGAATATTCTCCAAACAGATTTATATTGACATAGATATCGAAACTTAAGATGCATAAGAATTTCATTAGTTTTAACTTCTTCAAAAACAGCTCGAGCTCTATATAATCCTTTGTTAATATATTTGAAAATATACTTTATAAACATAGATTGACAACATGATTCAACGTACATATAAGCTTATAAAGTACCAACAATTCTGTATTGTAAGAAACAAGAGATCTATTGTCAATTTGTATTTCATTTTTTATTAATGTAATTTAATGGGATGTCACGAAGTTTATAAGTGACATGACTATTTGTTTCTAAGACTGTTTCGGTTATAAACTGTTTAAGAATTTTTTTTTTGTATATTTATTATTTTCCATGCATAGAGAATATGTATTCAAAGTTATGTAAGAGCCGTGAATCATAAACTGACTTACCAATTCATATGCAACTGGATAAATTTCATTGTTTGAAATTTCTTGCTTAAATAATATAATCAATATCTTATAGAAAATACATGTGTATTTCGAGTCTAACCAAACTAATATATAACAATGAGGAAGGTCTCTTTTTTGGAATTCAATTGTATAAATATATGTGAATATACAAATAATCATGAAAATATATTAAGAGTTATATAAATAACTATATTTAAAATATATAAACCTTTAGATAATAAATTAACATACCTGCTACAACTTCTCCAAAACATTTTCCTAATTTTGTGTAGGATACCATACTATCGAGTTTTATTTTGAATACTCTTGTGCAAAAATCGGGTTTATCTTCAGTTTTATAACCTGGATTTATAGAGAATTCTTTTATATTTTTTTGCCATTTTGTATTTCATGTAGGCGTGATGAACAAATATGGATTAAAAAAATATCAGCAAATTTACATTGCGTCTTGATAATTATTTAT